>JAECXX010000004.1:25032808-26466010 GCA_018153305.1 Drosophila kurseongensis
AGAATCGGATCAATTTTCCGCACTCGAAGACGCAGTTGCTGCATCAGAGCTCCTTCGATGAGGAGATATATGGACAGAATAAGTCAGAGCAACTGTCGCCCACAAGCAAAAAGGATGTGAAGAACCTGATTCTGTACAACCCGAAGAACATACTGGACAAGGTGCTGTCGCCCACCAAGGACAAGAACGCGATCAACGCATCGCAGCACGCCAACCAGTCGTCGGTGCTCGGTGGCCAGACGCCGTCGCCGCAGGAGGAATCTTTGGACGAAGGTCCTCAGGCGGGTGGAAAGGAAAACAACTCCTTAACAGTCATAACTAATCCGGTGACCAGTGTGAGTAAAAACCAGGATTGCAGTTGCCTCTTTGAGTTGAAGTTATTTATTGAGTTGTTGTCTTGGCTTTGGGGACTTATTTATTTGCCTACTTTCTGTTGATTTCCCGAACTTTTCAGTTTTTTATATACTTGCTTTCCTTGTTTTTGCTTTACTTTTGATTTGTTTTGTAGCGAATTTTAACGCGCCACAAGCTGATGAGCGAAAAAGCCAAGCTGATGATAGAAAAGCTAAAGCTTCACAATACCAGCGACGCGAATGACGTAAGTAGCTTTATTGGCGGAGACGATGTCCGCTGCTTGCAGCGCAGCTTATCTCTTGCATGTCTTGTTGATTTATTTAAATATTGTTTTTATAAAATATTGTTTACAATACAAAGGGGGTTTTTTGCTTGACGATGTAATATTTCGTGCCAAGCGAAATAATAAAATACAAATTTCGTGTACTAAAATTCATGGGAAATATGAACTAGTTAAGGTTTGAGATAGAAAAAATCATGTTTTTGAAGCCGAATTTTATTAACAAATTTATAAAACTTTTTTTTTAATTTGGTTGTAAGTAGAAAGAAGAAATCTAAATCTACTGAAATTAAGTATTGCAAAAGTTGATTCATACCCGTTCGTTATTTGTTTTAAACCGCTGAAGGTTGCTAGCATTATTGTTTATCTGAAGCCATATGGTGTACACAAATCCAAATCCAGACTTTATTACTATTTCTAAGAAAACACTCGATTTAGTCTATGTGGGTTAATATGTGTAATATGTAAAAAGGGCCCAACTAGGGCAGATCTTCACTCAATGGTTTCGATGTCTTCCCCCTGGCAGGAGGAGCGGAAGCAGCGGCTGCGGGAACAGGCCCGCCGCCTCATCCTGGAGAACCGAGTAAAGAGCGGCGGCTCCATCGAGAGTCCCACCAGCCCCACCAGACCTAAGCTGGAGCGCACCATCTCGCCGATCCACAACGGAGCGGAGGAGTTCTACGCGGCGCACGCCAAGGAGCCGGGCAGTCCTAGTCATAGGTTAAGTGATCCGAAGGGCCTGGGGGTGAATGGAAGCTCTTTGCAGTCGTTCAGCGCGATTGTGGACCGCATCTCACCCAAGCAGGAGAAGAGGGTGAGCTAAAGGAAGCCTCGTGGCCATGGTTGCTGCATAGTGGCTACCGTGGCAATCACATAACTAATTTCAGGCCCTTTCACAACATTTCCAGGGCGACAAGCTGTCCTACATCGAGTCCGAGCTGGAGGCACTCGAGCGGGAACAGGAGGCCATTGACCAGAAGGCCAGCAGTCTGGAGGCCAAGCTGCGCGCCGTGATGGGCGGCAATCCAAGTAATAATCGCCGGGGTGGTGCTAAAAATGGCAACCCCTTCCTTAGGCTAATCCGAAATAGTATTGGTGGTGGTGATGTGATACGAATTAAGCTGCTTGACTCTGACGACGAGAGTCTGTTTGGTGGAGGTGCTGGTAGTGGAGGCGGTGGTAGCGGGGCGTGCAGCGAAGACGAGGACCGGGACACGTCCAGCGACAGCCCATGCAACTCCGGCGACGAGTTGCACTCGCGGCTGCGCCCCCGACCCCGCTCCCAGTCCTGTTTTGTGAATGTGAACAAGGCCCATCCATCGACCATGACCACGCCCGCTCATCTCCGCCCGCATCATGTGCATCATGTTGTGCCCTACACCCACATGCTAGACAGCTCTCCGTCGGCGCTCTCCTCGCAGCAGTCCTCTTGTGATAACCTGCCCGCGTGCAGCGACGATGACGAGGTCCTTGCACTGGCGGCCAGCGGTCGTGCGGCCTCCTTGCGGCGGCAGCAGGATCGCCACAGGCGACGCCGTCAGCAGCGGGAGCGGCGCTCCCATTTGTGTCACAGTCCCAGTCATTGTGGTAAAGTGCGGCCCATCATTTCATGCCTTAACCATTGAGCTGCGCTGCCAACTGCAATCTGCAATTTGCAAACCGCTTCTGCCAATGCACTGCCACGCCTCACCGCCTGACTGCCCGCCCGATCGCCTAGATCAACCGCCTGCCTGCCCGCCCGCTCGCCTCTCAACCGCATCTACTCGCTCATCCTTTGTGCCGTTTGTTTGTTCTAGTTTGTGTCTGTGTTTGCTTGTTAACTTGGCCGGGCAGCCGTTCCAAATTGTGTCTAACCACGTTCGGACTGGGCTCTAACTGTCTCCGATAAAACGCTCACTAATCACAGAGTCCACACTCTGCCGCAGCTTTTGAAACCGCCAAAGGACGCCTGTTTAGATCACAACAAAATATTTTGGGCCTGTTCTGGTTATCAATTTTATGAAATTCGTTTTAAGTTATTTCTGAGAATGTTCTTGTTTTAAATACTAAAGATAACATTATATATAATGACAAAAGTAATTATGGTAAAATAATCAGAACAGGCCAGCTGTAATTAATCTTAGAATTTCGCAAAAAAAAAAACCCCATCAATGCATTTCAATAACAAGTGATTAATTCATTCCACAGAGACCGAGGAAACGGAGGAGCAACTGCTATCGCAATGGTTTACGCTGGTCAACAAGAAGAACGCTCTTCTCCGGCGACAAATGCAGCTGAACATACTGTGAGTTTTCTTTTGGCTTTACAGTTCGTCGTTTTATCATGTGGTTATTTCTACCCCTCAGCGAGCAAGAGAAAGACTTGGAGCGAAAGTATACGATGCTGAATCAGGAGTTGCGGGCAGCGCAATCAGTGGAGGATTGGCGCAAGACAGAGGTGCAACGGGAAAAGGAGCGGTTGCTCCTTGAGGAGCTGATGACGATTGTCGACAAGCGAGACCAGTTGGTTCAGCATCTGCACAACCAGGAGCAAGCGTAAGCTCATCAATTTGCTCCTTTGTTACCACCAGAAATTAACCCATACTTTATTTTAGGATCGAAGACGATCAGGAGATTGCGAGAACACTGGAGCATGTGGACATAAGCGGTGAAAAAGACAAATGTGTTCTTCAATAGAAAACGAAATTAACCAAACCTGACTGGAGATTATACTTACACAAACTCAATCTTATCTATGTAACTAGCTAGATAACAACTATGTTCAGTGACACGCACTAAGGTCGCGTTTTTTTTGTGGTTCGGTGTCGCTTCTTATGCAATCGTTATATCCAACGACAACAAATACTTGGACCATTTGGCATGGTTATAAAAAAAAGTATACTGCGAAACAAAACAAATTGCTTTTGTATTTAAGCAAGGAAATTCAATGAAAAAGAACAAAACGTCCGTTAGTAAACTAAGCAACACAAATCGAGAACAGACACTTCGAAAGGGACAATTTATACACCTATTTATGATAATCTGATATCTGAACTCCTTTAAATTCATTGTGTTAACTTCGTTTCATGTTTTGTTGTTGTGCCATCTGAGCCACACCTAAAGTAAATCCTGAACGCAAAGAAGATGTGAGTTATGGAATTGAGGAGGCAATTTTACGTTAGTTCATACATTAGCATTTATCCAATATAAACTGAAAACGCTTCATCCAAAAATACACATGTACACATATATATTTATGAAATCCCTTTATGCAAGAACCTATCTTACCATACTTAATTTAGACCCGTACTTTTGCTCTAAGTTAAGCAACGCGCTTTAATCATTATTTAAAGGTGGCTTATATACTTATATGATACCAATTTTAATTTGCTTTGCCCAGGCGAATGTGTAAAGAACTGTTCAACCCAAGAACCTAGCTAATAAAAAACAGACAGTGCTGACAAATAATCAGCATCGAAAAAACCCAAAAACAATTCTAAGAATTCTTATCTTTTGTTTATATTTATGAGGTTCTGGGAACAGATCGGTGGTTGTAAGCAACAGATGATTCATATTGAGTAGTAACAGATTTCTTTATTCGATCAACAGGTTTTTGTACAAAAATACATTTCTTTAATACAATAAAAATCAACTTTAACAGAATCTCATCTTAATTGACTGATCCTACGTATGTTTAGATACTTGAAAGCTAAGTATGTATATGTTTAAATCACTTGAGAATTGCTTGATTATTGCTTAATTAGCAGAGATTCCATCACATTGTACATGATATTATTTTCGTTTCGCGGGAAGTCTTTTAATAACTCTACATCTTGGCCCTAGATCTTATCTCAAAGCATGCAAGAAGTTTAAAAGATTTACAATTAAGTGACGTCATGGCGGCGCTACCATTGCTCTAGCTCAGCATTAAATAACTACAAAAGAAGCGAAATCAAAGTTGAGTAAACGACACAGCTACAATCACAACAAAAGCGAAGGTTAAACTAACATTTGAAGTGGTTGGAGTAGAAGCAGCTCCGTGCGTCATTTCATGGAGTTCCTCATCGGTAATCGTCTGGTTTGCGACCTCCACCAAATAGTTAAACGTGGCCGATACGGGCTTGTGGTCAGAGAGCATGTATTCCATGTGAGACTGATAAGACAACTGTTTGGCACTCAGGGTAATTCCCTTGTAATCGTTGCTCTGCACGCGATGCAGGATCCTATCACACCAGGCCGGTCGTCGCTTCAAGTTGTACTCATTGGTGCCCTCGTTGAACTGCAAGGAGAACGAATTAGACATTTCATCAGTTCTAGAGATAAGGAAAATTAAATCGCTTTCTTAATTGAGGTTTTTCCACTCAAATATACTTAGTAGATTTTTGTCGTTATGTCTTTTTTAACTTTTAAAATTAATTAAGACCTGAATAATAATAAGTAGTATGGATTCCAAAGCTTAGGGATAGTAATTTTCAAATCTAAAAATAGGGTCAAAGATTAATATACATCCGTTGTCGAAAGCGGAAATTAAAAATGAGTGCTAGGAAGATAACACCGATTTAAATTGAGACTTTATATCCTATATGTATTTAATTTAATTTAATCAAAGATAAGCAAGTTCAAGTGGATAAACTTAAGGATAAAGATTGGATAAACACCTTAAAAGTGGGCGCAAATGTGGGCTGCTGCTCCTCCAGCAGGCTGAAAGCGTTGCCCTTCGCCCTTAACATGTTCAACTGGTCCAGCTCGAGCAGATCCGCATAACGCATGTTCTCCACATCCGTGCGTACATCCCAGGCGGTCATATCCCCGGACAGGCGGAAGTTGAGATCACCGAACCAGAAAACGAAATCGTGGTCGAAGATGCTGCGGTAACCTTGAGCTCTGTACCTGTGATTTTCCACTATCTGGTTGTAGTCCTCGATGCGCTCCTTTAGCTTCTCGTCGTGTGCCGCCAGATGGGAGCAGACGAAGACGACGCCAGTTCCGTAGAGGGAGAGCCGGATGCTCACGGCTCCCTTGTTGCCCCACAGACCGCCCAATCCTGTGCGCGTGGCTTCCGACTCGATACTCTGCATGTGAGGAATGTGCTTGTGCTGCGCGAACATCGTTATGAGGATGCCCTGCAGCTGCTTCGAGTCCACCTTGACAAATTGATGATCCTGCAGGGTGCTGGCGATCTTGAGCACCCACGGATCGTCCTGGAAGATCTTCAGGACCTCTTTGGTGCTCACCTCCTGAAGGCCTATCACATAGATATCGGGCAGCTGGTTGTCCTGACAGTTGGTGGTCCCATTGAGGGATAAAAGGGAACCCAGCTCCTGGTTCCTCGGTGAGTGGGTGCCCACGTTCCAGGTCACCAGGAAGATGCACAGATCCGCAAGCGCCGTTGTTGTAACCATTTTTCCGTCCGGTTATTATCTATGATTAATACTTTTGGCTATGGACGTGACAAGGTCGATATAAATAGATGAGTTCACGGCATCCAAAACAGGTTTACGGATTGGAAAGCATCAATAACAGAGTCAAAATAGTGACTTGCGCACGCCACGTTCATTTATGTAACACTTTTTTCAGCACTAAACAATTAAGCTACGTTAATTAGATTAACCACTGCTTAATTCTTTATATTATTTTTAGAAGTATCAGCTGTCGTTATTTGTGATTTTGTTCTTTTTCCGTTGCGTTCGCACAGTGTGACCGTAGCGTGACCATTTGAATATACCACCCAGATCGGACAACTTATTGAATCGATAACTATAAATAAACTGTGTAATAAATAACAGCAATGGTTTTTTAACTATGGAGCCATTGTTATTTGTTTAATTTAACTGCACGAGTTTGGACAACAAAAAGTTGTTTGCTTGAAATACAAATTATTTTGTGTTTTTGTTTAATTCTTAGAAACTACAACTACACATGATGGTTCTTTAACTATTTTCTATGTTTAAACTTGTTATAAGGGTGTTTTGGTAAGATTTATTTTAATAACTTTACGAGCTTGGACAACAAAAAGTTGTTTGCTTGAAATAAAAAAAACTAAACTAATCTTGAGAAACCATAACTCACATTGGTTACATCTTGGTAACTAATTGGAGATTACAAAACTCCACTAACCATTAATTAACATAAATGGTTCTTTAACTATTGAACCATTATTGTTTTCCTATTTTAATTCTCAATTTTGTTATAAATGTGTTTACGGCAAGATTTTTTTTGTTAAAACTGCACGAGCTTCGGCAAATTAAAAATGTTTGCTTAATATTAAAAAACTTATCTAATCGTTCGAAACTATAAGTTACATTGGTTTCATCTTGGCAATTGCGAAAAGTACCTTAAGATTTGAGACTAGATGCTTTTTATGCTTTATTTCTGTTTTAACAAAATCTGAATTCCTGAAAGCTTTATAACTTGTATTCCTAATCTTGGAATGATTTTTATTGGTATTATATATATCATAAGATATAAAAAATTAAACTTATTTGAAAATAATATTTGTGTATTGTATTAAAGGAATACCCCATTTGTTATTGGTCAGCCGCACTCGAAGCCGATACTATCGCATTGTCAATACTGATTTTGTGTACACACTGGTCGTTTGCCAAGGATTTTGCATAAAAATAAACAAATTGGTTTTTAACCGGCTTTCAACGGGGCATAACTAAAGGTAAACGCATGGCCAACAGCTACGACATCCCCAGTTGGGCCGGCAAACCGCCCACTGGCTTGCATCTGGATGTGCTGAAGGACGACAAGCTGGTACAGAAACTGATGGTCGATGAGAAGAGATGCTATTTATTCGGGCGAAACAGCCAGATGAACGACTTCTGCATAGACCATGCCTCCTGCTCGCGAGTCCACTCGGCATTCGTGTACCACAAGCACCTCAACATAGCCTACCTTGTCGATCTGGGTTCTAGTAAGTGACCATATCGGGGATCTGTATAGACTAACTGTTTAAATATCGTCTCCAGCGCATGGCACTTTCATTGGCACTCTGAGATTAGAGGCACACAAGCCCACACAGCTGCAGATCAACAGCACGTTTCACTTTGGAGCATCCACCAGAAACTACATACTCAGGGAACGTCCCTCTGGGCACCACAACAATATCATGGAGGACCTGCCTCTGAGCGAAACCAGCGACGGAACTCTGCTGGGCCTGCCCGAAAGCCAAACCGAACTTGATGTAGGTTTAGTCTACGCAAGAAATCCTATTCCAACTAACCATACATTTCCCTCTAGAATCTCACGGAGTACAACACGGCCCACAACCGGCGCATCTCAATGCTGGGCATCGATGATGACACCAATATGCGGAAGCAAAATGCCTTAAAGCAGGGTCGACGCATCCGGAATGTCACATTTAACGATGAGGAGATTGTCATCAATCCTGAAGATGTGGACCCCAATGTGGGACGCTTCAGGAATCTGGTGCAAACCACAGTGGTGCCTGCCAAGCGGGCCCGCTACGACGTCAACCACATGGGCATCCATTCGGGCAGCAGCTTGTCGAGCGCCAATGCCGCTCACGTGCACCAGATGTTCCAACAAACTCTGGCGGACATGAAGCACCACCAGCAGCAGCACAGGGAAATGCCTGCTCCCAATCCTGTGCCCCACTCGCCCACTAACTCTCTGTATCAAGGACTGCCGGCCGAGACGCACGGAAAGGGCGATTTGGAGCCGATATCGCCGCTGAGCATAGGTTCCAAGTTGGGCCTGCTGCTGCCAAATCCCGCGCCCGAGGTGATGCCTGTCTTTGATGAGGCGGTGGAGCCCACCTCAACTTTGGCCCAAAAGTTGGCCGTCGCTAATGCAAATGGTAATGGTTCTTGCGCCCAATTCTTTATTCGTTCTCCTCTCATTAATCATTTTTTCATATCAGTGCGTCGCTATGGGGAGGATCCGCATGACTCCAGTGGCGAGGGCGATGCTCTATGTCCACAAAAGAAGAAATACGCCAAGGAAGCCTGGCCAGGCCGAAAACCCATGTTGGGGCAACTGTAAACTTATTTTAGCCATTTGGTGAGATTAAGGACCACCATTTATTATGTTCGTAGAAAAGTAACACATTTAATATAGATCCCACTTAAAGATTTCCTAAAGTTAATGATTTAAAACAGACTCTAAAGTAATATACATTTATTACACTTTCAACAATAAAAATTCTAAATATTTTACACCTTTATCCAATCACATCTTGCAGCTATGTGGATACCTGGGGAAAGGTATCACATCTCGGATGTTCTTGACACCCGTGACCAGCTGCAAATATCGCTCAAAACCCATGCCAAATCCTCCAGTGGCAATCCCCCCGTACTTTCGCAATTCAACATACCAGGATAGGTCCTTAGGTAGCTGCGGATGGGAGTTTAATATGGCTGGATCACTTTCGCGCAGGCTACCGCCACATAATTCTCCAACAGCTGGCATTAGTAGGTCCAATGCATAGACTCGATTGGGGTTCGTCCGCGACACTTTCATGTAGAAAGGTTTTTGCTGTGCGGGCCATTCCACCACGAAGACAGGAGCAGCACAGTGGGCGACTAGAAAAAGTTCCTGGTCCTTGGAGAAACCCTCATTCAGACTTATGGGAGTCTTCAAGCTATCCTTATTTTCCTGCAGCACTTGCAGGGCTTCGTCGTAGGTCATTATCTTCCAGGGAACTTGCAACCAGGGCAGATCTGGGCTGGAATTCGAGTTCTCCTGGCAGAAATGAAGATCCTCGGAACTCGTTTCCAACAAGCGATTTGTAATGGACTTAAGCATCTGTTCAATAAACGACGCCAACTTCTCCAGCTCCTCCAAATGGGCCAGTTCCGCTTCGAACATGTAGAACTCGGCTAAATGCAATGGCGACTTGGAGTTTTCCGCGCGAAAAGCTGGAGAGAGGGTATACGTGTTGCCCAGACCATAAGTCATGGCCTCCAGGTGGAGCTGCCCGGAAACGCTGAGAAAAACCTTGCCGTCGAAGTAGCTTTGCTCTTCGGGAACACTCGGCCTGGCCATCTGTTTCAGCAGAGCTGCAGAGTCCGGTTGAACCCGAAAGACTTCTCCTGCTCCCTCGCAATCATTGGTGGTTATCAGGGGAGTATTGATCTGCACGAAGTCCAGCTCATCCATGTAGTCATGAATGGCCTTTTGGGCCTTGTGTCTGACCCTCATCTGGGCGGCTATGAAATCAACGCGGGAACGAAGATGCAGATGCTCACGCACATATTCGGGTGAATGTTTCTGTTTGGGGCTGAAGGGATAGCCCTCCTGCAGGTGACCTTCCGCTGGAAGATAGAGGAGCTTTCAAGAACACCGTTATCTTTAGATTGTGAAAAAGTTACCCAACATTTTCACGGAACTTGCATGCAACTCAAAACTGCCATTTGGAGCCACCTGGATTTGACCCACCGCCGAAATAACGCTGCCTGGAGATAAATGCTGGTTTTCCGGAGTCCGGGGCACCACCACTTGGAACCTACTGCTCGTAGATCCATCATTCACGTCCAGAAATGTGTTATTTTTTAGGCGGCGAACATTTTTGATCCAGCCCTTTTATTAAATAATAATAATAATTTTAATAGGGCTATTTGTCAACGATAAACGATGTTTACCTGGATGCTCAAAGAGTCGCCTGGCTTGTGGGATTTAAAAATATTGGCTAGTCTTCCTGTTTTGCTGTAAAATCGCTTTAAAAATAACATTCTTATTTGATTCTGATTCTTTCGTAGCCGGCACAGTCATTTCCATCAAAGTTCAGGACAAAGAACAATCGATAGCAAAATCGATTTCGTTTTGACATATTTAAACGGTATTTAGCGACGGTCACACCACACCACACCGACAATTCGTCACTGGCGCTTGTAAAATTCCAGTTTTATTAGTTTTTAATGAAATAGCATTTAAAAATGTCTTCATTGGACGCAGAAACCGTGCTGCTTAGCATTTTGTTTCTGGTTATCATCGAAAATGCCCTGGAGATCTACATATCGCTGCGGCAGGTGAGTTTTTCCGTATGCCGGCTGGTGCGAGCGAGACAGCGACATTTGGCGAGGAATTTTATCAATGCGAATGATAAATTTAGAGTCGCAAATGTTAATTGGCAATCCGCGATGCCTACTAAATAACCTCCCTCTCTCCGCCGCCAGGTGAAAGTGTATCGAACTGCACTGAAAGTGCCCGCTGAGCTGACTTCACACATGGGCGAGGAGACGTTTCACAAGGCGAGGAAATACGGTCTGGACCAGGAAAACTTCGGCATCTTTAAGGCGGTGGTTATGGACGTGGGCCTGCTCTGCCTAGAGCTGTACGTCGGACTAATCGCAGTGCTATGGCAGTTGTCTGAGCAAGTGGTAGAGCGCCTTCAGTGGGACTCGAAGAACGAGATCATCGTCAGCTGCGTCTTCGTTCTGATCTCAAATGTGCTAAGCACGTTCAAGGGACTGCCCTTCAAGATCTACAAGATATTCGTGCTGGAGGAGACGCACGGCTTCAACAAGCAGACGGCACGGTTCTTCGCCTGGGATCAGCTCAAGGGCTTCCTGGTCACCCAGGTCCTCATGATTCCCATCACGGCGGCCATTATCTTCATTGTCCAGCGCGGCGGCGACAACTTCTTCATCTGGCTATGGATCTTCACAGGCGTTATCTCGCTGGTCTTACTCACATTGTATCCGATTTTCATTGCTCCCCTCTTCGACAAGTACACTCCGCTGGAGAAGGGCGCTTTAAGGCAATCCATCGAGGATCTGGCCGCCTCGCTCAAGTTCCCACTTACCAAGCTGTTTGTAGTCGAGGGTTCTAAGCGATCCTCACACAGCAACGCCTACTTCTATGGCCTCTGGAACTCGAAGAGAATTGTGCTCTTCGACACGTTGCTGCTTAACAAGGGTAAATCAAACGACTCCGACCTCTCCGAGGACGAGAAAGGAAAAGGATGCACCGACGAGGAGGTGCTGGCCGTTTTAGGCCACGAGCTAGGTCACTGGAAATTGGGCCACGTTACCAAGAACATCATTATAATGCAGGTCCATCTCTTCTTGATGTTCCTCGTCTTTGGCAATGTCTTCAAGTACCCACCATTCTACGTGGCCATGGGATTCCAGCCCGGCACTCGCCCCATTCTTGTGGGCTTGCTGATTGTTTTTACCTACGTCCTGGCACCGTACAACGCCCTCATGAATTTTGCGATGACTATTCTGTCGCGACGCTTCGAGTACCAGGCTGATGAGTTCGCTTTCAAGCTGGGATTCGCTGAGCAGTTGGGTCAGGCCCTCATCAAACTGAATGTGGACAACCTCGGATTTCCAGTTTACGATTGGTTGTACTCCACCTGGAACCACTCGCATCCCACCCTGCTCCAGCGGCTGAACCGCCTCAAGGAGCTCAAGGAAGACAAGAAGCTGAACTAAGACCGCTCACTTCACACAAGACCAAAGTTTATACTGTTCCCTTTGTTTTAACGTACACAAAATAAAGTAAGGGGCTAACCCCAAGGAAAAAATAATAGAATTTGTAGTAAGGGAACGTTTCTTTATCAGTCTAGGATTATAATAATGATTCAGAACATGTAAACTGGTAGTTTAAAATCCATCAATCAGAACCCTGCCGAAAATGATTTTCTAACGGAGCTTCAAAATTTCAAAAAATATGCCCAAAATGTCTAGTTATTGTCAGAGAACCCCAAAATGTCTTCGTACTTCTGGGATGATCCAATAACAATACTCTACCTTATCATCGCCTTTTTAGTGCTGGACAATTTATGGGCCATTTATTTACTGCTGCGGGACGTAAGTGATGCAGAGATCTTGAAATTATTCCTTTTTATAATCAATTCTTTTCCAGATACACGTGGCCTACAACGTGCACACGGTTCCGACTGTAATCAGTCCCTATTTGCCGCAGGACCTCTACGACAAGATGCGGGTCTACAAGATCCACAAGGGCTGGTTCACTATTGTCAACACCCTGCTTACGGTGGTCATAATGGGTGTCCTGGAGCTATACTTCGGCTTCTACGCCTGGCTGTATGGAGTGGCCGGGCAGTGCGCCATGGCCAAATGGATGGAGCACGAGGCTTGTGTCTCCGTGATCTTCGTGCTCCTGTTGAGCGTGTACTTTTGGCTTAAGACCGTTCCAGCCATGATCTACGAGAAGTTGTGTATCACAAGTTTGCAGCCCAAGGCAAAACAATCATGGCTTGCTCGCGTCTGCCACTTTGCCGTTGACCTGATTTTGGGAACTGCGGTCACCATCGTGGTGGTGCTCGCCTTGGTGTACATGTTTTTGGCCATGGGACCATACGCTCCGCTGGGTCTGTACGGGCAAACGCTAATCCTGACCTTCATCATCGTCCTGCTGATTCCATTTCTGATCGATCCCTTCGTGGGCAAGCGAGTACCGCTGGAGAACTCGAGCTTGCGCACCCAACTGGAGCAGCTCACGCGGACGGTGAGCTTCCCCATGCGGCAGGTGTACATCATCCGGGTGCACGACCCCAGCACGGGGAGCAATGCCTTTTTCTACGGCTGCTGCTGCCTGAAGAGGATTGTGATATTCGACACCCTGCTGCTGAACAGGGGCAAGCAAGATCTCTCCCAGCTGTCGCCGGAGGAGATGGGCAAAGGACTGACGGATGCTCAGGTGACTGCTGTAGTGGCCCACGAACTGGGCCACTGGAGGAATGGGCATTTCTACAAAGCGATCCTGGCGTTCCAAGTTCATCTTATACTGACCATCCTATTGTTTGCGGCCTTGTTTGCCCATGGACCCATCTACCAGGCGGTGGGATTTGCTCCCGGCCTGCAGCCTATCGTCGTTGGGTGCTTCATCATCTTCGGCTTCGTGATGACTCCCTACATGACGCTGGCCAACTTCTGCATGCTGTCCATCACGCGTTGCTTCGAGTACCAGGCAGACAGGTTCGCCTACCGGCTCGGATACTCCAGAGATCTCGGGCAGGCGCTGCTCAAGCTGTATGCGGATAACCTGGCTTTCCCCGTATCGGACTCTTGCTACTCCAGCTGGAACCACACGCACCCTACCATGCTGGATCGTTTGGATCGTCTGGATGAGCTGCGACGTTAGGAGTTATATTTATTTCGGTTATATTTCCTGAAACACAGTAGGTTCTGATTGAGTTATCCTGCCTGGCTATTATATATATATATTTAACAACTGTTGTTGCTTGTTGGGGGAACATGATAAGTTTTGATGGCATTCTACGATACTTGGCCAAAGGTGGATCCTGTTATAATACTGGTGGTGTTATGCCTGATCGTGTTAGTTGACAGGATCTGGGAGATGATTCTCACCAAGAGACAGGTAAGTGGGTTTGGATGTTCCCTGCTCACCGATCACTAATCCGGATCTCCGCTCGCAGCAATTGGTGTGCCTGAACTCGATTATGGTGCCGGAGGAGCTGCGAGGGATCATTCCGCCGGAAGTCTACTTTCGGGCTCGCATCTACGAGCTGCACAAAACGGAACTGCAGATCTGGAAGTACCTGATCGACCTGATTCTCTCGCTGTGTGAGCTGGCCCTCGGCTTCTACCCCTTCCTCTGGGGCCTGGCCACCAAGACCCTGCAACCGGTTACCTCCGCGGAGATCTGGATCAGCCTGATCTTCGTCTTCTACCTGACCATCTACATATGCCTGAGGTTCCTGCCCGTGCTGATCTACGACAAGTGTCTGCTGGAGCTGCGCTACGGGCTGTCGGGCAAGTTCCCGTGGTACCTCTACTGCTGCATTGGCGCCCTGGCCATCCTCCTGAGCCAGCTCGTCCTGCTCCCGCTGGCCGCGGCCATTGTGTTCAGCGTGACGCTCATCGGGTACTACTTCTTCCTGTGGTTCTGGCTCTTCTGGGCCGTGTTCACCCTGCTCCTGGTCTTCTTCCTGCCCTACTGCTGCATCCCGTGCATCGGGCGGCAGGTTGTCCTGCCGGAGGGCACTGCGCTGCACGCGGAGGTGAAGCGGGTCTGCGACGTGGTGGGATTTCCCATGAAGCGCGTGTTCATCATCAAGACCCGGACGATGCAGTACAGCAATGCCTACTTCTACGGAAGCTGCTGCCTCAAGCGGATTGTGATCTTCGACACCTTGCTGCTGAACAAGGGAATGGACGCCAATGACCTCCACCCCTACGAGGTGGGCCGAGGACTGACCAACACGCAGGTGGCGGGAGTGGTGTGTCACGAGTTGGGCCACTGGAAGCACGGACATTTCTACAAGGCCACGATCATCATGAAGTTGCACTTCTTCCTCACCATGGGACTCTTCGGCCTGCTCTTCCACTGTCCGCAGCTGTACATGGCGGTGGGATTCCCCTCCGGCCTCTGTCCCATCATCGTGGGATTCATTATCGTCCTCAGGTTCGCCCTCACTCCGTATCTCACGCTGGCAAATGTCCTGATGCTGTGGAATCTACGTCGCTTCGAGTATGCCGCCGATAGCTTTGCCCATCGCATGGGATACTCCATCCAACTGAGATTGGCCCTCGTCAAGATCTATGCCGATCACATGAGCTTCCCGGTCTACGACAACTGCTACGCTCGTTGGCACCACACGCACCCCACGATCCTCCAGAGGTTGGCCTACCAGCAGAAACTGGATGCGAAGGCCATGAGAGCTGGACCCTACCAGTCCTAGTAGTCCCAGACTGTTACTTCGTTTTTTCGTATGTTTTTCGAGATACCCTGTTAAATTGCCCGTATGACTCGAACACAAATTGCCACGCCCCGCTGTGGGGCAATTACCAAATTGGTGGTCAGCATCGGCAGCGGGTGAGTTAATAACAATAGCAATAATAGAAAAGGAAGCGGAACAACGTGGAGGATCGATCACGGGAAATCCTTAAGCTCTGATGTGACCCTCCGCTTTTCTTCTCTTCTGTACTCCCCATCTATAGTAACGTCTTGATAAGAATAAAATTGTAAAAGTCAATCTTTACCTATCTGTATAATGGTTATGATTATGCCTTCTTTTGTTTTGCCACATACAACTACCAGACTATTCACTTCTAACATATTGAGGTATAACACTAATCAGAGAACCCTAACACTAAATAAAATATTTAAGAAATAATCGATTCGATACCTTAGCGAAACCTTTATTACTTATGCAGATGCCACAACCCGAGCCTTCTACGCAAACCCCTCTTGGTTGAACTTTCAAAATGGTATGGTGGATCTAGGTCCGATAAGAAAACCCAAAACAGATGACTATCCCAAGAAGGTTACTGCCTTCGTGGAGCGACATTTCGGCAGGAACCCCCAAGTCAGGACTTCAAAAGCAACTCAACAGCGTCTTGCGTCCATGCAATTAAATGTTTTGGTTGCCCAAAGTGAAGTGAATTTCCAGGACAGAGAGGCTCCCATTTGGCACACCTGGCTGGTGGAGAAGATACAGTTTCCGCCAACTCAGTGTGCGGTCATCAGAGAATGGAAAGATCCCTTCACGGAAACTCTGGCGAGTTGCTATTGCTCCTGGCATTTGGAAAACTGCATGGCCTGGCAGATGATTATAGGCAATAAAAATGCGGAGGCCAAGTGGTAAGTAGTCTTAGATGATTTTTCACTGACTTTCCGTTAACACTCCACTTTAGCTTCTGTCTACGAATCAAGAAAATCATGGATATTGCCAACAATCTCGTTGACCCGGAACCGGAGCAAAACGAATCAGCGGAGGATGGTTCTCCTTTGGTTCCCGTGTCGACCGAGAAGGTGTTGGATGCCACTGATCTGCTCAAGCAACTGAACAATCTCCTCGAGCTCCAGGAAAAACGCAACCGACAATACAAACGCCTGTTAAGTTTTAAAAGACCGCGATTTGGGTGCTGACCCCTTGATGTCTGCATAGATTTGATTTATTTTATTAAAACATTTCTGTCGTATTTTCATAGTATTTAGACATATATCCATTTAGTTCAATATTTGGTATCTTGTTGTATATAGAGAAAGTCCGTTTCAAAGCTTTACATGCATGTGGTTTTGAACAATATCTTAGGATTAGCATAAGTATCATAAAGAGTTGTATCGTTATTAGTTTATTTAATTGTTAAGTTGGCATTTTGTTGCATGTACGGGTGTGTACAATCGGTTTTACTCAGGGTTTCATTTTCAAAGCTGACAGAACGGGCTTTCAGATTTCTTGCAAAGACGAATTTCCTTTACTTTATATTTAAAATTTAAAAATGAATCCTTGTGTAAACTCCGTTTCAAGATTGTACCAATTTGTTTTAAAGCTTAAGTTATTAATTGTTAGATTGAAATAATAGAATGGAAACAGCTTTGGAAAGGAATAAGGCCTGAAACAAGTCATAATTATAGCTATAGCACCTTGAAAAAACGTTAGTTCATAGCGTTGTAGGTTAACTTTAAGTTTAGTTTTCGATTTGCCTAAGCAGAGGAATTGAGTGGAAATGCTAGCAGATGGCCCGCAGCCTCCTCTTGAGCAGACCCTCAGGTGGAAAATACAAGGACGAGTGTCTAGCGCTAACTAGATCCATTTCCACCCTTCAGCTCGACAGTGCCACATTTGCATTCACCTGCACTGGGTGTGTCCACCCTCGGGCTGTTGCAAGTGGCTCTTGATTGATTGATTGATGTTTGCGGGAGATATAGATAGTTCGAGTACATATGGTGGGGGGCAGGGTACAAGCCACCCACCCACCGAGAACTACTGGCAAAGAATACTGAGTCAAAGGATACTGTCACAATTATTAACAACAATTATCTACAGATTGTAGCCACACATATGTTTATACTTATGTAATCTCAAATAAATCTTCATCCTTACATATAACTACTTTATTTCAAGTTTAATTGGTAATTAAATAAAATACTTTATGCAAATACACATAGAAAATATAAATACATATATAATATAATATAAAATCGATGTACTGATCTTGATGTTATCATTTCTTAGTTGTTTACTTTAAGTGGCTCGATTCAGTGTTGCAAATTGTTTGATTGGATAAATTTCCGTTTTGGTTTGACTTGGGGAAATATACTCTCAACATCTTAACGTACGATAAACATTTATTTAAGATTGAAACATTAATATTAGATTTATGTTACCAATAGCTTTGTCTCGGTTCGGATCTCTGTTCGCCCAGGACCCTTCCCCGATACCAAAATCTTTTCTTTGCTGCCCCTTGGATGCAGCTCTAAAGTAAACATTGCCTCGAAGCCCTCATTCCTGGCCTCACTTGTGGATTTCCCTCGTTCGGGTGACAAAAATAGAGTTGGCTAAAATCTCTTTTGGTATGTTCTCTAGCCCGCTTACTCCTCGTCGTCGGGCGATATTTTGGCCAGTGTCAGCAGGATCATGGTCAGTTCCTTGCGGGAGATCTTTCCATGCTTGTCGGTGCCAACTCCCCGCATGATGGTCTCCTCGAAAGCAGCCAGGTCCTGGGCATCGTAGTCATCCTGGAGACAACAAACATTAAAACTCCCCTCATCCAACTTTCGGTCCTAGAGAACCCACCTTCTTGACCAGCTCCAAAAGATCCTTGAGGAAGCCCTTGAGCTCCTCGTTTTCAATGGTGCCGCTGTTGTCCTGCGATTATATACAATTATTTATATTTTTATATACATTCTTTTTTAAGGGTGATCCTTAATTCTTTGTTTTACTTACACGATCGTAGAGCGAGAATACTTTTTCAATATCTTCCTTGGTCAACTTTGTGGCGCCCTGTGGATATAAAATTAAAGTAATTACAATAAAATTCTCTAATAACTCTCGTTTATATACATGTCTCACATTGAGGTTTATTTATAAGTTTTGTGTGCCACTTGGATTTGGCATACTTTATACTACTAAGTGGAGTCCTTTAAAATATAATATTTTGTAGCGAAATTAAAAAAAATATGTTATTCGTTTAAAGTATTATTTAAATTTTAATTGCATATACTTCAAGTATGCCAAATCCACAATGAAATTGTATCAGATGTAGTTTACAACAAGATCTAGCATACTTTTCAGAGTCTTGCTTAGATTATACTGGAACATTTTAAATGACGGGTCTGGAATATATATTCTGCTATGGCAATGGTTATCCCCTATATCGAAACTACAGGTCGTGGCGTGTCTTTTGGTGCGATTTTGGATTTAATTGGTTATATACAAAGCGCCAAAGGCATGAACTCATGCTGTATATACGCAAATATAATAAAAACATGCTTTTAGAGACTTAATGACGAAATATCTCAAGGGAAGGGAATAATTATCATGCGAGGGAAAAACAGGGTATTTCATATTCACACTCATTCGTTATACTTATGGCTAAAGCTAATTATGTTAAACGAAACATACTGCCAATTATTTATACGTTTTCTGTCGTTGAAATTCGCTAATTAATATGAATTATGGCCCAGGTACAGCAGATTTGTCTTCAGCCTTCGCCACTCTCATTTGGGATTGCCCCGGATGTGTTTTCCACGGGGGAAACACAAAATTTATCGATTCCATTTGCGCCCGGCAAATTGCTCGAATTATTTTCCCCCATATGTAAACCCCCTTTCACGTTCACTCCCACACAGACATGCAGCTTGTAATTTTGGGGGTTATGCAATGTGGCCAAGGTGGCGCCTCAAGTTCAAAGTTTTCAGCACTGCACTGAGGAATGTTTATAGTTTATTCTGGCAAGAAGGAAGTTCATTCAAGGTTAGTAGCAAGTCCTTTTTTTAAAAGGAACGTGTTTTAAGGTTTGAATTCATGAATTTCTTTAATTTAATATGTTTGTTGCATTATAATTGTATATTATTTTGTCCAAGTTTCAGTTTGCACTAATAATGGTTTTTAAAATAAATAAATCACTTTTTCCGCAGTGTACTTAAGGTGCGAGCGAACGCTGCGAGTTGGAACTTAAGGTCTTGTTTTCTTTATCCTTGGAAAAGTCTGATAACATTTGTTTTACTGGCGCCATGAAAACGCAGTTGGCGCATTCTTTTTGCGTTCTTAACGGGATTAGAAACCCATTAAGTGGGAACCCTTTTCCCGCTCAAGCTTTAAAAAATGTGCTTAGCCCGGCAATATAAATTGCGGTGGAAAGCTCCTTAAATTGAATTTTACACGAACTTGAAGATATATATTTTTCGGTCTTTCTTTTTGTGGCTTTGCTCTTTGTCAAATTGCTCATACGTGAATGTGATGTGCCCACGCCCACACATTGATGAAATGAAGTAATTATTTTACACTTCAACACTTTGAAAAGCCGGTGGCAAGAGCGTGTCAGCCTGCGGCTGCCATTATCCATATGGCAGTGCCACAAAATATGACCATTCCGCGCACCCAGCCCCGAACTCAATGACTGAATTATGCAAAAGGTTGCCAACCAGGAGGAGGAGGAGGACGGGGTGGAGGTGGAGCTGAAGGGCAGGAGCAGGAGCAGAAGCAGGATCCCGAATACCACATCAACGTGTAATTTGCGTGGACCTCACATCGTTAAGGCCAAAGCTGTTCACGTACTGCGGCTCAGGATGTGTTAAGTGGGAAATGGGGTGGACCGAGCCATCAAAAGTCTAATTAGTAGCTCGTAGCTATCATTCTCTTGGAGAAAGTGCCCTGTGGTTGGGGTCGCATTTCTAAAAGGACCCTAAAAATGGGTAAATTGCAAATTACTCAAACTTTTACTGGCACAAAGTTTAGTTTCTTATCGCTTGTAAGAAGTAAGCCTTTATTAATTACTGAGGGTTTGGACACGAACAAATTGTCAAAGTAAAGGCAATAGTTTTAGATTATGCCACAGAAAACTTTTATTAATTAAAGTCTTTTAAAAAGGAAACTAATCTAATATAATAATCATCATCCCTTTCTTCGGTGCTATTTAATTCCTATGAGAAATTTTTGTATTTTTTTTTATGCTATATACTTATATTTATATAGTATTACATTTTTTATAGCTGATATCAAACACTCTGCAGAACAATGAATAATACTCAAAAGCATCCCAGTAAATAAGCCACTCGAACTAAAAATGTTCATGCTTTATTCATGCATTTTTGTAATTTCAATTCAAAGCATTTCAGTGGTTTTTGTGTATCTACTTTTTTTGTTTGCCAAACAGGATGGAAAAACAGCTAGCTCCAAAAAGATACCAACTCAATCAATTGAAATCTTGAGTTCTCTTCAAGTGCGAAACAAAAAATGAATGTTTAAACTAGTATAACCCAAAGTACCAAATTATACGGTTTTATTGAGAGTTTTAATGGGCCACCAGTGTCTATAATCGTTTTTAAACCACATGAGTTAATTTCTTTAGGGTCCCTTTTTTTATTGTTTCAATGATTGGTGATGGGGTGAAAAATACTTACATCAATGCCCTCCTTTAGTGTGTGGTTTTTATATATATAAGTTTTATGTTATTTATTTCATTACATTTGTTTCGGTTTTGTTAGCAGGAATGTAAATAGTTTGTGTATTGTTTTACGAAATATTTTTGTTTGTTTTCATTGTTGGCAGTGCAATTGGTTGCAGATTGTTGTATGCAAATTTTTGTATATACAGCAGATGGCGGAAAGTTTTGATTTGCGGTAATTGTTTAGTTATTTCAGAGTTGATTTTCAAATTGCATTTGTGAGATAAGTCGGAAGTTAGAGGTGGCAGCCCAAAATGTTATACACCACGTGCACGGCATAATTTATTCGGTAATCGTTATTTGTAGTTTGGTTATTATTATGTTGTTGGTTTAGAAATAAAAATGCACAAGATTATAGAAGTATATGCAAAGATATATAGTATATTGTTATGTTCATATAGATACAGATGGCAGAGAGGAGGTAGGCGGGGGGAAACGAAATAGAAATAAATAGAAAGTTAGAAATGTCGTAACTAAAATTAAAGTGTTTATTTTAGGATAATCAGAGCGGGTAAATGATTTGCCGGCTCTGATTTTTTAACCTTTTAATATATGTTTTTAAGCTAAAGTTTAAGTTGTTTTTTAGTAAGCTAAAAGATCTAAGATCTGGATGCAGCAAAACTAAAAGTGAGAAATATCAAGTATCCGCACAGTTGAACGTAAACAAACGCATTACCAATTAGGGAGCAAACGATTTCTGCTTTGCTAGTTGATTGCTCTAAGTTCGAAATAATTGCTAGATTCAAAGGAACTTCAAGGATAAAAACTGAAAAATTGTCTGTGCCGCGAGGTCACGTTTTCACTTAGCCGATTCCCCTTATTTATTTATTTTTCTGCCCCGCAAAACCCGCAAAGCATTAACAACAAGGCGACTGCCGACAAAAAGCTAAGTGTGGCAGGTTGTTTTGGCCCAATGTCCTGCTGTTTCTTGTCCCTTGTCCGTCCCCCCCCTACATCACCCTTTTTTCCCGTCCACACCTATTGCCGTTTCCACCGGCTCCTCCTGTTGCAGCACATTATGTCACTGCTCGTTGCGGTGCATGCGGCGAATACGTGATGTGCATTAGCATAACGCTTTCTGGCACTTTTGGCCGCCAGCCAGCAATACACTGTGCCACATAATTGGACGCCCGGAGACAGAAGTTGCTGATGGTCCTGCAGCTTTCCGAAGTTCGGTCCAAAATGCTGATGCATGCTTGGCTTTTACGGCCCGCGGTCCCTAAGAAATTATATAAAAGTAATAACTGCACCTTGGTAAATGTGCTGGAAATGCCTATTTTATGGCTGCCTGAGCCCCGGCTGCCTGCTTTTTATGGCACTTCATAACGGGCGACTTACGATGGCCAAAGCACCCAGCTCACGCATATCGGAGGTGGTCAGGAGACTCCTGAGTCCTGACTCCTCGGGATTCAGTGGCTTGGAACTGAGAGACAGCAACCTTGTCCGCGCCGTGGGTTTTCGATTAAAATCCAACTTGTCCCGCTACATTGTTATGCATGACTCCCGCCGACTTCCCACTCCCGACTCCCGACTGCCGGCCTCAATAAAAACCAAATAAAATGTCGTTTGTGCTGCGAGCTGTAACAATGAGCAAATATGCGGCATGCGAGCCATGTTGCAATGTAGCCATGCAGCCATGTAGCCATGAACATGGAGCACTGTTCGTTGTGCAATCCTGCGGCTTCTTCGGCTTTTCGCTTGGACTGTCGCTCCACTGAGTGCACATCGCCACAGTGCCCATGTTGCCGCACCAGAAGGGGATCCGACCCACATAGGGTGCCACAGAAGTATCCTCTCGTTGAACGAGAGATGCGAGATGCATTTGAATTTACACCAGCTCCCATTTTGAATTGTAAAACGTGAAGGATGTAAGCTGACATCAAGTCGACTTCAATGTGTTTATTTTGGGAGGGAAAACATTTGAAGAGACAGGCTCTATATCCATAGACAAACGTCTATTATTAATTCTCAGAGAAAATGTCCCTACTAGTTGGTATCTTAACACACATTTACTCCATATTTCTCATTAAATAATGTACTTCCTCAATAAAACCAAAAATGTGATTCCCTTTTTACTCAAAAACCTAAAAATGGCTTTTAGCTTTACCATCTCTTTTTTGGTTTCCGCTGATTCTATTTCACTGGAATAAACTCTCCATCTAAACTTTGTTAAATCCACTTAATTACGTTTGAAATAGTAGAATTAGACAACTGTGGGTGTTCTTTTCGGTGGCGCATTGAAAACGCTAGTTTCGTTTCTCTCGATTTTTCGTTTAGTTTGCGAACAAGCAGCCAACAAAGTGATTTAGTGCAACGGGAATCCAATTGCAATCCAAACCAATACAAAGTGAATACAACACTTTTGATTTCGATACCACTGTGGGAGACGCCACACCCGAAATTTCGCCAGAAGTCCCCCGATAGTCAACCCATCCAACTTTTCGGCAACTGCTGCCAATGAGCAATGAGCAATGAGCGTCAATGCGACTGAGGCACGTACTTTTGCAGCAAATAACAATAAGAGCTCTCAATGCCCCCGATTTCCCCTTTTAGAGACCATTTTTCTGTGGATCTAGCCCACTTGATTGCCAAGAACAGCACCGACCACCGAGTGGAGGTGGTTTCCTTTGCTGGATCGGGCATGTGGTTCATGTGGCAGCCGGCAAACAGCAAAAGGGAAATCCAAACACGGAGGTCGAACACGAGGAAAAAGAGTTCGCCCGAGGCGTGGGGAACGCGAATCGGAAAATTTGGAAGGGCTGGCTCAGCAAATTGGGAGTTACCAAGGCTGAAGCTTCAACATTTATTTCCGCCTGCCCCTATTAAGTACTATATTTTATGTACAGTGGAGCTGTCTTAACTAGAACCCAATGTTGCCAATCAAAAAGTTGTTCAGTGCGGCATTGCTGAAAATTTGTAAATCTGCGGCTGCAAAAGTTTAAGTGTATTTCAATCATTCCAAATATATACCTAGATAAATACCACTTTCTGCAGACTTAATATAAATTTAGAACTCTTTATTTTGGCCTGCATAAATATTCAGCAATTTTCCGAGAAGGTTTTTTTGAAAAGCTGCTGCTGCAAGCAAACAAAAAGTGTTCTTGTTGTTTGAATGTCCCGATTCCTTGCCAAAATGCTTAAAATGCGAGAGCGGAACACATGCTCGAGATACACATATACTTTTGGCCAATTCTTGGCCTGTGGCAAGTTACGTGACATTCTGAGGAAGCCTCACAGCAATTGCAGTGCTTCATTCAACCGCATTTGGCAACATCAGCATTTGGGCCAGTCAAAATGGGTTCGCAGAATCTGCCCGGGAATTTTAAGCCCAAACATCTGCTGGCTGTGGCCAAAAAGTTTGTTTTCCCAGCACCACATGGCTTTCCATGTGATAATTGCTCCGGTTCTGTCTGAGGCAAACTAATATTAAAGTATTTAATGGCCGGCCATTTGGGGACTTTCCACCTTCTGTTTATGCAGCGGTGGCTGTTTTGCTTCTCCTTTTTTACAACCCAATTCAAATCACATCAAATCTGTTGACGCTCGAGCAAACTGGGGAATCAGGAGGTTTCTGCCTTCGGAAATTGATTCCGCCAGCTCCCACGTATTTTATTTCCCCGAAAAGCGTAGAAAGTGGGTGAAAGCACCTGCCCGTTTTGGATCAGCTTTGCCATTTGCTTCGTTTATTTTTTATTTTTACGACTGCAGACAATATTTCTCCTCATTTTTTTGTCCTAACTGCCACGGCTTTATTCGCCAACGCAGCCAGAATTGGCTTAAGGAAAAAGAGGGGTCGTGACTATTTTTTTGTTATGGCCACAACTTTTCAATGTTGCATTCAGTGTCGAATTCGTTGGAAGGCAGCAGGAAAAATAAATAGTGGCTTTGTCCTTTTCAAATTGTGTATATGCATGAAAAGCTCTAAAAGGGTTTAGTGGTTCGAAATTCTGAGCAAAACGAAGGCATTTCAGAGATCTGTGCAAAAAGAATTATCAAATAAAAATGATTTTATTCTTGCAATTTCTCTAATGATCAATTTCTTTTTAATGTTTTGAATAGAAGATTGATTTTGAACTGAATGCACTTAAGCTAGGCATTGAAATGTCCTGCAAATTGATTGCTGTTTACTGACCCAAGTTTTAAAACGAATTTTTTATGTAGTTGCATGTTTCCCAACCTCTAGTTTTTGTATGCAATTTCCTTAACTTTTGCTTTTTTATTTATCAGCAAAAAATCGAAATTGACTTTAAGGAACCTGGCAATATCGGCACAGACATTACTCGAAATAATAAGTTGACAAAATGTAAATCAAAACAAAAATGCATTGCTGATTGAGTTAGTTGCAAAGCTAAGTTAGTTAGATAGTCAAGGCTGCAGCTAGTGACAAACCAAAAATCAGGCTAACCTATGTGCTTGCTAGACGTGTCTGTTTCAGTTTTGTAAGTAAATGCTTAAATGCTTAAGTTATGATCTGAAAACCGCGATATCTTGATAGTATCTGCTCTTGGCAATTTCCTCGAATGAACGATGTTTTCTGGCTTGGCTGGAAGTCATTGTCATATCGCTGCTGTCACTTACCTTAAACACCTGGCGGCAAAGGAAGTTCTCTTTAACCGGAAGCAATCTGCAATAAATAAGTTAGCTTGCAGGCTGCTGCCTGGCATTTGGAAACGCGACTTCAAGGACACTTACTTGGCCATTTCCGACAGCTGCAGTCGTCCGTCCTTGTTGGCATCGAATACTTGGAGCTGAAAGCACAAGTAGTTGGGCATACATTAAAGTCGGCTAATAGAGGAACTGAATTATTTACACAATTGTGTGTCAATTGCATATATTAGTGCATCTGTCAATAATCGCAGCTGTGTTGCACTTAAACTTATTACAAAGGAATCTTCTGGCTTTGTTTGGGGATTAGACTTGTGTGTTTTTGCTACCACAAATGAGTTTGGAACATGTAGTTGGTTTATTGCTTCCATTATTTTATTTTAACAAGCAGTTTAAGATTTTGTCTTCCCAGAACTACAAGTATTCATGAAGTAAAGCGAATTATTCCAAGAAATTCAAGCAATTGCTTTCTCTTTTTCCGTAGGTGTTCTCAGATTAAATTGTTTTTCTTGAAATATAGTTTAGTTTACCGAAACTATTTAATTGTTTGTATTCTAAGAACTTTAATAATTAATTCGTTGTAAGGGCTAACTATATTTAGTTTAACAATAACTCAATTTCCCTCAATAGAGAAAGTTTAATTATGCAATCTTAGTACTGTCAGTACTCACTCTTCAAACTATCTAACTTACTAACAAATC
Source organism: Drosophila kurseongensis (assembly GCA_018153305.1). Lineage (NCBI taxonomy): Eukaryota > Metazoa > Arthropoda > Insecta > Diptera > Drosophilidae > Drosophila > Drosophila kurseongensis. Next base: position 25,059,081 of record JAECXX010000004.1, read on the forward strand.
CATAAGTACTCACCATGGTGTCGGTGTACTCAATGAGCTTGTCCTCGGACACATCATTGATCTTTTTGGCCTCTTTGAGCAAGTCGCGCAAGAAATTCTTGAGCTCATCCGCTTCAATGTAACCCGAGTTGTCGGTGTCGTATTCACGCCAGATCTAATTAAAGCGAAACGAGAAGGGATTGCAAATTAATTGAGGAATTTCAGGGTATGAAATTCCTGATTGTCACCTACCTTCATGAATTCAACGCTGGATTCCAGGGGATTATCGAAGCGGAAGAGCAAAAGGAAGTTCTCCTCCATGGGCAAAAGTTGAGCCAGCTGCAAGAAGAAATACCTTTTGTTTCAATGCGTGACTTGACAATGAAATAAGTTGTAAATATGAGTGTACAGGGTTTCCTTGCCCTATTAGTTTTCCGGTGCATGGCGTGAAAGCCGAGAAAATCTCGCTGCACTTTCATTAGCGAACAGCCGGAAAAGTTTCGCCCCAGGCATTCGTTAAAACTTTCCGGCATAATTTAAGTGTCGAATTGAAGCGCTCACCCTTCACTTGTAATCATCTGTGGCCGGGAAAACTTTATAATTCGCTCTGTGGCAGTGGAATTTGCATTTTTATTCCCCGCTGGTAATTACTGCACTATGGCAATTAAAGTTTATCCCCAGGCCAAACCCTTGTTGACAAGCCAGTAAACAGCGAAATTGAACCCAGAGTCCTCTCAATCGATGTTCGACGTGGCGTATGAATAATATGGACCGCATGAATTGTGAATGCGCTGCGTTTTTGTGCTGCGGGCCACCTTAATCAGCAATCCACGGGGGTCCTGCTACTTGAACTTTTCACTTTTCTTTCCCGAAACTTTCTTTCTTTTTCGGGGGCTCATTTATCAAAAGTCCATTGTGCAGGCCCGCCCCCAAGTGTGCTTTATTATTCCCACCATTCAAACTGTACAGAAAAATCTCCTTTCAATAGTCCGTGCGGCCGGTCCAACTTCAATTAAAAACTCATTTAATGTGGCCCCCACAAAATAAGAGAGAGCGAAGAAAAACTTTTTTTTCGCCAGAGACCTTGCCAGAAAGTTTGTTTTTCTCCGGAGGGGTGGGGAAACGGCCAATAATTTATATGATTTTGGTGGGCCGAGACATTTAAAAACCAATTTGAAAAAGCCAGAAGAGGCGCCACCACGACTCGAGGAAATGATATTTCGAGTACAAAAGCCAAAGAGACAACATTGCGCATACGACATGGGGGCCACATCAAATCGAAATTTGTGTCCGACTGTGCGGTCAGTTTTGGGCCACAAAACGAAAGTCCCGTGGGCCACACAATGCCGAACGTATCACCCACCTCTCTGATATCGATTTTGCCATCCTGATTGTCGTCGTAGGCCTCCATGAAGCAGGACTTCAGCTCCTCGAGCATGGTGTCCGTGACGGCCTGCGGGTTGGAGCAGAAAGATTAGGATGCAGAGGGTCGGTTCCCTTGGAAGCTCACCTCTGGACTGATGTCGGTGGCATTGGCACTCGACACGAACTCCCGGAGAAAGCCGTCCAGCTCGGTGCCCTCAATGTAGCCATTACCTAAGGTAGAAACAGGGAAGGTAAATATATATATTGAATTTTACCATTAATTGTATTATTTATTAAGTGAAAAATGTAAATTTAAAAAATAAAAATGGTTTAATGTATTGCAGATATTTTATATAGATCCAATCTTCACTTCGCCTGCCATTAAAATCTCAAATTTGAGAATATGAATAATAATGTTGATTGAAAAGGCTTAAGTTATAAGCTTAGAACTTTTTCAGATCATCAGCTTCTAACTTTCTTTAAATATTCATATTGATATCAACAGGAAAGGAAAGTGAACATGAGGAACTGCACTTGCTCAACTTGAATTTAAATATGGAATCTTATTCTTATTATAGGCAAATTTGAATTCATATCCTTGCTCACCATCCTTGTCGTAGTGCGCCCAGACATCCATGAACTGGTTGGCCGACAGCTTCTTGAGCTCCCTGGATTCGGGATCGCGGTATTGGCGCATGAAGTTGTGGGCCTTCTCGATTTGAACGCGTTTGGCGGCGGCGGCGGCGGCTGAATCCATTTCTGAGTTTTCTTTCAGGCTTATTTGTCCTCGTAACCGTAGAGTAACCGGATGCTGGGCAAGTGTCTGGGGAAGAGCAAGGGGTAGAACAATTAATTTGCCGCCATTAAATGCTATGCTCGGTGTCAGGGGAAAAGCCAGTTGTCAGCGCAGCTGAAACTGTCAAATTAATAGCATAAAACAGGACCGCCCCTGGCAACATTCGCTCCGATGTGTGTGTGGTGGGTGAGAAATGGCCGCAGCGGGAATCCCACTGCAGCGGAGGAAGCGTCGACATTGCACTCTTGTGCGGGGAATCCCCGCCGCTGAAATGAGACAGGACGTCACCTCCACGCGGCCCCGAGCGACCCCTGCCTCGCCCTCCCCCGCTTGACACCGCCCCCCCTGTCACAAGTTAAATACACCAGCGGAAAGAAGAAAAACAAGAAATGTAAACAAAATTGCTGTACAACCCACGTCTGCAGTTTCCCACCGGGTGGGTGGCGCTAAAAATAAGAAAGGAAAGCCCCGGGCTTAAGGCGTGGCAGCAGAAGATGTCGGGCGGAAGGAAAGCTGCGGTTGAAAGGAACACTTAAAAAAATAAGTGCAAGAGGGGGTCCTACTTAAACTAACCCAGGGAAAGCCATGCTCCTGGTGGGAAAAACAACACAAGCTGGTAAGATTTGTTATATTTTTTAACTCTCATTGAGTATGTCTAACCTTGAATTTTAATTTGGTTGTAGTTAATAGTTTCCCAAAGAATTCTAATTCAACAGTAGATATGATTTATGATCGATTGCGATTTAAATAAAGCTAAATAGTTTAAATGAAGTCACCTATTGAATAAGGTATTCTGTACTTATCACAAAGAAAAGGATTAAGTATATGTTTATTTCCGCCTTTTATGTACTTTAATAATTTCAAACTGTTCGGCATTGAAATTAATATTCTTCTTTCTTTCTGAGTTTGGTAAAGGCACCAGATTAATTTAAATATTAAATCAATATAGATAATGCTTTAATGTATTATACTTCCCCTAAATGTTTGGCCTTTTCGGCGTTTTAACTATGTGCACTCATAAATCTTTAAGCCAAGAGATAGCAAACAAATTAATTTTAGAGCAAGCAAAATAATTTGAAACAATGATTCTATGTGGAATTAACAAAGCTAAGCTCTAGCTGCACTGAAGTGGACTTTGAACAGTGCCTGTTTGGCTTGGATTTAGCCAGCTCGGTTGCTCGCTTCACCGGCATCCGGATATATACGCATATATATGCGGTGGGAATCGTTGACAGTCTGCTGCGGTCGCTCTTCTGTGGCTAAAACAACGCTCAGAATAGAAGAGCCGTGAGCATAAATTTGCAGCAGCTGTTGCCACTAAGTGAGTTTCGCAGTGCACACTGTTCTTGGCACCCCAGGAAATCGCCACTAATTTGAATACCAGAGTTCTTAGGTTCTTTGTTCTTTTACCAAAGGAAAGGGACTTGACGGTGATCTAAAATCAATTAAAAACTGGTGTATAGTGTAGTGTAAAGTAACTTGGGGAATAAATAACTTGTCCTTTGAAATAGATTTAGAATTAAGAAGACAAAGTTAAATTCATACCCTTCATACCCTTCATACCCTTTTAGGAGTTCCTAAGCCTAAAGTTCTCATCTGTGGCATCCCCGATAATAAAAACTTTCTCTAAGACTTTCATACTTTTAAGGATTTGTGTAGAACCCTGGATATCTGATATCGTTGAACAAACCTCATTAAGTTAAATGGCTTGCCATTTCGCAAGGACATTAGGCACTGTGCAATAATCGCATTAGGACCAACTTGTTGACTGTGTCCCTATTGTTTATCGAACACGCTGCCAATATTAACTTTTCATTTAATTTGCAGCGAAACTTTCCGTATTGTTCGCAAGAACTTTAGGAACTCGTGTTATCTGCCTCCGGAACAAGTTGCCCGCATTAACCGGCTGCGATGATGGTCATTACCTGCAAACGCTTTCGTTAAGGCCGAGTGAAAGGCTTTTCTGCTTTTCCTGCCTTGCCATTTTATGGCCTGGAAATTGCATTTCACCCACTGCAATGGCTTCCAGCCCCTTCCGCTTATTTCCCCCGAACAAACAGCCTTTGTTGTCCTTGTTTAAATACCCTTGCTGAGGGTATGAACCTTTCAGTCGAAAGCTTACAACGCTGTAATGGGCACAATATGTTCTTGATTGATGTTACCAGGCGAGTCGATCGGACTCTCTGTCCGTGTGTCCGATTCTACGCAAAATGGTGACCCAAAATTGAACTTCTATAGTCCAAAACTTTTCCAAATTTAATCCGATTTGGAAGTGACATACCTCTTATGACTCCTCAATTGATTCTCTAAATATCTGCATTCAAAATTTTCAATTTAACGTTAATCGAATTTTTGACCCATTTTCATGTTAGTTATTTCCAAGTTTCCGATGACTTGTAAAATGGTGACCCAAAATTGGACTTCTATGGTCCATAACTTTTCCAAATTTAATCCGATTTGGAAGTGACATACATCTTATGACTCGTCAATTGATTCTCTTAATATCTACATTCAAAATTTTCAATTCAACGTTAATCAAATTTTTGACCCATTTTCATGCTAGTTATTTCCAAGTTTCCGATGACTTGTAAAATGGTGACCCAAAATTGGACTTCTATAGTCCATAACTTTTCCAAATTTAATCCGATTTGGAAGTGACATACCTCTTATGACTCGTCAATTGATTCTCTAAATATACATTAACGATTTTCAATTTAACGTTAATCAAATTTTTGACCCATTTTATTTCCAAATTTCTGATGACTTGTAAAATGATGACCCAAAATTGGACTTCTAGACTTTTTATACATTTTTTGCCGAGTTTGCAAAGCAGCGAATGGCACAATTCCGACCTTCAAAAGTATTTATATTCTTGATTAGCATCTCCAGGCGAGTCGATCTAGCCATGTCTATTTCTACTTAAACTAGTCTAAAGGTAGTTGAAAAAAACTTTGCTGCAAGCGTGTATAAACTTCGTATTGCCGAAGTTAGCTCCTTTCTTGTGTTTTTTTTATGTATGTAGGGAGTGGAAGTGCTAGAACTGTATACGTATTTATACGATTATGGCGGAATGCCGGCCGAGAACTTTTGCAATCCAGAGTGCAAAATGGCAAATACTCTTGGCCCCGCTCCAACTGCCAGCTAATGTTTCCCTGGGGCTGGAGGTTAAGTAACGGCTTTAATATAAATTGTGTAATGATCTGTGGACCAAGCGGCGGTTATTTGGCCGGCATACAAATCTAACGTGATTAGCAGGATACCTATATTTAATGTGACATTTAAATAATACTAAAAAGACTCAGAACAATAATTACAAATCCTCAATGGACAAAATAACTTAATTATTAGTTATTTTTATAAAATCTTAATAAATTTATTTAAATATATGAAAGGTTAGTAAAAATGAAAAGGAAAGCATTAAGCCCCTCTATTGTCCAACAAAATAAAAAAAACCAAAAACAAAATGTACAGAAAAGCAAACTCCAATTGCAGCTGTCTTTTTCAGACAATTCTCTACAAGGCTTAAATAAAGCCAAGAAAACCAGCTGTCAAAGATATTATTTGAGTCTGGGATAGAAACGTTCAATTCTTTTCAAACAGTATTTCCCAATTGCAGTTTGAATATTCAATTCCCCTCCGCTGGGGGCCAAAACAAAATCAAAAATTCATTCCGAAAATTTAAAAGTCCTTTCTACCACTCCGAAACAATGACCCCAGAAAACAAATATAATAAAGTAAATAAATATACTTTCAGTGAAATACGTTCACCACAGTTATAGGTGGCTAAATTGGTCAATCTTCCCACTTTCAAACTTCGTATTCAAAAATGTATACTAAGTGTCAGTTGAAACAAACGAGAAAACTTTTTAACTGGCATTTCCAAATGGCTGCTTGAATATTCCATACTTTTCAAGCCTAGGGCCAAGCAAATTAAATCAATAAAACAACAATAAAGCAGAAACAAGCAATGAAGTTCTGCAGATAAAAAGTTCCTGCCACGAAACCGAAGCAAAGAGTCCCCAAGGAAATGAATCTACTTGGCAACTTTATATTTGAATATTCCTCCGCCGAATCAATAGGGAGGCCTATTGAACGGGCCATATTTTCGGCTGAGTCAACGTCACTAATGGCCGCCTTGCATGGCAAAGTACGAGAATCGAAAGGCAAGGGAGCCTCTGGGCCAAAACGGAGATAAGCAAACCAAAACTGTCAAGCCTCGTTGGCCGCATTGCATAAGCCGCGGCTTACACTCGATTCTCAGTTCTCAGTTCTCAGTTCTTGGATTTTCTCGGGCGCGTGTTCGAGTGGCCGGGAAAAGTCGGGGAAAGTCGGGCAAGGGCTGGGAAAGCAGAACGCACGGCTTGCCACTGCTTACCTGTCAATGGGATCCGTCTGTCTGTCTGTCTGTCTGACATTGGCAGTGGCTCACAAAAGCCACCCACTTTTTAGCCACCTTCCCTATTCGCCTGACTGGTGGGCATGTCCTGACTTTAAGTGCATTAAGCTCAGTTCGCAATTTAATTTGAGTGTTTTTCTGTTTATTTTCCTCGCTCGGCGGGCTGCCATTTCCTTCGCATTTCCCCCTTTCCTTTTCCCGGGTTTCCTTGCGCTTGTTGCTGGCGTGTCTGTTATTATTTCTATTTTTAAACACTTTTGGCCCGACTGCGGTTTCTGCCAAGTTTGAATTATGCATTAGTATTTGGCATTGATTCCGCCTGATACCTGCAGTGCGGCTATATTTGGCTATAATTACCAAACTGTACTAATTTTACCATTGAAAATAATACTGAAATTGCATCGACTTTAATGAGTTGGGAAAACATATAGCTAGTATTCATTCATTCCTTTGAGTTCCTCTAAGTTGAACTAAGTAGGTTATATCTTTTTAAAGGATCTTTATCCTGTTTCGTTCACCTAAGTTAGCTTACCCCGGGCTGTAATGATAATGGTATCTTTGAGCATCCATCATTTCCTCCACCAATTTCCGTTTCCCTTAATGCTTTTCCTGATGTTCCCCTTCGGAGGTGATAAAAACCCGAGTGTGTGGGCTAATAGAATCATGGCAATGTTCTAATGCACCTAAAAATGCACTTAGCTAAAAGTTGTCCAACAATGAAGGAATCACGCCCGTCCTTCCATTAGCTTTCGCGTAATAGGAAATATCCTGTTTACTACCTGACCATAATTTTTCCTCTTTTAATGCACTTTCCTTGCCTTTGGCCCTGGGTGAAGCAGTTGTAAAACTAGAAGAGCGCTTTTCCGAATAGCCGAAACCCTTACTCTTGTAGCCGTATAAGTTTAAGTGTCAGCCAAAGTCGTATTCATAAATTATAATATGGAAAACTCCCACACATCTGACATTGAAACATGAGCGGACCGAACCGACAGACAGTCCGCTGCAAAATGAATTCAAGTGCAAGGGACCTCAGGCTCGGGCCCCAGAACTGCAGGCTGAATTGAAATAAAATGCTGACTGAACAAATGAATGGCTGACTGACTGACTGACTGAATGACTAACTGACTGACTGACTGACTGACAGAAAGTTTGCCCAAGTTTTTTGTACAGAGAAGGCTTAAAATATTAACATTGAGCTGAGTGCATTTTTAGTTGCGAAAAAATATAATTAGAAATATAAATATTTTTCTCGAAATAGCTAAGGAAACTTTTACATTTAATGAACCTTAAAAGCTATTTTAATTATCTTTTTAAATATAGAAAATGCAACTTTAAATATATTTAAATTTAAAAATACAAATGGAATTTTATCGAATCGAATTTATAGCAGATTTCAAATTTCCTTGATGAAACGGTATGTCAATCTCTTTGAACCTAATGCAACGTCAATTGTGTACCACCGACTGCACTGGAAAAGTCTTTGTTTCTCTAATTTCGGAGGGACCACTGTGTTCAGCATTTGGAATGTAAAACACAAGGTGCTCCGCATTGTGTGCACGTGGGTGTACTTTGACTTGGTTCTTTGTTTTTCTTATGTGTTTGAGTGCAAGGGTTACGGCACTCACCCTCGAGAGCCTGCATTTTTCGCGGCATAATAAACTTAGCCTTGGCTCGGGCCACTTTGGGCCACCGAATGGCTTCACAAGGCCCAAACGACGGCGTTTGACATTGACATTTGCTTGTCGTGCCCCGAGAAATATGTTTACTTATGCAGGGATGGCTATAAAAAGGAACGCCCATCAGTTAATCCCATGAGCCGGTTATTAAACTGCAGCCCCAGCATTGATTTGCGTGTCCGCCCGACAAAGCCGGAGATTTATCCCAAACGGCTTAGGCCGGACACAAAAGATCGGGCTGGTAAAGGTTTAATTTATGGCCCAAAGTCCAGTGGACAATTTGCAAAAGGACCGACAAGGAAAACAGCTTAATTTATTGCATTACGGTTTATTTCGTTTGGCCCGAAGAAATTGGTAGGAGGAGGGTTGGAGGCATCATAAAAATGCAGTTAAAAATTTAAATGCCAATTTGCTAGGTCATCGCAGACCAGATGATTGCGTGCTAAAGCACGATGGATATTACGGGATGAGAGATAAAATCGAGGGGGAAATGTACTGATACATAGTGAAAATAAAGACAGAGAACTTGTCGCTGATTTATGGGCCGAACTCACCGATTTATGGGCTGCAAAAATAAGTTTTAATTGCCAAAAGTGGTCATTTCAATTGGCATAATTATAATTCACACGATCAGCTCTTCGCCTTTTCCCAGCGAACTAGCTTAATTGAATAGTTTATGGCTTTTGATTTTAATAAATTGCTTTATTTATTTTTCCTTCCTCTGCCGCGGCGAGCGATTTAGTAGGAAGCTTCTGATGTTGATTTATGTACTTTGCATCGGAGATGCCTCTTCCTCCGGACTCGGCTCTTTGTAAACAATTATAGAAATTATAGAACGCCGAAAGGAATTCCTTTGTAATTTACAGTCGATAATCTGCCTAATTTGTATACTCGCGTTGGAGAAGCAATTTTCTCGATTACAAGATTTGGGGGAGCTTGCATCTGTTTCAGTTTGCTTCAATTTGCTCGAATTTTTCGATTGAAAATGCGAGTTTTTTTGTCATGCCGTGCTGGCCAAGAGTTGTTTATGATGTGTTGTTGATGTGCCTGCTGCTCGAAAGCTTTTGTGTATTTTATTTTTCATTTGTGTTTTTCCTTTTTCCCCCAGCCAGCGCTGCGTGCGAAAGAAAATGTGTGAAAACTCGCGGGCCCTGTGGAAACTATTTTCACTTGCTTCCTTTTAGGCTAGTTGAGGTGGTGTTTTACTGGTTTTTCTGGCCATTTTTTGCTGCCTGCACTTTAATTACATTCTATTGGCCACCGTGGAGCCGTAATTAGCCCGGCCAGCTCTGGTTAACCATTAGAATCTGCTGAATTTATATTGAAAAATACTGTACCATGGGGGAAATCTAAAGAAGAATTGTTTTTTTGCATTACAACACGCTTTTTTCTTTGTCCTGCGACTGCCACCCGCCGGCCTTTAGACAGTTTTAATTAAATTCCCAATGGGCGGAGCGGAAAGCGATGTCGCGCCATGGAAACTCCCCATGTGGTCCTTCTTATGGTTTGTTATTAGTCCCTGTCAGCTGTGAATTAAGCTTTCACTTCTTTAACATGCAAGCCATTTCAGACTCGGATCCATTGCTTTAAAAAAGCAATAAAATGTCCTATTTATAAATACATAAGTGGTCTGCACCAATGGTCTAGTATGTGACATTTAAAATTGATATTACTTTTCAAAGGAATCACTTTTAACGATGGTCTACACTGCGTATACGTAATATTTATAGGTGACATTTAAATTGATTTACAAAAGAATCGAAAAGCTTATTTTACTTGATACATTAAAGCAAGTACAGCTGTGTTAAAAGTAATATATTTAAAAAATCTGTCTTAAACAAATTTATAATTTATTTATAGGTCCTTTGTACTATTTTTCTAAGGAATTTACTATTAATGGAGTAAACCAATTTAAAGAAGGCAATTTCGCTTAATAAATGCATATAAAATTATGTTTTGAGCAATTATTATATAATGATTATACCTATTAAACAATGGGATACACAAAAAGCAATACTGCAAAGGAAACACTTTAATAATGGTCTACACTGCGTATGCGTAATATTTATTGGTGACATTTAAATTGATTTACAAAACAATCGAAAAGCTTATTTTACTTGATACATCAAAACAAGTACAGCTGTGTTAAAAATAATATATTTAATAAATCTGTCTTAAACAAATTTATTAGACCTTTAAAACAATGGGATACACAGGAAAGCCTATTTTATCCAACAAATTGATAAACAGTCTTTGTCAAACAAAGTGGAATACAGGCACGTCGTAATGGATCTGCCAGTCACTCAATTTGGAAATTGTCACTGGAGCCGAAAAATGACAGTTGTGAGGGTCAGAAAGGGTTCAAAAATCACAAGCTATAAATAACAAGATAGAGTGTGGAATCCCGGCAATCCATATCAAAATTGTTAAGAAGGCGGACTGGCGGAAAAATGCGAGTTCGCTCAATTACCGAAATTGCATATGCACAACCTGTTAAAAGTGTGATAAAGAACCGACAAAATAAAAGCTTGGAAATGAGAACCGGACAAACAAGCAAGAAATTCACCCAAAAAATGCGTCATATGTTTTTCTTTACCATATTCTTTTGTTTTTCATGGAATTCAGGAAAAAGCAGAGCCATAAAAAGATCACAATAAATGGACACTGCGCTTGTAGTGGCTGATACATACATATATGAATGTATATTTCCCGCACATGAATATTTACTTTACCGCTTTTAAAAGGCTTCCTTTATGTTCATTCAGTTTGGTGACGCAACGCGTAATTGCTGCCGAAAAACCTCAAGTGATGATGTAAATATTTACATAGCTAATAGAAGCCACTTTTTACGCTCCTTGTGCGTAAATAATAATCGAGAAATAATAATAATAATAATAAATAACAATGGTATTGGGGCCAACAGCTGTAATTAACCAGCTGGAAGTCGGCGTGTGGAAAGATTTCAGGCTCGAGTCAATACGGAAAAATGTGAAAAACAACAAGAGAAAATTATGCTGATTGCCGTGGGATCTCCACCACTTCTTGGTCTGTTTGCTCGGACAAAATACATATTTGACAGGCCCGGCGGGGGCTTCAAGCACCGCCAGAAGTTTTCCACAAAAACGCCCCGTAATTAGAATAATTATTACCGCTAGGCGCGAATGTTTTTTAATGGCTCTTTCACTCCTTGACATTGTTCAACGATAATTACGGCCAATACCTGTGGGGCCCAAAATGTTTAAGAAAAGAGTGTGTCCTGCGTCTTAAGTGCTGGAAGCAATAGCACTTAACTGCCGGAAATGTTACGGTTAAGAACGACGGAAGAACAAGGAAAATTGGATAGGTTATAACAAGGCCCTTAAAGGACTATTAGGTTCAACCAATATAAACACTGAAAATATTACAAAATGTATGAGCAAGTATGACTTGGAATAATACATTTCCAAAAAAGAAGTACACGAACAATAACAAACTATTTTTGCCAACCAAATTGGTTTTAGGAATTTTCCAATATAATTCTGAAAGTCGATTCCCAAAACGCATTAGTTCTAAGCATTCTGAAAACCACGCAGTTTCAAATCAAAATATACCAAAACTAATACTCAGTAAAGTTGATTTCTTTGAAACAAAAAATAATTACCGGAAGCTTTGTTTCACGAATTTTTCCCCAGTAACTGGAAGTTCTCAGAGCCCATATTTATGTTGGCAAGAGAAAGATTACATCATTGTTTTCATTTTATATTCCAGAGCCCACACAATTTGAATCGCAAATAGCCCATCAATCTTGCTGCCTCTGAATAGTGTGAAATTAATTCAAATTAATGGCAATCATTGCTCATCTCTGCGTCTGTCAAATGACGTCGCCATATTTAACCAGTGTTTGTCTTCCGCTTAATCACCCATCCTTTGGCGAATAGTCGGCTATTTATAACTCGGAATCCCACTTCCTTCCCAATGCCATTAAACGGCTGAGAAGGCGGCGGACTGAATGCAAACAAGGCCTTCATTCTTGGCTGACAAACGTATTTATTTTGATAATTCTTCGGTTCTGATATTCCTATTTATTTACGCTGCTCGAGAGCGTGCACAATTTGCCCAGCTCAAATCAAGAGAAACGCAAACGAAAACATCAGCGCCTCAGATTGAAACATAAACGGGAAATTAGTCATTTTAATGATTCGAACATGCAATTCTTTCGATCCTCTTGTTTGAAACAATGAATGTAATTGGGCAATTTGATCGAAGGAGGTCAATACGGCTCACACAAGTTACCATCGGTATGCCGTCTAATTAGCCAATTTAGCACTTGGCAGACGATGCAGCTAGCCGCATTTTCAAGGGAACCCAGCAAAGGGTCGCAATATTTTTAGATATTTCTCAATTATTTCGGACACCTTCCCCTACGCTGCCGAAAACATAAAAGGTTGCTCATGCTTTCACAAGGTTTTCTTGTATATCTTTTTACTTGCAGCCTAAATGTCATAATTCGTCATAATTTTGTATACATTTTTCATTAAGATTATAATTAAGATCAATGCCAAGAAAATTGATTATGTTAGATCATTTAAATTTAAAATAAGTGACTGAAATTTCTGAATAAGTGTGAATTTAAAATAAGTGACTGAAATTTCTTTAAGATTTTTGTTTAATGCCACAGATGGATATTGCTATGAAGCAAAGGAAAATAAAATTCATTGGATTCCTAGAGAGTCAGTCAGTACCTTCGTAAGGGAAACTAATTCTTTTCTTCGGCGACTTGAAGACGTGTCCTTGATTCTGGCATAATTCTCAATTTGCTTTATTATATTGTGCTGCATACATTCAGGCGACGGCAGCGTCGGCGAATGCATGAGATTTCCACTGGGGGAGATTTATGAATGAGCATAAATTAGGGGGACTCGTAAATGTTGGCACGCAGCCCCAGATGCCATTGCCACAGTGTAGTGTACTGTGGCCCATTACCGGAGCATTCCAACCCGATCCCCGCCCATTATTTGCCCCAGCGTGTTTAATTTTGCGTATGAATAGGCAAAGTCAAGGACGGCGACGGCATTTCACTGTCAACTTCTGCGGCTGCCATTCGGCATACCAATGAGGCCCAGCCCTTTCTCTTAATTGAATGCGGCCCCTTCGAAAAATGATCACAAAAAGGCCTACCCAAAAGGTCCCCCCACAAAGTCAGCTATTTGACACGCTTTAAGCTGTCAGCGGGCTGAATATAAATGCCACAACATTTTTTCCCTGTTGCTCTTTTTTCGGCCGACCTCTTCAAACCAATTTTCCACCTCGCTCGAAAGCCATTGCAAATTGGGAATATTTTTAAGTCGGAAAATCTGCGACGAGTCTGTCGGGTCTGGATTTTGCTAGCTTAGGCTAGTTTAGACCAGATTTAAAAGGCTTTTAGCATAAATTATAAAATTTAAATAATATGATTGCAAATCTGTTTGGAAAAACCGCAGCGGTCCTGATCCCTAAAAGGTCGTTTATAAATATTGAACAGCTTATAAAAGCTATTCGCTGATAAAATTTAGTGGCTTTTGAATATAAAATACTAAATTAGGTTGCTTTTGTGAATACTTTTGAGCCTAAAATAATGCAGGTCCTTGAAATTTCTTATATTAAAAATGTTCTTAAATTCTTTTATGGTTTCAATAAATTTTAAAACAATATTTCTTACTAAAACATTGTTTTTCTTGGTTATAGTAATTAATCATGTTGCAAAAAACACCTTTTCTAAATCGAAGAGCTCTATTATTTTTTTTGGCTTATATTATGGTCCTTTAAAAAGAAATACCAATTGCATGCAACTGAACTTGAGTTTCAATTCGAGCGTGTTTATCGCCTTAAAAATGTGGCTAATATAAGTTCGGCATATTTACATTTTTTACTGCTGCTTGCTTTTGGAATTTGTGAAATTCCAAAAATTAAAATTCACTTTGCTCGACCGTTTTAAAAGGTGATTTTCGATTTTGAAAATATTTGAAAACGCACGCGACGATTGCCGTTGGTAAATACTTTCCGGGAGATTTCTTTGGAGAACCGTTAGCGCCTAGAATCCTTTGCAGACTGTTTCGGTTGTGGCCAGGTCTTTTGCTTTTATCAAAGTGGAAAACTCAACTCGGAGAGCGTGTAGGAGAGAGAGCCAAGTGGCGTTTACCCGGGGCCAAATCGAGCGTAGGCGCCGTGTTGCTGCCACATCGGCAGCATGTTGCTGGCAACAAACTGTTGAATTGTTTTTCTTTTTGGCCTGCGATTTCCTGGGCTTTTCTTGCCTGTGGTTTCGGCCCGGCCCGAAGTTCTTTTCATGGCTACGCCAGAATTTGGCTTACTTTTTGTGATATGCCTATTTCAAAGGGAACTTTTCGCCAGCTTTGCAGTTATCTACAAAGCATCATAAATATAAATACATATGGAAATGATTTCCGGCCATGTTTTCCCCTCATTTGTGGGTGGCTGGCTGGTGTTGTGTGGCGCTGGGCTTAATTGTAGTTCCCCCAGGGCCTTTTGACTTTCAATGTTTTATCTGCATGCCATATTATAATTCACTAGGAACGAGCTTCCTTCGGCTGCCCTTCGGGCGCAGTGCGTGTGAGTGGGTGGGTGGTGTGTTTAGGCATAGGTTTTCTTTCTCCTTTCTCCTTTCCCCTTTCCTTTTCCCATTTTCCTCGCCAGGCAATGTCAAGTGTTACTCATGCATGGTCGCCGAGCTTTTCCCCGCATTTCTCCCCTAAAATCCACCTGGTTTTCTGCTCGCGTGCTGCTCATTCATTATTCATCTTTTACTTTTTACTTTCTGCCTTTCTTCGTTTTCTATTATACACATGTATGTTTTGTGAGGACTACAATTGTGCAAGGATTTATGTCCAAGCCTTTAAAGTTAATTGTTATGACTCTGGAAAGGTTTTCTGTTTGACCGAAACGAAAACTAAGAGTGTTTATTAATCATACGCCCCATGTACGCCATTGTGTGTCTTGTTTGTTTTCTAATCTACGGGTCATATCAAAGGGACAGGACTCGGTCCATTATGCAATTGCTACTGGGCCTCGAGTGGCAGCTCCCAGAACTTTGGAGCTTAATTTGAAAGGTAAATATAAAGGCGAACTTCAAGGCTGGCAGAGACTTAATTCAGAAGGGAAAATTTAAAGCTGTTTGGGAAGAAAATGCTTTGTATTTTATTACATACATTGCAGATGGTTACAGTTAATATATTTATAAAATGTAATATATATTATAATCATTTGCCTTAAATTGAATTAAGATGTACTCGTCTAGGAACATTTTTCTTTTAGCGTATTTAGGCATCTAGTTTCCAGTTTCCAAGAATTCCACTTCACCTAAGACGGGTTTATCTGAATGTAAAACAACTTGACTCCCACATATGTGACTTTTACACTTTGCCTCCTAAATTACCAGATGCTGTAACGCAAGGAGCACAATCTGTGAAACCGCGAAAGCAATCTCATTAGAAATCTCTGTGAAATCCCAGCATTAGCAACTCGGCTCATGAAAGTTGGCCATAAATTTTCCCTACTAATGCGCCGCTTATCACTCAACTGACGAAGGCTAAGAAGCTTTCACAGGGCCATCGGACTTACAGGGAAAAATTCAAAACAAAGGAAATCATGTGTTTGTTTATTTTGTTCCATTAAAATAATTAAATACCAAATAAATGTGCGCATAGAACAGCAGACACAAAAAACTCAAAAATAGATTTTAAATAAGTGCCCCAAGCATGTGCATAGCCCGAGTTTTTTTTCCCCAAAAGTCTTTGTTTATATTGCTTAATTGGAAGTATTTTTCTGCTTCGTAGATTTAGTTTTTTTATTTAGCTTGGTTTGTTTTTATTATACAGAAAGTAAAGCACATTTTCAATATTGAAAATGTGTAAATTTGTTAATGGGATTTTGCGGGGTCGCATGAATAAAACATTAACCGAATAAAATGTAAAAACGAAATAAAAGAAATTCAAAAAATTTGCCATGCAAATATGTGTATACCGAAGGCAGGCTGGGAAATCACCACGGCATTGGTAATGGTTACCACTTCAAATGCAGCCACAGGCCGCCTCAAATAAATTTTCAAAATTTATCGTGCCCCATACACACACGCTCACCCCAAAAAAGAGCAAATATTTGCGAAAAAAGTTGAAGATTTGTAAGTTTGGGGTGGTTCTGAAGAGTGATTTTCCTTTTGAGGCACTTAATTTATTGGCATATTCGTTAGGATTGGTAGCATTTTTGCTTTTCACTGTGTTGTATGTATTTTCTTAGTGGCAAATTCGGCAAGTTTTTATTTCTGGAACGCTTTCGTGATTGCGATGGAAAACTTTTTATGCAGGCACAATACAATCCCCTTGAATGTGTCTGCCGATATTATTTCGGCAGTCTGGATTTGTTTTTGTTACTCTATCTGGAGGTACTTAAAAATGTCAAATAAGACTGAAGTTCTATTTGGATTTATTAGGTGAATGTTAACTATACCTTACTTGATTTTGTTTAGGAGGGACTTAATCAAAGTTTACATTAACATTGTGGTGTATTTGTTACCAAATTATAACGCTGTAATTGACTTGTATAAATCTGATACTCGGCAGTAGAGTGTCCTCGGGTTCGGCTTACACTGAACAGACTCCTCCGATTCTTTTGTATTCAACTCGCCGTCTTATCAGCATCGGGAAAGCGTATTATATAATATATATATAAAGTGTGGGAGGGAGAGAGTGGCGTGGGCGAAAGGGAAAGCAGATTGTGCGGCAGCCGCCCTAAAGCTTTATTTATTTCTGTTTACATTGCATTATACATCCTGCAATCAAAAGGACAAAAAGAAACACAATCACCAAAATCAAATTCAGCTTAATTAATTCAAAGTGCAAACATCTAGGAAAAGTCGAGGGGCCGAAACAGAAGGATGAGTAATAGGCAAATCGTGATATCTGGCCAAATTACCTTGGACCCTCGATGGGATTAGGCAGATTGTGGATGTGCCACGCCCCCAATTGTGTAGTTTCAAGTGGTTCGTGCGCCGACTTAGGCGCTGCTTAAGATAATTGCCTTGCTTAATTAGTTGTCCTTGTGTGAGGGTCCTGGCGATAATTATAAATTAATGCCATTGACAGGCAGAATAATGAATCCAATGGCAGGCGATGCTCTGTGAAATTGAAACGAATTCGTCGGGCAGTTTTGGCATTTTGTAATTGAACGCGTTCGACACGCAGTGAACAGCCGGGAAAAGCCTGCATAAATCAAAACATTTTCCCTCATTCAGTCGGTCGTGAAAATGCCTGCCATCTTTTAGGCGAAAATTGTGTGCGTGTTTTTTTTCCCGCTTTTTTTCACGACCGTGTGTTGACATCTGCAATTGGCTGCGGGCTGACATTTAACGCTGCACGCAATCGATGGCTTTCACCCTAGCATTTCCCCGTTTCCCGCTTTCCCTTCTGCGGGATTTCCCCCGTTGCTGCGGAACATTTTGTCGTATTTTTGGTAGCTGTTTTGTATTTGTTTTCGTCCCCGGGCCATGATTGAGTGAGTGCTTTAGTCGATCGTAAATGCTGGAAGTGTGACTGCAAATATGTTGCAATTTGCAACTGGATTTGGGTCTGTAATATACTCGCCCGTAAACAGAATGTCTCTTTGTAGAGTTTGTGTCCCATTTGTTGGCCATCGAACATACCACAGGGCAATGAATGTGAAATGAATTACCATATTTTTGTTTTTTGAATGTAGTTGCCAATAATGAAGGGAAAATGCCAGATGTAGCAATTACAACGCTCTAATGAGTGCTTTGGGTAGTGTAACTATTTTACACTATTTTGTAAGATTATATTACCAAATCAATAAGTCTAGCTAAACAGTAGAAAGTGGCTCCTCCGATAACCACATTTAAAGAACATCTGTTTCCTTTAATTAATTATAGTTTGTATTCTTCCTCCAAATGACGCACTTAATTTACTTTTGATCAACCATACCATGATAAAAGTATTCTAATTTAATCATGTCTATCCCTTAAGCTGCTTCCGTTCAACTCAGATTCTCCGATTCCCCGAATCTCAATCACAATTACAAATGGAAGCAAAAGCTGCTCTCAAATTACCATCAACTTCCCAGACATTCGACATTGATCCATTTCCCTTGTTGGTTCCTCTGCTTTTCCTTTCGCTTTCCTCTTCCCCAGCTGGAATTTCCCCGTTCAGTTCTGCTGCATTTTACTGCTCACCATGTTTTTTGTGGTTTTTGGCACTGACGACCCATTTGGTTTGTCCTGACTGCCACAGGCTATTGGCATAGTCGGAGAAATGCAGGCCCATCTCACCCTTTCTCCTTTCACTCCTTCCCACTTTCGGTTTGCGGATTGATTTTACACTTGTAATGGCAGTAGGATTGTATTTGCCCAAATACATTTTCCATTCTCAAGAATTGGAATTATTGGCTGTTGTCGTTTCATACACTTAAAATTATAGTTTATAATTGCTTACCCCACTGTATGTACTGACAAAAATAGAACTTTTGGATCCCCTTTCTAAAACTTAAGCCAATGAAATCTTAATAAGATCACTGAATTAAAGCAGGTTATTTCCAATTTTTCTTTTTTGCACGGACTGCCGTTCAGTATTTTCCGTGACGATTCCGATGCACCTGACTAAACTGGCTTTAACACCACGTAACACCGTATTTAGTTAAGTATCTTGCCAATTTGCAGCGGAAAAGAGATGTGACGTGGCCTCGACTCGTCTAGGAAACGTGGATCATTCGATCATCAGTTGTTCTGCCAAACGAGGCTTGTTAGGCGGTATTATACGAGTATCGAATATCGAATGGCGCGTAAAACTGAAGTTTGAATTTTTAAGGTTGAACATCTAACTCACCGAGGCAACAATTTTAGTTTGTGTAACTAATTTGATGGGAAAATAATAAATTCTATTAGTGGAACTTGTGTGGTCCAGCTTTAGTCACACTAAGACCTCGAATTATCTGTAGTGCCAAAAGGGACAAAGAACTTAAAGAAGATCCTTCAATGTCCTAAAAAAGCCTGTATAGCTTAGATGTGGTAAGTAAATTAAGCATGGTCAACAAAGGACTTTGGAAGCCAGAGTTACTGAGTTGATGTGGGGTTGGATTATATGGCATAATGCAACAGTGATTTCATTGTGATAGAGCCAAATGAAATGTTGCTTCGTTAACTTTGGATAGACGAAGCAAATTTCCTTTTCGCCCCACCCAGCTCATGACTCAAAACAAACTGCAGCTCATTATCACGCCCTCCCCACGCCCCTCATGTGTGCCACGCCCTCTGACACCCCTGTCGCCCCTTTCAATTTGGCCGCCCGGGTTGCATGCTTCGTTTTGGTAAATTGCTGGCACTTAATATGCCATGAGAGCCAAATAAAATTGGCAGTAAGAACGAAGTAGCAACAGTTGAGGGATTAATTCAATAAGAATAAATTCGGAAAATAAGGGATTAGGATGCTCAGTGGAGATGGTTTCTTTCGCACGTCTTAATCCAGCAAATTTGTGCAACTTAAAGCGTTGCCACCACGTCGTATGCGAAATATCCGCGTAAAGTGTAATTTGGAAGCGGGTGTGCGAGTTTTCCGGCGCCCTAGTTGGTTTCTCATCATCACATGCACGTGTGCCAGGATGTTGGATCCTAAATATTTATGCCAGTGCCGAAGGAATGCGTCCTCCCCGCTTTTCTCCCTGATAATGCCGATGTTCATGTGGCAGCCACACGAAATTCTTACTCAAATATTTACAGACAGCAAGTGTATGTGAGCGGTTAATGTGCCAACTTTTCCATTGCATCTTGAAGGGCTTTTGCATAATTATTCAATTTTTGCAAAGTTACAAAGTTTTCGATAATTCACAAGTTCGCGGGCAATCGATGAAAAGTTTTCCCGCTTGATGGAAACTCTGCATTATTCTTTTTCGTTACTTTTCATTACTCTTAAGTGAGTGCACTTGCTGAATAATGAATACATTTAATCCCCGTCGCGCAGCTTAAAGCATAATTTAAAATGATAAGTGAGAAACTGTTGAATGGCCAACATGGCGTTTGATTAATAGAAC
The DNA here is from genome assembly GCA_018153305.1 of Drosophila kurseongensis. Classification (NCBI taxonomy): domain Eukaryota; kingdom Metazoa; phylum Arthropoda; class Insecta; order Diptera; family Drosophilidae; genus Drosophila; species Drosophila kurseongensis. Next base: position 25,079,359 of record JAECXX010000004.1, read on the forward strand.
GATAAAGCAACTTAATCACGCCCAAGCCCGCCCACTATTCTAGCTCGCCTCCCGCACTGCTAATTTGAGCACTCTACCGCCCAACTCTTCTATTTGTATTCGACCAGCACTCGAGGCGTATGAGTAATCTAGCTTTCATGTAGCAAATCACATAAAAATTGATGGATTTTTGTATGCCATTTACCTAAACACAAAATATAAACGATTTTTAATAATATTCATTCAGATTAATGGTGATGGCCCCGGGCTAGACTCCTTTATTTTCATGGGTGTTTCGGTTTTTGGCCAGAACTCGCATAGGTTAAGAGAAATAAAAAATAATTTCACATTAAATGAAATTCAAAAAAATCGTTATGCATCGGCCGGGAATCGAACCCGGGCCGCCCGCGTGGCAGGCGAGCATTCTACCACTGAACCACCGATGCTTCTCGGCAATCGATTTTCTAATATATTTCCAGTTGATTGTAGAACCTAAATACGAAATATATTAATATAATTTTTAGGGAGCTAATATTCGTAAATTAGTATCTTATCAACACAAGTTTGAAGCCATAAATTGTATATCAAACTAACAAAACAACTTAATTAATATTTATAATGGTCTAGGAAAATGTATTATCACACTTAGTGATTATTTATATGAATGATTTAAATATTTTTAAATTGATTAAATATTTGTTGTTTTTCCAAGTCATAAAGTTAATAATTTTTTAAAGAGCAGGAGCTATATTTTGCTTTAGACCTTCAAAAATATATATATGTATATTATATTTCAACAGAGAGTATATAAATATTCGTACTTTATGGATGTGTCTGCCAAAGTTCCGGTCAACATTATTCTTTAATTTCGCCATAAATTGCTTTCAAAATATTGTTTATATTTATAAAATGTGTAGCCATAACAAAATAATGATTTTTCGGATAATTCTGTTGTGCCAGGAATTTAATAGACACAAAAACCCCAAAAACAAAAGTCAATCAATTGCGTGGGCGGGCAAATTGAAAAGGTGGGAAGTGGATGAATGGATGGATTGATGGCTTGAGCAATGGCTGCGGGAATATCTCATTTACTAGTTTATTGAGCACTTTACTAGGGAAATGACTTCACTCTGTCGGTGGCTGATGAAATGCGTATTTTGTTTTGGGGGGCTCGATCCAGAGTTTTCACATTGGCCACCCCCAGTGGAAAACTTGGCCTCCATTTTCAGTGGCCAATTAAAAGCTTAGGGCCGCCCTGCCATCTCCCCATTCCCCGCTGACCACTTGTGGGGCTCATAAAATATGCACGGACAGGCGGCAGTTATCCTTGGAGTCCTGCCTGCCACTCCTGCCCCTGGACTTTCTCCTAGTTCATTGTTTGTTTTTCCGGGTGCCTGTTTGAGGATTATGTGAAATTTTTGCCGCTTTTAGTTCGCATTTACATGAACAAACTGGGTCTTTCTAATCGGAAGCAGAAATGTGGGAGCATTTCCATGGAAAGTTTTCTGATTTCTGCTTAAGTCCTCCTGGCTCTATATTTTTTAATTGAATTCCTTAAGTACTTTAAGCATTTTCAGACAGCTTTCCTGAATCAAGGCGGTTCAAACAAATGCTCGCAAAAAGTAATTATCTCAATTAACATATATCCCTGACCACATTCTATTTTTAATTTATGAGCACCAAAAGAATAAATCCCTAACAATTTCCAAATAAATTTCTTTTAATATATTTACATATGGCGCAGTTCCGCGGTTTTCACGGATGAATAAATATGGCTCCTGTATTGGTTTCAATTAAATGTAATGCGCTTTGCCATTTTGCTGAATTTCTGATTGCTTAACATTGTGGAAGATTATAATGACTCTCTCGCTTAAACTCATGTGGCAATAAAGGCTGGGGATTTCAATTGGAGCTCAATTTTATTCACGTTCTTTATCACCTTTTCAATTTGTGTTTAAAATCTCCTTTGATTATGTTTGGTTCAGTGACAATTGAACAAAGTCAGTGCGAATTTAAATTGTTTATTAGTGACCCAGTTTCTGTCTTTGACTCTGTATGTTAAATCTTTTCTTCTAGACCCATATTTTTAACTTTTCCAAACTGATTCTAAAATAAATCTAATCACCATTAAAAATTGAACTAAACCGTTGAGAAGTACAATATTTTTGTAAGTCTTAATGGGAAAGTGATTAGCAATAATCCAAATTAAATTTCAGCTTTAAGTGTCCTATTTGATTTGAGTGCGCCATATCATTTGGACAATTACAGCGCACCACGTGTCACAGGTCATTAGTGATTTATTGCTCCGTCGACCAGGACGTGGATGTCAAGTACAGCGGTGCAGGTCAATTAAGCTGTCGACTTTAGAGCATTAATTTGAAGTTACCCGCGTAATGGATCAGAACCGGGGCAGTACCGAAACGAAAGTATCTACCTGAACTTGTTCGAAACAATGAACGATGATTTAGTGCTAAGGACTGTTATTACCTGCCTATTTCCAGTTAATTTGCTTATGCATAGCTCGTTACCTCCTTCTGTTGGCCCACTCCTAGCCTGCAGTCACTCTGAAATTGTTTAACAAGCACTTTGCGTCTGCACTGTTATTATTATGGTGATTGTCATTGCGATTGTTGTGGCTGGCTTTGTCTTACCCGCAGCATATTTACATTTGCGTGTATTTTTAGCCAAGGACGAGACAAGGACAATAGCCCGGCTGCATTCTAAAATATCTCAATCCAGCGCATTTCGCATTCATGACGTTCTGTTATTGCCCCCAGTATCTGCGAATGTACATCTCCACACGACATCTCCACAAGGACACTGGGGAATTTGAAAAGCAAGCCAAGGATGCAGGGATGCTGCGAGCGCAATCAGAAAATTGCATTTCACTCATCTCGGGGAGTCCGAAAACTCGTTAGTCCCGCTAACTTGGCCAATTGTCGGCCTATTAGCTGCCGGGCCAACTTCATAAGCCACTCCCGTCTGTTAGTCCAACAACTTTGTTTGCAGTTCCACCCATGAGCGGCATGGCTGGAGCCGAACTGCCTCTGATGTCTACATTTTGCAGTTATTTATCACCTCTTACACTCGGGTCACGCAAGCCCCTGAGTTTCCCATTTCCCAGGCATTTTCCTCTCACTTCTGCCTGCATGTTTTTTGGCCCAAATGAAGCGAAAACAAGTTGGCAGTGGGGGTATGCGAAAAGTCAACTGCGAGCAAAAATGGGAAAGTGTAGCCAAACACGTAGGCTTGTATACTCTTTCTTAGTAAAGTAAAGTTTTCAATACTGTGCTTAAATGTCTTTATTACAAGGTTCAGAAACAATGGCCTTAATGACTATTAAATGATACCAACTTCGAGGCCTTCAGCGAAATAAACGTCGAGATAACTTCAAAATGCCTGCTAAATAAAACATACAACCATTTTATGGGTCAAAATGTTTCAAACTTTTTGGCCCAATGATAAGACCCTCTGCAAGCGCAATAAAGTCATGTGCACGTGCTTATAAACAATTATTTATGCAGAAAGTGAAAAGGGGAAAATATTAGCCCCTCACACAGAGTGACAGGATGGGTCGTGACAATGATAAGGCACTGTAAGTGGTAAATGTCATGAAATAAATTCAGAGGGGCTCATTTCCGGCATATTCGGGTCCCCTTTCAGAATTGATCGCACCCGAAGAAGTGGCAATTGTCTTAATTCAATTTAAGGCAAACGAAAATCCATCAACCTTGCCTGATTTATGACGAAGTTTGGAAGCCATTGCACTGGTCATAAATAAACTGGGGAATTGTTTTATGCATGTGCAATCAACTATTTGATTTGCATTGTCTTGTTCGAGCCTCGTAAGTTGCCTTGCCAAATTCGATTCCTTTCTCGCCACAGCGACTGACAGCGGATGTCTGCGGACTGACACCGAAACATCCTTGGGCCAGGGCAAATTTAGCTTGTCGGGCCTCATCATCATCACCATCATCATAAAAAAGAAGCTCGAACTTTGACACAAAAGTTGGTTGCTGTTTTCTTGTGCCCACTCCTCCAAATAAAAATGAACAACAGGCTGAATTTTATTCGTGTTTCCTTCGGCCCCTTCTCCTTTGCATATTATTTAAATAATAAATGAGTTTTTGACAGTCGCAGTGAGAAAGTGAGCTGGCTTTTTGCTGGTGGGGGGGTTTTCCGGTCTTTTTGGGGGTGGGGTGTTAGCCGACAAGTGAAGGAATTGCTCTTGTTCCGTTCCGTTTCGTTTATTCGCTTCAGATACTCGCTCACAACACTATGTTGCCAGAAATAAATAAATCTCTTTAATGTACCCGCCAAACAGCGCTGGCAATTCCGTGTTTTTTCGACAGAAATGCCAAAGCGGAGTTTTTAGGAAGTAGAGTGAAATTCGGAAATTTCTTTATTTCTCCAAGAAGTATTTAAATTACAATTTTATATTATTTTGAATGTCAATAACTTGAGCCACCAAAAAAAAGTTATTAATTATAACTCAAAAGGTGTATATTTTACCTTACTTATAAATGCAAGTATACACTTTCAACTTTATAAGATATAATATAATGTAAAGAAATTTCAAGTGCAGTTTCCAAAACGAGTATTTTATATTTTGTGAAATAAAAAAATAAATCACAAAAATCGATAATAATATTACTAACACATTTTCTTTTTGACCAAGTTGTCTATATTTCCCTTTTCGAAATAGGAACTAGGCAGCACTGACGCCGGGGCTTCGGTGTTTCTTGCTTTTTAGTGGGCAACAGTTGCTGCTTTTGGCCATCCCCTAACCCAGAATTTTCCCTGCTTTTCCGGCTTGGCCCCACTATCACATATTTGTTCTTGTTGCTGGTTTCAATGTTGACATTATTGTTGTAGTTAGTCGAGTGGTTGTTGCTGCTTTTGCTAGGTTGCTCCCTTGGTAGCTGGAACATCGCGGGTCTAGTGTAATTGGTTTAGCTAGCAGCTTAACTTTTATGCTATTGCCGCTGCTCTCGAAGGTAATGAAATTTCATGGCATTTGACTCGCTTTCCCAGTTCCAGCCAGGATAAAACCCACACGACTGCCTGGCTTCCTTTGCGTATACGTAATGTTGTTTTATTTATGGAGTGGCCAGCCCCGGCAAGCAGGCATATATCAACGTAATTACTGCACCTGAACCCGTATACTCGATTAATTGTTATTCCATTGAATTTCAATTTGAGGCGATCCCTCACTTGGTCAGCTGGGTCAATTAGTCAAAAGCCACAGCGCTGAAAGTTGAAAGCTTATACAAAAGTTGGTTCAGAAACACAAGCAAAGGGTTTCAAATGGGGCGGAAGTTGATGAAAGGGAGGGACTTGAATATATGTGTGAATGGAAGGGAATTCCCCACCATTTTCCCCCAAACGGCCACTGGTTTTTGATCAAAGGAATGCAAGGAGTTGGAACTTTTCTATTGCAAAACTGCAAAGTTCCCATAATTGAAATAAGCTTTTTAAATAAATTTTCAGATTGTGTGCTGGACTTAAGTCAATCAGTTTCTTCTTCCAGTGTATAGTCATTTTAGGAAAATCACATTTCCCCCTTCCTTTTTCCTTCAAAATGGCAACGGTATATTTATTGAAAACTCATTTACTTAGTTACCATGAAAGTCCCGGGAAAACTTTCAATGCCGCACAAACACATGAGCGGAAAGAATGTCATTCCGCATCCGCAAAAATGCAAATTGAATTATATCTAAGTCATTGAATGGCTTGACTTCTCTGTCAAAATTGTTCTGGTTCTAGATGTGTGTTGCAGCCGATTTGTTTGGCAAGAGATATATTTTTCAGCCCGATTTCGTGTAGGTTACGAATTTCATGACCTGCCAAAAGCCAAGTTTGCCAGGGCAGAGAAAGCGAAATAAACGATTTCCATCTGCCGCATTGGCCCTTTGATTTAATTCCAAGTTCTGGCGAGGACAAGTCCGGGTGAGTCCGGAATTCAAATCCCAGCCACGCCCCCTTTAGCCACTTGAGCGCACAATTAGCTGTCAGTTTGAATGCGAGCATAGCCTGGCTCGGCTGGATGTGGCCCGCTCCTTGTCGCCTTGTCCTTTGTTCGCCGAACGGCCCTTTGTTCCTCCGAAAATTCGCAGCACAGCAGCGCACTTGTGTCTGACAATTCAATTTGGAGATGATGTACCACCCGGCTGCTGAAAACTATTGCAGGGCCCTGCAGCTGGCTGCTGAATATTGATCCCCCGGATAATCGCTAAGCAGCCAAACAACATTTTTGCACCTACACAGTGCCTCAGATGATGGTAAATGTATAAGCTCAATGCGATTAGGAAGTGAGGAGGAGCTAAGGAGCTGGGGAATCTCGAGTCCCAATGCTAAGCTGTTCCGCGGCGCATTGACAGCTGTGGAAGTTATGGAGGCACTCCGTCCTTCGCCGCTGGAAAAAAACATATAATAAAACAATTGGCACTTCCGCAACATTTCGCAATCGATTTGTTTTCCTGTTCCCTCGGAGTAAGCCTGGTCTGGTTTAATGCCGGCCTCGGTCTTAAATACATTTATCCGCCTTGTAGACAAACTTTAGTGGGGCTCCTGGCCCGGCCAAGAAGTTAAAGAGGCCCTGGAGGGACATTTGCCATTGGTCCTTTATGTGCGCAAGTACACGAAAAGAAATGTAATCGAAGTGGATGTCGGGCATTTTACTACTTAATATTTAATATCAGCGGCTATTTAAGGAGTCCCTGACACACATATTTTACAACTACTGTATATTCATGAACTTTAATTTCAATAAGGCAGTTCTTTACGTAAACTACCCAAACCTTAAAGCGATACTCCCCATGGAAACATATTTTTTCTGTGTGTTAAGCTGTACCAAATATAAACTGCCAACACTTCTCTTATTGCTTGATGAGTCTTGAAAAACTGTGATTAAGATTAAGAACCTTTGTAAGGAACATTAAGTTGCCACTCATGTGAAATATCTAGAATTCCAGAATTGCTGGCGGGCAGTTAAAACTTAGTTCAGTGATCTAACCAACCCGATAAAACGTCAACAAAAAACATAAGCCACAGCTTACCTTAGTAAATTGCTAGCTCTTTTCTGTGCAGAAATTTCCATAACACTACTACTATCTTCATAGTTTTGTGTGGAATTAAATTGCACATATTCCAGGTTTCAACACTTTGGCAAAAGTTAGTTTAAGCTGCTCTTTAAATGGGATTTGAATGCTAAATTTTGTCCTGCTCCTGTTGCTCCAGTAGCCCATTTCTCAGCGGCGACTCTCGACAGGAAAGTTTCAAATTTGAAAGTTTTTCGCATAAATTTCAAGTAGCGCCCGACAACGAAACTGGAATGAAAGCAGGGACACTGAAGTAAACAAGCTGGCCCCAAACAAAGTTGCAAGGGTTCCGGGCTGCCACAGCTTAGATCCTGTGACTGCCCGACCAGAGTCCATAAAATGAACTCAAATTTTACGCGATTTGATGGGAAACATTTAACATTTATGGCACCTACGAGTTTCGAGCTCAAACATAAATGATACAAAGAGGCGGAGCTCGGGGTTTCCAGTTCGGAGCTCGCGATATCCAGGGATTGCAACTGCGGGTGCTGCGATTACTGCAACCATTTCGTAACCAGCGGCGGCCCCAATAGAAAAACTCACCACAGGACCCGGAGAGCCCAGTTTTCCCTGCCAGAAAGAGAGACAGAGAGAGAGAATCCTTGCGCTCAGTTGGAAATTTCGATTTCCTGCGGGGGCGTCGAAATGTTGCTGGCAACATGTTGCCAGCTGTCCTGCTGTTGCTTCAGCATCATAAATATTCAACAAAGTTAAGTTGTCATAGCCCGTTGAGGAACGATTTCTCCCACCCGAGGACAGGTCGATGGCAGGATGGGGGTCTCCACCAACAGCCGAACGAATAAAACTTCAATTCAATATATTTCCAGCCAAGTCATGGGCCAAGGGGCAGATGGCCACCGGGAATGGAAATTTCTATGCCTGATGGCCGTCATCTGCTATGCTCGAAAAGGAGGAGCAACACACAGGAAAAAAGGCTTACGGTGGCTTGTTAAATTGGGTCTTTTATGCTATCTTGCTATCCTTTCTCCCTTTTCCAGGAAACACTAAGTCCTGTCCACCCATACTGGTGCCAAGAAAACTGGACGAATTTAAGTTTCCACCTGAGAAAAGAGAACTATATATACTTATCAAACTTAAAATATTAAATCAACAATAATTAAATTAAACATGTGTTGGCATTAGACTAAGTGAAGTAATAATAATTTTTAGGTTTTAAATAAAAATTCCTTGAAGTGCAAAAGCCTGTCAAATTGGCGTATGTGGATCGAAGTGGAATTTGTTCTTTACGAGTATCGAACTATTTAATTTGAATATTTTAAAAGGTCAACCTGTTACTTGCATTGTGAAAGTGGCTTTGGGTGAAATATCCTGTCAAATTGGAGTAAGTTGTTTGAAGTGTATGAAAGGGTGGGGTCCCCGAAGGAGTGAGCCATTCCACACAAAGGTGAGTAATGACCCTTGAAGCTGGGTTTTCTATTCCAGTGAATGTGTGTGGCCAGCAATTTGGCAGCCACTCCCCTTTCTTGGGGCTCCAGACAATTTGGACGGGGCGTTCCCGAAGGTTATTGTAATGTTGTTTCGTGAGAAGCTTTGGCAGGTGGCCGAGTTCGATTGATTTATACCCAGCTGCGTAATTATGTATGTATTCCCTTCACCAGGGAGCCATAAGCTCCTGGAAAGATCTAGGGCGACTGGGGGTCTACACTCATAATATATTTCGCATAGCATGTTGGTTTGACTCTCACCTAGTCACATTTATCAAAATTTTTCCAAATTCCAAGTGGTGCTTACACTATGTCTGCAATTGGAATCAATGGGTTCGGCCGCATCGGACGGATGTTTGCCCGCCAGGCGCTTGTGCGCAAGGATGTGCAGATCCTGGCCATCAACGACCCCTCGCTGGACCCCAAGTACCTGGCCTACATGCTGCGCCACGACTCCACCCACGGTCTGTTCGAGCACAAGATCTCGCTGGAGGGCAAAACCCTGACTGTGTGCGGCAAGAAGATCCAACTGCTGAAGGAGTCGGATCTCAAGAAGGTGAACTGGTGCGAGCTGGGCGTGCACACTGTGGTGGAGTGCTCCGGACGGTTCACTACTTTGAAGGCCTGCCAAGCCCATCTGGATAGTGGGGCCAAGAAGGTGGTCATATCGGCTCCATCCGCCGACGCTCCGATGTTCGTGTGCGGAGTGAATCTGCACAAATACAAGCCCGACATGAAGATCATTTCGAACGCCTCCTGCACCACCAACTGCCTGGCTCCGCTGGCCAAGGTGGTGCACGATAACTTTGAAATTTGCGAGGGCCTGATGACCACGGTGCACGCGGCCACCGCCACCCAAAAGATCATCGACGGGCCCAGCAGCAAGCTCTGGCGGGATGGACGCAGTGGCATGACCAACATCATCCCGGCCGCCACTGGAGCCGCCAAGGCGGTGGGCAAGGTGATCCCGGACCTGAACGGAAAGCTCACGGGCATGGCGTTCCGCGTGCCGGTGCCCAATGTTTCGGTGGTGGACCTCACGTGTAGACTCACCAAGCCCGCCAAAATGGACGACATCAAGAAGTGCATCAAGGCAGCGGCCGAGGGCGACTTGAAGGGCATCATGGGCTACGTGGAGGAGGAGGTGGTGTCCACCGACTTCAACGGGTCACGCTTCGCCTCCGTCTTCGATGCCAAGGCCTGTATCGCCCTGAACGATAACTTCGTCAAGCTGATCAGTTGGTACGACAACGAGACGGGCTACTCCTGCCGACTTCTGGACCTGGTTCTTTACGCCCAACTGGTCGACCAGTGTGCCGAGAAGGAGAAGGCCAAATCATGTGAGAAGAAAGAGGACCCCTGTAAGAAAAAAGAAGATCCCTGTAAGAAAAAAGAAGATCCTTGTAAGAAAAAGAGGATCCCTGTAAGAAAAAAGATCCCTGTAAGAAAAAGGAAGATCCCTGCAAGAAAAAGAAAGAAGATCCCTGTAAGAAAAAGAAGGAAGATCCTTGTAAGAAAAAAGAGGATCCCTGTAAGAAAAAGGAAGATCCCTGCAAGAAAAAGGAAGATCCCTGCAAGAAAAAGGAGGATCCTTGTCAGAAAGATCTTCGTGTTAAGAAGAAAGAAGATCCTTGTCCCAAAAAGAAAGACGATCCTTGCAAGAAAAAGTAAAAAAAACTTTACAAGAATTTGAAATATAAAAGTTATAAAATCGATGTACATGCCACATTGTAAAAAGATTAATAGGATGTGAAATTCATTCTGAAACTCCCAGACGACCATTGAAACAAGTGAATAAATTGGACTAATATTACAAAGAGCGTTTTTTTTATTTTGCTGCGTTTAAGCTTAAATATTAAAGAAAACTAGACGCAAATTTTCATATTTCAGGAGGGAGCTGCCCAATTGGCCATTTTGAAGTTAGGCAATAGTTTGAGAAATTACTTTTTCCTTAAAAAAATATTTTAAAAATAAAGAAAATACTTTTAAAAAAATCGGTTTTTACGATTTTTTTAAAAGTATTTTCTTTGCATTTAAGAGAGCAAATATCGAAATTCGCTGGAAACAAAAACAAATAAATTTAAATGATAACCAATAGTAATTAAAGAATACTTAAAAAGTAAACAACATGCTTAGACATTGCTGGAGCTCCGTTGGAACTGCATAGACGATATGCTTTTAATCTCGTTGTCTTCTAGGGGCCCTGCATCGCTGTTCTGGTGGTGATCCGCCTCTACAATGATGTCGTCCAAAGTGGGCGTCTTAATTCTATTGCGTATAATAAGATCCCTATCGGATGGCGCCTGCAGATGAAGTGGATTGGTGGCCAGTTCGGCATCCCCATCGCCACCTCCACCGCCGCCGCCCTGCAGTCCCAGCGTCAAGTTGACCTTGGCATGCTGTCCAGTCGTGAGTTCGCTGCTGGGTTTAACATTTTCCAAGGTGGTGGGCGGACGCAGCCGAGCAGGATCCAGCAGAGAATGCATCTTGGTCTGTTTGCGAGGAGTTCGAGCGGGTGAAGCTTTCCGGGAATTGTAGTTCTTAAGCTGCTTAGATCTGCGTGAGAAGTAGATGAGTATTTTTTTTTTGGAAATACTGTAGGAAACCTACGCCTCCAACAGTTTCAGCAGCAAGTGGTGATACGCCTCGTACTCGTCCTTTCCGAACTCATTGGGATCGTGACGGGCGTGCTCGTACATATCGCAGTACTGGTGAATCATCCGCTGTCCGGCTCCGTTCAGCGTAACCGACAAAGTGGTCAGCAGAAAGGCTCTAAGGCTTTCCGGCGCGTGCCGCGAACTGCCATCCGCCCGAGCGATCTCCGACTCCAGCAGCTTCACGTCGTCCACCGCCTTCATGCGGTAGTAGTACGGCGGTAGAGGGGCCTCCGGTTCCGGCTGAACAATGTACTTTTCGCCATCGGTCCACAGCAGCTTCGGCTCCTGCGTGATCTTCTGGATGCAGTCCAGTCGCCGCTCAATCTCGCGCCTCAGCGCCTTCTTGGCATCGTTGCCCACCGGCACGTGGGGGCCACGACGTCCGCGCAGCTGGAAGCGCATAATCTGGCGCTTGGCGAAGATGAACAACATCAGGCAGGTGAGTACGCCGCCACTGATGATGATTATTAACATCACGCCAGAGAGCTGCTCCATGGTGCCGCCCGCCTTGCTGGACTTCTCCTGGTGGCTCGGTGCTGCGTAGTCGCCCACCTTGTGCAGGCGCAGATGGCCCTCCATGGAGATTCAGGTTTTCCTCAAGGATTTTAATTGATAAACAATGTTGACTAAAGTTTTCTTTGTTGTTTTGATCTACCTCCCAAAACAGCTGATTGCCAGTGTGACTGTCTTGCCGTAAAATATACCAAAAAAATTAAATTACAATTTTCAAAATTGACCGCCAAACAACTCATTCAAAAATGATTTTTTATTGTTGAATCATATCATTTTATAATTTTATAAATAAAATGAAAATTTGTAATTGCTTCTGTTTTAGTTAGTCTTAAATCGTTGTAATCTAGGTGGTACGCAGCTAGCCAATTGCTTGGGCAAACAAATTACCACTTTTAATTTAAAACTTTATTAATATTAGCCAAATTGTCAATTAATTATATTTTGCAATTTTTAAAACTTTTAAGTTTATACGATCGGAAACTTAAATAAAGAACCAATACTTTGAGCGTCTCAACAATTATCAATTAAATTTGGAGAACTTGGACGATTATTTACACTAAAAAGCAATCCCTGCGGATAAACAGTCTCTTTGGCAACCAGCGGCTCCTTATGCTCCTCCAGCTCCTACTAAACTTCTTACATTACATGAGTCACGTCCAGGGGTAATTGTTGCTGAATAGCACAGTTCCCACCAAGCTGTAAGTGGTGCACCATATGAAGAGAGCTCCCGCCTTGGAGCGCAGCTTCAGCTGCGCCAGTGTCTTGGGCATGTGGTCGGCGGCAAACCAGTAGAAAACAGGTGTGGCCGAGGCCAGGAGCCGCGTGGACACCTGGATGTGAACGAAAACGGTGCAGACGAGGGTAAGGAAGGCAGCGTGCAGCACGAAGGGGAAAGATATGTGCTCTTTGACCAGCTCCAGGTATCCAGAGGGTGTGACCTTCGCCCTTAACGCCTTGATGAAGTCCCGCAGGTAATCGTAACAGTGCCAGTGCATGAAACTCAGCATGGGCAGGGCCAGCAGAAAGTTGGGCAGCTGTTTCCACTTGTAGTAGCGCAGGAAACCCACATCCCAGTAGTGTGATTGCACGTAGGTGTACGGAAATGGCAGCGTGTACTGGCACCAGGGAGATCCTTCGGAACCCTGACCAGACACTAGGTACTTCCGCTCGTCTGCGTAGTCAAGAATGTGCTGGGGATGGTTCTCCGTCTTTGAGGGCAGGCAGTACAGTCTATAGATGTAGAAATAGTAGGTGTGGAGAATCCCCACGGCGGCCAGAACGGCCAGGGCCATTTGTCCGAGCTGCCAGAAGGAGTTGTGTTCCTTGCTCTTAACCAGCAGCTGGCGGGCGAAAAAGTACATCGGGAATCCCATGGTGATCAATCCATTTGAACGGCACAGTACGCAGCCGGTTAAAGCGGCACCCAAACGCAGGAACCGAAAATGTTCCGTTGGCTTCAAGCACTCCAGCATCAAGTGGAAGCTGGCGTAGGCGAAGAAGGACTCAGAGTAGGCAGCCGTGAAGAAAATGGTCGCCGGATTGAAGCAGTAGATCAGCGCCGCATTCCAGCTCTTGTTTAGGTCGTTAAACATCCAGTGGGTGAGCTGGAACAGCAGATTGGCCGACTCGCAAAATAGCCAGAGGTTCAGAGCGACGGCCACCAGCAGCAGGACGGATTCCTGGGACAGGGGCACGCCGACAAACTCCAAAGCCTGTGCCACGTGACGCACCACAACCGGAAACAGTGGGTAGAAGGCCAAGGTATTCTCGTAGGAGTACATATTCCCGGCTATGTGCAGGAAGTACTCGCCGTCCCAGTGCCTCAGTCCGCCCAAGCAGCGCTTCACCAGCTTGTCCATCCACTCGCAGCAGCTCTTCTGCTCGACTGAGACCGGCGTCCGGAATACGTCCGGCCTGTGCTCCGGCAGGGCTCCGTTGGCCACCAGTTGGACCAGGAGCACGATGAGGCGGCTGGCCAGCGCCAGCTTGGTTACTTTCTGTGTCATTTTCCGGTTGATAGGGCTTTGGGTGGAGTCATTCATCATTTGGTGGGCATGTGATTCATTTTAAATCGCGAGCTTACCTCACTCACAGGGCGACGAAGGCGGATCTCCTGGTCGGGACAGTCCTCCAGCGGGAGGAAGGCAGTTCAGATCCTCAGGTGCAACTCAGGCCAGCGCCACCCTCGGTGATAATTGTCTCGGGGAGCAGGTTTTATTTTATAATATTTTTGGGCAGGAGCCCGGAAAAGCAGAGCATGGTGTGACCAGAGGGTGTAAAAGTGAAGCAGAAGGAGAATTCGATATAACATCGATACGCATTTCTCTGTTATTAGTAGCACTTATCTGTAAGAATTAAATTGTCAGACAAATGCAATTACATTTTTGTAAACTCTTCGACTATTTAAAATAAGTTTTGAATTTTTGTAGAACATCGATACTATCGATACAATACCGGCAATCGGTCTAGTTCTAGTGGCGGCATTTGGTGTAAACAATTGTAGGCGTTTTGTTTTGTGGCTCGGCAAAGTTTGCGTTGGAATTTTATTAATAAATGAATCAACGAAATGCCGAACAGTGCCAAAAAGTCAGACTCCTCGCGGAGCAATAGCTCCACTCCACGGAGACCTCGAAAGCGGCGCCGCGTGGATCGCCAGAGCCTGGATTCGCAGGTGGACGAAGATGCCAAGGAGATCGATCGCCGGCTGCGGAAAGTGGCCAAAGATAACTCCATAAGCGCCCAGGACATGCAAAAGGTGGTGCGGAAAGTGGTGCGCAACGATCATGTCCTAGCCCTGGTCACCTTGAAAGCGGAGGACGAGCTGGCGCGGGAGAAGAGGATGGAATCGGCGGAGCAACAGAAACGGGGCGCCATCATTATTACGGACACTCCATCCGTGCCCAAGCTCACCCGAGCGAAAGCCCGGGAACTAAACTGTACTCCCGGGATTTCCCTGCCCCAGCTTAACGACACTTGTGTCGACAATGATAGCATAGAGGCTTTGATTCGGGATGAGCTGCACTCTGATGAGGAGGACGAGGAGTACACTTTCAAGGAGGAGGACTTTCAAGTAGGTATGAAACATAATCCACATTGGCCGTTATTAAATACCTGCTTAACCCACAGTCGGATGATGATCCCAACACTACAGCATCGGATTTCGATTCCAGTCCCTGCACACCGCAAACTCCGCTCACTGCCAATGAGGATTCTCCTGTCAAATTCTCCGATGATGGTTGCTTCAAGATGCCATTCGATAAAAATCTGCTCGACAAAGACGACCTGCGTATATCCACCAGAACGCGCTCCAAATTCTGCCTGCAGCAGACAACCATCGAGGATTTGCAGTCCGAATTCGTGCCGCCAGACGTGGAGCCTAGTGATGTGGTGGAGAACGATTTGACCGCCACTGATGCAGACTGGATGCAGTTCCTCAATGACTTCACAAAGCCTTTAAGTGGGTAGCTGCTTCGGGGGTTCTTTGATTGATCCTCCTAACTGTCGTATCTTGCAGGCAACACCGTTCTGGGCGACGACGATGATCCCATCAACGATCCGGAGTATGAAGCCGCGGATCATTTGGAATCAGAGTACGAGAATGCCGAGGAACTACGCGAGGTCAACATATCCAAAAAAGAGTTGACTGACCTGGTCTCAGAACTGTTTGCTGGCTTGCTGCAAGAAGGAGTCTCTCTTGAATCAATTGAATTGGAGACCCCTCAAAAATTCATTGAAAGTGCCAACGTCTCGATGACTCCCATAGATCAGGTTACTCGAAATATTGATTTTGATGGTCAAGTTATGGTAAATGACCATCAGCAGGAGCTACAGGTCTTCCAACAAAATGAGATACCCCCTCCCTGTGATGTAAACAATATGGGCATGGTGATGCCCGTTCCCGTGGCTGTGATGCAGGAGGGAAATCTTGAAAAAGGTCCCGGAGGAATGCCCTGCCAGGTGGTGAACGTACCATCGGATGCTTTGGGTGAACCCCCAGAACTTATAGCTGTTCCCTTACCTGGTCAGCCTAATTGCTTCCAACTGGCGAAAGTTGTCGCTAATGACTCCACCTTTATTAGTCCTCCATTAACAGAAGAAACGCTCCACAATTACTCCACCATGGAGACAATCCAACCACTCAGTGTATCGAAAAGCAATGATTATCGTTACAAAAAACCATTTGACACCAACTTCACCTGGGAATACATCTCAGTGAGGAAGCACATTTACTCGGAGTATGAGAATCAGTTTGAAAACCTGCGTAACTTGCAGCCATCCAATACCAATCACCTTGCCAGGAGCAAGGGATTCACCCAATCCCAACATGATATTCTTCAGCAACAGCTTCGCATTCACACCCAAATGCTTAGTCAGAGTTATCTGCAGACCTACTCCCATCCCACTTTGTATCCTATGGCCAAGAAGCCCAGGGAAATGCTGGAGGAACTGTACAAAAGGGCAACCAAAGATGCTAGCTTTAACTGCTGGAATCTTAATTCGGCTGTCCAGCTGGTTACGAAGTGGGAGCATGATCTATGTAGTGATGACTTTAAGCAGGAAAACGAAAAGATGATGGAGTTCATTAACAAGGAAACAGATTTGACGTGAGTTGAAGACAAATATGATGTACAAATCTTATAACTCATACTATTTCTTTTAGTGATGGTCACACACGGCAGGTTCCAAGACTAGCGCCTCGTATCATGGATCTTATTCTTGATAGCCAGGTGTTTATGTACCCTCAGTACCTTCCCCGAATGGCTTTTCAACCGAAACTGACCCAAATTACTGCCTATGCGCCCTCCGAGTATCAGCTTATCGCCATTGGTCTGGAGAAACACATTTCTGCCATTAAGAAAGCCAAATCACTTCGCAAGGGTACAGATCCCATTCGAGTTGCCTGCATGCGAATGGCCAAGGATACGATTTATGGCAAGACTGCCCGTCGGATTTTTATGAAGATCAGTGAGCTTCGCGAATCGAAGCAGTATAATCCAGTGAAATACTTTCTTGACCGCGAGCGAGCGCCGCCCACAAACCACACCATTTGGGGATTCGAGGGTGGACTGGTAAGAACTCCGCGAGAACGTCACCAAGAGCTGCCCAGTGGCTGGCAATACTACATCGAGGTAAGGAATACAATAGATTACTACCGATTACATCGATTAACATTTTAATAAGCATTGAAAAGGGGGGAATCTCAGGGGGAAATACGAATGCACTAGGAAAACTAGCTTAGTTGGTGGCCCACCCGATCTCTGGGTATCAGGCGCAGTTCCGATCCGTGCTTCAGGAACACATTTCCAGCAGTCTGCTGTGGGCTAATGCCGATGCCATCGTCCGTGATGATGGCACTCGTTTCGGCCGGAACTTTGAACTCCTCCGATGCGAATTTCAGTACGGCCGTGAAGGGAGTTCCCTCCGGAACACTGAGCACCTTAAACGGCAGCTTAGGGTCCGATGTTAGCGTGATTTTGAAGGTTACTTTGCTCATATTGGAATGTGCAGACGTGGTCAGTTTTATTTTCTCCGGGATTTAACGCGCTTCTGCCGTTCTTAACTAGCAGAATCCTTGAGTCCTGATGGCAATATTTTGAAATTAAATAAATTAGTTAGTTTACTGATTTTTGAATGTCTTATTTTATTTAAAAACAAAAAAATATGTTGTCGCTCTTACTTTTAGTGCAGTCAAAAGTACGATAGGCAGGGAGAATGTTATCGCCAGTGATGGGCTTTATAAGATTGTTGTACCTACATTAGGTACATGTGTTTTTAATTTATTTGAACTGACTTGTTTTTAATTTAATTGTTTATTTTATTATAATTTTTCTTTAAGTTTACCTCTACTGTTATTATTAGCTTAAAATACTTTACCTCTCCCATCCATTTTTATCGGTGGCAGGGAACCACCCACACGAGCTATCGATAGTACCGTTCAGTGCTTGTGCCATCACTGTGTGTTTATAAATTGCGGAAAATTTTCAATTTACTGACATTGTTGCAGAAAACCTGGGAGCAGAAGCGCACCCGCCGCAATTTTAAGGCCTCTAAAGCGTCCTCAGAAGCCAGTGCCTCGTATCTGGAGTTCGTGCGCGAGGCTGTCGGCGAGGATTTGCTGCTGCCGGAGAGTTTTGGCCAGGCCGCGGTCCCCGATGGCAGGGATTGCAAAGCGAGGAAAAAGCCAGCCCAGAGGAAGACCCGCCCATCGGAACAGCCGCCACAGCTCACCATAAATGTGAATTATGTGTTTGGCGGCGATGCGAACGCGGGAAACTTACCCGGAGTCTCTGGGGTCTCGGTGCCTCTTGTGTCCGGCGGTAGTCTGGCGGACAATGTGCTAAACATCAACCGCAGCCTGTACACCAGTGCTGAGTGCAGTGATCTGCTGGTCCTGCCCCCTGCTCCGCCGCCATTGGCCGAAGATGCCCCGCCCGCCGTCAACTTTAAAGTAGACGAGACCACGCACACCCTGCAAATCTGCGAACTTGAGGACTTCAGCGAGGCCGTACAGCAGGATCTGTTGCCTGCGTCGGATAGCAGCGCCTCTTTTGCGGGCAGAAGCGTAAAAAGGGCGCGCTATCAAATATTCAAGCCAAAGGTTCAAGTCACCAATAAATCGCGAAAGGGATCAACACCTACTCGCAGTCGCTACCACAAATTGCGCGTACGTTTGCGTAATAAACTCAGTAAGCGCTGTTATTCGCTAATCACTACCTACGGATCCTACCTGCGTGGACGCAGGGACAAGTATATAGCCTGCGAGTTGGTACAGCTCGTGCACATTCGCTTTGTGGCCCTCGAACTGTACACCCAACTGCTGGTCGATCTGAAGATGTTCTGCAGCACCACCACCGCCAAAACTGCAACGGCAACGCAGCCAAAGAGAACCAGAAGCGATGACGAGGCCGCCAAGCTCAAGAGGGCAAATCGACAGGAGGAGATGCTGCGACACATGCTCCAGCCGGATTCCCCAGAGGAGCGCAATCGCAAAGATGCCAGTGAGCTCTATTCGGTTTACCATTTATTGAGAGACAACTTATATATTTACTTTTCGTTATTGCATAGTTTTTGCTCTGAATTTTTACGACAAAGTGGAGGAGGCCCTGCTGAATGCCGATCGGCTGGAAGATTGCAGAAAATTCAATAGCCTGCTGCAGAATTTTGATCCAAGACAGGAGAAGGTCTCAGCTCTATATCAGGTAAAGGTCTCGTGAATTATTTCCGCTTAATTTAGATTAAACCATTTGGCTTATCCCACAGAAAGTGGAAAAAATCTTGCTGCCCGAGCACCCAGAACTGGCAGAGGTATTCCTTAACTTTTTGCTACCTGCTGAGGCAGCTGAGATAGGAAAATTCTTTGAGCACTTTATGATAAGCAATGCCACCAACTTCATCAACAAACTGAACATTTACTTTAACAAGCAGCCCGCTCAGATCAGAAAGATCTATGCCTGCCTCAGCGAGTTGGCTGAATTGCCCAACGTAAGCATGAAAAAGGTTGAGAACAAGATAATGCCCTTGCTCAAGGGCAATCAGTTTCTGGCCGACTGGTTTGTGCAGCAATTTCCCCAGGGAAAGCCCCCGAAAAGGTGAGAAAAAGGTAAACGTACTCATGACTGTTTTATTCCAAATTGTTTAATTTTTTAGAATCTTGTCTCCTGTGGAGACTATAAATCTTCATGATGTTCAAAACAACACTTCGGGGGAATATATTGAAACGGTTCATGAGTTTTTGGATGTACCTACGCCAAGCAAGCCTGGTTGTCACCTCAAGTACATTAATGGGCGGATTTTCTATGGCGCCAAGATCCTGCTGCCGGCCAAGCTTTCCTTTATGGCTGCTAGTATTTACAACGAACAATCCCATGATGTGCCCTCGGCTTCCAGTGAATCCATGACTTGTGCTCATGGGATTCGAGCCCAGGGAGAGAAGCTCCTGAGTATGGCTGCCAATACAGATAGCGACGATGCTGCGGATCGGAGTGAGGAGGATGATGCCAGTCGTGCGTTAGTTATTGATACAACGGGCGATGAACAGAACAGCTGTTCATCCATCGAGATGTGCGATGAGGCGGGCCTAAGAGCACATGCAATCCGATTGAATGCCAGTTTGTATACCAACTCTAGCTTTAGTAATGCAGCTACCAGTACGCCCAATGTGGGCAATTCTCATGGACACCATCACCCGAACGCTAAGAAAACATCCATAAATTTCGGTGAAATATCACCACGCAGGCAATCGGCATTTAACAGCTCGGGATTGAGTCCCTTGTCGGCAACAATTAATAGTTCTCCTCATGTGGACAAACGAAAGTCACCCACGAAGAAGGTTCGATCACCTCTGAATCAATCTCAGGGTAGACAGCGCACAAATAACCAACCTATGGTCGTTATCCATGAGTCACAGCCTTCATCGTCGCCCGCCATTGAGTGTGCCAAACGTTTGCGCACGTTGATCGATCAGGAAAGTGTCCGGGATGCGGCAGATACAAAGGCGGGTATACGGATTATTGCGCAGGCCAAGCAGCCGGCACCAACGCCAACAATTAGCTGTAGTCCTTCAGCCGTTACAAAAATTGAGGTGGAGTGCCTGGAAGGCAATGCCCAGGACATGGAAGCATGTACGCCTCTGAAAATGGATCTGGATCAATCGGAAGAGGAACTGGAGCCGCTGCAAGTCAGTGCAGGAAATACGCCGCAGCATATTATCACGACGCAATTCGACAGCGACGAGGATTGCAAGTTAGATGTAGTGGCCACACTGGCCAACTGCTCTCCCACCGAAGATATAGCAGCTACAGCCGTTGGATCAACTGCCAGCACGTCGCAATCTGAATCTGGTAGCTCCCACTCGTCACCCTGGACTCGAGAAGAGGACAAAGTAATACTAATCGAAATGAAAATGGGGGCTCGCGATAGAGAGCAGCTCATCCGACGTATGTGCGGCAAGCTCAAGAATCGCAGCATTGGCGAAATACGCGGGAGGCATCAGTTCCTCATGGATTTTCTATCCAAATTGCAAGGCAAGTAAGTTTTGTCAGAGACATTTTCCACTGTATTATACCTCCAGCTGAAATAGTTTACTAATATTATGTAATATACCGTTTTAAGCATAGTTTGCGAACAAAAAGATTATGAAACGATCCTATTAAATGGTCCATGGAATGTATTTTCTTTATTAAACTTTCTAAAATTGTATAATAATATAATTAGTTAAGCTGAAATTGACTATTAATAAGCGGAGTTAAATGCTCTAAACGTATTTAAGAAGATTCTAGTGTAAAACCCTCGAGCCTCTTGGTGGTCATCTTGATATACACTTTTTAGGTAGTGTCAACTGAATTACTCTACAACCTTGTTTTGGCTAGAGAGAACAAGTATTACTCAAATACTTTTGAACCTGTACATATGATTAAATTAAATGTTGCAAAAAAAACACTGAAAAATTAATGCTTTCAAAGATTTTTGGGATAGTTATTTTATCAAACAACCTTGGTTGAGAACTTCAGAGGGGTTTTAAACCAAATCTCACTCACCTATTTTTTCTGCTGCGAAAAGTAAATTATTGGACTAAAAGATGGTAACAGTTGAGCCCTCGCTGGATCAGCCGCACTATGCCGCCTTCTTCTGCGTGATGGGCGCCGTGGCGGCAATCGTCTTCTCCACATTGGGAGCTGCTTATGGAACCGCGAAGGCCTCGGTTGGAATATCTTCCATGTCCATCAAGCATCCGCAGCTGATCATGAAGGCGATCGTCCCAGTTGTCATGGCCGGCATTATAGCCATTTATGGACTGGTGATTGCGGTGCTGCTGGCCGGTTCGCTTAACAAACATTATTCCTCCTACAAGGGCTTCCTCAACCTGAGTGCTGGACTTGCCGTGGGTGTCTCTGGGATGGCGGCTGGAATCGCTATTGGTGTTATTGGGGAGGCTGGAGTCCGGGCATCTGCCAACCAGCCAAAGCTCTTTGTGGCCGTCATTCTAATATTGATATTTGCCGAGGTCTTGGGTCTGTATGGTCTCATAGTGGCTATTTACTTGTTTACCAAGTGATTCGATGTCAATAAAAGTGTTTCATCCCCGTTGTTTTTCAATATCGTCTTTTATGAAACGAAACCGGTTTTTAATAGTATGTATCTCCGGCTGATGAGTATCATTCATCAAACTATTTGCTCAACTGTAAGATCTACATTGGCTTCAATTAAATTTCTCTGCGAAGCTCAGTTTAAACTGAGACTCCCTTGGAGCCACTTGTGTCTCACGATGACTCTGAAGTATTTCCTTTGCTTTCTTTTGATGTTTTTATTTATAATCCAAGTTCAATCCCAACACAACGCAACGGACAATAAAATTGATATCAAAGAGAAAGTTACTAGGAAACCCATTATATTGCGACGAAAATTGCATAAAGATGAGAAGCAGGGCAAAGGAATGATGCACATGGTGATACATAAGATTCAACCTGGACATCCCTACTATAAAATTTTCGATAATGATGAAAAGGCAGCTCGAGGATTCACCAACAAGATATGGAAACGACTTTTGAACCGCTACAGCACCATGCTCCTATAAACTATTATGTTTATTAGTTCTTATTCTAGTTATGTGTAGTAAATAGGTGTGCCTAAGTAATTATAATAAAGCTAGAGCTGAATATGGAATCCTCGTCGGGAGCGGGGTCTTTGGAGTGGAGGCAGGCGCTCGATCTGGTGGTGAATACCTCCGGCTCGTGACAGCAATGAACCTCCACATCGTGCTCGCAATCCTTCATGGTAAACGTTCCCACCGCCGTTTTGCAATGGGCATTGTTCTTGCAGCCAGAATCGCTGGCCCAACTTTCGCATCCGCAGGGCAGGGCTTCATCCGCCGGCAGGTGCTGGGGACTCACACTGCTGACCACTCGCTCTACCGCCGAAGCCTGCTGTTCTCGCCTTGCCAGGCAGCGCCTCCAAATCCTCCGCAGCGCCCGGAAACAACACAACCCGAAGCACAGGTCGGAGGTTCCTTTGAGGCACAGGAAAAACTCCGGCATGAACGAAGGATTGATCACCGCATACACCACTATGTTCAGGGATAGTTGCAGTGCATTTAGCGTAATGCAGATCACCTCCAGTTCCTCCATAAAGGACTCGTCCACCTTGTTGGTGTCGCCGCCGAATAAAAGATTCAGGGAGCTCTTCCTGGAAGTCATGTGGGCGGGAAGTTCGCCAATCAAGTACAGTGTGATCACAATCACTATGCTGATGGTCAGCTTCATTTGGTGCTGGAATAAGGGAGATATATTGTCTGCTAAATTGTTCCATAAGTTTTAGTTTTAGTGTTTTTTGTTTTGTAATGTTTGGCAGTATTTGATTAGGGCCATCATGTATATAAACACAACTTACACACAACTTAAATGGCACCACTTTTATATCCAACAAAATACCTGATATCGCTTGGCGGTGGTGCGGTTGTTGGCAGTGGGTTGGCTGGCGTGACACATTCGGCTCTGCTTCGTCCACTTTCGAAAGGCTATTATAATGGCCGTGTTGCCAATGAACAGGAAAATGGCCGGCAAGAGGGCCAGCAAGGCAAAGGTAAACCAGTTTTGGACCTTGTAGAACCTGTGGGTAAGTGTAGAATATTTACTCGTTACACCCATTCCAGCCTATACTCACTTGGAGTAGTAGAAGTCGGTGACATGGCATGTTCCCGAGTCGGAGACATAGAAGACAAAGAAGTAGGGCATGTTGACCACTATGGATGTGCCTATTGCCACAACGATCATACAGCGAGCCACCTTGCGGCGACAAAAGCGAGGAGCTCCGTTGTTTCTTTTAAAACTCGAGAGGTAGGTGAATCGATCCAGGCTGAGGCAGGCCAGGATCAGGTTGGCTGCTCCCGTACTGATGCCGAAGAATGGCGTTTGCCACTGGTAGTCGTAGGCAATCCAGGGTGGACTGTTGTAGAAGTAGCTGCGGGACAAGGCGGTCATTGTGATGAGCAGGCACGAGATGCAGTCCATCCAGGAAAGGGCCGCCAGGTAGCTGAAGGCCGACGGCGTCATCTTGGGTCGCATGAAGACCATGGCGTTGATAAAGTTCGTGCAGAGTCCGAAGGCAGACAAGGTGGGAATGGCCAGTCCGTAGAGCACGAAGATCGCCACCGTGGGCTGTCTCCTCTGGAAGATGCACTCATCGCTGTGCTCCAAGTACTCGTGCGCCTGTCCCAATGACCAGCCGGAGTCTGGTCTGGTGAAATTCGCGGCGTACATGACAGATGGAACTAATCGATGACTGGCCATGCTGTTCACTGACTGACTGAATGACTGACTGGGTGAAGAGGAGGATTTGGCGGCGACTGCTGGACACGTCTATCTAATTGTTGCAAATTCCCGATAAGATTATCTAACGCTAACGGACGCATAAATGTTAATTTGTACGCAATCAATGATAACGCCGCCACGCAAACCCACCTCAACATCGACCTCTATATCAGTCGATCGCCCGCTCCCTTTATAGAACCCCTATATGGCCCCCTACCATATGGGTATATGGATGTCCCGAGGATGTCGTTCTCTTTTTTGTAGCATACTTAGCCGGGTGCTGCCAATTTATGATCAACTGGTTTGGCTAGATATCGAATTCTGGATACCTTTGTCTGACTACAGATCATTGCGTTAATGAAAGAGTGTTACTTTTACCACAGCGCCTTTTCAGTTTTCTGAAGCCCTCAAATGGAAAAGGATCATTTCCATATGAAGTTATTTTAAAGACAAAGATCATACAAAGGATACATAGCAACTATGGCATCCTGCATTCCACAGATAAAGATTGTTCATTTCGGAGATTCAGATGTATATTTAGTAGTATTTTTTATTTACTTTTGGGTACTCGTATTGTGTGTGTGATGTGCCCAAAGCCATTTGTTTGATTTATTTGAGTTTGTCTCTTTGTTTGGCTTGGCTCAATAAATTATAGATTACATTCAGTTGGGGTCTGTGTGTGTAGTCGTAAATGTATATAGCGAATGCATATGCACAGGCATATAGCTTCGACTGCTCAGAGGGTGTGGGTGAGTTATTCAGACGTAAAAATAGTTTTCTTTAGTTTAGTTTGGGTTTCTGTCGAGAGCTTTGTTTGGAAGTTTTAGCGTCTTCTCTCGCGTGAAATCGTATGGTATTATATCTGTTAAGTAATTCACATCGATATTCCATAAATATAAATATATTAATGTATCTATTTGTTTTGTACTAAGTTAATATGCAATTAAAATACATACGTATGAGACTTTGGTTTAAAAAATGACCTTGAAAATCATCAAAATTACATAAATATGTTTTGTAAAAATGTCGACTCTAAAGAAAACTGCATGCAGTTAAAGTCCTACCAATATGCATTTTCAATATGTATATAGTTCGATAATAAAAATTAATTTTCTTCAAATTGTAATATTTTCAATATTTGAACAGACTTGAAAAGTTTTTGCTTCCTCCATTTATTTGCCATAAAATTCATTAAAGTAATTCAGACACACATATACATCTATAGATATATGTTAATTATGCATTACATTTATTGTTAAAAATACGAGCAAATTTATATATTTATTTCCCTCGGGTTGAACGTTAAGTGCTACTCATCTTGGTTGTGAATCGTACTCATCGATCGTCTTCGGGATCGAGTATATCATTTGATCTACTTTGTTGGCTTAGATTACGTTTTGATTTCAAATTGGAGAGTTAAATTAAACGTTTTAAATGCTTCAAGTTCGGAGTTACACAATTTTATATATTTAGTTATAGGTATTTAATTTTAGTATGTATCGAATTTACTAGTTCAAACTACCTTTAAGCTTTACCAATTCTTGTTAATTACAATTCACCACTTTAATTACTCTGCTGTGCCCCACGCAATTAGCTTGGCTACAGTTCCCCTTCGACAGACGCATATAACTAAGTAATTTCCCTATAAATACGAATAGCCTCGTGTGGCATGAATTCTGTTAAGGTTTCTTCTATGAGAGAAAGATAGCTACGAGAGGCACAAAAGCTTAGCTCGGCTGGCGCTAATTTGGAAATCGGTCTAGGCTATATACGACGACTATAGTTTTACACGCTTACAGTAGATTGTCTTTCCCATAGTTAAACAGTAGTTGTTAGCAGCTAGATTCCTGTGAAGGTACTAAAGTTTCCAACTCAAGAACAATCTAACATAGTTATCCCTAGGTTAGGAGCAAAAGTTTTAGTTTCACAGTTTTACAGTTTTACAGTATTAGTTTTACAGCTTTAGTGTTAAGTATCGTCTAAGCTTAACTTATTGCTATGCAATTTGTTAATTATGGTACATTGAGACTCTATGCCAGCCATATATATAGACGTGCTATATATACTCGTGTGTTTGCAATGCTTTTTAAATAAAACGTTAAATTAATTTACACGCACATTGATATATTAATGGAATTTAAAAACACTTGTTCTATGATATTTCTGCTTAAGTATTCAAATTTGGGAACTTTAGTTGTTCTCCTTGGTTTCTCCCTCTTTGGCGAACTCACCTAAACGCGTTTTCGATTTGATTATAATGCCGGGGCTAGCACTACAATCGAATGACGTTTGAACCTGGCCCAAAACTTCTAAGTCTCTCTCATCCTTGCTCTATCGAGGAAAGTGTGGGAGTTTTCCCACGGTCTTTACTATTAAAATCGATTAATTGGCTACAAAAACACTCAGATGTTGGCTAAAAAGTTATCTTCCAAATGGAAAATGCAAATGCGCGAAGCTCGCTGAAGTACATGTTTTGGAAATATTGTTTGAAATCGGACAGAATCGATCAAAGTTCTACGCAGAGTGATAGGCTATCAGGAATTTGAAATGTTGATTTTTATTGCTTTCTTTTTGGCTTGAGGTGAGGACGTGCTCTTGAACAGTATTCGAATATTCCACAACTAAAGCTCTGTTTCACAGTTTCTAGCACTTAAAATTAACTCAAAACTTAACAATCAATATCAATAAATATAGATACACACAATGGTCGAAAACCAAACAGAAAACTTAACAAAGATTTACAAAATGTCTTTTCAAAAATCAATATCAAAATAGACTTAGGGGACACAACTCGCAGCATGGAAACTAGACAGGATCAGATCGGATCGGATCTATGGGCTAAGGATATATTCGGGGTTCATGTAGGAGAAGCCAACGAATTCCGACTGATCCAGGTTCATCATGAACACCTTGTCCGTGGGCGTCAAGTCTGTTTTCTCTGATGTGAACTGCTTGTCAAAGTTGGACACATCCTTGCGGTGTTTCTGGAAAACAATTAGGTTTAATTGCCTGATGGTAAAGGTATCGGGTTTTTAGCTGCTTACGATCTTCGGTTTGAATGGTGGCTGCACCTCGCGGTTTTCTATTTTCTCCCAATCAATGCGTCTGAAGAAGGGATGCAGACGCACATCCTCCTCGCCAGAGGAACCGCAGCCCAAACGCTTATTTGGCTGCTTGGTTAGGAACTGAAAGATATTTCTAAATTAGTCAAACACCATTTACAAAAGTGCATAGTAACGTACGCCCTTGCAGGCCTCTTTGGCCTCCTTGCTCAGGCTCTTCGGGTAGGAGACATTATGATCAGTGATGGCGGCGAACAGCTCCTCCTCATCCTCGCCATCGAAGGGTGGCTGACCCACCAACATTTCGTAGAGCAGGACTCCATAGGCCCACCAGTCCACCGATTTGCCATAGGGTTGATACAGAATGATCTGAAGAAGTGTGAAATAGTTGTATTAAACCTTGTTATTAAATCCTAAACTAAAAGACCCACCTCGGGAGCTATATAATCAGGGGTACCACAGAAAGTCTTTGTGGTCTTGTCACCCATTATGTTCTCCTTGCACATGCCGAAGTCCGCAATCTTCACGTGCCCATCGGCATCCAGGAGAACATTATCCAGCTTCAGATCCCGATACAGTATGCCCTTGGTATGCAGGAAGAAGAGTCCTGCGGCTATTTCAGCGGCGTAGAATCTGTTGAAAGTTGCAAAAATATAGCCAAAGAGAACGAGGGCAAACTGAAAGGTCCCTTACACAGCCACTGGCTCCTTGAACTTGCCAAACTGCTGGATTTGGAACATCAAATCGCCTCCGTTCACATACTCCATCACAAAGAACAAACGGTCCTGGAAAGGAGGCATTCTTCATCTGATTTCTGTCTGGACACCCACTGACGCTTGACTCACCATTGTCTGAAAGCAGGAGTGCAATTGCACCAGGAAGGGTGGCTTTTCACCCAGTGCCAGGACACGTTTCTCGATCATGGTGCACTCGACGTCGTCGTCCTGGATGATCACATCCTTCTTGAGTATCTTAATGGCATACAACTCCTCGCTGCCCTTGCGTTCGGCTAGCAAGACCTAAGAGTATGGTTTAATTAAATTTGTATACGATAAATTCCTTTAAAAGTAAAATCTGAATTTCCTGAATGCGGATTTGGAGATATAGTTTTGTACCCACCTTGCCGAACGATCCTTTGCCCAGAACTTTGATAAAATTAAAGTCCGTGGCCCGGATCATGTCCTTTTTGGATGACGTATGCGAGTTCGTGTCGCTGCGCATCACCATCGGCTTCTTCTGCGACGGCTTCTGCTTGAGCTTCAGCAGATCCTGTTCGTCATCCGCACATGGCACATTGTAGTACTCGCCCTCGTCCTGGGTGAGCAGCTTGAACCAACCATTGGTGGGGTTCTTGATGATCTCCGAAATGCCGAAGGACAGAGCGCCCATAAAGTCATTGCGGGAGGTGCGGTCCCAGTCCCACACCTCGATCAGGATGCGTCGATCCTTGTCCTCGGGCTTAAGATCGCTAGGAGATGATTAACCATTATGTTTGAATGTGTAATAATCCAATTTAATATGCTATTGAATCCTAGTAATACTCACTAGCTGAGTGTCTCATTCCAGACAGGGTTCAGGCAAGCCTTAATGGTGCGAGTCTTCTTCTTGGACTGATCCTTGTCGTCGGGAATCAGCTTCACCTTCACATAGGGATCGCTGAGTCCGTTCGGGTCCATGGGTATGAGATTGCGACCCTCTTTGACTGAAAGGCAGGACAATGGAATGTGGCTGGTGCAAACCTCTGTGGCATAAGCAGTCAATTAAAACCCATCCCGGTTGAGTGAAAACTCCGGCCACAAAGCGGCAGCTACGGAAATTACGTGAAATATGCTCCTGGGCATGAACAAAGCATTGTGTCCTGGAGGACTCCCATCCATCCACCCCACCCCGCCCGTTACGCTCCTTTGTTCTGCAACTGCATTCTAGTTTAGCATTCATTATGTGGCATTTGCGGCTAACGAAGGAGAACGAGTACAGAGAATTTCCTTAAGCGCGCATAATGAATTAATGCAAATCGTAAGCAATTTTCCCAGGAGCCCAAAGGACTTGCAACATTCGGCCGAGGAGCCTTCTCCCAACAGGAAGCGAACCGAATCGGAACGCCGAGCAGCAAAGAAATACAAAGGCGCAAAGACTGCGGAGAAGATGTAACATTTTAAGCGCGTTGCTTGGCAAACTTTGCGGCTTCCCGGGGCATAATTTCTTTTCCACTTGCCTTTTATATATTCCGTAAACTTTTCGCCGCCCACTCGCCCCGAAGGCTGCCGCAGCAACAAAATAAAAAACTTAGAACGCTCGGCCATAATTGGTAACAATGCTTAAGCGGCTTAAATGTGTATTCCCCTGGCCTGGGGGCCACTTACTCTGGACAGTCAGCAGGTTCTCCTTGACATTGATCTCCAGATAAATGCGACCCCGCCGCTCCGTGTGATCGCATCCGCAAAGACTGGGCACGTTCTCCTTGCAGCGGGCGTGCACGTTCATGTCACATGCTGGGGGGGGGTTTGGAAAAATGTTAACCAAATTTACAAATTAAGTCCGGCTTTTGAACAGGCTGAAGACGAAGGGGTAAAGTTGGGCTAATAGAGTTGGGTTAGTGGGATTGATAGGCATGAGTTGGATGTTGGAGTGAAACACAGTACACACACACGCGCACACACACACGTACAGAGAGGTACAGTCTCGCACACAGAGCAAAAGTCAAGTACTTACCGTGTCTGTCGGTGCAAGCTAAAGTTTCCCGTGAATATGCAGCCGATTAATCTGGGCTGTAGCTGCTCTCTGGCAAAACCAATCAGTAAATAAAACCCAAACCCATTTTTCACCCATCACAACCCTCCCATTTTGATTTTCCCCATTTTACTGCCAGCGGAAATTGACAAACTGTTGCTTCTCCACGATTGAAGCTTCACTTCTGACTATGACAAGTGGCAAGCGTTCAATTGGAAATTATTTGCTAAAATCAGATTGCGAGTTATTTCATGAAATACGTTTTGTTTTCAATTAAAGCACTTTGCCATCATCATCGGCCATCATGGGGCATCAATGGGCATCATCCTGCTTTTGCCGATTGCTTCAGTTTCCGCTCACATATCCGCTTTCCCCGACTTTTCCTTTCGGCTCTTTTCTCTTGGCAACATTCCGCTTTGGTGAAGTGTAAAATTACTTTTGCTTCCTCCCCGCGCCCTTCGCAGGGTCTTAATTTCATTCGAGCGAACGTTGCGTATACGTAATGTCCAGCTCTCGCTGCGTATGCGTGATATTTAAGTTACGTTTTGCTGGGCGGCCCTGTGGCATGTTGGTCAGCACAGAATGTGCAAAAATGTGTACAACAATGGCAAAAAAAGAGTTTTCCTTTGGCGTGGCGCAAAAACAAGAACACCCACAGGAAAAAACAAACACACACATATGAGTGTGTATTCATAATGTAGCCTCCATTTTGTGTGGTATCCTTGCATTCCCATGTATTTGTATTCCCTTCCCCCGTTCGCATATATTATTTTCGCATACATCTGTGGGATGTTTGCAGTTTTGTGGATCAGTAAAAGTTGTACTTGCCGTGTTTCAAATATCTTAAGCTTTTAAAATTGCCTATGATAGCGAAACATTTTTCGAATATTCGTTAGGAACAAAAGCAAATAGGGGCATATGAAAAACAAATGCCAGGAGGACTGAGCAAGAATGTCATCGCATACATTATCAAATATTTCACCATCTTGTTTTAGCCAAGTAACTTCCTTCGTTTAATTTAGTAGCTTGACATTCCGAAAATGCTTGCCGAAATATATTAAATGCAACTTTGTGAAACGATGATTTGGATA
Organism: Drosophila kurseongensis; assembly: GCA_018153305.1. Classification (NCBI taxonomy): domain Eukaryota; kingdom Metazoa; phylum Arthropoda; class Insecta; order Diptera; family Drosophilidae; genus Drosophila; species Drosophila kurseongensis. Next base: position 25,110,241 of record JAECXX010000004.1, read on the forward strand.
TATTTATACAAGTTGAAAAATACTATTATGGCATCGAACAAGCCTTGATTGTTTTTAATGCGATAAATTTGTTGACTTAACGCTTTTTAATTGGCAGTTTGAATAACCCACTGTATAAAAGTAAAAGAAAATAAATTAAAAGATAAGGCTTGGCTACCATTTAGTTTATTTTTTAGCTTTTTATTTCAGCAAATTTTAAAATATGTATTGTAACTCTATCTGTTCACCTTGCAGAAATCATTAAGTTTTCTTTTTGCAAGGAACACATCTTGTCTGCTTAAAACTGCCAAAATGTTTATTGACGGTATAGCAGCGTCCAGCTGGACCGCAATCCGCTAAAATATTTAAAACACCATATAAGCAATCGCGATTTCTATTTGAAATTCCACTTACGGTGCTGCGCGGCTCTGGCATGATATATCATGGACAGTAGAGTAATTAGGAGAAAGGCCTTTAAATAGATATCCATCCTTATCCAATGAAACGAATAAAATGATTGTATTTCATTTTTTGGAGAATCTTATATAATTTGTGGCATGATAATTACAATTGGATTGGTGTGTAATATCTAATTTCACAAGAAACGCTAACAACGAATATATAATTTATTGGAGAGTTATATAAATCTTTGCACAATACCATCAAAGCATATCGTGAATAATGTCAGAAGGTGTTTGCATATGGTAAGCAGCTATTTCTATTACAACAAAACACAGAAGATCCAAATATGTTGGATAAATGGTAAATACTTTCAGGGAACTGAACTTCAAGTTCATTTGACCATGTCAAATCCCTGTGCAAAAAAAAGGAAGTAAACTTCGGTATGCCGAAGTTTATTTACCCCTGAAGCTAACACCATAAAACGATTCGATTTTTATAAGAATAAAAATGGTATTTTTGAAATCGTAAGTCAAGCGTGAATTACAAAATCTCTTATATAAACCTTTACCCATAAAAAATAGAATCAGTTAGAAAGGTACAGGTACCAAACTTGTAACAATTGTTTTAATTAAAAAGTATTGTTTTTATGAACATTTGTATATGGACTTCGCCCTTTGCGCCTATCACGGCAACATTTTTCGGCAGCGGGGCAAGTTCCGGGTATTATTGGACAAGGATTGGTGAGTTGGGCACAATATCCACTTTGACCGCATGCTAAAATATTGATTAGACTTCATCAGCCATCGCAGGATCCTAATTTAAGTTATATATACTAACGGACTTGTCCATAATTGGGACCAAGGAACGATGACAGGAGAGCTGCCTCCTGGAACTCCTTCAAGTAGCCGATCATCTTTGCTGAAGTTGCGCAATTACAACCGACTAGCTTGTGTGGAAATCTTTTATACTTTAAATGCCGTGAAAATTGCATTTTCCAGCCAATTAGATTAAGTATGGTTTAAAAGTTAATATGGATCGGTAGCTTATAATTATATATTACTAAAGCCACGTTTTCTTGTTCGCCATTTCCAGGTGGTCTTTAATTGCTTATTTGGGTTTTAAATAAAATTATAGCTTCATAAACGTAAACGGATATACCGGGATAACGATTCAAATTTTATTAAAATAGAAAATTTATCGGAAAACATAAAAAGCTTCTGTAGTAATATATTTGTTTTATAGAATATTTCGATGTTTGCAATACCTGTCTCCTTTTTGGGTATAACTTCTTTAACCAAGAATTCCAGGAAATACGCAACATTCTTCATTTTTATTTTGACAATGATCATTGATCCAATGTGGACATTTGAAAGATTTTACTACGCACCATCCGAGTCCGCATCCTGAATTATTAGTTTTATTATGGAAGTGATCGCTAGTCAGGAATAATGTACATACGTTCACCAATATTCCTCTTTTTTCTGCCCCTTTGCCCACAGACAGGACTAACGATCGCACTCAGCAGAGCTGCTACCAAAAGTAACCAATATAAGCTGATTATCATTGTTAACTAGTTGAGATAAACTTTTTCGAGACGTTTATATAGAGTCAGGCTAAACTAATTAGTCTTGGTCAAAACAACAGTGCATTTTTAAGAGAAATTAATGTGGCCATTAATGCTCAGAATAATTGATTTAGCATAGTACTTATTTTGTTGCATTTCTTGTATAATATTGACCTTTATCACATCTAAAGCTTAATAGGGAAATTATATTCCTTTGGTTATAGAACAATTTATTTAAAGTCCTTTTTTGTGATTACTGAATATCAGTTGTGTTTGCTATCTTAAATATTGGCTATACATTTCGTATCACTTATTTTAAAGGACACTAATTGGGGGATCCGAAACAATACAACCAGAAACCACATTGGGATGCTCACACACAAAGGACACTCTCACATTTTCATTAGTTTCGGGTCCGGCGACCTTCGTGTGTATTTGCCTGGGTCAATGGGGCGTAATTAAATTATTTTGTTCGGCAAAAGGGTAAGGGACGGACCCATGCCACAATACATATATTTTAATAACCCTCGGCGAGGGCAAATGACTGGGAAAGTTCTACGCTAAGTGGAACAGATAGGCGCTAAACATGGGTCTACAAATACGTAAATACGTTGTTGGGCCTTTAAAATTAGTAAACATTTATTAAGTGGCTTTGCAAACTTGACATGCACTTGCAATAACGTGAAAATTAACAAGTTTTTAAGAATGTCAACGAAAACTGAAAAGAAAAGCAAGTGCAGGCAGCTGGCAAGGCAAATGAAATGGGTGAAAGCGGGAAAGCGGGGAAAAGCTGGCGGAAACTTGTCAGCAACAGTGACAAAAGCAACAACAAACAACTCGCCCAAGTGTGCCACACACACACACCCACACACACACACACACTCTGGCAAACACAAACACAAAGACAAGTGCACACTTGAGCGGGAACAAAGCGCAGCTAATTGTAAATTGCAACAATCTAAAAAGTCTGCGGCGCCGCCACCAAAAATGCAAATGAGTTGGGACACTTTGGCCGACAAAGGGGGGATATGCTATATAGGGGCTACATAAGGGGACTATATAGGGGACTATATAGGGGACTTTACCTCGACACTTGAGACCCTTGTGCGTGATGCCGTGCAAAAGGGACCCACAATGATCGCAGAACGTCGGCGACAGGAAGGTGACATTCTGCCATTTGTGGGGCATTTGATGCGCCTGCCCGATTTCGATTACGATTTCGATTTCGGTTTTGAGTTTGGATTGGAAGAGAAAACTAATGGAAAATTAACGCTGGGCATAGGTATAGGTGTTCGTAAAAGCTACATAGGTGCAATGGCAAAATAACAAAACATTAACAACATGAGATAAAGGACACACAAAATACGGAACAAAAAGCTGATTCTACTAAAAATGGTTTAATCTGTTTATGTTTATATACATTGTTTTGAGTCACATGTGATAATGAATCCTAACACTTAGAACCAATTACAGGCAATAATAATTGCTTTTTGAAAATCAGATACCTAAAATTTATAAATTAGGAAGGGGGATTTTAAAACGGGATTTCAATTTCTTTAAATGATATTGCACAAACTTGACCTCACTTGACCAACGAACCAATTGTTGAAATTTGTACACTAATAAATTGTAAGTTATCCAAGCTTTAGATAATGGTTATATAGATTTTTTGGTAGATGGAGGACTTATAGCCCAAAAAGTTTAGTAATACAATTATAATATTGTCAGCAGATGCTTATAGTACGATACTGATAAAATTAAAGACTTCTCGACACCATTTCATCAGCGTTTTTGTCCCCCAAAACTCCACCCTTTTGGGTGTTGAATGCAGATGTTTTCCTCTGAGGCAGCTTTGCTTTCGTACTAATGAAATAAACGCGACGTTAATTGAGTTGCAAGTTGGCCATCACATGTCACAAACAGCGAAATCAAATGAAAAGGGGAGGGGGTCTATGGTGGCAGTGTGATGAGAGGGTAGCTGCTCATATATGTGTATACAACACACAGTAGACGGAAGAGCATAAGTAACCAGCGAAGGTTGCAAAGACAATTGCTGCCTAATCCTTTCCAAGGAGCTCTTGCACTCACACACAAAAAATCTCTTACACACGTGACATTGGCTGAAAACTCTAAGGTTATTTTCTTTTGGAGGGTGGGCGGCATTTCACCCACTCAACCGAGTCGATTGTTGTGCCAGTTTGCGGTGGGTGGTGCCTAAGGCAAGGACATTTGATAGCATTATGCCCCTGCACGAGCATCCACTGAGTAGTTCCCCCAAACACTCGAGGTCCTTCCCCCATTTTTTCGGTTTTTGGGGGCTTCAGAAATTTGTTGTTTGTCTCTGCCAAGGTTCAACAGCTGCTCAGCCATTAATATCCTTTTGCTACCAAAAGACAAACACCAGCGGAAGGCAAACATACTGGCACACTCGCACACTCAGACACTCGAACGACCTTGGCAGCGGCGCAGCGAAAAAGTTGTTGCATACTTTGGCGGGCATGCCCAAGGCCGTGATGTGGGCGGTGGGCGGTGGGTGGTGGTCGATGTGGGGTGGCGGGGGATTTGTTTGGATAAAATGCAATCGCATTGAAGGTAAACACGTGTGTGTGTGTGCGGCCTCCAATTGGACTCGCTTCCGAAAGACCCTGGATAGCCACAGGTGTGGACACTCGAATCGAGACCCTTGACATTGCGGAATTCGGTGAGTACGGTGGAAATTCGATATAATGTGCGACTTTAGTTGCAGAAGTAATTGCCATTCGGAAGTGGACATATATAGCTTTGTTTTTAAAGACCTTTTATTATAAGCACGATTCTTTACTGCATTTAAAAAGACTTCCAAAAGGAATTGAGCCCCTACTTTGTTAACCAATTTAAATGGAATGTGTATATACTAAACCAATTTATTCCACAACATAATGGCAGCTAACATTACATCAAAATTTAAGCCACTGTCGCTTGAGTGTTTGAAATTGTGTGCCTTGCTCTTATCGTTACGTCACAGTGTCTGCCACATGAAAGCCTCGTAAACAAACACCCCGTCAGACATTTCCCAATAAATCTCTAGGCCCACGCACACACACACACACACACACGCAGATAGAATTTCATTTGGCTAACACGCCCCCATTTGACGCCTACTTATTTGCCACGTGCCAGCGCAGAAATTTGAAAAAATATTTGCAGCGCAAATTTATCACAGCATTCCTTGCGTCGCAGCCTGTCACCTAACAAATTCGTGCCCCACGTTTCCATATCGCCATCATCATCTAGCTGGCTGGCAGCTCCCATTACTCCATTGAATGTAATTTTCGGTATATGAATCGCCGGCGTACATACTATAACTGCCGGCATATTAACAACTGATGCCCGATAACAAATGGGCGGTGGAGCGTTGAACGTTGGCAAATATAAATTGCCATGTCATTTATTCCGACAACGCAGATAAGAGGAGTTGGGCGGCGGTCATATGGACTCCCAAAAGTGGTCATATCGCCATCCGATAGCACTTTGTGGGCCCAACTGCATTTGTTTTCAATTTCCGGTTCAAGAAGCAGCTACAATCAGATTTTTGAGCAATGCCAATCGATGCCGCTCAGGTGTGAAGCTAAGCCTTGGCCAAAATTGATTTGCCTACAGCTGTCGCAATAAATTTGATCCGATTTGATGCACAGGGGGGGTGGCAATAAAGAGCCGAGAGACGTGGCACAAACACAACTGACAATGGTAACATTTAAGCTTATTGGGCCAGATTGTGTTTCACACACACAGGGCAGGAGAAAAGGCTAAGTGAGTTAGGCATTTGCAGGGGCGCATTCAGGTTCAGTCGGGGTTGCCATGGCCACAGCATCACACTTGACGGCACAGATGGATGTGACATTTGATTTCCGATTCGCAGAATGCTCTCTTATTGCCTCTGCACTTGGTGTTTACACTTGACTCGCTCTAATTAAGCCGGTTGCCATGGCTGTGAATTAATTGCCAGACCCACTGACAAGCCACATGGAAAGGCTCTTCAGTAGTTACAGTTTGCTCGAGCAGCCAGCCAAAATAATACTTAAGAGCCAAGCCAGAAAGTCGGTTGGTGGCTGCTCAAGGGGTAGAACCACACCCTCATCCAAAAAGGGGCAAATTAACCTTTGTCTAAATACAAGAGTAATTACATTTTAAAATAAAGTATTTAAAGAAAACTAGATAAGTTAAAATGTAAGGTCTTAAAGTCATTTGGGCGTAAGTCATGCAAAAACATTATTTTGTATTTAAATAAATATAAGTATTAAAAATGCATTAAATAAGGCTACTAGACAGTTTAAAAACTGTTTAACATAAATACTAAATAAATAATACAATAGGTAATAATAGGAAAACAAAAGCCGAATTTGTTAACACAAGTTTAAGCAAAAGTCTTAAAGCATTTCCTTATTCCCAAATAAAGGTATGGCTAGGAAAACCGTAACTATAAAAAGGATTGGGAATTTAGCACACTTATGTTGCCCCAAAATGTAACAACCTGGGGGCAGGACATGGAAAACTTTTTATCTGAAGCACTTCCGCAATTTGTTAGTGGGCCGAAAAACACATTAAAATTATATTTATATCACAGGGCAGCTGCACAAAAATTTCTAAACAAATGACAAGCATTGTTCGGCAACTAAGTTTGCCCCCTCCCCTGGAATCCTCGGAGTATCCCTGGCATGTGCATAATTATGCAAATGAATTGGTTGGCGAAGGAGGGGGGGAGTGGGTGGAAAAGTGGGTTGCACGTGGCACACAGAGAAAACTTTCAGTGCGGTTCGGTTACGGGAAAGTGAAGAGCAAGCAAACAATATACGAAAAAGGAAGCCTTTGCTGGTGTATCGACATATTTACAAAGGTGCGGCCTGCCTCCACATATATCTGTGTGCTTGTAGGTAGAACAATTTAAATAATTAACTTTGGGGCCTGCAAAAGAAACTTTCTCCATGTTGTTGACCAGGTCAAATTGCGTTTAAAATTTAATTCCACACAGACACAGACACACGCACACGCACACATTATCATCATTATTTACACTGTCAGTCGGGTTTTCGGAAAAGGATTAAAAGTTAAGTGAAAGAGAGAAGCGAAAAAACTTTTGTGGTTAGAGATAGAGAGAGAAGCTGAGGGGAAACACTTATCGGGGGAAAGGGTTCTAGCGGGGGGTGGGGTTACCTGAGCATTTGAGACCCTGGTGGTAAATGCCATACAGCAGGGAACCACAATGGTCGCAGAACGTGGGTCCTGCGTATGTGAATGGCTCGAAATTGTGTTGAGTTTTTGGTGAGTCCTTTATTTAAGTTTTCGATTTCGTTTTATTTTTATTTTTATTTATATATTTATTTTTTGTGGTTGCAACAGTTTCAATTTCGATTGCGAATTCATTTGGTTTTGTTGTGGTTTTTTTTGGTGCGTGGTTTCGTGACAGCGTGAGTTGGACAGCGAATTGAGTTTTGGTTTGATTTTGGTGGATGCACACATGGAAAAGAATACAAAGTACAAATTTGGTTCATGGTAAATCAACAGAGCACAATGACAAATTAACAAGATCGCGTCTAACTTTCGCACTGAAAACAGAACAGAGGACAATCTCTACTTAAGTTTAGTGTGATTTGCTACTGCTTTTAAACAAAACATTTTCTTCTGCATTTTCCATGTGCGTAGTTGAGGGAGGAGGATCTGAAATTTATGCCCGAAAAAAACTACTTTATTTCATAGCTGTCCCGCCCTAAAAGCCAATCCATCTGAGACTCTTTTCTCTATATTCCTGCCATATTTTCCTGTCTCCCCATCACAACATTTCTCCTTGGACAGCCAGCATTACACTTTAACAAATGCTGTCAGTATCAGTTCATATTGGCGGGCAACAAATTGTAAATTAAGTGAAACTATTAAATGTTGTTATTATTATTATAATAAATCTAGGAAGACTAACCTAAAGTACTGTTAACGTAACCAACTAAATTCCAATGTTGAACATGAATATGTTGAAGTAAAAACTATTCCTCCCGCTTTTCTCCGTGTATTGTGGCTTTCCTGAATAAATACGCAGTGTAGAGAACTGGCTGTATGCGGAAAAATCCAACTGACATTTTCCATAACCCAGCAGCAAAGGAAAAGCCCGGTCGGACAGGGAAACTCGCATTTGTAGCCTCAGTCTGCTTAGCTGGCAAAGCAAAGTTGACAGGCGAGTCGGGACGAGCGGACACGACAGCTGGGACTTTGGGGACGGACGGACGGACGGACGGACAGGCGGACGAACTGACAGACGGACGGACTGACGGACGGACCCGGCATAACCAAAAACCCAAATGACAGTTTAATTTGACAGAGCCCACAAAGACTAAAAGCAATGCAAATAGGTGGCCACCCCCGCAGCCTCCACTCGCACATGGAAATGCAGTCGGTGCCTTATCCTGCTATCTATACATGTGTATATCCTCGTGGGCATATGTGTTGGTGCGCACTTACCGAATCGATGCCCTTATCCTTGCCCGGGCAGATGAAGGTGACATACTCGTGGCACCGCTTGTGCACCACGTAGGAGCAGACTGCGGACGGAGAAAGGAGAAAGGGTTAGTCGCAGGTCGAAGTTCTGGTTTCTGGTGGTCTGTTGGTCTGGTTTCTGGTTTCTGGCGGGGAAGCCTTACCTTGGCACTGAAATCCTTGCTTCCCGAAGCCCCTGCAAAACAGTGAAACCAAGTGGTTACGGTCAATTTGCAATTGTCGGCGGGTTTTTACTGCCATTACATCAATTAGCATAAATATTTAATTCTCCATTAATCAATATGCTACTCGGGGGAGGACCAATCACACGGCCCGGGGGCCTTTTAAAATTAATCAATACGCAAACCGGACTGAGATTTTATAGGGCCACAGGCCTGTTTAATGTCAACTTGTTTGTTTTGCTGTTATCGGGACTACTCTAAAAAGGCAATAGTGGGTGATGGCGACAGAAATGTATTATTTGACGAAAAATAGACATAGATATAGAGCCAAACTACTCCAAGGTTAAACTTACTTTATTTGGTTTTGTACATTTCGCAACTGATTTAATGATATTTATTGTACTCTGTAGCTTTTAATGCTATACATTTTTAATGGTTATCTGTGATACAAAACTGCATAAGACTTAACTGCGATAATACATTTTTATACCCGTTACTCGTAGAGTAAAAGGGTATATTGTATTCGTGCAAAAGTATGTAACAGGTAGAAGGAAGCGTTTCCGACCCTATAAAGTATATATATTCTTGTTCAGGATCACTAGCCGAGTCGATCTAGCCATGTCCGTCTGTCCGTCTGTCCGTCCGTATGAACGCTGAGATCTCGGAAACTATAAAAGCTAGAAGATTGGCATTTTGCATGTAGATTCTAGGAGTTCCTACGCAGCGCAAGTTTATTTCAAAAGGGTGCCACGCCCCCTTTAACGCCCACAATCGCGTATATACGATTTTAAAAATTTAAATATTTCGGAAAAGTAAAAATGCAGTTTTATTCTGTTTATCAATACCTATCGAAATGTAGAAGAAATTTTTCAAATCGGACCATTCGTTAAAAAGTTATGCCTGATCAAAGTTTCTATCTCCATCTCCCTCGCACTCCCTTTACCTGAGTAACGGGTATCTGATAGTCGGGGCACCCGACTATCGCGTTCTCTCTTGTTGTAATACAAATTTTGCATAACTAAAAGGCTATTACTTAACATATAAAGCAAGAATCCTTGCATTAATATATAATGTATTTTCTCCACTATCTAGGCTACCAATAGTGTGTGTACCCACATTTACTTATTCATTTAATGTGTATGACATTTGTAATAAAATCCAGAATCAAGCACCCCAAACGTGACATAGCTTCCCTGGATATTTGCCTATTTAAACTGAAAACTTAAAGCCATTCAGAGCCCCATTCCGGGCCACTGCCTAATGGCCAGAACCTGTTGTAGGGCCGAAAGGCCGAGGGTTACGTGAGCCGCTCCCAGCCGTGTCCCAGGCCTCGACCGTAAATGACTTGACCACAAACCGCCGGGCAGACCCCTTAACCCTCCTGTGCCCGAGGGCTGCAATTTGGGACAAGGCAAATTATTCACATGCACGGTGGGAAAACGCAGGCACCTACATATAGTATAGTATAGTATAGTATATATATATAGATTGTAGAAGGAGCAGGCTGAGGCGCCGGGAACTGCTGGGCCAACTTTTGCAACTGCAGTTGAATAAGTTTCGGCACGAACGGACCCGAAACCCGGTTAAAGTTCGGTCCGTTAAGCCAAAGCAAAGTTGATCCGATTAGGTCGTAACCACTTGGACAATTCACACAAATCGGGCGATTTGTTATCGCTGCTAACGAGTGCGAAATTGCGGCTCGTTTCATAATTCTGTTTGCTGTCTCTGCTGCAGCCCGCATTTTCCATTTTCCATTTAATTTTAATTCTTTTGTCCGACCAGGTTGTCTGTTCCTGGCTTTTCGCTGTTTTCTGTTTTCTGTTTTCCCTCGGTTATTCCCCGTTTTTGTTTGCCCATCAAATGAAGTGAAAAAGCAATTTTCCCGCGCCTGCAGGTTATACTATGATTCCGCTTCCCCCCCTCTACCTCCCCGCCTGCGCCCACACAATTATTTTTTCACGGAATCTTTTTTATGCATTTCAATTTTTAATTAAGCGCATATTTCCCGACAACGCCAAAAAAACTGGCACAAAGAGATGGGGTTAAAAATGTTTGCACTTTAAGTTAATTAATGAAACAAAAAACATAGTGTGTCCTGAATTGCGGCAAAGTTTTTTATTTGTATGGAATTAGTTGATTGTTATTACAAGATTGTTGTCTAATTAAACCGACTTTGTGCAAATTAATTAGTACCTGTTTTGGGTTTACCAACTAAGTTGCCGATTCCAGTTGCAAATACCCTGTGCAGTTTTTAACCCACAAAGTGCAAGTTAATTTTATTATACATTATCCAAATTACGTAACTACCGTCTTCTGATTTTAACTTTCTTAAGTTGTTTTGTTTTGTGAGCCATAAAAAATCTTTATCTTCCTTTAGTTGATTATGTGTATTATCATAGTAATACTAGTAAATGCATTTAATTTCTAGCCTAATAGCATGGCCATGGAAAACTCATAGTAATTTCGTTAGAAGTCAAATGAGCTACCACAATAGCTCAAGACAAGTGTAAAAATCACATCAAATCTAATTATGGTATCCCTCTTATCGTTTGAAAACTGTAAATTGATATGTTCAGGGTATTTCGGGCTTCTATCTGGAATTTCCATCGCGACCTTTTCGGTTTCCGCGCTATTATGCAAATGACGTGCCGTAAACATGGCAAATGTTTCACCTGCTAACCGCAAACGAAGGCGGGTGACACTTTGCTGCCGCACCCACCCACTGTGGGCCGCCCCCAAGACCACCCCAGCCCACCCCACCCATCGAGCCACCCACTTAACCACCCCCCAGTGGCTCAGATACGTGCCTGCAACGCCTTTTTGCAACACCCAGCGGTGTGTGCGTGCCCCCAAAGTCCCGCACTATTAATTAAAAGTCGAAAGCAAGTGTAACAGTGGCCGGAGTTGTTAATTAGCTGCAGCCCCCAAAAACGGGCGTTTACGGCGGTGGGCGTGGCCTGTAGCCTGTTTACTGGTATTGCTGTCAAAGCGCGTTAATTACGTGTAATAATGATGCAGTGCCGCAAACAGCGACTTCGCTTTGCGATTTTTCTACGCTCGTCTCGTTTTGGGGCGGTGGCTCCCCAAATTTCGGCTTTGGCCCCACCGGTTTATGGGCATAGATCGATGATGCTGGCGGACGGCGGCTGGTGGCGCATTTTAAACAGCAATTAATTTAATTATTGCCAAAATGTCTTGGCCGACAATTAGCTAAAGAGCCCAAAGCGATGACGAGAGTCACAAGACAGGCTTAATAAATTGGCTCGGTTTTATGCGAGCGACTTCCATATCCATTCATTAGTCGCTGGCTTTAAATTGTCAACGCAACGTTGTGGCATTATGACACTTTGCGGGAAGACAGAGTGTGTTTGTTTATTAAATATGAATTAATATCACTGGAATTGCTCGTCAAAGTGTCTGTGGTTGGAGGGCAACTCTGACTATGAATATTAAGTGGCGAATTAATTCATTTGTGTGGGCGAGCCACTCTCCGACTTTCTTTGACTGAAATTCAATGAGCTCGGTTCTACTTTTGTTTTGAAATTCAAAATCTACCACGATTCTCTAGCAATACTCAACGAATGGCTTAAAGTATAATATGTCTTTCAAAATACCCACATCCATGCATATCCCGACTGATAACCGCTGTAAACACCAAAATTCTGTTCAAATTTCATGTCAACAAATAATAAGTTTTCAACGGAAGCACATCTTGGATTTTTGGGGAGTTTAATGCGCATGAAATTGATTTATAATCCACGGGGATGTCGGCAGGCCAGGAAGTGACTACTGGGACCCTGCCGCCAGGACTGCAAAAGTAAACAGGTTGCCCCAAATAATTTCAGTGCTCTTTGCCTGGCCCTTCTGTTTGTTTTTGCTTGGGAAGCAACAATGGATTAAGACAGATTTTGGCAGCCTTACCTAAATTAAATATTACACAGGTTAGCTTTTGTTCTTGCTGGCTCGTTTTAGCTTTAGGTTGAATTTTCGGGCCAGAAAAAACAATAGGTATTTCGGGGGAATCACTTGACTTGTGGCACAGTGATTGCGTGCTCATAGCAGGAATTTAGTATGGATGTTTTTGTGAAAATAAATTCAAACTAATAACTTGTTTATGTTGGAATGGGTTATTTTTATATTAAGGAACTACTTAAACATTTATTCAACGAGGTAATCCATTCCAACATTTGTCCATTGTTTGCCAGGGTTTTCAACAAAATATCGAAAATGAAGTTTGCTCGGATTTTGGGCATCAAAATAGGATGTATTTTTGTTCTAACTAAGCAAAAATACAACGCACAAAAAAAAGAATGACTGTTTTGTGCAGCTTGACCTCTTAACTTTCAAATTCTGGTCGATTCTTAAAAAATTATATTTTGGCCGATTTTCCCATTTTTTATAAGGGGTAACACTATGTTTTTTTGCGAAAACTGGCTCAAAATAATATTTTTTAGCTGAGCAAACCAAGGGATTGGAAATTTTGTACCGAATCCAACGAGGTATGACATTCCAAGATCCGACCATTATTTCCAAGCTTTTAATCAAAAAACCGAAAAATCGAGCTGATTTTTTCCAGATTTTGGCTATCAAAAAAATATGTTTAAACACATATTTTTGAAGGGTTTTTTGTTGTAACTTTGCCAAAATAAGACACACAGGCAAGAGAATGACTGTTTTGTGCAGCTGGAAACCTATACAATCAATTCCAGGTTGATTTGATAAATTTAATTTTTTACCGATTTTCACATTTTTCATAAGGGGTAACACTATGTTTTTTTGCGAAAAATCGACTAAAATTAATTTTTTTTTATAACGAATTCAAGGAGGTATGACATTCCAACATTGGAACATTATTTCCCAGGGTTTTGATAAAAAAACCGAAATTTTAGTTGCTTTTTATATGTGTATATGATCTAAGCATGATCTAAGCTAGGAGTTTGAATAACTTAAAACCAATTCTTTGTCTAGGGAAATATTTTGAAAAATGCGGGCGACCACTGTGTGCTATGCTTTTGTTGCTACATGTTTCTTTTATTTGTGTTATTTTTCTTTTGTTGCTCAGTTCTCTCGCCTTGCCAATATACATTTATCGATTCCCACGACTGATGTTATGTGGACGCATTGCTGGCCATGCTTGGTAGACCCACAAGTGCCGCCGCGGAATGGGGCTCTATATATGTCTGCAGTTCTATGTATATATGTGGTCGGTGGTGGGTGGTGGTTGTGGGTGGGGGTATATCCTGGCTGCTACAGGATGCTTGGGGCTACCTTTGGGAAACAGCTACGAACTACTCACCAGATAAAGTCCTTGCAGTGGGAGCAGAACGTGGGCTGCTTGAAGAACCGGGCGATGAAGCAGTGATCCTTGACATTGAAGACGTTCTTCTTCTTCAGGGCTCCTTTGCGGAGGCGGGACTTCATCTTGTTCTCGCCCACCGCCTCCCCCTCCGCCCCCTGCTGCTGGGGATCCCCGTTGTTATCGCTGCCCTCCGCCGACATTGTTGCTGCCGCCTCGCGTTGTTTGAAATGTTCTTTTTGTTGCCTTCTCGACGGGTATTTCGCAGCGTTTACAAATCGCAAAGGTTCTTTAACTTGCTCACTTGTTGTTGCCGCATTTGGGTGTTGTTGCTGCCGCCTGTTACGTACTTCTTGCTGGCTTTGTGTTTATTGATTTTCAGTTTTTGTTCTCGGCGTGTTTTTATTGGGCCTTAAATGCCATCTAACGTTAATAATGGGCGAGAGAAAAAAACGTTAAGCCAAACTGGACCTCGGAATCTCGCTTTAATTTGCGCAAAACGATTTGCATAATTTTATTAATCACTGGCCGCATGTCCGCCGTTTATTTAATTATTTTTCACTCGCGTCCCGCATCGATTTCAATTGATTTTTCTCATAACAAGCGCAGCAATTAAACAAAAAGTCAGGCAAATGTCACCGGGAGACGGACAAACAAGCTCATAATTAGCATTAATTTTAATGCGCCGACGGTTTATCGTACAAAAGAATTTGGAAGGGGGTTAGGGGGTGGACAGGCACCCCTTTGGCGGAGCGGTGGCTAAATAATAACTTGCAAATAATATAATTTTTCCCAGCTTGTTGAATGCGAGACGCAAAAAGAGACGAAGAGTGAGCGCGCGTGCAAATAAAAAGCGAAGTGCAAACGAAATAATTTTTATTTCAATGTTTTGCTTTTGTTTTTCAGCTTTATTGAAATTTTTGCAACGCCAATTTTTGTGTGCTTCGCTAACAGACACGTTCTTGCTGGCCACTGCTCTCACCTGTGCAGGTGGGGCAATTTGGGGCTCGATTTGTTTATACCCTTAGTTCAATAAGCTTCTGATTTATAAAAACAAACATGAAATATTTAAATAATTTATTTTAGAAATGCATTCGGTGGAATGACGTTTTTAAAGACAACTAAACCTTTCAGAAACTCTATAAACTGCATATTAATTTTATTTAAATTAAAACACAGTTCTAAAATATAATTATAAAATCAAATATTACTCATACGCAGTTGTCTTTCTTCTTTATTTTGTGAATTAAACGTTAAATTGCAAATGTTATAACTTATCACAATCACGAAGTACGTGTATTGTCTGTTCTCAAGAATTATTTATTTAACATAAGATTTGTAAACTAATGGAATTCGTTTTTGTAAAGTGCCTCTAAATAAATCAATCATACGCAGTGTTGCCTTTGGCGTATTATCATTTATTAATAGTACTTTAATAACTTAATTTTTTGTTAGCTTTCGGATAGTTAAATCAACTCTTTTGCTACCCTGCATAGGCGTACAAAAACTACAAAGTTCACATTGATTGAAGCCACAATCCGAAGACGGAATCGCAAACACAAATCCACAAAGGACCCATTCGAAACTCTGTGCTACTGGCACTGCGATTGTGTTTGTGAGCGACAAGCAACAGTTACTATCATTTCCGAGTCAATTGTGTTCGCGTTTTTTTTGGATCGTTTTTATGCCCGTTTTTTATGCCTAATGGATGGTGTAGTTATGACCGATTTTCTGCCATTGTCACGGGGGTTTTATTAGAATTCCTTCGGGTTAATAGTGGCTAGAAAATGGTGGCACACTTTCTAGTTTCTAGCATTTGTGCCATCGGCATGTGGCGTTTATTTTGTTTACTTTTTGACCGATGACTTATTCTGATTGGTCTTATGGGGCTACACTGCACTACACGCACGAGACGGGAATTGGAGCAGCAACTGCCTTTGCGGGCGAACCGAAACGTAGTGAGCGTGCGAATATTTTCACACGAGCGGAAAATCCAAGTCCGAGGGCTGTGGTGAGTTTTCCTGGACTCCCTCTCTCTCTCTGCCTCTCCGGGTTACACAAGATTTCTTCTCGCACGCACTCACACACCCGCCGTTGTTGCTGGAAAATGTAGGGGCAGTTTTTCCCCAGCTTTCGCCTGTGGCCTCTTGGCTCTGCGGACTTGAATCGTTTTCCCGGCACGTGCGCTTCGCTCAAGTCACAAACGCGTTCTGGCCTGGCCAACTGACTGCCTTCATTTCTGGAGCGAAAAAACCGTAGCGAGCTTTCGGGCGCTCTGTTAGCCGTTAACAGGGGCGCTGTTAACGCTCATTTGCATGGCGAGCAGCTGATTAACATAAGTAAACCAAAACGATTCGAATCCAATCCGAAACGTCAGACCCTGGGCCTCGATGACGCTCTTGGCGATCCGATCGCCGGCGCTGTTGGCCGCTAATTGACTCGACTGAACGAAACTTGTTAAATGGCCACGGGACAGCCGGTTTTGGGCCCACTTTGCCGAGACCCATTCGCAAGCGGTTAAAAAGGCAAACAAGAACTGATTTGATTTGATTTGGAAATGGAATCCCCTTTCAACTGATTGAAAACTGGGCGGTCATGAATATGAATGTAACTTTTTCTTTGGGGTTCACGCCGATGAAGGACGTTTTCAACGCGTCACAATTAAAAACATAAAATAGATGTCGATAACTTACAAAATATCGTTTAGATCAATAAGTTTTCCGTTTGCATTTATTTCTATACAATTTCTTTGTAATTACCTTAATGTAAGTTTTGATAAGATATTTTTTAAATCTTTTTCGCTTTTATAATTCCATTAAAAGTCTTAATTGCCTTGACGTATTTATCAAATTATTGCATAACACTAATTGACGCGCCTTTCAAATTTTGTTGTCAGTCATAGTAAAACTTAAGATGCGAAAACTACCAGTTTGATACCCAAAATAATTTTATCCAATTCTTTGGGGAAACGTTCGTGGAAATATTTGCAATTATTGTATTGTGTGGAATTTTTTGTACTTGATATTTAGATTAGTTATTTTACTTTATTATTTATTGCTTATATTTTTATCCCTTAAACAATTGTTGTTATTTTGCAAGTATTATTGGATCCACGTTATCATCAACTTGAGGTGATGAAACCGATTGACCCACCCTTAGTGTATGGGCTGGCCAGGTGAGAATAAGCAAATTAATTTGATAAGTAATAACGTATCTTATGAACATTTTTGGTTATTTTGTTGCTACTTCGTTTCTATTCAGGCCTCAATCGCTTCCACATAAAACACGTAATTTATCAGCGCAATTTACCACTTCATTAGCTATTGCTAATTTCCTAAGCTTGTTTATCTTAGCCCCAAACTGGAGGATAGCAGATGAATTCTCGACGTGGGCGGGTCTCCGCTTACATCTCCCCAACCGCAACCTTCGTCGCGGTTACCTGTTACGTGCCACATGCCCCGCTTTTTAGCCACGGTGCCACATCTGATAGCCAAGTGTCACGTTTCGCGGCCCGGCTCAAAATCGAGCTGGGGCGTTGCTACGAAACGAAACGAACGAATCGAATCGAGAGCGGTTCGACATTTGCGCGGCTAATGCAATAATTATTTATCTGCCAGAGACACGGACTGACCATAAACTATCAAAACATTTTCGCTTTTCGGTTAGTCGGGCGGTTTGGCTCTAATAGAAATACCAAATATTTGGGCGCGCAAATAAATAACCGCTGCACACATACGCTCGCCCGAAATGGAGATAAAATATTGTGGTAAATTCCCATTGCCAATTGCTCTGAAAACCATTTGCCGGTCGACATGTAAATGGGCATGTTGAAAGCCATCGGAATTCGGTTGCATAGATAAAGCGTAATATTGTACAGTAGATAGCAGATAATGTTGGCGTCATTCGGCCAATTAGATAGTAATTTATGAATAATTTGCTTTAGATATCACAAACACCAGGCAATAAATTTCAATTGCAAGCAAGGCAATTAAAACCCATTGAAATGTGCTCTCGGCGACAAATCATTTTGTACATACAGTATTTGGGGTATGATATGTATTTATTAGGTGGATGTTGTGCTACCGAAAAATATTATAAGTAAGGGAAACTATAGGGCATCCTACAGTCGACTTGCCTTTAATTTCTTGCTCATAAATTGTCTTGACACTGTGCTTGAATTATTCCCGGCTGGAAATGCAGTTTTAGCTGGTGTACTTTGTAACTCGTAAGTACTTGTTACCTTGTAAAATATTATAAATGGAACACATTTGTGAGTAAACGTTTTTTCACAACATAGTTTTGTGTACTGACCCCAGAATAGATTTTTGTTTGGGGCAGGGTACCGCACAGTCTTTAGCCGCCATCTCTGTGGATCAATAAATTATATCGACACTTGGGTAATTTCTGAGAATCTCTCCAGAGCACTTAGCCCACATCTGAACACTTGGTAAGAGTCTCATGAGCCGTGGCTGCTGTAAACTCAAACCTGCTAAATCATCATTAAATCGATTCGAATCTCCGAATGGTAATTTCCAATCAGAATCCCATACTTTCACTCGGCTGCTCTGCTTTTTACTTTGCCCTCAGGGCGCTGCTCTGCCGCCGTTGTTGTTATTGCCCTTGCTTGGCTGCCTTTTCCGCTTTCCCCGCCATTTCCCGCCTTCGAGAGCTTTGTTCAGCTTTAATTTTCTTTATCAGCGAAAAGTGAGCATTTTTCGCACGCACACAAGACACAAGACACTAAAAGCGGCAGAAACGACAAAAAACAGACAAATTTCAATTAAAAGCGTGGGCGTTGGTACAAAGGGCGTGTCACTCACGCATAATTGACACAAATTGTGGCAATCAAGCAAACAATCTAAATAACAAAGCCAATCTTATCGCACATTTTACATTTCACCATTGATGGTGATTAACGATTTGTTTACTCAAAATATTTTAATTTATGCAGGCGTGTATCTATGATTTTTATTATCGTGAATAAATTTTTCCGGCCATTTCACTATAGTTGTTTATTAATGATTGGTTAAATAAACATTTTAATTAATGCAAATTTATGAGAATTTTAATTTGATGACATTTCACTCGGGCGGTTTCATAAAGGTAGTAATATTTAATGATTATTTTATTTGTTATCGAATGACATTTAATGTTGGTTATTTCATAAATATTTTAATTAATACAAATGTAAATTGTTCAAAATTTTAATCAAGAATGTGAGTAGTTCTTTGTTTAAAAGCGGAAGAACCATTGGAATTCTATGCGATTTTGTATTCAAATGTTCCAGCTGTTGTCCAAACAATTTAATTGCCAATGAGAGTTTACATTCGTTTTTTTTTTTCTCGTTTCCCGGTTTGGTTTTATTTTTTTGGCACTTTTCAACCGGCAGGCAAAAACCGAGGGCCCCTTGCCATTTGCCGCAGAACACAACAAAAAAGCACCGCTGCCGGCGACCCGTTCGGTCGAACTTTTGGACTGCCTGCGCACTCGTATCTCTCAGATACAATTCGGTCTGTCTGCCCCACAAGGCGATCGCAGTCGCGTCGCAGCCGCCGCTCTTCGGCGGTCGTGCAATCGCAACGGCCCCACCGCCCCATTCACCGATCAGGCCCACTGTGCAGCCGGCAGCGATCGGTTTTTGTTTGCGTCTTAATTGATTGCGCTGGGAGGTGGTGGTCGAACCGAAATGCTGATGTATTTGGTGCACAAGGAAAAATTCACGAAAATCACCATTAACTGCGATCATTACTTTTAATTACGACTCGACAACGGACATAAATCCGGCGTGATAGTTGGCTGCTTATTTAAATTATATTTTAACGTTTTGCCTTTATACCATGTCAGCAATTAATTTAATTCTGCTGTCGCCAGTACGTAGTTAGTGAATAATAGCTTGTAATAAGCCAAAATACATAAAGCTTTAAAAAAGGTAGAAATGTTCGGTTTGGCAATTAACGCAATTAACGAGATATATTATCTTTGATATATTTAAAGATTACCCCTCTCTTTATTGATTGCTTTCGTTGTTATTGATTCCTAAACATTAAAACAGAAGGTTTTGGGAACCAACAATTTAAATCTAGTTTTCTAGATAATAATTTAAAGTACATTTCGGTAATTTATAAATGTATCTTTAATAGATCTTTGATTAATAAAGGCCATGATTAATAAAAGGCATGAATCAGTATTGAAATTCCCCGCCTATTGTTCTATTGTTAAGCGACTGTTTAGCACTTTCATCCAGCTTCCTAGTTAATATTATTTTCGGTCCATAAAGGGTATTTTCTGTTCGACTTGCACTCGTTCTGTCTGCCTTCCGTTTTTGTCTGGCTTTTGCGAGAATTTATTGCATTTTCTTATTACATTCAATTTGGACTGTTGCTGTTTCGGTCGCCCAAACATTGGCGTTGGAACTTGGCCGGCGATCTGTAGAATCCGCGGCTAATTGCGTTCCGGCCCCCTTTCCGCACCTGGATAACAATAACAATAAAGCGATTTAAATGCTTGTTTTCGAGTGGCTTTTTTGTGCGTTGCCATCTCTGTTTTGCTCTCGGTCTTCGGCCTCGAACAGATGTGCAAATGCAAATGAGTCTCCGCATCTGCATCTGCACCCTCGCACCTCTTTTTTCCCCGCTGGCCGAGTGCCAATTTCCATGAAGTTGTGGTGGCTAAAAAATTGCCACCGGGCGAAATAACAACCTATCCCAATTCGACATTGGCGCGTCATCGCATGCCGATTGTCAAGGTCTTTCGCCTAAATAAAAAAGGAATTCCACACGAAATACATGCAAATGAAATCTCGCCACTCACTGCGTTATTTATCTCCCTGCGCACATTAAAGCCGGGAATCAAGGCAAAGTGTTGCCGCCGTTTGATGGCTCGGCCTTTTTCCCGGAGTGCAGATTGCCGGGTTCGCGTGCAGAGTTATCAGCTAAAAAAGCAGCCTCATGTAAATAAAAACATGGGCCATAAATAATTCAACGAAAGTCATTCGCCGTTCCCAATTTGCCTGGGGACATGTTCGTACTTTTTGGGTGGTTTGCCGTGTATCGAACTGGGGATCGAGGGAATTGGTTTCACTGAGTTCTTTGATTTTACTCGTAATTTTCTGTGTGTGCTTCTTTTGCAAACATACTTTTGGGGCTGTGGGGAAAAAGCTTCGGCAGCAAGTGGACAGTTAACAGAAGTTGAACAAATATTTACATGGAAACTGGTCAACCAAAAACTGAACAAACTTAAAAGTTATTTAACATACTATTTTTCTGCTTACACATTGCATTAATTAAATAGTTCATTTTGAAGTTGGCTCGCCTAGTCAAACTTAAAATTAAAAGATACACGAATTTAATAAAAAATTTCGTCGCGTATTTTTCTCTTTCGAAAGTTCAAGCTTGTCAGTTGTCAGAAAGTTGGCCAAAACTTTTGGATTGCTGGCAGGGCAGAATTTTAAGCCTCCTATTTAATTGGATGGAAACTGAGGGTGGAAATCGAAAATGAGACTGTTTAAATATATACGAAAGGAAAAAAATAAAACAAATTTTAAATCGATGTGTTTTATTCTTGAGAGTGTATATATCTACCAAATCAAAGCCATAAACACATTATAACTTAAAGTCGTGTAGAATGTCACTAAAACATTCATTCTCTGAATCACTGACATTTTTGATGTGTCCTGCTGGTGAGAGTTTTATGCCCATCTCGATTCATAGTTCCCCGGTGAAGTTTGGCATCTGTCCTCTCCATGTGCGTGTCCTCCAGTTTCCAGCACCCCTCCAACCACCTCCTCCAACCTCCTCCAACTCGCACAATTCCCAGGCATCTGGGCACAAAGAGCAAGCGTTGAGGCCACTTGGCCCCGCCAGAAACTGGCTAGAACAATGAGCTGCCTCATTGGCATGAATGGCTTGAAGGGGTGGGGATGGGTGGTGGGTGTTCAAGAGGTGGCCCAGGAGGCAGAGCCGCAACAATCGAACTGCGGGCAACCAAAGGCCGCCGCAGCTTTTGTTGCCATGCGGATGACACTCTGGACTCCTGTGTGTGGCATCTCCTGGTGCTTTTCCAAGCTGCAAATGCCCTGGAACATGCTGCTGCCTCTGATAATGAGGGATGTGCAAAGCGGATGGGGACAGCGCAGTGTAAATGAAATTCGAGTTCCTAGAACAAAGGATAATCAACTTGTTGGGGCTCGACATTGAGCTAGAGACAATGACTCCAAAACATAACTGGAAGTCAGGAAACCCAGAGGGCTTCAATTAAGCCCTTCCAGAAAACCAACTCTTGGTGCCTACTAATTAACTGACATCAATCATTATCATCAGCCTTTTAATGAGTCAACATACCTCATTCCATGTCAGTACCAATTTGGGTTAATTTAATGTGATTTTGATCTAAGCTGACCTTTCGAAAATAGAGCTCAAAAGCGTATAACTATTGTGGTACAGTTTTGATTTAGTCAACATTAAAATGATTGCCTTAAAGTGTTGGTACACTTCTCCGATATGTTTATGTAGCGCTAAAGAATGTGTATTTTATGGCCTTGCTGACAACACAATAGTGATTAAAATCTGAATTGTTGCCATAAACCTAAGTACTTTGTCTAGTGTCATTCAAAATATTAATCTCTGCGTAAAAACAGGCTCACCTGTCCCCCGCTAATTGACTGGCATCAATCTTAATTCCCCATCGAATGTCCCTTGCCCGATTACGTCTCAATGAGTCAACAATGAGGGCCATTAAGGATGATGTCCTCGCTGCCATTGCGGCAAAGCCAAAACAGTGACTGCAATAAGTGGCCCCACACACATACACTTGGACGCATTCAACAAGCGGATTACAATAAACACACAGTAAATACTTGGACAATCGATACACTGATTGCACACACGCACATTTCAATCGGCCATTTACATTCTTATTGCATTCCATGGTCAATTGGGTGTTGCAAAGCGCTTACATTTTGCCAATTGGGCGTCTCATTAATTATGCGGGCCCCGAGAACCGAGTGTTTACTGCCTATTGACCCTGACAGATTGGTTTTTGGCCAGCCTGGCCGTGAGGGTTTGGCTGCTCCTTTTAAATAGCAATTTGTATGCAAAGTTTTCCGCTCAAAGCCAGAGATTTGCACAACAAATTAACGCAAAACAATTTCCATTTGGACTGCGAAGGGCGGAGGCATGTTAAAGTGCCCGGACAACGACTTCCCATATCCGTTGCTCCTAGAGGAGCTCTAGGCATGTTTATGGTCGTCTGGCTGTCTCCTGGCACTCGTAAAGGATTCAACACGTGGCAGCCCAGGCCCCGGGCTGCGAAATGCCCAAATGGCGGGGGCTGAGTGAGCGAAATCCTCATTTATCGTTTGCCAGCTACTAATTTACACTCAAAGCACTCCAAATGGGCCGAGCAGTCGACGACTGTGGTCGTGTAATTAAAACGGAATTGTAGCGCGTGCCAAGGCGCACTAAATGGAGACGAAACGAGACAAATGAGAAATGCCGAGCTCTAACTGGGGCACCGGGCGAATACGTAATACAAAAATGCAGGGCTCATCACGTATACGCAGGGTAAACACGCATAAATTTCGGGGCCCCGAGACATCTGCCCTGCTGCCCCAGACATAAACGAAAGGGCTTTCCAATCCCTTTAATTCCGCTAAGTTGCTTCGATTGAAAGTTCTGTTCCCTCTGGCACTAAATCCATTGCCATTTCCCAACAGCGGTCAAAAGTTTCAATGGTTTTTAATTACTTTTGAAATAGTGAAAAACCAACAGCTTCTGAAATAAATAAACCAACTGAAACTTGCAGCAGGATGTGAAAGTGAAATAATTGAATCCCTCAATTCCCAAACGAATCTGTTGGGAGCTGAGCGGGTTTAAAAGTTTCCTCGATTTTCTATTTGCAGTTAATAAAATATAGGTGATTGCTCTGTATAAATTAATAATGAATTGTTTTGTGAAATTGTATAATACTGTTTGTAATTCTCTTTCTGTTTTAGTTATATTATTGGCATAGAAATCTCTAACGCCAGTGATATTGTTAATTTGTTATGAAATTTCATAAAGCATTTGCTTTTTTTAAGGACTTTCCTCGGTCGTAAGCAGCATCAAATAGGAATTTTGTGCAACTCCCACTTCTAACTAGTCCAACAGCCAAATGGTAATTAATTAATGCCCTATTTGCGGTCATATATTGGCTAACGAATAGTAAATGTATCCATTCCGTGACCACTGTTTGTAAGTGACTTCCAGCTGAACGCGCTGTCCAGGAAATTATTGGCCTCGAATCAGTCAGGTGCGTTAATTGCACACGTGTGCAAACGTCAAGTACCTGAGTGTTGATAAGTTACGCATTTACCTGGGCAGTGGGGCTTGGAATTTGAATTAGGCTAATATTAATTTTAGTAATTTCTAAGCTTAAATATTTTTAAGAGAAGTCCGTTCTATTGCTGTCTGATTCCGAACTGATGTAATTCAAGTGTATAATTCACCCATTCGGCTGTGTTTTTCATGAATAATTAAATGTTCGCCTGTGCTTACACAGCTGGCGCAATTCTGGGCAAAACAAAAGTCAAAAGCGCCGAAAAGAAGGCTAAGCAGAGGCGTAACCACCGCGCTGTCTCGCATTGTTTTCATGGCAAATTTCACCTTCGACAACGTCGCTCTGTCTGTCGCTGGCATTTGCCTTCTTCGCGCTGTTGTTTTTCGCCTCTCCCTTGTGTTGTTTTCACTTTTCCTTTTCGGCCTATGTCAAGCGGCAGTTAAACGGCATTCGACGCTTTTCCGGGGTGAAAAGCGAGCGGTTTCGCCCGAGCAGCGGAGGCTGAAACAAATGCCTAATGCCCAAAACCATCCACACAGCTGTGTGGGTGTCTGAGTTCCTCTGTGTGCTTATCCTTGTTTGCATGCCTCTCCGTCTGTCCGTCAGCCCATCAGGCCATGTCTGCACAGGAAAATACTTTTACGATATTTCAATAACCATTTTTAGATTTACCGGGCCTTCCAAAGTTGTCAGTGCTTTGAAATCCAGATTTCTTCAACTAAATTTTAAAAAAATAATACAAATTTCGTTGTTTTTCTGAGAAAAAATTGTCCAAATTTGGAATGTCATACCTTGTTGAAATCGTTATTAAAATCCCGACCAATTGGCATTCAAGGATACAATTTTTTTTTTTTACCGATATTTGCAAAAAATTACAATGTAACCCCTTATAAAAAAGTCAAAAATCGGCGAAAAAATAAAATGTTCCAAAAGTGATGGGGATTGATAGTTAAGTTCTTTAGGTGCACAAATTTGTCTGTGCTTTAACTCTGGTTCTTATTTTAGCCAAATTACCACCAAAAAAACCTTAAGCCATTTACAAGGGTTCCAAAAATCGGAACAAATAAAATGCTAACGATTTATGCTTGTAAAAACGTATTTTTTGTATGGTTACTGGTCAAAAGTATGCACAACATATTTACCAGTGTACTTTCTCTTGTTAGCTTTTTATCTCTGCGTCAGTTCCGCCTTTTCTTTAACATTTTTCAGCCAACGTTTGAGCACCGTAAATTAAGCCAAAGTGAAGGAGGCGAAAAATGCCCAAAAGCGGTAACATTTAAGATAAATAAAAATCCAGGCCAAATCAAGCAAAGAACAGGACAACAACAAGCAAATGGCAAAGTAATTAAGTATGCTCCCTGCCCCGTAATTTTTGTACACACTTATATATACAGAAATCTTTCTTCTTTTTTACAATATTTTGCACTTAGCAGACCGAAACCCACATCGTTGCGGCTGCCATTCTCAGCAGACTAATTATGATTATGATGATGCCCACTCATCCGACCACGCCCTCCGCCCCCGCCCTCGCTATTGGGTCTTCAATTTCGTTTGGCAGCTGACTGACGTGGAATTTCGGTGGATTCTTGTGCTGGAAAATGCCTGGAAGGTGGGGAAGGGGGGTGGTGGCTGGTTGGGCGGTTGGGTGGTGAACTGTGCGTCGATGGCGCTTATTTGTTGCACGGCACGTTTATCACATCGTTACCTGTGCGTAAGTGGGCGGGTGGTTCGAGTTTCAGTGGCTCAGTGGGTCGGTGGGTGGTGCTGCCTGACAAATCAATATCAACAGGCCGAAAATGGTGCTCCGAACTCATTGTCCTGGCGGCTGTGTGGTTACGAGGAGCGGATGCTGTGTTGCGGTTTTCACATATGACATTAGTTCCACAGAGAACAACTTAACAGTCAAGTGCACTTCTGTAGTCTCTTGAAATTTAATTCAAGTAAATTAGATGTTTAAAAAACAGATAAGCTTTCTATTAATAAAATAATAACAATTTAATTTCAAATACTTTGAAAATTAAGAATCACTTCAAATGAAAACTTATTGGTTCACTATGTAAATATAAGTATATAACATTTAGTTTAAAAAATTTATAAACATAAATAGCATATTGTTAACATAAATGGGTATGTTTTCAAACTAACAAAGAAATATGCTTTAATATTAACATATTATTACTTCTAACAAGAAAGGAAAGCTAACTTCGGGCGGAGCCGAAGTTGATATACCCTTGCAGAATACTCTGTAAATTATATTCTCCAAAATTATTCATTTGATGCATTCTTAATACTCATAAAAAATCCCAACTTCCTAACTTTAAAAACACCAAAGTTATGGCATTTCCAATCGTTCAGTTATATGGCAGCTATAGGATACAGTCGGCCGATCCTTATGAAATTTAGTAGGTCGGATTGATTGGTCAAATATAAAACCCATAGAAAATCCCAACTTCCTAACTTTACAAACACCAAAGTTATGGCATTTCCGATCAATCAGTTATATGGCAGCTATAGGATATAGACGGCCGATCCTAATGAAATTTGGTAGGTCGAATTGATTGGCCAAATATAAAACCCATAGGAAATACCAACTTTCTAACTTAACAAACACCAAAGTTATGGCATTTCCGATCAATCAGTTATATGGCAGCTATAGGATATAGTCGGCCGATCCCGGCCGTTCCGACTTATATACTGCGTGCAAAGGATCGAAGGCTGTGTGCAAAGTTTCAATTCTATATCTTCAAAACTGAGAGACTAGTTCGCGTAGAAACAGACAGACGGACAGACAGACGGACAGACGGACAGACGGACAGACGGACAGACGGACAGACGGACAGACGGACAGACGGACATGGCTATATCAACTCAGGAGGTGATCCTGATCAAGAATATATATACTTTATAGGGTCGGAGATGTCTCCTTCACTGCGTTGCACACTTTTGACCAAAATTATAATACCCTCTGCAAGGGTATAAAAACAGAGCAAGTGAAATAATATCCTAATACTATTGTTGTTTGCAAAAAACTTGAAAATTTTAAGTAATAATTAAATTGAAATATTATCTCTCCTCTTCTGAAGTTACAAACACTATCGTTTCAGTTTCGTTTCGCAGTATGACTTTGCCTTGGTGACCATTGGAAACATCTCCAGTTTGTGTATCCCAATGTCCTGGCAAACTGGGACAGTTCATTAAACTGCAAAACCGCCAGATGGGTAGATGGCACGTATCGCATTTCCGCCGCGGTCTAAATTGTGCATATCAATATTTATAGTCGCCGCCCCCAACCACGCCCCTAATTCCATGGTTTGCCCTGCAGTATTAACACAAAATCAATAAAACCGTTTTAGAGCTCATTGAATCGTTAAAGGACAAATAACGAACCCAATGACTTATAAATACCAATACAGGCCAACACTTGGGGACACACCCACACACACAGTCGTATAAGCCGACGTATTTAGCAGCATAAACCATTAATCATATATTCGCTACAAAGACAGCATTAAAAATACATCAAAATGCTGGAAAACTCCATAAGCATTTGTATAAGCGAGTGTGCGTGAACAATTTATTATTGTTCAGCTTGCTGCAGGGACACTTCCATCGAGGAGGTCCTTAGGAAGCCCTGTAATCCTTCTTGGCGACTTCTGATGATGAATGGCTTAGACATGCACGTCTCTCCAATTTTGCTTAATTAAAGCTATTAATTTGTGTCCTCCCATCAATCATGGGCGGCACCCCAACTTCCGCCGGAACATCATTAGGTCAGCCATCATCGGGAACCTGTTGATGTTGTAGTGGTCGATGTTCAATAAGTCGGGCATGTAACAGATGCAAGGACGAATGGCCCTGAGCAAGGACCTCCTCAAAGGATGCGAAAGTCTTGTTGTGTAAGAAATGTTTTTGGGGTGGGGAAACGGGCGACGGCATTGTCTTACCTTGGCAGGCACCTCATCCCTCTCCAAGGTTTAGACCACTTTTCCGAGCTTGCCACAAGTTTGTCAGCTCTCCGATAATTGGCTTAGATAAAACCCTACGATGCATTATAATCTTAATTATACTTGGCTGGAAAAGGCTTTACTATATACCGTAATGTTGGGCTTAGGACTTAGACATATAAATATTTAACATATTTTTTATTCTACCCTCAGAGTTTAGAATCATTCACCAAGCAGGCAATCTAAATTCAAAACTAATCATTGCGAATTCTGCTTGATCTCGAGACAAGAACACATTCTATCTTGGTGTAGAGAATGTCAAAGAGAAGGGAAACTTACATTTGCTTTCATCTCCTGGCAACAGCGAAGGTCTTACGAGTACGGACTGCCTCGTTAATGTGCCCCCGAAAACACATTGTTGGGCCATGTGTGGCCGCCCCGCTGGTTCCTGCACCACTCGTGTCGCTAACTCACTTTCCGTGCAACACAAACCCAGATACAGATATGTATGGATACAAATACGGATAAATCGAGGACCTGCTGGGGGGGTTGGTTCAACAGTCTCTCGGCTGTGGCTCCATTGTCATTGTTTATTATGCCAATTTGGCCGGGAGCAACAAGCAGAGCAGGCCGGGAAAACCGGGAAAACGCAGGAAAACCGACAGCCAACTGGGGCAGCGCACTGGAAAATTCGAAAATGATGTTTTCCCTTGTGTCTGTCTTTGAGCCAATTTGAAGCCCTGCAAAATGTAGAGGGTATGAAAAAAATTAATAACACAAACGGGGGTGAGAGAACACACATTCATTGAAATGCCTTCGAGCAGCCACTGAAACACATATCGGAAATTCAAATGTTTGCTGATGAAAACCCAAAAAAAGAGGATGGGCAAAAACATGGCACAAAGGAAGCCTGCATACAACAAATTTGCAAATCGTTATCCCTCTACTTTTCTCCACCAGTTTTCTCCCACAGAATCCGGCTGCTGCACATGCAACAAAAGTCAATGCAATCTGATGGGGTGACAATGGATTCGGTTTAGTTGTTGGCATAAATCAAATTTATTTTCCATTTTGTCCCAGAGCCACACAAAACGCGCAGCAGAAACTTGAACTTTCCACCGGTCGAAGAGTGGAGAAAGTGGAGAAAGTTCCGGGCTAAGTAAATATTGATGGAGGGAGGAAAAGTTTTCACAGTCTGGGATGGGTAAGCAGGCCAAGCAAATCTTGCTCAAACATATTGAATAGAAATGTAAACACTTCCCGAGCATTCAGTTACCTGCCATTCCCATTTTGATTTATTCAAATCCCTTAAGGATGCTTTTGTACGGATTTTTCGCAGCTCTGGCCATTTGCTAATTAGAAACCAGAATGTCGAAACCCATTCACCTCGAGAGCTTTCAATTCTCTGCGGAAACAGAGGATGGATAAATCAAGAACTCGAGCAAAACAACTTCTGTGGCAACACTGCATAATTCAAATACCCATTACAAATATTTTAAGAACAATTTATGTAAGTATTGGAATATCCACACAAATCCCTAGAAGTTTCCCTTACTTGTATAACTAATCAATGAAGAAATCTAAGGCACTCCTGCACAAGTATATATGTTTTGATATACTTTTAATTTTAAACTCATAACAAATATGTGCAGAGGATACAGCAATAGAATCCTTAAGAGGTATTTTGTGTACCCAATGATAATTGCTTAATTTTCCACCTGAACTTAAGAGTATCTCAAGTGTCGGTTAAGTATCTTGAAGGGCAACCGAGTAAGTGCTTATGTAGATGTGAGTGCGCTCAATAAGTTAAATGAGTGTGGGGTCGAGGCCTGGCTGTGAGGAGCCACCTCCTGCCAGCCTGTCACCTGTCCATCTGTCCATCTTCCCCTCTTCCCCTCTGCCGACACCTCTCCTCAGCTTTGGCCATCACCTGGGCTGTCCGTGTGCCCGGGCTGGGGTCATTTATAACCAGCCCAAGGCCGGATGCAGGCAACAAAGGTCGAGCGAATCATTTAAAGTGTTTGCCAAACATCCATCCGGCAACTTTCCGAGATTAAGCAAAACTTTCCAAATGGCCACGTAATTGGCCCGAAAGGACTCAATCTGGGGCCTCCCTGGCGTATGAGTGATGCCGGAGTAGAGCAGATCGCAGCGACATCTCATTTCCCTGCGAGGCTCATTATGACGGAATTGGAATCGCAATTGAATTTGCCAACCATTAAGCGAGGATTCCATTTCAAGTTCTTTCCTCGATATCGACTGGGGATTTGTTTAGCCGCCTGATTGCAATCGCTCCGTAATCAAATTGCCCGCCACTGTAGCGAGAAACGACGGAGGCTAATGAATGTGAAGCCATCTGGGTTCGGGTCCGTATCTGGATCCGAGTAAACGGCTCCTCGAGGAGGCTCCCATTCAGAGATTCGCCGGCTGGAACTATTCCTCCAGCCACGCCCCTTAAACCCATCAGCAACAGATTGAGCCCGAATGACCGAGTTAAAGCAAACTTAGCTGGGGGTCAAACATCTATCGATCGAGTCCTTTTTACACTTTGCCGACTTTAAGTGTCCCCCCGCCTAAGCGTCGTCGTAGTCCTACTCGTTATCCTGCCCCCCGCTCGCCCTCTCCCCTGACCTCCAGTAATTGCATGGCCTGGACTATTATTATGTGCTAAAAGTGTTATGGCGGGAAACGGAGGCGGAGGAGGGGGACGAGGGGCAGGAGGGGGCTCCAGCCAGCAACAAAGAGCACAGCAGAGCAGCAGCATTAACATTATAAATTGTGCGATGTGCTGGCAACTTAACTGCCAGCCATGCAGAGATACGGATAAATGTGAAGGGCGCAGAGGAGCCGACCGCCAGTTGTCCTAGTTTATAGCAATCATTCCTCAAAGTAGTAACTTAGTAAAAATCTGAAAATGTTTGCCTTTCTGCAGAGATAGTTTAAGGTATCCTTATTCAATGTTTAGAAAATTTAAAATACTATAATCATTTTTTATTAATAGCTTATACTTTAGCATATGCCCTTATTCTACCAAATAAAATCCATTGATCAAATAAATTACAAATTTATTCCAGACACTTTGGTACAGATAATCCGAATAAATGATCTTGTCTAGCTAGGTATACCCGAGTATACCCTGTATTTACTTGCTGGCATATGTGTGTGCGGGGCCAGACTTTGCTTTTATCTAGCAATTTCAGGCACTTGATTTGAATTTACGATTGCCGCTTATTGCTTTCTTTTCGTGGGTCGACTTCTGGGCTCAACAGTTGCCAGTTGGGCTGCGAACAGCCCATCCTGCCCCCGATCCCCGCCAGTCTGGGATTGATTACGAGCCCATAATTACGCATGCTGAGCATGGAGGCGCTGAGCAGTGTCCTGCGCCACCTCGGGTAACTTATGGCCTGAAACGGAGCTGATTCACGGCGCATTCCACTCCGCACCCGCATTCCCATTCCCATTCCCATTCGCAACCACATCCATCTCGGTCCTCGCCGGGCTGCCGCCTATCTGATTACTTCCCTCACCTGTTTGCTCTCGGCCTTGGCATTATTTAATTGTTCATTTGCAAGATAGGGCTCCGGGGTTGGGGCATGCCCCACTCGGCAAGTTTGCGCTGAGGTCAGCACAAAACTGTCTATGGCCAAAAAGTAATTAACAAATGTGGCAGACTCGAGAGACTCCCTTGACAACAACCGGATCTCATTTAGTTCAACACTCAGCGAAAACTTATTCTGTTTTGTAGGCTTATGTATAAATACATTTCGTTATTCTTATCATTTAGTCCTTTCCAAATTTTCGGAAAATGGCTTTGTAGAAAAGTGGACAGAAGCCTGCACTTCAAAGCCCATAGCTTTTCTAACAGACATCCGATTTCGAAATGGCATACCTCTAAATGATTTGGATTTAATTTTCTAAAAATCTGTATTTTTAGCTTGGATTGAATTTTGGGGTCGATATTTCGTCATTTTTATGAGCTAACCC
This sequence comes from Drosophila kurseongensis, assembly GCA_018153305.1. NCBI lineage: Eukaryota > Metazoa > Arthropoda > Insecta > Diptera > Drosophilidae > Drosophila > Drosophila kurseongensis. Next base: position 25,142,407 of record JAECXX010000004.1, read on the forward strand.
CTTTCCAAATTTTCGGAAAATGGCTTTGTAGAAAAGTGGACAAAAACCTGCACTTCGAAGCCCATAACTTTTCTTACAGACATCGGATTTTAAAGTAACTTATTTCCAAATGATTGTGGTTTAATTCCCTAAAAATCTGTGTACTCCACTTGATTTGTATTCTGGGGTCGATTTTTCATCATTTTAATGATGTAACCCCTTTCCAAATTATCGAAAAATGGCTTTGCAGAAAAGTGGCCTAAAACCTGCACTTCTAAGCCCATAACTTTTCTTACACACATCCGATTTCAAAGTGGCATACCTCTAAATGATTGTGGTTTAATTCTCTAAAAATCTGTGTACTCCACTTGATTTGTATTCTGGGGTCGATTTTTCATCATTTTAATGATGTAACCCCTTTCCAAATTATGGAAAAATGGCTTTGCAGAAAAGTGGCCTAAAACCTGCACTTCTAAGCCCATAACTTTTCTTACACACATCCGATTTCAAAGTGGCATACCTCTAAATGATTGTGGTTTAATTCTCTAAAAATCTGTGTACTCCACTTGATTTGTATTCTGGGGTCGATTTTTCATCATTTTAATGATTAATGATTTAATGATTTCCAAATTATCGAAAAATGGCTTTGCAGAAAAGTGGCCTAAAACCTGCACTTCCAGGCCCATAACTTTTCTTACAGACATCCGATTTCAAAGTGGCATACCTCTAAATGATTGTGGTTTAATTCTCTAAAAATCTGTGTACTCCACTTGATTTGTATTCTGGGGTCGATTTCTCATCATTTTAATGATGTAACCCCTTTCCAAATTATCGAAAAATGGCTTTGCAGAAAAGTGGCCTAAAACCTGCACTTCCAGGCCCATAACTTTTCTTACACACATCCGATTTCAAAGTGGCATACATCTAAATGATTGTGGTTTAACTCTCTAAAAATCTGTGTACTCAACTTGATTTGTATTTTGGGGTCGATTTTTCATCATTTTAATGATGTAACCCCTTTCCAAATAATCGAAAAATGGCTTTGCAGAAAAGTGGCCTAAAACCTGCACTTCTAAGCCCATAACTTTTCTTACACACGTCCGATTTCAAAGTGGCATACCTCTAAATGATTGTGGTTTAATTCTCTAAAAATCTGTGTACTCCACTTGATTTGTATTCTGGGGTCGATTTTTCATCATTTTAATGATTAATGATTTAATGATTTCCAAATTATCGAAAAATGGCTTTGCAGAAAAGTGGCCTAAAACCTGCACTTCCAGGCCCATAACTTTTCTTACAGACATCCGATTTCAAAGTGGCATACCTCTAAATGATTGTGGTTTAATTCTCTAAAAATCTGTGTACTCCACTTGATTTGTATTCTGGGGTCGATTTCTCATCATTTTAATGATGTAACCCCTTTCCAAATTATCGAAAAATGGCTTTGCAGAAAAGTGGCCTAAAACCTGCACTTCCAGGCCCATAACTTTTCTTACACACATCCGATTTCAAAGTGGCATACATCTGAATGATTGTGGTTTAACTCTCTAAAAATCTGTGTACTCAACTTGATTTGTATTTTGGGGTCGATTTTTCATCATTTTAATGATTAATGATTTAATGATTTCCAAATTATCGAAAAATGGCTTTGCAGAAAAGTGGCCTAAAACCTGCACTTCCAGGCCCATAACTTTTCTTACAGACATCCGATTTCAAAGTGGCATACCTCTAAATGATTGTGGTTTAATTCTCTAAAAATCTGTGTACTCCACTTGATTTGTATTCTGGGGTCGATTTCTCATCATTTTAATGATGTAACCCCTTTCCAAATTATCGAAAAATGGCTTTGCAGAAAAGTGGCCTAAAACCTGCACTTCCAGGCCCATAACTTTTCTAACAGACATCCGATTTCAAAGTGGCATACCTCTAAATGATTGTGGTTTAATTCTCTAAAAATCTGTGTACTCCACTTGATTTGTATTCTGGGGTCGATTTTTCATCATTTTAATGATGTAACCCCTTTCCAAATTATCGAAAAATGGCTTTGCAGAAAAGTGGCCTAAAACCTGCACTTCCAGGCCCATAACTTTTCTTACAGACATCCGATTTCAAAGTGGCATACCTCTAAATGATTGTGGTTTAATTCTCTAAAAATCTGTGTACTCCACTTGATTTGTATTCTGGGGTCGATTTCTCATCATTTTAATGATGTAACCCCTTTCCAAATTATCGAAAAATGGCTTTGCAGAAAAGTGGCCTAAAACCTGCACTTCCAGGCCCATAACTTTTCTTACACACATCCGATTTCAAAGTGGCATACATCTAAATGATTGTGGTTTAACTCTCTAAAAATCTGTGTACTCAACTTGATTTGTATTTTGGGGTCGATTTTTCATCATTTTAATGATGTAACCCCTTTCCAAATAATCGAAAAATGGCTTTGCAGAAAAGTGGCCTAAAACCTGCACTTCTAAGCCCATAACTTTTCTTACACACGTCCGATTTCAAAGTGGCATACCTCTAAATGATTGTGGTTTAATTCTCTAAAAATCTGTGTACTCCACTTGATTTGTATTCTGGGGTCGATTTTTCATCATTTTAATGATTAATGATTTAATGATTTCCAAATTATCGAAAAATGGCTTTGCAGAAAAGTGGCCTAAAACCTGCACTTCCAGGCCCATAACTTTTCTTACAGACATCCGATTTCAAAGTGGCATACCTCTAAATGATTGTGGTTTAATTCTCTAAAAATCTGTGTACTCCACTTGATTTGTATTCTGGGGTCGATTTCTCATCATTTTAATGATGTAACCCCTTTCCAAATTATCGAAAAATGGCTTTGCAGAAAAGTGGCCTAAAACCTGCACTTCCAGGCCCATAACTTTTCTTACACACATCCGATTTCAAAGTGGCATACATCTGAATGATTGTGGTTTAACTCTCTAAAAATCTGTGTACTCAACTTGATTTGTATTTTGGGGTCGATTTTTCATCATTTTAATGATTAATGATTTAATGATTTCCAAATTATCGAAAAATGGCTTTGCAGAAAAGTGGCCTAAAACCTGCACTTCCAGGCCCATAACTTTTCTTACAGACATCCGATTTCAAAGTGGCATACCTCTAAATGATTGTGGTTTAATTCTCTAAAAATCTGTGTACTCCACTTGATTTGTATTCTGGGGTCGATTTCTCATCATTTTAATGATGCAGATGCAGATGCAGGCTTTGCAGAAAAGTGGCCTAAAACCTGCACTTCCAGGCCCATAACTTTTCTAACAGACATCCGATTTCAAAGTGGCATACATCTAAATGATTGTGGTTTAACTCTCTAAAAATCTGTGTACTCAACTTGATTTGTATTTTGGGGTCGATTTTTCATCATTTTAATGATGTAACCCCTTTCCAAATAATCGAAAAATGGCTTTGCAGAAAAGTGGCCTAAAACCTGCACTTCCAGGCCCATAACTTTTCTTACACACATCCGATTTCAAAGTGGCATACCTCTAAATGATTGTGGTTTAATTCTCTAAAAATCTGTGTACTCCACTTGATTTGTATTCTGGGGTCGATTTTTCATCATTTTAATGATGTAACCCCTTTCCAAATTATCGAAAAATGGCTTTGCAGAAAAGTGGCCTAAAACCTGCACTTCCAGGCCCATAACTTTTCTTACACACATCCGATTTCAAAGTGGCATACATCTGAATGATTGTGGTTTAACTCTCTAAAAATCTGTGTACTCAACTTGATTTGTATTTTGGGGTCGATTTTTCATCATTTTAATGATGTAACCCCTTTCCAAATAATCGAAAAATGGCTTTGCAGAAAAGTGGCCTAAAACCTGCACTTCTAAGCCCATAACTTTTCTTACACACATCCGATTTCAAAGTGGCATACCTCTGAATGATTGTGGTTTAATTCTCTAAAAATCTGTGTACTCCACTTGATTTGTATTCTGGGGTCGATTTTTCATCATTTTAATGATGTAACCCCTTTCCAAATTATCGAAAAATGGCTTTGCAGAAAAGTGGCCTAAAACCTGCACTTCCAGGCCCATAACTTTTCTTACACACATCCGATTTCAAAGTGGCATACATCTAAATGATTGTGGTTTAACTCTCTAAAAATCTGTGTACTCAACTTGATTTGTATTTTGGGGTCGATTTTTCATCATTTTAATGATGTAACCCCTTTCCAAATAATCGAAAAATGGCTTTGCAGAAAAGTGGCCTAAAACCTGCACTTCTAAGCCCATAACTTTTCTTACACACATCCGATTTCAAAGTGGTACCTCTGAATGATTGTGGTTTAATTCTCTAAAAATCTGTGTACTCCACTTGATTTGTATTCTGGGGTCGATTTTTCATCATTTTAATGATGTAACCCCTTTCCAAATTATCGAAAAATGGCTTTGCAGAAAAGTGGCCTAAAACCTGCACTTCCAGGCCCATAACTTTTCTTACAGACATCCGATTTCAAAGTGGCATACATCTAAATGATTGTGGTTTAACTCTCTAAAAATCTGTGCACTCAACTTGATTTGTATTTTGGGGTCGATTTTTCATCATTTTAATGATGTAACCCCTTTCCAAATAATCGAAAAATGGCTTTGCAGAAAAGTGGCCTAAAACCTGCACTTCTAAGCCCATAACTTTTCTTACACACATCCGATTTCAAAGTGGCATACCTCTAAATGATTGTGGTTTAATTCTCTAAAAATCTGTGTACTCCACTTGATTTGTATTCTGGGGTCGATTTCTCATCATTTTAATGATGTAACCCCTTTCCAAATTATCGAAAAATGGCTTTGCAGAAAAGTGGCCTAAAACCTGCACTTCCAGGCCCATAACTTTTCTTACAGACATCCGATTTCAAAGTGGCATACATCTAAATGATTGTGGTTTAACTCTCTAAAAATCTATGTACTCAACTTGATTTGTATTTTGGGGTCGATTTTTCATCATTTTAATGACAGACATCCGATTTCAAAGTGGCATACATCTAAATGATTGTGGTTTAACTCTCTAAAAATCTGTGTACTCAACTTGATTTGTATTTTGGGGTCGATTTTTCATCATTTTAATGATGTAACCCCTTTCCAAATAATCGAAAAATGGCTTTGCAGAAAAGTGGCCTAAAACCTGCACTTCTAAGCCCATAACTTTTCTTACACACATCCGATTTCAAAGTGGCATACCTCTAAATGATTGTGGTTTAATTCTCTAAAAATCTGTGTACTCCACTTGATTTGTATTCTGGGGTCGATTTTTCATCATTTTAATGATGTAACCCCTTTCCAAATTATCGAAAAATGGCTTTGCAGAAAAGTGGCCTAAAACCTGCACTTCCAGGCCCATAACTTTTCTTACAGACATCCGATTTCAAAGTGGCATACATCTAAATGATTGTGGTTTAACTCTCTAAAAATCTATGTACTCAACTTGATTTGTATTTTGGGGTCGATTTTTCATCATTTTAATGATGTAACCCCTTTCCAAATAATCGAAAAATGGCTTTGCAGAAAAGTGGCCTAAAACCTGCACTTCTAAGCCCATAACTTTTCTTACACACATCCGATTTCAAAGTGGCATACCTCTAAATGATTGTGGTTTAATTCTCTAAAAATCTGTGTACTCCACTTGATTTGTATTCTGGGGTCGATTTTTCATCATTTTAATGATGTAACCCCTTTTCAAATAATCGAAAAATGGCTTTGCAGAAAAGTGGCCTAAAACCTGCACTTCTAAGCCCATAACTTTTCTTACAAACATTTGATTTCAAAATGGTATACTTATAAATGATTGTGGTTTAATTCTGTTCATCTAAATCTAATTCGTCCCAGCTTGAAATGTTATACTTCTTTAAACTCGTTATTAAATTTCTTCACTTCTATTTCCGTCTAGATTTTAGATTTACATTTATTTGTGTTGAAATTTGAATATTTTGATTTCGCTGTTACACGCTTATAACTTTACGTTCACAGCACGCTGGATAATCAGCGTTTGGAGTCAAGTATTCTCCGAATTGTTGGCCTGGAGCAAGTCCATAAACTCCGCATCTAAAATAAATTTTAATAAATAATATCCATTTGCTATATAAAGAATTTGAAAGGCTTAAACTCACGATTGGATCTGTGCCATGCTATTTTCTGAGCACACAATTCGCTCACACTGGTTTGGGTTGCGGGCAGTTTGACCAGCGTCTAAAATAAGACCCTCAAGGACGCACTTTCCAGGATGGGCAGGATCCTCGAAGAATCCAACTGAAACAGCTGCTTCGTTTTTTGAAACCAGGAAAACGGCGACAACCAAAAATACTGCAATAGCTGCTCGCATCTTAATGCTTCCAAATGACAACTTTGACTGAAAGTCTCAGCGAATTCTGGGATTTATAAAGCTTATTTATTGCAGGCCGATCAAAAAGGTCAGGTTCAGCTGAAATCTATTAGAATGCTCAGTTTCGTAAAACCCCCTTCTACGACAATAAACACCACTATTTGTACGCTAATCAAGCCAGATGGAAGCATTTGATTGTCAAGTTGATAATGAAACTAATAAAAATATTAAACACTTTAATGTTCAGACTGTTGAATCTAGCAAAAATAACAACAATAAAGGAAAGCTAACTTCGGGCGGAGCCGAAGTTGATATACCCTTGCAGAATATTCTGTAAATTATATTCTCGAAAATTATTCATATGATGTATTCTTAATACTCATAAAAAATACGAACTTCCTAACTTTAAAAACACCAAAGTGTTTTCCAATCGTTCAGTTATATGGCAGCTATAGGATATAGTCGGCCTTATGAAATTTGGTAGGTCAGATTGATTGGCCAAATATAAAACCCATAGAAAATCCCAACTTCCTAACTTTACAAACACCAAAGTTATGGCATTACCGATCAATCAAGTAGCTATAACTAAAATGTTTTCGACCATAAAATGAGCTTCTCTCTATAGAAAAACGATTTCGTTCGTTCCGTTGGCTCATTTCTGATGCAGTTAACCGGATTTGTTATACACCTGCAACTGGTATTATAATTTCTGTCTTTCTTTCCTGATTATTTAAAATCATAAAGCTGAAATCGTAAAAAACTAATGGACCTTGAGCATATTTATTTCGATTATTCTATTCATTTATATACTATTTGCTTGGCGCCTTTCAAAAACATGTATTATTTTGACATTTTTCTTTTAAACTATTTTTTGCTAAGTGCATGTTTGTTTGTGTGGTACAATTTGGGGCTTAGGAAAACTGTGCGACTAAAGCCAAGTTGAAAGCATTTCATTTTCATCTCAGTTTTGTTTAACGCCAACACGAAAGAAGTTTCGGTTAATTTTTTGTGCTGCCACTCAAGTGGCACATATGAATTTATTGATTTTCTTGCCAAAAATATTTTTCTCTCGCCGTTTTCCAGCTGAAATTGTGTGTAAAATTTGTGAGAGCATCCGGTGGAAACGGGGGCAACTCGGGATAAGTATCTGGATATTGACAGGCTGCCAACATTCCTCGTTCGCTCGGTTTCCTCCGCTTCCTTGACCTGTCACCCACACACACCTCTCCACATGCCCCCCTCACACCCCCTTGCTGCTTATTATTCCGATTATTGATTTCGTATGCCGCCTGCCGAAAGCGGAAGCACTTAAATTCCTGTGGTGCATCCGTCGAGCAACACGCTCCACGTCACCATCCTGACCACGTGCTCCTTGGGATCCCACTGTGTGCCGATGGTTCCCCTGCCTTGGGCCAAAAATCAAGGCAGCACTTCGAACTCATTGTCACAGCGCCTTTGGCCATTGATTGCTCTGATTCTTTCAGCCAGAAAGCAGGGATCGGGAAAGTCCAGGCCGGATTTTGCCACATGCGGTGCACCGCAAATGAACATCATGCTGGCAGAAAGCCGGCCAAAAGTTGGCTTCGACATCGCCTTTGGCTGCTCCTCCTGTTGCTGCCAACGCAATTGATTTGGCTTGTTATGTAACAACAACTAGGTTGGAATGGTTGGCTAACTTAAAAGCTCAGAAACGCTTCCAGCAATGAAATGGTAAATAATATGCAGCCCAAAGAGACAGGTTTAATTTAAAGTTTAACTTTTCTGGCTCTAATGATCATCACTTTCTTTAGTTTTTAGTGTAATCCGAGCCTTTCCTTCAAGGAAACGTGATTTTAAAGTGCTGAAATTTAAATCTATCAATCTGGATTTCAATTTATTTATGGCTTGATGGAAGTGATTTGAATTGTATTGATTGTGTGAACCTGAGATTGGGTTCACTTTTATTAAATTGGCTTGCAGTCTTATTCTTCGCCAAACAGCATATAGTAATTGTTTTACACTTGGCTTGGCTTCACTTTTCCCAGGCTTTGGTTTTTAATTCGGTTAGTTTTGCTGGCTCAGGACGGGTTGCGGAACAGTCATCCACTCTGACAGGCACTCTTTGAAGTGTTTCCCCTTGGCAATAGTTGGCTTAGCAGCTGCGGTCTCTCCAGTTTTGCCTGGTTCGGTTTTCCTGGTTTTCCTCCCCCCCCCAGATCTCCCTCGGCCTTGAAGCGTTAGGTTTTCCTTTTCGCATCCAGTTTCCCTTTTTTTTCCCAGCTACGACTCTGACTTGACACAAGCCAACATGTTTTGCTTACTAACTGGGCTTGTACGTTCTTGCCCGTTGTTTGCCCACAGCCACACACAAGTAATGTGTGTTGCGTCCTTGTTGCGGGTGCCTGTCCTTGGGCCACCCACCCACCCACTCCACTCCACTCCACCAGAGTGCTCCTGGTCTGGGCCTCATTTTCATTTAATGTTTTACAGTTGAACTGTTGCTTCGTTTCTCCGCCGTTTCCGCTTTCTTTTTCGTCTTGCCTCCCGGTTACTCGCTACTCATTTCCGTTTCCGCTCGGCCGAGCTGTTGGCAACTGTTATTGTTGCCTCTTCTGGCCCGAGTCGTATCTCGTTTGGTAGCTGCCACCTGCTCCTTCCGTCCCCCTCTCGGCATCCGCCTTCCCCTCAATTAACTCGAAAGTCATTTAATTTTGGCCCGTCTTGCAATTATTTATTGCAATATTGCAAGTTCCTCCTCTTCGGCAGACAAACATTTTTAATATTTACGTCGAACGTTCGCCATGATTGCAAAACATCCTTATTGATTTTTCCGTGGTGCGTGGGAAAGTTAAATTTATTCAGTTTTTTGTAGCTGCCAATTTTTCATTTTGGATCCGAGCACGTTTTCATATACTTCAATTGTTGCTTCCCCGCTGCCAAGGACACACGTATACTCCTCATTGGAGCTGAGCGCGTGCCGGAATTGCTTGAAATATAAAATGAGGCAGATTCGGTTGTATAAAATCATATCTTGGGAAAACAACAGTCGAAAATGTCGAGCCTTGAACAAAAACAAATCTATTAATCCCAACCTTGTCCAATGTTTTTGGTCTACCGATACACAGGAATTTATTTTCCAAGCCAAAGTCGATTCATTGATATGAAAGATTGTAACATATATACATTAACTATTCAAAGGGGAAATTATTCAAGGTTGGGACTAATCCAATCCTTTTAGCTTTTCAAAACAAGAGAAACTCATTTCCCATTCCATTTTTGATAAAAACTCATCGAAATTCATGATCAGCTTATTAAAAGTCGTTGCACTGGCCTTCTTCCAGTTCTTTATTTTGCTATTGATCAGCACTCTAAAATCGGATCATATTTAGGTGTAAAATCATTATTTTTATTTCGTGAGGCAGTTTGAAAAGTTCCCTCACGAGCGCTTCTCCAATTCATACACACGCACAAGCTTTGAGGAAAAAAAAACTTTTCTATTTCCGAACAGAAAACTTTTCCGTTTTTCCGCTTTTTCAGTGAGAGTTCCTTCGCTGGCTGCTGCCGTTTTCGCTTTCAATTGAGCAATTTCTGCTTATAAAAGCCAGGCGAAAGGAGAGCGCCCAAAAAGACAACCGAAAATGCCGAATTTTGGCTTCAATCACAGTGCCAGCAGCTGATGCAGCACTCCCCAGTTTTTCACTTCTTTACTTTTTCCCTTTGACAGCGACGATGATCAGGATTCATATTCAATTCCGGCTTCAGTTGAAAGTTTTTATAGTTGCTGGCAGCGATTTGTTGGGGAAAACTTGCCAATTGCTCTTTAAGCGATTTATGCAAGAAAATGGCAGATTATCCTTGATGGACGTAACTTTTATCGCGAGGATGGAGAAGAGGGGAAATTCCAGCGTAAACACCTCGTACAAAAGCTTTTCATTCCTTGGGCAATGAGTGGAAATTGGCTTTGGCATACCTTTGGCTTGGGTCAATAAAGGTCCTTTTTTGGTATCTTTCTGCCATCTCCTGCTAATATTTCAATATTTACTTTGGCACTCTTTTCATCTCAGCCTTTGGCAATTATGCCAGACAAATAGAGCGATTTTCCCGGTGATTTCCCCTTTCCTTTCAGCGAGTATTTGTGTTTGTCTTTACACTTGACCTTTTTGCCACTTCTCGATTTTTGGCTTCAGGCTTTGAGATTATTTGCACGCAACATTTGTCCAGAGTCAGGGATAATTGTTTGAATCTGAACTCGCTGTTTGGCTAATTCCGTGCGGCACACACTTGGGCACACAATTCCCCTGAAATTCCAGTATGCTTAGTTCCGGCACAACTTTCGTGATACGACATGAATTTTTAATCAAAAGGAACACAATCAGCATCTGCAGATGCGGCACGTGTATCCGTCGGTGGGCGGGGTTCCATGAGAGTCCTGTGGATTATTGGAAAGAGTCGCTATTCTACTCACTTATTACGCCCACATTTCTCGTTTTTCCCCCCAACGCCGCTGCCAAATTACTCATGTCGCATGTCTATTTAAATGTGTCGGAATAATATGCTGGGGATGTTCCAGTTTTCGTATTTTCAGATATTAATGATATCGGAAATCACAAGAAAGCTTACTGAATGTGTCTGTATAAACATAACTTATATATTATTTAGTCTATCCACATAAAGTCCAGCCCTTTAAAGCATGTCTCAGGAAAAGTAGTTTCACTACTTATTTATTAATTTAGTCTTTCAAATCTTCAATAACATATTCCTGATGCCAAACTACTTGAGGGTTAGTTTGGCCCATCTGCAAACTGATTTATATATCTATCATCAGTTAATCCCGCCCCAAAACTCCCCAATTCAAGCAAACCAGAACAATTTATTTGCCCTCCGCTCATTTGTATGCACTGCACGTAAGTCTGACTCAACTCGGTTTTCTCCCTGAAGAGATTCTTTCCCTGGGGTGAAACGTACGCGAAATTGAAAAAAATTGTCTAGCTCCGTGGCATTTTTGTCAGCGCAAATTGGCAGCCCGGCTTAAATGAAGTGCTCGGTGGGGATGAACTGATGCGGACTCAAGTGCTCGGCAGGGAGTAATTAGATGTCCTTGTCCCTGTCAATTTGCAAATAACGCGAATAAACGCTTTTCGCGAACAGGGCCATGAAATTTATGGCCAGCCATGCATAATGTGGCATCATCGACGCTGCCTGAACGGTGGCAATAAACGCCAAACAATTGGCCACTTAAGCGGCTGCCAGCGGCCAAAAATGGCAAAAAGGAGCTCTGCTTTTGGTCCTGACCCCTCTCCTGCCCACCTGAGCTCCACAATTTATGTGCATTTTTACCAAACTGTTCGGCTGTGGCTGGTGCCAGGCACTTCCTCATTTTCGGCTCCATCTGAAGGGTCGGGCCACCAAAAATATCCTTGTTTTTGCGCCTGATTAGGCTGATCCGGGGAACATTAAAAACAAACGTTATTGTCGTTGGATAAAATGATGGACCAGAGTCATAACCTATTAAGCATGCAAGAGATATGAGATACGTATACGTAATATCTACATAAAAGGTCATATTTTATCGCCTTATAAATATAACATATTTTTACTATCAGTTAAAAACAAACGTTATTGTCGTTGGATAAAATGATGGACCGATGACCCAACCTATTAAGCATGCAAGAGCAATGAGTTACGTATACGTAATATCTACATAAAAGGCAATCTTTTATCAGCCTTTAGAAATATAACAAATTTTTAATATCAGTCTTAGATGTCTTAGATTATTAAAAATAATCGTTTATGGTCGCATGTTTGGTAAAAGGATACTTATGGTACTAAGGCCATACAGAATGTTAGCCAATCATTTTTCAAATTTAAGAATAGGTAATTTTAAAAAAATAGGATAATATGATAAGTATAAAAATAAAATAAATAACTTAACTGGTTACTATAATTGGCATGCGTTTGTTTTGAAGAAAGTGTAAGCGTAAGCCCTAGCAACCCCAAATCCTTGATCCCTGGAAATCAGAATAAAATGAAAGCTGTGCCGCGAAGGACTTTGCTTTGATGCCATAACGCGGAAGAAGCAGAGCAGAGCGAGCGGCACACTTCAACCGTTAGGTGGAAGACAATCAGAAGGACACACTCACGCACACAACCGTGCAGTCGTCAGGACACCAGAACACCAGGACTCACACACACACTGCGCTTTTGAATTGCAGTGAAGCGGAACGAGCGCAACGACCGGCAGAGAAAGTAAAAGCTGAAGTGAAAGCGGCGGGTAAAAGGATGCGAGGGGGGCGAGGGGCGGAGAAAGTAGAGGAAGCGACCGACTTAAGCGACTTACTTTGTCTATTTTATTGGACAAAAGCCTGCGTCGACGCGCAACAGTTTTATCTCTATCTTTATTTTTATTTTCATTTTCATTTTCATTGTAGTTTACGGCGCGAGGCAGCGGACTGTGCCGTAAAATCCCCTATCCTCCAGGACCTCGCTCCATCACTTATTAATTAGAGCAAAAGCGCCGCATCGCATCTCGGCTTTGGCCATATTACTCATTGCACACGCACACATTGATTAAAGATAGCAGATTTATTTTAATATTATAAATATTAAGATATTTTAAGATTTTGTACAAACTGAATAAATCATTTTTTTTTTGTGGGTATTTAAACTAAAAACAATTATTCCACAATTTAGAAACATAGTTCCGAATAACGAAAAAAGGCGACAGAGTTTTTAAGCTATACATTTGGAAAATGTGCATTTCCAAGACAATAACTATAAAAAATAAACGACCGATTATCCCTAAAATATGTTGTAATTATGTGTTTCATTTTATTATTCATACTTTTATAAAGGGAAGTGAATTCTCTTGCTCAATCTTTTTAAATAATACCCAATTTTGTTTTAAGGAATTTTGTACCACTCAACAAATGTGGTTTTTCATTAAAATAAGACAACATAAAAAAAGAAGAATAATAATTTATCCAATTCTTCTGCAAGCTGTTGAAGCTTAAGACATGCAGCTATTGGGTAGAGGGACTTATATCTTTTATATATCTTATATCCTTCCACCGTTTATTCCAGTGCATCTGCGCTCCTTTTCAGCTTAAAGGGAGATATGTAAAAAGCCATGTGTGCGTGTGGGCGGAAGTGATGGCAGAACTTAGCATTAAAAATAAATACCCTGATATACATATTCCTCATATGGCCCCACTAGATGTCCGGCGAGTGTGCACAAGGCCGGGACTCACCTGTGCCCCCACCTGAATTCCCACTCCCCCCACCTGTGGAATCCATTTGGAGGACGAAAGTCGGAATAATTATTTCATGCGCGCTGTTTGCATTGGGAATAGCCAAACTCCAGTGAACCGAATGGAAAGTAAGGAGGGAAATCAGGGGGACCAGGGTCCAATATGCACTGCATTTGCTGGTGTGTGGGAAAGTTTTGCGGTGTGGCCGCAAAATCTTTTTGCTGGGGGTTGTAAAAAAGTTGTAAACTTTCAGTTTTTATTTTTTACGAGACCAGCAAGTTTTTCTATGAACTTTCTTCTGATGGAACTTAAACACAGGACTCGCCCCCATTTTCGCTACGCCCCTGGATCTTTGGTTCTCACTCAACCATCACGTTTGGTCTATAAAAGCAGCTTTCGCCGTGTGTTTGCAAATATACATATATGCATTCGTTTTCCCCTCTTTCTGTTTGTGTATTTTGTGTGTGTTTATTAGTCGCCTGTGTGTCTAGAGATTGATGGCATGTGCGAGAAGACTTTTCCGTCCGGATTCGCTTTAAATGGAAATTTACCTTGCGTTGTTAGGAAAGTTCTTTAAAAAGATTTCTGTCCGATTGAGAACAATCGGTAAACAAAACTTTCCCTATTGTTTTACAGGGATTCTTAAATAAAAAACCATAATTTCAACTAAAAATATACCTTTCTTTTGTAGCAAGCAGTCATACACACATGTACATATACACCTACACTTAAGTACTAAGGATCCTATTGTAAGTACATACTCTAAGATAAGTTCCACAATTATTATATCCTATATATGTCTCACCTATTGTCAACCGAACACTATGTCTATCTCGGTCTCGAGATATCTTCCTTTCTGGAGATAATTCTTATTACTATTCTTTTTGATAAATGTTACGTCCTTTATACTTGTTTTATTTCCCAAAATATATCTTTTATATGTCTGTTTTCAAGTACTAAAGCCATAAAAGCGATCACTTCTCCTCGGAAAATGTGGCTGTAAAATTTCACACATCGCTAGTCCGCACACATCTCTATTTTTATAGTGGCTCATTTGAAATTTGTTTATATTTTGGTACATTTTATTGCGGCTCCCTGGATTATGTAAATATATATTTATTTCAGTGCTCGGTCCTGAGCACTTCCTTTTTTATTTTGCTCATTTCAGCTGTGCGCCCGACTTGGTCCGTAATTTATTTGATTATGGATGGAAATGGGAGTGTAATGCCAGCTGGGGAATGTGGGGAAAGAAACTAAATTTTCCCTCCGTTTCGACCCTCTTTGCAAATCATTGGAGCCAGAAACTGGCTTAAATTGTTGCCTGCACTTTGCATCTGGGCGACTGCCAAATGGCACAAGCCGTGAAAAAGCAACAGCCCGAAAGGATACGTGAGAGCAGGACAATGACTTGCACACACACTCGCAGAAACGAGGGGCAACAGTCTGTTTGTTTAAGTGCTCGAAACTGGCGGCACGTGCAGCTGCCACCAGCTCCACGGGCCATGTTTGCATTTCGAATGAGCCCGCGGGCCGAGGAAGTGCAACAGGAGGAGCCCACCTGGCCAACCAGCCCCCTTTCCACCTGGGAGCCAGTTTAAATATTGAGCCCGGCCGGGAGACTCACTTAGCTGATAAACCCACGCCGCCATCCGGACAACAATGAAATTAGGCGTAAGCGAGTTCATCCGACCACTCTGAGAAATAAATCAGTTCACTTTCCCAAGTGCTAAAGCAAAATCATCGCATATTTATCATTCTTCATTCCTATATTAACATCTCTCAAATACCAGACTGTGCCACTGAAAATAAAACAAAGGAAACTAAATTATTTGGTCTTTATAATACACGGCAAAGTATTGAATTTAACATGGCTGCATTTATTCACAGATAACTTTTAAAATACCTGGATAACTTTTAAATGACCTTATTTAAATACGAATTAAATCTAAAAACTAAATGGTGTTTATAAATATATTTGTGATTTGGGGGCAGTACATTTAAAACTACTAAATCTATTTGAAACGGTATGTAATTAAAACCTAATTGGAACGTAGCATTGATCCTTTTCCCCCAGTGCAAATCCAGTTTACCCGCTTGCAGCTAATTCATGACAATATTCTGCGGCTTTTGTGGCTTTTATGAGCCTAGCCAACGGCCCAAACCATATGCATGTCATTGCCGTTCGTCCTGCTCCCCCAAATGGCCATCAGCAGCTCATAAGTCCGGGGGACTCGGGGCCGAGGAGTGGCCAAGTGCCAAAGCAGTTAGTGGCAGCAAAAAAAATGTGGCCAACGTGGAGGGTTGAGGGGTAAGGGGGCACGGGCACAATGAGTCCGGGTGCTCGGGCGGAAGCGGAAGTGACAGTGTATGAAACAGACAGATAGCGAAGGAATGCGGGAGGGTCCTGGCGAGGATAGAAGGAGCAGGGGCAGGGGCAGGTCCCAACCACAGGTATTAGGTGCACAGGAGCATCACAAAATAGACATGAATAAGAAACGCACTTGCTAAAGCGTAACGATTTCATCGTTATCGTGTTAGGACTGTCAACGCACAGAAGTACATATTCATTATACCCTTCCAGAAGGTATCCCAATTTCAGTCAAAAGAATGAAACGCCGTCAACGGCACATTTCCGACCCTATCTAGTATATATATTCCTGATCAGCACAACTTTACCAAATCTAATCCGTTTTGGAAGTGACATATCTCTTATGACTTGTGGTTTAATTTCAAAAAATCTGTATTCAAAGTTTTCATATTTACGTTGATAAATTTTTTTTACCATTTTCCGACCGTCCGTCTGTCCATTTCTATGCAAACTTCAGTTTTGAAGCTATTTGTAGAGGTCGCTATTTATAGAGGTCGGAACAGGCCGGATCGGCGTACTATAGAGCAATCGGAAAAAAGGAAAATAAAATCGATTTCAGAATGACTTTTATTAAAATCGGACTACTATATCAATATCTGGAACGATCAAAAAATGTATCGGCTAATTCACTTAGCTAATTCACTTAGCTTCATTGTTTTTGAACATCGACATAAAAATATGGAATATTTTAATTTCATAGGAGCTTCAAGTGTATGTAAGCTTCGGCTTGGCAAAGTTTTTTTTTTTTCTTGTCTTGTATATAAATTTGCATTGAGATTAAGGCAACACAACGGCCAACGAAGTGTGGCAAACAGATTGGCATAGACCCGGCATAAATAACTTAGCTCAAGGAGTTGATTGTTTTGGGGGAGAAATTGTGGTAGTCTTTGAGTCTTTAATGCTGGCCTATTTGCAAACCAAACCCATTTAATGGCAGACATTGACAGACTTCTGGAATAAGTTAAAAAGGAATTTCGAGGTCACCAAAAGTTTAGTCGCAACTAAATGTCTTGGCGGAGACATTTTTAAACAAAAATAGTTCAATTTGGCTACTTTGAGGACCGTCAGCATTGACCGGTTTAATGTCAGGGTATGATAAACAGCTCATGAATTATTAATTTAGCTAACAACATATATTACATTACTTATTCTATCCTTATGTTTGGGCCACCAAAAGAAAAGGTTAGCTTATATACATTACCAACACATTTTCCAATTGAAATACTTTGAATTTGCGGTCGTTTGAGTGTAACAGAAATAACCTAAACTACTACTTAAAACTAATAAACTCAATAATGGTAAACTTTTTAAAAAGCAAACTACTACCTAAAACTCAACAATGATAAACTTTTCAAAAAGTGTATTTACACCCCTGAATTGCCACACAATTTAAATAGTTCGAAGCGAGCTCATGTGATGTTAAGAAACCCATTTGGGGGGCTTTTTAAATTATATATTATGGAAAAGAATCGGGGTCACCAAAAGTTGAGACCACAAACTTTGCTGCCACCTCCCACTTCGCAAATCATCCCCCATTGAATAGCTCTTTTTTAGAGCCTTCCTTTCATGCTTATCGAGATCCTAGAAGGCTGATTTATAAGCTGACAATTTAGCCACTCAACGACATCCTCTTCTTTGGGCCCGCGCCCAAGGACACTGTTCATGGCTTCATTAGCCGGCGGAGAGAGATCAGCCAGGACATGGCGAACTATGCGAACCGATGAGATTTCGCTGCGTTTTATTACGCCGCAAATATACATCTCTGGCCCGTTCGGGCCATTATTTATATTGTGTTAAGCACTTTGGTACATCCTAATGCCTAGGCCAAACTCCGGCAGGACCAACACGAGCCACAGAGCAAGGAGCGGAGGCCAAAGGCACATGTTGTGGTGGCGGTGGCAGTGGCAGCGGCAGGAAGTGGCAGGATGATTGGGGACGGATGGAGGAAGCGCTGCGCAAGGACATCGTCGGCTGCACTCTGCACCCAGCTCGGCTAACTCGGCCAGAGACATTGGAACGTGTCTAAAAGCCGTGAAAAGTGCACGTAAAGCCGCAAATTGCCGCTAATAGAGTGCAAACAGTTTTGAGCAGGATGTTGCCTTCGGAAAGGAAGCTGCGAATGGGAAATTCACTTAAGGCCAGGGCAGCGGAAAATTGCACTCACCTTGAAATGCTTTTGACAGCCGATTAGATGAGCGCCCCAAATCGCAAATCGCAAACATCCTGGAAATTCCCGCTCGTGGAATTTCATATTAAAATGTGGCCTAAGACATATTTTCCCTGCCACCGGAAAACTATTTGGGAAACGGTTAAACCTCTTTTCACCCCGTTGAACGATTTTCGAGACAATTTTACGCTCGACACACAAGATGGATTTGGGCAAACATCCTCGCAGAAGTTTCATCAGGCCCACATGAGCGGCAACAAGTTTTGGCCTTATGCGTAACTTTGGCTTTCGACATAACTGGAACCTTCAAGCCTGTTGATGAGTTTAGATTTTAACCGAAGTTGGCTAGTTAGCCCGCTGGCAGTCTTGAAACTTCCTGTCAGGGTTTCCTTGAGTGGTGCACACGCGGCGTATGCGTAACTAATTCAGGTGCTCTCGAGTGGTGAGTTTTCCCAACGTTTTCCCCTCCTCGAAAGGGAAAAATCATATATTTGAATGAAGAGTGAAAGGGAGAAAGCGACTGAGAGAGTGGCAGTCAGCTGCTGGTCCGGAACTTTCTCTGTTTTCGTTTACTATCTGGGATTCACGTGAAATGTTATCGCTAACATTGAAAGAGACACATGAAAAGCTTTTCAAAAGAGAGAAAGCTAAAAGGAAAGCCTTTCATATGGATACACAAGCTTTAAGGCAAAGAAAAGCAACTTTAAAGTTTATAAATAAACTTTATCTGGCCTTAAGCGCAGGATACAACAAATCAAGTTCAACAAAGTCAGCTTAAAGCCTCTAGTTTTTCCAAAGGTTCCGTCAAAGCTTTTTTAGACCACATTTAGATAATAGTAATGAACTCGGGATTCATGAAGGAGAATCCAATAAAATCGTTTTGGTCCAAGTTCATCATGAAAAGCTTATCCGTTGGAGTTAAATCAGTTTTTTCCTTAGTGAAGACATCATCAAAGTTGCTTATATCCTTGCGGTGTTTCTGAAATATATTCAAGACTACCATGAAGTTATCTGTAAGATTTAGGTAGCAATTTAGCTAACTATTTTCGGTCTAATGGGCGGCTCCATTTCCCCAG
The DNA here is from genome assembly GCA_018153305.1 of Drosophila kurseongensis. Taxonomy (NCBI): domain Eukaryota; kingdom Metazoa; phylum Arthropoda; class Insecta; order Diptera; family Drosophilidae; genus Drosophila; species Drosophila kurseongensis. The sequence continues at coordinate 25,161,564 of JAECXX010000004.1, forward strand.
CCTCAGCCTTTTCCCAGTCGATATTCCGGAAGAAAGGATGCGTGGTTATCTCCTGCCTGGCATAACGTCCTGCGCCTAAGCGATTGTTGGGCTTCTTGGTCAGGAACTTTGAAAAATACCATTTTAATTATTTTTCTATCATATTTTAAGAAGAAATACTAACGCTGGTGATAATGTCCATAGCCTCTTGACTGAAATGCTTGGGGAACACAGCCTTCTTATCCTTGATGTTCCTGAAGACAGCGTTATCATCTTCGCCTTCAAATGGAGCCTGACCAGCCATGAATTCGAAAAGCAAAACGCCAAAGGACCACCAGTCAGCCGCAATGGAGTATGGATCATAGCTAACAATCTGGAATTATTCATAAATTAAGGTATGGTAACAGACCCGATATCTGGTATGATATTTTACTCACTTCAGGAGCCATGTAGTTCGGAGTGCCACAGAAGGTGCGCGTAGACTGGCGCTCGGTCACGCCCTCTTTGCTCAGCCCGAAGTCCACCAACTTCACATGTCCCTCTCCGTCCAGTAAAATGTTATCCAGCTTCAGATCCCTATAAATAATGTCACGCTCGTGGAGGAAAAACAAGGCAATGGCCACCTCCACAGAATAGAAACTGAAAACATATTACTAATTTAACATAAGAGAAGAATCATTAATAAACAAACTCACATGGCCACTGATTCCTTGAACCTCCCATATTGCTGCATATGATACATAAGATCCCCGCCCTTGCAGTACTCCATTACAAAGAACAAACGATCCATGGTCTGGAAACAGGAGTGCATGGAAACGAGGAATGGAGGACGACCGGAAAGGGCTAGGATTCTCTTCTCGTTCATCGGCAGCTCCATGTCGTCCGTTTGGATGATGACGTCCTTTCTCAGGACCTTCACGGCATACAGCTCGTCAGTGCCGCGACGCTCGGCCAGCAGGACCTTGCCGAAGGATCCCTTGCCAATCGTTTTGACAAAGTTGAAATCGGCAGCTCGAATCATGTCGCGTTTGCTCATGTTATGCGGCATGTCCTTGTTGTCCATGCGACGCTTGTCATTGGGACGCCGATCATGCTGGGAATTAGGGAGGATTCCCATAAGATTTCGAAGATCAGGTGAATCAGTTTCCTTACCTTCACTTCATCACGGAGCCGAGCTATATCATTGAATGCATCCACACAGGGAATGTTGTAGTGCTCACCCTCCACTTGGGAGAGAAACTTGTACCAGCCGTCGACGGGCTCCTTCTGCAATTCCTCGAGGCTGAACGAGAACGAGCCCATGAAGTCGTTGCGAGAAGTCCTATCCCAATCCCAGACCTCGATGAGCAACCGCTTGTCCCGATCCTGCGGTTGCAATTCACTAGGATTCACAAAAATAAATTACTAACATTTTGATAAACTATAAACCTTTTGCTTAAGTTACAAAGTAAAGGTCTCATTGAAGACCGGATTGAGGTTCTTCTGAATGGTCTTGGTCTTCTTTTTGGTGCGTCCAGAGCGATCCGGATGCATTTGTACTGCAACATAGGGATCGCTGAACCCGTTGGTGTCCATGGGAATAAGGTTGGCCGCCTCCTTGACTGCAGTGAAACATATCCTCAAACCTTTGCCTAAGTTAAGTCCCCAAATTACTCACTGTCCACTTTCAGGTTGTTGCCCTTCAGCTCCACGAACAGCAGTAGCTTGCCACGCACCTCACTTATATCCGCTCCACACATGGGCGGCACCGTCTCCTGGCACGAGTGGTGCACATTGAGGTTGCAATCTGAAGCGTTTGGGTAAATAGCTTGAGAGGAACGGGGCTGGGCTCATCTCACAACTCACTCTCGCACTTGACGCCCTGATGGGCCACTCCGTGGAGCAGCAGGCCGCACTCGTCGCAGAATGTGGGCGTGGTGTAGGTCGTCGAGATCCAGCCGTGCTTCACCTTGGCACAGTCCGCATCGAAGTCCGTGTCCTTTCCAGGACACTTGAACACCACAAACTTGCAGCACTTCTGATGGATGTTGAAGCGGCACTCTGCGGCGGCACAAATTGCAAATGCAGTAAGCTCTTGGGTTCATAAATGGTTTAAATTTATGTCACAGAAAGCCCTTTTCAAAATTGTAACTTAATAAAATGTTCAATAGTGTTATTAACTTTAGTGACATTTTCGAAAATATTCCATAAACCAGTATGCCTTATGGTCAGAGGACCTTCTGTGACATCTGGATTTTGCATATTCCATTTGTAACTCTGAAACCTACCCTCGCACTGAAAACCTTGCTTGCCAAAGCCCCTAATCCCGGCACGAATCCGCGAGTGCAACAATGCGAAACGGAAGAACAGCAAAAATAAAGAATGGAAAAACAGCGGAAAGTGTGTCAAATACGAAAGCACTAATTAAATTAGCCATGGAGGGCGTGAAAATGGAAGGCGAAAATCGAAATCGGAGTTCCTTACCAGATGAAATCCTTGCAGTGGCCGCAGTAAGTCGGATTCTTAAAGAATCTCACTCCGAAGCGATGGCCATTGACCATCTCGAGACCCTTGCGCTTCATGGCGCCCTTCCTCAATCGATTCTTCATGTAGTTGACGATGTTCGCCTCGCCAGTGATCTCCAGAAGATTTCCGGGGCCCTTGCCCGCCGCCCCAGCTCCTGCAGCTCCCCCTGCTCCTCCTGCTCCTCCTCCACCTGATCCTGCCGGAGCACTTGGTGCCGAGGACGGGAGCACAGTGGCTCCCGGAGTGGCGACAGCAGCGGCAGCCATCCCAAGACAAACTCAATGCGGGTAAACTACAGAAAAGCTGACTCAGACCGCGCGCTTTCGAGCCCGTTAAACAACTGACCCGGTCGGTCAGGTGGAGACCCCAAAAAAGCCACCAGGCAGCCAACAAAGTGCGCACACAAAGTTGAAGACGGGAAAATGACTGAGGTGTGGTTTAAGAAGGCGCAAACATTCCAGGAAGTGTAAAGCCAAAAATACCCTGCAAAAAAAACATACATAAATAAATAAATGCAATAGTGCAAAATAAATATTCGTTATATAAATTCCACGGAATATTGGATAGAAATATCACATACATTTTTTGAATACCTAAAAAGGTTTGATTGCTATAGAGAGAAGATGGATTTTGCTTAAACCAAAGTCAACCTTTTTTAAAATAGAGAATACGAAATTTATTTGCAAAAAAACTGACAACAAAATAAAAAAATGTAAGCAACAATTTCAGCATTGTGAATTTAAATTTGAATAAATAAAAAAATGATTTACCCAAATGAATATTTCCTATAAAATATTTATGCAACACTTAAGTAAATGTAATTATATTATTAAGGCCACTCACAAGAGTTAAAAACTGCAATTATTGAATTTTTTCATACATTTAAATTATCAATTAGCAGTGCTCGATTATTAAATCAATTAGCATAATTTCATTTTCGCTTAATTAGTGAGAGAAATTTTAATTAAATGCGCCGTTAATTGGAATGTTAAATATAGAATGATTTTGGCTGGTATTTGTATGTCAATCAACCTAAATAATATTTTATAACTAATAAAATTTAAAGCATTGATTTAAAATGGCGACCTAAGTGCGCCCTTTGTTACCTTTTATTCTTTGTGTCAACCCACTTGCACAATAATGATTGAAGAGAAGTCCCTTGCCCCATTGTGCCCAACTGTCCCCATAGATCTTGCGTAAACAGATAGCCCCAGTCCCCTCGGGGTAATCAGCACTTGTCATGCCTTGTTCCTCGCTGATTCAGTTAGTAATGCCCCTTGCACAATTGCCTCCCAGGGCAACCCACTCGGCGGCAGGCTGTCAATCGAACGGAGGACCAAGGAATGCACACTGAGGGCCGAGGGTCCCTTACCAGCGATAAGTGTAAACAGTTTGGGGAAGGTCAAGAAGGTGCTTACCTGGCCAGAAGACAAACATAATCATCGTCAGTGGCATCGCTTTGGCCGACTGCAGTAGTGACGTCAATGCACAAAGGGCGGAAAAGTGGGAGGGGCGGGGGCTTGCTTGGGAAATTGTGATGTGCGGAAGCTTGTGTGACTATTGTCGATTGTGTATTTATACACTGTGGCAGCTCTGATTAATTTATGCAATTGCTGGCGAGGCTTGATTCCAGTTAGCGTCCCCCCCTGCTCGCCGCCCCTGAAGCCCAAACCCAGCTGGCCTTTAGTGCAGGGCTAAAAATAGAAATAGAAAACGCAGAATTGAGCACAAAGTGCACACAGGACACAGAAGGACACACACTGCTGGCAAGGCAAACAAACTGAAAGCGGTTAGCTGAAATCCAAGCCGAAACAACTCAAAACGCTACGAAGATGAAATGGGTTGGAAAATGCATTTAAGCGGAAATGGAAGCGCTTTGTCAGGCAAAAATGTCATTAGAGCGGGTCCAAGTCAAAGTATCTGACTACTGCAATTGCAACTGCAACTGCATCTGCTGCGGCACGCGTATCTGTATCTCAGAAGTGCACTCAGTGAGTCGGCAAATATGCACTCGGAGATTGCCCAGAACTACTGCACACCTGTCGGTCGAAAGGGATTGCGACTGGGATTGGGATTGGGACTTAAAGTGGGCTGGGGAGGGGAGGAATTGCAAATAGATTCCGTTGCCGTGGCAGCTTTGGGTTTCAATTTACGTCATCATTTCCATGGCGTCGCCAAACAATTTTCCCCTCTCGGCCATTTCACAAAAGCAGGCCAAGCCGCAAAAAGAGCCAGAGAGCCGGCTCTCCGCGTATAACACCTTTTGTTTGGCTTTCCTTCCAGTTATTTACTTTGGCTTTACTTTGGTTTCGTTTGCTTTTGGCCTAGGCTTTGCCCCTCGCCATTTCAGCACTTGGCAGTTCCGCCTGGCTACTTGTTAGCGGACCGTGTTGTCTTTGACCTGCGCCCTCAACACCTATTGATCTGCAGCGCACCTGTCGAGAGCCACTAACTGTATAACGACCCCTGAAACAGGGCTTTCATGATCGTAACTTGGCTAGAGTCTGCATCCATAGTGATCTCTAAAACAGAACAAGGCTAATAAACGATATCTCCATAGAAATAGTTTATTTTTATGTCTTACATAAGATTAAATTGATTAACATTATGAACGCCAATAGTTTTTATCAGTTTATTCAAAACATAAATAAAAACTTCAAGTTACTTTGTTTCAACATTTTAAATATTCAAATAAAAATTACATTAAGTGGTTATATATTATTTAATATTGTAAGTATTAAAACGTAATTCAGATTCACGCAATGCTACGTGTATTGAATACAAATATTGTATTAACATTAATTAAAATGGTCTTTCAAATTAATTATGCTGGGCTCTGCATCCAACCAACATGCTTATATATTTCCCACTAAAAGCAAATTAAAAGTATAAACAATCACAAATTACAAACAATTCTAAAAAATAAATAAAATGAAATTAACACGCGAATTGGGACATTAGAAAATGTAAACAGCATTTAAATAACCTGCAAATTGATCTATAAAATCTCTAAATGTCTATTAGGTTGTTGCAACTTGTGTCGTTTTAATGCAAACATTCGCCTAAAAAGCAAACAGTACAAACACGTATATCGCAGTAAAAACCGCAGAAATTAGTCGAACAAGGGGAAATGGCCAACCATAATTAACAGTGGCTCATAAAGTTGAACGAACACAATTGTGCGAGCGGACAAAACCGCAACGAAACGGCAAACTGGACAGTGTTCATTGCGAAAGTGGGGATGAGCTGGCAAAAGGGCCCCTAACTTTGAGATTTGTTTATACGTCTCTCAGCAGTGTCATGACGTTTGCCTTTGGCCCTGTGATGGGAGAGCGAGGAAATTAAATAGACAGAGTGGCGTACTGAACAACAAATTGGCAACATGCTGGGGGAGGCGGAGTACGGGTCGTATACGCAATCTGTTATACCAAAAAGTCGCCGGCAATTGGAGAAGAGCGCCTGCGCCGTCCAGCCAGTGGGAAAACTATCCCAAAAAACGGCTCTGGAACATCCTTGCAGCCAGTCGCACTCGCAGGCGCTACGGGGAAGGTTGTTCAGTACGGCGGCACACGCGGCGTATACGTAACGTGGAAAAGGACAGGATTCTTTCGAGAGTCGAGTGAAGGCGCACGGCCACGATTTGCGAAACGTGGTGGCCCCTGCGTAGTTGTTGATCAATTAGAACCCCTCACCGCCCAACAGACTCACCTGTTTTTCGGGTCAAAGTTGTTTGATTTCGTGCAAAAACAGTTGGCGTAAACAAAACGTGTCCAAGCACTGGAAGAGTCATCTATCGCTCTGCCTGGAAATTGCGTCAGGCTCACGCAGCTTCCATTATGGTTTCGTGGGAAACTGGCCAAGCTGCTCTGCGACATTCACCGTTCTGAGTTGGCCCCAAGTGCACGTGGGCCAGCTTTCAGTTTCGGTGCCATTTTCACCCCAAGTGCCAGGAGCAGACCTGGAGTAAGCCATAAATAAACCCATAAGGCAGCTTGTAATCAGCCAGCCAATTTAGCCGTGCCCCAAGTGAGTGTCGAGCCCTGTGATTCGCCTTTTGTGCAACTTTCTACCGTGTAATTGAAATTAATGATCATTGTGCGGTTGACTCTGTAATTCCGGTTTCGCTGTTCAAAAATAAACGTAATGCCTTGCATTGAATTATAAAGGAACCCCGACACTTTGCTTTATTAAAGTGTCACTCTCTAGGGACACAAATATCACTCAAAGTTTGGCAAAATTCATCTCAGAAATTGATGTGTGTCAGCCAGGTGTGAAATATTGTCCAGGGAAAAGCGAATGTTTTCCTTCGAGAATCAAGTGAGAGCAGCGACGATTTTTTTATTTATTTATAAGTTTAAGACAATGAAACAATAGGCATGGGCGATTTTGAACGAATATATTATTTTAACATTAACCTTTTTTTTTATTTTTAGTGAGGTATTTGCTTTTATATATTATATTTCCTCTTTGTCATTTAACATTTACAAAATTGTTCATTCTCCTTTAACTCGGAGGTTCTTAAGTGAAAATTATAAAGTCTCAATAAATAAATAAATGCAGCCTTTTATGTTTTTAGTCTACAAATGTGTATTGTTTTTTCATTGTACCCCCTTGAAATGCCATAAAAAATGCCTTAATCTATACCCACGTTTGCACCACGTTTGGCAATCATCGAACTCCCTTTCCAGAATGCAAAATTGATTGCAGCGCATTACTAGCTATTTAAGGAACAGAAAACAGCATGCGAAGGAAAAAGAAAAGTGAAATGAAAGCGGCAAGAAACCAAACTCGACTCTAGTGCCAATTGTGCCGTGCGAAATGCAAAATGCGAAATGCTCCTAGTGCCGTGTTGTTCGTGTCCATGTTGTGATTACATAATGAGACGCTGCTGAAAGTCAAAGTCAAAGGAGAAGCAGTCCCAGTGGCCGAGCCAAGGGCCAAGTGTGTGAAAGCCAGCCAGCAATATCTCAACGCGCCGCGAGAAACCCAGCCGAAGCAAGGGAGGCCAGAAGGACGAGCATCCCCATCCACCCGCAGGACTCCGAGGAGCGAGAGCAGCCGGAGGATGCCCTTCGGCCGCAAGTCCCCGCTGGAGGCCCTCGCCCTCCCCGGCGTCATGCTCGCCTACAAGTACAGCCAGTTCCGCCAGCGCCGCCGGGAGGCCGCCAGCCGACGGGTCACCGAGCGCGAACTCTCGGCGCTGCACCATAAAATCGTGAGTACAACTTGGGGCATAGGAAAACAAAGTCATTTCTGCCTTTTGAGGCGGGCGATTCGGGCCCCCGAAAAGGATTTATGATTAGCATTAGCAGAGGGCCTTTTACGATGTCTGTAACTTCTGGAGATACAATTATTTTACGATGTCTGTAACTTCGGGAGATATAATTAATTCTGCCGACAGATAGTTGTGTTATACAAACAGGAAACATCTAGAATAAACTAAGGGAGTAGCTCAAAATAAGAACACTAGAGTAGATTGTAACCCAAGCCGAGTATGATTTTACCACTGGCTCATTAAATAATCAACTTTATATACACAAAAAATGTTTTTCTTCTTTAAATCTTATTGGAAATTAGTTAAGCTCAGCTTTAAAACGTAACCTGTTGGTAGAAACTACAAAATAAAATTTTCCCAAATACAAATATTACAAAAATAATACTTTTGTGTACTTGTTATAGGCAGTTCAGGGTATTTCAAAGTTCGTTCTCCATAAATGTTCTCTCCTTTTTGTTTATGTACAAGTTCGGTATTTTGGCTTCTTCGCCTTCGCCTGCGACCCATAAAACGTAACGCAATAAAAGAAGCGAAACGGGAAGAAAGGAAGAAAGAGGCGGACGTTTATCAAAGGCCGGCGAAAGACGGTCGAAAGTCGGGCATCATTAGCCGCGTTTGGCAGTCCCTAAAAAAGCACACAGCTCTTGAGCCTTTTTAAAGTGCCGCTCTTCCTGCTCCTCTGTTTGTTTTTGACCCGGCCTCTCACATTTACAGCTGGCAAATAGTTATAAAAATAAAAGGCACACACAGGCCATCAAACACATCAAAACAAGGTGAGGCCCGGCTCGGCTTATGTAGCTCGGTTTGTCATGGCCCGCAAAAGTAGGCAATAAAAAACAGCATAACTTGTACGGTAGTTCACATGTGTGTGTCAGTCTAAACTTATTTGCATTTTAAGGGTCAATAAAAAGTGTACGAGGAAGCAGGAAGGCAGAGAAGAAAAAGTTTTGGAATCAAGATTTCTCTGGCCATTTGCCGCAACTTTTGGCTATTTTTATGAGATACATACTTTGATCTTGGCCACGAAACGAGCAATAAGAAATGTTATTGACACAGTTCCAGTCGTTGATAAATATAAATATATTTTCTAAACATATTTTTTTTAATTACCTATCCTGCTTATGCCAAACTTTTTGGTACATCTCCTTTGGGCATTGGAATAGTTATGCACATAATTAAAAAGCCCGTAGAACCAGTGAATTAATAGTTAGCAAGTCGTTTCGTACACAAGCCATATCAACAGTAATATAGTGAAAAACATTAAGTTATAAAGCCCAGTTCATTTGCATTTGCCTGTGGACCGAAATGTGCAACGCGGCCGACTGCAAAGTGCCAAGTTCACTTGGGATTTTACGAGTCTTGTTTGAAATTTATGAGTTTCAAAGCCATAGACAGCCACGCCCTCTTGCCAAACACACACATCCACACTCTCTTGTCCGCACTTGGGCACTTATATAAGAGGAGCAGCAGCAACAACAATCGCAAAGTGCACAAACAGGAAAAAAGTGCCGGCAGTAGTGAACTGGGCTCAACTGCTTTGCATAAAATCTGACGCGTGACTGTAATTTCTCAACGGCGACCTTGAAAAGCAGCTCACACACACTGCCACACGCACACCAATACCCCGACACATTAGCTGAAATGGCCAAATACACGGAAAATGCTTTTATCCAACATTAAAATTCACAAAAGCCTGGCCAGACTGCCTTTCGAAAAATGCTTTTACAATTAAATGGCCCTTGGTTGGTAATTTCGCTTACACTTTTAGATGGATGAACAGGGAATTGGGGATTCTGACTCAGACTAGTTTCAAAGAACTTGGTTTTAAACAAAAACTACCTAAATAATTGTATGCATTTAGTATGTCTTTATGTGTTCCAAAATTAAAAGAAATTAAAAATTCCTAACCGATAATTGGAATGAAAAACAGTTAGTGTATTTAACTAAGCAAATTAAAGTTGCAACTGTCTCAATGATAATGTAGTATGGCAAGTCGATTCATTTGTTTATCCAATCTAACCGACTATCAGACTCTAATGACGCTAACGAATTGTTCAACATTTTAACATATAACTTGATTTCTGGCTATTACAAAATACGACGGTAACCGTTACCAAATATAATCAATTTGTAAAGCTACGACATTCATTACCAATTGGATTATTCCGCCTTTACCACTAGGTGCATATAAACCAGTTACTTTTGTCCAACTAAGCCAAGTGGATTTATCAGCATCCGAAATGAAGTTACTACTTGCGTTTCTGGCCATTCTGTGTATTAAAATGTGGAGAGAAGCGCTTCCCCTACGAAGGACGGAAAACCTTTAATAAATATTGTCTCTCCTTATAATAAATTGTTTGCCATTTATGGTTTGGGATAAATATAAAGCTGTTATTGTAAAGCTAGCCACTCTGAAGATATCACTTATATTGAAGGCCATTCTGTGTCTTGTAAGATGAAGGACTTGTTCACAAACTGATTAAAAAGCAAAAATTTGTTTTATAGGACTTTGTTTATACGTTCAAGGCCAGATCTTCGCCTATTAAACTTAAATGTAAAGCGCAGATCCGGAAACGTACACCAATATATATCGAAGTTCGACGGGTTAGGCCGAATAAGCCACAGATCCTGGTCATAAACATGGCGCAGAAGAACCTGACACATATCGCACAAGTACTCCAGCTGAGCCAAGCTAAGCCCATGTAATCCCGCCGAGAGCAGGACCCCGCACCCATACACACACCCACAGGCGAGCTCAGCCACACAGCGACAGCACACGCACACTTGGTGTCGTTTCGCAATCCCCAAAAGTATGCAGCGACAAAATTGTCATTTACTCCGTGCTGAGAGAACCGGAATAAGCGGGCCTAAAACGCGATATGTTATTAATGCAAATACGCATAATATATAACAAGCTGATTAGCTGAGCGCAAGGGGAATAGAGCTGGAAATGTGCCGAAAAATGGGAATGGGCTGGAACTGACAATCCTTTCGGCGGATAAAAGGAAAACGCTGTCAAAACTAACCCCACCTCGGAAAAAGGTCGCGTGACTATCCAACATCAGCCCGAAGAACACAAAAACTGAAAAGCCCGGAGCGAGACCTCAAAGAAGGACCTCTAACTGGACATTTTCGGTCAGGCAATAGAAATAAAATTTATAATTTACTTTGCAGAAAGGACAGCGGGCGGAAGTTGTCACCTGGCGTGGCATTGGAAAAAGGTGCAAATTAATGAAGCCCCAGTCTGCGGCAAAGGTCAAGCCATGCCCTTTGCCTGGTATTTTCCCCCCTTTTTTTTGAGCCCAAATTGAAATGTAGGCAAGCTGATACATGATTATTAGCTGCTGCAGTTCCTGCAGTCGAGTGTCCTTTGCATTTCCCTCTGTCTCCATCTCGCTTGACCTCTCCCCAGCCGCCCCTTCCACGCCACGCCCCTTTTGGGTCTTTAGCAATAAATGACCGCACAATTTGACTTGGCACTTGCAACGTGCACACAAAAAATTGGAAAAAAATCCAGCTTAGTCATCGAAATGCCAACACAGTTGGCCCAGACTGGCTTTGGGCTTGGTTTTGGTCTATTGGTTCCCTTTGAGCTCCTTTCTGAGTTGCCTTGGCATTGGCTGTGCTTTTCGACCAACAGCTAAAAGTTGTGGAGCTATTCGGATCTTACAACATGCATAGCTCCAAAATAAATATCTAAGCAATCAAAGAAAAACTAGATAAGTGTATAATTTAAAATCGAATGTATATCTTGATACACATATTTTGAAGTCCTTGTATTTTCCGTTATTGTAATATGTTGGTTTATAGGATTTTGTATAGGTTTGCTGGCTCAGATTAAAAGCTTGAGACTTCAAACTTTCGCAATCATATTTTTATTTTTATGTGTATGCTGTTTGTTAACAGCAACCTGGAGGTTGGTGTACCAAAAAATTTTTTTTTTCCTATTTTCGCTTTTTTACATTATGATTATTTCCGAAAAATCTAAAATTTTAAGCTGTGAATGCCACCCGATTGGAAATTTTATAACGAATTCAATGAGGTATGGCATTCCAACATCTGACAATTATTTCTCAGGGTTTTTATCAAAAAACCGAAATAAAAGTGGGGTTTTCCGGATCTTCGGATTTTGGCATTTTTGATAAGGGGTTACATCATCTATTTTTGCGAAAAATCGAGCAAAATGAACATTTTTAGCTGTGAATGCCACCCGATTCGAAATTTTATAACGAATTCAATGAGGTATGGCATTCCAACATCTGACAATTATTTCCCACGGTTTTGATCAAAAAACCGAAATAAAAGTTGGTTTTTCCGGATCTTCGGATTTTGGCATTTTTGATAAGGGGTTACATTATCATTTTTGGCGAAAAATCGGCCGAAATGAAATTTTTGAGTTGTGAATGCCACTCGATTTAAAATTTTATAACGAATTCAACGAGGTATGACATTCTAACATTTCACCACTATTTCACAGGATTTTAATCAATAAACCTAAATAAAAGTGGGTTTTTCCGGATCCCCGGACTTTGGCATTTTTTATAAGGGGTTAGTTCATGTTATTTTTGCATAAAATCGACTAAAATGAAGTTTTTGAGCCGTGAATGACAACTATTTTCCAGGGTTTTGATCAATAAAGATAAAAGGTACATAAATTGGTGGTACATGGAATAGTAGGAAGACTTTTTAGTTAAAATAAAAGGGCATCTGAAAGTAAGTCCGATAAATGTGTCTCTCTCTCTCTGTTGCTGTTCCTTTGTGGTCAGCAGCACAAATATTTGGCATTGCATTTTACCACCCGCGCGGTGGATTCGTCCGACCATAAATCAGACACAAAAAGCATTTGAAAGTAATTCCATTTTGAGTGCCGCTTGCAGTGTGCTCGACATAGCGCCTTGGGTGTCGTTCGGATCAGTTTACCCTGCACTAAACCAGCGCCAATCAGAAGCTGTTACTGCCACCTGGCCACTTTCCACTTACCACCTTCCCCTCCGTCACACTGGAAATAAATCATTAAGATCGGGCATTAGTCAATTTGATGGCCGCTGAGCCATTGCCGTTTAGCGGGAAATGGTCATCAAAGGGCGCGCGGAGGTCCCTGGATTTGGCACGCAATGCAGGAGCCGGATATCCGCTGGGTGTTTATCCAACTCCCCCTTTCCAAGAAGTAATTGAACTCTTGTGTCGCAGCAGACACGCAACTTTGCGCAGGATAATGGCAAACGACGTCGTCGCCCCTCGTCCTCCGTCCCCCTTCCTCCGACTCCTGAAATATTCAACTTTATATGCGAAAATGTCAGCGTGTGTTGCCTTTGTCGTCTGCGAACTTCCGCCTTTCCCTGCTCCCAGTGCCTCCCTTGCAATTAGAGTGCATTAAACTTTAGTGTTTACGCGCTGGGTTTGCTGTTCGCTCGGTTGCTGCCAGATTTCCTTGGGCCATCACGTGCTGCACCGAAGAAGGGTTGTGAAAAGTCCCCTGTCTCCTGCCCCCCGTCTCCTCGCCCCCCGCCTTTTGGGGCGCGGCAATGCATTAGCGCAGGTCACGCGATTTCTGCAGCACTATACTATATGGCAGGTACTCACAAGCATATAAAAAACAAGCTGGAATCAGGGTATATGGTATATTTATAAGGGGGATTTTCAATGTAGTCAGCAGACGTTTACCTTAATTGCATTGATTGGAGCATTTAGAGTGGCCAGTCGATGTAGAACACGATACGATACGAAATGTATGTGTAATTATTTTCGAAGGTTTTTCAAATTGCACTGGATTAGAACCATAATTTTATGCAGAGGAAGAAATATAAAGGGTCCTTAAGCTAAAAATTAACGTTTTTAAGCCCCTGCACTTAGCATTTAAATCTGATTTCAATTGGGCAAGCTAAATGGGTTAAGGCCAAAGCACTTTGTTCGATACCCATGCAGGTTACACAAGCTCACGTTCATAGATTTTAAAAACTCTTTGCTTTACCATTGTCACATTTCGTTACGCGCCAGCAGAGATAAGCCCGCAAAAAGTTTTGTCCCCTGCCGGGCGGGTTCTATGCCAGAAAGAATAAATAAAATTCCAGGCAAGTGTAAACATAGTTGTTAAGTATGTACATATTGTATTTAGTGTAAACATCCTGTAATGTGATACGAATTAGTGAGTACGTAGTATAAATTAGAATTAAGAATAATGAATGAATGTGAACTTGACTAGAACTTACGATAACTATAAAATATGTGAAGATAACTTGACGATAATTTTAATCGATATATATACAAGAAAGGAATAAGCACATGGAAATAAAGAGAGAATATTAATTTAATTAAATAAAGACCATCGTTTACAATTCAGGTGTGGGGTAATCACGCAAATCTTTCACATCGAGGACCAATGTTGTACAAAGATATATTAAAGTGCACAGGAGAAGAACTATTGAAACTTCTAGAAGAAAACGAAGTGCACTTTGATAAAACAGCGTCCATTCATCAATTGCGCGCTGCTGCAAAAAAGTTAATGATGAACAGAGAACAAGAAGGTGGCGCCAAAGATGAGCAGGATGTGATTTCTGGAGGCGATTCCACGGTGCAGAAGAGCACAATTCGGATGCACACTAGTTCTCAGAATTTTTCGCCAATCCAGCTTGGTGAGCACACTGGTGAACAAGATCTGGCCGATGTCTGTCAAGGATTAGCTGAACTGAAATCAACTCTTTGTGAAATGGAGCAGAACCAGATTGGCAAGGGAATGTCTGGAAATTTTTCACGGGTTGACGTAGCAGATCTAATGGCAGTGGTGGAACCGTTCTCAGGAGATGATGGAATTCCAGTGAAATTGTGGATCGAGGAATTTGAGACTGCTTGTGTTGTGCTGGGAGTATCACCCAATCGTTATTGGTTGTATGCGAGACGTCTACTTACTGGACCAGCTAAAGCTTACTTTGTATACCAGGCCGCAACAGAGTGGGAGGCACTGCGTTCTGAAATGATTGATGTGTTTGGCCGAAAGAGCAGTAAGATGGAAATATGCGAGCAGCTTAAGCGTCGTAAGCAACGAAATGGAGAAACTGCGTTCCAGTACTTTATAACTATGTGTGGCCTAGCACGTCAAGCTGAACTGGAGGATCGTGACGTAATAAGGCACATTGTGAGCGGGTTAAACGACAAGAATGGCATCACATCATCTCTCTACTTTTGTGAAAGCCTTAGTCAATTGCGTCGTCGCTTAATGGAGTATGACCAAATTCGTTTGTCAATGCCAAATCGTAACGTTGGCTACGCTGTTGCTTCTGGTCAGGAAATGAAGTGCTATAATTGTCGTCAGCCAGGACATATGATTAAAGACTGCAACAAACCAATACGTCCGCCAAATAGTTGCTTCACATGCGGAGCCATGGATCATCAGTTTCGAAGCTGCCCTAAACGTGCGACTGGAAAGCTGCAACAGACGGTAGCACATCTGGAGGAGCAACAATCTGTCGCCGACATACTTGGTAAACATTTAGTAAGTTTTAATATAAATGAACTTAGATGCACAAGATTTAGATTGATTGATATTCTTTTTGACACCGGCAGCCCTGTTAGTTTTATAAACAAGTCGAATTTACCAAAGGATGTAACTTTTGCTAAACCAATTACGAGTCAGTATCACGGAATTTGCGGACCAAAAATAATATTGTGTGGAACAATGACCTGTTATTTTAAGTTTAATCAAAGAATTTATGAAATCGAAGTTTTTGTAGTATATAACGATGTATTACCGGTAGCTATGATACTGGGTAGAAATGCTATTAGTGTACTCAACCTAAAATTAATGCAAAGTAATTTGGAAACGTCATTAATGAATATTAATAAATTTGATTTAAATTGTTATTGTGCATCTTTGTTTCAAAACGAAATAGATACTAAGCTGGAAAATCAAATAAGCAATTACGAATTAAAAATAGATAATACTTTAAATGATCAATGGATGAGAGATATGGATTATTTATGTGCAGGTGTAACGTCAGATTTAAATACAAATTTAGATATTGGAAGTGAGTTTGGATTAGATAAAAAGGAAGAATGTTATAACTTGATTTGTAGTAAATATTTAAACATGTTAAGTAGGGAATTAACCGAACCAGTTTGTAAGATGAGTATAAAGCTAACTAATGACATTCCATTTCATTTTAAGCCTAGACGATTATCGTACTTTGAGAGAGACAAAGTTTCGGAAATTATTGAGGAGTTGTTACACACTAATATAATTCGCCCGAGTAATTCACCTTTTGCTTCTCCTATTGTGTTAGTTAAAAAAAAGTCAGGTGAAATCAGGATGTGTGTGGATTACAGAAGTCTTAATAAGTTAACAGTTCGTGATAACTTTCCTTTACCTTTAATTGAAGACTGCCTTGAATATTTAGAGAACAAAAATTGTTTTTCAGTTATTGATTTAAAAAGTGGGTACCACCAAGTAGGCGTCGAAGAACAGTCTGTAAAATATACATCATTTGTAACGCCGCAAGGACAATTTGAATATTTGCGCATGCCATTCGGGTTAAAAAATGGTCCGTCAGTATTTCAACGTTTCATATCCAACAGTTTAGTTGATTTAGTTAGAAATCGAAAAATTGTTGTTTATATGGATGACATAATAGTAGCTACAAGAACAGTAGAGGAGCACTTTGAAATTATGGAAGAACTTATGGAACGACTAGCAAAATGCCAATTAGAAATAAATTTAAAGAAAAGTCTATTTTTGAGAAAGGTAATTGATTACTTAGGATACAGTGTTAGCAATGAAGGTATTTTACCTAATGATACACATATTGAAGCAATAAAAAATTACCCTGTCCCAAGTAATATAAAACAACTTCACTCTTGTTTAGGCATGTTTTCATACTTTCGTCGATTTGTTCAGTCTTATGCAAATTTAGCTCGTCCGTTAGTTGACTTATTAAAAAAAGGAGGACCATTTCCAATTAATGAAGACCAACTAAAAGTTTTTGAAGATTTAAGGCATCGGTTATCCACTCCGCCTGTTCTTTCTATATTCAATCCGAATCGTGAAACCGAATTACATACTGATGCTAGCTCTCGAGGTTTTGGAGCAGTGCTAATGCAGAAACAAAATGACGGTAAAATGCACCCTGTTTTTTATTATTCTCTGAAAGCATCATCTGCTGAATCAAGGTATCATAGTTTTGAATTGGAGACACTTGCTATAATTTATGCTCTCCGCCGGTTTAGGGTATATTTAGAACATAAGCCTTTTAAAATTGTTACAGACTGTCATTCACTAGTTCAAACATTGAGCAAAAAATCAATAAATCCTCGTATTGCTCGTTGGTCGTTGGAATTGGAAAATTATAATTATAAAATTGAACACCGTGCGGGTGAAAGTATGCCACATGTTGATGCTTTGAGTAGGCAAACAGAATTTTTGACCAGTAAGGTAGAAAGAATAATGGAAGAACCATGCGTAGTCCCTGAACAGTCAGAAATATTAGAATCGTCAGAAATATTAGAAACGTCAGAACAGTCAGAAATATTAGAATCGTCAGAAATATTAGAAACGTCAGAACAGTCAGAAATATTAGAAACGTCAGAACAGTCAGAAATATTAGAAACGTCAGAACAGTCAGAAATATTAGAATCGTCAGAAATATTAGAAACGTCAGAACAGTCAGAAATATTAGAAACGTCAGAACAGTCAGAAATATTAGAATCGTCAGAAATATTAGAATCGTCAGAACAGTCAGAAATATTAAAATCGTCAGAGCAGTCAGAAATATGTGAACGAGTAGATCAATTAAAACGGTGCAATCCGTCAGAAGTGTCCGTAATGTCAGGAATAGCAGACTTGCAAAAGGAAGTAAGACTAGTTGATTTGGTTGGCATAGTAGGAGCCAGCTCAGATAATATTGATGTTGTATTGCAAACAGAACAAATGAGGGATGAGGTTATTAGTAAAATACGTAATGAATTAACAGAAAAATCAGTAAAGGATTTTGTTTTAATAGACGGTGTTGTGTACCATAAAGATGCGAATGGAAATAGGGCTTTATATGTTCCATCAATCATACGAGATGAATTAATTAAGCTATCACATGAAAAATTAGGTCATTTGGCTGTTGATAAATGTTACAACCATATGAAATCTAAGTATTATTTTCCGTTAATGAGAACAAGAATAGATGAGTTAATACGTAACTGTCTGAAATGCATTTTACATTCTGTTCCAAAATCTGTCAATAAAAGGGTATTGCATAGCATACCCAAATCGCCAATACCATTTGATACGATTCATATAGATCATTTAGGACCACTGCCGTGTATAAATTCCAAAAGAAAGCATTTATTAGTTATTATCGATTCTTTTACGAAATTTGTAAAACTATTTCCAGTTAATTCTACAAGTACGCGAGAAGTAAATGCTAGTTTAGCAAGATACTTCGAATTTTATAGTAGACCACGTAGAATTATCTCTGATAGAGGTAGCTGTTTTACGTCAATGGAATTCAGCGAGTTTTTAGCAAACCGAAATATTGGACACATAAAAGTGGCGACATGTGCTCCCCAGGCCAACGGACAGGTTGAGAGAGTAAATCGAGTTCTAACTCCAATGCTAGGAAAATTATCAAATCCAATTAATCAAGCTGACTGGTATAAATTAATAAACAAGGTTGAACATGCAATTAATAATTCTGTCCATTCTAGTACATTAAAAACACCTAGTACTCTTCTATTTGGAGTAGATCAAAGAGGTCCAGTAATTGATGAATTATATGAGTATTTAGATCAAAAATTAAGTATTGATAAGGAGAGAAATTTGACAGACATTAGGGATAAAGCAAATATAAATATTGTAGAGTCACAAAAAAGAAACGAAATTTTAAATGCAGTCAAGCAAAGAATGCCAACGAAGTTTAATATTGGAGAATTTGTGGCAATTAGAAATGTAGACGTTACACCTGGCACTTGTAAAAAATTTGCACCTAAATATAAAGGTCCATATAAAATAAACAGAGTTTTTGAAAACGATAGATACGAAGTAACAGATGTAGATAATTGTCAATTAACGCAATTACCTTATAAAGGAATATTAGAAGCAGCCAGGTTAAAGCCATGGCTACAGGTACAAATGAAAACAGTTGCATTATGTTCATAATCTAGATCGAGGTCGATCTATTTGTCAGGTTGACCGAGTTGTAAACATAGTTGTTAAGTATGTACATATTGTATTTAGTGTAAATATCCTGTAATGTGATACGAATTAGTGAGTACGTAGTATAAATTAGAATTAAGAATAATGAATGAATGTGAACTTGACTAGAACTTACGATAACTATAAAATATGTGAAGATAACTTGACGATAATTTTAATCGATATATATACAAGAAAGGAATAAGCACATGGAAATAAAGAGAGAATATTAATTTAATTAAATAAAGACCATCGTTTACACAAGATAATAAAAACGACAGGGGACAGCGAAAAAAAGTGGCAGGAAAAAGTACAATTCATGGCTGAAGAAGGAACACAGGGGGCGGATGCGGAATTGGAACTGGGCCCACTGCACCAACACAGTTGCGAACACACGCACACACACATACACACAATTTCGACCACGCCCACCCATCAACACCCACACACTCAAACTCCCGCCTCTGGCGATGCGTTGCGATTTTAGCCCAAGGCCAGATTTCAATTAAAATTTATTGTTTGTGCCAAAACGAAAGCGAAATAAATTGAAAAATAATAATAAATTGAAATGCGAGATTTATTTTTAAATGGCGTCCAACGCAATAGTTCTTGTGGCCCATCCCCACCCCCTTCAAAAACAATCGGTTTTCAACAGTTACTAAATACTCGACCCTCCACGCTAAATACATATGTGTGTGTGTGGGAAAAGTCTCTTTACAGTCCAACACTTCATCCGGGAACTCTTCTCAATATACTGAAAAGGGCAAAGGGGGGATCCCACCACGGCCACTGAACATTCACAAAAAACGAGGAAAAACGAAAACAACTTGTTCCACACATGAGCTGCCCTGAAAGCAGCTTGGAAATATAAATAACCAAAGTGAAACTTTCAAAGGGATTGCCCCTCCTCAAAATCGCTGGTTTTTCACCTGCCCAACTGCATCAGCCCCCTCCCCTCCCCTCCTGTCATTTTGATTTCAATGAGTTTCCATCCGAAAATGGTATCGCTTCGGTTTCACTTTGCACTTTTGTGTTAAAAGCCCTAATTACACTCTCAGCAGCCACTATGCATATACACCTACCGCCCACCGCCCCCACATCCTGCCCCTCATGTGTCTAGTTGGCAAATTTGACACTTTTCTCATAATTTTGTATTGCTGGCAAACAACTATGATGCAGAGAAAGAAAAACTGGGGGTACAATTATCACTCTTTGGAATTGAAAAGAAAACTGTGTAATCCTTACCAGCAGAAAGTATTTCTCTTCATATATGTAGGTAACTAACTGTTCTACTACCTCTATAATTAATTGTTTAAAAGGAAAACTTATATTCAACAATATGTAATAATAATAGATAGACGATGGCCTCAGCTGCTGGTACTTTAAGTTTATATGTTATAAGTGTTCGAACAACACAGTTTTATATATCTTTTCAAAACTTTCTATATTTTTTCCGGTGTCCTTCGGCCGAGTGGGTCCTCAGCTCCTGTGGTTTTTGTTGTTATTGTGGCCGGGGCCAGCAGCTGCACTCATGGGCTTGTGTTGCCTGTTTGTGTTGGCCAGAGGTTTGCAATTAGCCCAGAGCCTGACAATTGATGGCAGGCGGAGGATGAGCACTCGCCTCCCTGGAAGCCCATACAAGCCCTGACGCAGATTGCCTGTCCCCAATTAGTTGTCGACAGGCCATTTCTCCCCGCACACACATATTGTTTGATTTGACTTTTATGGTTTATAATTGGTTTTTAATGTGGCCGGCAATTAGCAGCGAGCAGTGAGCGGCGGGATCTAGAGCATCTTAAAGATTCAATTTGGTAGCCGCCATAAAGATGTCTCCATAAAATCGCTGGATTTATGCTCGACCATTCAGGAGTGACATGAAGAGCATATTAAATGCAATAAATTCACTTAGCGGCAGCCTGGAAAAAGCTCACATATAAACTCAGGAAAACTCACTGACACGTAAACGATGCCTGGTATAAATGCAATTTCTCTTCTTGACAATGTTTTTCCCGGCGAGCAAGCTTCAAATAAAGAAGTCAAGTGCTGGGGGATGGGTTGGAAAGGGGGGACTTGGGTGGGGAAGTGGGGAAGTGGGGTAAGTCGTTGTGCAGACCTTAATGGAATTGTTGCCTCCACTTCGCAATTATCGGTGCATGAAAAGGAAAGTGCAGCCGCGCGATAATAAAGAACAACAGTAACACGAGCAGGAAAGTCATATGCCAGCACTTGCCCACAGAATCGAGGAGGCGAAGTGGAGAAGTGGGCGGGACCAGGAGAGTACAAAGCCCTTTATCGATTTAATTAATTTTCCTTTCCCTCAAAGCCGCCAGCAGGTGCCGAAAACTGAAAGATTGACTGACTGACTGGCTGACTGAGTGCAGTACATGCAAGCTGTTGTACGGGGATTATGTTACATGAGGTCACCTACTTTCAGGTGTCAAAGTGCCTGAAGTAATTAAAACCGGGTTGGCAACCGATTTGGTTCAAACCATACTGAATCCTACCTAGCATAAATCCGAAGGATCAAAACAGTCTTTACCTTTTTGTATGTCCTTACAGTTAAAATATATTTTTTAATTCAAGACCTCGGTCACAAACTTGCATTAAAACGTATTATTTTCGGTAGAATACAAAATTACAATCAACATGCCCTTGCTCACATTTCTTTTACTTTACCCGCTTTTGTCTGTTTTAAATGCCGTGTTTATAGCTACTTTAGATCGGTGTTAGATTAATGTGCGGACCCTTATACTGACCCTGCCTTTATTTGGTTAACCACAGTACACACTCACCGCCCCAATACACACATGTGTTTAAGTTGGAGCAAACAGAACACAGACCAGTCACGGTATTACTAATCAATTCCAACCTCGATCAATCAGCAACCGCTCATTGACAGCTCCTGGAATTTATCGTAGAACGCAGTAAAGGCCCCCTTATCCTTATCCATATCCCTATCCTTAGCCCACCTTTCCTTTCTTTTCCTTTCCAAACCTCATTAGCCAACACATTTCAGTGAGTCAGCAGCGAGTCGTTCGCACGTGTCTCGCACAGTTGTCGCCTGGTTTTCCATGGCATGCCTAACAGCCATAGAGGGGCGGATTCGGGACACAGGGGCAGCGAGGGGTTAAGCAAGGCTAAGGAGTGTTTTTATTATTGGCCTACTTTACCTGGCCGCCCGCCGCGAAAATGTCCATAATTGACAGTCGGACAGAAATACGCTGGAAATTACGAAGGGAAATAACTGAGTGCACAATCACAGTGAATTTATTTGATTGCTCAATAGGCAAATTGAATGGTATTTATATAAAGTCCCTAGACCTTATTGCCTTATTTATCCTTGGGAATATTTTCCTAATTCTTCGAGCACTAAATATTAGGAAAATACAGTTTTTCCTTTGGCAATATATATAAATTCTTAGACATTATATGGTAACTAGAAGAGTGTGCAATATTAATTAGTAATTTTAACCTTTAGATGACATTTACTTGAATATTCCCAGTCTTAACTTAAAAGGTCTCTTAATATTATTAATTCAAAATATTACTATTTGAATTGGCAATTGAACGAAACATTTTAAATACACATAGATTGTTATCCACACCTTCCAAGCCAATTAATTTAGAAAACATTTACTACCCATTTGAACCTACAATCTTAACTAGAAATTCCAATTTGATGGCAATAATAGAGTCGTAAAAAAAGATTAGTTTTACAACCAATTACTCAAACCTTAAACACCAATCTGACACGGACTTTCATCGGTGGCTTTTTCGGGGTTTTTTCGCCCCGGGAATTGTGCAACTCTTTATCGATTCGACCAAAACCATTTAGATGTGCCCGCTCATCAAGGCCTGGCGGCCATTAAATATAAATTCGACAGGCACCGGGCCATCTGCAGTTGACCCAAAAAGCCACTCGACTGGGGACCTGTGCCAGGAGGCCGAAAACTAAAACTCACAAATCATTGAGCGGTTCGAAAGTGCAGGACGATAACTGCGATTAGTGATGGGGAAATTGCATCTGCATTCCGTTGGGCGAAAGTCTGGCTCATTAATAATGCAGCTGGCATACGGGGCTCCATTTTCCCGAGCCGAGGCCCATTTACTCTTCCGGCTGGCCACACCAACTTGCACTTCCCGAGCTTCCAACTTCCCAACTGCCCAACTGCCCAACTACCTTAACTTCCCCAACTTGCCGCGACTTCCGCTGCTCGTTAGGCGATGGCTCGTGAAATGAGCTCCGACGTTCATTGCACATTATGGCCCACGTCCTGTATGGCTTCTGTTGCTCTTTTCAGTGCTGTTATCCTTTTTTCCAGTCCTTGCATAATTACAGGCGGCGGCTGCAGCCCAAGTTAATAAACAATTTGCACTCCATGTGGCGGAGGCACCTCCCTGGCCGCGCATTATTCGTTAATTACTTTTTAATTGCACGGGCAATAGCCCAATTTCGCTTATTCGGCCTGTCCTCGGTGCGTATACTTAACATTTGTTTTTGGTATGCATGTATTTCGGGTGTTTTTCTAAGGTTTCTCCTTGCGTCATAGGCGTATCCACTTTGCATGTCCCTCGACTCGACAGGGCTGCTCTTTTTGGGGGTTTGGGCCAACTAAATTAAATTACTTGCCTTTTAGAGCGATTGTCATGATGAGTCACGGCTAAAAATGTGCAAATTGAGCCTCCTCTGGCGCTGCCTTTTTTTTTACAAATTTTTGGGTATGACGAAGGTTCTGCTGATTGTCGCGTTGCTACCTGAATTTTCAATGATGTTTAAAGAGAGGAGCATATGAAGGTGTGGTTTTAAAACTCCAAGAGAAAACCTTTTGAAACGCAATTACTTTTACTTTAAAGACATTTAGCCAACCACTTTTTAAAAGCGATGGTGAAAGTACCTGCAAAGTCATGATTGGAACTCCTTTCCAATTTCCTTTTTTATCAAACTATCCCCCGTTTCAACTATTCATACCTAAGGATATTTATTTAAACGGCTTACAAATGGCCTGATTACGTGCTAGAAATACTTAAAGGGAAGATCACAAGAACTGTTGCCCACGAATGCAACATAAATCTCAACCGATGCTGGAGGACACTCTTGGGAATGGGTAATCGACCCGCATCCCCTCATCCTTCGAAAACTGTGCAAATGCCGTCACGTCAGTGAGAACCTGTCGATGTTGTTGCTTAGCGCGTTGTTGTCCTCGTCTTCGTGCTGCTCCTGCTCCTGCTGGCCCAGGACCCACCGACTGACAGATGGCTGCCTGGTGGCATTAGGTGGCAATTTGTAGGCAATGGGCAGCCGAGGAGCCAGCGAAACAATCGCCCTCGGCCGACTGCTCCTTCCGAAGGGCTTGGCATCGTTCGTATCCAGAAAGAAATTGCCACGAATCCTGCAAGCGGGCTTATCAGACGGACTCGCCGAGATTGAGCGATTGCCAACTCACCTGGGATCCGCCCCCATCCCCATGTGGGCGGGGCCGCTTCCTGGCTCACGGCAGATGCCGAACATTTCGGAGGGTTCGCATCGCTGGGCGGGGAATCCCCGGGGCTGGCCCACACTCTCCACGAAGTACTCCCAGGCTCGCTGGTGACTGCAGCCAACTGCAAGAGGAAATTGATATATTAGCTGTTTAGAACAGTTGTCTTATATTCAAAATTAAATATTAAACACTAAAGAATATCTTAATTATAATGTATCTGAATTATATCTAAGAAAATTATTAAAACCAAAGATGTTGGTCGAATATTGCAATTATTACTTGATATTCAGTTATTACTTGACATCTGTAAAGCCTCTTATCAATTATTCTTACTCTGAAATTTGTCTAATCATGCAATTTATATATATACAATATATACCACATATTTTTCTGCTTTTAGAAACTTTTCGTAAAAAAAGCTTAAACTGTTTATTATTAGATGGACATTCTTTTTCTATCATAGATTGTGACTGTTAATATTTGTTTAAAAATATAGATACAAATCTTCGCATTAAAAATATGTCTAATATATAAATTCAAAAAATTCTTCTTAAGAAGGACTAAGACTAAAATCTTTGTGTAACTTAAGAATGTTTAAAAAAGTAAAAGTTGAATTTTATTGAGAATTACTCCAGGTTAGTACCCACCAATTATCCCCAGCCAGTTATTGGCAATGTTCTGCCTGGCACAGCCCGGCTGCAGGGGTCGTCCTCCATTTGGGTAGAAGTCCGCATGGCCCATGGCCGCAGGGTTGCCCAGGAGGCCTCCGTCCGTGTGGATGACGTCCACGAACCTGGCATCGCTGGGACTCAGGCGGCGGTTGGAGCTGTTGCCCTCGAAAAGGGGCAGGGCCGGATCGAGGGCCGTTATCCTGGCCAGCTTAATGCCCCACTCCTGCAGCTGCTTGCCCGCGAACCCGGCCACCTCGGCGCCCAGGCTGAAGCCAATCAGGTGGATGTACTTGGCCGGATAGCCCTTGTCCACCAGGAATCGCAGGAACCTGGCCAAATAGCGGGCCGTCACCGGCAGATTCTCCACGGCATTCGAGTACCAGGGCACCGCTGTCATCGCACTCCAGTCGATGAGGATGACATTGTACTTGCCCCGCCTGAGGAAGGCTGCAAACATGGACACGGGGTCAGAATAAATATAGGAGGGAGGTGGCAGTCCACTCACCGTCCTTCAGCTCCTGGCTGCTCTGCCGTTCGCCGGTGGCCGACTCCGAAAAACCGTGCAGATAGATGGCCAGCGGGTAATTGAAATTGAAATTGCTCTGCGCCAGCCGGGCATCGTCGCTCAGGTGGAGCAGTTGGGCGGCGTTGCGGTTCCGGCTGCAATGGAAGGTGGCCCCGATTTTGATGGCCCCTCAAGATGCATGGACTGGGATCGGAAGGGCGACGTTTGCTTACCTGGTGTACAGCATGAACTGTATGTCCTCGCGTTCTTTAATCGCACAGCAGGTGGAGCAGGATCCACGCGGGGCGGCGCTGTAGAAGATGGGGGAACCAGCTGGGGATTTAAGCATAAAATTAAATTGTTTCCATTTTGGAACTTTTCTTAAAGCAATAAAGCAATTAAATTGTTTGTATTTCATAATTATCTATTCAGATATTAATAGATTACTTGTTCATGTCTCAATTTACTTTTAAATTGAGTAAAATGTATACACAAGACTTTATTAATATTCAAATAAAACGAACAAATGGTAAGCCGCTAAATAACATCCGCTGAAACTTCAAGAGGAAATCGAATTTGTCAAGTGCCAAACACGAGCAAATTTATCTAGAGCTTGGAACACAAAACTAATTGATTCATTAGCTTCATTAACTGGCTGGCAACGCGTCCGAATGCCAGGTAGCCATAACCATAACATAACAATAACAATAACACACAGTAACAACAAAGACCAAAACCCAAACAAAAACAGTGGCAAAGAAAACGAAACTGGCCTAACGAAGCCCAACTTAGCCGTGAACTTGAGGGGAGTTAAATGAAATCAAGTGGAATGGTATGTAGATGCGGCCAGTCAATGTACAAGTGCTACAGCAGTAGCCACAAAGACAGCACGTGACGCATACGCCGCGTGTTACGTACCAGAGGCACAAACAAAAAACAAAGAAAAATAAAAACAAGTTTTCATTTCCATCAGGTTTTCGCTGTTCACACGACCGAGACTTTAATCAGTTCGATTGGTGGGTGGGTGAAACCGCCAGTGGGTCAACCACTTTGG
Source organism: Drosophila kurseongensis (assembly GCA_018153305.1). Lineage (NCBI taxonomy): Eukaryota > Metazoa > Arthropoda > Insecta > Diptera > Drosophilidae > Drosophila > Drosophila kurseongensis. The sequence goes on from JAECXX010000004.1 coordinate 25,188,206, forward strand.
ACTGAGATGTCAATGACGCTGCTCCGCCTTCCTTTTTCGCTCTGTTTGTTTTGCTACACATTTTTATCGCCAGTTGCGACTGCATACGGATAAAACACTTGATTAGATGCCAAGTAACAATGACGATGGCCTTAGCCAATGCCGGATTCATTTGCAATTCCGTCCACTTATCACCTTCCTTTTGGCTGGCAAAAAATTATATTAACTTTTAAATGGTCTTCTATTGAGTTATGGTATTTGGTATTTGCACATATAAAGAGAGACTCAGACTCTTATTATAAAATATTATTTTAAATATTGATTGAAGTTGAATTAATACAAAATTGGTTGTTAGTGGGAAAGTAGTTTATTTAGGGAAAACCACATCGAAATCTAATTAATCTTTATTAGGCAATATAAGTAAAATACTTTTCAAATCAATTGCTAATCTTTTTCTAATATTAATTAATCTGCAGCCAAAGCTAGTAATTAAATGCCTAATTATAAGTCAGAGTATCTCAACTTCGTTTTCCGCAGTCCTTTTTATTGCTTTAATTTACTCCAAATTTTATGTATGTAGCTTAAATATCTTTTATTTATGTTAATGTGCTGGCTGCGTTGATTTTTTTGCTGCAGAGCGGAAGAGTTTGTCGCGCTTATTTATGAGGAATGTTCCGAGGTATTGCTATTTAATTTTATTTTACGTATTCTTTGTTTTGCTTTGCCTGTGGTTTCGCGACGTCATGCCGTGCATTTAATTTGTATTTCTGTTTTTTAATTATCACGCTACTAGCTTTAATTTAAATGTACGTTTGGCTGGCAGTTAATAAGGGGCTTTAAGCCGCGGTGATTGTTATGGTTGCACTCAGAACTTTACGGGTACCGGCTTTATGCTTCTATTCGAGTGATTCCCCGACTGGCATTGAAGACGGTGTGGTTTACGCCATTAAGAATGTCGTAAAGTGCGGCACGTTATGATCTATATAAGTTGTGCGAGGAGGAAGAGACAAAGAAGGGGCTTTACAAGTGATATGCGATACATTGATGATTTGTTTGGCTAGTAAATATCTTTGTGCTGGCCCACCCCCTTTCCAGCTGCCCTCCTTCACGGCTCAGTGGCCATCCAGCTGACCTACCCCAAGTCAAATATTGCCGATGGTCAACAATTGAATCTTTTGAGTGCGCGTATCAACAAAGACGTCAGCTTGTTTGGTTTACAAGCCATTCCGCCTTGAACTTATGTGTATAGTTACGCCCCAACCGCCCACTTGGGACACGATTTTCCAGCTGACATTGAGGAGAATCAATGCTAATAGATGCCACTTTCGGTTTTAGCCTCAGTTTCCAATCACGATGTCTCAACTTACCCAGCAGAAATGCAAATACATTGCATAATGTCGAGGCGGCCGGCAACACCATGGCAAACACAATAAATTAGTTCAAATATGAAGTCAAGAGCTACGGCGATTTTCGTACAATGAACCCCCGATTTTGGGCGTGCAATTCCAATTCACTTAGGTACGCGAAAATCAACATTCAAATCGGTTTCCGCATTTGTTATATATTGTTTTATGTTTGCCTAGCCATCACAAATCGCGATTACGATCGATAACAAAAACGATCTGTTCTCGACGAGCACCGAACACGGACTGAACGGTCGGAACTCCCGATCCGCCGAGCTAGACTTTCTGCCTCTGCCTCTGCCGCAGTCGACTACGCTGCCCGCGTCGCTGCCGATCTGATAAGCAGAATTCGCGAGGCCCTAAAACGAAAGACTGAGGCAACAAACTTTTGCGCGTCTGTAAGCCATAATACGTTCCGTATTTAAATGAGTTAATCAGGCATGCAAAAGCCGGCCGAGATCGTAAAATAGATTTTCAGTTTCCTGATTGTCGCGCGTCCGACACCCACCACCTACCACCCACTCCATGCCGGGCATTCTAAATGAGCAGGCCACCCAGGCGATCTTTGCCTGGAAAAAGGCAAGCCAAAAGTTCAGCCGGATCCATCTGACAGGCGGCTCACCTTGACCAGATGCGACTTTCCGTTTCAGTTCACTTATCGCCCCTCGATCGGATTCAACATCCGACAGCCATAAGGTGGGGGATACCTATTGAAAACTAATCATTATATATCGTTAGTTCAGTTAAGCAGTAACGAATGTTCCGTTAGGTATTTTGGCTGAAATTCAAAGTATTTTTAAAGTTAAATTAATATTAAGAAATAATTAATGATTTATTTTGTTTGCAAAATATAGTTAAAAAGTTAATTTTTTTAAGGTCATTGCGACTTTTTCAGTTTCTTTTCGTTTTTTTTTCTGACCCATCCCTTGCAGGTCTTTTGTTTCTGAAGGTCTGTTAGTACGCCGCTAAATTGGCCATTAATCACAGGAAAATAAAAAGAGGAAAGTAAGGGCATTAAAGCTTCGATCCAACAGTTTGTGAAATTATTTTCAATGCGGGCGTGCGATTTCGCGGCTTTTTGCGCTTTCGTCTCAGCTGTCGATATATACGTCGTATCCAGTGGCGGCTTACAGGCTATAATATCAGCGGTAAATGGTTGCACAAAAATTTCACAAATTTGGTTTGATAGTCACTTAAAAATGTCATAGAGTTTTGGAATAACTAACAAATCTTTGAATTTAAAAAAAAATTCAAATTAAATATTACCCTGAAATTCAAAAGAAAACCCCCTTCCACTTATTGCCAACATTCACCATGGTCGCCAAACCGGTGACCACTCAACCAGAGATCGATCAGCTGTTGTTACAGATGGCAAGAAATAATTGCAAAAAGATTCTTTGGACATTGCGGTTGCCAATGAAACATTTGATTGATTTGCCATTGCTTGCATAAGCCCCCAAATACCAATTAAATGTATACCTTGCATGTATGCAATTAAGCCGCAGAAGCCCTCGCTGGCGAACAATTTGCACGATGTTCGAAGTGGCATTGGGGAACCATCAAGTGCAAGGGCTCCGCTTCAAAGCCACACAGTCAAGGAAAGCCATGTGTTCTAGGTTCTACACCAAGAGCAAGCCCATTAGTCGTCCCCACACTTGAAATTGTGCGAAAAAGGAAAATGGAAATACAGACGGCGAAAATAGCTTTACAACTTCCTCAAGCCTTGCCAAAATTTATGGCCCGCAAATAATAAATACAATTGGTTTTGCAACAAAGGGAGCAGCTCCCAAAAATAGCCACATTAACTATAAATAGCTTAATACGATCGTAAACCAGTTCATTCAATCAGGGCTTAAAAAGGTGCTGAATCACTAAATTAATTACCCGAGGGGATGGTCAACAATGGGTAGTTCTTATAAATGGAAAGATTCGAAATCAATTAACGATCTGTCAGTCTGAGGTCGAACACCCAAACTGACCTCAGAAGGCGTCTATGCAGACATACAGATATTGAGATACAAACATGGCCAGAAACAAAGCAAAAGACTGCTCATCAATTTGCATAATCACTCGTTGATTCGATACGAAATCAGACCGTTAGCCAATGCGTAGATTGCAATCGACTGCTAATTTAGCATCTTTAAATTTCATTTTTATTGTTCGAAGTGTCGACTGCAAAATATACTTTGTCGGATCTTTATGGACATGTCAAACGGCTTCTGGAAAAGGCCTTGAAAGTTGCAGCCATCACTTACAGCTAAACAGTTTAAAGTCGACATGTCGTCATAATAGGCCAGATCAATATGTGCCTACTGTTTGGTTAATTAATACTACTCTGCTGCTTGTGAATTTATGATGGTAAATCGAATTTATTGCCTGTCCATTCTGGCAGAAAAAACATTTGAAAACAGTTAAACACAAAAAAGTACTTAATAAAAGAAAGTCAGTTTGAAAGTTCAAGCTGAATACAAAATTTAAATGTCAGACTAAAGTCTCAGTTTTTGTAATAATAATTAAGGGTTTATTTATTGCCATTGAAAAGGCTATTTTATTTTAAACTCACCCACAATATTTTTTCATACAATATTATATTTTGTGATAGAATGTCGTAAACACTTCACACAACGCCGAACTTGATCGTTGGCTTTTAAAGTTAGTAATAACTTTGTATTTAAATTTGTTCTGATTCATGTGTGCACTAAATTATAATTCCCAAAGCTATATTTTTTTAATGACAAACATTTCAAGCAGTTCTAATAATTTAAATGCAGCTAAGCTAAGAACCATAATAAACCGAAATTTCGGACTGCTGCAAATGGGTCTTAATCATAAGCTTACAGATAATTGAAACCAAACGAGGGAATGTTCTTTCTTCGTTTCAGTGCAATAAACTTTTAATAACCTTACCAGTTTTAATCTGCAATACAAAATCAGTTTACTGCTCACTATCCTTTCCTTTATTTTTTCTGTTTTACTAGTTTTGTTTAGCTTAAAAGAAAACGAGAAAATGTGGGGAGATAAGCCTAGGATCTTTGGGGATTTGAAAAATACCGTTTTACTATATTTCTTGGTCGTACTTTAGGTTTTGCTGTGCTTCACACCGCTTTTAACTGAATTATATACATACTTTATGGGTGAATAACACAAATAGATTATAAGCACAATTCCTAGCGTACTTAAAGGCGTGGAGATTAAATCTTTTCTTACCTTATCTGTGATTTCAGGACAAGCTGCTGAGCAAACTGGAGGAGGAGAGCGAGCCGGACCCGCCCACTTCGCAGGAGGACGAGTGTGTGATCTGTATCAATGCGCGGGCCACCATGCAGACCTCTCCATGTGGCCACCGCGTCGTCTGCCGGCGGTGCTTCGTGAAGACGATCCAGAGCGCGGTGGCCCAGCGGCTGCTGCCCCTGCGCTGCGTGATCTGCCGGGCGCGGGTGAACCGGCTGACCTCGTCCTCGGGCACCTGGCGCATCCAGGAGTCGGCCAGCAGCTACTCGATGGGCGCCAAGAGCTGGGCCTCCGCCGGAGTGGCCGCCGGCGGGGTAGTGCCCTCGGCCAGCTCCTACTCGATGAACGACGCGCACAGCGGGCACCACTCGTTCCACCAGCCCACGCTGCACAAGTCGGCGGTGGGGCGGCACCACCCGCACCACTATGTCCCCCGCACAGGATCGGCCCATGCCCGCGTGTCCCAGTCGGACAGCCTGTACTCGATGAGCTCGACGGGATCGGCGGCCTCGTCGGCCTCCGGCTACTCGCACTACTCCAAGACGTCTTCCATATCGAGCAACGGTCCCTGCTCTCCAGCCTCGCCGGCCGTGGCTTCCAGCTCCAATCACCTGGCGCCGCCCTCGCCCACCACCCACCACCATCCCCACGGCCTGTCCTCGCCCACTCCCTCGGGCTCCTCGGGGAGTTCCCTCTCGCCGCGCGAGAACGGCGCCTCGCACTCGCACTCCCATCATGGCGGCTGTCCCAGTGGCTGCTCCGGTGCCGTGCCGAGGAAGCCGCTGCACGCGCTCACCAACTGCTCCTCCGCACCCGCTCCCGCCTCCGGCTCCTCCTCCAGCGGCAGTGGCCACAGTGCGGGGGGCGGAAGCGGAACCAGCGGCATGATGACGCCCACGCACACGTACCCGGGTCGCAGGCACGTGAAGAACCGACTGATGGACATCCAGAACCGCCTGCCGCCCATCAAGGAGTTCCGTAGTCCGGCCAAGGTGCCGCATCCCTCGCCGGTGCACGTCAGCAATCCCAGATTTCGGTGAGTGGGGCACCTGTATACTGGAAAGTGTGGCAGGGACTCAAGTACTCTGTTCCTTGCAGCTACTCCACTTACACCAAGTCCAGTGCCCACGAGCTGGCTCCGCTGCTTAGGGAGTCCGGATCGCCGCCGCCACGTCGACCCAGTCCGATGAACATCCAGCTCAGCTGCTCCCCACTGGCCCCGCCCCCTTTGAAGGCGGGCGGGGCAAGGATCTGCCCGCTGACCTCGAAGAACTCGCTGCCCAAAAACGCTTACGTGATGCCCAAGGACAAGAAGCCGCCAGCTTCTGCTCCGCAGGGAAAAGCAACTGGCACTGCCGCCAAGTCGACTCCACAGGGAGCGGGCTGCTCGAGGGCCTCTGCAGGATGTGCCGCTGCCAGTTCAGGATCCGCAGGTCCTGGACCAGCCGCCAATCCCAAGCCCACGTCAAGCTCTTCCAGTCGCAGTTTTCCGCTTTTCTCCGCCGCCAGCAATCAGAGTGAGTTTTCTTTTAAGTTTATTTATTTATAATAAATGATGGAATAGTTTATAGAACTAAAGCTAACATAAAAGGTATAGTGCTAGCTCCGAGGCCTTCGAGTATGATTATTTAAAGATGTTTAGTATTACTTATTATATATAAGTTAACATGCATACATTAACTTTCTAATGAGTAGCCCCAAAATATTGATGAAATCTCTAGAAATTTAAGAAAAGATTTTAAGATGAATCTGAAAGAATTTCCTTCCATATTCTTGCAGAGTTCACATTTTTGAAAGTTCTTACTTTAACTATATAACATATATTCTGTAATAATAAGGGTTAACATATATTCCAGGAGAGAAGGCTGACAATAAGAAGAACGAGTCCGTTGAGCGCAAGAAGAAGGAGGAGAAGATCAAGCTGAAGGCCGAGAAGGAAGCCAGGAAGGTGGGTGAAATGGCAGGAAACTTTGGAGGACCCCGTCCCGCTCTTTGTTTGGGAGATGCATTGTTTTCCCCCCGAAACCCCGAAGCCCCCAAACAGGCTGTGCATATTTGTATTGTTTGTAATTGGCCTCGTTCCCCTTTTTCTTTCTGCCAACTGTTTTGGAAAAGTTTTTCATTAATCGCGGGCGAAAGGGCTTAGGGAAGTGGGGGAACCGAGTTCTCCTTTTGTGCCGGCAAAGCATAAATTTCCAAACTTACGAGCACGGGAGACTCATAAAGCCCGGGCAATTCCGATTTTCTTGTTTATGATTTCCACTGCATGCAAACAAAGTTATTCATTTTGCATTTCCCATTTTCCATTTTGCATTTTGCAGGAGGAGAAGCGAATGGCCAAGGAGGAGGAGCGTCAGGCCAAGCTGCACGCCAAGGAGGAGAAGAAGCGCGGCAAGAAGGAGGCCAAGGAGCTGCTGTTGGCCAACGATGGGAACAGCAAGAAGTGAAGGGGGGAACCCGATTAGCCAGCAAAAACGCATATTTCCAGTTGCAATTCTAGCCCTAAGAACATCACCAAGTACCCAAGCCCGTACTATATCAGATCGAACCGGATCGAATTAGATCGCCATCTCTCACACCTCAACATCCCCACATGAAACGAGCTTGATTGTATTTTTAGGATAAAATTTTGTCAGTTAGCCATTAATCGTTTCTTTAAGTTTATAACCGAAATGGAGAAGAGCAAAGCCAAATATAAAAAATAAATATCTAAAACAACAGATATCTCCCTATAACTCCTTAAGAATTAACATCCTGCAAGAGTCTCTATATGGTTTTCTTCCATTTCAATTAAGATTTCACCTTAATTTGGTATGGAAAGCCATATTTTAAATACTTTACTGTCCAGAACTCTATCTTTACTTTATACATTTCAACAGTTTTAAATCTTTTAATTGGTTTAATTAAAGAGCCCTAACTTTTCAGTGATTTTCTTTCCGAAACAGCAAAAAATCATGCCAAACCTTTGTATAAACGATAAACCTTTGGCAGAATCGGATACATCCACTTGATCTTAGCTTTAATTTCACATTTAGTTTTAAGCTAAAACTTCCATTTATTTTTCCCTTGGTTTACTGACCACTTTCATAACTCTTCACAGTCTAGAGATATGATAAGAGTAAGACGATATCGCTGCCTTTCGTTCGACATTGCCTCAGTCTCAGCTCATCTGTCTCATTATCAAATTAAAGGTTGTTGAAACGATTTCAATTTGAACAGATTCCGATAGAAATATCCGTACTAGACCTTTTTACCTTCAAGTTTCCGAATACTAGACTACTAACAAGATACCCCTAATTAGAGAGAACCTCATCTCGAGATATAGAACCATGACCACATCAAGGCAAGCCAATGTTAGAGCCAAGCTTTAGCAAACGTAAGCCCGAATCCGGATATATTAATAGATATGTACTAACAGTATGTTAACATGTTGACTAACAAATTATAAAAGACGAGAGCATATTAAAGTAGTTTTCATATACCCCTCTATATATATTATATATATCTGTAACTAAACCTATAGATTCCATACCTATATTGGAAACTGTTCAAGCGGCAAAAATAAGCAATGTTTCGATGTATGTATGTGTATATGTGTTACCAGGATTGTTTTAAAAACAGAAAAAGATATCCCGCAAAAGGGGAGCAAATAAACCCAATAAAGAATCAATTATGTTAAGCTCGGCGTTTCGTTAGCTTGGACAATTTTCTTTTCTGCCAATCGCTCCTTGGCTTTCAGGCACCCATTGAAGACCTTTCCGAAGATATTGGGCAGTTCTCCCCGGCACTGAAGATTGCCCAGCTTGTGGAGGGCTCCGAAGTCCAGGCAATCGATGTGGTCATCTCCATTGCAGTCCTGTCCGTGCTTAAACATGTAGTTCTGGACCGTGTCGGCTGCACAGTGGGGCTGGTTCACGCAGTTGGTGAAGGCTGAATGGGGATATTGCATTTGGGATGGTCATTCAACTGGACAATATCAACTTACCGTCGTCGGAGAGCGCTGTATCCGTGGGCAGAGTCAGTTGGCCCGCCTCCACCCAGTAGCCCCAAGTAATCCGGAAAATGCCGCATGCCCCATTCACACAAATTGCGGATGCATTGCAGCCACTCATTGTTTCGCACAGACAGTCCAGGCAATCTTCCGTGACGGGTTTGTTTTTCACTAAATGCACAGAACAAAATGAGTACCAATTTTCTTGATTCTCAGAATATATTCAAGTAAAATATTTTTTTTAACTACTGATTTATTTAATTGAAATACCAAAAAATAAATATAACAAATGTAAATATATATATCATATATCATATATGCAATGGTTTCTCGACTCAGTGTACGAGAAAAGTGCAAATGGGCGGATGTAACGGCCGGGCTTATAGTATAAAGCTATCCCGACAAACTGGCTTTAGTTTACTATACAGCAGATTTCCATAATTATAGAGCAATCTCTACTACGTACTAAGCCTCAAATGGCACAGTGGTTTGACAACACAAATCTCGCTGAGGTTGTTAGGTTTTATGGTCTAAGCCACTTACCCTCATGACTGGACCCACTGTCCACCAGTAGCCACAAACAAGCCAAGCCGACGAGTAATCGAAGCATATCTGAGCTTTGATTCCGATCTAGAATAGAGACCCCGACCTTCTGCCGCCGTGTTGACCACACAACTGATCTTACTTGGCTCAGAGCCACTTGTTTATTAATCAAAATTAACGCCTATATTAGCAATGCAATTTTCGCACATAAATTACGCGGACTCTTCCTCATAAGTTAGTTACTAAAAACTAGTTGAAGGGCTTAGTTTGCTTTCTGACGCTCGCCATCCCGAATGGCGTTTCTCAAACAGCGTTTGAAGATGTTCTCGTAGGTAAAGGGCATGTCCGCTTTGCAATTGAAGGGACCCATGTAATGAATGGCCCCGTAATCGTAGCAGTCCTCCTTCTCGTCATCGTTGCAATCCTGTCCGTACTTCACCATATAGCTCTGCAAGGTATCAGCTGCACAGTAAGGATCATTGGCGCAGTTGGTAAAAGCTGACAAGTAAAAGAGTGTTGAATGAATTATCGATCCAATTCAAGGGCCAATCCCAGTTCTTACAGCTATCCGTTAAAGGCGAATCGCCTGGTATTGTCAGTCTTCCCGAATCCACCCACTGATCCCAGGTGAGCCTGAAGATGCCACATGCCCCATTCACACACACCGCGGTGGCATTGCACCCACTCAGCGCCTCACACATACACACCAGGCATGTTTCTGTAATGGGCTTCGCGTTCTCAGCTGCCACCCACCTCCCGCCAATTGTTAGGCCGAGAAACCAAAATAGTATATGTCTATAGTGCATAGCTCAGCTGCCTGATCAATATTCACTTCCGATTCGATGCGTTTCGCGATTGTTCGGCCACTGAATCGTTTTCAGCAGTGACTACTGATTTTTATTAAGCACTGCTCTGAGAATTGGCTCTATCGAAAGTGGCTAATTGCAGTAATAGGAAATGCACCGGTCTAGTGTTAAGTCCGGGGTGATTCCCGGTTGTTATTTATTCACCATAAGAATCTTAACTTTTTAACAAATTATTAGCTGTTTCGAAAAGATTTGCTTTGTTTCAAAAGCATTTGAAAAATAACAAATTTAATTATTAAAAAGAGTCACAATTATATCACTCCAAGCCCTCATCCTGGTACTTTTCAATGCATTCTTCGAAGGCAGTCTGGTATTTGTAGGGCAAGTCTGCCTGACAGCCATAAGCCCCCAATTTGTGGATTTTGGCATAATCGTGGCAATCCATGTCGCCATCATCATTGCAGTCCTGATTGAACTTCTTCATATAATTCTGCACCAAGTCAGCGGCACAGTGCGGATCGTTGGCACAGTTGATGAAGGCCTTCTCAGAGTCGGCATGCTCTCCATTAAGAGTCAGTTTTCCAGCATCCACCCAGTAGGCCCAGGTGATGCGGAAAATGCCGCAGGTGCCCTTCTCCGGACTGGTGCAAATCGCCGTGGCATTGCAGCCACTGATGGCCTCACAAATACAGGTAAGGCACTTCTCTGTCACAGGCTTATCCAGCACATGACCTGTGAATGAAACTAGTCAGACCTATTTCCTCTAAAATATTTTTTGGAGAAAACTCACCTTGACCTTGCACCAACGAAGGCGACAGCATCAGCAGTAAGCTAAGAAAATACCCCAGTAAAGCTCTCATTCTCCCGCTTGATAAAGTAGTTGCATCTGACACCTCTGCATATAAAACTGCGAATGGTGCCAGCGAATCCAATGGACTGCCTACTAACCCGGTTACTCCGGCAAACTAGCGGGCAATACCGGTTTCTAGGGCGCATCCACATCCACACCCACTCGAATAGATAGCGACTGCTACCCCTTAAACCTCACCCTCAGTTTAAAAACAAAACCTATTTGATATTTCTAATCTACTTTGTGCACTGATTTTTAACATTTTGGCTGCTGAACTTTTTATGCCTTTTGGTCCTTATAGATAGGTTAGACTATTAAAATTTTCGGAGCCTATAGCCTTGTGGTTAAACAGACCATTAAGGAACAGGGATATGTTTTATACTTTTAGATCATAAACCATACCTATACAAATTAAAAAAAAGGGTGCAATTAATTCATATAATTTGAGCACGGAAAATATTAAGGAATAATTGACTTGTAAATCTGCGTCTCATATTTTAAAAACGTCCCAAAAAGTATGCAACGTTAAGAAGTACAAATATTTTATAGTATGCTGTAAAGGCTGACTTATTTTTTTATACACTGTTCAAAAGTTTATTATTATTTTAATTTTTGTAACCTAAATTCCTAAGCGAGACTCCTTTTTCAGACTACAAAAACTATTCTTCAAAAAATGTAGATATATACAATGTAAAACTGAAAACGATGTTGAGAGCTGTGATTTATATTTATTCCCTTGTCGTATTGTCATTTATTATCAATCTCGATTGCGCAATCTTATTCGAATTCAAATGCATTGCCATAAATTATTAGTTATTACATTATTTAAATTTAATTAAGACATAAGTTTAGCAAGATTATGGGATTACTTGCTGGAGCGAACGTCGATTTGCTGGAAAGAATTGAGGCAGTTGGTCAGCTGCGTCTGGTACTGGTAGCTCAGCTCGCCCTTGCACCCGTATCCGCCCAACTTGTGGATGGCCGCGAAGTCATAGCAATCGATGGCGTTGTCCCCGTTGCAGTCCTGCCCGAACTTGGTCATGTAATTCTGGATGGTGTTGGCCGCGCAGTACGGATCGTTCACGCAGTTGGCATAGGCTGGGGTAGATAAGTGCTGATAAGATTTATGGAAAACATTAAAAATAAGAAAGGATTACCGTCCTCCGACTGGGGACTCTCGTTGCCCAAGGTCAGCTTGCCGCCGTCGGACCAGTAAGCCCACGTGATGCGAAACAGGCCGCAGACTCCGCCGCCGCAGTAACGGGTCTGATTGCATCCACTGATGGCCTCGCAGATGCATCCCAGGCACACATCAGTCACCGGCTTATCTGCATGGGGTTAAAAGATCGTTCAAATCAAATCAGTTCAGTTCAGTTCACTGATTAGCCCCGCGAGTGTAAATATTGTCGAAGCAAAACTCGAATGGTGTCACACATTTTTGCCCAGATCATGTCATCGCTTTATTCAGAGCATTCGGTAATGTTTTGATTTTTGAGAGTTAAGATTCCAGAAGAACACAGTGAAAAAGTAGCGCTCATTATATGGGAATCTTTCGGTTAACAATACTAAACATTAAGTGAGAAATTAAGTTATAGAAGATAAACTATCTGTTAGAGCAAAACAATCATTTTAAAATTCCAAGCAAATATACTTCATTTTTAGATTATGATTACCTATTAACAAGAAATGCTCTTACAGTTATTATTATAGGAATTAAAATAAGTCCTTTAGTATCATTTTGGTTTCCCCCTTATAAGTTAAGTCATAAAATTTCAAAAATATTAATAATATTGAAGGAACAAAAGTCAATTCCGTCGGCTGCACGCCCATGAACCTGAAAATACAAGCCGTTGAATCTGTCAGCCTCACGTCCCCATCTCATATTTTACCGAACTAGTTTTGCAACTTTCAATGGCAACATTGAAGCATCAACGTAGAACAAATCCGGCAGACGCAGGCAGTAGGCGAGGATGAGTCAATACATCGGCGTTATCAAGACCTTGTTCTTGTAATTAATTTCGTATTTTTAACGAGTATTGGCAATTTGCAAAGTCGAGAAGATTGGATGGCAATCAAGCACAGCATGTCTTCTAGCCTTCTGCCTCACCCACACGCGCTAATTTAGAGGTTTCTGAGTTCACTGACCTATGCAAAACAATCTTGAAAGGCTTCAAAATTGGGTCAAGACTAAAAATGGTTTATCACGCCGCCAAAATATCAAAGGAAAATTGGTTTTATTTTTAATTAATTAATTTAGTTCAAATTTAAAAATTATTAAAGCAGAATCTACTTCATATAAACATTTTTTAATGGGTTTTTCCTTGCTCTGAGATAACCCACACGCAGGCAGAGATAAAACTTACGATCCGACGTCATCGAAACAAATTGTCACGAAGGTGGGATTTTGTCGGGCTAAACAATAGAGTACCAATTGGCACTACACAACTTAATTCCGCATTCGGGGAAATTTTAAATAAAACTACATCCTTCTTCCGAAGACTTGAGTTGTGTTAATTACCCATATAAACAATTAATTTATTAAATAGAAATCCTATTATATTATTACCGCCTATGATTAGTAAATGATTTTCAAAAATACTACGAATTCATTTCCGCTTAATGTAATGGGGATATACAAATCGGAAGTAATTTCAATGGCAAAACTGCGCTATTGAAAAACCAACGCAGTCAACGGCCCGAGTATAAAATGATAGATGTGCGTCTATCGAATCTGAAACCAATCCAAAACCCCCGACCATTAATGGACGTTTGTCAACTTCCAGATACTTGTTGTATGCAAATGCCGACAAGCACAATGGATAAATGTATCTGGGAAATCCGTTTAAGAACGAAACATGTCTTGGCGCAAAACAAAAGATTCAAATATCTATACAATTGCTAATTAATGTTAATAAATGCAGACGATCCGGTATTTGTGTTTTGTGCTAAAAGCAAATCACAGCAAATGCGTAACAAATTCGTCTCGGGAGGAACGGAAATGTTCGTTCTCCCCTAAATAATATTTTTCGAATTATTTAACTCACCGTTGGCTTGAATGAGAGCAGCGAACCCCAGGCACAATAGAGCGCCAAACGCCAGAGTGCAGCACAATTTGTTGGCAGCCATTTTTAAGCAGAACTTTTGTCCGAAATATATTTGTTTTAAAATGCAATTTTAAGAACCGCTAAACAGTATTCTCAAGCTGTGTATAGAACCGAACTCTATCGAGCTGCCCGATCAACTAAGCTGGAAATACTACGGGCCTCGCTTTTTTGTTAGCAAAAGCTTACTCAAAGCTCCAAAACAAAAGACTCAAGCTGAGAACTCGAGAGAGTGATACTACTAAAATAAGTAAAAACATAAGAGATATACGTCGGTTTGATTTTAAATGTATACTTTAGGGAGACAGTGGTTAACGTCTTCAGTGCTGCAGCAAAATGTATCAAGATAGAAAGTTTGACTTAAAGCTATAAATAAGAAGTTACTCTGCTTTAAAATTTTCTTTTTGGGTACATATTTAATTAAGTTGAATTCTAAAATCAAAATATAATTTCTAAAATGTGGAAGAAGCCTGCCTTTTGATGCCCCAAAACAACTTATACTATACAGTTCTCAGTTACTCCGCTTTGCACAAATTTATTTAAAATGTAAAAATCTCAGTGCTTAGATCTTGTTGAAGGCAGCAATGTCGACGGACTGCACGAAGTCCTCGAACTCCTCGATCTTCTCCTGGAGCAGATCAATGGAGACCTTCTCGTCCTCGATGACGCACATGATCTGCAGCTTGTTGATGCCATAGCCGACGGGCACGAGCTTGGAGGCGCCCCACAGCAGACCGTCCATCTCGATGGTGCGGACATTGTTCTCCATCTCCTTCATGTCGGTCTCGTCGTCCCAGGGCTTGACGTCGAGGAGCACCGATGACTTGGCAATGAGGGCGGGCTTCTTGGACTTTTTGGCGGCGTAGGCGGCGACGCGCTCCTGCTTGATGCGCTCGGCCTCTGCGTCCTCCTCGTCATCGGAACCGAATAGATCCACATCGTCGTCATCGTCGGCGGCTGGCTTGGCGGGAGCAGCGGCCACGGTGGGCTTGCCGCCGGCCAACTGGGGCAGAGGAGTTCCTGTCCAGGCGGCGCGCTCTGCTGCCTCGAAGGAGGCGATGTGACGGTACCAACGGGCCACGTTCACATTGTCGGCGGCGGGGGCCTTGCCCAGAGCCTCGAACACGGACAGATCGGCCTTGCTGGGAGTGTATCTGTTGGGTTTGGTAGGCAGCTCTAATTAGTATATGCACAAAGGTGAAATCATCTCATTTGGCGACGTGGTAGGGGTGGCCCTAACCTCACTTGCGGCCGCGTGCTTACCCGCTGATGTAGCTGTTGTCGGCCAAGAAGTTGTTCAACTCCTTGAGTCCCTGCGGGGTCTTTACATCACCAAAAGCCATTTTAAATGCGTTTTTGTGGGGGAAATTCGCGTTTAACAAATCTGTAGCCGTGCTCTGCACAACGTTGCCGACGAAAGAAGAACTAGTGGTGGGAAAACATCGATGACGCTATCGACTAGTCGGTGATTTTTGGAACCCTCTATTGTTTAATTAGGGGGTTTCCCAATCAAAGGCCTTATAATAGCAATATAAAATTAAAATTGCATTTTCTTCACTCATATTTACAACTTTAAAGGACTTAAAATTAAACATTTTAAAAGAGCAGATTCCGATGTTCGTTGTTTATAGCATACGTCTAAAATAAAGACAAATATTAATTACCTTCTTCGTTCACGTGAACAATTTTTTCCTAACAAAATCAAATTATAAAGATTCCAGATTATCTAATATCTTCAGAATATATAATATGGCTTCAAATTATTATTTTTTATCCATTTTTACCATAGCAAGCAAATTAGTTTTCTTTTGTTGGATGAAAAATGTGTGTTCTTAAATGACAAAATGAATTTGTATGGTATCGGATGAGAACTTGTGAAGTAGTGTACCTACTGCACTAAATAGGATATTTATATATCCTTTGTCGATAACATACGGGTTCAAATTGTACAGAAATTTGCATAGACGTTATCCTTGCTTAAAAAAAAAAACATAGTTCAATTTTTTGTTGCACACTTTTTTTGTACACATTATATGTAATTTATGAAAATGTATGTATATAATATATGTATAATGAACTAAAACTATCCTTATTGCCACAGAAAATACCATATTCTCTTGTTAAAAAATTATTAAATTAAATAAACTTCGATAGTATCGCATGATGACATTATTTGATCCCTGGTAAAATCCCACAAAATAGCAGTGTTACCGTTCACCAAATGCCGTGAAAATCCAGGGGTCGAAAAAACGCCACCAAATCGTTATAATGCTACTCAATTTTTTTGCAGACGCATAATTTTCACCGCAAAGCCGAAACAAAAGTGCAGAAATCGTGTTAAAAAAGTGCAATAAACGGCAGCTAAACAAGTAAGCAACGCAGGCGTTCGAAAAACAATTAAAAAAAGCCGACAGAAAGCCGAAAATAAACGTGAAAACCCACACAGCGGCTTTTGTGAAAAACTCGCCCCTTTCGACTATTGAATTTTCAACTCGTGCGGGGCTAGAAAAAAAAGTGTAATCCGGCCCAGGATCGTATTATATATATTGTAGGACAATCCGAGATGAGCGAGTTCCAGACGCAGCAGACGAGCATCAGTCAATCGCAGGCACTCACGCAGGCAATTCAGCGTGCCAAGCAGGTGAGTTTCGCTCCCCGGAAAGAGGAAGAAGAGGAAGTGTGTGTATATCGGGCCCCCCATCCCCCTATCGCCATCCAGATTGCGGCCAAGATCCAACCGATCCAGCAGGGCGGAGCTACAGTGGGTCCATCGCCACCGGCGGTAGGCGCAGGAGGAGCACCCAGCTTCAAGCGTCACAACGACGACGGTGACAGCGGTCCAGACTGCAAGCGCTCTTTCGGAAGTCCCGAGTACGGCAACAACAGCTCCAACATGAGCAGCGGCAGCGGCGGCGGCGGAGGTGGAGGAAGCGGAGGCCAGGGCGGAGCCAGCATAACCCAGGCAATTGCCCAGGCGGCGGCGGTGGCCGCTCGACTGGCCGCCTCTGCAGGAACCAGCTGCGAGGAACAGATCCGGCTGCCCGATTCGGTAGCCGGCGCTTTCATGGGCCGGGCCAGCAATGACACCATTACACACGTCCAGGCGGAGTCCGGTGTGAAGGTACAGGTCATGCAGGATCAGGATCGTGTGATCATGCTGCGTGGCCAGCGTGATACGGTCACCAAGGGACGCGAGATGATCCAGAACATGGCTAATCGGGCCGGCGGCGGTCAGGTTGAGGTGCTGCTTACCATCAACATGCCGCCACCGGGACCCAGCGGCTATCCGCCGTACCAGGAGATCATGATCCCGGGTGCCAAGGTCGGCCTGGTTATCGGCAAGGGCGGCGACACCATTAAACAGCTGCAGGAGAAGACCGGCGCCAAGATGATCATCATTCAAGACGGGCCGAACCAGGAGCTGATCAAGCCGCTGCGCATTTCCGGCGAGGCGCAGAAGATAGAGCACGCCAAGCAGATGGTGCTCGACCTGATAGCCCAGAAGGATGCCCAGGCCCAGCAGCAAGGCGGCCGAGGCGCTGGTGGCAGCGGCGGTGGCGGTGGTCCTGGCATGGGATTCAATAACTTTAACAACGGCAACGGCGGCGAGAGCGTCGAGGTCTTTGTGCCCAAGATCGCTGTGGGCGTGGTTATTGGCAAGGGCGGCGACATGATCCGGAAGATCCAAACGGAGTGCGGCTGCAAACTCCAATTCATCCAGGGAAAGAACGATGAAATGGGCGATCGGAGGTGCGTCATTCAAGGCACTCGACAGCAGGTCGAGGATGCCAAGCGCACCATTGATGGACTAATTGAGAATGTTATGGTAAGACGGAGAGTTCTGGGTTCGTAAAATATCCCTTTAAAGCATTTGAAACCCTTCCAAAACATAAAGCGCCGACTTAATCAAACCCGAAAGGAAAGCAGTGCAATCATTCTTTTAATTTTTACGTTTCTGTTAAAAGGGTTATTTTTTTTTCAAACCCTTAGCATTAGAAATTATACATCAAATAATATGCAAATACATCTTTAGCTTTATATCATTTTCATCATTTCAAATGAGAGATATTTACGAAATCTGAAATATTTAAAGACCTTTAGATACCCTGACCTAAACTTTTGATTTCTTAGCAACGCAACGGTATGAACCGAAATGGAAATGGAGGAGGCGGTGGAGGTGGCCAAGGAGGTGGTGACTCCGGCAACTCCAACTACGGCTATGGATACGGGGTGAATCACGCCCAAGGTGGACGGGAGGAGATCACATTCCTAGTACCCGCTTCTAAATGTGGAGTAGGTTCACAAATAAGCCCTCTACAATACCAAGCCTTCTAAACGCAACCCCCTATCCCTGTAGATTGTAATTGGTCGAGGTGGCGAGACCATCAAGCTGATCAACCAGCAGTCTGGAGCACACACCGAAATGGATCGCAATGCCAGCAATCCGCCCAACGAGAAGCTCTTCAAATCCAAGGGCACCACCGACCAGGTAGAGGCAGCCCGCCAAATGATCTCCGAGAAGATAAACATGGAGTTGAACGTCCTTTCCCGGAAGCCCATCGGCGGTGGAGGTGGCGGCGGCTCTGGCGGTGGTGGTGGAAACTCTGGCGGTGGCCAGAACAACTCGCACCATAACCAGCAGCAGGGCGGCTACGGTGGCCCCAATCAAATGCAGGGCGGTGATCCAAACTCGGGAGGAGGCTATCCGCAGCAGCAACAGCAGTGGGGCGGACCCTATGGTCAGCAAGGATGGGATCCGTCCGGACAGCAGCAGCAACAGCAGCAGCAAATGGCCATGGCAGCCAATCAAGGAGGAGCCGCTGCGGCGGGAGGAGCAGCTGGTGGGCAGGACTACTCTACACAGTGGATAGAGTACTACAAGTAAGCGACAACATATTTTATTACAATCTGCAAAATAACTTAGTTTGAAATATTATCACTTTACTGTTTTATGCATGTATTAACATTTCCTCGTCCCTTTCAGACAAATGGGATGCCATCGAGAGGCTGATATGATCGAGCAGCAAATGAAGGCCAAGCAGGCGGGCGGCTCCTCGGGACCTGTGCAGCCACAACAACCGCAGCAGCAGCCTCAACAGCAGCAGCAGCCACAACAGCAACAAGCAGGCGGCGGAGGTGCCGGAGGTGCTGACTACAGTGCCCAATGGGCGGAGTACTATCGCAGTGTGGGCAAGATCGAAGAAGCCGAGGCCATCGAAAAAACGTTAAAGAACAAGGTTTGATTATACACATTTCCTTCAGTAAAATCTCATTCATAAACCTGATTGCCCGAGCAGCCTCAGAATGGAGCACCAGGTGGCCAGAGCAATGCGCCCAATCCTAGCCAGGGTGGTCCCAATCCCGGCCAGCAGCCAAATCCCGCTGCAGCGGCGGCAGCAGCAGCGGCTGCAGCAGCAGCAGCCGGCGGATATGGACAGAGCATGACGCCCAGCCAGTACGCACAATACTCGCAGTATTATGCAGCGGCGGCTGCAGCTGGTGGCCAGCCGCAGGGAGCGCCTCAGACCGGTGGAGGACAGGGCGGTGGACCGCCCGCCGGCTATCCCGGTGGTTATCCAGGGGCTGGCTACGGCGGTTACCCTGGCGCGCCGGGCCAGCAACAGCAGAAATCGCACAAAAACGACAAACACTGAGGACGTTCGGTGGGATCGGGGACGGGAGCGGGGAGGAGTTGCATGTGGGAGTGGAAGCGGACGCCGAAGTGGAAGATGCTGCGGTCGGAGGGCGATGCAGGTGCCTTGCATGGGGTGAGTTTTAAAGCCTAGGCATTTACGGTAGTTAATAGTGGAGTGTGTTTATGAATCAATTTGAATTGAATTGCTGTCTTTGAATTTTGCTTTACGTATTTTTGCTTTTCCCATATGCTTCAAATGCTTGCTTAATTTTATATATAAATTGTCCTTTTCTACTTTACATACCATTTCTTACATATTAATATTTTTAGGTCAGAATTTTCCATCTAAGCATATAACAATTTTAATTTTGGAATGTATCGGTTTTTGGGGTGAAGTCTTGTAAATGATAATCATCGGTTATGATTTGAAATGTATTTCATTTTAAAGGATCTTTAGCTTAATGAATAACTTGAGCCTATAATGGAAATGGCCTTTATTAATTTATTTTTGAAAGATGATTATCGTTTCCGTTCAAAATTGAAATTCGTACGCTCAATGGAAAATGATCTGATCCATGTTTTACATGACTTGTAATATCCTAACCAAATCTTGTTTACCATGCGTAAAACTCTTTGCAGTGATCTATTGTTCTACTATGTCCTATGTCTTTTATCCCCCACAAAACTAGCAAATCAGAACAGAAAAGCAAAAGCAAATGATTTTTAATTGCAATAACAGCAGCAAAAGCCGAAGCATCACCAGACAGACAACACACGGTAGAATGGAGGCGGAGGTCAGAGGTGACAGGAGGAACCGGATCCATCAGCCAATCAATTGGAGAGTGAAACATTGAACGTTTAGCTTGTGGCGTCGCACTTTTGTAAATGTAAATTAATATGATTAACACTGTCTATTATTTGGATATTGCATATAATTTCCCCAATAGTTTGTAAGCGATTTCCCTGAGAACCTAAGTATATCTATATATCTTTATTTATAAAATCAATCAAACGAAAGATAATGCTCTTGCTGTTTATGATCACCACTTGCACAGACACGCTAAGAGAAGCCAATTGAATCCGTTTTGGGTGTTTTGTTCTTTTTTGTTACACATCTGCATATGTCTCTTGCATATGTTATTTCTTTCACCGTCAATTCAGGCAAATGAACCGCAGCTGGGGTTAAACTCTTGAAAGATACCCTTTCTGAAAATTCTCAATTGCAATAACTGAAATACTATTACGTTAGCAAAAGTACTGCAAAACTATCGATAAATTCATAATACCTCCTTGATACTATCGATAATGAAAGCAAAATTTATAGATCGGTAGTTAAGCAGCTCTATTTAATAACACATTTATTTACAATATAAAAGATAACGAAAGTTTTTTATACATGAACCCATTTTCACGTACTTAGCCTAGCATAGTTTTTAATAATAATCATTTAAAACAAGAGATGATGGACATTTGCACTTGATCATCTATGTCTGCTGATCTGGTAAGATTTTAAAACATTTACTAAAACCGTTTATAAAATTTGCGAAAAGTGAGGGCCTGGTGTAAAGGTTTTCTTGTTAATTGATCTTTTTTGACATTTTGCATAACAATATTTTCACCTTTCAGTTGTGGAGTACCCATAAAATCATTTTCGTAGCAGTAAGCAAAAATTGAATTGACCTATAAGTTATTTCCTGCTCTATATTTGTATATTTGCAATCCCAAACTTGGTAGAAACATATGCCTAATATTTACATTTAAAGAACTTATTTAGGAACAGGATAATCATGCCTGTATTAATATCTTTATCACCAAATGCAAACATAAAGTATGTACTTTCAGAGGCCGCTCTTCAGACCAGTTCATAACAGAATTTCGAAATCAAACCCCAAAACTTTTTCACACTAAAACAAATAAAAACTTGAAGAAATACAAACCACATATTATAAAAGTGTCAAACTTGGTAAGATCGTGTGTTGTTATTACTGTCTATTCAATTATACATATTGCAATGAAAACAATGAAAACATACCCAAATGAATGTAGGTCTACCATAATTTATAAACATAACTTTGACATATAATCTAAACTAAGTTTTACGTCTCCCCGAATATCTGATTGTTGCAACAGCAGATGAACCATATTGTAACCGTTGTTTGGCTAGGCAGGCTCAGATCGGGTTCCGATCCAGATCCTGATCCGTCCTCCAGTCGGCAAAGCATTGAATAAACATTTAATATACCGTATACTATACATCCATATATATATTGCCAGCATATAGCACTACGGTGCTATGTGCCTTATTGCGTTTCTATTGATTATATTTATACCCGTTACTTGTGTTTAGTGGGTCATCCAAGATTCGGGAATAAAAAAAAATTTGTTTTAAATACCACTTTTACTACCTGCCTACACCACTGATTGTATAAGCTAAAGTTATGATAATGTACATAAAGTTAATTTAATAAGACAGAAGTTTGAGTACAAAATTCCTGCTTGGAGGGATAACAATTTTGAATAAATTAACATCGCACGTAGTAACGGGTATCTCACTGTCGGGACCTCGACTGTATCGATCCTACTTGCTATAATTCGTTAGCTGATTGAAAATCGTTTATTAAGCGTATTTTCAGAGGTTCTGGCCCTTGCTCGTGGAACAAATCTTGGGGATCGGGACGGGCTTTTAACTTTTCCCAGTTAATTGATTGCCACAGTCGGTATGCATTTGGACCATATTGGAGTAACATTTTTATATCAAACTGCACATATATTATATATATATTATACTCTTAATCGATTATCCTGAATATTATATATACTATTTTGTGAAATTGACATATATATATATATATATTTCTAAATATTTTCCTAGCAACTGCAACGATATTTCATTTCCCGAACAGTGCTCCTACTGATGAATTCAGTGCTGTATATTTTCGAAAATATCGTTTGAAGGTATCATTTGCTTGCCATATAAGCGGTTTTACATTGGCTCCCAAGCCTATTCTACATTTATATTATTCCATTTCATGTTCTATAACTGGTATAATAAGAGTTACTCAGGTCTGGTATTAGCAAACTATCCAAAACATTTTTTAAAAATTATTTCTACTCTTTTTTTATACTATGGCAGTTTGAAACAGAATAGATCAATTTTAAGTGGTTGTGGGAAGTCGCTTTTCTTCTTTTCATTTCAGCAAGGTTGTCCAAGGTGATTTGGTCTTATGAACCAAGGTAAGTATGACCCAACCACATTTCAGTAGTAGTACATTCAATAACCCATTCCGTTGAGCATTTCTTTTGGGTCCAATGTCAAGCCGTTTATTTTGCAATCAAATGATATTTTTGAAGTTTATATTTCTGCATACATTTCCATTTATTTGATTTAAATTACGTGCTTTGATCTATTTGCAGGACCAATTGAGAGAAAAGTTCATTCTTCCCTTTGTATTATCCATATTCTCATTGATATATGTATTTTTATCCTGAAATTGTTGCAAATGTTTTTTCTTTATATATTAACCATAATGCTTTATTTATTTTTACCAATGAATTATAAGTGAATCGTAACTGACTATCTGTGTGTTTCAGCCTTATGTCTGCGTGGTAGATTCCAATATCAACCCGGTCAAATCCTGAAAGAAATTAGTCTAATTTTCAACTTATAGTAATTCGCTTGAATTCAATTAAGTGCATTAAAATAATTACTTATATTTTAAAATGTCATCATTGAATATTTACATTTTCAAAATAAATTTTCCTATAAAACATAAACTAAACCTATCTTTCGACAAACAAGAAGCGGTTTCTTCTGAACAATCACTACAAGCAGGATCAACAGTAGCTCCACGAGATGGGCTCAGAGCCAGTACACTCAAATAAATCCTTTGGGTCCCATAAAGTGAGTGGGAGACTAGTATACTAGTTTTCGAAAACTTTATATTCTCTGTAGTTTATTGCAGAAATTGACGAAGTTATGAATTTTTCTTTCATTGCTAAAAAATTACATTATTTTTATAAAACTTCTAACTTTAAATGTAAAACATTTTTAAGAAACCATTTTGATATAGGTGTTCCTATTCTTCATAAAGAGTTTCGAACAGACCATGCAAATGGTCTCCAAATATCAATATTTTGCGGAACGATTATTATCTGTGATCCTTGCAGAAGCCCTTTAGAGCCCTATGGAACTATTTTGAATATACTTTTCCCTGCTTAAGATAGTGGATGAAAACTAATCAGAAATTTTAAATTTGAATTGTTTCCCGCCAAAAATGTTGGGTTGCTCGAAGTATTGCATAGATATGTGCGGTTAGGAATGGATCCGATCCATGTGGGACTTTGATCTAACTTCGATCCTCTATGATCGCAGGTAGGGTATTTAAACCGAGGCTTATATAAAGGTATTATTGTGGCCCTCCCTAGTTTTAAATTGCACTGGTGTTTTGATCCATCCCGAGAAAGACAACAAAATAAATTTTAAATTTTTAATTCAACGTACATCGAGCTTTTTGTTTTGTTTTGATATATATTACGAGTTTACTACAAGAAAACTTACATTGAGATGCGGCTGTGATAATATTCAAACTGATTTTGCTGGCATTTAAATTTTTTATCTTCATATCGTTTTCTTTTCCATTCCATTCTCTCTTTTAAAATTAACATACATCTATTTTTACCTTGTAAATATCTAATATTTAACTTTATTCTTTTTTCTCATTCCGTTTTTCATTCTTGTGTTCGTTTATTTTACTCACATTTCTTGTGAGTTTGTCTCTAGTTGCGTTAATTAGCTGAGAAACCGTCCAATCCTCAATCACACAGGGGCCGAGCACTTAGTTAAACAGGAGTGGGAGTGAGTGGATGGGATGGGATTATCGAAACGGGTGCTAAATGATATCGGGAACATCTGCTGGTCATCACTAGCTCCTCTTTAGTGTGCCTTAAAATAACTCGCCCAAAAGACACTTTTTTCATTGCCAAAAACGCTTTGCAATCGTTTAAATTTAAATTGTTCTTCCATTCTCGTGTGTTTTTGTACTGCTGCCAGTGTTTGAATTTTAGGTATATATTCCAAGCCTTTATAAATTTTTAATTTTGCTTTTTGTTTATTATTTCTTGTGCCTTAATTTTAAATACATAATTTCTTGTTGAACGTCAAATCAAAATGCACTACAGTTTAGTTCTTTTTATCGGATTTTTACAAGTTTCTCTTTTTTTTCTTAATTTACACACTTTCTGAAGAGCTGTTGAGCACATACTTTCAAAAAAATAGAAAATATTGTGTATGCGTGTGTATGGTTGGACAAACAAAAAGTTATATATACAGTTGAATATATATAAGAACGGATAGTCTACTGCCGCTGACGATAGAATTAAGGTGAACTGCAGAAAGCTTTTAGGATAGGAGTACAAATCATATACTTATAGGACAACTACTAAGAGTTACTCTTCGCAAACTATGCCAAACGTTGTTCTGTCTCGGCAAACAACTTGCAGACTTTGATGTCGCGGTATGTTTTATTTTATTTGTCTGCAGAACCTGGACCCTCCCCCGTCTTCAAAGTGCATTCGTTGCTACTTAGTTTTATGTCGCAATTAACTAGAAAAAAGAAAATTAGAGGCGTTAAATGAGCTGCACCTTATAATACAATATACAATAGCGCTGCAAAACTCCGATAGTGGTAGCATTGATTCTTTTTAATGAAGGTTTTTCGTTAATATATATATTTATTATAAAAATAAATATGGTATTTAAAAGTTTATAATCAAAAACCATTTACACTTTACAAATTATATCTTTTGGCATCGATTGTTTTGCAGCACTAAAATAAAGAAAGTAGCTTACCGCTTTAACTGTGGCCTTGATAAAGTCTTTCTTGTCTGTTAGATCAAAGTCGGGATATTTCGCGTACACCTGCTTGCACACTGTTTTCATGGTAATCTCCTCCAAATTGGCTTTATCCAATATCTCTTTAACGTAGCCGCGTATTTGTTCATCCTGTAAATTCGATTGATTAGGCTTTTATAATGTAGATATTTAGTGGTGTCTACTAACCGTTGGGAATGCCAGTTTGCCCTTTTTGGTTAGTGGCTCGTCCTCGTCGGACTCATCTTTGTCATCGACATCATCCTCTTCCTCTGACGATTCTTTCTTTGATTTTTTCGATCGACCATCGGCTAAATTAAAATAATGAAGTAAAATGATATTGGTCTTTATTTTTAAATCATACCTTTTCCAGCTGGCTTTGACTTGTTGTTAGCTTTGCTATTTTTCGCAGGCGTACTGAGCTTCTTACTCTTTTTGGGACGTTCCTCCTAAAAATCAGATAAGTAAAATAAGTCACCTGGTTGTGATTTACTATAGTTGCATTTACTTACCTCGCTTTGATCACTGCCAAACTCTGAGACCTCCTCCTCGTCTTCATCCTCGGATACGTCATCCTCTTCGCTATCGGAATCTTTGCGCTTTCGTGAAGCTGCTCCTCGCCCTCTGCCTCTTCGTCCAGCTGACGCAGGAGCTGCCGGTCGACCACGTTTGCCCACGGAACCACGTTTGCGTTTTGGGACCTGTGCGTTTAAATATTTCAGTTCAGATTTCATGGATCATCAATGTTAAATTTAACAGTGAAACCTACATCACTATCGGCTTCGGACACTTCGGATTCCTCTTCCTCCTCGGAATCAGAGTTTCTTCGCCGGCTTTTGCGCGCCGGACGTCCACGGCTGCCGCGACTTGGCACTTTGCGCCCTGCTGCACCAGCACCACCGCCCCCACCACGACCGGCATCAGAGTCAGAATTGCCAGAGGGATTGTACTATAAAAGAGTGTATGTCAGCCAATCGTTGCTCTCCTAATAAAGCTTTACTTACATCTGAGCCCGATTCCGAGTCATCGTTACGTCTTCTTTTGGGCACTGCCACTTTCTGCTCGCTCTCCTCAGAGCTGGAGAAATCTACATAGGCGGACATTTCTGCAAGAAGAACCCCAATCACAGTTAGATATGTAAAAGTACCCATAACTAAAATAATCTTACTTTTTCCTGCCGTGGAACGTCTGGGACGTCCGGTGGAATTGCGTGCCGAGCCTCTGCCAGCGGAGCCGCTCGACTTGCCGCTCTTGCGTTTCTTGTCCTCCTCGCTGGGCGGATCCTCCTCATCTTCCTCCAGATCCTCGTCCTCGGGATCTTCCTCTTCCTCATCACCTTGCTCCAAGCAGAGTGATTCATCGGGTTCCATGAGGAATTTCAGCACTCGCAAAACAGTCTCGGTCTTGCTGCCCTTGCGATCGAGGGTAAGGATCTCGCAGATACTTCGCAAACCCTTGTTGTCCATCTTTTTGATGGCCTCCAGTTTTTTGTTGTACTCTGCGGAATCCTTTGCAAACTCGAAGCCGGCAAAAGACCGCAAGTTCTTCTTCACCACATTGTTCTTTCCCTGCGCACCAAAGCAGAGCTGGAAAGTAAGAGGGAATTTAATCAAAAAAGTAATGGCTTAGGTTTCTGAGAGCTTACTGCGTGCAGAGTCTGCAGGCCATCCACGCGAGTCTTATTGATGTTCTCGTTAATGCTATCGATCTCAGCCAGAGCCACGACATTCTCATCATCCTCGGCGACCTCGTTGTTCTTGTCCAAGCCATCGTTCTCGTCGCCGTCAACATCTTCGGCATCCTCATCATCATCCTCCTCCTCATCGTCCTCTTCCTTGGCAACCTTGCCATTCTTGGCCTTGGGCTCCGGTTTCTTGGCTTTTTCCGCTCCGGACTTTGGCTTGGCCTCATCTGAGGCATCCTTTTTCTTGTCGTCTGCTTCTGGCTTTGATTTCTTTTTCTCGCCCTCTGCATCACTGGCTTTCTCATCGTCCTCCTCCGGTTCATCGCCTTCCTCCGTGTTCTCCTCTTCCTTCTCGGAGTCCTCATCCTTTTTAACTTCCTTACTAGTGGATTTCTTTACCGCCGGCGAGGGGGATTTCTCCTTTTTGTCCGCTGCAGCTGTGTAAAAAATTAACAACAAAAGTTTATGGTTTAAGTATTTAACAAGTATATTCTTAAGTTTGAAATTAAAATAAAACATTAGAATGTAATAAAAAAAAAAAAAGTCTAAGCATAAAATTAAAATATCTTCAAACTTGGGAAGTCCAATGCTAATTTGTTTTGGGAGCGCAAGGAACTATGAATCTTGAAGTTTTGCTGTACCTCGGCATTAACTACGCAGAACCCATTTAGAGGATTTAGCATGAACAATAGCCAAGGAAATAGGAAAAGAAGTCTGGGTGGTTTTCCAAATGATAATTTTTGTAAACATTCCCTCTTGACCGGAGAGGGAATCGAACCGTATGCCAACATAACATAACAAACAACGGAGAACGACGCTTTAGACCGCAACGCCACATCGGAGCTCTCCCAACAAGTAGCCGAAGGCCAACAAGAAAGTGGGGGGAAGAGAGAGCTTTCCCAAAGCGAGAGCCAGACCGCGTTTTTGAAACGCGCGCAAATTCATATTATGATTTTTGTTTTTCTCTCTCGTTCTTTACACGCACACATGGCCAGGCTTTCTGCTTTTATTTACCTGCATCCGAATCGGTATTTGAAACAACCGCTGCGTCTCCTTTGGTTTTTTTATCAGCGACGTCATCATTGGCGGTGGCAGCGGCTTTGACTTCTGCGGCGGCAGGGGGTTCGGCTGCATCTTTGGACTCCCCTTCAACTTTCACTGCCTCCCCCGCTGCGACCGTTGCATTTTCCACCTCGCTTACCTTATCGGCGGCATTTTCTTTGGCTGCCGTTTCTGTCGCTTTGTTAGCATCCTTTCGTTGCGGCGATGTCGATATCATGGAAAGATACAAAGTCACAATTGGATTACACTTGCTAATTTTTTGGCGGCCACTACCATGGGTTTTGGTGCGTTTTTAATGGCAATTTGATTGTGTGCGTTTCTTCGGCGAGTTTGTGTATGCGTGTCTTCTCCACGAAACCAACGATAGAGCGAGAGAGAGAAAGACGAGAGAGAGGCGATAGAAAAAACAACATTGCAAATCTATGAGGCACACGCACACTCTAGCCATCTCGTTCGCACTCGTTAATTTCGCTATCTCGAGCCACAACGACGCCATGTTTATACACACAAGCGAACGCGGGAGAGAACCGATAGTCAGCCACTTTTGGCTCCGCACGGTGGCCGAGAATTTGTTGCGCTCTATTTACACACGAAACACAATTGCTATTCCGCCGTTTTCAATCCGTCCCGCCACGACACACATTCCGCCGTCTTTTCCCACATTTTTCACCTATTTACATACCATATTTCTAATGGTTTTTCTGTTTTTCCGTCAGCCGACACACATTCAATCTGGTCACTAGAAGAGGTGTCACAATCGATAGTATCGCCTGCGGCAAGCACTAAAAAATACCAGGCTTTATAAAGGGTGCTCTTTTTGATGTTCGGTTTTGGCGGGCTTTTTAAGGGGTTAATATATTCAGAGCATTAAAATTATTTATAAACCACATATAATATACATTTTTTTAATGTAGTTTAATAATCCATGCAATAATTGGGTACCAATAAAATAAACGGGTACCATCGCAAGAAGTATATGTTTCTACCTTTATCTCGTAAAATATTTCCTTTTTGTCAAAAAATAACTAAACATAAACTGTGTTTTTTAACTAGATTTACAACTTTTGGTTGAAATATTTTTAATAAAGAACATGTTCGAATATCACTTCTCCGTGTTACAAACATCTTGCCAAAAATAAGAGATCTACAGAAAGACAATAACATATAAATTCAAATGTAAAGATTTTCAAGCTTGTTTTTATATTTGTTTTGAAGAAAATTATAACTAAATAATTCAAGAGGCATTGAAATTATAGGAACTAGTGCTGATTTCCATTGCATTCAATGTACATAAGCATCAATTTTTTTTAAACTAATCCCCATTTTAGAATACATTATTTATTTATTTAATACAGTTTAATTAAATACAAATTGGTGTTTTAATTTTAATCAACCCATTAAATCCTTTAATTCTTTTGTAGGAGAACTCAGATCAATAAAATTTATGTTTAGTGGCGATTCATCGGCAACTCTGGGACCTAGTCCCTTACAAATTTGGTTCCTTTATAAGCGGCTCGATTTCATCGTACTTAGAAGCACTATTACCATGTTTCGGGTCTTGTGTTTCAGTTTAAAGAGAACAGAAAGTTATTAATGATGATTGCTGAGCAATTTTTAAATTGCGATTTTCTCAAAAACTGTTTATACGGGTTCTGTAAAATTTTGATTACGTATCGTTGAAGAAAAGTCCTCTGATCTAGCGTGCAACCTGCTTTGTGGGTGGACATATCTCCAAAGTGTGGGTAGCCGATTTTTCAAATGCATTTGTAAAATACATGCTGACCTCCAATATGCTCAAATCCTATACATTAAGATAGAATTTTAATTTTTTTTTTTTTTGTTCGTGTTCCAAGCTCCACAGTTCCGCCAATGTCGATAGGTCACCGACGCTAATTTGACGCAAACAAATTATGGTATTTTAAGTGAAAAAGATGATGGTCACTTGTTCCAAAAAAAAAGCGCGCGGCGTGTTTTTGCAAACAAAGCAATTTGGCTGGCGTTGGCCAATTTAATTTATTGGACAATAACTGTTTAGGAATCACTCAACCGTCATGGGAATTCTAGGATTATCCAAGCTCATTGCAGATTTGGCGCCACAGGCGATTCGCGAAAGTGAAATGAAGAACTTCTTTGGTGAGTACATGACCTATGATTTATTAAAGAATTTGGTAATGGTCTTAAATGTTTATTTATAGAACCTCATTTGATTTCTGCTCCTCATTTTTAAAGGTCGCAAGGTGGCCATTGATGCAAGTATGTGCCTGTACCAGTTCCTCATTGCAGTGCGGTCCGAAGGCGCCCAGTTGGCCACCGTGAACGGGGATCCCACGTCCCACCTGATGGGCATGTTCTACCGCACCATTCGGTTGCTCGACAATGGCATCAAGCCGGTCTATGTCTTCGACGGAAAGCCGCCGGATCTGAAGTCCGGTGAGCTGGCCAAGCGCGCCGAGCGGCGGGAGGAGGCGGAGAAGGCTCTGAAGGCAGCCACCGATGCGGGAGATGATGCCGGGATTGACAAGTTCAATCGCCGGTTGGTCCGGGTAACCAAGGAGCACGCCAAGGAGGCCAAGGAGCTGCTCACTCTGATGGGCGTGCCCTATGTGGATGCTCCCTGCGAGGCGGAGGCCCAGTGTGCTGCTCTCGTCAAAGCAGGCAAGGTCTACGCCACCGCCACAGAGGATATGGATGCCCTCACCTTCGGGTCCACAAAACTGCTTCGTTATCTCACCTACAGCGAGGCGCGCAAGATGCCCGTCAAGGAGTTCAGCTACGATAAGTTGCTCGAGGGTCTGGCCATTAACAGCCGTGAATTCATTGATCTCTGCATCCTGCTGGGCTGCGATTACTGCGAGAGCATCAAAGGCATTGGTCCCAAGCGGGCCATCGAGTTGATCAATAATTACAGGGACATAGAGACCATTCTGGATAACCTGGACACCAGCAAGTACACGGTGCCCGAGAACTGGAATTACAAGGTGGCGCGGGAACTCTTTATCGAACCTGAGGTGGCCAACGCCGAGGCTATCGATCTAAAGTGGGTCGCGCCGGACGAGGAGGGCCTGGTCAAGTTCCTCTGCGGCGACAGGCAGTTCAGCGAGGATCGCGTTCGCAACGGGGCCAAGAAGCTGGTGAAATCCAAGCAGGCCCAAACCCAGGTGCGGCTCGATAGCTTCTTCACGGCCCTGCCCAGCACTCCGAACGCTACGAACGCCGCCAAACGGAAGGCTGAGGACGCCAAGAAGAGCGCCAATAACAAGAAGGCCAAGACCAGCGGAGGCGGCGGTGGGCGTGGCAGGCGACCCAAGTAGCTACTCCGGTTGTCGTCTGGAAAAACGTACAATTCTTTAATTTTAACTTAACCGTATTTAAAGCCTATGCTTACGATAAAAACTACATCTTTGAGCTTAATGCTAGTTGGTCTGCTTGTGGGCGCGGGTGAGGTTGGGATGTTGGATTATGGATATTGGATTTTGAATTATAGTTTGGATTGTGGGGGGCTGCGACTACAGCAAATACTGCTTGGCCAGGGCGCGCAGGAATCGTGACTTTCGAACCATGGCGCACTCTCGTTTGATCTCCTCGTTGTTGTTCGCATTCAGCTCCAGGGTGCCCATCATAGAGATCTGTTTGGGATCGTTACATGGGATTACTCGTATAATGACGATTAAGCAAACCTACCGCTTCAAGTTTCCGACTGTGTTCGCCTCGTTTCGCATGCAGATTTACGATGAACTCCAGCAACGTGGTGTCCCAAATACAGCTGTAATACGCATCCATGGCATCCGTGAAGTTCGACGACTTCTCGCTGAGATTCTTGAACACAATGCCGTAGTCGATCTCTTCGAGGAACTGGCACAGGACGGTGGCCTGCATGTGGCATCCCAGGTTGGCGGCACATCGAATCATCTTGCGGATGACATAGTCGTCGGCCACATTCCTCTGCAGCGGCATTGTGCAGTAATCCGTGCCAGTGACCAGGGCATTTACATAGCACCGCATGGCCGACTCGTTGTTGCCGATGGCCAGGTCCAGATCTCCCTTCATCTTCAGCCAGGAAATGGTCTGCGGATAGTAGGACAAAGCCTCGGATATGAGCCATTGCAGGATCTCGCACACGCTCCTTAAACTGTAGCTGATGGGGCTGAAAAGTGCGTTGAAGTGGATAATGATTGGCTCTTGGAAGTAACTACTTCATTGCTGGTCAACTCACTTGTTAATGCTGGTGGGCCACAGCTGCATATACTCGCAGCTTAGATCATGGTTGGGGTCGTCCTTGAGGATATTGTGGATCTTGCCTATCATGGAGATTGCCAGACCGAATACGCTCTGGTGGCGGATGCGCTGCAGAAAAGCCTGCAGGGAGCTGATCCCGCCCACTCCCGCGGAGCCCCTCTTCGGGACGTTAAGGAACATGCTCAGCATCAGTTCCCAGGCATCGCGGCATACCTTCTTGGGCCCCTTCATCTTCTCCATCTCTATGAATGTGGCGGCGAAAGCTAGGGGCAGTTCCAGTGGACCCGCACGTTTGTCCAGGTAAAGGAGCGGGGGGAATTCTGTGAGGTTAAGCAGCATGATGGCGCAGCTTTCTAAGATCTCCGGCCGCGGGATCATTGAATCACCCGCCTGCAGAGCTCCCAGACACTGTTTGCATCTTCCTCCCAAGGCTTGCAGATCCAGTGGCTTCTGGTGCCACTCATCCAGGCATTGGGTTATCTGGATGTGCAGGATTTCCCAGGTGAGCAGCTTGCACATCAGCTGCACATTGGCCGCCATCTCTTGGCGCTGCGTTTCCGACTTGAGGACACTCAGCATCGAAACGGCATCTATGTAGTTTCCCCTGGTGGCCAGTTCCCGCGCCTTGCCCAGCAGCACATAGCTAAAGTCCTGCAGAAAGCTCACCGGCATGGCCATTATCAGGGTTTTCAGGGGCTGCGGTACGTCCCAGCTGGGATTTATCGCCCACAAAGGTTTTCCGGGAGCCGTGCCACACAGTTGCACCAGTAGAATCCGCACTTTGTTGGCATTGGTGCAGCTAATCAGTTGTCGTTCCAGGGCACCCACATCCACTCGGTTCACTAGGGGATGAGGATCACAACATTACATTTTTGGTGAATTTATATAGACTAGAGTTTCTTACTTTTTGAGTGGCACATCCAGTCCGACAGCGAGGCCAGCGAGTTGGTGGGCACTGGAGGCGCCGCTTGCAGCATTTGTTCGTCGAGATCCTGAAGTTCCTCTGCCGAGAACAGGCCAAGCCCGCGCACCGTCTGCAGCAATTGTTGCGACTGCACGCTCTGATGCAGCAAACAGTCGATAAGAAAGTGCTTCAGGGCCGGCTGTTCATTGGGACTGCAGTGGGGCAGTACTTCCTGCAGAGCCTCCACCAGCGGCGGCAGGCAGTCCACCTCCCTGTACTTCTCGAAGTACTCCACGCTGCCGAATATGCTGCCCCACTCGAAGATGTTGCGCACCACATTTAAGGCGGCCACCTGCAGTTGCAGCTGAACGGTTTCCTTGAGTAGTCCCGTTGAGATTGAGCCCTCGATGTCCAGCTCCAACTGCCGCCGGCTTACAAGAGGGATTTCCCGCGCACTGTTGTCCAACCGCAGGATGGGCACAATGTCAGTGTAGTTGTTTAGCAGCGATTGCTGGAACTTCTCCAAGAGCGTTTGCTCCTGTGCGCTGATTCCGCAGGCTTGGAGCAAACCCTCCAGCTCCGCTGGTCGTATGTGGCAAAAATAGAGCGTCGTCTGTGGGGAGATGGCCTGCAGATTGCTGTTGCAGGCGGCGGCCGCTTCTCGGGCCAAGACATACTGCTTGGTGTGCAGGTAGTATTGCGCCAGCTCGTAGTGCAACTGGGCCCTCAGCTCCTGTGGCGTGATCAGGTGCATGATGTCGTAGTTCTGGCCAGTGCCCAGATCATCGCACTGCAGGGTGACAAAGCTGTCGTAATGGAATACGTAGAAGGGCTTTGCCGAGGCGCAGAGCTGCTGCAAATACTCGATGGATGGCTGGGTGGGTGAGTCCAGGAACTGCTGCAGCTGGTCCACAGTTTGGTACATGGTACTCGGAGGACGTGGCGTCTTCAGCGCCTGTTCCTTGATCAGTTGCAATCGCAGCAGCAAGCGGTGGTAAATGGTGAGAGCGAATCTCGCTGCTCTTTCGTTGCCGGTAGAGGCTAAAGAGGTTTACAGAGGTTATCATGGCATTTAAGAGACATTGTCAGGTAAACTCACAAATCTTCAGGTCGAAATCACTGGGCAGGGGAATACTCAAGGAGCAGCCGTAGCTAATGGTGCACAAATCGCGCAGCAGGGCCAACTGCATAATCACAGGCAGGTTCTTCTCCAGCGCATCCAGGTCCCACTTCAGCCAAGTGGCCACCTTGAGCTCCAGGATCTTGAGGGCCAGCTGCTTCCTGGTCAGTTGCAGGCCAGTCTCGCCCGGCCTCTGTGGACTGTGAGGCATGCCCACTCCGCCGGACGCAGTGGGCGTTGCTGGGGCAGCGGCGCCACCGACCACGCCGGGAATGGGCCCGGAACCAGGTGGCACCTGGTTCAGACCCTGCAAATCGCTGCCGGGCGTCACCACCGACGCCATCGCCGTGTCCGGCGTCATGCTGATGAACTGCATGATCAGCTCCATTGCACTGGGCTCTGCAATTGATGGGGAGACCAGAACCATTAAAATCCCTGCGAGTCGGAGATTCCACAAGTGATTCCCACTTACCGGGATGCGGGCGCTGCAAGTGCTGCGTGATCTTGTGCGGATCGAGCAGGAACTCGAACCACAGCACCGTCTCGGCGGCCAGCGGCACTGGCTTCGGCTTGAGCGGATCGTCCATGCTAATCCCTGCCAAAATTCACCAATCAAAACAAAAATTAAAGAGACGGGCCCGTGGCCTTCCAATCGATGTATCGATTGCCAGATGGCTCGACGGCAGCAGCTGTGTGGGGTTTCCAGCACTGGAGAGTATCGATAGTTGGTATCGGTTGGCAGCTGCTCCGCTCTAGAAAAGCGTGGGCGGAAACGGAAGTGCGGGATAAACAGCAACAATTTGTCATGCGCTGGGAATTTCTTTCTTTCTATCTGCGGTCTCTTTCTAAAGCGTTTAAATTTCCAAATTTAAATTTAAAATAAGCAAGAACATCGTTGAAACATTTTAATATATTTTTAATATTTCTCTGCCCTAAAACCATTTAAAAAGAAATTCAAAATTCATTGAGATGCACTTTTTCAAGCAACTTGACATATTTGTATTATCATTCTCTTGAACTTAATGCAATTTATATGGCATTTTGAGATAGAAGATTGTGTATTGTGCAAAAAAGCAAATTTATTTCAGAAAGAAAACTACCATTATGGTTTTTAAATTTAAAATTTTTCCATTTCTATCCCTATTTAATCCAACTTAAATAATTAATAATTCAATTTACATACGTTTTATTCATTCAATATAAGAACCTTTATTTTGTGCATCGTCTAAAATATATGTATTAGCTTTGACCTTTTTGTATTTTTGTTTGCATAATTGACACATCCCATAAAATTCTAATTTATATCGCCGTTGCACATAAATCGATGGAAATATAATACAAACACAAAACGATCAAATGCCTAAGGCGGTTTTTATTGTTGTTCATTAAAAATGTAAAATAGCTTAAAAACTATTTGGGTAATATATGCAAATATTTATGTTTGTTGAATATCGAGTCAGGTGCTCTGAAGTTTGTATTTATCTCTCTCCAGTCTGATTCTCCCAATTTTATTGTAGCCCCTTTTTCAAACCCGTCTGACGTAGAACTTTATGAACATCTCTCGGCCCTATAATGTGATTTAAAAAAATACCTTACGTTCAATCAGGTGATTTTATGCAAATTACAAGATTCCACCTAATACATATGCATATGTGATTTTATGCTATTTATTATCTGATTATAATATTTTTTTCGGGGAGCGGGATGCTGGGCTCGACGAGGCTTACAAAACTAAAAGAATGAAATTTTCAAACAGAAATATATTTTATTTCTGGGGTCAAAACGTGCGATAATCTTTTTACTTTGTTGTTTTGCCATTTTTTCTATAATTATGCAATAAATAACGCAGCAAAGAGACTTAATTTTCAAAAGCTTCTTCCAATAAGAATCGGTACAAATCTTTTTTAGTTGTGTTCTTCGGTAGGGAAATGTGAAAGGGGATTTGGGAGTGGCCCATAAAAACGTCAAATGCGTAAAAGTATTATTCCGATTTTCGTGTTAATATCGTCATAAATTTTAATAATAAATTGACATCGAAAAAGAATAAACCTTGGCTAAATTTAGACTTTGCCTTGAAGTCTTGGAGGAATTTTGTCTATATACCTAGCTATAACTATTCATTCATGGTTTTTTTGACGCACCTAAAATTCCTATGGAATGATCCGATCTATTTAGCACTTTTAATAGTTTAAAATCAGCGAATTTTCTTATCTCCTTCAGGTTCAAAGTTGACCAAAGGAATGCGTCTGTTTTGACGATTCGACTTGGGACTGTTGAGTGGTAAACGTTAGCTAAGTCATTGCTAAATAACACTGATTAATCGCCTGATTTGAAAGCGAGTCATCCGGGTTATCTTTTAGTTTATAAATCACTCGAACAGATTCGGATCAGTGGCGTTCCTAACTGAAACTGGCACTGGGTACATATGGTACTATAGTTCCAAATTAAAATCCCAAAACAGTTCGTACTCAGTTGCTAAGGGAAATGCCAGAGGTTGGAGTCTGTTAAATATTTGCATAATATGCCATACTTTGCTCACAAATTAATGTAAATTTCGGTGGGGCTGGTGGAACACCTTTGGCCGTAGAAAACCAGAAATCTCAATCTCTCAGAGTTAGTGAGGCTCAAACAAACCGAAAAGAGGGAAACAAAGGCAGAAAACAGCTTTTCGAAGTCTATTGATTGGGTCGTAAATTTGTTTGCTTTTGGGGGTTTCTGGCGCGTCTTTTGTCGGGCTCATTTGCATTTTATGCAGGTTGATGTTGAGCTCGTGCCATTCACAAACATCGATACACACAGCCCCAAGTATTTATGGCTTTGGCCTAGCTATCATTCAATAATCTCCGCATAACTAAACTGACCCAGTGAAATTCTCCATTGTTCGCATCTTCAAAGTTGTGCGAAGACTTCCAAATGAATATACCCTTAATGAGATCTACCTGCGAACCCAAATTGTCACAAAAAAACATGTTTCATGCGAAGAACATGATTAATTGGTCTCATAACTTGATTAACTAACATTCTAATAACTAACTAACATTCTATTAAGAGTTTAAGTTCAATTATATCTAACTTCTGAGCTGAAAGTTTGAGTACCATCATTGTTAAATTGTGATTATTTTATAATTCCTTATTATACAATGCTAGTTTTTTAAAAGACATTGGTGAGCTCTCCGTTTTTTATATATTTTTGGCTGGTTCTTTCTCTTTGGTGTTATTAATAATGCCATAAATTAACTAAATTCATTGCTATTGCTAAATCTTTTTACGTACGCACCGCGACACCACCAAGAAAATATCAACGAAAAACACAAAAAACAAAAGGAACGGAGAAAAGTTTTCGAAATATGTTTTCTTGTCGAAAGAATTCGTGTCTGTCGTCTGCTGGCAGGCGGGATGGAAACAACGACACGAAAATCTTTCAGCAGCAGTTGACACACCCGGACGGACAAGACGGACACCCGGACACCTACGCACTACTCCGTAAAATCGGGGGATGGGGCTAGTGGTTTATACGGGGGCTGTGGTTCGGAGAACACCTCCCAACCGAAAATGAAATGAAAATTGTGGTGAGCTTTTCGGCCGCCGTGTCGCCGTTGATGGCCTCTGAAATAATGCAAAACCAACTGTTGGGAAATTCTCCACCTAATTTCGAGACACAGTTAGGAGCAGGAGTACACTATAAGGTCGATGGAGAAATACCCTATACTTTTAAATCATTCTGGGCTTATTAAACATTGCCCAAAATATTCTGGAGCTCTCTCAAATGTCTGATCGTCATAGAAATCTCTTGAGGCTTTATTTTCACCTTAAGGTGAAGTAATAAAGTCAATTTATAAATATATATAAAATTAGGCATTTTAAAATGGCAGACTATCAATCTTGCCGTTTTTACCTTACGATATAGTAAGATCACCCCACTGAACACTAGAATATTAATAGAATGTTTTTGTCGCCGCAATGGTTTCTTTCCTGTGCGTTTTTGGAAAAGAATTTCAAAATGTGAAGGCATTTTTTAGAATTTCATCGCTGTCGCCACAATAAGAGTTGTTAAAAATCCCCACACATTCATTTAAAGCTTGATGGCTGTCGCATTTTGGTCCCCAACAAGTCATGCCTCGTATTGCCCCGGACTGTTTATTGTAATCATTTACCACGTAATGGTATCTATAGAGCGTTTTCCATTTAAGATAAATGCGACAAATGTGTCTCTGAGATGTGTTCCAAAAAATTGTAAAGAATTCACGCGGAAATGTGTATGAATGGACCGAAAAAAAACTGTCAGCAGTGTGAAGATACAACAGATCAAAGCCTTTTCTCCAAACCTATACCTATACTTATTTAGAAAATGTCTTTAAGTTCCATAGAAGTGGATTGCAGAGATCTTTTGTGCCGAAATCCACTCACTCAATGAATTTCCATTCATTGAAAGTTACTTTGGCATCGAATGCTTTTTGTTGATCTCGATGATGACGACGATCATCTTCAGATTGCCAGTCACTTGATTCGGTTTTACCGTTCGCGGCAGCATTAATGGCCCGAAAATACACCTTGCCTTGCCAAACAAAATCGAATTCGGAGGGCAAAAGACTCCAACGATCGTGTCTTTTGATGGCCCAGCAATGACACACATTTGTCAAAACGGGTTCACTTCAAAAGATCCCGCGAGAAAGGGAAAGAAGACGACAGCGAGCGAGAGAGAGGGGTAGTCGCACACCGAAAGAGATGGCTGATGGCTGATGAAGGTGCAAGACACGACGGCAAGGCGACAAGTGAAAGACAAATGTGCGGGCCATCAATTGTTAAATGCCAAACAGGAGGTGATCGCATTGAAAATTGAAAAGTAATAATACAGAGAGAATTTTGAAAATGTAATAGTTACAAAATCTTATGAATTTTGTTTACAAAACTGCCACAGAAGAATGTGACAATGTAAAATAATAAAAAACAAGAGAGAACGCTATAGTCGGTTGCCCCGACTATCAGATACCCGTTACTCAGGTAAAGGGAGTGCGAGGGAGATGGAGATAGAAACTTTGATCACGCATAACTTTTTAACGAATGGTCCGATTTGAAAAATTTCTTCTACATTTCGATAGGTATTGATAAACACAATAAAACTGCATTTTTACTTTTCCGAAATATTTAAATTTTTAAAATCGTATATTAGCGATTGTGGGCGTCAGAGGGGCGTGGCACCATTTTGAAACAAACTTGCGCTGCGTAGGAACTCCTAAAATCTACATGCAAAACGCCAATCTTCTAGCTTTTATAGTTTCCGAGATCTCAGCGTTCATACGGACAGACAGACGGACAGACAGACGGACAGACGGACAGACAGAC
Source organism: Drosophila kurseongensis (assembly GCA_018153305.1). NCBI lineage: Eukaryota > Metazoa > Arthropoda > Insecta > Diptera > Drosophilidae > Drosophila > Drosophila kurseongensis. Next base: position 25,227,963 of record JAECXX010000004.1, read on the forward strand.
GGACAGACGGACATGGCTAGATCGACTCGGCTAGTGATCCTGAACAAGAATATATATACTTTATAGGGTCGGAAACGCTTCCTTCTACCTGTTACATACTTTTGCACGAATACAATATACCCTTTTACTCTACGAGTAACGGGTATAAAAAGAAATATCTTTTCTTTTTTAAATTTTTGTACTTCTTAAATCGTGTTTTTTTGTATTTCCCTCTGTGTACAAAAAGCATCCCCAACCTTATGGATTTCCCGCTGATGGTGTGGAAATGGTTGCACAATTGTTGCTCTCGCCATTCATCATCCATCCAAATCCATCGCTTTTCCCCTCCATATCAGCTTCTTGGCCTTGTCAAGTCACGAGTCTCTGTTTCTTTTTCGGGGAGCCTTCGGGTATTTCGATTGTTCTGTTCGCTTTTTGTTTGCGAGCAAATAGTACGCTAGACCCTGAGACAAGGTACCAACTACCATCCATTCAGCTCCAAACCCACTGACAAACCACCCGAAAACATCTGGGGGCGAACAAACTAAGGAGCCAGCTCATTTGCTTAATCGTTGTTGGAACAGTTGCCTTGGGTCTGTTTAAGTCTTGCATTGTTCTGTTTTTAGGGTTAACTTGACTACGAATGAACCTGTTCGATCAGCCCCTTTCCATGTGTGTTTCCTTGATGATCGAATTTAGATCGAGTTGGCAATTCTGCGTCATTTCTTTTCCATTAAAATTCTTTTTGTTAGGATTTTGTATTCATATGGACCGGAAAAAAAGTTCGAAAATGTTCGTTTACGGGTTTTTGCACTATTAGCTGGCTTTGGTTGATCAACTTTGCATCACCTGAACTTTGATATTAACCGGAATTGCAATAATTTGCATAGTCTCTTGTATTAGCAACTAGTTAGGGGTGGTGAATTCTAATAAATTTGATCATCAGATTAATTTCAACTCAGTTTCGTTTTAATATTGATCGGACTAGGTAGTACAAATTTTGATAAAATGTTCCTGGTTCGCTCCATTGTTTTATGTGTTCTCGCAGTAGTAGCTTCCACCCAGGGAGCCAATATACTGGGGATCTACAGCGATCTCTTTCCCTCCCACTTAATCATCCACATGTCCACGGCCAAGGCTCTGGCGGAGGCAGGACACAACGTGACTGTGGTAACCACAATCCAGCCCACGGTGATGCACAAGGACATCAACCTGATTGTGGTGCCCGTCACGAAGGAACAGGAGCGCACTCTGGCAAAAGCGATGGCCATTATGGCCGGGAACAAGAACGACATCATCAGCACAAGGTATCTCCTCTTAAATGAGCTGGATGTTATGATCAGAAGCCAGGCTGATCTGCTTTCCCATCCGAGATTCCTGAGCATTTACCAGACAAAATTCGATTTGTTGATTTTGGGCTCCTTCTACAACGACTTCCAGTTGGGAGTTGCAGCCAAGCTGAAGGTTCCTGTAATCGTCGATTGGATGATACCGTCCAACAACGTGATTGACGAGTTTGTGGCCAATCCCTCTGAGATCTCCTATGTACCCAATACATGCACCTATGCCACTGCTCCCATGAGCATTCTAAAACGAGCTGAGAACTTGGTCAATCACCTGATTCTCACTTACTTGACCCGGCGATTTGATTACAAATTTAATCGCATTTACAATGAAATTTTTACAGAAAGAGATTTTCCAACTCTAAATGAGATGAAAAAGAATATCTCACTAGTCTTTGTGGGTTCCTATTTAATAAGCGACCGTCCAATTCGACCACTGGTGCCTGCGATTGTTGAAATCGGAGGCATTCAAGTGAAGGAGACACCAGATCCACTGCCCACGGACATTGATCAGTTTCTAGAAAGGTCCACCCAGGGAGCCATCTTCGTCTCATTTGGCTCCAACATCAAGAGCCATATGTTGAAGCCGGAAATCGTCCAAATCATGTTTACAGTCCTGTCTGGCCTAAAGCAAAACGTCATCTGGAAGTGGGAGGACTTGGAGAACACGCCAGGCAATGCCTCAAACATCCTGTACAGAGACTGGCTGCCCCAAGACGATATCCTGGCCCATCCGAACACCAAGCTATTTGTCAATCAGGCCGGAAAGAACAGCGTTACAGAATCCCAATACCATGGTGTACCCATGGTGGCCATGCCCATTTTCGGAGATCATCCTGTGAACGCTGCCATATTGGTGAAATCGGGATATGGCGTGGCCCTCGACCTGCTCACCATTACGGAAGACGGTTTCAGCAAGGCCATCAACGAGGTCCTGGGGAATGAAAAGTATGGGCAAGCAGTTCGCAAATTCTCCGCTCTGTACAGGGATCGACCCCTAACTGCACGGCAGTCGGTTGTTTTCTGGACGGAGTACGTCCTGAGGCATCATGGTGCGCCCCACTTGCAGAGTCCGGCGGTCCACATGAGCTTCATTGAGCTCCACAACCTGGACATCTACGCTCTATTTGTGACGATCCTGGTCCTTCTTGCTCTCCTCATCCGACTGGTCGGAAAATACGTGGGGAGTAAATTGCTGGACAATTGGTCAATACAAATAACAAAAATGAATGCAAAAAAATTAATTTAAAGTATTTAGAGTTAAGAAGCTCAGTTCTTGTAAAGGAAATAAAATAATCTTACAAAAATGATCTAAGTAATTTTTTTACGAAAAGTTACCATCCATTACCAACTATTACTTACCAAGCATTGAAAGCCGAAACTTAATGCACCGTTCGTGGCATAATTATAAATCAAGGCGGAAACTTTGCCGGTCATGCGTTGTCCGTTAAAGATTTAAATAAAACTTAGACAGGCAAAAGAGCAGATGAGAACAGGTAGTAAGAGCTGCCCCCCCCCACCCCACCATCAGTCAGCCGGTGGACTTGAACAGGCGACTTCACGAACATGTGTGCAGGGAGAGTCGCACTTATTAGTCTGTTAGTCTGTCTGCACTTAAATAAATCCTTCAGCAGGCTCGTCAGAAACTGTTTACCATGAAGAGCGTAAGTGGATTTGACAACTGTCAACTGGTTAGTGGTGCCTTCTCGGTGGATATTTCTGTGGTTGCCATTCGCATGCTAATGACTTGGGGATAATGTTGGAGTTTTAGGGGGATACTGGGGGACGTGGACGGGGACATGCTGCACTTGACATTCTTTCCTTGGCTTCTTTCGCCCGCCAACTCCTTCATAATTTGTATGTTCCTCATTAAAATCCAATAACGAATGTGCAGGGATGGGTCCAGAGATACAGGGTTTTGCGGACAGAATTAACCTGTTTTTACTATGATAAATTACTGTTTCCTTGAAAAGTGTACATCAGCTATGTAAAGATATCATACAAATATGTTTTTATTATTTGTTTACTATTTTCATAGCTTTGTGCAGTTTTTAAGCTACACTTTACTTGCCTAAGAAATTACACGGAGATCACTAGACTTCAGCGTTTTTACTTAGTGGAAATCTGACTGTATCTATTAACCATTAACCCCATTCGACCTGCAATTTGGCCTGCTTGATCAACTTTGACCCTACTCAAAACACTTTATAGTTCAAAGAATTGGTCACACACACTAACGCTTAATAGACGATCAACAGGTGGCTGGAGTTTGGGAATTTATGAAACTTTTTAATTAGACCCCGTCTAGAGGGCGACTAATGAATTGACTCGGAGCGCACTGGCCATAAATTTTAATTATGCCCGGAGCAGCCGAAAAAGAGAGAATATAGAACCGAGAGGGGGATTTTCGGTTTGAAGGACCGCCTGAGTGTCACGGAATTAAATATTCAAAATAGCCAGATGAAGAATCGCGGCCCCTTGGGACTCACACTCGCCGAGCGACTCGTAAATAAGCAAGCCCACGGTCCCAGAGCCCAGATCATCGATGATAGTATCGACTGCGATGCGGACCAACGACCTTCTTCCACATTTCTACATTTCCACATAATGCTCGCACTGGTTCCCCACTGGTCCCACTCCTCAAATCAAGCGTGTCCTGCCTCATGTTCCTCTTTCCAGGGCCTAATCTTCCACGTAGACACTTGTCCTAGGCGATGTCTCGAAGGTGTCAAATTACTCCGACCAGGCTGAGTTCCCCCTCCTCATCGCAGCTCCCAGTTATCGGCGATGTGTGCTCGAGGACTAAGATTGGATTTGGGTCGGGGTGCAGAGCTCTCCGCTCTGCGTGAGAAACTCTTCGAGGCCTCGACAGATGTGGTGGGCAAGTCGACGAATATATAATCGAATAAATAGTGGGCAAGGAAAGGGGGTAATATACCCCAATACCCAGACGATTTCCTTGTTTCTTCAAGTCTCCCACACGTAGTTAAGAAGTTAGTTTAAATTTGTATATTTAACAATCATAAAAGTTCAATTTTTTTATCGGTTGTCCTATTAATATAGATATTTTTTACATATTAATGGGATTAGTTTTCAAGACTTCATTTTACCACATACTTGCAGTTGCTAAGTATATGTTTTCACAATGTAAATGAATCTAAAAGTGTATAATCAACGAGTATTATTTCTGTACTTACAGTTGTATCTTAATTGCCAGGTTATTGGTATTTTCTCCAAATCCATATATTCGCATTCCGCCTTGGCTAATCTACCTGTTTATCTTTTCCCATTTAAGCCCACTCACAATTGTGTTATTAATTCGAAACGTAAATCAAACAATTTGTCCAAAATAAGTCACGTCTGCATATTTGAGCTTCAAGTTGCGGTTTGGCCCCATCCCTGGGATTTCGATTCGAAGGGCCATGTGGTCCATTGTTTAAGCCCTTTTCGAGGCTTTTGCCATCTTTTATTTATGAACTCGAAGTCGGCTCCTTGCGGATCCTTTTTTGGACATGTGGCGCGTTCCTCGTGCGGTTTTATTTCCCCTTATGTCTGTTCTGTTTGTTTCGGCCTTTGTTATCGGGCGTGTTGCATCTCGGGCGCTTGTAGCTTTTAACCAATTGCCTGGCACTTGGCGGCGGACGTTTTAACAGGCCATAAATCTGCTCGGCCCGGCCAAAACCAAAGCCAAAAGACTAGCGGAGCTGACAGCCCAGCTGGGGCACTTAGCCAGTTTGATGACTCAAGCCGTTGCCGATCATCCATCGATCTTTCCAAACACAAATCAAAAGCTCTGGGAGTTTCACAGGTTCTGACTTCGATATGCAGATTCATTAGGGTGGCTCGCATTGTTTGACTCAGGTGTTACCTAAAAAGAGAATTTGAATGGCTCTTCGTTTTATATATTTTTGCCTCTTAAAAATACTATTTTTACCTTTTGGTTATTATTACATTTTATTAGGAAATTCATCTTATTCAATGTCTCAATTCAATAAAAACTAGTAACACTATTCAAGATTTCAAATGTGTTTTATAGAACTTTAAGCTAAATAATTGTATTTTGTTTTGTTTCATCCCACCCTTGTGCAGCGTTATATATATTCATTATGCTGTCAGATTCTGCGGCGCTTCGGCTAGCTTTTTCTGGGTTTCGGCTGGGCTTTTCATTTCTGCGCGTGCGCAGCGGCGGCTCCCATAAATTTTTCACACCCCATGATTATCGTGCAGATTGGCCATCGTCTGCCGGCCACTTGGGAGAGCCGGCCGCAATTTAATAAATACTTAAGTAAGCTCTTCGGGTTCGCCGGTGCAAGATTGTTGCGTGAACTGGAGTTCAAATGCACTCGAGTCTCGGACCTGTTTCCCGGGTCTCGGGACCGGGAATATTTATGCTTATGAATAAATTCCTGGCTCATTCGCCGCGTATTTGCGATAAGCCAAACGGCATTACCAACCGCTCTTCTCGTCCGTTTTTCCTCTACAGTTCCTCTGCAGTTCAGTTCAGTGTAGCGCCGTTTTGGTTTTCTTCATTTGTTTTATCGACGTCGCGCTTGGGAGCCCTTGGGCATTTATCAGCAATTTATCAGACCCCCCTGCAAGTCGATCGAGTGCCCCTCGCTCTCTCGCGGCACTTCGACATTTAAATGGATTTCTGTTCAAAGTTTCTCGGGTCTGAGTCCCAATTGATTTCCAATTTCTGCGGAAACCGTTATCGATTCTTTTTCGGCTTTCAAGGCTTCGCAGTTTTCTGGGCAGTGTAACAGTCTCTGGAGCCAAGGGATGTCGAGAAATCAAAATCATAAAAAGCCTACCACTTTATCGAGTAGTTTCAAAGTGGGAACTGATAAGAGCAGAATGGGAATTCGGTATATATACAAAAATCTAAGACTGCAAAAACGTTTTCTTTCAATTCACCATTTCAAATAGTTGTTTTATTGTTTTTAAGCATCGAAATCGAAAGGGTATACAAAACTTCGGAAGTTAGGGAAGTTTGCTTCCTTTCTAGTACCATTCTAATAGTCCTGCCATTTGTTTAACAAAAAACTAAATTACAAAAATGAGAATTCAAGCAGAATTCCCGCGTAAAAGAAATCTTATATATGATGAGCCCAGTCCTAGAGTGACATGAACTGTCCGTGTCCAAGCAGGCAGCTGTCGTCCAGGGCCATAAGAAGACACCGAGAACCCTCACAGATCCACACCCGAGTCCCTCCTCCGGACCCTCCTGCCATTCATTATCTCCGTCTGTCTCTGGATCGGGGAGCCAGCGAAACCCTTTATTTGTTCGCTGCTCTTAAGCAAATTACAGCCTTGCCTTTTGAGCAGGTTGTTCATTCATGGGGCTACCTGCACTGCCACTGGCGATGCGATTGCGATGGTATTGATGGTATTATATGGTTCACGTGCAGAGCGATTCTCCAGTCCAGCATTTGCATAAGTCAATGCTATTTGTGGAGCGGATCCTGGGGTCTTACTGTCTGCCTGCATTTAATATTTATCACAAAACGTTTCCTAATCAACAGTTATGACACAAGCCCATACTAACCGAAACTGTTCAGTCCTTAATTAATTGTTTTTGGTCTCAATGCATAAATAAATAATAAATATAACTTATTCAATTACAAATTTTTTTATATTTAATCGGACAACCGAATGAAGAATAACATTATAGTTATTTTAAAATTCAGGTGTAGTTAAAAGTTTTTTAGCTGGAAAACACGATGTTAAAGGTTTAAAATATAAACTTTTTTATTTGTGATCTTTATTTAGTATTATAAGAAAATAACCGAAAACGGAAATAAAAGGAATGGGAAACTCTATTTATTTTTTTTAAGTTTTATTAGAATTTTTTAAAAAGGCGACGGAGACGAGGAACTAATCTGGATTGCATCAGTTTAATTTCCACATGGGTCGGAGAAAAAACTTCAAAAATGTTCGCTTATGGGTTTGTACAGAAGTAACTGGCTTAGGTTGATCAATAAAAACTGGAAAAGTTTGGAAATGCTATCGAAAGAAATAGGCTCGACTTTCCCTATTATCTTATAAAATAGATTTTCAGTTTAATTTTGACTCAGTTTCGTTTTGTTATTGATCGGACTAGGTAGTACAAATGTTGATAAAATGTTACGGGTTCGCTCCATTGTTTTATGTGTTCTCGCAGTAGTAGCTTCCACCCAGGGAGCCAATATACTGGGGATCTACAGCGATCTCTTTCCCTCCCACTTAATCATCCACATGTCCACGGCCAAGGCTCTGGCGGAGGCAGGACACAACGTGACCGTGGTAACCACGATCCAGCCCAAGGTGATGCACAAGGACATCAACCTGATTGTGGTGCCCGTCACGGAGGAACAGGAGCGCACTCTGGCAAAAGCGATGGCCATTATGGCCGGGAACAAGAACGACATCATCAGCACAAGGTATCTCCTCTTAAATGAGCTGGATGTGATGATCAGGAGCCAGGCTGATCTGCTTTCCCATCCGAGATTCCTGAGCATTTACCAGACAAAATTCGATTTGTTGATTTTGGGCTCCTTCTACAACGACTTCCAGTTGGGAGTTGCAGCCAAGTTGAAGGTTCCTGTAATCGTCGATTGGATGATACCGTCCAACAACGTGATTGACGAGTTTGTGGCCAATCCCTCTGAGATCTCCTATGTACCCAATACATGCACCTATGCCACTGCTCCCATGAGCATTCTAAAACGAGCTGAGAACTTGGTCAATCACCTGATTCTCACTTACTTGACCCGGCGATTTGATTACAAATTTAATCGCATTTACAATGAAATTTTTACAGAAAGAGATTTTCCAAGAGATTTTTCCTGTCTGGCCTAAAGCAAAACGTCATCTGGAAGTGGGAGGACTTGGAGAACACGCCAGGCAATGCCTCAAACATCCTGTACAGAGACTGGCTGCCCCAAGACGATATCCTGGCCCATCCGAACACCAAGCTATTTGTCAATCAGGCCGGAAAGAACAGCGTTACCGAATCCCAATACCATGGTGTACCCATGGTGGCCATGCCCATTTTCGGAGATCATCCTGTGAACGCTGCCATATTGGTGAAATCGGGATATGGCGTGGCCCTCGACCTGCTCACCATTACGGAAGACGGTTTCAGCAAGGCCATCAACGAGGTCCTGGGGAATGAAAAGTATGGGCAAGCAGTTCGCAAATTCTCCGCTCTGTACAGGGATCGACCCCTAACTGCACGGCAGTCGGTTGTTTTCTGGACGGAGTACGTCCTGAGGCATCATGGTGCGCCCCACTTGCAGAGTCCGGCAGTCCACATGAGCTTCATTGAGCTCCACAACCTGGACATCTACGCTCTATTTGTGACGATCCTGGTCCTTCTTGCTCTCCTCACCCGACTGGTCGGGAATTACGTGGGTATTTGCTTTTCACAAATAAAAGTATTAAAAGCTAAGAAATCGATTTAAAACTTCTAAAGAAAAGAACCGCAATTATTCCAAAAGGAAATAAATAACTTTACAAAAACATTTTAGGTAATTTTAATATTAAATAGCCGATTTATTGTTTTTAAGCATATTTCTTGATTTATTCTAATACGCCTGCCATAGTTGGGGCTATGCACAGGAAAAATATTCTACAATTATAAGTATTAAATACATTTGCTGGCTTTAATAAAATCATAAAAGAAGAATAAGTACTTTACAGTCACAAATCAAATGAATCGAAACCATATCCAATACTATATCCAATAGTGAACGAAATGAAAGCTTTAGGAAAACACTGATATTTGTTGGAAAACCCATTCAATTTTCATTACTTTGACCTGTAAGTTTTCCTTATTTATGGCTAATTTGTGCGTTTTTCTCCGTGCTTCCCGGGGAGCAGCCATAGCAGCCATGGCTAAATCCAAGCCAAAGCCATAGTCTCGGAGTCCCACAGTTAAACGCTTCACCTGTTCGCGCAAGGCGTGTGCTTGTGTCTTGCCATGGCCAAAACTCCCCTCCACCCCCGGGATTCCGTGGCACCTGCGAGGGGAGAGGCGTTAGTTATTAAAGAGGCAAAGAGCCAGGTTGCGAGTCTGGCCAAGACGCGCGTGCTTCCTTGCCTGACTGCCGACTGCCAACTTGCCTGCCTGCCTGCCTGCCGCTCGAAAACTCGTTTCGATTATGAAAATTCCAAGCATTAATAACTCTGTTGCTGTTGGCCTGGCTGCGACTTCGCATTCCCCGTACAACTTGGACTTGACTTGGACTCCTCGGCGGCGGCAAACTTGCTACAGAATTCTGGGCTATAAATAAAAGGCGAAAATACAATATAAACAAGAGAGAACGCTATAGTCGGGTGCCCCGACTATCAGATACCCGTTACTCAGGTAAAGGGAGTGCGAGGGAGATGGAGATAGAAACTTTGATCACGCATAACTTTTTAACGAATGGTCCGATTTGAAAAATTTCTTCTACATTTCGATAGGTATTGATAAACACAATATAACTGCATTTTTACTTTTCCGAAATATTTAAATTTTTAAAATCGTATATAAGCGATTGTGGGCGTTAAAGGGGGCGTGGCACCTTTTTGAAATAAACTTGCGCTGCGTAGGAACTCCTAGAATCTGCATGCAAAATGCCAATCTTCTAGCTTTTATAGTTTCCGAGATCTCAGCGTTCATACGGACAGACAGACAGACAGACAGACAGACGGACAGACAGACGGACAGACGGACAGACGGACAGACGGACAGACGGACATGGCTAGATCGACTCGGCTAGTGATCCTGAACAAGAATATATATACTTTATAGGGTCGGAAACGCTTCCTTCTACCTGTTACATACTTTTGCACGAATACAATATACCCTTTTACTCTACGAGTAACGGGTATAAAAACAATTCGGCTGTTTGGGCCCAATTGCATACACTGGCCAACAGTAGCTGGCCGGAGTAAGTGAGCAAATTTTGTTTAATTTCTCTCGCTTTATTTGCCATTCAAAATACACTTGCGGTGGGGGCTTGTATTCGTTAAGAGCCATTGGGTTCAAAAGTCTGCTGTTGCCAACAACAACTGGCATGCTAATAATTACAACAACAGCTTGAGCGACTACTGCTTAATGGCTACACTAAGCTGCAGGGAACATTATTATTTTGGAACTGAGCAATGGGAACTTTATCAGTTAATAGGAATTTAACTGGTTATTTCATTTCAAACATTTTTGTACTTCGTTTTTAAATAGCTCTGACTACTGTACTTATTTTCAAGGTAATACACTAAGCTGCAGGGAATATTATTATTTTGAAACTGAGCAATAGGAACTTTATTAGTTAATAGGAATTTAACTGGATATTTCATTTGAAACATTTTTGTACTTCGTTTTTTAAATAGCTCTGACTACTGTACTTATTTTTCAAGATAATAATCATCTTTTATATAGTTACTTTTACACAAATTACTGGCTGGTCAGTGTTACCATTAACCTGTTGCTTAGATGTTCTTCCACATTCGAGTTAAGGTTCATTGCAATTTCTATGCAAATTTATATAATTTTTTACGTGTTAAACGAATACGTACATAGCCACAGTTGATGGCTGTTAGGCGTCTGGGTTTGCAGCTACAATATTGTGTAGCTTCGCATGTGCTTTTAGCCATATACCGCCATATATGCAGGTATATGTAGGAACTGTGAGGGGCGTAGGGTTCACTTATAAAGCAGTTGTCCATGCATATTCATGACCACGCTTGGACCAGCCTCCAGATCATTTTCGCCGCTGCTAATTGCTCAGTGAGCTGGCCAGGAATCGGGAAAACTAACCGACATTGTTCGCTGTAGCGGAGTGCCCGTAGCCATCAGCTTGTGTCAGGCCAAGATAAAAATTAGTTTAACCACGTTAAGGCTAATTATTCCATTAGTTCGAGAGATACGAAGGGGAGGGGGCGGAAAACGAGCTGGAAAAGTGAACTTTTTTAATTACCAGACTGAATGGACGGGGCCGATTAGCCACAGACGCGGGGCCCCGCCAGGTGGCGCTAGTATGGCCCCAATCCATAAATCCATTGGATAACGAATGCAAATTGCAGGCCGGGTTATTAATGCGCGACTCTGCGAAATATGTTTTCCACAATAATGGCATTTCAAACTTTAACCATACCTCCATGTAATTGGACAAGCCAGTTCGGTTTATTCCACCATGTCTGTTAGCGATAATCCATATTAAAAGTGAATTGCAGCGTTTAACTATTCCACGGTAATTGACTTCTTTTTGCATGCATTCGCCGGGTCAATGCCGGCTTGGTATTTATCAGTTTCCCTTTATTGTTCTTAAAAAAATAAGAAACCCAGGATTTCCTGAACTTACAGGACTATCAGAGAAAGCTTACCACTCTCGAATTATAGCAATACTTCTGTACCGAAAATAAAACCTGTAATAGCACCGTAAGACCTGACATTGTTAGATAGTATTTTTGTGTAGATGTCGCCGGCAAAACTCAAGTTATTCTTGCATTTAAGTGCGATCACTTGCCCAGGGTCTCCTGCCAGACACAAAAGCTCAGTGGCTCTGGGAACAATGCTAATTTGATGCACCCCAACGATGCTGAATCAGCGAACCGATGCACATTCCCATTCCAGTTAAAGCTCCACTTTCAACTGCAATTCCACACAGAAAACTTTTTCCTTTTAATTTTCAAATTAAAAAATGTTTATTTAACATTCATATAATATTGGATTAACAAGTTTCGTGAACAGGATCAATGCTTTTATAAGAGTAGTAGTAGATGTGAATATGAAACTAAGGACTAACTATTAATACAGAGTTAAGGAGAGTTTTTTACTGTGCACTGTAGACCATCGCTAAAGAGCAGGCGTGCCAAACAGCCATGGGATGGATACACAGTAGCCCAGGTGGATTCGGTGGAGTGGGGCAGCGTTCAATTACCTGTGGCCAAGAGGCGCTGAGTTAGTTGCGCTAGCTCCGGTAAAACTGGGAACTAGGCGCTGGGAGACCGCTCCTTGCGGCATTGTTTCGGTGGCACGAGTCACCCGTCTGGAGTCCGGAGCTCTCCTCCTTTTGGGTTTTACCTGTCGGTGCGGGCAATCAGTGCAATCAAGTTGGGCCAGCAGGAAATAGCCTTCATTGCCCTTGATTATGAGCCATGAGCTTGCACTCCGAGTTTCACTTCTTGATCAATTTAGATAACTGTTGGGAATTCAATTGGATTTTCTAAATAAATGGGAATCACAAGTCATTAGTTATTTTATTCATATTTCAATCCTTATACCCCAAAACTAAGGCCAACAACAATGTTTTAAAAGAGAGTCCGCAATCTTTGCCAACTTGTTATGTTTCATACACCACAGTTACAAACTACTTGAGAACAGAGATTCCACCACGTCTCTGCCTTAAGTGTAAGTATATAAATGAGCTAGCTGAGAAGATCATTATTGCACAGTTAAGAGCCTGGGGCTTAAAAGGGGTTCGGGTTTCACAAGATCGCATCGTCAGCGAAGTCGCAAAGGTAACGCCGCCATGTGTGTATTGGTTGCATATCTTTTACGACTTTTGGACTTGGCTAGTTAGGGTTTTGAACCTGTTCTTTCGGCCACAGTTGTCGTAGCCACGCTCCGCTCCAGCTGCCCCTTTCGGTATTATTAACGATCATTATGAAGTTTTAACTTAAGTGGTCAATTAACATTTGCATGACTGAAATCGGAATTGGAAATTAGTGTATAACTAATTAATGCACAGAGAAGAGGCAAAATCCGGAGCTTAAAAAGCCGAACTAGAGTTGATTTTACAGCGGCACTCCAGTTACCAATCTTCGGGCATCCAACATGCCAAGTTCATTAGGAGTCATCCAACCGGAGGAGTGAGACATAATTATGTTCAATTGAAGGGGGCATCGAATGCATTTTCGGGAGTTCTCCCTGACTGTGACACAATCAATTGAAAGAGTGACAGGGCATGACTTCGCACAAGTCACTTATAACATTTTCCCCGAGCCCCAGAGCCTTCGATATTATTAATATAGCCTGATTGCTTTGTTAGCTGTTAATTGACTTACGCCCTGCCATTCTTTTCCCCATTGGACTCGCTTTCATTATCATGTCAAGGCGTATTATATTACAGCCCGTAATTTATAAATCATGCTCAATATTTTGATTTCAGCTCATTTCCAGTGGCCAAGCACAATCTCTTCCCTTTTATTCTGTTGCTGTGGAAGATATGATGTTTGAAAGGCAAACATAGAACGTGATATATGCATAGGGTTGATTTTTATTTTTAGGTTGAAGTGTTAAATGAATAGTACAATCATTGCTTATAAGTTGTTATACTTTTAAATCGAAAGAAATGGGTAGAAAACTAAACTGTCCACTTATAGTACCCTACTCTCCTGGACGATTAGATACCCTCCTCACGCACTTGATTAGATACACCCGCCTTGACGTTTGATTAGATATAGTAGCTCACCATATACCATATGAAGTACTTAGATACGATGACGCTGGGGACTTCTCTTCATCCGATTTTTAAGGCAGTTGGAACTGCCCAACGCCCTTTCCCACAAGTCTTTGGAGAATTTGATGGGATAAAGCTGATTAGGTTTTCTTTGAACCAACTTAAGTCGGTGAATTTAAAGTCTATGCCTCTACACTTTTATTGGTCAGCGTTGATTAGTTTTCCAATCAGTTACAAATAATTAGTAATGAAATATCAGTGGGCCAAGCCCGAGAGAAACCCGACAGCTGGAGTATCTTATTCTGTGGACACACACCTGGCCAACACAAATCAGATGTCGGAGGTGAGATATGCGGCCTTATGAAATTAATTTCAGCATTTTAGCCCCTGGCCACTCACAGAATCGATTGTCTAGCTCGCTTTGGCTATGGGTGACTTTCAATGGATCGAGGCTGCTATCGTTTTTTTTCAGCTCAAGTGGGGGGTGTTCTGGGGCCGTGTGGTGTGAACGCGACATTATCGTGTAGAGCCATGTGGATATCAAGTGTTCTCGTCGCTATTGCGATTAACACTCGCGCCATCGGCACATCGGTCGTGAAGTGCTTCCCTATCGAAACTGGACCCTCTATTGGCCGATTTAAAGTGTAGATTGGCCAGCACACACACTCTACTACTACACCACTAGGCCGCAATTAGTTGTTGCTTGTGAAATTGTCACACAATTGCTGACTTTGCAGTTTTTATTAGATTGTTTGACCGTTAGACTGCTTAACATTTTTCTATGGAATTAGGAAATAAAAATATTGTGGGCTTGGCAAACCGTAGATTTCACTAGAAAATATTGAAATAAATAAATTGTTTGTGAATTATACACCCAAATTCATTTGGCGGTGTTAAACAGTCAACGCTCTTTGATATGCGTGATTCACAACCTAAGGTTGTGTTACTACGAACTCTATTCTAGAATATTTTACTGGGTAATATAAAGCAGTGGATCAACTAGTTATGCATTATTCAAGGGACGGCTTTTGAATCCCGTGGATTTAATTGATTTATGCAGTCTTTTGTTGAAACAGCCAGAATGGGTTTGCGTTTACGACACTTCAAAGGCAGGGGAACACAAGAGGAAAGGAGTTGGAGGCCCAAGCAGAAGGTGTATACACATTTCATTAGAGGCCCTGCTAAGTTCATTAACAGGTGTTATATTCGTTCTGGTTACGTTGGTCGTTCCGCCTTTCGGGGATCGTTTCGACCAGGCTAGACCGCGACTAACGCATTTTTCGTTTTCCTGATTAGATTAACCCCCCGGCACCCCATCGGCCGGGAAACCAGAAACAAGAAACTATACCCACTGGGGCAAGAAACTGTAAAATTTAAAAGCCCTGTAAACGCTTTTACGATCCCTATTCCTTCGACATCGACTTCGCAGCCCGCACGAGTCTTGGGGCTAGGGTCATATATCTCTCTGTTGTCGGTGGGTCTCTATATAAACAGAGTCTCTCGGGTGTGGGTTTAACCACATACCATATATATTCGCATACTATAGGCATGCCTGTAACTCTGGACACTCTTGACAATTAAGTCGCTTGTTTGCCAGGTGGCACTCGCTGGAATTTGTATTTGTTTTGTCTGTTATTACAGACTCAGTGGATTGATGCTGTCACGAAAAGCGAGAGATAAAGATAAATTTGAAGCCTAATATCTCTGGTGGGGATCAGCTTCCAAGCTGTTATCTTGACTAGCGGTGTCTTATCAATAACTTTGTATACAAGAAACTGAGTGGATGACATAAGTGAAAAATGGGAAGGGCTGAAATAAATGGTTTTGGAGATAAGGATAATTCCTTTATCGGTATTGAGACTAGACTAAGACTAAAAATTTGAATACAAGATCCAAAAAACATGTGGTTTTCAAAAACGCTGGAGGTTAGAAGATATAAATACTTTTATGTTTGCCTATATTGTTTAACTTAACTTAGTATCCACTGATAACTATAAGACTTCGGAGTCAATAATATAATTAGGTTATTGTCTTGCTTTGCAAAAAGACACATGAGACTTAAAAAAAACAAATAAACTGGTAAGAGAATGGACTCAAAATACACGTTTATATTAGAAAGCATAATTAATATGAGCGCTAATTGTCTAGTTTAATTAAATGATAAGCTTCCTACTGTGATCTTGCTTCTTAATCTCTTAGTTAATGCTCAACAGGTGCGATAATTTCCTTGAACACCAGTTAGAGTTCCGCCCAATTACTCTAACCGCAAGCACATGTCCTCGAATAAATCATATTAACTGAGCTGCGTTTTCCCCGATCACGTTTCGGCGATTTATAAGCATTTAATTGTTTGATTATGGCCAGCTTTGCCCGAGGTTTCTTATTTCTTATTTCACATTTCTCTAATTTCAAATTATGAGCATTTAACGGCTCCGAAAGAGGGGAGAAGAGGCGACACGAAACGAAACCCAACCTGCTGCCTTGGCTAGTTGACTATAATCGTAAATTTGTGGATATAGAGAAGAGGTCGGTGGTCCGGGGAGGGGTAGTAGGTATCATAAAAGAAGACGATTTTTGTCACTAAATGCTGCTGCCGCGATGAAATTAAGAAACCAGCGAGCAGCCTCCGAAGCGAGCGGAACCATAAAATATATTTTTTATACGCTCTGCCCACTTCTCTCTGTCTTTCTCTATATATACACACAGCATATAGTGGTGGTTACCTGCAGACTCCGCCGGGGTCCGGGAATGGTAAAATGGGAATTGGGAACGATCTCGCCTCTCGTTTTTTGTATTTTTCAACTGATGTCATCCCAAAACGCGCCGTTCTGCCGCTGCAAAAAATAAGAATTTATGACCAATTTTCTGCCGCTGTCTCCGCATTATCCACTCCTTTCCAGCCCATCCTTCCGCTCTTTTTTGCTCGACGCACAATTGAAAAACTTGTTTTTCCTGCCACCTTTACGATTTGTTTGGTTTGTACTGAAGGTTAAGGACACGGACGACATCTTTACCTGACAGTATTAGAGTATCAAACGGATCTAATGCTGCCCGGTAAGATGTGAACAGATGTCCTTGCTAAATAGCAAGTTTTCGGGATTCCATTTGGTTTGGTTGGTTGTTTTTACAAGTTTTATAATCTCCATTTCCAGAGGAAGCTCAAAGTCCTCAAAGAAAACCTTGGAACATTGGCCCCTTGGCGATAAGAAATTCTTTGCGATTTTATTTAAATGTTTTTTTTTTTTGGTTTGTCGGTCTGTTTCTCGCTTTGTAAATTTAATCCCATAACGAGTATTGATTTTTTTCTCTGTGTGGGATGTGGGTTGACAAAAACGAAAACAAAGCCAGGCTCCATTAGATGGTTTAAACGTGTGTGTGTGTGTGCTTAAAGTTACCCAATAAACTTTAACTTTGAACCGGCGCGCGTGATTTTCCGGGGCGTTTAAAACGCCTACTTTGACGCAGGAAAAAACGAATAAAAAGTTGAACATGTTATTTATAATTAAATTGAAGCTGGCGCCATCCGATAAATGCAATTATTATTGTTACGCGAGATGCACACACACACTGCGACACTCCGTATCGTGTGGCTGTTGTTACTCTTGATTTTTAATTTTATTTTATTTTTTCGGCCACCGGAAACATGCACAATAACGCCCGCACACACATGCAACTGAAAAGAGCAGAGCGAACAGACCGTCACGATCAAGCACCAAAAAAGAATTGAAAGCTGCGGCGCCGGCGATTTTTGTTTTGCCGTCGGCTGCGCTGCCCGCGGTTAGAGATGGGAGCGTTTTTGGGGCGTGACACGAAGGCACTCGTGACCACGTGCTCTCCAATTAATTGTGGTTCGGATTCATGCCTAGGATGAATATTTAATTTTCTTGAAGAGTGAAATGCGGTCAGAATTATTCTCAAACTAAAAAAAATAAATTTTAACTGTTGTTTTTAATGTAAATTTAGTGGAATTTTAACAAGACTTCTTTATGTTGAAAAATATACAATTAAGATAGTTTGGACTACAAGCACTTAAAGTAAATAAGAAAGGTATTTCATTTGAAGCCAGATGTTTGTAACTAAGTGAAGAAGATAACAAGTTGGAATGAATCTTATTGCGGCACGCGACCATCTCTAGCCGCGATCTTCGGACGGCAGCGACGTTGGCAGCGCTGCTTCAAACATGTTGCAACGACCACGACGTTGTTGCGTTGCCGCTTTTGTCATTACGTATACGCATACGTATACGTGTGATTTGATTTTTAACTGTGACACATTCCTTTGTCGCGTATATTGTAACGGTTTCTCGGCGTCGCTGTCACCGCTCTTTCTCCTATCAATTAGCCACCCCGCCCCTCCGCTAACCGCCTCTCACCCGCCCACTGTCTTGCTTTCCCGCCTCTTTTTACTTTTAGTGGCTTTCATTGATTAATCAAATTGAAATTGAGACACGTACGAGAAAAGAGGGGCTTGAAAATCCTAAAATAGATTTTTGATCTTTTAATTTTCTACTATATTATCGTTGCACATAAATTGAAATATAAGGGAAATAAAAAAGTATTATCATGGTTTCCTTATCTACAATTGGACCAACGGCTTACTATAACTGTACTCTATGCAACGTAAAATGAATTAGTAATAAAAGCAGTTTTGGAGTCAACTTTTATTAAAGGTGAAAACATCTAACGATTATACTTTTATAGTCAAGCTCTTTAACTCAAAATTAGTGGGTTAATACTTTCTATTGATCTCTTTCCTCATTTGTTCTAAACTCTTCTATCATACTTTAACTTAGTCGGGGGTTAATTAGGCTAGCGAATAAATATTAATTTTTAAATATTTTATGGTTTATTAATACATTTTTATACAAACTTTGGCGGGAGACTTAACAGAGTCTTTGTTTCACCTAAACGTTTATATTTTCTGCAGTTTTTCTTATTACTTTTTCTAACTTTAAAAAAATTGGTTACCTGTGTTCTTTAGATTTTCAGAGTTGAGAAGTATTACTATTCCACCCAATTGTTCTTATTTTTTCTACTATTCATACTAATTTTTACCGTTTTTTTCTCTGATAAAGTTTAGCTGGCACCTGTTACCTTGGCGACTTGGTTTTTCCATAGGCCCTTCTGTGATTATTAAATCATGACACGAAGTTTGGCTTCCGTCAACGTTTACAGGAATTTTTTGTGTTCTTTTTTTGGCTGCGGCTTTCATTAACACATTTCGTTTGGCATTGCCTAATTTCAATGTTAATCAATCGTGGAAAATTTGCTTAATTGCCTTTAATTTTTGGGTATACAACAAATCAGTGAGTCAGCAATGGAGACACGTGTAAAAGTTCTGGACGCCAGGCTTTAATTCGCGCGTTTTTTCTTTAATTTTTTCTGGCAGTTGGGTGAATGATCGGATCGGATCCGGCGGAGCTGGAAATGTGTGAAACACGCGTAAAGCCCGGTAGGTGTTAAAAATATCGGTTGGCTCTCGATCCGCACACACACAGTCGTCACGAATTAGAATTCATTAGAACTTATTTTGAATTTCTCTTAACACTTGACCGAGTTTCGGTGTTGCACTTGTCCGCTCCTCTTGACTTTTGATTTCCTCAAGGGTTCAGGTTATGTTTTGAGGTTTTTGGGCTTTTACTGTTTACTGATTTCTATTTTCTTTGTGTTTTTTATTCTACTTTTTATTTCTATTTTGCTGGACCTTTACGTCCATTGGCGCACGAGGCCCACGATCAACTGTATTCATAATAACGTTCAGATTTGGGGAAACTATACCTTCGTTTTTGCTCTGCCCGAAGTTCTGCCGACGCTATGTTAGGTGTTGGACGCTGCTAACAGACCGCTGTTAGTTGGGTGAGAGCGAACCTCTGCCCGGAGACGTGTGTACTAACGTTTATATTTGGCGAGCTATAAGAGATGTCTTTTAGACTTAGCGCCTTGCGTCGCAACGTTGGCAGCACGACGTCGAACTTGTTGCGTGTCACACAGCTGTTCCACCGCCGCGCTCTCTCCCGCTCGCTCTCACTGGCCCCCGTTCTTGTTATTTGTTGTCGCATTTCTATTAGCCCCCACCATGGGATAGAGCCATCTCGCTCCGGCCCACAGTTCCCCGGCCTGTTGCGCCTAGACCTGTTGGCATCTCGCTCGCACCGAACATGTTGCAACCGCATGGTTTTTGTAACACTTACGTTGCCCCTTACGTCTGGTTACGTCGCTCCTGAAAATACGTAAGCCAAGTGTGATTTCTTCGGTTATTATTTTTTAATATCTTGCTTGTCTTCATTTCTTATTTATTATTTTTTTTTGGCACATACGTATTGTAACTTCTTTTTGGCTTTCCCCTCGCGTTTGGCGGGCTGTCCCAAAATGGACATGTTCACTCAATTAATAAGAGCAGCCCTGCGGCAGAT
Organism: Drosophila kurseongensis; assembly: GCA_018153305.1. Lineage (NCBI taxonomy): Eukaryota > Metazoa > Arthropoda > Insecta > Diptera > Drosophilidae > Drosophila > Drosophila kurseongensis. Next base: position 25,248,122 of record JAECXX010000004.1, read on the forward strand.
GAGCTGGCACCCTACAATGAAAATTGAGATTCAGTTAGTTCACTTCAATGTTATTTTGGGGTACACTTTTAAAAGTTTTTTCTTACAAACTCTATCGAATCATGTGAAATGTTAAATTTTTTTTTCATTTAATAAATTATATTAAAGTTTAATAGCACAAGACCATCATCTGCTTGACAACAAGTTCAAAATAATGTAGACTTCTAGTTATAGAGTTGGTTTAAACTTTACTAATACAAATACTTTCTTTTGTCAACAAATTTAGTTTGACTGTGATTTTAATTTTACCACAAAATCATTTGTTGTTTGCTGGGTCACATTAATTTGTTATAAAACAAAAAACTTTTAAGTCTTCCTGTATTACTATTTCTGCACTTTCAAGGTTGGCCGTTTTTTTCGAGACGTTGGCTGTCAGGATCAAAATCAAAGAGCCTCAGGACTTAGGGATGTGTATTGTAATTATGTGCATATTGCCCGCACAGTAGGGGTCTTTCAGTGTCAACTGCAGCCGCACTCACAAATTGTCTGGCCGAAAAAGCTTTCGGGATTTCAGTGCTTCATTTCATTTTTGGTTTGGGGTTATTCTTGTCTTTCCCGTTTCATGAACATCATGCCGAATCTCTTTTCCACCAGGGTGGAGTGTTCTGGAGAAGGGAACGAGTCCTACCTGCCCAAGCTCGCGATTCCAAGTCCAAGTCCCAGTCCAATCCCATGCCCATGCCCATTCTCATACCCATACCCATACTCGCGAAAAGATCTGGTTTTCAATTTTTCTTGTATGCCGTTTTCTTCGCCTTATAATTTTTGAATTTTTTTACTCGGGTTGAAGGACCCGACAGAAACCCTTTTCCTGTTTTTCGAGCAGATTTGTACGCCAGCGGCGGCTAATTAAAAAAACCAAGAAAAAATCCAGCAGGGGAACCAGAATCGTACGAAAACCAGAATATGCTGGCGAAGATATCACTCCCGATCTGACGTGTGTATATGTGGGTCAGTTTTGCGAGAAGACAAATGAAGTGCGCATTGTCGAGTCATTTATTTATGGTCAAAGTCGAGCAATGTCGTGGCTCGAAATGAATAAATACCACGGAAGTTTCCATAAAATATGAGCCACCGAATTTACATGCTGTCCTCACCGAACTTGGAAATTGGAGATCCACCGCCAAACTTAATGTTTCCATTTCCATCAGGCAAAGTAGATCCTTCAGGCTTGGTGGTGCTCCTCTTGGAGCTTCCCTTTCCCTTGGATCGCTCTTTGGTGCGGCTCGCCTCATTGCCCACTGGAGCAGCAGAGCTGCCACTTCTTGCAGCGGCTTCCTCGCCTTCCGCTGGAGCTTCACCCTCGGCTCCTTCCCCATCCCCGCCCTCTGCACCTTCTCCCTCTGCTGCTGGGGCGCCACCGCAGTTTTTCCAGGCGGCACATGTCCAACAGCATTGCGGGAAATCCACGTCCGTCAAGACAGCAGTTTCAACGCACTCCGCAAAAGTTACGGGTATCTGACAGCTAAAGAGGTTAGGAAGTTGGAAAAGTTAAAGGATGTATTTAAAAGCTGATCCCTATTGAAGTATTTAAAGTCACTAAAGTCTGGAAGGGAAAACCTTTCTTCCATTGGTAATTCCATAAATGATATTTAAGGGTCTTTGGTGATTTTGACGTCTTTAGAAATTTGACTAGAACTTACAAGTAGACAAAGGCATCTCCTTCTAGATTTTGGCACGTAATAACCCCGCAGGTTTTATCATCCTGCTCAATATCACCCACAGCCATCTCATTGCCTTTGGGAGATTTGCAGCCGTTCTCTGAAAGAAATCCCGGAGTTTTGTATTGTGTTATGGAACATTGGACTACCTACACATACCTCCTTTTTCTAGTTTTAGATAATGTACTAGGGCAATCGAATAGGAGCAACTGGTGACCCAGGCAATCGCTACCAGGAGGTACCTCATTTCGAATGGGGTAATGAAAAAACTTTGAGGATCAGCTCCTCTGCTTGAACCCTTTTATAGAACCCACTGAGTGTCACCCAATCCCTTTGCACACCTGCAAGATCTCGTTGACTATAATCAGAATTTTATGTTTACCGATGTATCGATGTTTATGTCTCGGTGTAAGAAACGTTGACGAAGTTCCTAAAAGACTCAAAAAGAAGGTTTCAATGAGACCCGATAATTCCGAATAAGCATTTTTAAAAAGAAAATGCATTTACATATACATATACGAAAATAAGAGTTAACATAACTAAATTTGGGTAACCAACAATGCAAATTTCAGGTAATCCTGGGACAACAGAGTTCAATTGAAGTCACTTAGTAATTTACAAAAAATAAAAATGGGCCGTGGGGGTTCCAGCCCGCTGTTTGGCCTCCACGGCTGCACAGGCCGCCTTGTAGGCCGCCTGCTTGGTCTTCTCGAAGTCGTCGTGGGCACTGACCAGCTGCTTCTGGAGCACTCCCATCCGGTTGCGGGCGGCCTCCAGGATTTGCGTCTTGGAGGCCATTTCCTGCTGCGACCCCTGGGCCACCGCCTGGATGCCGGCCAGGGCATCCCGGGCGTTCTTCTGCAGCTCGCTGATGGCCTCGAACTGCTGGGTGGCCACGCGGGCCGACTCCACGGCGGCGTTCATGTTGGCCTCCGTGCGGTGGATGGAGCTGCTCTCCTCCTCCACGACGGCCGTGGCCTCCTGCAGCTCCTGCTCCAGCTGGTCGACCATCATCTGCTTGCCCATCAGGGCGGCCTCGGCGGCCTTGGCCGACTGGAAGGCCTTCTCGGCCAGTTCCAGCTTGATGTGGTGGGCTGCAGCCTGGCCGGCGGCCGCTTGCGCCTCACTGGCCGCCTTGGCATCGTTGGCCGCCTTGATGGCTATCGCGGAGGACTTTTGCTTGGGGTCGCCGGGGGTGAAGATTGAGTTGACATTGCACTTGGCCCCACTCCCGCCTGGACCACCCCCACCGCCTCCCTCGCAGTTGTTTGGGTTCGCGGGCTTGCCTCCGGGATCGGTTCCTGCTCCTGTTCCGGTTCCTGCTCCTGATCCCACTCCTGTTCCCACTCCAGTTCCCACTCCCCCTCCCGCTCCTGCACCCCCCGCATCGTACAGAGCCGCATCATGACCAGGGGATGCTCCAGCCTTTGTGGGTGCAACTACTGGGGCTCCTGCTCCCTTAATAGCCGCAAAATCGTTCAAGAGCTCTCGCGGATCGATCATTCGCTTGTGCAGGCGGCAGTGCCTCTGTGATTGGAAGGCCAAGGAACAAGTTGGGGATGTTAGCGATGGGGTATCTCACTTGCCTTGACCCGGACGTGGCCATGGGTGCAGTGAAACAGCAGGCGAAGGAACAGCAGGTACATGGCGAGCGATCCTCGTATTCGCATTAAGAATGTTGGATTGGGATGAAAAATGGATTTTATTCGCTGCGGATTTCATTCGATTGATTTGTAGCCCAAAGCTGACTGGTTATGTGGCTATTTAGTTGGTAAAGCTATCTGTGAGTATTATTATGGGTAAATATAATGTTTAATATGAAGCTATTCATTTTTAATTACCATGATGAGAAAAGGAAAGCAGGCGGAAAAGGGTTAACAGAATACTTAACTGTATACTTTAATTTTAGATATACATATACCAGGTATAAATATAATAGAAATCCCTGTAAAACCTGGTCAACCATCCCCCAAAAGCCATTCCATCGCCCCAAACCTTTCGTACTCCCTCGCGTTCCGCCTCTCAAGATCTGTCTGCTCCGTCTATCCACCTATCTATCTATCTCGCATCTCACAGATACTCGCTGCATTCTAAAGTGTCTGCGAGTGATGAGCACGCGGCATTTACAGACCCGGTCCCAAAACAAAGAGAGCACCGAATAGAATATAGAATGCGAAAAAAGGAGAAGCACAATGGGGAAACAAGCCATATAGACACGAATTGCTACAAAAATGCCAGCTATGCTAGAAGTAAATGCTAAAACTAAAGGCGCACCGCAAACTGACGGCTAGACAGAGGTGGACACAAACGAATACGGACGGACGGACGGACGACGGACACGGGAGACACACTCGCGGACAAATGAACGGACGGAGGGCGAAAATAGTTTTGGGAGCGCCATTTAAGAGGGAAAGGAACGTCTTCGACGTCGCCGATTCTCGGCTCACGTTGTCCCCTCGGCAAAATGTCAGAGTCTTAAAAATAAAAATTAAATTTAACGCCAAAAATGTATACATTATCAAAGTCTCGCAAAATGAAAAACAAAGAAATTAAGTGATCAATTAAATTTGCTAAATAACCAGAAAAAATCAGAGATAAAGATTTAAATTTTAGTAGAGATAGCTTAAAGATCAAATCAGTATAAATTGGGAAAAAATGTCAGATTTTTTTTCTTTATAACTTCGAACTATAATCTTGTGATTTCCTTAGAAATATAAACAATTAATTTAATCAAGAGTAATATAATTCAAGCACTTTAGGTGTTTCCAGAAATCATAAAAAAAACTAGTGACTCTTAATTTATTTGATTTTTCAAAACCCAAATGTAATTAACTTATGCCCCTGTAAACCTCGAAAATCGTTTCCCTTCCCTTGGATCAGACTTAAGTGCCTCAAAAATATCAGCAATCATTATGGTATCAGTATAAATGAAATAATTTTCTAGATCGTGAATTAGTTGCATTTTCTAGCCCAAAGTTCAGCGGGGTTCAAGAATAGACTTCATCTCATTTCTCGATGGGATTCATGCGCTCAAAACATGCCCGTTTGAGGATGGGGAAGTGGAATGGGGGTAGGTTCGGAGGTTGTCAGAGATTAGAGGCTTCACTGTGTGGAATCCGCTGATAGCGTTGGACATTCGATTGCATAAGTGAGCCAGTGCCTGTCCAACTGCCCAACTGTGTCGAATGGCACATAAAGATTCCGATTCTGTCGGTTGAAAAATAACACCAACTTGCATTGCGAGTATTTGGGGGCTCGATAACACTCACAGCGAGGTCATGTCTTCCAATCAGAACTGATAATTCTTAGGCGGCATTTATTTTTACTGCCCTATTAAAATAGAATTTCGAAATGTGATTAGGCGCCTTCAGAATTCAATTTGGTTATCGCCCAGATGAGTGCTGTTGCCTAGAGCGCGGAATCCCGGGTATGTCAAAGGTCATGTTCCCTCCCTCCCCAGTGAGCCTTCGATCCCAGCCAGTCCCTATCGGCCGTCGAGATAATGGGCAATCTAATGGCCCTGATTAGCCCAAATCGGGGGAACAGTTTTGCTTTTCAATGGGTCGGAACGAACAGTTCCGCAGGCCTGATTTTCAATGGATCCCGACCAATCGAGTCGAATCGGCTTGACTCCTGCGAGGATAGAAAAAAGGATCGGTTGGCATTGAAAGCTGACACCTTTGGTGTAAATATCCCAAAAAGATTTTAAGCATATACTGCCACGATGGGAACTTATGATAATGTAACTACAAAATTCTATCCAGTATTGGGTTCTGGGTGGTTTCTGGAATACAACCGCATCACTTGAATGTCTCCTGTCAAGCGCAGTTATTCGCTCCGACTCTTCCCTGGCCACATTTCATGCCCATTATAATGCAATCAATATTCCTACAAGAAAACGCTCCAATTATATGATGTCACAGAGAATCTCGATCTAGAGCCAACCTGCTGTGCCACCCAGTCAAGTTGTTGCAACCAGCTTCTCCCCGACTACTCCTGCATCCACTTCAACTGCAACTTCAACTTCAACTTGAGCTCCGCTTCGATCTGCTTTGTTTTGCCTCGCTTTTTCGCAAGTAACGGTCGGGTGACAAGCGTAACGAGGTGGGCAGCGGAGGATGCTGGGGAGCCCATTTTAATTACACGTAATCTTTATAAATAGAAGCAGCAGGCAGAGGCAATAACCGGCGAGGATCCTCGGCCAACCAATAAAAAAGAACAGCACACCAGCTCCAGAACAAGTCGAATGCATAAATCAATAGTGCAGAGAAAAAAATGTTGATCAATTCATTGGGTTGCTCCTAGAAAAGCAGTATTCAAAAATATTTTAGTTGGTTTCTGAAGGTTTTTATACAAGTTTTCAAACCTGAACCTTTTAATTTCTTTAGATTTGATTTTGTTTTTAAATACTTCTAAGTAGTTTTGATTTGGTATCTACTTTGCGGGGTTTGAAATAGCATAAATGTATCTTAAGCTATCGTTTTTATTTAATGAGAATTCAAAGCTGTTAAGGAATTTCAGGGATATTAATTAAATCATTTTATTTCTCAGTGCTTGAGCTGAGGAAGGCAATAAACACAGATACCAGCTCACACAGAAGCCGAGAGCGAGAAATGCCGGGACAAGCCATAAATGAGTAATTGCTGACAACGCTGCAGACCTTGTCCAGTAGCCTTGGCTTGGGCCTTCTGCGCGGGCTCCATCTATGATGGGTCCAGTGCCATTTTCAGCCAGGACGACAATCCTAAAGCGTACGCCTAGCAAACAAAACCTAAAAAGAACTATGAACTGGCTGCTACCGAAGGCCGAATAATGAATACCTTAATAAATGCGATTTTACCATTATTAAAAATGGTTAATTTCTTTATTTCTGGCAGTATTATTATAATTACTATAAAGATATTTTTAGAAATTAACTGGATTATTGACTTTATTTTATAAACAATTAAACTGGGAAATTTGCGATAAAATAGAGAACATGTTTACATTTCGCCTTGACAATAACAGAATTCAAATTAATTCAGATGTCTGCTTTTTATTATGAACGGAGTTTAAACTGATTGTGGTATTGTAACCTCGCTTTTTGTTCTGCTCTTTATTTAAATCTAAGCTAATTCATGGGGTTAGCCAACAAAGTGTTCATCAAGTGCCAGCGAACATGCATAATCCCGGCGAGGGTATGGGCATGCCCATGTAAACACGGTCGAAGTGGGGAAAAGATGAGTATGCCAGGTATTCAATTACATTGCCCATGTCCCCCACTTTGCCCCCATCACGATCTCTGCTGCAGCGAACCAAACGAAAACTTCTGCAGAAAAATACTTAAAGTTATGGGCTTTTTGGAGTCGGCTTCCAGGTAAAGATGCCACCAACTCCAGCTCGGATGCATGGCTCTCTAACGGTTTGGGCATTGCGTTAATGATACTCGTTTGTATCAGTATTCGTATTCGTATTCGTAGTCGTATACTTATTCGTATTCTTATTCGTATTCGTATCTGTATCTGGCTTTTGTCTGGTTCCGCGATGCACACGCCTCATGTTGACAAACTCACTTTACAAACAGTAATTTTTCTCGCTTCATTGGCGTCCCGTCTCGTCTGGTCTGGAAAACCCCATGGCCCCCAGGCCCCTAAGGTCCCCTATTTTCCGTGGTAAAAAGAAGCCTGTAAAGCGAGCGTGCATGCGGTTTGTTGGCCGACTCAAGTCTGCTGCCACTGCCAGTTAAATAAATAGAAAATGAAAAGTACAACTAAAAATATTGTTCGAAAGCCGCAGCGGCGGCCAAAGCCACTCGTACTCGCACTTGGCATTTTCATTGTCGCTGACCGATTGCTCCATGTTTGACTTGCTCTACAGTTCGATAGCCAAACGGATCGAGGGGATCGGATCGCTGGGTGCGGCCTACTCCATAAGAACATGGATAAAAAGTGGGAATCAAAATATAAGTTAATTGCAATACACTTGCCGAAGTTGGCCTGATTCGTAAAAATATTTTCTATCTTATTATAGTAAGAAAAAGCGAAACCAGAGAAGACCTTAGTGGCTTTGCAAATAAAATGCTTTCTTTTAGTATCCTATTAAGAACACTAATAAGAAAAACTGCAATAGAGAAGATGATTATTTCTTTTGAGTGTTTGTTTGTTTGTTTTTCGTTTTGACCATTTTCATTTATTTTTTGTTATTTGGTGCGCGAGTATGTCAGCCGCGGCGGCTGCAAAATCTAGAAAATTACATGCAAGCTGCGACACATTATGCGCGACGCGACAATAATATTTCTATTGGCGAAAAACTTCACACTTAATGTACTCTGCAAAGAGTCGCTAAAGAAAACCTCAGATAACCAAGTCGTGAATACTCTAAGGTTATTAGAAAAATTGGAAAAAATATACCTTGCTTCAATTTACTTTTACTTTTAAAACTTAATCATATTATAAGGTCATGTATGTCTATACAAATCATTTTAAGTTAGAATAATTTGTATTTAAATATGAGTTTTTGGAAGAAAAAACAAATAGCATTTTAAGGAATTACCCCTGTCTCAGATTAATAATAATTCCCATTTATCAGGATAAATTCCCGTCAAGAAAATTGGTAATACTTTTTGAAAGGGTGCTACAACGAAAAGGAACATACAAAAATGGAGCAAACCAAAGTCTGGCATAGAGAACCTCGAAAGTAGTTGCATGTGTGGCACACCCCCGGGTTTTATGGGATTCTGCGAGAAGGGGGAGTGGCCACCGGCGGGGAGGAGCAGGGGGCGGGGCCAGTCAGCAGACGGAGACGCCGACTAGTCAACGCTTTAAGGAATATGCCAGCAAATAATTAAAACATATTTAAAAATAGTTCGCCATATGGGTGACGACGACTGCGGCGACGACGACGTTGAAGATGAGGCCCGGCTGGGTGACGTGGTCAGACCACCACCCCCTGCCCCTGCCCCTTCCACCGCCACCTCCCCCCTTACCACCCCCTCGCACAAAACACCCACCCCACCGATGACAAAGCCAACAAAAAGCAAACAAATACTTGTCTGGCCGTCTACGTCGCTGTGCATTGACCGTACCGCACTTACTAAAGACATGCAGATACGCGTACTCGCAGATGCAGATGCATTCGCATTCGCATCCTAACCAGCTATCTGGGTACACCCAAAAATTCTATCCCATCCCATCCCATCCCATCCACTTCTCTGTTGTTCTCCCTCGTGCCAAGTTCAAAATTGTATGCTCTGCACTTTCAGTTTCTTCGCCCCTTTTCGAAAGCGTTTTCCATAATAAAAGAAAAACCGAAAACATTTTCAATTTGTATTTTTTTGGCCAAAAATAGTTGTGCCAGCCGAGCGCTAATGTTATTGCTTTAGTCAAAGTGGCTAAAAAGTATCTGCCAACATCACTGTCTGTGCTCGCTATCTGTGTTTGTAAATGTATCTGACGCTGTGTGTATCCGTGCATCCATGTCCAATTTTCCTGTTGCGATGCCGCCAGCCGATTTATTTTCATTTTGATTATATTTTTGGCACTTTTTGTTTGGGCGTGCGAAAAAACTTACAAATGAAAACTGTAATATTTTCGACAGCAAACAAATTCCTGCTGTCTGTGTAAAGTTTGTTAGATCATTTATTAAAAGACGCTGCGATCTGGACCAAGCACTAGAATTTTAGTATAAGGTAAGGGAGGTGAGAGAATAACTCACCTAATGATTACAATGTTGTTGAATAGGATAGAGGATTTTTGTGTCCTATGATAAATCGAATATACACTTTATTTTTTAGTTCTCTAGACTAAATAAAACTTATTAGGTGTCAGTAACCACAGAGCTTCAGGTATGAAAATACATACTTTATAAATAAACTTTGTTTACATAAATTTATTTTATGAAAATAGTAAGCTAATCGAAGAAATCTAATCAGAATAGAATTGAATTTTTCCGTCACTGCAACTCACTTAGCTTCACTTTGTAGTTAATCAATGTCATATCAAAGTAGTATTCCTACTAATGCCGTCGATCAATTATATGTGCTTTCAATCCACTAAGCGAAAAACATACCTCACCCCAGAATCCGCACTTTGGCGGAAATTCATTTTGAAAACATGCGGCGGCGACATTTGGCGCCACCTCAGCTCAACCCCCCTCCCCAAAAGGGGCGTAGATCAAAGGGGATGAAAAGCGGAGACTGAGGCTGCCGCTTTTGAGTATTCGCCGGGCGTAGCGCAAATCGCGGCACTGTGTAATGGTCAATAAATTACATAGACAACGCAGAATTACAAATCGTTTTGATTAGCAATTAAAATGGCAAAAAAAGGAAGGAAAACAAGTGGGAAAACAAAACCAGCTGAGTAGGAGAATAAAGCTGAGTGCATCTGGGCCAGGCAGGCCGGCAAATCTCTTAATTACTTGGCAGTTTGCACTCGTCGTCGCTTTCGATGGCAACAGGTGCTCTCGGGCAGCGCGTTATTAACTCATTATAAAAGCATTTCAGAGCAGTTCGATTTGCTTTTGCTGAAAAGCATTTCAATTGCCTCCGACACTCGCACATTTCGAAATGCGTGCTTGCTGTTGCTGTTGCTGTTGCTTTTGCTTTTGCTTTTGCTGCCCCTGATGTTGCTGCCGTGTCCGGCTGCTGCGACCTTCACTTGCTCTGCCAGCGGAAAGGGTGACTCAAGCGGGCGAACGGAAAATACTGTTTCCCTTACACACCATATTGACCAATAATTTACGACGCTTTTTAAACAATTCTAATTATCACTTAGTCACCAGGCCAATAAGGCATTTCCATTTAAGATTTCAATAAAAAAAGTTCTTAACTGAAATCAATCTGATGAAGATCAATTTAATCACTTGTAATATCAAGAAAACATTTTCTAATTAAAATAAGTACTTAGGGTAGTAAAGATTATAGATTTATAAAAACTATTATTACTACCAAAATACAAGAAGCTTTTTGACATATTTCCAGCTATTACAATGCAAAGATTATGTTCCTTAACATATTCATCCTAATATATTGAATTCATAAAAAAGTTCCCTACCCAAAATGACCGCCGCACTGACTAACCCCCGTAGAATATTTCTCGAGACCCCTCGTCTTGAGATCTTGTGCTGCTGGTTCTTGCAGCCTGCCTGCCTTATACAAACACTTTGTGAGATGCAAATTTAATTTGCTAAATGATTTTGCCGGGACGGGCGGATATCTGGGAAACTTGTTTTGCGTGAGTATGCAATTAATGCCCGTCAGCCGTATATTCCATCTATCATAATTTTATTTAGTTAATGAGAATTTTTTCCAACGATTCCCCAGTGAGTGTGAGTCTACATGTGCGATGGCAGATGCAAATGTCACAAAAGTCAGCCTTGTCACGCCGATTGGATGGAATTAGCTGGGCTTGGACTAACGGAAGGCCATAGAGTAACCTTAATCGCAAAGACTGTGAATAATTCCGGGAATTAACTCCCGAAGGAAACTTAACCGCGGAGGCTCCAGTAACGCATCGATACTTCCGCAGTAAAACGAACAAAATTAAATTAAAATAAAGTTCCAACACAAATGTTGGTTCCCACCAACATTCTCAGACATAACTGTGTGGCATATGGCATATCTCTAAGTACGTTTATCGGGGGGCACTCACACTGACCAAGGGGCGATATGCGATACATTTGTCATACTCCACGCCGTGAGTGGAGAAACTGCCGAGATCAGCTGGTTCCCCAATCCCCGATCCCCGATCCCGGACTCCGGGTTCCGAGTCCCGATCCCCAGCATGAATGGGCAGAACTTGATATGATATTTCGCCTTTAATTCCTTCACTTGAAAGTTGTCCATTGTCCGTCAATTGAGTCATCATCATTATCCGTGCACCACTGTTCAGAGGCCTGATAATAAACAACAAAAGCATTTCGGGGGCTATGCTGGGGTTATTGGATACACAAGCGGACATACAATACTCCCGGCCAGAAATGTGGAAAGGGGACTGGGGTTGGGTATGGGGACAGGAACTGGACTGCCCGACAAATGTTTCTCATAAACCACAATACGATATCTGCAAACAGAACTTGAGAACTTGAACTTGAACGGCGAAACAAATGCGAGGAAAAGTTTCTTATCAGCGATATACGATTCAGTTCTTGTAAGCAATAATATTCAAACCTTATTCTGATCAAGGGGCTTGCCACGGCCTGTATGATTTCAAATAAACAGAGATTGTGTTGAAAATATTCACTCTCACAAAAATGATTTTTATTCAATACTTTTAAAATGAGTTTTGGAAAGTTGTCACGTTGGGGCCCATTGAAATTCGGTTTTTTTGACCTTTATGGGTCGCACCATAATGGTAACAGTTTTGTAGCTATACGAGAAGCCCTTCCACGTGCCCCAAGTGATTCCAGAGGCATAGAGATCGGGATCGGTGTAGTTACCTCCCAGGTAGGCACCATTCAGATTGCTGCGAGAGAATGTGGATGAGTATCGGGATCTATAGGTGCAGAGTTTGTCATTTATTTTACCTGGACAGGCAGTCCTTGTACCACCAAGCTCCCTGGAACCTGGCGGCACAGTTGGTGGTGCTATTGTCGTTATCCCTGTCGAAGGTGCTGAAGGGCTGGTTCAGATGGTAACTCAGACTATCTCCGGCGGATCCACTGTACACGCCGAGCTGTGTCAGCGAGTAGTTACTGTACACGTTGCCCACGTTAAACAGATTGTAGTGGGAGTATCGCTTCTCTCCACTGAAGTCTTCCAGTTGGATGTACAGCTCCTGGGGTTCGAGGGCCGCAATCTTGTTCAGATTGCTCAGACCGAGGAAGAAGTTTCCCTTCAGGTCACCGAAGCCCGTCTGATAGGAGGTCCAATTGCGGAAGAAGTTCGTCTCCACATTGACTCTCCTTTGGACCACTAGCCAACCTTTTCCGGCGATGGTCACATCACAGTACACCTCGATCACGTCGTTGCCCACTTGGATCTTCTGGACACCACTCTTCTTGGGCTTCAGTTCCCTGCAGGAGGAGGAGTACTTCTTGAAAGTCTGGATCTCCACATTCTCGCCGGTTTCGGCACTGGCCAAGTAGATTAGGCCTAGCGAAAACACGCAGAGTACGAAGCAAATGGGTTTCATTTTGCGGGCCCGAATCGACTGTGAATTTAATTGGCCCAGGGGCGCCGTTATATATCAGCTTTTTTGCCCCTTATCACAATTCTACTCTGGCGAAATTACGAAGAAGTCATTTGATAATGCCCTTTTTGATTAAATCGCTACTAGATCTTGTAGTATCAGAATTTGGTTATTGATAAGAGGGTTAGTCATTTACAAGGGGACTTTTCTTTAAGTTTGAGGCGGTGGGTAAACCACCAGTGCTATTTTTGGGTTAAGTTATTATTTTTAATATCATAATTTATTTTTATTATACCAATGCCTATTTAAACATCTAAAGAATTGTACACTATTCAATAACATGGGTCGGAAGTCTATTCTAAACAACCACAAGCTTGTATAAATGCCGAGTTCATATCTTTAAACAAACAACCGTTTTCCTCAGAGATCGACTGCTGATATTGCCATGGAATATCATATATTACGTATAAGACTCGGAAACACTTCGTTCGGAGCGGTGGACAAATATTTACGGAGAATCCATCGCCGGAGGCCACCCATTTCCTGTATCTTGGCAGTTGGATGCACTTTGGACAAGTGTCAAAAGGTGTCACCGAAGGTGCTACCACTCTCCCTCCCATTTTTCTTGTTATTTTAGTTGTTCTTGGTTTTTGACAACTTTTGGAATAATGTGACAGGGCCTGTCGGCTACCAAAGTTGGCCTTTTGTCTCAGCACCGCCGCCAGACAGCAACTACCATCGAGAGGTGACAACTCGAACGACAGCAGAAATAAGAGCCACCTACAAAGTGTACACACATACCCTACTCCCACTCCGACTGGTTCCTACTCCCTACTCCCCTATCCCCTGCCCCCACACATGCCGCACCACTATTCCAAGCAACAAACAAACAAACAAATGAACAAATATTTGCCACAAACTGCGAGGAAGACAAACGCAAGAGGAAGACGACTGGGAGCCTGAAGAACGATAAAATGGCATTTATGATAAATACATAACACTCGATGTTTACCCACTCATTCAGAAAGACATATAGAACACCGAAAGAAATGCTTTATATTTAAATTAACATATTGTTTATATGCTAAAGATATAAGAATATTAAACAGATTTTTCTGTCTTACAAAGACAAGTTTTATGAAAAATATAATGACTAATCGTGATTAAGCATCACGAAAGCAAAACAAATTTATTTGTTCTGTTCGTGTGACCTATTTAAATGTAAATAGGTTGCTACTAATCTATATGGTTATTTCACTCTAATACGAATTGTGTGAAAAATTCGATGAGCAATCATGACCAGCATTACAAATAGCTAAGTCCACTATGAATGAGAGAAATTAAGTTGTATTTTTTTAAGAGTTTCTTACTTCCAGCACCAAAAGTACAGCATAGTTTGCATAGTTCTCCTGTTTAAATCTAGTTTGACCGCATAATGAAACCTTTTTTTTAAGTGTATGATAAATAGGCTACAGACGTGTTGTCTACGGCATTTGGCACAGCGATGAAGAATGGAGGCGAACCGAATGGGAATAGGAGTTGGGAGTTGAGCCACAGAAACAGAACAGAATTCAAGTGTCAGAGTGACAGTTTCGAAATTGATTGCAGCAGCGGCAATAGTGTGTGCGATGGGCTGGTAAATAAGGCAGCTTTAAACCGACTTAACCGAGAGCCATTGGGGTTATCTAATAGAGCCAGAGATAGACATCCAGATAGCATTCCCCTGCCCCATATCGATAGCAACTTGTTCAGATGATTGACGGGCGACACGTGGTCAGCTCCCTGGAGTTCATGCGCTTTCGATTATCGCGATCACGTCGGGCCTCCGGCATAAACGATATTTGTCCGCAGAGCCTACCTAGCCCATTTCCAGCTCCGCCGATGACAACAGAATATAAATTAGAGGTGGAAAATTGCATAAATTCCTGACATGCCTACGCGTATGAGAAATGAATCGATACCAATCAACCAGACCCAGGCCCAGAGCTTAGAAAAACTTTGGTGGCCCAGGCAAAGTCCAAAAATTATTGGAAGTACGGGACGCCGCCTGTCAAATATCGCCAAACAAATTGACATCGAGGGGAGTGCGGAACTAACGAACGTTACGAATGGAACGGAACAGGAAAATAAAGAAAATTTATGGTCGAGTCCTGCAACGAGAGCAAAAGGTGACCAGGCTGCCCCAACACCTGGAAACAGGCCATACATGGCGAAAATATGTTCTAAGCTAAAGAATGTGGTTCAGAAACTGAAAAAGAAGAGTTTTTAAAATGTTACGGTTTAACAATCCTAACTACATATGCCTCCCAATTTGTTATAATTAAGCTATGCTGAAAAATGTAGTACCACTTTATTTACTATCCACTCCGAATTAATATCACATTAAAGAAAATATTACTGGACAGTATTTCTAGCAGTGCTGGAGTAAATAAATGAAGTGCCATGTGAAAAATATTTCACACGTGGTAGGGCGAAAAATGTTCTGTGGGCAACAATTTGTGATTGCGGTGCTCGGCAATCGGGCTGTTGGAGTGCCGGATTGCCTGGGCTGTTTAGTGGTTGTTGGGTCTTATTTGGTCTCCATTAGATACAAATCGGCGGTGCTGTTGCGGTTCATTAATTCCGCGGCGTTTGACAAATGCAGCGCCAGGAAACGACAACCACAAAACCAAGGCGACCGATGGACTGATTTGAATACATCGCTGCCAACGTTGTGCGGGCCATTTGCATTTTTAAACGATTTTCTCATTTGGGTTCTTTGCTTTTCTGTTTTCGATTTTTTTGTCTTGCTTTACGGATTTCTTGTTACCGCTTCAATTATGTAAAGAGCAGTCGACATTTTTTCGTTTGGGGTCGCCGGCTTTCGGGGACTGTAGTCCATCCCCCCGCCCCCCATTATTTTGGTAAGGGGAATCCAGTAGAAGATATGCACTCACATAACTGCACATGTTCCTCTTTCTCTGGCCACGCCCCGTACATAATTCCCGAATGCCTCCGATGAGCAGAAGACACGGGTATATTTATTGGGGGCAGGGGCAGGGGCAGGTTGTTTCGTTGGCCTGGATAGACCCCCAACACTTACGTGCCCGACACAGTATGAAAATTAATGTTGGCAATCTGTAAAATCCTGTAAAGCGTAACTCAAACTCGCCACAAAAAGACACAGGAAAACACACGCGAATTAATAAGCATCGGAATGCCCAGTGATGGGAACTTGGGCAATGGCATCGATGAAACCCCTGATGAGGATCTTCTGGGTCTCCTTGTTAAAGACTACCTATGTGAACCAAGCCAGCACCTCAAAAAAGTTATCCGATGACAACGGTGTATCACTTTCCTACCTCGATATTGTTTGCTTACACTATTTTATTTATCTTCTTTTTTAAACTAATAACGTATCTGTCTTTCAAAAAAAGTTTTCTTAGTTTGCGTATTTCGAAAACTATTTTTTAGACATTTATTATATGCCATCGCTAGTCGTCAACTGCCAGAAACATTTTTTTATTAATTTATTTTTGTTTGTTGCTAGGCATTACAAAATTGTATTTTTAGTTTGTGAAGTTTATGCAATTCAGAGAGTAGGCGAATTTGATATATGCCCTCTCAATTTTTAATGGAATTCCACAAATGAAAATATTAAAATGAATATGATTTTTTTAATATTTAAGATAATCTAGATTTCAAAAGTATTTCCCACATATTTGCTGTTTGAAAGTGCATTGAAACTTCGTTGCAAGACGACCTCGAGATTTTTGAAAATTTTAATTAAAATTGTGGCCGCGGAAATTTGTGCGCGCTTCGGTGTGGAAGGAAACCCCGTTCCATCGTTCTTTTAGCTGGCTCCGCCAATCCCCCCTGCTGCCCCACCGAAAGAGCTGCATTGCTGCTGTTGCAAGTTGCATGTTGCATGTGTTGCAGGTTTTACAAGACGGGCGACAACGCTTGTTCAACATGCCTGTTTCTCCTTTTCCTCATTTTGCACTCACACTCGCATCCCAGCGAAATGATCGACGACGTTGCAAAGTATTAAAGTCAGCGCGACACAATCTGCATATTAAAGGAAAATGAAAAAATACAGCAACAGCAACTTGTTGCACAAATACCAACGAATGCACTCAGAGATACAGTGGTACTTCGAAATTAAAGTTTCGTACTTTTGATGTGTAAACTACGATGTAAGTATTACGAAAGGAGGACAATTAAATGTTTTCGAAACTATCAATTTCAGATTTATTTTTATTTTAAAGATTTTTCCCAGAACTTTCGAACTCCGAAATGAAATAATATAATAGTTTTTCCGAAGAATTCTGAATACTTAAACTTTAAAAGTGGCTCCAGTAAAATATGATTATTTTAAATATAATATAAAATGTAATCATTCAACAAAAATATCGCCTCTACGCTGTTTACGTTATCGATTCCCCCCTGTACTTGCGCACATGCAGAAATTAATACACGCCTGACGGGCTCACAATCAAACGAAACGGCCACTGGGAACCGGCCAAGACTGGACGGGATCGGATCGGATCGGGCGTCTGGGGGAAGGGGGTTGGTGGGGAACTGGACCCGGCCCAGCCGCTCGCAGGTGTTTGGCCCGGCCTAGAGAACCGGAAGAGAGTGGCCTGGAGACAGGACATTGCTCTTCGGGCCCCAGCTGATTGGATTAGCTGTGAATTGTGCCAATTCATGCTGCTCAGTTGCCGTTTTCAAGCATTTCATAAGCATTTCATTTGGTTTTATTTCACTTTTCCGTTGCACACCATGTCTCATATGCATTCGGCTGAACTTTTGCCACAACTTCCGCTGCGGACGACGGACGACGGAGGGACAAATTCAAATTAAATGTTGCATATGTAAAATATGCACAGGCACCCCTCCCCTGCAAGAAATTTATTGATGGGCTTGGGCCCCAGTTCCAGTTCTCCAGTACTCGGTACTCGGTACTCCGTACTCAGTAGTAGTACTGCCTCCTTCAGACGTCATGGCTGTTGTTTGTGTTTCGCATTTTGTTGGGGTTTCACTGCGCCAGTTGCCAGGCAAAGGTCGCCGAAGGTCGCTTATTTATGGGCCTGGCTTATGTTTTTTGTAAGTGGAGCAGAAACCAAAACAAGCTAAGTCCAAAGCTCCCCCATGCAGAGTCAAATACCAGCGTTATATCGTTACTTCTTGGTTTTACAAACACAACCTGCTTAAACAAATACATTTCGTAGCTGTATTCAGAATATTATGCACATAAATAGTATTTATTAAGATAAGAAAGACAAAATTCAGTTGAAAATGTATAATTGTTTGAAATAAAAAATTCTATACTGATTAGTTGTTACTGTTTATGTACCACGAAGTAATATTGATTTTACCCTTTGAGTCATTTAAAATTACTTTTTAGCTTAAACTTCTATAATTCCTAGCAAAACGTTCTAGAAAATCAATGAAATCTCTGAATGACTAATTGCTGATTCCACTTAGCTCTGTTCAGATATCCTTCCTCTAAATGGAGGAACTAAAAGCTAAAGATCTGTGTGTTTATTCTGGGCGCTAGACGTGAGTCACTGAGGACGCTGGGCTGTCCAAGAAAAGTATCTCGGCGTGGACGGTGACAAGATAGAAGTCGGACCGCGTGAGTGATTCAAGTCGAAAGGTATTTTCTCCGTCGCCATTGTGCGAGTGTTGTTCACGACGATGACGCCGTCGCCACTTTGCGAATATGCGAGATGCTAAACGCAGATGCGAGAGAGCAGATACATTTCGGCGTTACAATTTCCGAAATACTTTTCAATAGAATGTCAACAGTTGAAATAGCTGTTGCCGCTGAATAGCAATGTTTTCAGTTTGATTTGCTTTGGCCAGCGTGTGTGTGGAGTGTATGGGGCTGTCTTTTTATAAATGTATCTCAATCTGTGCATCTGTATCTTTTGTAATGCAATTGAACTAAATGTGGCGACTGCGTGTGACATTTTTCTCCTGCAGCCATAGAAAAACGGCAGCAGCTGAATCTGAATCTGTATCTGAAACTGAGGCTGATGGGCATGTATCTGTATCTATCAGAGCGTCGCGTCGCTGTCGCTGCCTTGTGGCCAATGTAGCGCAACCATTGATGAAAGCTGAAAGCGACCCAAGAGTTGGTCATTGAACTGGCTATACCCCCCTCTTCCCCCCCCCACCCCCCACACACACACACATACACACAGTTTTCTGTGATTTTCTTGAAGCAAACTAAAGCATTTAAGTAGTTCGATGGGGACAACGGCAAATGGCTCTTTCGCCGCTTATCTGCTCGTTAATTGTTTTGGGTCTTTTTCGATGCTGTCCTCCCCAGAACAGAAAACCGAAAACCGAAAACCAAACCGAACTGAAACAAAAATAAAACGAAATGGGAAAAAATTTAAATATCTATGCAGTTGGCATAGTTGACATACCCTAGACCAAAAAAGAAAACTTGGCAACGTTGCGTTTGAAGTGTCAATTTTGAAATGTGAATCGTTTCCAACGACTTTTCGGCTTCTACTTCTGCTTCCCTTTTCCCTTACGTTTTCTGTTGGCAAACTAACAAAAATGTATGAATAACATTCTGGCGAAATCGGGGTGGGGGGTTTTTGGGGCCAGTGAAAAGCGGAAACTCAACGCCACATTTTCGGGTGGAGTTCAGAAAGCTCGAGGAAAACCTTTGCACTCGATGTTTGCCTAATTCAATGCAACGACCAAGTGCTTTAATGCACTGCTCAACGCGAAACCATTTAACATTTCACTGAACAGTGAACACTCGCTGTTTTTCTCCTCTTTTCTGTTGGCATATCAATTATTTGGTGTCCCAGTATTTTAAAATACATTTCAAAACTCTGCATACGAAGTGGTAGAGTGCCCTACGTGTTCGTTGGGGCGGGCATATGGGTTAATATAATAGATCAGTGACAGGACTTTGGAAAATTTTGAAATT
Organism: Drosophila kurseongensis; assembly: GCA_018153305.1. Classification (NCBI taxonomy): domain Eukaryota; kingdom Metazoa; phylum Arthropoda; class Insecta; order Diptera; family Drosophilidae; genus Drosophila; species Drosophila kurseongensis. The sequence goes on from JAECXX010000004.1 coordinate 25,267,861, forward strand.
AGGAGGAATGGTTAGCCTCTTCAAAAGATGTAATTGAGGTAAGAGAACTATCATTACAGTAAAATCAGAATAAAAGTACAATTACAAGAACTAAACAAGTTGGGGGAATAATTAAACAAAAGAGGATTCACAGGCTTACAAGACCCAAACCCGACTACTCATTGATTCATTGCGGTATTTCGGTTTCATAGCTTTTAGTGGATTGGAAAGACAGAGGGAGCGGGGTGTTTGGGGACCGAGAATGGAGGACGGAGACCTGGAACCCGGGGGACCGACCTGGACGAGACAAATTTCAATTCCACACCGCGTGAGTGTGCGTTATAAATTGCGTATGCAGGCCCATTTGGTCAGTTTGTGAATACAAATCTACGCGCTTTACATAAACAACGAGGGGCACCCACCCCTCTGGATTTATGGTAAATGAGCTGAATGCGTAATCAATTCTAAGCCAGGTTGTCCAAAGTTTTTGTGGCCCTTTTTATTGGGGCTATTCCGGTGAACCATAATTAAGATTCAATTCAATGCAATTGCAGGGCCATCAAACACGGTCACCAAATTGCATTTTACTGTAGTGAAGAATTGCGTATGCAAAGCGCCAGCTGAACTTGTTGGTTAATAAAGCGAAATTGAATCGAATCCAATTGAATCGAATTGAATTGCATTGAGCCCCGTTTCGAATTGGATATGCTCCGGTCAAAACGATTGGGAACATGACAGGCCGAATGTATCTGACCGAATCTATTTGGCCGAGAAGAAAGTTCCGCGGCGATTGTGTTGTGAGCGCTGCGCTAATTGTCTGAATTGATTAAGCCGATTGTCACAAATTGTCATATGATCCAATTGGAATATGAAATGAATAGTTAATGCTTTAATGGGATCGTCATTATAGCGCCGCCGGTCGAGTCGACTTTCGAAAATATGTGGCATTTGGCTAACTCAATTATGTGGCTCCAACTTGTATTAACTTTGCTTCTCGGGGCCCCTGAGGTTGGGCACTTGAGGGTTTTCACTTTCACAACACTCTCGGATACAGATACTAGTGCTCATAGATGACAGAACAGTCGCCCGATAATAACAACAATCGACAGTTATAGATACATGTGTATCTGCAGTTCAAAAAGTATCTGGAGCTGTGGCTTTTGGCCAGTGATGCAAACATATTTCCATATGCATTAACTTGGGATACAAATTTGTCTTATTTTGTAGTGATTGATTCCAAAATGTAGTTTTATGTTAGGTAATCTTAATCGATTCTTATTTTTTTATTTCTTATATTTGTTAAGATCATAAGTAATGAAGATCATGTATAATCTCGTGAGTCTGTTTGTGTGTGCGTGACTCTCTGATTTATCTCCAAGCTCTCGTGACACGCCGATAAAGCGAGTCACGCCCTCATCTCAACTGCTAACAATAACTGCAGCTGTCAACCAGTTGTGCGGTTCATTGGCTTCTTGCCTGCATTGGCCACCAATAATAACAACAATAAACAGTAGAATAAAGTAATGAAAATACTTAATAGTTGACTAGTAACTGAGATACCGTGTTTGCTTTTTCCCGAAGTCCATGAGGCAAAAGAATTATGACCGTGCAAGTTATTAATCATTTACGTGTGACGTTGTAAATGTTTTCGAGCCCCCTTCGCCCATCCTCTTCTGGAGCCCGGGGCGTGAAAGTCATAATAATTTACCCAACATAGACACATAATTTTTAGCTCTTTTACAAAGCCAAACAAAGAGACAGGGTCAGTTGTACGAATCGGCCGGGCTCATAAAATACTTTTGGCTTTAGGATCAGCCACAGCACGTGCTCTTCAGCACGCTATATCCATAAATATCCAATAAATAACTACAATACTACAAATGACCAAAAAATGTCCATAAATTGTACTCGACACCAATTAAAATAAACGCCATACCTGGGCGTAAGCTATTTAAATTAGAACCTAAATAGTTGTAGGGGAATGTGTGGCCGCTTTACGTGAAGAAATGAGAAGCTTAAAAAATATATATTTTAGATGATAATTAGGAAGCTTTGAAAAAGTTTAGGTAATTAAATATTAAAGAAAGAAGCCAGTGACACGAAACAATTTGCTTCCAGCGCTTACATCTTGATTTATAACATGCGTTTTGCTTCATTGACATGCAATTATGTAGGAATTTGAGTAATCATTTATCAAATATGCAAAAAAGGCAAGCTTTTTATTTTAATTGTATCTAAATAAATGCATCTATTTTTAGATTAAACAATTAATAATCTGGTTCAAATTGACCCGCTGAAAACCAACAGGTGGCACTCGAACCACTTGCATTTCGAATATGACAAATTAGCAATCAGGTGGCAGACTTTTTACCCACTAACCCGACCTCCGAGCAATCCACAAGCTACTGTTGCAGCTGCTTCTTGCCAAGTATCTGAGTCCGTATCTAGGCGGTGTCGAGGCAATTAGAATAAATTAAAGAAACAGCTTTTGATACAGGTGAAACACGGGGGGAGGAGGAGGTGGAGGGGGCCAATAGGTGCCGCAGACCACAAAATGTAAATGAAAGAAACACCGAAAAGCCACGAGATACAGATACCAGATACATTGAGCACAAAATCTGAATTCGAACCGTTTGAATCCAAATTGAGGTTTAATTTTCTTTGTTAGGCGAAGGAAATAGAAGCAGAAACAGAAATAGAAACAAAACCCGTTCTGATTTTGAGATCAGTTAGGGTTCGGTTCCACCGATTTCCCCCTCTATTAGTCGTCTTTTATAGCGGTCCGCTTTCGTTGGTCACTTTTGTTGACTTAATTTATTGACATTAGTGTTTCTTTATCCATTTCGTTGGGACTCTTTGATTTTTGATTTTTGATTTCTGTTTTATTTTATTCGATTATAGCTCTTGACTTGCCTTTTATGTAAAAACATTTTTGTGTTCATGCATTCTTGACACAAACACCTGACTGCGATAGGTGTCTCAAACTAAACCGGTTGGCATTTTAGTTCGATTGGCTTTCCTAACAGCTGTTGGAGCTGGAAGAGCAGATAGATGTACTAACTGCGATAAGCCTAATGAGATTATGTCTCCCAGATACGATGTTGATTTAGTCATGGACCACAGATAAATATAGATGCAATAAAGAGACACGGCGATGGAGACACGGATGATAGGGAAAATGCCACTCGTGTAGTAAATTTATATCCCCAGAGTAATTATTTTTATACGATTCATAATATTGCACAATTCTTTGATGAAAGCTATCAAATACCCAATTTCCCTCACCTGATCGCATGTTTTACTAACCACAAACAGTTCGTTTTTCTGTCGTTTTAGTGGGGTCTATAAATACGCGCATACATAAAACTTTTGGGACTTGTTAATAAATGTTTTTACTGTTTATGAAATGGAAATAAAACTTTCGAGGAGGGAGAGATTCCAAGGTGCCTTGGGTGACCGGTGTTTCGAATACCCCTCAATACATAGACATTTTGATTGAGAATACATTTTCGTGGTTACATTCATTAATAATCAAATTAGATTGTGTTATTTTTTTATATATTAAATGGGAGATAAGCCCCAAGATTTAATGCACATGAAAAGGTACGTTTAGAAATAGAAAATTTGAATTCTTAATTTTAGAATTGATATTAAAGAATATAAAACTTAAAACTCAAAGAAATAATTATTTTTTTCACAGTATTTTACTTTTCTTATTTGCTCAGCCATTCATTACTCTCATCATACCCCTAAAAATAATAAAAAATGTAGGAAAAGAATGCAACAAGAGAATCAACACACCACGCACAACGCCCACATGGCGGCTTTAATAGTTGAGGGAAATTAAAAGTGAAACAAGAAAATGTCAAATTTATTTATATTATAAACTTTACTCACCTCTGGAATTCTTCGCAGGAAACTAACAAAACTATTCGAGATTTTCGTCTAAACTGTTTCATCTTTGCCTGAGTGCTGCATGTTTTTGTTATTGTTGAAATTATTTTGGTTGACAATTTATTAGCATAGATTAGTTGCTGGTATTTGTTGTTTGTTTTGTGTTATTTTAGCTTGATTTTAGTTTATTTGCCAGCGATTTTGATTGTCACAGGAGGGATTTGCACAGTGTTTGCCAGAGCAATCTCTTGAAAAATGTGTCTGGTCTCGGCTTCTCGGGGTGACATAATTTGGCAGCAATTTGCTTGGAATTTGTCAGGGTGGATACTGTGTTTGGGCCACAAACTGTGCGATTTGCTGGCTTTCCGTTTCAAGTTCAGATGGCTGATTGGCTGGTCTCGGGTAATTCGCACTGCCACTCTGGGTTCATTGCAGCCAGGAGGATCTGCGGCGACTGACTGACAGGCTGCCAACTGTCCGGGCACGAAGTCTCTCCCCATCAAGACCCAGGACTCGTCCAAGTTCCGCATGCGATACTGTTTTATTCGCCAGGAGCCTGGCAAAAACGATGACGAGTGCTGTGGTATGTGGCATGTGGGTAGTGGGTTGTGGGTAGTTTTCGTGGGGCGGATTCGACGCCTGCGCAGGCACTTTTCCGAGCACCCCTCCACCCCCCGTGTTGCCAACATTTATTTGCATTTGCAATACGGGAAAATTTCCGCATATCATGTTAATCGCCCAGTTACACGCAATTGTTTTACCTGGGCCCCGAAAGTATGTCGCATTTATATTTCCTTTAGCGCTGCGTCGCCGTTGTCGTTTCCTCTATTAAACAGTTGTTTTTGGCAATACTGGGGCTTCTTGCCCCCGAATTCCGTGGGCCACAAAAAGCACAGCTCCTGGCTGGAATTACCCTATTGCCTGTAATTAATTTTTGGGGCTGGCATACGTTTAAGGGCCGCCGAAAACGCATTTGAATTTATTTCGTTTGTCGCGCTTTGTTTTGCATATTTTGGCTCCCCCTTTCCCCCTCTTTCCTACCAAATTACGGCAGCCTTGGCAGGAGTTGTTGACCCTGTCGATGGGGATTGCCTGAAAGTAGGCAATGATTTCGGCTGCCAGTATATTTATGCAAATCAATTTGCAACGGCGAGGATCCGTAATTGAAAGCCAATTTCGGATTTACTGCTCGGAATTAATATGTATTATGCTTAATTAATGTGATTGTTTTTAAAACATATCACAACTTGTGAGTTCTGTGACAAATGTCAAGGGAAAGTGCTTTTGATGTCATGAAGGTTGTAATAAAATGGTATTAAACTTGTGAGTTTTGTGACAAATGACAAAGACAATTAATAAAAATACTTTTTCAGAAAAATAATATTCCCAAAATCAGTATTTTGTTAAACTATAAACTTCAATGTTAATTTATTTACTGTTTGATTAATAATATGAACAATAAATGTTATGTTTTTATTCTCAAACAAAAAGGTCAAAGTATCAAATGTATGAGAGTATGAAAAAAATGTCCTTTCCCTTGACACAAAAGCTGTGAATAATATATAAAGAGATTTCGACTGTTATTAAAACCAAATCCCACAATGAATAATGGCTGAATAAAACTATCAGGACCTTCAGGCCAAAGTTTAGATTACATTTCCCGGCATTTTGACTGTTAAATTGTCGTAATTAGTTTAATTAAAGCCAGAGCACACAAAAGAATTATAGGCTGGTGTTACTACTCCATAAAGAGTAGCAGCAAATAACCGTCATTAACGGTGGCTAAGTAAGAGAGATGATGCCGAGTGGCCCATGATTAGCATAATTTGCGTTGGCCTTTCGTGCGGGCGTGCCAAATGTGCCCAAAAATTGGGGTCACCAAATGGATATTCCCTTTACACGAGGTCCTTGGGGAAATTACCAAGAAAGTGTTGGGTGATTTCTCATCCAACCCGCAGGATTTCTAACTTATGCTGACAGGCCATGTCCTGCCAAGGATGACGTTTTCTTTTTTCACTAAACAAATACATTTTTGTGGGTTTTCCGGTTCCATTGTGTGGCTTCGCTGGGTTCCAATTATCGATGGACTGCCGCGCGGTCTCTCCGATTCCGATTCCGGTTCCAACTCCCAATTGAAACATTAAACGCCGGCGAGTGCAACTCGCAACTACACAACATTTTTATTCCATGTCCCAAATTAATTAAGCAGAAGGATAAGATACCCACCATGACAGCAAGGACCTGGGCGTGTATGTGTTTGTAATTCAGAGTACTCCAACCGTTGACTCCCTACGCATCATTTAATTACGTTAATTGGCAGCGGGTGGTGGGCCAGTGGGTGGTGCTGGTGGGTTGGCTAGTTGGCGGCGATGACGTTCCCAGTCGACAGAGTTCTGAATATAAAATTACAGCGCGGAGTTGGCCCACATGTGCATTAAAGCAGCGAAGGCAAACAGATATTTATTTAACTTAAGGGCTAAGAGGAAGGGTTTAAAAAGGGAGTTAGTTATATAGTAAGCAAACCTTTTGAAAGTAAATTTGACCTAAGAATTTTAATAATATCCTAATAATAATAAAAGTTTTAGTGGTTCAGCATATTGAAAACAAAATGGCCCATACTTGGAAACCATTTTCAACGTTGTCCTATGAAATTGAGCATCCCTTACAGTGATTTCGCGACTGCGCAGCATCCTTGGATTCAACCCTCTGGACCAGTTACACCCCCGAAAATGCCAGAAATCACCTCAATGGAAGGACAGGCAAAGACGGTCATTAAATGCTGCAACTTATGGCCATCGGCAATCGAGTGAGACATCCACGAATTCCTTTGCAACACACAAATTCGAACAAGGCGCAGACAATAAGTTGTGGCCCCCACAGCGACCAACACCTTCCACCCCCACTCGGAGCCCCCACCACCCCTCACCTCGCACCCACCGAAGTCGAGCTAAACATTTCTAATTTATTGATGTTTCCGTCGCCGGGAAAGTTCTTGTCCAACTGCCAAATGTCTTTCGCTCTCTTCGTGTCGCTGCTTTTTCTGCTTCTGTTCGACGGTGGAGGCAACACAAATTTATGATGATTAAGAAAAATCACAAAATACTTAGGCGATCTATAGATAGTACGATATATGGCCCTGTCTATGGGCAACGTGTGCGCCTGAATCTCTGTCGCCCATTTTCACTCTCATTCTCATAATTTGTTTGTTGTTTCAAAAATAGACAGCAAGCCAAGACGACACAAAATACGGACATTTGCCTGGGGTGTGTGGGCGGTTTTTGGATGGCTCTATATAGCACATACTCCTGGATCCGCCCTCGGAGGGATCCATCAATTACACGGCGAACAGCTGAAAATGTAATCGGGCCTGGCAGGGTTAGGATTTGGTACCACATCCAGTTGGTTTGTGAACAAGACAAAGAGTTCTCAGATGATTCAGCCGCAATTAAGTTAATGCCTGCCTTGGTGGAAACTCGCAACGATTTTATGAAATACATTTTTTGCAACCTTCGCATTCCGGTGCCCATTTCCCCTTGAGGAAAGTTGTCGGAAAACAAAGGCAGCAACAACAATTTGTCATTAAAAATGTCAACTGATTTATGTGAATACTGTGGGCCAGCACAGTTTACAGTTGAAGTGTGCGTGAGTCTCCTTAAATATGTTGTATTCCTCAGCTTTGCGTATTGCTTAATGACCTATTTGAGTGAGAAAAGCTATTAAAAGATCTTAGCAGCTGACTGAATCAATAAATAACTGAATGAACTGGAATTAAATAAAAATCGAAGGCGACAAACAAAAGACAGCAAACAGTATTTTAATTTTTTTCCAGACCTTAAAGTAGGTTTATGGGTAGAAAAACGCAAACACGGCAAATGAGTGTAGATAAACTTTAACTACCCTAGACCCAAATGCGGCACGAGCAAATGAAGCAAAATAAAACAAAACAGGGCAAAATCAACAAGCCGAGCTGGGCTCAAACCTGCAAATGGAGTTGCCATTGCCCCTCGGCCACTTATTCCGACGAGCAAACAGATGCCAAACAACTCCCTCGATTCGTATTGGGTATTTGGCCTCAACGGCTTTCTTACAAATCGTATAGCTTTTACTTCAAACTCGGAGATTTTGACCCTTTTTTGGGTAAATAAAAGCATTTATAGTTGTAAAATAAAAGTCCATTTCATAGATTAGCTTTGGTAATTAAATATATATCTAGTAATAAGACTTGTTTGTATTAATATTTTCGCTCAATAGGCGTAAGTAAACTTATAAAACAGACACAAAAGATGTTTAGTAACTTGAAACCAAATAAAAGCAAAGAAAAAAGTTTCATAATTTTCATCTGATAATTTATAGACCAAATTTAGCAACAAGCTCTATTTTTAATGGCTTAACAAGCTGATTCCATCTGCCATTTCGATTGATAAAGCTATGAAAGTAGATTCGCCCATGTCATGACTACGATATTCAGTCAAATTGCATGCCAGCCGTTTTATTTAAACGATCCGACTAGCTCGACCTGCTCACCCTTCAAAAACTCAGGCCCGAACCCAAAACGTTGACATAGTTTCGTACCCCTCTCCAGAAAAAAAACGCCACTGGGAAGCTAATTTGGAACAGAGTTTTTCAGTTACAGCGGGCTGACTAGAAGCCGCCCCTAATCGCGGCGGTCGCCTTCGCCTTAGCCTCGCTTTGCATGTTCAGCGTGCATATTGGCCAGGACTCCACAGCAAGGATATAGGATATAGAAGCAACGAAAAACAACGTCGACTGCCAGTTGTCAACGCATATCCATTTTGGGCTGCCGGCCCCGCAGGACCCCCAACTCCTCTTGTTTGGCCAGGCCAAATAGCAACAAACGAAGCCTGTTAAGTGTCCCCTCTTTCTGGTTTTCCAAGGCGCCAGCACCCCCCAATCCCCCCATCCCCCTGTATCCCCTGGCATACACAAATTTTCAACATTTTCGCTAATATTTCCGCTGCCGTTCATTTTAATGTGAGCCATTTGTTTGTTTTGCTGGTGTGTCGGAAAGTTGCTTCTATGCGGGTCAGTTGGTTTCCTGTCCACTGTGGGCTATTATGGGTGGTGCAGCGGTTGTGGCACTGTGGTTTGCTCGAGCGGTGGTGCCCCGGTGGCCACCCCTTTATGTTGCGGCGCTTATCGGCAGTTTGCGGTTTTGTTTTTGTTGATTTACTGGGGCAGCCTGTTGAACTTTTCGCTCCAGTGCGGCGACACTAGACAGGACACGCCCAATCCACACGCCCATGTCCAAGGGGCGGCACCACTTCACCACCCTGCACCACTTCACCTCCCACCACTCCACTGTAACCTCATTTAATTTAATGTCCATATTTTGTTGGTTGCAGGAAGACAAATATTTGTTACTTATAGTTCAAAGGAACTTATCAGTTTTTTTTAAGAGGTTCATACGAGTATGAAGTTATCTTAAGAGTTTTTACCTTGCCCCTAAGATTTTTTTTAAATAGTAAGCTTCCGATTAAATAAATACTTTCAGTGGCGACACCTATACCTAAGCTCATTTGCTTAGCGACCTCTATGTCTTGAATTAATTTTGCTCAGAAAGCTTGTAGAGGAGAGTGATGTAAAATGTTTGTCAAACCAATCAAATTATACAGTCTACCCGTATCTTCACGGCTTCTGGCAACGCCAGGATGGGGTGGGTCTTGAGGGGGGCAGCGCTGGCGGTCTTGAGGGTATGATTTCGGTCGGGAGGCTTCGGAGCGTTTTCTGCGCTTTTCTGAGGAGGTCCCAGGGTCGTGGCGGATGTGGGGGAGCGTGGCGCAACTTTTGGGCGGTCCGAGTTCGGAAAACTGAGAAATTGGGGGAAAACCGGAAAAGTTCAGTTTGACGGTCTGGCAGCACTGTATTTTGCACATGGGTAAACTGGTAAATGGGAAAACTGGTGTATTCGATTACTTTCCACGGAAAACTGCCCTCCCACCCCCGGCTCCTGTCGACAGCATTTTCTTCTCGCGGAAAATGCGGCGGAACGGAGAATTTCGCGACACACGGATTTTAGGTCCAGGCAGTGTGACCACCTTTGGGTTTAACGCAAATATAGGCGCTTTCTGGCCACTTTCGCAAGGCGTTACGGGACTTTCTGCGTTTTGTCCAAGGTGGTCACACAGTTTTGGCGCCGTCGTTCAAAGTTCTTAAGTTACCATGCCCCTTTTGAGGCTTAAATTCCTTGCCATGCCCCACCTGCGCGACCAGGTGGACAGGCACCTCCCACAGATGGATGATCTACTAAAAAAATGGCAGTGAGCAGCAACAAACCATTACCGAATTTAAGCCGATTTCAAAGTGGCATACCTTTTAGGACTTGTATTTTTATTCTTAAAAAACAAATTTTTCATTTTAACGTTGATCAATTTTTTGACCCATTTTCATGTTAGATATTTGTGAGTTTCCGATGACTTAAAAAAAAGGTATCCCATAATTGGACTTCTAGAGTCCATAAGTTTACCAAATGTAAGCCGATTTCAAAGTGGCATACCTCTTAAGACTTGTATTTTGATTCTCAAAAAATCTGCATTTAAATTTTTCAATTTAACGTTGATCAAATTTTTGACCCATTACATGTTAGTTATTTCTAATTTTCCGATGTCTTGTAATAGAGTGACTCAAAATTGGACTTCTAGAGTCCATAACTTTACCAAATTTAATCCGATTCCAAAGTGGCATACCTCTAAAGAATTGTGATTTGATTCTCTAAAAATCTGCATTCAAAATTTTCAATTTAAAGTTGATCAAAATTTTAACCCATTTTCATGTTAGTTATTTCTAATTTTTCAAGGTCTTGTAATACTTAAGTGACTTAAAATTTGACTTCTAGAGTCCATAACTTTACAAATCTTAATCCGATTTCAAAATGGCATATCTCTGACTTGTGATTTGATTCTCTAAAAATCTGCATTCAAAATTTCAAATTTTTAACCCATTTTCATGTTAGTTATTTATAATTTTCTGATGTCTTGCTAAATGGTGACCCACATATTGACTTCTAGTATCCATAACTTCCCCAATTTTCATCCGGTTTTAAAGTGACATACCTCTAAAGAATTGCGGTTTCATTCTCTAAAAATTGTATTGTCTGTATTCAAATTTGTTATTTTCACGTTGATGCATTTGTTACCCATTTTCATGCGAGTTAGTTCTCAGTTTCCGAAGAATTGTTAAAAGGGCACCTAGAATTGGACTCCTAGAGTCCATAATTTTTCCAAATTCAAACCGATAAGACTTGTGATTTGATTCTCTAAAAGTCTGTCTTCAAAATTGTCATTTTAACGTTGATACATTTTTCATGTCTAAAGTTTGCAATGCAGTGACATATTTTTTTTTTATTTATATTATTGTTTTTACGGATGTCCTTCACTGCACTCCACTGTATAAAAAACAAATTATAACAATTGTGTCGATTTTAAATAGTTTTTATTTTATACCCTGCCCAATTTAATATCAATTTTTCATAGATGGAGTGCTGTGATGCAACAACGAATGCTCAACCGGATTTTCCGGAGACACAGACGCCTTTTTGAACCTTCCCCTGTCAAGTGAATTTTCATATATCGCCAGATGAAAAACTGGAAAGCCGGCCAGATGAACGGAAGCGAAATTGATTGGCACATGTGGTGTGCCGAGTTTTGAGTTTTGCAGACTGTAACGCCACCGCCAACGCCAGAAAGTTGTACAATTATGCAATCGGCGTTGGCCAGTCGTTTCGTTTGCATGTCCCAGTCAATTGGCGAGCGTGACTGCAGCTGACCGACTGAAGTAAATCAGCTACTGGCACTCGCCATCTCCGTTGATCCATATAGTTAGCAGCTAATCCGGCAAATATAGGCAATTAACTGGGCTTTGTTTGAAGAATCCGACTTTACAGGGGGTCCTAAATATATATTTCCTCACCTATAAAATGATCCTAGTTTTTTAATAGGAACTTGCTCATCCCTTGGAAATTTGTTATTCACTTTACTTAGAGTTAAATGTTATTAACTATATTTATCTTAAGATGTACGTTTAAAAAGAGGCAAACTCAAAAATGAATATTGCAAACTTTAAACTTGTAATCCTTGTTGTGATTATTTTTCAGAAAAAAATCAGTTTTTTACTTTGGTATTTTATTAAAATTAAGTTTACCTATTTTTCTGACATACTTTATTGAATTTTATTGGTAAGTGGAGATAACAAAATGAAACCTGAGCTACACCAATATTTACTTTTACTCTTGGCCGGGTCATCGAACTCGGAGTGAACCAGTTTTATCGCCTGCATTTCCGCATGCTATTTCTGTCCAAGTGACCCAAGGCGCCAGTGCGTCTCATTATGCGATCGCTGAATTGAAACGCCGACCAAATTAATAGCCGATCGACTGCTTATGTATGCAAATGACACATCGGAGCGCCGCCGATGGCACTGAGCCATAAAAGAAGACATAATTCATGCAGTTGCTTTGTTATGGGCATGCGTTGCATGAGAGGTTCGTGCCTTAAGTCTTTTGTTTTGGCCCGAAATGGTGTCAACATATTGCAGGTAACCTTCACGGGAAAAGGCCCCATTTAGCGTGTATATAATTTCCCAGAATTCACCTAACCAGGGCTGCTCCGGAAACTGAAGCAAGTGGGAAATCGTTTTCAATCACGGCGCCCGAACTGTCGGTCCGAATCCGCCATATTTGGCCAGAAACAAGAGCGGTGGTGACAGCCACATCTCAACTCTTGGCAATGCACACGCTGCACACGCATTTTGTCAAAGCAGTTCGTCCAGCTTCCTTGGCGGCATTTGCTTATTTTTCGGTGGACAAGCAGGAAGCCGAACTCAATCGGAAGTAAGAGGACTACAATAAAAAAAGGTGTCAGTTCATTGGCATGTATGCGATCAAGTGTGATTGCCTGGGCGATGTGACAACGTGGGCGGCAGCCACGCCCCCGATCTGGGGGGCTGGCAAAGTTATGTGGCCCACACCCACTCCCACTTTCAACCTGGCTGACAATCTGCGATCGCTTGGCAATCGTTTTGGCAATTCAAATCAGCCAACGCAGCGCCGCGAGAGGTAGGAAATGCATGCCAAATGTTGCTCTAATTTTCATGCCGGAACCCATTGCTAATGGTGCGGCACAGCAAAAAAATACATCCCGAATATATTACCAAAATGATAGCTTAATTAAATAACAATCGGTGGTTTTGAGACTTTTTGAAATAGTTATTATAATAGTTAGTTTATTTAAAAATTATAATGGACCTAACTACGATAATATATATTATTTAGGAATATCTAATAATTGAAATAATTGTGAACAGACATATTTCAAACGTATTTCTTAAAGTAAGACTATCAAGACTTATAATCGTTTAAGTTAAAGTTTTCTTTAAAACAATTTTTTTAAATAATTTTTTAGAAATATAGTTATATTGCTAAACTGAAAACTATTTGGTAGTAACGGGATTAGATGCGTAAATCTATTAGATATTTTTCAAAGTGTTGTTTTTCGCTGTGCAAGCAACAACAACACACCCTTAAGCTCCGCATATATTGACCGATTACCGCCGACGATAAGATGAATAATCATGAAAGGCATAAATAAATAAATAAAACTCCACATCACGCTGTTAGCCAAACGGAGCGGGGGAAAGTAAAAGTGGTTCAACACCGTCTGCAGTTTGAAGCTAGCAGCTTGTATGTAGTTGCCAAGAGAAGGAGGAGGAGGAGGAGGAGGATGAGGAACTGGAGGACTTGGTCTAAGCCGAACGCATGGCCATGGGCAAGTTGTTACGCATTTCAGTCCAGTTTTGCGGCTCCACTTCCTGAAAGGGGACACACAGGCCGCTCTATATGTATCTCAAATTGATGAATATTAATATGATTTCAGTTTGGCTGTTGGTGTGTGAATCATGTTTGGCACTTCCTTGTGCGGAGGGTGGAACTAGCTGTCAGTGGCGGAAAATGATGGCCGGCTATTAAGGGAGAAAGGCTGCGGTGAAAGTCCTGGCAAGTGGAGAACTCTGGGAGATATGGCATCATATATGCCGTATGTTTACCATGAAACTAATAGATCCACATGTTATGCAACCGATTACTTCCCACTAAGTGAAACGGAACCAGACCAGGCACATGCACGCACCTGGAACTCCATAAGCTGGCCAACAGGTGAGCTATCCGCTGCTCATTCAATCGAAATTAAATCAACATGCAATTAACTTGCTTTTGGCCAAATGAATCGAGCCATTTAAAGAGCGGTATTCCGCATGTCTTCGTTTTGCGGATCCCATTGAAAATGTGGCAGGAAATGAATCGGAAAATGAAATGAGAAATGCTGGCTATTGTCTTTAAAGTGTTGCCACATTGCTGGCTTGCACATGCAAAAATGCAGTGGCTTTATGGGGATCTGAGCCATAGACACGTCCACGAGCATTGCCCTTAACCGACTTTGGACCTCAATGGACAATAAATTACATTAAAAACCATCTAATTAATGCGACACCACTGGGCATATCAAAACGTGGACGTGACGACCTTCGATTTCTGGGCGATTGGACAATAAGAATTCCCAAAAAAACAATAATTACAAAAAACCGAAAAACCGAAAACAAACGCAATAGGCTTGGATATTTCTTTTGGGTTGGTTTGTTTGTTTGGTTGATTTCCCATTGCGTGCTATTAATTTGCATTGCCTAAATGTAGTCGTTGATTTTGAACTTTTTTCTTTATTGAGATGTATAACATTTATGGCCATAAGCTTTCGGGGCGATTACAACATTTGGAGCAGCCTGCAGACCAAGTCACGTCTCAGTCCCAAAAAAGAGGTATGAAAAAATGGCCAAAAGAGTGGGTTATACGAAAAAAGAGAGGGTAATATGGAGGCAAAAAAGAGGCAAGCCGGCTTAAAGCTTTGCGAGCAAAAGCTTCGTCATTGTTTACACACGAAACCGTTATCAAAATTCAAGGTCTGGCCAAGTTGAAACTCTCAGTTTCACTGGAGAATTAGAGAGTCGGAGAAGCAGTGCTCTCACATAGCCGGCTGCACCTGCGCGGTGTGTATTTAACCGTAGGTGCCCGATCTTCAGCGCGACAGTCGATTCCTAGAAAGTGGCCAAAGTGGTGGTAACAGCCGCCCATCCCAAGTGGCAACAGTGTTATATTTTAAAGAGACCGCCAAAAAGTGCATATACAGATAGTGCCTCAACCTAAGCGTTTCACCAGCTGCAATCGGGAGCCATGAGGATCCAGCGGCATTTTGTGGTAATTACCAAAACGAAAAACTGTGAAAAGTGTCGCGAAATGGAAATTAACATGGAATTGGGGTTGCGGGTGGTGGCTTCACAAGTGGAACTAATGGTGCTCTCAGCCCAAAGTTGGCAATTATTTTATTGTATTTGCATAGGTTGCCGCAGCAACGGCAATAAATTTTAGGGATTTGCGCTTTAGTGAATTTCTACAATAATTGCAAAACCTTGGTCTAAGTTTGGCCTAAAAGGTGAAATGTACTTTGGATATTTTAGTACAAGGCATAAGGTAATCATAGAGCTAGAATTTGAGGGAGGTGTATATAAATAATCATGATAAATTTAGTTATTATGGCACCATTGAATATAAAGTTGTTCAATGCAACGCATTTGTTTTCGAGTAAGGTGTAATGTATTTAGTGACAAGCAGAAAGAAGAATTCAAAAATTTAAATGTTTGCCATTAAAATTTCTAAAGTAATTTCTTTGATACTATTTTTTTTTCAATAATATGATTATTGCCTTGTGTCACTTCCGAGTAATAGCTTTTCTTTGGGAAAATTTCTTTATTGATATTATTTCCTTCAAAATCATTTAAAAATACTTTTTAAGGGGACCAAGGAAAACACTTTCTTCCTGTCGGTTTGCGTTTGTCAACAGCACGATCCATGCATTTTTCATTAGTTGTCTTGAGAGCCCCATGACTGCCCGCCGATTCCCTTCCGACTGGCGCCGCATTGTGAACAATTAAAATCGCGATCGTTTCATTAGCGACCAGGGGATATCGGTGGGTACATATGGTGGGGTGCACCTTGGAGTCGCAAACTCTTTTCCCTCACGACCGATGATCCAACTGCAGGCGAAACCAGTCTGCGTAGCTTTCACTGCCCACCCAGGTGAGGAAGCTGACACGATCGATCTGCTACAATTAGCACTATCCGATGAGATAATTTTTGCTGGCGCTAATTTCCATTTCGTAATCGGGGTCTCGTTGACATTTATGCGCAAATTGATTGGGATTAGGTTGTGGGCTTTTCAAATTTTGAAATTGTACCCACAAATCGGGCTAATTTTGCGAAATCACGAAGGCGTTTTGCTGTGACCTTGTTGGATTCTCCAAATGCAGAGGGCTTGCGTCATTTATCCAGCAGTTCCATATTTATCCTAACAATACAAAACCCCATTTGCATAATAAAACAAATTGACCAAATAAAGAGGGGCCAACCCGAAAAGTCTTTGGCCTGGCCTGATTTGTCATCAACTAGCTCTCTTGACCCAGGTCAGGCATTGTATGAAATTATAGACACCAGAGGGGTTATGCAACATTTCTCCGTCGGTCTCACAAAACAATGCCAGACTGTGACCCACTTAAAACTCGTTTTCAGTCACTCACCTTTCTTTGGAGAATATGGAATTCATTAACATGATCGTTGCGAATTCAATTTGTTGAAGCTTTCTTCATGCCCAAGTTTGTTGTCTCAGTCTTTTGATTTGTATCTTTAAAATGTTTTGTTGTAACTACATCTATCTCCCTGTTTTCCTCAGCTTGTTTTCTCAGTCCTTTGATTTCTATCTTTTTATTGTTTGATGATGACATCTATCTCCTCGCTTCTTTCAGTTGGGTCTGCTCGGTGTGCTCTGTTGGGCCATCGGAGGCAGTCAATCCAAGGCTGTGGTGGATCAGCAGCCTGCCGCTTCCCAGGTGGACAGCAAGAGCGTCGCCCAGCAGAGGATCGATCTGGGACTGGGGTTGGGACTGGGCGATGCCCTGATCCACGACCACCACGATGAGCACATTGTCGAACACCACGAACACCATCACGAGCACCATGACCCCGGCTACTGGAAGAAGAAGGTCACCTGGAAGGAGGGCTGGAAGAAAATCTGGAATCCGGCCAAGAAGCAAATCTGGAACCCCTCGTGGAAGAAGGTGAGCGAACTTTTTAAAATAAGTGAAGATATTTTATAGGTAAAGTAATTTTTTTTTTAAATTTTTAAATTAAGGTGTTACTCCAAGATATTTAATTTGCCTCTTTACATTGCAGATATGGAAGCCCCATTGGGTGAAAGTACCCGGCTGGAAGGAGATTCAGGTTCCCGCCTGGAAGCAAATTTGGGTAAGTTATACAGCCGCCGCTCATTGGAATCGTACTAATGATTCTTGGATATATTTTAGGTACCACACTGGAAAGAGATTTTAGTGCCCGCCTGGAAGGACATTCAAGTACCCGATTACAAGCAGATTTGGACACCAGAATTAGTAAAGGTATAAAGAAAATTCTTATAAATATGCGTGGATAAATTTAAAAATCCTTTAATTTCTAGGTCGGCATTCCCGGCGAGAAATATCTAGGCAAGGACCACGAAGGTTGGGAGTACACCAGTCACGATTTGTGGAAGAAGGTCAGTTATACATTAGCATTACTAAAGTTCAATGCCCCCTAAACACTCTAATCCATAACCCCGTAGAAAGTGGTCTGGAAGTCGCACTGGAAGAAAATCTGGAAGCCAGCCAAGAAGCAAATCTGGGTGCCCGATAAGAAATTGGAGTGGAAGGAGGGATGGAAGCAGTACTGGAAGCCTGCTAAGAAGGAAATCTGGACCGATAAATTGGTATGTTCAAGTAATCCGACAAGCCTTAGAGCAATTAAGTTAATTAAAATTTTTAAAATTTTTTCAGGAATGGAAGGAGGCTTGGAAACAGATCTGGGTGCCCGGCTGGAAGGAGATCTGGGTACCCGGCTGGAAGAAGATCTGGAAGCCAGTTGTCATTTCCGAGTGGTTCCCGTCGCCAGACCACCACCACGATCATCACCATGAGCACGGCTTTGACTGGGATCGCAAGGATACGGGTGTCACGGCCACCAAGTCGGCAGATGGCAAGGATAAGGTGGTGTGGAAACGAGACGACACCAATGCCGCCGGCAAGCCAACTTTGCTGCAGCCAGTGGCCAGCGCCGACTTCCAGGCCAAGTCCCTGGAGACGGCTAAGTCCCCTGTAGCCGCTCCCGCCGCCTCGGTGGCGGCCACCTCGCAGTCATTCAAGTTTCCCGGCGCGTAGGAGGCCATTGCATCATTGCATCGTTGCACCAAAGCGGTTGCATCACAACGCCCGGTTCCAAGCTCCTTGTAAATAGTCGTAAACCAGTCGCTAGCTCATAAGGCCATCCATCCACTTCCATTTGCTTTGGCGCCACTTTAAATTATCTCTAGACTTTAATTACCAGTGAATACAAAATAAAAATAAAAGATAAATAACTAAACAGTAAATAGGTGCTCCTAGCCTATGTTTCAGTCTCAGTGTCATTTGTACGAGTGGCCCTTCTCCGCCTCCCATTCGTTGGGGGCGTTGGGCAGGGGCACCCACTCGTTGTGGATGGTGGGTGTCCAGACCTTCTTCCACACCGGCTCGTATATCTTCTTGGCCCGCCAGTACTTCACCCACCGGGCGTTCCAAGTGGTCTTGTTGGCCCAGAAGCCGTCGGCCTGCGGATCCAGAGTGTCTGTGTGGCTAACACTGCGCTTTCCGAAAGGGAGAAAGGAGGATGGGATGGATTAGTGAAAGTGGTCTAGTGGCTGGATGGTTGCGTAATCCTCTTACAAGGTGGTCGTCTTGCCGCCCAGACAGCAGCTGAAGAAAATGAACATTAGTGCTAGCAGCATCAGCAGGGGTTTAATTTTAATCCACGGAAACGCCATCCTGCCGCCACTTTTCGCCGCTTTCATGTTTCGCAATCGACTGGCGACGCTATTAACCAATCTTCACGTTTTAAAGGCCTCCAGTTTCACGGCGAGCCGAGCTCCCTAATTGGGATTCAGTGCGTCTGTGCGAATGAATTGCAAATTCCCGCACTTTGCACGATCTGATTTGCTTGTAAATAACCCTAGATGCCTTATATAACACAAATTTCTTTCTTTCGTTTTGTAGTTTATTTTGTTTTTGTTGCATTTCTTTCTTAAACTAATGTAAAATCGCTGCAAATGATAATCTGTATGTGTGACAAAGCTTAGGAGTTACAATTCAAGAGGCCGTCTCAACAGAAAAAAAAACAGAAACACTAACACATTACTTTCGTTTCCTACAATTCACGCATGCATATTACGGGATACTTATGTTTTATATAGCTCTGGTTATGTCTAGAGTGCATCAACTTAAGGCAGATATACAGATTAACTGATGTTGATCATGATAGTGGTAGCGATACAATATTAAAGCCCTTAGTTACGCGTAGAAAGTTCGTTTGATTTTTGATTCTTTGTTGCAAAGTTAGGCGTTGGGCAAATCGAATTTTGATTCGTTTGCTGGCCAACAATCGTTGTGTGAACATAAATTTAGAACTAATATGGCACGATTATTGCGAAATTAAATTGAGTAAATGTCAAAGTAATTTCCTTAATATTAAATTTTACAAATACAAAATACAGCAAGGAAAGCACATTATTAAATAGACAGCCCTGTTGCTGAATTTGGTGGATTGGGAGTTGAAAATAACACTCTTAACTCTGAGTCATTGAGGACAAGCTTATAAAAAATGTTTATTCGATGACGTCCCATTTTATCAACTCCGTTTCCGCCAACTTCGAATAAAATTGGACTTTAAGAACAGGGCCGTTACATATTTGGGATTCTAATTCCCCTGCGTTGTCGGTTTAGTCTGTTGTTGTATGATTGTGTGGCTTTTCCTCCGGTACTGCTCCTCCTCTACTTTCTCCTCGGATTCTCCTTCGGTGTCAGTCTTTTGAAATACCATGTAGAAATCGATTCATCTATTTGCAGGCTTCAATTTGTTCGTTCGTTGTGGTTGTGGGAATGTTCTGTGGTTGCCTCGTTTCAGGGAGTGAGTGAGTGGTTTGGTGGGTGTTTTTTTTGGCTGTGCACGTTTCAAGGGATTAAGCTAACTAAACTAGGTATACTAGGCTACGATGAGTACAATATATTCGAGTTCCTGTATGTTCTTGGGGGGCCCTGCTCATTCGAAGGACATCAGGTTGGTGGGCAAAGGCCTGGGCACTCGCATGGTGGCCAGTTTGCAAATGGCGTTCGACCAGAGGTGCGTCATCTGCGGGCTGTCCGTCCGAAAGCGATAAACGGTGCCCAAGGACCGGTGGCTCAGCTCAAAGGTGTTCTTGTGCTTGGTATTATCGCTGACATGGGCATACCATCCATCCAAAGGACACACTTTGCACGGCTCCCGCTTAAAGTCGCTGCGCTCACTGCCCTTAAAGGACTTCGGTTGGAAATACAGCAGCGAGTTTTCCCAGATCTGCAGCCAGTATCGCTGCCAAGAGGCCACTGCCGGCTTCCTACCCTCCTTCTGGACCGTTTTCCGACGGACACATCCCTGCATGGCGGCAGCTGCCTCCGGAGACATCAAATCGCAATCACTTCCGCTAAAATCACACATAATTCCCTCGGCACTTTCCAAGGATGTGAGATCCGCCTGGGATAAGGGGTCGCTCTGCTCCAGGACCGAATCATCTAAGAGGTGGTGGCGAGGCTGCACTTGACTGGGATCCAGTTCCAGGTGCAGGTGGTGAGGATGCCCATCGCCGTGGCTGTGCAGCGCGATCTTGCCAAAAATGCTGTAAGGGAACACCACGGTTTAGTCAACTATTTATTTGGGTGAAGAATTCATTCATGCTGTTCAAGCAAATGAGAACAAATGATATTGCAAATAGGCAAATAAGGATGAACTGCGTTTCGTGTTTGTAAAAGGTTTAGTCGTTTTATAAATGCAACAAGTAATCTGTTATTAATTCACATTGCACAATTTTATTGAAGCTAAAAGTATAGATTCTAGTTTTCTTATTTTACTGATTTTATTATTGTTCTTGGAGGTGCCTATTTTTTATAATCCCTTTCTTTTGGGAAATGCTCGAAGATTACTTGTTTAAAATATAATAACGAAACTAACTTTTGTATATGTAAGTGGATAGGATGTGTGCTTATTATGAGAAGTGGATGAGATCCCATGTCGAAAACGAATGAAACGAATGGTAACGTGAGGAGGCGTGTCTTTTGTGTATTTCATACGAAGCAATTCCAACTCGGGTCCGTGCAAAAGAATAAAATTAAGAGGCAACAAATTAACATTTCAAATGGTACAATGATGGTAACGCATCGGATCAGTTCGGTTACAGGCTGGCATTACACATATCCTATCTACAGCACTCTGTTCTGGACTCACCGACGGCATCTGCAACGCTTGTTGGAGATGGTGCCAATGCCCGGCGCAATCATCACGATGCAACATTGGCACTTCTCGGCAAAGTTTCGCGGCAGGCTGCTGCTGCGAAATCTTCATTCATTTTGGGCAGTGGCGGATGTGGACAATTAACGATAACACACACAAAACGAAAGCATAAGCCAAAATTAAAGCGATTGAGTGAGAGACAGAGATCAAACGAGACGAGGTTTAAATGATTAATAAGGACCCGGTGTACACATGTCCAATTATTGCGCAGTGATTCGAGGTGGTTGAGTTAAACAGGTGGTTAACAAAGGAATCCAAGGGGATAAGTTAACTTACTTGGTGCCCAGACTGCGACACTTGCGATGACCCGGCACGAACTTGGTGCCGCTGGCCATGCGCATGGAGCCAATGGTCTTGGCCGGCGAGAGATTCAGACAGCCCAAAGCCGGAGTTACTGCCTCCACGTTGAAAGATTCCTTCGAACTGCAAGACGATGAACTGGGTCCTGAGGGCGACGCAGGCTCAAGATTCAGAGATCGCCTAAAAGGTAAAACAAAAACATTTTAGTATAATTTATGATATGTTCAGAACCATAACAATTAACTTTGGTTTAAGGAGGCTGATTAACTTGTGTTTCCATTAATCATTTATATAAAAGTTATGTGACAGTTGAGGAGACTTCATGAGAATGAATGTCTGTATATACCGCAAGTAAAGTATATTTGTAATATTTGATTAAGGGATATGAACGTATAAATTGTATTTAGTTACAGTTTCATTGATATATTAGGATTTATTATGAATTATGAGTCTTTTGAATGAGAATAATCGTAATTCAAAGTTAAGTGATTCATTGCTCTCACTTTGTAACCAGAACTAATCTATGGTTTTTAAATGTTCGAAGAGTGCCCCTTACTTGTACTGATCCTCCTCGAATATGTTCTGCAACTCCTCTATGTATCTTATGGATGTCAGATACTTTTGCGTGGCCTCATGCTTCTGCAGATGCTTGTAGTCCGACTGCTGATAATTCGAAATAACTCGCAGTATGTTGTTCATCTTATTTCGGCGCTGCTCCGGTTCCAATCCTCCCTTGTGCGGATGGGCCAAATCAATGTAGATCAGATCGGTGAGAAAGAGACCCAGATAGGGGATACAGGGCAGGCGCAGGCTCTCAAGGTAGGAACGCAGATTGGCCCAGTTGTCCTGGTCGCTGAATATATCGCTGAGTCTCTCGAAGGACTGACGATCCTTCTTCGATAGACAAGCCCAGGTTTTTGTCAAGCGGTAAATGCTGGCGCTTTGCATGGCCGAAATAATGGCAAACAGCGAGTGCAGATTGTTGAGCTCATGGAGCTTTTTAGCCACCTAAAAAAGGAAGATTTTATTGATATAGTTAACCAACCAAGTAATTATCTTAATCTTATTTTTTCACCTTGATAAAGTGCGTCATTATTTCAGCTCTCTGCTTCGGCTGCTCGGCATTCAATATTTCCTGCACTGTCCAAAAGCTCGTGTGGTTGAATCGTTTGGTAAATGCCACAATATTAGGGGTGTTGACATGCTTGTCCTTTTTCGTCCAGGCACAACTGCTCAGTTCATCTGGTTGAATCTGACCGAAGACGGGAAAATCCAGTAGGGTTATCTGGTTGGCCAACACGTCGGCGGGTACACGTAACGCGCTCATAATAACCACATCCAACTGCTTGATGGAGGCGTGTGCTGGCAAACTTTGCGATTTGGACGGCGGTGCTGCCGAGGCTCTAAATAACCAAACAAAATATAGTTAGGAGAGTGTTTGTTATTGTTCTCAAATTTGTATGCTTTTAAATGGCGAATGGGCGAACCAAAATTGAATGTATCTATCTACCAATTTTAGGCAATTAACTACTGAAATAAGTTATACTCCTTTGGAATTACTAATAACTTACGCTATGGTATAGTAGCAGCCCGGCGAGTCTGGCGAAGAGGAGAAACTGTTTAGACAACCGATGGAGTTCTTGCGACGAGTGCTCTTGATATTCAGGGTTTTGCTGGTTTGCGGTTGCGTCATGGGCGGTTCCATCTGGTGATCCTTTTGGGTCTTCTCCTGGCGCAAACAGGCCATGGTATGGGCATTTCCGTTGCTGTTTGGACTTCGTTGTTTGGCCAGCCGAGTTGGCTGCTGCTGTTGCGGAGGAGGTGAGCTCTGCTTGAATTGAGTCGGAGCATAGGCCTGACCCGTGTATCCATTATAGTCCGTGGTGGCTTTTCTGCTTAACTGAAACATCAACAAACCAAAAGACAATATAAAAGTGTTTTTGCGGGGAAAGTATTGAAATTATCACCTCTGAGTAGCGCAGATTATCCGTGGACAGGTCGCGTGAGATTTCCGAGTATCGCATCATGGCAGCCAACTCAGGCTGTCTGTGGACTTCGACCAGCTTTTCAAAACTGCAATGAAAGAGACTCGAGTTTACTTCGTGATAAAGTTTCGGCTTTCGGTGTTCCGCGCACTGGGCAGACTTTTTGTTGACTGAAACCGAGTTTGTTTTCCTCAGTTCTGCATTGTGGCTTTTGTGTTGCACGAACGGTAGTAACAAAAAAAGAAAAAAAAAACTAAAAAAAAATGATGAAAAAACTGGTGGCAAGTCGGAGCGGAGCTTCTGGCACGCTTCGCTGCTCGATTTCCAATGGAACGGGCCATGTGAGTCACGAGCGGTGCGAGGCGGCCATTCCCCGCTCTTTTATGGTCTCGAGTGGTCAAATAGCTTTTCGGGGGTGCAAGCCGCTGATAAAAAGTATCGGGCTGCAGCGGTCAGCGGAAAGTTTGGTTGGAAAACAAGTCACCCGGTCAGAAACCAAATTGGTTTTCGACTTAGTTCAGTGAACCCGTCAACTATGCCATAGGAAAGGAAATTAACTCAGCCCAATAGTTTCCGGAATTCTCCCCCTTTCGGGAAAACAAAATGCAGTCGCTCAAATATACTTACGAAACTATATCATGGAGTGATATGAGGTATAAAACGAATTATAGAAAGCTATTCACAGATAATTTTAAAATAAATAAATAAGTTTAGTTTTTAATTTCATCATACTGTACCTACTCATGTTTGTCAGAACACACATATCTATAACAACAACTACATGTGTATATCCACACAATTTCTTTAAGACTGACTGTGCTGACCCCGTCTAATTAATTTCAATTAAGTTATAATCATTTCAAAGCAAAAGCTGATCAAACGCAATGACGTCCACACATTGTCATTGGAATTTTCTCTGCTATACTCTTCGATTATTCTGCGCCATTGTGTTAGAGCAAATGGAATTATCCAGCAGCAGCGTAATATCTCGAGAGACTTATGGGCGAAAACCGAAAGATAGCATCCCAAAACGGAGGAGGATGATATAGGCTGGGAAAGATATCTGTTGTTTTTATTCGGTATTATTATTCTAATCATGTGAAACTCGTATCTCAGAATTGGGATTTCATTTTTCTTATAACCCAATTCAATTGCAGCGCTTTTACAAAAATATACAGCGAACATACATGTGGGAGATATAGATGAAATGGAAACGAATTGGACGGAAAGGCCAGAAAAACAGAAACAAAATGTAGACAAGACAAAAGGCGAACTCAAATTATATTCCAAAATGCCAGACGACTGCCTCAAGATTTTTGAGCAAATGGACTTTATTGACTATTTGAACTATTCCATATACACATCACTCTTCGCTGTATATTCTTATAGGTATAAATATGTGTATGTATCAACGCCAATCTGTGCCATTTTTCTTCTGGATTTCCTTTTGGTTGGGCAGCTTTTTTATGGAGATATCAAATGCAATTAATGCCAAACAATTAACTCGCCTCATGTGAGGGCCATAAAGTTCTGCCCACTGGGTACCATTTAATCCATGGCATATGTAAATAATTCCTGCCAGACAGCGCGCTCCTTTAATGCGAATTTGTAAACTTTTGATGGTCGAATGAACACTGTTGTTTTCGTGGTCAGGAATATGGCGAAATGTGTGTACGGTGGCGATTCGCCGCCCACTATAGAATCTTCCCCCCAAGATATTCCGTGTGTTTATTGTTTTTACATAAATTTCTTGAAAGAAAACAAACAACAGAGCTGCAGAGTTCGAGGAAATCACATTTGCCTCCGCAATTTCGATTCTCGGTTCTTTTTGTTTATCAGGCCTGCAATTGTATTTAAATAAAATACAATACATACCCGCACATTTCTATATAATCTCGAGGAAACTCGGCGCTATTTTCTCGTTTCTTTTTGTGTTGGCGTTTTCCATTGATAAATTCTGTTTCTTGTGGGTCGCTCTGGAATTTGCAGTGATGACATGTTACTGGCCATCAAGTGAATTTGCAGTTCAACCTTTTCGCTGACTCGCACTGACCCTGGGCTTCTAGAAAGGGGGGTTAAAGATCTCTGGAACAGCTTTCTTTGCTATTCGGAAATGTGGCGAAATATTTACATATATTATCGTTACACAAGGTCAACGCCGAGTGGCTGTCGCCAGTGATCTTCGCATTTACAATTTTTTGCTGTCAGGTTCAATAACCACCTCAGAAGATTACGATTAAATTTAAATATTTAGCATTTATTGCGATAAACCTTCGACTCGTATGAGTGGGAAAACATTTAGCTAATCTCCCATTGAAAACCGAGGGGCGTTATCAGGCAATCGTCTCACTATTTGCTTACACATGCATGCCAGAATAAATACATGCAATTACGCTTGTTAAAAACAAGAGAGAAACTACAAATGAAAAGTGCCAAAGCAGCAACAAAGCAAGAAAGCCTGGCTTTAAAGATCGAAGACGGAGATACCCTCTTACAGAAATAGTATGTATGTCTTTAGTTATGAGACTTTAATTTCATGACTGACCTACTTGTAGTCGCATTAAAATCCATTTACTATTAAAAAGCACGGCCTTAAGGAAAAATACGTACTTAAGAACTCAGTTCGATCATTAATAAGCAGGAATATAAACGTTTTCTTTCAATAATCCTTAAATACAACAAACAGACTGCCATAAAGGCAAGCTGTAAATTGTTTTATGGCACCCAAATGAAATAGTCATCCGCTTCCGGCTGTTCCGAAATTGTATATAGAACGAAAACCAGAATAAAGGTTCTGTGCATAATTTCAAACAGATGGCATTTGGATTTAGAAATTCGTTTTCGAGAAAAAACAGGTAGATATCTGAACAGCAGAGAAAACCATTTCAGTTTGAGATGTTTATCTTGAATGTAGGATGTGCGGATAGATAAGAATGTTCAGGTGTAATTTACAGGTTTCGAGATTTTCTCTTGGCGGCCTAGCAAACTTAGGGTCGCAAATATTATACCCACTTATAGGGTACGTAAAAAACAATGCGAAGGAAGGCCGAGCAATCGAGCTGGGGTTTCTTCTTTCGCCTCCTATTCTCATGTTTTGTATTTGTTCCATGAGGTGCTTATATGAGCATGCGATCCACACCACATGTAAGCCGCCAAAGTGGGTCACTCGGTGAGCATCCATCCAGTCGGAGCATCGAGCCTAGAAGTGCGCCACTTACCCAATTTCTGGTTCGAGTGGCTGTACTTAAGACCAAGGAATTCGAACAAAAGGCAATTCGAAGCGAGTCGAAGAAACCTTGAAATTCAGCATCTCTGTAACCCAGGCAGAAACATCTGTCGCACATATCCTGTTGGGCAAGTCCAGGAAAAACAAGTACAGTACAAAAAAAAGTTTTCGGCTTTGAAATACTACACCAATATTTGTTCTCCAAACTGCAACTAATTTCATACTCGATATATAACATTCGAATACTCATAATGGTAAATATCATTATGAAAAGAATTGTGGTATAAAATGACTACATATGATAATTACCCTTATAATAACAATTTCATACAAATCTTTTAAAATTACGTAGGCAATAAAACCGCACTATTACTATTTCTTTTTATTCAATGAATGAAAATGCGTTAAATGTATCTATTTATATAATTCTGATTATTGTTTACAACTGGTAAACGTCAGAGAATCGAATCACTTTTAGACCCGATAAAAAACGACAATATATTTCATATACCAATGATATATGAAAAAACCTGCGGTTTTCCAACGTTATTTTGTTAGAATTTCAAAAGTGAACGCCTTTTTTTCAGTGTCCACCGCAAGCAGCTGGCACTTGAACCTTGAGAGGCGTTGCTGGGACTTTGTGTGTATCTCTCCTTATCACTCCGCTTATCACCTGATCTAATGCCGAAAGGAGGTGCTAACTGAATTTATTGGCCGACCCCAGATGATTCACATTCCGAGACGTACAATATGTATATTCATATCCGCCGGCAGGGGCAACAAATCGATAGCATTGAACACGAAAAGCAAAAGGCGAAGCCGAACATAAACACAGATACACAGGCACTCACGCAATTTGCTTTCGTTAACGTTCTAAGCTCATTGTATGCAAAGTAAACCGCCCACTGCCCGCCGCCCGTGGGCCACCCACCGCCCACTCACCACCCACTTCTGGCGTAGTTTCGTAATCGGTTCGAAAAAAGAACGCGAATTGCACTTGATACTTGGATATGTTTGGGCGACAAATGGACAAAGATAAAGATAGCGCTGCATATTGTTATTTATAGTTTCTGGTTCCCCCCGCCCCACGTAACCCGCACTTGCAACTCACTTCGAGAGCCAACTGGAGCATTGTAATCCGGTTAATTGTAACTGAGTTAATGACGCCGCGCTCGTTTAATTACTATTCACTACACTTATTGGCTTCTTCCGCGCGTTTGTTATTTCTTCGAGAACAGCAAAAACTGAGCAGCAAATAGCAAAATGATCCGCGCGCGACGCCGCCTAGAGGTGGAAAAACGCCGATGCCAACATGTCATCGATGTTTTCAAAGCATCAGTGGCATCGATGTTTGGCAGGGCTAATCGATAAACAAAAATATCGGTACATTGAAGCTTTTCCTAACGTTTTTCTTTCGATTGTTTCTAATTTCAAACATTTATTTTTTAAAACAAATAAAAGACTTTTTAGACAGCCGCTTTAATGGAATCAACACAGTAATTGGCTTTTTTATTAGTTCACTGTTTTCGAAATGAGCAATGCACTTAATGTGCGGTGATTTTAAAATATTGGCCAAATTTCTAAGTTAAAAAGCTTTTAAAGTTTAAAAAAGACACTTGTTTTTCTTAGGGAAGTAAAAGTCTATGGGCCGAACTATTTTCCTTCGCTGAAAAAATATATTTTGTTTTAAAAAGTCGAATGTGTTGATATTCTTCTTCTAATTTTCTAAAAACTGCCCAGTTTTTCAATTGTTTACCAAATTCCTTTTGCCCAAAAAAATTAAATTCAAGTTTTATATAAAAATATATATTTAATCTCTTTACTTACATCAGATATAGCTTTATCATTTCATTCTTTTTTTGGGTTATTTTTCGCACTTGCATTTACAACAACAGGGTCTTACGGCTACGAGGATGTGAGGATGTGAGGAGTAGTAATGGACAGAGGGCAGCGGGAAGGAGAGAAGAATGGGCATAAAGAGATGTCGAGGGGAGGGGGGACAGATCGTGGACATGGTTCTAGAAGGACTTACAACTAGGTACTGCTATAAGTTCGAGGGATCTAGCTTAATGTGTCTGGGAGTCGTTTCTAGTACCGATAACCGCTGCCATCGTTGTCGCCGTTCTGGCCACCGGGTCCAAAGCCATTCCGACCTCCCTGACCCGGCTTGCCGCTCGAGTATCCCTGGCCATCTTGGTTGTCCTGGCCATTGGCGCCCGGACGGCCGCCTGGACGACCGCTGGAGTAGCCATCACGGCCCAGATCCTGGCCGCCGGGACGTCCACCGGAGTAGCCCTGATCACCGCCATCCTGACCGCCAATCACACGTCCACCGATGATGACACGACCGCCATCGGAGCCACCATTACCGTTGCCATTGCCTCCGTTTCCATTGCCGCCTGGCCTGCCATTGGAGTAGCCACCTGCGCCCAGATCCTGACCTCCTGGTCTTCCGCCGGAGTAACCATCGCGACCCAAGTCCTGACCACCTGGACGTCCACCGGAGTAACCACCTGCGCCCAAATCCTGGCCACCGGGACGACCACCGGAGTAGCCACCTGGTCCCAAGTCCTGACCGCCTGGTCGTCCTCCAGAGTAGCCACCTGGTCCCAAGTCCTGGCCACCTGGACGACCTCCAGAGTAGCCACCTGGTCCCAAGTCCTGGCCACCTGGACGTCCTCCGGAGTAACCATCGCGACCCAAGTCCTGACCTCCGGGACGTCCTCCAGAGTAACCGCCATTGCCGTTGCCATTGCCATTGCCAGGACGTCCGTTGGAGTAGCCGTCGGGTCCGAGATTCTGGCCGCCAGAGCCGCTGGGACCACTGGCACCACCGCCATCGTTGGCATCACCCTCGTAGCGGATCTGCGGCCTGTAGCCCTGCTGGTCAGCCTCGTACTCCACGATCTGCGGAAGAGAAGGGGAGAAAGGGGTTAGCAGTGACAGGAGGGGGAGGAGCAGTGGGTGGGTCCACGTCCACTCCTGTTGCCCGCCGCCGCCTCTTACTTGCTTCCTTCCGTCGGGCAACAGGACATTGTACTGGCCGGTGGTGAAGTCACCGTCGCGCATCTCTGAGTGCCCGAACGAGAGTCCGCTGGGCGCGTCCTCAACCTGGTAATTAAATTCGTACTTGGCGGGCTCCTAAACGCCGGAGAACGGAGCATGGAGCATGGAGCATGGACAGCGGATCATGGATCATGGAGAATGGAGAGCGGATTGGGGCGTGTGGAGAAAGAGAGAAACACAGAGAGATAGAGTGGCTAGGATCAAGAATTCAAATGTCTGGGGATGCAAGCTTAAAGCGCCAGGAGGCGGTGCAGGTGAGCGAGAACGATTCTACCAAAGATTTGCAAGGGCAGGTGTGCAGCGGTGTGGGCGGTGGAGTGGTGGAGAGGTATTCTCCTTGGTCCTTTCCACCCAGTGATCCCCGATAACAGATCCCGTGTTCCAGTGGCCAAAAACCCAATTCATAACTACCCGCTACTCACGTCGTTTTCGTAGTCAGCGCCACCGGGTCCACTGCCTCCAGCACCGCCGGCTCCAGATCCCGAGGCCGGGGGTCCGTAGGAGTCGGAGGGACGGCCGCCAGGTCCTGATCCCGGCGCTCCATAGCTGCTCGAAGGACGTCCACCGCTGCCGTTGCCGTTGCCGTTGCCGTTACCTGGGGCTCCATAGGAGTCCGAGGGCTTTTGGCCCTGACCAGGAGCACCATAAGAGTCCGAAGGACGTCCGCCTTGTCCCTGACCAGGAGCTCCGTAGCTGCTCGAAGGACGACCGCCACCGTTGCCGCCGCCAGGAGCGCCATAGGTGTCCGAGGGACGTCCACCACTTCCGCCACCAGGAGCGCCATAGCTGCTCGAAGGACGACCGCCGTTTCCGTTTCCGTTGCCTTGTCCTTGGCCAGGAGCTCCATAGCTGCCCGAGGGGCGACCTCCGTTGCCATTTCCGTTTCCGCCACCGGGAGCACCATAAGAGTCCGAGGGGCGTCCTCCAAATCCACCTTGGCCCTGACCAGGAGCTCCGTAACTACTCGAAGGACGACCTCCGCCGTTGCCATTGCCGTTTCCGCTACCAGGAGCGCCATACGAATCCGAAGGCTTGCCTCCGAAGCCACCTTGCCCCTGTCCTTGTCCCTGACCCTGACCCTGACCCTGGCCTGGAGCTCCGTAGCTATCCGAGGGTCGTCCACCGTTGCCATTACCGCCACCCGGAGCTCCATAGGAGTCCGAGGGCCTGCCGCCCGGACCACTTTGGCCCGGGGCTCCATAGCTGTCGGATGGGGGTAAATACGAGTTGACTGGTGGCTCCGGTCGCCCAAGGACCACCACCGCCATGAGCAGCGTCAGACCGAGTAACTTGAACATATCCAACTGGAGCTGCGGCTGCGGACTGCGGATGCTGATCGAATCTCTCTGGGATGAGGCTTGCGCTTGGAAGCAGCGCCGAATTCTGACTGATCTCTGGCTGCTGCCACATGGCGTATTTATATGTGGCAAAGGCAAACTGAAAGTCTAGGATGCACACACACGAACTCGATTATGAGTTGGAGGTGGTTTTGGAGCGTGTGGCAACCCAAGCAACAGCTGCTGCCACTGCCACATACGATCGTCTTCGCAGAAGCGGTGGCTGATTCTATGCGGTCCACAGAAAAATCTCAATCGCCGAGCTTGCTCCACTCCACTCCACCACACTCTACTCCACACCGCCCCGATCTCCGCCAGACCTCGCGTGAAGGGTGCCTCGGTTTCGTTTTCGTTTTTGGTGGCGGTCTCGTGCTGATTTGCCTTCTTCTGGCGCACATCTTCTCGAGGCGCGGCGAGGTGGTGATTGTACTCTGGATCCTCAGTTGCGTTGGCCCAAAGTAGTCTACTCGGTCTACTCCACTCTCCACTGGGTGAATGTGTCGGCGGCGTCTGCCGTGGCTCACTCTCCCAAGCGAGTGGATTGGTGGTTCGGTGGTTCGGTGGTTCACTGGTTGCTGTGACAAGCGCCGAAGTTTGCATTTGTTTGCCTTGTCAGAGCGAAAAAATAATAAAAAGCCCAGCGACATATTGAAGAAGATCGTGTCAGCGGCGACCCCAATTGGGAGTAGGATCCGCATATGCGTCTGAAGGGTGTAGAAGGGTCGAGTCGATCGGATCGGATCAGATCGGAGATTGTGGAGATCAGCGGATCACTTGAAGGAAGAAGGGTACCGTGGAACTAATGAAACTGATTGTTCTGATCATGTTTGAAATCGAGAGCGCTAGAGTATTCATATGACAGCTCAATTTGATGGTAAATTTTAAATAACTTTAGTTTATAAACAATTAAAGCTTAATTTTTATGATGGCAATGGAAAATCACATTTATAAATCTTATTTATGACATTGCATGACATAAATAAGTTTAGAACGGAAAAGCATTTGATTAATGATTAGAAAGGGTATAGACTAATTTTTACTTGAAAATCCAAAGCCTTTTTGCCATTCAAGGAACTTCGTTTATTCGTTTCAGCACAGAAACGTCATATTACCTTGAGGGCACTACTTAGATTTGGCATACCCATTGTACTCGAACCCATTCATTGATTCAGTTATTCAGCCCAGCCGAATCGGAACCCAAGCCCACACAAAGGGATTCCCGAACTTATGGGAAATTAATTGCGCTGAGTTTTCGCAGTCCGCCCACCTTGTTAACTTGGCCAACTAGGTTGCCAGTAGCGCCATTCGCAGATCGCAGATCACAGATCGCAGCCTTCGCCGGCAAATGGGAACGTGCAGAATTAATTGCTCCACTACGTGCTTGGTCATGGGAGTTGGAAGTTGGCAGTTGGAAGTTGGCAGTTGCAAGTTGCCAGCCGAACATCCTGCTGAAAGCCAGACGTGTGGGTCAAAACGTCGACAGTTTATAATAACTCACTGGTGAGTAGCTCATCTCCAGCCTTTATCTTCATCGTACTTTCATCATGACTCAATTAACTCAAATCTTACAAATAGAGGCGTCTATAGCGACGTAGGACTTCCTGAAAGAGCCATGTGTGTATTAAATAGATGGCCAGGCATACCAAACAGCAGTCGTAAAAGACGAACAGGAGCAGGAATCCCAGATAAACGCAGAGGAATAGGGTCAAAGTGCATATTATCAATTGGGCCAGGCACAGCAACTGATGTTCCAAAAAGGCTGTTAACGAGATTTATTAAATTTAAATCTTTACATTTAGTAGGAGACTTACAGCTCAGAAAATAGAGCATATAAAATGCACTTCCAATTACTCCGTTGGGGAAATTTAGTTTGGTTATTTTACTAAGACCAAAGCCTTCACCATATCTAAGAATTAAGAAGGTCACATGACTGAAGTCGAGTTTTAATTGAAAAAGATCTTACACTGATTTAAATACCACTGAGCAGCTAATATTATCATTCACATCGCAGAGGGGCTTGTAGTTCTTATCATCCTCCAGTTTCATTTTCACGTACAGTGAATACACGGAGAGGGCCAGTCCACATGCGCAAATCCAGCGCAGCCGGGAGGTTGTACTGTCCGCCTGCTCCATTGAGTTGCTGTTTGGATAATGAGCTCATTGCCGCAGGATTCCGACTTCCATCCAGATGCCAAAGGCAGGATGCCAGGACATTGCCTTTGAATTGACAACATTGTTGGCAGCTGCGCAATGGGAAAATACCCTTGTTGTGGTTAGAGGATAATTTGTAGGCCTCTGACAAAAAATTAGTAAAATATATTTTAAGGATTTTATATTTCATATATATATAAACAGTGCATATTTAATATTTAAGTTCTAAATCAATGTCAATGATGGTAAGGTGTTCTTGTTTAGTTTCCATATCTGACTAGTTTTTTTACCAAACAATGATTGGTAGGGTATCTTGGGCCCGACTTCCTTTGGTGCCATAGCCCTTTTGTTTTCCCAGTTGGGTTCGCATAAATTGCGCTTATTTAATTTGATATGACACGAGGGCAAACGCAACAGGTAATAAAAATAAACCACGCAGCTTGGGGCAGCTGGCCATAGCGAACCATTTAAGTGGGGTTACTGCCGGAGAAGGGAGAAGGGAAGGCCCCTTAGCCTGGGAACTATCGCCTCCGGATCATCGAACGGAACGTGCACATGCATCTGCGGCAAACAACATCGCATTAGGCCACGCTCCATTGCATGCATATGAAATTAGCGACTGCGGCGACATCATCCAAGTGCCAGACATCTCAGCTCGGCCAAATCAGACTACAAGCTCATGGAGCCGCGACTTGCGGCATGACACAATGATGCCTCCATCTCCATCTTTGGCCCCCACCCACTCGCCATGCTGTGCTCCGTGTCCCTTTTTAATTTATAGCCTCACGAATTTGAATTCATCTGTGTTCGGGTGTTTAATAAAAAGTAAGTAAATAAAAAGCAGGCCCATCCAAAGTGATATATAAATCCACGTTAGCCATGAGGTAACCAAGTGGAAACAATTTACAAAATTGCAGTAGCTCTGCCCCCAGGAGCGAAGTGAAGTGATGAATTTACGCAACCTTGGAGCCAGTATACTGCCACAAAAAAACCAAATCAAAATCAAAACAGTCACCGCAGCCAGCGACTTGGCACAGATACCCATTTGACATGAAAAACCCTTTCAAGCGGCTGTCAACTCGATTCTTACTCAAAACCCAGTCTCACCTGGTCGATCGCGTAATGATTTGCCACTGCAAATAGGCCAGGGTCTTGTTGAACATTGCACTTCGAACGAAAGATGCATCAATGATTTTTATAGTATGTTTCTTGATTATATATGTACATATGTATCGCCCATCATCCTTTTGCTTTATCAACTCCAGAAAGAAATCCTTTCCCAATCATTGGAATCACATTTAAGCAAATGATTTTACTATTAAAATAAGAATTTTCCAGCATTAAAAATCTAAGTCATCACTGGATTTGATCTTCTCGCCTTGACATTCGTTTGCTAAAATGATTTTAAGGATTAGGTCCTTGGAGGACAAGGTTTTGAGGAGCATGGACTTTCAATAAAAGCGCTGGCCGGCTAAGCTTTCTCTTGTTTCCCACAATATCCCTTGTTTTACCTAACAGGTTCTTAAAAAAAAAGCAAGGTTGAAATTCCATTTTATTGGGAATTTGATTACGTAATCAAACGAGGCTTTTCGTATGTCATTTGTTAAGCTTAGCCAAATGGGCTCTAGTTTATGACGACTGATCTAGGTTCTATTCGGTTGGACTAAAAATAGAATAACCTATTCTGAATATGAATGTTGAAAGCAGAGATAAGTGCCAGTCTGGTGCCTCAGCTGCTGCGATCCCCACCTCCGACTTCATATGATCTGCCGATGATCGGATGCGTTTAGAAGGGCTGAGGCTAATGCTAATGCTAATGCTGGTGCTAATGCTATGTCTTCATGGCTGTGCCGACGGTGCAGCTGCTGCTCTTCAAGCACGCGTGTGCTGTTTGTCTCCGTGGATCCGTGTTCGAAATCGAGTGAAGAGCTCAAACAAAAGCGCCTCCAGCCTCAAGTGCAGCTGACTGCGAAATGATGGAGCTTGACGATTATGATTGCGACTCCGAAGGTGAACGCTTGCAACTTGGCTTTTGTTGTCGCCCGGTGCACGTGCAACTGGAAGGAAGTTAAGGTTACTACGTGGTGCTCGATTCTCGCCGAGATGTGGAAATCGCACACATTCGAATGCGTCATTTGGCTTAATAAATTCCCAATTAATTAGAATCACAGTGCAGCAGTTGTCAGCGAAATTTGATGCTAATGATTGCGTTTATATGAATATTTTAAGATTGCATTCGGCAAGATCGATGTCGATTTAAGAGGTATAAAACTGGCATTCCATTTAATATGTTGAATAATATTAAAAAATGGATTGGGATGTAATTTTAAGTAAGGTTTCTGGGCATCGCTGGTCCAAGCCCAAGCGAACTATTTGAAATGAATTTTGTAATAAAAAGCCATATTTGTATTGATCATTATGAACTGAAGTCGTATAATAAATAAACTCTCCCGTCATTTAGCCCTCTTCAATATTTTCGCTATCCTAGAAGCACTTGCGGTGGACGATGGTTGGACCCACTTCGTCGTACTCCGTGCTGTCGATCCACATATTTTGGAAACTGGTAAGCGAGGACAGCACGGAACCACCGGACCACACGGAGAATCTGCGGTCCGGGCTGGCGTTGATCTTAATTCTGATGGATGGGGGCGCCATTTTGGTGAGGTCCCGGAGGAATCGGTGCTCAATATTGCGGAACATGGTCGTTCCACCGGAGAGCACAATGTTCGCAAACATATCCTTTCGCAGGTCCAAGTCACAGTTGAGGATCGAGTGGTAGGTGGACTCGTGGATGCCCATCACCTCCTGGCCCAGCAAACTGGGCTGGAAGAGAGCCTCTGGACAGCGGAATCGCTCGCTGCCCAGAGTGATCTTTTGACCATCGGGCAGCTCATAGCCCTCCTCGGATTCCGCCAGGGCTCTTGGCTGCTCCACTTCCTGGTCATAGTTCATGGACACGTAGCAGAGTTTCTCCTTGATGTCCCGCACGATTTCCCGCTCCGCCGAAGTGCTCATCTTGACACCCCTTTCCAGGAGCAGCTTGCACAGGTAGTCCGTGAGATCCCTGCCGGCCAAGTCCACGCGAACACAGGCGTGGGGCAGGGCGTATCCCTCGTAGATCGGTACCGTGTGGGTCACCCCATCCCCGGAGTCCACCACAACGCCCACAGTGCGTCCGGTGGCGTAAAGGGAGAGTACGGCCTGAATGGCCACGTAAAGGGCTGGCACCTGAAAGCCTTCGAACATGATCTCCGTCATCTTCTCCCTGTTTTTCTTGGGATTTAGGGGGGCCTCCGTGAGGAGCGCCGGAAAATCCATTGGATCCGCCCGGAGCAGCTCGTAT
Source organism: Drosophila kurseongensis (assembly GCA_018153305.1). Lineage (NCBI taxonomy): Eukaryota > Metazoa > Arthropoda > Insecta > Diptera > Drosophilidae > Drosophila > Drosophila kurseongensis. The sequence continues at coordinate 25,304,636 of JAECXX010000004.1, forward strand.
GTGTGCTTCCAAATCTTCTCCATGTCCTCCCAGTTCCTGACCACTCCGTGCTCGATGGGATACCTTAGGGTGAGCATTCCCCTTTTACGCACCGCCGCCTCGCCAATAACGCTGTCTTCGATCAGTGAGTCCACCAGGACGTTCAGGTGACGTGGTCTGCCCACAATCGAGGGGAAGACCACCTGGGGAGTGTCTTCCGTGGAGAATCCGGCCTTGCACACCCCGGACCCGTTGTCAATGACCACAGCGGGCTGGCGGGCGGTACCCTCATCCTCACTTCTCATGTCTTCACAAGCTGCAGGAGGAAAAATTGTCTTCGACTCTTCTTCGGCTTGGATTGGTTTGGTTTTTATTCGACTTACGTGGTTGTAGATATTTGTAGAGAAGTTCCTGTGCCCGCTTATCGGTTATTTCGATTTTTATGCGTGAGGGAATTTTAAATGTCGACATGTTGTGTGCTATGTTGTTGTGTTTCAGCGGGGCGGACTTCAAATAGACACGAAACTCTTTGTAAAATTTAAACGTGGCGCGCCTGAAACACAGTGTTGAGAAACAGTGTGCAGAAGTATGGATAGCCTAGAGTTGTAATCGAACGGGGGATATCGATATGTGTCACATCACACACTGATTGCGATTAACCAATATTCTCGCTGGCTCACATCTCTAAAAAAAATAAAAAGCTTAAAAGAGAACCGAAAAGCGGAAAACGTAAGCCTTGTTTTATTTGGTTATAAAACTCAGATAAGGAGCACACTGAATAAGCAGTTTAATAACTCGCAGAGATGTTTGTGGCCCGTAAAATTTCGCAGACAGCTAGGTAGGTTAAAATACTAAAGAGCTAAATCGCTGCCGGTGGATTACATAAATAGCTACAAATACTATTTATAATGGCGACCCTGATCTTGGGAACATACATATAACCCAAACAAATCTTAAATCTCAACAGCCTGGCGGTGCGTGGCAAGCACACTCTGCCCAAGTTGCCCTACGACTATGCCGCCCTGGAGCCGATCATCTGCCGGGAGATCATGGAGCTGCACCACCAGAAGCACCACCAGACCTACGTCAACAACCTGAACGCGGCCGAGGAGCAGCTGGAGGAGGCCAAGTCGAAGAGCGACACCACCAAGCTGATTCAGCTGGCCCCCGCCCTGCGGTTCAACGGCGGAGGCCACATAAACCACACCATCTTCTGGCAGAACCTCTCGCCCAACAAGAGCCAGCCGAGCGAGGACCTGAAGAAGGCCATCGAGTCGCAGTGGAAGAGCTTCGAGGAGTTCAAGAAGGAGCTGAGCACGCTGACCGTGGCGGTCCAGGGATCGGGCTGGGGCTGGCTAGGCTACAACAAGAAGTCCGGCAAACTGCAGCTGGCTGCCCTGCCCAACCAGGATCCCCTGGAGGCCTCCACCGGGCTAATCCCTCTGTTCGGCATCGACGTCTGGGAGCACGCCTACTACCTGCAGTACAAGAACGTGCGCCCCTCATACGTGGAGGCCATCTGGGACATCGCCAACTGGGATGACATCTCTTGCCGCTTCCAGGAGGCTAAGAAGCTCAGCTGCTGAATATCATATACATACACGTGTATGTCTACTCAATAAGCATCGTCGGATCGCAGATCCCAAATTGTAGTCTGAGTTGCAACTAATAAATTAGTAACAAAACGTTTGTTGATTTAAAATGTGCGTTGAATTTTGAATTTTCTTAAAAACCGGCGGATTAATTATCAACAAATTTTCACGAAAGTTGATTTGAGTCGCTGCGCATTTATTCCGTGCATATTGAAAGAAGAAAGACTTTCTATGTAGTTACACTTTTGACCCTTTTTTTACATGGGAAGAAAATGAGTGATACAATTTTTTTAAGTGTAAGCTTGGGCTTAGTTTTTCCTATTCCCAAACCTAAATAGCGAGACCATATATTTCTAGGAGCCACGGTATTTTTTTTCAATATTTCTTGTAATTGGTCTTCGCACTGCTTTTACATTGGTATTCCTGCGGCTTCTTTATACAAATTTAAAAAAATCAAATTAATCATGGTTTTGTCAAATGAGAATGGAGAGGGAGCAACCCCAGACCTTCCACAAGGTGTAAGAGTGGAGGTGAACAGGTGAGTGTCATCTTTTTAAACTAACCGCATCACCAACTTTGTCCTCTTTGCAGGCGTGAGGCGTTCACTTTTCCAGTTTCGTTCGAGACGTTCTCCGCCAGCGTGGATAACAGGATGGTTATAATGGAACTTATCCGAAATGAAGCGTTTTGGCAACAAGCCCTACATAAGTTCTACATAGATTTCTACATGTTCCCCCAGAAAAGGTCTGGTGCTCAAGTTTTTAGGAATGGGACAAATCAGGCAAAGTTGCTGCAGTTTGCCGCTCCCGCTTCCGCTTCCGCTCCCGCTTCCGCTTCCGCTCCCGCTCCCGCTCCCGCTCCCGCTCCCGCTCCCGCTCCCGCTCCCGCTCCCGCTCCCGCTCCCGCTCCCGCTCCCGCTCCGCTCCCGCTCCCGCTCCCGCTCCCGCTCCCGCTCCCGCTCCCGCTCCCGCTCCCGCTCCCGCTCCCGCTCCCGCTCCCGCTCCCGCTCCCGCTCCCGCTCCCGCTCCCGCTCCCGCTCCCGCTCCCGCTCCCGCTCCCGCTCCCGCTCCCGCTCCCGCTCCCGCTCCCGCTCCCACCCCGCTCCCGCTCCCGCTCCCGCTCCCGCTCCCGCTCCCGCTCCCGCTCCCGCTCCGCTCCGCTCCCGCTCCCGCTCCCGCTCCCGCTCCCGCTCCCGCTCCCGCTCCCGCTCCCGCTCCCGCTCCCGCTCCCACTCCCACTCCCACTCCCACTCCCACTCCCATTCCCACTCCCACTCCCATTCCCACTCCCACTACTTGTGAACTGGAGAGCAACGAAGAACCGGATGTGGAAGGAGCTGCTCCTGGCTGGCACTATCCGGTGTCATATTCTTTTTTTAAAAGACACGTTGTAAATATGCACGAGATTGTAATGAAAATGCAACTGCTCGAAAAATACAAAGATATGGCACCGGAGATGTGCAGCCAGGAGTACTACAAAGCGTGCTACTCGGACCCACAGATGCGCAGAGATATCGAAGGTCAATTTGTAATGTGTCCTGGGACGATAAAAAATACGTTAAATTCTTTTCGGCAAAAAATTGGAAGGCGTTCGTACTCATGCCTGTTTGTGGAGGAGAATCGCCAAGGTGAGAACATTATATTTTTGGATCCCATTTTTTAAAGCTTATTAATATATATTTATTGTTCAATAGCACAAGAAGTAGAGTCTCCGCCTGGGACAGAATTAAACGGCGATGTCCATCCACAAGAAGGTGAGAAAATTATATTTTTGAATTTTTTTTTAAAGCTAATTAATGTATATTTATTGTTCAGAAGCACAAGAAGAGGACGAGGAAACAAGAGTAGCAGCACTGCCAAGCCAGATCCACCCAAGCCACATATTAATGACGCGGCTACGCACCCACGCCCAAAAAAAACCCGCCCATTAAAATAAATATAATTGAAAAAAATATGTTATTGTTAAACATCATTTATTTATCTTTTATTATACCTCTGCATCAATTGAATATGAATAATTTTGGAGAATATTATTTACAGAATATTCTGCAAGGGTATTTCAACTTCGGCTCCGCCCGAAGTTAGCTTTCCTTTCTTGTTAATAATAATTTAATAAAAACAAGAAAGAAAAGCTAACTTCGGGCGGAGCCGAAGTTGATATACCCTTGCAGAATATTCTGTAAATTATATTCTCCAAAACTATTCACATGATTCATTCTTAATTCTTATATTGGTCTTTGGACGAACAACACACATCTGAGCTAGCCGCACGATACTCGTAGCGAGCAGACCTTGAAAATCAGTTCGTTACAAATGTATCTTTCATAAATAATTTAATAAAATAAAAAACCAAAAAGTGGACCAAATTTTTCTGAACAAAATTATTGGCAACTATTTTTATCAATGAACTATTGTTGTGAACATGTTTGCTGTACTAATAATTAAGTTCGTCACTGTATTTGTTTCTAAGAAGTCCGTTGAGCTTTAGAAAAATGGAATGACAATATCCTGGACTCTGCAACATGGCACGATCACACATAGGTGCTCAAAATAACTAATCAGTTCAAGAACAATTGTTTTTTCGTGAATATTACAAGCTTTTCTTGTTATGTGCTGTTTGTTTTGAATTTGTAAACATAAGAGACATAATCGTGAGTGCCAATACCCTCATGCACGTGTGGAGGCGCTTTCCAACACTGCCGCTTGGACGACATCCGTGCCATCTCTAGCGAGTCAGCTGAGCGCAAACAAAAACAAAAGCCAGCCTGCCGCGGAATTGGGGGCGGAAAGGAAAATTCACATTTCCCCGAGTTTTCCCGAGCTTGTGTGCGCGCAGCTGCAAACAATTTTCCAGCACGCGTATCCGAATGGTGGGACAAACGGCCAGCCGCTGGCAGAGTCGTTTGTTGCCTGTTCGCGTGATGGCCATTCTCGAAAAACAGCCGAAGTTTTGAATCCAAAAAAACGAGACAAAGGAAAGTAATTCGTTTTCCTGTTTTGCGACGAATTGAAACCATAAAACAAACCATCAAGTGCAATATAAATTTGACAAATAACTGTGATTGTGTCGGAGTGTGGAAAACTTTGGCAAAGCTACGAGGGAGTTGTTTTTCAAAGTGAGTAGTTAGCACTATTAATGGGTTAATTGATCATACATCTCCCATTAATATATGTCTAAGAAGAATGATCTGGATTCCGAATGAAAAACTCCACTTGACTGTATTCGGCAATTATGTGAAAAATCAATATTCCACAGCCAGTTGACCCCGAACTGCGCACGCATCTCCCTTGGGAACTTTTCCGACTTTCGTCCTGTTGCGGATCCTTCAGGTCCTTCAGCAGCTGTCCGCCCCTTTGTCGGGCTATAAATAAAACCTCTTGACTGTTGTTTGCCAATTTCCCCGAGCATATGGTGCAACCTGTCATCCTGAGGTTCCCGAACATCCACAACAGACCCACTTACGCGATGCACCCACGCCTCTCGGCCTTATCGCCTCGCCAATTGACGTCAGGAGTGGAAATCGAGTATCCAGGGGTTGAACTCTGGCCATATTTCCATTCGAGTCAAATGTTTGCCGACGGACAACCTCTGACCTTTGGGAGGGGAGCTGCCCCCACTTTGATGCATCGCCATTCAAGGGGCAAAGATTCGGCGAAATATGAAGTCCGTCCCATGTAGAATACGATCTGTCCGTCTGCGTGAACGACGGATTTTCCTTCGTACTTAAAAAAAAGATTTAGTAATCAGTGTTAGGGTTATAGTTTTATTCCCAGCGTATGGCGCAATATCTATGAATAATATTCTATCTTGATCTAAGTCTTAACCCAATAAATCATTTCAAAAATTCCTACATGACTAAATCTTGTTGTGTAAATCTAAGTATGACAGTTCGACTTCCTCAACTCAAACCGCTAGCTGCCATCAAAAGTTTCATATTTGGGCGATTTATAGATATATAAATATATACTAAAATTGTACTCTTTGAGTTAGTTAAGAATAACATGATGAATTATAATCGTATATAATTGAATTATTTAAATTTCAGTAACGAACTGCTGTGAGCCATATACTTTCTAGTCCTCTAATTTAAAAAAGTGACTTCCAAAAAGCTTCTCACAAAATATTCAGAAATAATTTATTGAGATCCTTATGAACTCGACTTTGACAGCGTATTCTTGGGTGTGAAATGTTTTTTTTCCGTGTAGAAGGGTGCGTCATGCCCACTGTGGTGTGATTACAGTGACCAGCTTGGTTGAGAGATTAAGTGAGCAGTGGATTGAAGAGGGATTGGACAGATTGTTTGCCAGTGATTATCTTTTGTTGTTCCAATAATATAATTCATCTCCGGCAGGGCTCTCAGTCTGTGCCAAGGAATATATTATTACACCATCTTTAAGTCCAACAATCCAACGTTTTTATAAAACCGCAGCGTAATAAGTGGGTCTAAAAGTGTCATGAATAAATAAGCGAAGCAACAAAAAAACAGGTCCCGTAGAAAAAAGGTGCTCTGTGGGAGTGTGATGCAATAAACATAAATTTCCGCTGAGCAACAATAAAAAGGAAAATGTAAAGAGTGGGGGAAAACTCACCTGGTCGCGAAACGGCTTCCTGACAATTTTCCCTTGTTTATTATTAATTATGTTAGCCAAGGAAAGGACCAAAAGCTTGTGGTTGTCCAAAATGATTTATGTTACCTGTGGGCTGCACTTTTAAGTGTTCCCCATTGCAGTTGCCTGTTATTTGGGGCGTGGTCGCCGCCCATTGCGGTCTACTTCATCATGTGTGGTCAGCTCCCCAGAAAAGTAGGCAACAAAAACTGCTCGAAATGGAAATCACTTGCTAATCAACGTGTCCTGGCAGCCGCGTGTGTAAAAATTATATCCTAGATATATGGAGCTGCACCATTCCACACCAACGTTGGGGCTGTTTTGCGTGTCAAAATAAAAAATGTACACCGTGCCTTAAAAGTTGTTTACAAATTTTTGTTTTTTGTTTTAACATTTTTATTTTATTTTTATATTTTTATATAAAACGTAAAAAAACATGCAAGACTTTCAATTTATTGACAATAAATTTAGTTTAAATTATGTTATCCACCTTGCGCGGCAAGATTAAATTAGAACAAATTTTTTAATTATCAAAAATCGACTAACTTATTTGATATAAAATAATAGGCCATACGAAAATTCCCGTATTTATTGTATTTTTCCTCTCTGCAGCAGAAACACTGAGTAAACAAACCTTGAAATTATGAGAACTGAAAAAGAAACCAATTGGGAAGTGGGAGGAAAAGCAGGGCCAGCCGTGGAAGTCAGGGATGTTTGCCTCTTGAAAGATGATTCACCATTTGGCCCGCTCTTCCTACCCTTCCTCCTTGTGTCCTGTTCCTTACCCTCTGCTCTCGGGAGTCCCACTTTGCTGGGACGCGACTGTGGCCAGGTTCCACACTCAAACTCGCACACATACTCGAATGGCACGAACATTTTCCTTGGATGAGTCATCCGCCATTTCTCTTTGCGGGTGTGTTGGTGTGGTTATACTGTGTTTGTGCTTTTTGCGTGGGGCAGGCTTTCTCCACCCCTTTCTCCTGTGTTTCCCACTATATTTTCTTATTTTTTCCCCTCGCCTCCGTTGCAATGACTTAAATAACCAAATCGCATTTTTCGTTTATGTTCAGGACTTAATGGAGGGAACAAACACTTATACATTTTCCGCTCAAAGTGTCCTGGGGGCTTTCATAAAAAAAAACGGGGGAATTACGAGGGGTTTTATATACACGTGTCTGCCGTTCTAGGACCTCTTATTTTCCTCGTCCCCTCAGCTATAAATAACATTTAAGATGTAGACTTGAAAATTCAATTGAAATTTAATTTCAAAACCAGCCTGCAGCCATCAAAAAAAGTACTTTTAAGATGACTCATACGCAGTGTTGTCTGCTGGAGTGTTACATTTTAATTGCTCGAGTCTGGCCAAAAGAGTTAGCGAACTCGCTTTTGGGCATGAAGCAGCGGAAAATTGAAATGCTTTGGCTCATGAACTGTCATTGACATTCGCTGGTGGAAAATCCTTAAAGCTGCCAGTGAAAAAAGGAATTGCGCAGCCAACAATGTACGTCAACGACCGCTGTTCCCACTCTTTCCCATTTTCATTCAGCCCACACGCTCGATATTATTTGGTTTTGTTTTAGTCTGTGTGTGCTTTCAATTTGCAACAAAATTCTGCGCAGTAATGACAATTTGTGCAGTAAATCCCTGCAAGGTTCGCTTCTACTTTTCATTATCTTTATTTAATTTTTACGATATTGCGTGCTAAACTTAAGATTTCAATAAGATATCAAAAGATCGCAAAATTAATATTATATACCCTCCGACTGTATTTCCACCTATGCACTTAAACATCGCCAAATGCAGCTGAAACTTGTTTGTCCGGAGTAAACGAATGTATGACTTTTCTTTGAACCAACGTTGCAAATATCAAATAGATGATGTAAATAACCATAGAATATATACCCACGGAGCGACGGGCAAAAAATCCCAATGTTGTGGACCAGAGCAGAATGCTAAAGAGACCAATACTGAGAAAAACCAAAGCGAAATGACCATATTCCTGCATATGGTCCCGATCCGTGGTTTCGGGGCCTACGAGGTTTTTGACGTAGATCACAGTGTTCGCAGTTACAACGATAGCTGAGGGACCGGATCGGCTACTGTAATAGTACAACCAAACAAATAGGAAATACTGACTGAACAGAGGTCCCCCAATGGAGGATGCATATGCCATCCTTGGATAGCCGTGCGCGGCAACCGCGGTGTTGGTGAAAAGCGTTCCTAGATTCCCCGTAAAAGCCTTCACCGTGGCGCCCATGAAATCGTCATCTATGGCCATCAAATTTGCAATTACTTCCAATATTTCATCGATTTCCGTGGCGCAGATAAAGATTATGAACATAGAACCAGTCAGATTCATGGCCGTGAATATCTGGAAGTGAAAGGATGTTTATAAGCCTGAAATGGAGGATGTGCCGTGATCGTGCCTCACCCCGTGATAAGCTGGTGGCAAGTCTGTCCGAGATTGGATCAAGATGAATATGGCAAACGGCACGGTAATCACAAGAGAATAAGTCCCATAAATGAGTTGGTCCTTTATGACAGCGTACCATAAAGTGTTTCCCTTGCTATACTTAAAGGCTGAAGCAAATGTTTTCGTGCCGCAGCACTCATACATTATACTCATCGTACTCACCCATTAAAAACGATATGGATAAGGCAGGATTCACCATTACGTTTATGCAGTTCAGTAGCTTGTTCCAGCCGTGTTTTTCCATTTCGTAATCTACCAACGGAATGTAGAGGGCGCAGAAAAGCACAGATGGAGCCCTGATCAACAGTAGGACCCGCTTAAGAAGGTCGGCCTTCCGCCAATCGTTGCACCTGATGGGCCTTATTCCCAGGAGCAAGTCCCTTAACAATCCCCTGTTCCTTGGCTGAGTCACGTCGTGCCTCAAGGATCTGGTTAGGCTTCGGTTGACGCTCACAGGAATGGCTCGAACCATTCGCTTCGTGGTGTACCGGATTCTGGTGATCGACACCCTGCTGCCCTTCTCATAAATCTCTACTTTCCTGTCTTGCGAATAATATTCGTGCTTCTTCTCGAGGTGTCGAAGCTTCATTAAGTTTTCTGGAGTTTGTTCTTGATTCAGGAGGTCATCGATTTGTTTAGCCATTGCTAGACATAATAAAAATATAATAAATAAAGCCCCATGGGAGAATACTTACAGTCTAAAGTCCTGCGCAATAAATAAAGATCTGCCACGTTCACTAATATGTAGATGACATAGACCATAAACACAACTACATTTGATGGAAAAAATAAAATCTATTACTTTCATTTTTGTAAAAAATAAAATTCAATGTTGTAACACAATGTCATGGAAATGCTTATTCTTTTTCTATAACTCATTTTTTTAAATAAATCTGGATGTTGTGTTCTATTGAGCAAAATCTAGAACAGCCTGTATTATATATAAATGCTTACTTAAAAATTTAACTTCGCTCTTAAGGGTCTTCATATGAACGAAGTAATCCATCAAGAAAATGCCCAAAATAAGGAATAGGATGTCCCGAAGTGTCTCGTAGGAATTCATCTTGAAGGGAGAAATATAGCATATCAGGCCCCCGCAAACCATGCTCACAAACAGGGCCGATGACAAGCTGTTGGCGAACACTGGCACATTTTCCTGAACGCTCGCCAAATTGGAGAACAAGTCGGCGGAACTGTTTCCGAATGCCAGTAGGGTAACTCCCGCCAAGTGCTCGTTCATATGCAGGAACCGCGTTACGGCCTTCAGAGCAGGACTATAGCTGTCATTGAAGGTCATTCAATATAAGTAAATAAGGCAAAGTGGATATTATTGACATAATAGCATAGTCAGAGATCAAATCGGACTAATCTAGAATAGGAAGGATTCTGAAAATCTATAGTAAATCTGAGGTTCGAACCTAACTGCAACTTTGAGAGCGATGGGTTATTTAAAAACGCATATGTCTAAAGGAATTTTTGATACTCTACATATCAACATATTATCACATGAAAGAACACATATGCAACTTACTATACATTGATTGTGTAGATCAGTAAAACCAGTGTCTGGAAACAAAGCGCCACGAACAAGGTGATGAACACCGTTTGCTGGAACTGATTGACACACTTTAGATCGCATGCCAGGAGTCTCATGTAGGGCAGCACATTTGTGGTCAAATTGCAGTCCACGGATTTGCGAACGAAATCGCAACGCTCCTCGAAGGGAAAGTGGTTGGCCGCGTAGCAGCTAACCTTTCGCCAAAAGTTGTCGAACTCCCTGTCCAATTCATTGGGCTCAAATTCGGATTCGGTGGCGAGTGTGGCGGTGCTCGTCATTGTAGAGTAAGTTGTTGGCTAGCCGAAATCTTAAAGAAGAGTGACATTGTTACTAGGTTTACTTTGTTTTCCAAGGGGTTCCACGATCTAATCGCCAGCGATGTTTCTCCATCTTATAGAGCTTGTGAAACACATTTAGGGATTGTGATTATGTTTTGTTGCTAGCATAATCATTAAAGCGGGAACGGGGCTGAAAAAATGTATGAGTGATACAAGTGCTACACAATTGAAGACATCCCCCAACCCCTTTGTTCCTGCAACATGTCTCAGCCATCAGCCACATACCCTGCCCCGCCCAAGGTCCCTCCGACTTTTCATTTTCCTGGCAGCGTCGGCGTCAGATTTCAATGTCAATGTAATTACGCCGGAGAAGTATACAAATGAAACTACCGAGTAACATAAAAAGCCAAAGCTTGTCGTGCGACGCGTGGCGAGGGGAAATCAATAGAAAGAATCCACTTTACGTCATCAGCTGGTGGATATAGCCGTAGCTATAGCCACTGTGCCGGCGGCGATAGTGGAATAGCTCATAATAAGATCAAACATTTGGGTGTGGGGTCTGCCACAGTGGCTGTCTGCGAAAGTGGCCACCTTGCGCCAATGTATTAATGAAATTCTTTGTGCCAACGGATGACAGGCGGCCGTTTTGTTATCGCCGACCCCTTAAGCTCTAGATGAAATTTATGAAATTTTTCGCATACCCATATACACCTCGCAGCCCACACAATACACCCCGCACCCCACACCTCACACCCTACCCCTGCCTTCCAGTTTCTCCCCCGGATTTCGGCGCATGCGTTTTCGTGGAGGGCTGGCCGTATCCTCTGAACTTTCCCAGAGCTCACTGTGTCGTCTACCCTTAACGGGTGCAGTTCGTTCTGGTCTTGAGTCGTGCGCGAATTTGTTTTCTGAGGCCCTCCGCTGGCAGGCCATCGATTTTGTGCAGAAAAGCTCAGAGTTTTCCCCAACGAAAAGTTGCCCAATAAATTGCACAAAGCGCAGCCAAGTAAATCAACTAATAAGTTCCAGATCGACGATTTGTTTCAGTGCCAAACTGAAAAATAACCAAAAACTTTCCCCCAAAAACAAGTGCAAAAATTTTCGCTGTTATACAGAAAGCCAGACCCCTACATATACACATATATGGAAACCTATATATATAATCAAGAATCCTATAACTAAGTCTAGAAGGAAGCTACGCGAATGTGCGCATTTGGTTACCTTTTGTTCTTCGCCCTATTGTTAACCACAATTCTGGTGCTGTCCATCATTTTCGCCACCACCTCCAAGCGATCCATGTTGGATAGTCTTATCCTAGTATTCAATTACACACAAGAACAACAGCAAGACCAAGAAATGCAGCAGCAACAGCAAACGGACTATCAGCAACAACCACAAATGTTCTTGAAACAGAAAATATTTTGAGTTCTATAGGTCCTGTAAAACCCCGAAAATAAAACGAAACTGAAAATCAATTGGTAAATGCTTCAAAATATATTTGCAAAATTTCATCAATTCGCTCGACTAAACATTTCAAAATTCTCGAAAAACATAGCCCATATTTCGTTTTACATAATTTCGACTCGACTTTTTTTTTCCATCATCTAGTATACAGTGGCCTCCAGAAAATTGTGCATAGTGTGTAGAGTGTAGAGATTTCCTGGCTCGGTGTCCATGGCAAAGGCAACTTGAAAATTTATTAATAAAGGTCAAGAAGAACCCAGCGAAGGATATGCCCACGGATGTGTGTGTGCGCGTTTGAGTGTGGTTAGAGGTCCTGCATATGGCATTAAGTGCCCGCCGTGTTGCCCCTCAGGAAGCCATAAAAAGACCTCAATATGACGCAGAGGGCAATAAAAGCGAAGTAACGCGAAGGACCTCGAGTGTTTGGTTGGATTCTAAGGAGCAAATGAGGGTTGATAGTGTGACGAATACATTTTCAAGCCATGTAAACTGGGTGGAGGATATCGAAATCAACATCTCCAGGAAAAGAACATATACCGAATTATTTTCTTTTATTTTTAACCTTATCGTTTGGTCCGCCTTCAACTTGCGTCAGTCTGCATATCATAAAAAAATAAAATAAATACATTACACAAATATTTTGCATATTCTATCTCACTTTCGCCCCCACTCTCTCTATTTCTCTCGGCTTTCTCTCCACATTTCTCCTGTCTCGCGCTTCTGCGCAAATTTCCCTGTGTAGACTTTTTACTGCAGGCTGTTGCACATTTGCTTTGACAGCCTCGTCAAAAATAAATTGAAGGAACAAAAAAAAACATAAACAAAAGTACTTTTGTCAGGTAAACAGAGAGAGAGAAAGGATGAGAGAGAGAGAAGTTCTTACAGCTGCGCATTGGATCCAAAATCATTGGAATAACTTCTAAACTTAGTGTCACCATATTTCAGGCCTTTAGTGTACGCGAGTAAAAGAATTTCACTCGTGGTCAAGTGAAAATAACTACAGGAAAATAAATTGACTAAATATAAAGTGACAACTAAAAAAACAATACAACTTAATCAAAGTAAAATTCGTGAAATCTAACAATAAAGTGCGTTCAAAAAGTGTAACAAAGACAACCTAAAATTTGTGCTATAATGAACTTAAAGAATACAGTTACCCTATAAGCCATCAATTGTTTGGCCATAACTAGAGGTAATTTAATCTCACTAAATCTGGTGTTACTTTATATCATTTTGTAAAAAATAAATCCTTTTAAAAGTCATCCCCTTTCTTTCCTGGGGTGTGAGTGTTTTTCCTTATCCTGCCTTTTGTATTTGCTTGATGACTCATTCGAGTATTGGCCGACACTCGTCTGCGTTTTTATTGGAAGCATTGTGGATTGTGGAATTTTTTCTATTGGCTTCGAGTGTGTGAGTGGATGTGCGTGTGTGAAAGTCTAGGGGGTGGCGGGTTACACAAAACTATTTGCATAAAATCAAAGTTTGAAAAAGGCAGAGAACTAATAAAAATCAGTGTAAATAAACTTAAATTCAAGAATTTAAAGATTTAAAATTGAAATAGTACTTGCTTATAATAAAATTGAAACGAAAGAATCTCCTGTTTTAAATTTTACATTACTAAGTAATTGCTCCAGCAAAAATTAAAGATATGTTCTGACAATACAACATGTAAATACCATTTCCATTAGTTTATTATACACTATAGTCGTATAACTTAAAGACTGAACTCGTATGAAAAAAAACAACTCTCAGTACCCCCCCTGGCTTCAATTCAAATTTCCCTGGCGACTTGCCGGGGCATGACTCATAGTTTGGAACTACCACAAGAACAAATCGTGGACGAGTACATAACCACAAAGTTGGGGCAATTATAAAATGTCAGTGCTGCCAGTGGGAGTCCCGAGCCAATTCGCAGCCCACTCGAATGACTCGAATGTCTATAAAGTATTCCGCATTCCCTTTCCTCTGCTTCCACTCCAGTTAACCGGAAACCAGGACACCCACTGAGAGGCAGGCCAAGATGTCGTCGGTTAAGGTGGCGGTGCGAGTGCGCCCCTTCAACTCGCGCGAAATAGGCAGGGAGTCGAAATGCATCATCGAGATGGCAGGCGCCACAACGGGTAAGTGTTCTTTAACCACTCTTTATTAATTTAAACGAAATACTTATGTAAAATCTTTTGGCAGCCATCACCAATCCAAAGGTGCCGCCCAACACAAGCGACTCAGTAAAGCGCTTCAACTTTGATTACTCCTACTGGTCACACGATGTAGGTTCAACTCAAAAATACAAAAGACGACTTTAGTAAAATATTTGATATTTTTAAAGCACCACGATGCCGATTTTTCCACACAATCGATGGTCTACAAGGACATTGGCGAAGAGATGCTGCAGCACTCCTTCGATGGCTACAATGTCTGCATCTTTGCTTATGGCCAGACTGGAGCTGGCAAATCTTATACCATGATGGGCAGGCAGGAGGAGCAGCAGGAGGGCATCATTCCCATGATATGCAAGGATCTCTTCACTCGAATACAGGACACGGAGACCGATGACCTCAAGTATTCAGTGAGTTAGCACAGCATTGTGAAACCTCTTTGGATTCTAATTTACAATAATACTTACAGGTTGAGGTTTCCTATATGGAAATCTATTGCGAGCGAGTCAGGGATCTCCTGAATCCCAAGAACAAGGGCAATCTTCGTGTGAGGGAACATCCTTTGTTGGGTCCATATGTGGAGGATCTGTCTAAGTTGGCCGTTACCGATTACCAGGACATTCACGATCTCATTGATGAAGGCAACAAGGCTCGGTGGGTTATGTTATTACCACATGTTGCTGTTATTTCTATATAATTAATTGTGTTATTGATTTCAGAACTGTGGCAGCCACCAACATGAACGAAACGAGCTCCCGTTCCCATGCGGTATTCACAATCTTCTTTACCCAACGTCGTTATGACACCATGACCGATTTGACCACAGAGAAGGTCTCCAAGATTAGCTTGGTGGATTTGGCTGGCTCGGAACGAGCGGATTCCACTGGTGCTAAGGGAACCCGCTTAAAGGAGGGAGCCAACATAAACAAGTCCCTGACCACTTTGGGCAAAGTTATCTCAGCTCTTGCGGAGGTGGTAAGTTTTCAACTTTTGAATTATATATAGTATTTCACTTCTGACAATAATTCTATCTTTCTGCTGCCTTCTTAATCTACAGTCTGTAAGTCAGCCTATTTTTAGTGCATTTTACTGTTACTAACGTAGTTTTTATTCATAAAGGCTTCCAAGAAAAAGAACACCAAGAAGGCTGACTTCATTCCCTATCGCGATTCGGCCTTGACTTGGTTGCTACGTGAAAACTTGGGAGGTAACTCCAAGACTGCTATGATTGCAGCTATCTCCCCAGCAGATATTAACTACGATGAAACCCTCAGCACTTTGCGGTAAAGCATATTTCTTTCGGTGAAAATAACATAGTTATAATGAATATTGATAACATTTAACAGCTATGCGGACCGTGCCAAGCAGATTGTGTGCAAGGCTGTGGTTAATGAAGATGCCAATGCCAAGCTTATTCGCGAACTTAAGGAAGAGATCCAGAAATTGCGGGATCTACTTAAAGCCGAAGGCATTGAGGTGCAGGAAGGTAAGTCTTGGAATAGTTTAATGCTTCTAGATTCGGTTAAAATACCTTCAACTAAGCTAGAGTACATTAAACCCAGCCACACATCTAAAAATTACTCGCTACACTTGAAAAACAAAACACGAAAACCTTGCCTAAGTTAGTTCTAGTCCTAGTCTAGTTATGCTAGAAAAAAGAACAAAACCAAACCCAAACCTATTTCGTTTAGGACCCGATGGCAAAGTGGTGTGTGAGAAGCGCGATGCGAATAGTAAGTAAAGCCAACAGCAATTCAGCGCAAATCAAAAATCAAAGGCTTCACATGCAACAAATGTTATTTATAAATATGCAAAAAATGACAGTGCGTTTCAGAGCTTAAGGCGACTTGATATACCTCAAGTGTATTCATAAATACTGTACTATTTTATGGATAAATAATATAACGACTTCTGATTTCTATGGTCAATAGGAATAGTCCCTCTTTATCAATGAGTTGCACATAGAATGAATCTTTCTGCATTTTATATATAGTTTTGAAACGCACTGATATTGTAGTTTAACCACTGCCAATAATCTTACATATCTCTCTGTGTGTGCGTCTGTAATGTGCTGTATCGTCAAAGCTTCTAAACAAATCGCTTCAGGACGAATATAACCTTACTTATCCCATACGATAATCACAAACGAGTCCTCTTTATGTTGCTTTAAAATACGCCAAAGAGACTTAAATAAAAGTATTTAATATTTATTTGAGTTGCCACAGTCCAAAAAGGAAGACAGGCACCAACTCCTCGCAGTCCGCGCTGTTTTAATTCCAGAAAGTGGACATGCCAGAGTTATGCAATATCCCAAAAAAAAACCATTGGCATTTGCTTCGTTCCGTATAAAAAATAAAATGAACCATTATATCCAACATATCTTTATGTATTTCATACCTTTATAACCTTAGCACGCTTATCACTGCGCTTGTGACCCCAAAATGCCAACGGTTCTTCCGTCTAATCCTTCTTTTGTATTTGCAGAGGATGAGCTCACCAAGTCCACGGTGATCAAGTCGCCTTCCAAGTCACGTAATCGCAATGGATCCACCACTGAGATGGCAGTTGATCAGCTGCAGGCCAGCGAGAAACTCATTGCGGGTGAGTGTGTAACCTTAAAACCTTTGGTGCTAATCTAAACATGAAATAATCGCGATTGCAATCCCTCTAATTCCGCATAGAACTAAACGAAACTTGGGAGGAGAAACTGAAGCGCACTGAGGAGATTCGAGTTCAGCGAGAGGCGGTCTTTGCCGAGATGGGCGTGGCCGTCAAGGAAGATGGCATCACGGTGGGCGTATTCTCGCCCAAGAAGACCCCACATCTGGTCAACTTAAACGAGGATCCAAATCTCTCCGAATGTTTACTGTATTACATCAAGGAGGGACTAACCCGGCTGGGAACCCATGAAGCCAATGTTCCCCAGGATATTCAGCTCTCCGGATCACATATCCTGAAAGAGCATTGCACCTTCGAGAATAGAAACAGCACAGTGACTCTGCTGCCGCACAAGGATGCCATAATCTATGTGAATGGACGCAAGTTGGTTGAACCAGAGGTCCTTAAAACCGGGTCCCGAGTTATTCTGGGCAAGAACCACGTATTCCGCTTTACCAATCCGGAGCAGGCCCGCGAGCTGCGTGAGAAGATCGAGACCGAGAACGAAGCGGAGAACGAAGTGGAGAAGACGGACACCCAGCAGGTGGACTGGAACTTTGCCCAGTGCGAGTTGCTCGAGAAGCAGGGCATCGATCTCAAAGCTGAGATGAAGAAGCGGTTGGATAACCTGGAGGAACAGTACAAGCGGGAGAAGCTCCAGGCCGATCAGCAGTTCGAGGAGCAGCGCAAAACCTATGAGGCTCGGATCGATGCTTTGCAGAAGCAAGTGGAGGAGCAGTCGATGACGATGTCGATGTACAGCAGCTACTCGCCGGAGGACTTCCACCAGGAGGAGGATGTCTACAGTGAGTGAAGGGGCACCAATTCGGAAGTAAAAAGTTGTAATTATTTCACATTCCTCAGCCAATCCCATGTACGAGTCCTGCTGGACAGCTCGAGAGGCGGGTTTGGCTGCCTGGGCTTTCCGCAAGTGGCGCTACCACCAATTCACCTCTTTGCGAGACGATCTCTGGGGGAACGCCATATTCCTTAAGGAAGCGAATGCTATTTCCGTTGAGTTAAAGAAAAAGGTAAAGCTGTAGGCCTAATAAATAATGTGTCAATATGTACTTACAATTTTGCAATTTAAATTTAAATCTAACTATTTTAAACTTGTGTGTTAGGTGCAATTCCAATTTACTCTACTCACCGACACCTTGTACTCTCCTCTGCCACCTGAGTTGGCCTCCAGTGTGGCTCCTTTGCATCAGGAGGACGAGTTTGGGGCGCCACCAGTCTCAAAAACTTTGGTGGCCGTCGAAGTCACCGATACCAAGAACGGAGCCACTCACCACTGGTCCCTGGAGAAGCTACGGTAAGTTCTTCTACATCCAATGAACCACTCGAATTCCTGCTCCTCCCTCACGTTCATTCTTTTCTGCACTTTGGTTGAAATCTTAAATTTGAAGCTGGCCTTTGATTTGAGTTGATTATTATATTATTAATACGTGCATGGTGGTTGTAGTTCATGATTCAAATGCTCTAGAATTTGTTGGTTCATTTTGTAACTTTGGCTGTTAACAAAGCGAAGATCACGCCGCCACCATTTACGCCTCAAGTCTCATCGCCATAATTCGCCAAAGCCCAGACAGCTTGTTAGGTTTTTGGAACAAATGTTGATTTGTACTTTTTCGGTTCTTTTACTACGTATCCCGAAACCCACACCTCAAATCCTGAACCCGACTCCCACCCCAAATCATTTTCGTACACAAACAAGCTATCGCCTCGAGCTGATGCGACAGATATACAATGTCGAGAGCCCGCCATCGTCCATGCTATTCGATACGTCCGGCATAGAGGCGCTAAGCGGATGGATCGCACCACCCAGCCAAGATCCACATCCTGGCCAGCAGCCGCCGCCAGTGGAGCCACCAGTCGAAAGCGAACGGGGCCGCCTCACATTGGCCAATCTGATACCTTCTAGGTTTGCTTTGACCGCAGGTTTCATTTGTATATAGACGTGTAGAAACTATCCTTAGTTGTAGTTGCATGGCTTTCCACATTTGGTTTTGAATCTGGGGTGGGTTTAAGCTTGATGTGACGCTGTCCCCGCACCTCTATACCTTCGCAAATTGATATTATTATTTATCCAACTGAAAAATTCGCAACTTTATGTTTCTAATTGCTTGGATCTGTTTTTAGGCAACGTTTGGAGTTGATGCGAGAGATGTACCACAACGAGGCCGAGATGAGTCCCACCTCGCCGGACTACAATGTGGAGAGCCTCACTGGTGGGGATCCCTTCTACGATCGTTTCCCCTGGTTCCGCATGGTGGGTCGCTCCTTCATCTACCTGAGCAACCTGCTCTATCCAGTGCCCTTGGTACACAAAGTGGCCATTGTCAATGAGCGGGGAGATGTGCGTGGCTACTTGAGAATTGCTGTGCAACCAGTTCTAGACGAGGAGTCCATTGACTTTAATAATGGCGTCAAGCAGTCGGCTCGTTTGGTATTCAATGAGGATGATGCTAAGCCCAAGTATCGCGCTCTCAACGAAAAGGATGATGTGCAGCGCTATATTGACAATGGTGGTCTGGACAGCAAGTTGGAGGGTGAGTTAGGGGGTTTTGCAGATTCAGGAGCTCTTATTTAATATTCATATATATCCTTCGTAGCAGAACTTGAGGATGTGGATTCTGGACGTGGCATTGACTCCAACTCCGCTTCCGAGTGCCATGAGAATGCCGAAGAGCCCGGCGAGCATCTGCAGGTGGGCAAGGAGTTCACCTTCCGGGTCACCGTACTCCAGGCCACTGGAATTGGTGCTGAATACGCTGATATCTTCTGCCAGTTCAAGTAAGTAATCTTTTAAAAATTCCCTTTACTTATGTGGCTTATAAAAGATTACCTTTACAGTTTCTTGCATCGACATGAGGAGGCTTTCTCCACCGAACCGGTTAAGAACTCAGCTTCAGGCGCTCCTCTGGGCTTCTACCATGTGCAGAACGTAAGAGTAGCTTTAGTTGAAAAGTGCTGCCTATATATATCAATATATTTTCCCCAGATTACTGTACCCGTGACCAAATCCTTTATCGAGTATTTGAAGACGCAGCCCATAATGTTCAAGATCTTCGGGCATTATCAGACGCACCCATTGCACAAGGATGCCAAGCAGGAATTTGTTTCCCGGCCACCACCACGTCGCATGTTGCCACCGAGCATACCCATCAGCCAGCCGGTGCGCAGCCCCAAGTTTGGACCCCTACCCTGTGCGCCCACGTCCACGGTTTTGGCCAAGCACGATGTGCTGGTTTGGTTCGAGATCTGTGAATTGGCTCCCAACGGAGAGTATGTGCCATCGGTAGGTGTAGGCATTAAACCTTCCAAATTTCCCAGATAGTAAAGCCAATGCCCCAACAGGTGGTGGAGCACAGCGATGATCTTCCCTGCCGCGGACTGTTCCTTTTGCATCAGGGCATCCAGCGGCGCATCCGCATCACCATTGTTCATGAGCCCACAGCGGAGGTGAAGTGGAAGGACATCAACGAGCTGGTGGTGGGACGTATTCGCAATACCCCGGAGTCATCCGATGAGCAGGACGAAGACGCCTGCGTGCTGTCCCTGGGCCTGTTCCCCGGCGAAGTGTTGGAGGTGCCCGGAGACGATCGATCTTTCTACCGCTTTGAAGCCGCCTGGGACTCGAGCTTGCACAACTCGGCCCTGCTCAATCGCGTTTCGCAGGGCGGTGAGACCATCTACATCACCCTCAGCGCTTATTTGGAGGTAGGATTACCTAAAAACATTTGTTTTTGATCTGAACATCATGTTTTTCGACTCTTCAGCTGGAGAACTGCGCTCGTCCGGCCATCATCACCAAGGATCTTAGCATGGTCATCTACGGGCGTGACGCTCGCACCGGGCCGCGCTCCCTGAAGCACCTGTTCTCGGGACAGTACCGCAATCCGGAGGCCAACCGCCTCACCGGAGTTTACGAGCTGGCACTGCGCAGAGCATCCGAAGCAGGTAGTCCAGGTAGCAATTCTCATTGTAGTTGTACTCGTGCTCAGTCTGCTTGCACTCGCTTGTCGAATTCCTGGAGCCGACCCCACTGACTCCTTGCCTTCGTGCTTTTCCAGGTGTGCAGAGGCGTCAGCGCCGAGTGTTGGACACCAGCTCCACTTATGTGCGCGGTGAGGAGAACCTGCACGGCTGGCGGCCAAGGGGCGACTCCCTGATCTTCGACCACCAGTGGGAGCTGGAGAAACTCACCCGGCTGGAGGAGGTTGGTCGCATGCGTCATCTTCTTCTGCTGCGCGAACGCCTGGGCATGGATACCAACCCCAATCCGACCACCAAAACCGAGAAGGATGTGTGCAACCTGGCCGCCCGGGCAGCCACCTCTCCCGTTCACATGGTCATTCCACAGTCGCCGCAGACGCCGGTCAAGGATCCGCAGCAGATCATTCCAGAGCGGGAGTACAACCAGCGGGAGCAGGACCTCATGCTCAAGTGCTTGAAGCTAGTGCAGGGTGGGTTGGGTTGTGGATTTCCAACGCCGTCCAGTTGCTAATCTCTGAATTAATTTTAGGGCGCTACACCAAGAGCGAGGCCAACGACACACAAACCCAATCGGATGTTTCGCCCAGCGATGAGGGATGTGCCGACATGACCGTCAGCTGCATCTCCAGCAATTCCATGGAGTAAGTAGTCGCCTAGCCGTTCGCATTTCCACCACATGAGCACCACCCATCCTAGTTAGCTTGCATCCATCCGGCTTCTTGGTTTATTAGAACAAACGAAATTGGCACGACACCACAGCACACGGCATACATGAGTCCTCCACACTAGCCCCAATCACCCTCAGCCATTCCATTGTCCACCTCACAAAAAGACCCTGTAGATCCCCTTCTTGCTCTGCACAATCCCTTTCGGACAGTCGGAGCGCAGGGTGCAGGCCTTCCGGGGAATATTGTAGACGTAACCCATCTTGCAGCGACAGGGCGGTCCGCAGAGCGGTACGCAGTACTTGGAGCGGTACTCGCAGGTCTCGGGACAGACTCCGGCACACTCCACATACGTGGAGTTGTGACAGCAGCCAAAGTGGAACGGCTGCTTGATCAGCTTCTCCTCGGGGAGCGGCTTTCGCTTGAGCGCTTTTATTTCGGCGGCCGAATAAACGATTCGGTGTCTCACCTCCAGGCTATCGATTTCGTTAATATGATTCTTATGTGATTTTTCCATGAACTCGTCTTCATCTCGCAAGGCATCCAAGTGATCCATGGTACGAGCGATTCGAAAAACAGGCGGTTGCGTGGCGATTTCTGGAAGTTCGTTCGGCCAGGTCATCTCAGTTTCTAAGGTGGCTTCTGTGATATCTTCGGGCCAGGTTATCTCTGTTTCGGTGGTTTCTTTTGCCCCTACAGAGTTCCATTCTAGGATTAATCCTATTGGGAGGAAAGCTAAAATAAGCCTATAACATGCCATTATTGACAGTTTTTTAGAAACTGCGATTTAATGGTTCCACATTAAATTAAATATGGTTCCACTTGGGAGCTCTGTGAAATTTTGACTCAACTAATTTCTAAACAGGATTTAGTTGCTCTTAGTCGTCTGGGGAGACCATTATTAGAGATTCGAGTTTTATTCAATAATTAGTAGTTTTTCAAAGTTATATATTAATGAAAGTTTGCCTTTACTGAAACACTCGGTGAGTTTCCACAACTTCCTGTTTTATAACTTGGGAACAGTCAGATTTCAAGATGCAGAGCTGCAGGCTTTCATTGAAGACATAGCCAGGTTTGCATATGCAGTTCACACCGCAGAAGCTGGGGCACTTGAGCGATTTAAAGGCGCAGGTTTCCGGGCAGACACCAGCGCACCTCATCATGCTGGCATTCTCGCCGCAGAAGCCCGGAAACGGATTCCAAATGTACTTCACGCGTCCCGGATCCGGGTCCACCTCATGGTGGAGAACTTGTTCCTCTGCAAAGCCTGTTGCCATCACCGATTTCAACGATAACGCCGGCAGCAGCAGCAAACAGAGCGACGTAAACCAAACCATCCTAAAATCCTGAAGCAACTGAGGCTATCTAAAATAATTTCCATTGGTTTTCAGCCCTTTATGGCTATTGCTGCCAGCTGTTTTCCTGTAATTGCCCTTCATTTGATCATCGCAGTGCAATGACTAAAAAACCCCTCGCCACCACCCATTTTCGTAATAACTCGAGATACTCAAAAACAAAACTTCCAATGTTTTATTTGTTTGTTTTCCTTTTGGTTTTCTTTTACACAATTAGAAACAACAAATTTGTAAATCGACGCAGGTAATTTTCTGTTCTACCCAGAGAACCTAAACTAAACCAACTCTGAAATGAGGCCTTGGCTAATTGCTTTTATTTTCTTGCATCAGGTTATGTTCGCCGGATCGTGCTGATGCACCCAACGGCTGGGAGGCACCTGCTCCGGCCACTCAGCCGGCCCTTCCCCTCCGTCTTTATGTGCCAGAGCTGGAGGAGATTCGCGTGAGTCCTGTGGTGGCCCGCAAGGGTCAGTTGAACGTCTTGGAGCACGGCGGTTCCGGCTGGAAGAAGCGCTGGGTGGTAAGTTTCCAATTGTCAGTCTCTTATTATCAGATTATAATTTAACACAACTTTTAAACAGATCGTACGTCGCCCTTATGTGTTTATCTACCGATCGGAGAAGGATCCCGTTGAACGGGCTGTCCTTAATCTGGCCACTGCTCAGGTGGAGTGCAGCGAGGACCAGGCGGCTATGGTCAAGATACCCAACACATTCAGGTGGGTTTGCTTCTGCTTCTGGTGAAAGGCAATGGGTAATAGGATTTGGGGGAAGAAAAGTATATTTTTACCTACTAAATGGAACATTTAAATAGAACATTAAACTAAATATACCATACATTTCTTTGCAGTGTGGTTACCAAGCATCGTGGCTATCTGCTGCAGACCCTTGGCGACAAGGAAGTGCACGACTGGTTGTATGCCATCAATCCATTGCTGGCTGGGCAGATCAAGTAAGTCAAGGCCGTGAAGGTGGCACTGTGACCGCCTCGAATACTTATTAATATATTTTCCCCGACAGATCCCGGCTGGCGCGACGAACTTTGGAGCCGGCCAGCCAGACGGCCTCCCAGATTCAGGCCACCAATGCGGCGAATGCCAACAGTGCGAGCAAATGAGATACGATCACGATGGAGTCCGTTTTGGTTTACTGAGACGCAGGCTATGGCTGGCTGCAGCGCCTGAATATCGCCCGACGTCTGGTCAGGCGGAGATCACAACCAACGACAGGAGCAGCAGCTGGCAACTGATTGAAATAGCTTGGAGGATTCCATCGGAAGTGGGAGATAGAGGATTGTTGCTAGGGCAAAGCTGAGGAAGCAAATCGAAATCGAATGTGGAAATCGCAGATTATGAGAAGAGAGAAACCAATTGCAAAGCGTACGTAATTATTAAGTAGTTCAACAACCAGTTTATGGATTATTATGTATTTCGTGATTAGTTGGCCACGGCCGAAAAAGTAGGCACTGGCAGTTCCAATCAGATACGATAGCCTACTTTTTAGAACCCGTTTCGGTTATGTTTTTGGACAATTTTGTAAATAGCTTTCGTTTAATTCGATTGTATAAATATTTGGGATTAGTTAAAGGATCGTTTAGTTTGAGTTCCCACGTGATATTATGTTGATCAGTTAGAGTATGTTTTATTTTTTCAAGTATGCGACAATTATGTAAAGCTTATAATGCAACAAACACACACGTATATGCATTTTAAAGGAGCAAACTAAAGCAAAATTCAGACATACATATATATAAAGGAGGAACTATATATAACAAATTAATGTATAAAACCCTATATATTTGCTGTTTATACACAAATTTTCATGTACTTGTATCTTGTATTGTTTAACTTAAAAAGAGCAGGCAACCGCCAGAGATAATTATGATACGAAAAATATGTGTGTGTTAAAGAAAGACCGTACAGTATATAGGATATAGGAGTCGTGAGGTATAAGCTCAGCAAAATTGCGAAATCTCTATAAAGGTAACGATTATTGTTAGATCTATATATATACAAGAAACCAGAACTATATATGCGAATGAAACTATTTTACACACCAGCGTTACGAACCAGAACTCGGCGCTGCTATAAAACAGCTGCCCCATATTGTCAACTGTTGACGGCTTTTAAGGCTTTCCCCCACAGACACCCCCTAAAAACTGACAGTTTCGCTTCTATAACGCTCCCTCTCGGAACCACCTGCTAAAGCTTCAAGCAACAAGTTATGAAACAACCAATTGTAGTTTTGATAAGAGTCTTAAATTAGTACGCAATGGCCACCTGTATATTTCCCAAACTTGAAACGAAACCGAAATTTTGCTTTGCTTGCCAACAAATTTAAAATTTAACTTACGTTTTGCCTTCGGTTGACGCACGAGCTTAGGTCAGGTTAATGGATCAATTGGAGCTTCACTTGTGCCCGGATCACAAGCCTCGAAGCTCCCAAAGTTGTTGAAGGGATTGCTTTCGTCGGTGTCCGGAAATGGACACCGAACGTTAAGCGATCGATGCTGGATCGGATAATTCGCATTCTTTTCGGGAATCGTTTCGGAACTGAGTCGGCGTTTTGGGTTTGAGTTTATTGTAGCAAAATGTAAACATTTGTTAAACTATTGAATTAATTTCGAATTGTAACATATTAGAGAATTGTAATTACAATAACCATTGTACGAGCATATTATATGATACCTATGTAATAACCTATTTTGGCCCAGTTTAAATTTACCAACAAAGAATTGCACACACCAAAAATATAGAGCTATTAATTAGCTAAGCGAGTTAACGAGCAACAAACTCAACTTATATATGCGTATATGGTACAATACATTTCAAAATCTATCTAAATATGTACATCGGCTATATATCAATGTATGTACGAGATGATTGCCTGGCAACCGTTTCAAATTACAGATTAAAGAGCAGAACCAATGCGGAGCAAATTAAAGGAAATGAAATGAAAACCTATGCTATGTGTATGTATAATCCAAAACAACTTGATATATGCCAGGGCGTATCACTATTAAAGAAATATAAAATAAAACGGCTTTAAATAAAATCTGTAAATTATCAAGTGTCTTTTATTCTCGGAATCGATAATCTCTTTTTTTTAAGACTCAAATAGTTGAGAATAGGTGAGTATGCTAAAAAATTAAAAGGATAAGCAAAGATTTAGAAAAACCCGGGCTTTTAAATTCTAATTAAGTTATATACACCTTTTTCATATTACAAATTTGCGTAGTAAATCCATTTATTTCCCTTTATTTTGAAACTCTATAAATGGAGTTTAGTTTGAAGATATCTGTTTAATATTTACCGAAGTCCCTTGACCATGAGGTCCAGCCAAGTCAAATTCATCACCTTAAGCTTGTTTGTAAGATTTGTTGTTCACTAAGAAATTTGATCTTTAATAACCTTCGAACTCCAAAAGCTACTAAGCTCCCTTGTGCCATTCAAAGCGCAATTCCAAATCGATCTGGACAAGCTGGGAAGTTGTGCCGAAGTGGGAATCAAAGCTGGCAGCGCCTTGGCCTTAAGAGCGGTACCATGTATCAAAAACCTGGCAACCTGTGCCAAATTTGTTCCAATGAAGACCAAGAATCTGGACATTACTGCTCTGGCGCTTTTGGCCTATCAATACCTGCTGAAGATCATCAACAACCAGAAATGTCTGTTAAACGCCCTCAAGGAAGTCTACGAATTTATATCGCCACATTTTAGAAGGATTGTTCAAATGAAGTGTTTACCATTTTGATTGTTGGAAAGCTTTAATCTTATCTGTGCAGAAACAATTTATATAAAAACCAATTCTTCTATCTATAATTTATCTGGTTATTTTTTAACGCCTTAGCGGAGGTCATTGTTGAACTCTGCTGGTATGGATCAGGCTTAAATGATTTGTTAAACTATATATTTAAAGCTATATATATAAAGCTATAAGCGACCACCGTGGGAATCGAATATAACCTCGGCCATTTTGGTATTTGCGTGCAGATTTTCCTGGGGGAGAATCTTGCTTACTTTGACTCTTTTATTGTTTAAGTTACCAAATGGATTAACTCCATCAGGAAACAATCATCCGTAAAATCCCGCCCACTTGGAGGTGATAATTCAGTTTTTCCAGTTGCTGATAAGCCGTGCGAATTCGATTATCCTGAGGCCTATAAATAGGGCATGGTACTCGAGGGGTCCCAAAGTTGGTTCTGGAATCGTTTAGCCAAACGCACGAAGACAGAAGCTCCAATGAAACTTATTAAAGTTACACTAGTTCTCTGCCTGCTGGCTGTAAGTAGAGTCCTTCGAAGTCTATCATACATTAGTTGACAATTATTTGAAATTCCCAAAAACAGATCGTATTTGTGGCCCAGACCAAGGCCCATGAATTGAGCTGGGAGAAATGGTTGGGCTGCCACAGAATCGGCACCAGAGCGATTGCCAGTCTGGTCAGAGAAATTATCCCATCTCTTCGCACTCTGCTGAACTGCCTCGACTTCAGCCCACCAACTAACTTGGTGGACAGTGGTTATCTCGGAAAACTGAAGTTATACTACGAGTTTCTGAAACGGAGTTCGAACGAGAAGGCCTTCTGCCTGTTGGCGCCTCTGAGGGGAACCGTCAAAAGCCTGAGACCCTATATAAACTCGCTAGGCACTCAGAAATGCCTGGTAGACTAAGTCCCCGCTTTGCTTGTAATAAAATAAAGTACTGAGCATTTGGAGAGCAAAGCAATCAAAAGAAAATCTTTTATTTCAAGATGCCAATGGTCAATGGATTTGTATACCAGAAGGAATTATTTAAATTTTCATTTATATGGTTCTGATATTTTGGTATTGATTTTTATCAGAACTTCTATCTCTAGTAAATGAAATTATTATTAAAACGAAAATTAAATGACAAAAAAGTATAAAATAAATTAATAAAACTTCAAGTTAAAAATTCATTATGTAATAAAAAAAAAGTTTAGTGGACTGAACCCTAAAAAAGACAATTATATTGAACTACCATGTCTTAAATAGATTCTGTTCTGAACTTTCGTACTTAATCTGTGACCAAAATATTCAGCGCTGCTTGCGAGGATGAAATTGGAATTAGTTAATAATCCTATAAATAGGACAGCCCGCCCATAAAGATTTTAAGTGTTTTCAGGTCACCCTTGCTGCTGCAAACGGAAGAATGAACTTAACTAAGGCCCTATTTCTGGTGAGCCTTTTAGCTGTGAGTACCTTCGGCATTGTCTTTAGTTCCTATATAGAAATTATTTTGGCTTTATTTAATAGGTTTTCCTTACCCCCCGGGAAACTGAGGCCCAGGCAACTATTAGGGACGAGTGGAGCAAGCTGAGCAAGTGCACTCAGGTTGCCATCGAAACGTTTTCCAATCTGGCCAACAAAGTTGTTCCGACAATCTACGAACTAAAGCAGTGCTCCGGATTCGTGTCTTTGGATCCGCCAAACGGAAAACATCGAAAGGTTACCTGGTACTTGAAAGTCATCTACGAATTCTTTAAGAAACTTGTCTTCGACGAGCCGAAATGTCTGCACAATCTGCTAAACAAGATTGCCAAGGAAATCAAACCATATGCAGAGCAAATCGGCGGAATTGGCTGCTTGGACGATGATGATTTTATCATTTAAAAACCAAAGAGTTTACATTTTACTTTAATAAATCGAGAGCATATGTTCATGCCAGCAAAAAAATGCATTTGTAAATGGCTAAAAAAAGCATCAACTAAGTTTGAATAACATTTTAATTTTAGCAACGCTTCACAAAAACAAAGATATATTATATTTCTATAGCTGAAGTAATTAATTATTTTATTAGATAACCCTTTGCAGTTGTTTGAGGTCTGTTAATTGGCCCAGCTCAGATGTATTTAGACACGGATTAAAGGTATATTATCGAATAGGTAGTTTTAAGCCGGGACATTAGGAATCAGGGATGCCGGACGGCATAGCTAAAGCGATTATCCTGAGGCCTATATATAGGGCAAGATGTTCCCATGGCCCACAAAGTTTGTCGCAAAAAGAAGCCCCAATGCATTTGATAAAGGCCGCTTTCTTTCTGAGCTTTTTGGCTGTAAGTATGGTGACCTGAAACTGCATTATTTCTCAACCAAAACTCCATTTAGACGTGCCAATGGGGCCGGGTTCAGGCCGTAATAAGTTCGGAGCTGGACCACTATTTGCGGTGTCTGGAGGTGGTCTCAGATGCTGGTGCCCTGCTAATCGAGAACTCCGTAACCGCGATAAGCCTTCTATCCGACTGCGTCGACTTCCAACCCAAAATAAAACACAACGGCAGCGTCGTCAGGTTTATTTGGCTGGCACATCAGTTCGCCAAGAAAGCGATTTACGATAAACCGGAATGCGTTGTTCAGATGTTCACCAATGCAGTCGCGCTGATCAGACCGATTATAGCCAAGTTTGACAGCTTGATGTGCTTTGATGAGTAGGATAAACCAATAAAAGTTCAGAGCTTATCGAAAGTTTGCCAGGCTCAGCAAACGAAAAATTCCACTTAAATTATATTTATTGCTATTGATACCAGTTCATTTTCATATTGAAAAACTAATATGCTGCTGATGCTGGAAAAGTAAAATACACTTTAAGGCAAACTTAATCATACTTTTTTTTAGTTTTAAATCAAAAGAAATGAAGATCATCTTAAGAAATAACTAAAAAGAAATAGTAATCTACTTAGAAATAACTAAAAAAGAAATGATAACCTACTTCAAAAGAAATGGTACACACGAAACAATATAAAAATGATTAGATAAATTGTTTATTTAACAAAATACATATTAGCTTGTAAGTCGCTTCTTTATGTACAAAATGCGATTTATTTTTTTATCCAGGGACACAACCAGTATCACAGTCAAGATAACTAAAATAAAAATTGAGCTTAAATTTAAAAAAATGTTCAGCAATTTCAAAAACTTACGCAAACGTAAAATAATATTCATTTTTATTTATTTTCGAAACGCAACACATGCTTTCGGCTTTATATAGAAAAACTGTCCAATACTCGTGACTGTTTCGTGTTCGATAAAGCCAAGAAACGTGAAAACAATTATATGGGCAAAATCTTACCTGGAAACGTGACTAAGTTTAAGTTACTGGCAAAAATAAAAGCTTCGCCAGCAGGTAATCCCCCACTTGCAAGCAGCACCTGCTAAGTAATTACCTCAATTCCATGGTCGAAATCCTTTCCATTGTGGCAATGGAATTCCATGACAACAAAGGCTGGCCACGCTCAGTGATGCAAATCCCAGGCAGAATGCCATTGCATAAGCCCCGACAAGCTGCTAAGTGCTTCTGGAGAGGAGGATTTGGGACTGGACAAATAAACTTCGGAAGGCAGCACCCATACCCACACCGAAGATCCGCTGTAATTAGGCAAGATGTCGCTGCTGTTTGGCATTTGCCATTTGGCCACTGTTCCCCCGACGATTCCATTTTATGGGCTGTTGCGGCGGGTTTCGCTTTTCCCTCTTTTTTGTTTGCTGAAAATGAATAATTCAATAGTCCAGCGGGTCTCCCGACTTCGCAACCTCGGACCATCTCGATTGCAGCCGTAATTGAGGTCAGTGAAATCAAATCGCTCGGGCCAAGTGGTTAGCACTTGCCCAGCGGTGTGTGGAGGAACTGGACTTGGAGCTCGGACTTGGTTGGCTGCTCCCTGGGCTCTCGGCGGCTCCACTTTCAATGGCCAAAAGCGGCCATGGGATCTTCCTCGTGGTCGGCCGGTCGCTTTTGTTTCCGTCAGCCAAAATCACTGCCACTAAAAATAGACAACAATTAAATGCAAATCAATTGCATTGATTTCCCCTCAATACACAGTGGGTAACACTTATAGGCACCACCTATTCTGAAGGGACAAAACAAATGAATAATTCAATAAAAATAAAAGAGGTTGAAGGCAAGTCTGTATTAAATTATAGATTAATATTCCAATTCGACAAGAGACAATAAGTAGGCTAAAGTTGTGATGCTAATATTAATGAAATATAATGTGAAACAGTCAGGAAGAATCAAAAACATAGAATTTAAGTAGTCAAATAAGATCATTTTCAGTTCAATTGTAAATAGTCGGAAAAATATGTCAATTAGTGGTTTGTAAAAGGCTCATAATGTCTTTCAAGGACTTGAGTTTTGATAAAATCCAATATTCGTGATAAAATGAAAAGAAATTCCTTGGGAGCTTGCCTATGTTTACATGATTTTCAAATACTTCCCACTGTACTTGGCAAACCCATTTGTCAAACCCCTTGACATTGTCCCTGTCCGCATCCGCTATATCTGCCAAATTATCGGCTATAAAAGCCACCGGGCAGCTCGACCAACGCCAGACGATAAAGTACCTCCCATCCGCTTGGGATTCAGTTTCATCTAGCCAGTTTCCAAGGGCCACACTCACTGTTGAGTTCACCAGAATGTTCGACTCAAAGATTAGGGTGCCCAAGTACGACTCGGAGGCGTTCGACAATGTCGAGTACGAGCTGCAGATGACGTACACTCTGGAGACGGACCGCCGGATCATGAGCTTCTACGACGCGATGTGGGGCATGGAGGTGTCCGGCGGCATTGACCAGTTCGAGCCGCTGACCATCCTGAATGTGTCGCCCACCGGGCTGGCCAAGCGGGGCGGGATGCGGGTGGGCGACGAGATCACCCAGATCAACGATGTGCCGGCTCTGGAGATGACCTTCAACGAAGCGCTGCAAATGTTCCGGAAGAACTCGCACTACGTCCGCGTCTATGTGCGGGGGTAAATCAAACTTTGAACCGCTTTTTAATCATTTGATCACTTTTAACTATTAACTATCACCAACCTTTAGCGATGACGATGCTCCTGGCGAGGAGGACTGGACCTGCGACTGCTGGTTCAAGCCCAGGAAGCCCTGGCGTCGCGACTTCACCCCCATTCAGTGGACCTTCCCCTGGAACGATCGCCGCAAGCCCGTCTACAAGGAGTCCAACTGCTTCATGGTGCCCAGCAAAATGGAGGAGAAGATTCGGGCGCGGCGTGCCGCCACCTCGGCTGTCCACAAGAAGGAGGAGCTGGCCCCGCACACGCGCTCCCTGACACCCACGCCCAGACCCAAGAATCAGCCGGGTCCGAATCTCCTGGAGACTGTGCTGAGGCCACGCGGACCTCCGCCAAGGGATTAAGCCTGCAATCCGCAAGATGAAGCTGGCCAAGTCACAAGGAGATGCAGGCAGTGTCTAATTCGCTGCAGTGCATCGAGACCTTTAAGGATTTTCCACTTTAAAGGGGGCAGGCTGCTGTATAACCAGTGGGAGTGCCTCGAAAAACATGGGAAACGATTATGAAGATTGCTCTTATCAGAACAGTGTCTTAATCCTGCCCAGAACCCAGCAGTTAACTCAATTTATGGAGGAGAGAATGCTGTGCCTAGAAAGTGTAGCTGGCAGGCATCTGTACAAACAGTTGAAGTGCCCACAAAGACTTAGAGCTGAGATTTTGAAGATGGTT
This sequence comes from Drosophila kurseongensis, assembly GCA_018153305.1. Classification (NCBI taxonomy): domain Eukaryota; kingdom Metazoa; phylum Arthropoda; class Insecta; order Diptera; family Drosophilidae; genus Drosophila; species Drosophila kurseongensis. Next base: position 25,336,910 of record JAECXX010000004.1, read on the forward strand.
CTAAGGGAACTCAGTCAAATTGATGCCTAGATAAGCTATTTTTGTACCTTTTAAAAAGTATACCAAACCTGGTAATGATTTCGAAGATTATTCTACAAGAAATACTGTCGAAATGTTGTCTAGTTGCTCGGTGGTATCAAATAAATATGCAATCATTGATTTGTAAGGAACAGTCTCTAACCAGTTTTTGGGTTCCAGCTATAAGATACCTATACTATATTTGACGAAAAGATAATGTTATGCTCTAAAATGAGAACACTTGCTAATCAGTTAGTTCCACTCACACTGCATTATGCGATTTGCTGATATGGTGGAGTCTAGCCCTGATTCTCCATTTGCTTTCTACGTTAGTGCTGGCATGAAGCTCGGCATTTTAGTGGCTGCTCTCTTCTGGCAGAGCCTCCTGGAAACCCATGGCTTCGACCCCGACCACGCCTACAGGACCTGCGAAGGACCCGTCTTCTACGACTGCCAAGACTACTGCCGCAGGGGCTGCTCAGAGATGATGGGGAGTTGCGTGCACCAATGCCTCAACGGGTGCGGATGCGTGGCAGGATCGATCGTCAGAAATAATGGGGGCTGCAAGAGGGTGTTCATTTGCAAGGGTGCAGAGGCAGATTCCGCATCCGTCGAAAATCAGGACTTCGCCGGGGACTATGTGACGGACTGGTGGAGGGATGCGGCGCCTCTTATCGAAACTGCCTTGAAATCACACCCGGAATTGGCGGAGAGTGCTTCGCATCAGAGTTCGGCTGAGGAAAAACCTAAACAAGAATCCGCAGATACCAGCAAGGTCGTTGAGCCAGCAATGTTAGCTGCCTTGGAGCACCCGGTAGTAAGGAAGATTCTTGTGGATAAAAGCTCGGCTGAGATCAGTCCCAAACAAGAACCCGTAGATATTAGTAAGGACGTGGCGCCTTTGGTGTTTTCTGCTTTCGAACATCCGCACTTAAAGGAGTTGATTGCGGATCTACAAAATTAGAGTCGAACTTAATGAATAAAATCAATCGGTCCAAATAATAATCCACAAAAGAATAAAAAGTATGGTATAAGTACTTACGCAATTATGCAAAGGAAAAACGTCACATTTATATTCGATAAAAACGCAATAAATGCTGAGAGTCACGTAAAAAGTTAATGTTACATGAGAGTGAGTCACCATGCTCATCTCAAATCTCAAAACAAACATAAACAAATATCTTGGAGCTTTAATTAGTGAATGTAAATACTAAATTAGAGGGAGTGCTGAATAGCCTCAAGCCGTGTGATTAATTAATAAATACGAAAACTAACTTTTATTGAGACCCCACAGACATTTCTATCATTATTAGATTAAGTGGCTTTTGATTCCAATAAATAATGCTTAAGGGTAAGTTACAATTGCTTTCTAATTGATGATGTGCATAAACTTGTACAGAAATTTACCAGCATTCATTCTTAGCGCTTGCACTTATTTTGTTGTTATCCTCACTTTGATTGGTGGTGCAAATTACTTATTTATTTATTTATGAATCACCGAACTTATTAGATTTAAGTAGTATAATTATGATAGCTTAAGTGAACGCATTCAGCCGCCTTGGAAATTCAAATTGCTCTCGTTTTTCCTTCTAGCAACAAAATGCTAATTGCTGACTTAAGCAAAATACACATTCATAGTTTCCTATATACATAGCAATGAATCAGAGATATTGTGTTGGCCAAATGAGAAGGCGGGATGAAATGCAAATCGGGCGAATCTCGTCTCATTTGGCTCCAGTTTCCGTAGAGATGTAGAGCAACTTTCTGCAGAAGGCTTTATTAAGCAAATAATTCAATTTTATTATTCAAAGCGGAGGGGTTGAGCCTGTTGTGCAGGTTCTTGTTGGTTTCCAGGATACTTCAGAGTGTTGGCCTCAAACAACAACACAGCACAAGCAAAAGCACAAGCCGCATTGTGTGCACTCAGAAAAATAGGACTCATAGTTTGCCTTTTAGAGCCAATGGCTTACAAATATTATAAATCATACGATTTGAAAAATAAATCACATTTTTCGTTTATTAAAATATGATGCATTGGTATTCTTTATTCTTTATAAACGTTTACTTTTAGACAAACCTGGCTGAAAATACAATTTTGTAGAGAATCAAACCACAATAATTTAGAAGTATGCCACTTTGAAATCGGATTTCTGTAAGAAAAGTTATAGGCTTGGAAGTGCAGGTTTTCGGTCACTTTTCTGCACAGCCATTTTTGGAAAATTTGGTAAGGGGTAACATCATAAAAATGATGAAAAATCGACCCCAAAATACAAACCAAGCTGAAAATACAGATTTTTAGAGGATTAAACCACAATCATTTAGAAGTATGCCGTTTTGAAATTGGATGTCTGCAAGAAAAGTTATGGACTTAAAAGTGCAGGCTTGGTCCACTTCTCTACAGAGTCATTTTTCGAAAATTTGGAAAGGGGTTAGCTCATTTAAATGACTAAAAATCGACCCCAAAATTCAAACCGAGATGAAAATACAGTTTTTTAGAGAATCGAATCACAATCTTTTAGAAGTATGCCACTTTGAAATCGCTTGTCTGTAAGAAAAGTTATGGGCTTAGCAGTGCAGGTTTTTGGCCACTTTTCTACAGAGGCATTTTTCGAATATTTTTTAATGATCATTTTCTTTCAGTGGATTCATAGGCTTAAACAAGGAGTGTTTCTGCAGCAACTAATTGAATGAAAAGCAGTGGATTCCATCTTGATGAAGTCCTTAACCCTAACGTGCGGGTTGGCGCCATTGCGATGCCAGTTTTGTTGGCAGGATAAAGCAAAATGGCAGCGTGGGTTAAGCCCACCACAATGGCCTGCCAAAGCAAACGGAATCGGAATCGCAATTAATATTAATTTAAAACGAATATCAAACAGAAAGAGGTTAGTGGGTGCAGGAAGGGAAATAAAAATGGAAATTCCGCGAATGAATTTTTAATTGGCGGACGAATAACGAGGGAAGTCAACTTTGTGCCCCTAATGATGACGATGATGAATGCGAATTTTCGTTCTGACTTTCCGTTCGAGTAGAGTTTTGATTAATGCTTTAATCGAAGCGAAATTGATTGAAATTGAACCGCTTTTTATTTCTTCCTCTTTTATTTTTATAAAGAACCCCGATTCCGCACACCGAAATCTCCAATGTGCAAAGTAATGCCACCGATTTTCACTGGTCGTTAAAGTTTTCACTTTCTGCAGCTGATGCAGCGACAAAGTTGCCGTGACAAAAAACTAATTTCATCCTAATCACAATAATAATAATGGGGCTTGGCCTGGCACTCTGAAAAGCGATCCCAAATGCAATCTATGCAGACACAAAAAAAGTCAAAAGAAAAACAGGTTCGCCGAGGGGATTGGGTAAAATTTTCCAATGCCGATGACGATGATGATGCCGACAAGCTGCAGATGTCGTGGGAATCTTGGCCAGCCAAAAGCTGAAAACTTGTCAAAGCGAATGCCATGGAAAATTAGCAAAAATCATTGCAAATCAAATGGAAGACATGACAATCCACAAAGAAACTTTTCAGCCAGCATCGAAACGCCAGAGATTGAGTGCCGTACATCAAAGTTCAAAAGTGTCAAACGTTGTAGCCACCTCCTCCGCCTGCCCCTGGATACGGAGTCCACTCCTCCAGCCGGCAACTTTCGAGGCAGCCCAGAATGGGAACACACTCCAAACTGGTCGACTGGCTGGTCGGGGCTTAAGCCAATTTATAGTTTGTGTGGTGCCGGGCGACATCGATGCTGTTTCCCCAATGCCATCGGCTTGGACGCTTTAAAAGTTTGCCTCTGCACACAGAAAAACTCAATCGAAGTTGTACAACTAGAACCATAAACCACAAATAGTTAGTTGTGGCGACTGGAAGTCGAAGACATTTTTTACATAGTTTTATAGGTTTTTCTTCAAAGCTATAAAGTCTAGTGGAGAAAGTAAAAGATTTTAACTCAGATTATATTTCTGTTTTAAGGCAATTTTATTACGGAATATTATATGAGTATTGAACAATATTTGTTTGTTCCTAAATAATCACTTTAGACAAATTAGCTTATTCTACATGTTAATCATAAATATACAGAAATATGAATATTTGTCTAGTAAAAGAACAATGCTTATAGAATTTTTAAAAAGCCTGACTTTATCAAAGTTATATTGTTTTTAAAGATAACATCAGAACGTTAGTGTTATCTTTTTTCTTTGCGTGTGATTTTCCCCTGGTTTTGGCTGCTGCTTTTTCCCAATGCTAACCAACAAGGTCGTGAGGTGAGCTGTGAGCCGAGATCTGGTAGCTGGGACTATCAACTTGGACAAACATGGGAGTACGTATGCGCCGTGTGTTCGAGTGGCAGGGGAAACTTGAGCTGTGTCAAATGTGGGTCAATCTTAAGCTAACCAAATAAACGATTTGTCCGAATCCAGAAGCAAGTCGTGCAGTGAAGAGGCCAGATGGGATTGAATTGGGTTTGAAGCTGGGAAAAAGTCAGACAAACTGAGAAAAAAGTGTAAGAACAGATTATTTGTTTTGATAAGGGTGTACGAGTAAATGAAATTGATATTTATAACTTAAAAGTTAACTTTTAAATTTAGTGCAACGCGGGAATAGAGAAAAGAGATTATCTTCTTAAATATAATTAACATTAAAAGGCAGATGCAAAGTAAAGCTATAATAAAAGGAAGCTTATGATTAATCAAAACCAGGGGAAGTGATGTGCCGTTTAATCTCCGAACTTGATAAACTTGTATCTTTATTGATGTTTTGGTTCGATCGGGAAATAAATTATATTGTTACGTACCGATAGTCGTACATTGTGCATTATTCTATTTATAAATAATTGGTGAACTGTGATCCGTATTGCATTTCAATTATTATAATATATGATGCCTTTATTTTGAGAACTGTTGAATATTGTTGTATGGATTTCTGATTTATTCTGCCAGCCTCAATTCCGATTGCTCTCGTTGAACTGCAACAATTGCTGGCTGCACTCCACTCTTCAATTTTCATCCACTTCGCCTGGCAGCCCAATAAATCCTGGAGCCCCTCGATGTCAGCTCCAGGGCCTGGATATTCTGGATAGTCTGGATATTCTGGCTATTGTGAACGGCAGCAACTGCTCCGGGCTGACAGCATCAGAGCCGGGTTTTTGCCTGCATGAATATTTCATGAATGCCACTTCTCGCAAATAAAGTTGTTTGGCAGTCGCATTTTGGTGCCGCTGTGGCCGCTGATGTTCCCGATGCCGCTTCCCGTGTCAATCAATTCATGCAGACGAGAGACCCCTTGACTTTGGAACATGTATTCATGCCACAAGCCCCCGCCCTCTCCACTGCCGGCGCTTCAACATTACGCATACGTCGCATAAGCCGCCGACTAAACATGCCATCAGGGGGCGGGGGCGGGGGCGGCCAAAGCGAAACATTTTTATCGCTGTCAGGAATTCTCACAAACGGCAGCAGCAACAGCAAAAACAGGAGTAGCAGCAACATCAGCCACACCAGCAACAATTCAGTTTGGTCATTAGCATAAGAGGCGGGGGAATTTGCCGGCCAGCGATGCTCTTAATTACACATTCCTAATGTGGGTCATTCAGACCCCAAAAGACAGGCTGTGGCTGATGTTTTCGCAGTGGGAGCCGGAAATTAAGATCTATCAGGCAAAGAGTCACAGATTAAATATGGTGACGATAATGTTTCACTTGGGAGAATGTCCTTAGCCACAATGCCTTGATTTGGCGGCTTAGTATTGCTTTAGGAAATGCAAATAAAGTTTACAAATTAGAGTCCCTCAAATAAACTATGCTAGTTTATTGCATTTGGCTTCGCGACTCTTAGTATTTTATGACTTATTTGGTGCCCAGGAAACACAATTTGCTTCAGTTTCTTTTAGGCACTTTAGCGGAAAGCAAAACTAATTTTTATTTTGAAAAAGCTGCCAGCACTGTGAAGTCTGTTCATTTATAGAGATTTTTACAAAGTTCAATGACTTTATAATAAGGTCCTAGGGACCTAAGAACTCGCCGCTGAAGAGGACCTGCGTTTTGTTAACAATAGAGAAGAAGAATGGTCGATTGGCAATGAACATCTGATTCTCTGACTGCGGAGAGGAAGCTACAAAACAAAAGAAACTTTTGTATAAACTCAAAAAATGTAGAGAGTACACTTACAGCTGCGGATTTCAAAAGGCTCCTCGTTTATGCCGAACTCATCGATGCGAATAGACGTTGCATGCACCATGCTTGATAACCTAATTTTGCTAGAGGTTAGTTTGCTGAAGTCGGCATTTTTCCGATGAACGTGTCGAATGCCCATTCCGTCGAGGGCTCTGGGCACAAGTTCGGCGCGATATTCGAACTCGATCTTGGGTATCTGCACCCTCACGATCTTCATCGTTCCCATTTTCAAAAGTTCGAGGGGGTTGTAGTGATTGGGTATCTGGTAGGGTTTCTTACCGACCACCTCGGGACTCAGTAGAATGAGGAGGGTGAGATTGTTCTTCAGCGGCAGTTGCAGCAGTTGCACTTCATCGAACTCACTGAACAGAAAGTGTCCAGTTATGGACATCGCGTCAATGGCCACCGGTCGAGTCCCGCCGTGTTCATCAAGTTGGCAGTGGAAGACCCGCAGTCCGGAGTTCTTGGGCTCAAAATTGTGGACCCATTGGGCGGTCATTGTGGCGGTTCCAACGGATATCAGTTGGGTGTCCCAGTGTATATACCGTCGCTGCAGGATGGAGGGAAAGTAGGAATTCTGGTGGGTATCCTTCAGGGCTTCGTTGAACTTAAAGAGACTGCGCCTCGGGTAGTTGAAGTCTATAAACTGAAGTGCGGCTAGGTTTTCGATTGCTTTTCTTCCGGAATCGAGTACTTCAGTGCCCGCTTTTAGCAGCAGTGTATTCGTGTAGTTGACCCACAAGTCCTGATCTATTTTCGGAAGAGGTCTAACGTGCAAGCCATCAAACTCCTTGTGGGTTTCACCATCTGTTAAAACTGCAAGCGTTTCGAGGGCCTTCAGCACTTCGGGATGGTAGATGAGAACGCCAGGCGGAATGTGTTTGGGACCCGAAACCCATTTGTGAATCAGTTGAGGCGTTAGACTGAAACTTGATAAGCTCCCTCCCAGGAATAATAGCAATACCAGAGGCTCCGACCAAAAAGAATCTGAAATAATGTTAATGAAAATGTATAAATCAAGTTATTAGCCGGCGTATGCTTTAGTTACATTTCATTTTCTGACTTTTCGGACTGCTTTTTAACAGCTTTTGTCGCCAACTAACGACAGTACGAACTGAAATTAGTCACACACCTATCTCCGATATTATACACACCTTAACAAATTATCAAAAATTAATTTGTTTTAATTTTTTTAAATCTAGAGAAAACTACATGAAATATTTTTCTTCAACAGGCTTTCATTTGTATACCCTTGCATAGAGTTATTTTGGTCAAAATGAAGGTGGCATTTACGACCCTTTAAAGTATATTCTTGATCAGCACTACGAGGCGGGTTGGTTTTCCAAAAATATAAAAAAAACGTATAAGTTTATTTTTGATTGCCTTTAAAATTCGAGTTTTAAGTCTGAGCTTTAAATCTTGAAGGAAACTAGGGACATTGTTGTTCACCAATATCGTTGGACATTAACCTAGGGATACTTAATCATCTAGACGTTTCGGGAAACCTTCATCTTAGTGCACTTCATTAACGCCATATAAATGGATCTTGGCTTGGAAAACGACTTGAACTCTGAACTCTCCGTGCTCGAAATTCAAGCTCCGGCGAACGCAAAATTAATTAACGTTGCTGCAAACTTTTGCCACTACAATCTTTTGTCATAGTTTTCCACCAGTTCCATTTGGTGACCCTCCTCCGACTTCGTTCCCACTCCTCGTCTGAAGTTTTTCAGAACGGAAAAATGTCACGCAAATAACAAAAGCAACGTTTTCCCAGGGGGGGCTAAAAGCGTTCAGGAAAGAGCAAACAAAACTTAAAACTGGCTGGCAGCCATTTTGTGCAAAGTGTTTCAGTCCGATCCTCTGCATCCTCTTTTTCTCCCATTTCCCCGAAAAAGACTTCCCCGAGGACAGTCGTTTATTTTTGCCCTTTTTTTATCCCACCAAAAGCGGAAAACGGCCGGGAAATTCCTTGGCATTTGTTTTTCTTCCGCTGGACCTTAACTTCCTTGGAAGAAAGCGCACAGAGCTTTAATTATTTTTTTTCCCAACTGTCCAGAGTAACGTTTTAAGCGCACAATTAAATGTTTGAGTGCGACAAAAGAAAAATCAAGGAAGCGACAACTTTTCCCAAGGCATAAATCGCGGGATTTACACTGCGAGCAATGCAATTCGAGCAATTGCTGCGTTTCATTTGCTTCACCCGCGTGTTTGTTTGTTTGTTTGCCTGTTTGTTTGCTTGTAGCTCCGTGTTTGCCGCCGAAATTGAATTTCTCTCTCGCTGAGCGGAAAACAATAAACAAGCCAAGTGAAAAGGCGACGGAGCGCAGCGGTGAGAAAGAGAGAAAGATGAATGGCCCAAGGGGGAGGGTGGCGGGAGGAAAGATGCCGGCGGAAGGAAAGCCAAGGTAACCAAGTTGCGTATACGCGACGTTGCTTTCGAGCTGACTTTTGTTTTATGCAGCTCTTCGAAAAGGGGTAAGTTGATTCGAATAGCGTTAATGTGAGTGGCTGAATTACTGGAGGACTTCAAAAAGTTTTAATTCGAAATGGTATTATTTTAAAAATAATTTTCAAGTCAAAAAAAATTCGAAAGCTAGACAATAGACAAAAACTGTAACTGTAAAAAGGCTCTGTTTTCTAGGTTAATCTGGAATATAATTGTTATTATTTAAAAACCCTTTTAATTTAAAGCACATACTTTATTTTTAAAATTAAAACTATAACAAAGAAATATTACCTAATAAATGGGTTTTAGCTTTTTAACTTGTGTTTGAGGGTATCTTAAATGTCCGCTTAGCCAAAATGTTTCGTATTACCCTTTTCCCCAGGGCTTTTTGCCGGCTGGTGTCGCTTTTCTTGGCACATTGTTCGGCCGAAACGGAAGGAAACACTTTCATTATCACTTTGGCGCCGCAAATTTATGGCGTCAGCGGAGCGGAGTCGAGACTCCTGGGAGGCCAGTGCAGTAGCCCTCGTATCCCTCGTATCGCCGTGCGAGGAGCGTGCAAAATGTAAAGTGTACGTAAAGCGGAAAGCGATAAGGGCATTACCGCGAACGGTTGTGCAATCCCCCTGACCAATCGATGTTGGCTGTGGAAGTCAATGTCTGGGCGGGATTACGGGCAGTTCAAGACGAACCATGGCGGCTTTCGCTGGCTTACTACCTCTGCTCCTTTTCGGAACCATCTTGGCCGAGGAAACCGCCGAGGGGCAGGAAACGCCCGAGGCGAGAAGCAAAGGGAAGGGGAAGAACGGAGATTACAACTTTGCTGGGGAACTCTACAACCATGTCAGTTCCACCATGGACGGCAACCGGGGATTTTTGATCTCGCCACTGGGGGTGTCGCAGGCCCTGGGACTGCTTCTTTTCGCTGTGGGTCCAAAATCGGCGGCTGAAATCGATGGGCTTCTGTACCCGAAAGGGGCGAATGCCAGTGGCCTGGCTGACCGGCATCTTCTGCAGAGTGGGGAACTGACCTACGCGACAGTGGCTGCGCTGCGACCGGATATCTATATAGATCCCGGATTCCTAAAGAATGCTGCCGAGCTGGACTCGTACGTTTACAGGACGCATTTCGCCAAGCGGGATATAAAGCCCTTCAACAATTTTCTGAAACTTAAAACTAAGAGAAAGATCAACGTAGGTCTGCAGAACTTACTAGACGACTATAATCCAGCAAATCGCTTGCTGTTTTTCAATGTCCTGGACTTTAAGGCGCAGTTTAAGTATGGCTTCCACATTGAAAAGCGAGCTCTGGTTGCCAAAAGGATCTTGGCTTGGTACGGATCCATTCCGGAGCTGGGGACCCAAGTCGTGGGACTGGCTCTGAAGGAGTCCAGTGCGCTCCTGTTGATCCTGCTACCTATTCCTGAGGCAAATGTCGAGATGGTTGGGGGCAGATTGCGCACAGTGGATGTGCGAAAGCTAAGGAGCCGATTGAAAATAACCCTGATGAACATCAGCTTGCCCAAGGTGGACACTCGGCAGCTTCTGAACCTACGAGAACCTCTGCGAAAAGCCGGAATAATCACTGTCTTCAACAAGACCACAGCCGATCTCAACGCCTTCAGGACTGAGCTGCCTTTGGATGACGTTATAGTTTACACAAAGATCAACATCTTCAACCAGGGCATCAATGCGGGAACTTCAAACACCACAAATAGCGAGCAAATCGCTCAGCAGGAGACAGACAACGAGCGGGCTTTCGCCCAGGAGGAGACACCCTTGCAATTCGAGGCTCTTAGGCCGTTTATTTACGCGGTCGTGGACTCGCGGCATGTCTACCTGATGGGTCGCCATTTCCCGACTTTGTGATTGTAAACACTGGATAATGGGACAATTAACTCAGAAGGCAGTAAATAAATAAAAGGTTTCCTATATTGGTCATCGTATATTTGCAAATAGGTAAATGAAATAATATATCTGAACTTCTTCTGGTCGTTGTAAATAAATTATACTTTAAATGAAGCCGGCACAACATAATTTACTGCTGTTTTTCATTCAAAATGTGTTTTTAAATATATGTTTTTAATGCCCAAGATCCGGTTTTTTTTATCAAAACCCTTGGAAATAATGGTCAGATCTTGGAATGTCATACCTCGTTGGATTCGGTACAAGATTTCCAATCCATTGGTGTTCTCAGCTAAAACATTTTATTTTGGGCCAGTTTCCGCAAAAAATCATAGTGTTAGCCCTTATAAAAAATGCGAATATCGCTCAAAAATAAATTTTACCAAATCAACATAGAATTTATTCTTTTAGCCATCATTTTCCTTATACATATTTTGTATACCTTCCTTTGCCAACTGAATCATTTTTGTTGAGATAAACTACCATTATTTCCATACTCTGAGTTTCTCTTGTTCGCTATTATTTCCCTCTTCCTTATTCATTTCAGTGGGCTGAATTGGCCCACTCCGTCGGTCGTCAGCTGTAACAATTTGCGGAAATTAGCCAAGGTGTTTTATGGTCATCACCATCGACTCACCCCCGCCCTCTGGAAAAGCAGTCATCGGATGAAGGAGCCGTGGCACTTCGAAGTGGATTGTTGTCCGGCAATGTGAAAATGTTTACTTTTTCTTCGGTTTGCTTTTCCAACACTCTGTCCAACTCGGTGGGCTGCCTTTGGGGCCTTTTTAATTGAGGTCTAAGCTGTAATTAAGCAGCTCGGCCTTTTGCCATGTGCTCTAATTCTATTTTTGCAGTTTAATGAAGTCCTTGGCTGCAGGACGTTCCTCTGTTCCTCCGTTCGTCGGTTCGTTCGTCCTCTCGTTACCTGTCACCTGGGCAAATTGGTTGGCATTATTCATTCACTGTCCTTTAAAGCTCTGGCCCAGGCCGGCGATATAGCCTGCCAGCCAGTCGTTGTTCTGACCCGGCTTAAATGCCAATATATCACTGGCTAACAACGCCGCCTGACCGGCATATTTGTGAGCAAGATTATAGGTGTTGGTTTCTAAAATCTGAACTGAAAGGTATTTTTCTGAAATAATAATAATGTCGTGCTTACTAGTCAACTGTTATAAGCTACGTAAGAATTATTTAACGATGAAACCCCTATTAGCTTGTACGATTTTAAAACTAATTATTTTTACCCATATGTTTTTCTCCTAATTGTATAAATAGTTTAATACATAAAGTAAGTACTTTTCCTTTTCCAAGGACATTTTAGGAGCACTAAAGCATCGACCGCCAGTGTTTAATCCCACCTGCACTATGCTAGTGCTGTGGAGTATAACATGCATCACACACACATGTCTTCACAGGATACTAATTATGATGGCGGTGGCATGGCAAGGACATTGAAGCGTCTGTTCGTCCTTGCAACTGCATCAGCCAGATGAGAAAATAGCTGGGTGTGTGAGCATAAGCCGATGTTTGTGAACCTAGGAGCTTTAAAAGCATTCACACAACTCCAATAAATGGCGTCCGTAGTGAAAGGATATACGTTCTTTGAGGGGATTTCTCAAGGAGCTGGGAGTAAACTTTTCCAGGAGTCGCCTTTAATCTTCTTAGCTGCTGGCTAATTAAATTGAAGTCTCTGCCTCGCTTTGTTGGATTTCTTTAGTTGCATTTTATTTTCCGTTTAAAGTTGTATTTAGAAAATAGTTCTTGCTGGGCTTTAATCAAATAAAATTGAACAAAGACTTGTGCTTTAAATTATTTAATTCAAGTACATTCAAAGCTAAATGTTTCTTTGAGTACAAGTTGTCCAAATATCCAAAATTGTAATATGTTGAATATTTTTACACATTCCCCTTTGATTATCGAATTTCGATTCAGGATACCCCAATCCAATTTGGCCACGAAATTAAGCTTTAACCTTTGTGTTCTTGGCAGCCGCTCAAACGCCCCCGAACGACAACCCCTGGGTATTTCAATTTAACTTGGTTACAAATCGTAAACCCCGTCCTCGGCCCTTCGCTATTCAATAGAGGACTCTGCCCCAGAGCCGGGGACCATCATAAATTCTCGTCATTCTCAGCTGCACCTTTGGGCGAATACATCTTACCATTTACCCGACAGTTCCCCACCCTGTTACCACAAAACACCTGTACTGCCACGCCCCGCTCCTCGAGCCATTTGTCAGGAAGGGGGGGGGCTTTTGGCAGGAAGCAGGGACATCCAAATAGGAATAGCTGCCAAGTCATGTCACTGCCTGCTCATCTACATACACGCAGAGATCCTGCGCCAGGATACGGGAAAACTCGTATGCGAAAATACCTTCGTGACTCCGTGCCAGCTTTGTACGTGTTCAGACCGCCCTCCCCCCTCGATTTCTCCCCAGTCGCGACTTATATTTACTGTTTTTCAAATTGCACTTTGCAACTTTTGGCTGCCAGCGCTTTTTTCCAGATCCAGACCAACACCCCTAGTTTTTTTTTGGCCCATGTGTTTATGGCTTCTTAATTGTGTGTCCCAGCCAAAAACTTTTTCGTTATGGCCTTTGTTTTTGGCCTTTCTCCCCGGCATTGACAGTTTATGTTAATCTTGGTTGTCGGCGCAGGGCTGTGGTAAATACCAGTAATCAGGTTGATATTAATATTGATTAATTACCCGTCATGTTTGCACATATTCCTACCATGAATATTGTTTTTAAAAATAATTAAAATGTTTTTACACATTCAATGCCTGATTGGTGGGCATAATTAAGCAGCTTAATTGAGCATGAATTAAATGAACACAACTATTGATGGAATGATTGAGTGAGATAAAAGAGCACACTGTGTGGAACTAAATTGAATTTGCGCGAGTAAATACAAAATAGGAGATTTTATCCTACTTGATTTATTTTTTAGTAAATTAATATTACTCTCATGAGCTTAAATCATTTAACAACCCGTAAAAAATGTATTGTTATATATTTACTCCATAACGAAAAAACACGTATTAAGGCAAAATAAATAACTACTTTGGATTTCAATATGTCATAGTTATTCCATCGAAGTAGTATTTAAGAACTCTATTGTCTCTTAAAAAGCCCAGAATGTTTTAATAATCTGTTTAAAGCCTTTTATGTCTAAAGCCGTTTATAAAATTAGTTCTTAATATTCCACGCTTGCCTTTACATCCTTCTATTTGAAATATTAAGCCTGAGTTGTGAAGTCGTTTTAAGCCCCTCAGCTTTACTGTGAGCTTGTAGTTTAATACCCAAAAGGATCAAATCGCTTTGCAGTCTTGTTTGTGCTGGAATTTTAATTGGTTGCAAAATCAATAATCAGCAATGCGGCATAAACTATTTATGTGTGTCAAACCAATTGCCAGTCCTGCGGCCCACAAGTTAAAGTCACCACACCAACACAAACACAAAAACCAGTTAGATACACACACACGACAACTTCCGCTCACTCACACCAGCAAATCAAACTGAACTTGAGTCAAGAGTTATGGCAGGCAAATTGACTTGAGGAAATTTTTGCTGCAAAGTATGCAACGATTTTTCGGCACTCCATTTGTGTTTGTGTGTGTTTTTCGTGTTTTTCGTTGGGCTTTCGTATGTTTTTGGGGGGTTTCGGGGGGCGTGTCTGCAAGCTAAGCCGAGTCAAAATCTAATTGGATTTGTGCTCACTCAATGAACTGCAAACGAAAAGTGTTTTATATGATTATTCCACTGGGAGCCTGCGGGGACCCGAGAAATGAACATTTTTATTTCCATTTTGCACTTTCCATAGTCCATTAAACCAAAGTGCAAGTGTTTGCAAAATATGAGTGAGAGGTCATACGGTGAGAAAAACTTGCTGGCGTTATATTTGAAGTAGAATAAGTTTTTTTTGAGAATTCATTAAATATCACTTTCCTTGATACCTTTTTAATAAAGGGTTATCTAAGCTCCTAGTTGTACCAATTGGAAAGATCTAGAAACTGCAAAGATTTTTGCTTATAATTATGCTTTTGAAGGGGAAAAAATTGACATCTTTATAAGTAAAACTTACCATTATATTAAACTTTAAAATTTAATTAAAAAGTATTTATTGAATCAGTTGCTTATGCTGAATTTTTCCTGAACATGTATGTTTATGTGCCAGTGTATCTATAGAAATATGTTTTTTATTCGCCGCTCGTTGTTCAGCTTTTATTGAGTTGCCTTTTGATGGCGACAAAATATTTGCCACGCGACATTTCCAGCAATTAGGTGTAAAAACACGTACCCAAGAATGGCGAACAGAATCCCGGGGCATACTTCGGGGTTTATCATAGCGAAAATCGGCGGCAGCTGAAGGCGAAAAAAGGGAGCACGGCAGCGCAAGCAATCTTTAATGAGACGGAAAGCGAGCGCCAATCGCTGCAATTAAAATTAATTACAGTATTTGTCAGCTTAGCCGGGCTAACTAACTAACTGGCCACCAGTAAACCTGCAGTAAACCTGGCCGGGATCCATTCACAACCTGCGCGGGGAGTTGGGAGTGTGGGAGAACTGCTTTGATTGCAATCGCGATCGTTAATTAAATGTCGAAAGGAATGTTGTTGTTGGAGCTTGTGTTTGTGTTGCAGATGTTGCAGCTGTTGTTCTTCTTATTCTTACTGTTGTTGTTGTTGCTGCCTCCTGTGCGTAAAGATCAACCAAAATGGATAAGGGCCAAGTTGCTCTTGCCATTGGCTATTTATATCTGCATCACGTTGTTGCACGCAATGCAATGTACACATATCCAATGTTGCTGTTGCAGCTATTCGATGTTGCTGCTGTTCCAGCAGTTGTTGCCGCTGCTGCTGCTGCAGTTGCTGCTGCGGGCATTATCGCCCTTGATCTTGGCTAAATCGAAATCGCCGGCGTTGCGTGAAGTGTTGCAAATGAGTTTTTGTCTGGGGCGTGCATTGCATTTTCAATTGGTCGGCAAATTGCCAGCGCCAACGAAAACAGCCATCAAATCAAAATCACAGGTGGCACAGCTGTATTGAAATTAGCTTTTTCCAGTCATTTCGGAAATGGAGGCTTTTAAAAAGTTATTGACATAAAGAGCGAATGGCTTAATAAGTTTAAATGGTCTTACCGTTTAATATTCATCGGAATATTAATGATTATCAAAAATTATTTAAGTTTGAGATAGACAAATTGAACAACGTATTAAAATAGTAAGAGTGCAAGCTCGGGTTACCTTCCTATAAGTAATCTGAAACATTGAATTAGCCAACATGCAAGGGGTCAAGACGTCGATATTAGAGACTGAAATAAAATTGCCAAGTTATCAGTTAACAAAATTAATACCACGCTTTATGATAAACAGTCGGAAATTATTTATACTTGATATAGAGTATAAAGCCCACATGCACTTACTGGTACAACCATATTGTTCATATTGCCAATATTTGCGAGGCAATGCAGTGTGTGTATATGACCAAATGCAGTTGTATAAACAGAAACTTGAGATATCAATAGATGACAACAAACAGTGGAAAACTTGAGACTCGTTTTGGGGCCAAGAAAACTTTTTCGCTGCATAAGAAAAACTAATGAAAAATGCAACGCAGAGGAAAAAGTTGATTGGTGTCGTCCTCCCAATTCTCCCTATCGCCATGTCGTCTCTCTCGCTCCCCAAAAACTTGGCCATGTTTCAATTGAAAGGGCCAAACAAAACCAATGAAAAGTCCATAACGAACGGCGGTCGGAAAATGCGGGGAACGGGGGGTGGTGCTAAAGCGAAGCAATTGAAAAACAGCTTCCGTCGGTGTTGCAAATTGTCAATTTCGTGGTCGGTTTTTTTGCACTTGTCAATTGCTCTGTCAAATGCACAGAAAGTTGTTAGCCGAAAGTCAACGGAATCTGTCGTCGCCGCGATCAACTTCCAACTTCTGGCCAACTTTAATTAATATTCGTGTTTAATCTGAAAAAGTTGATTTAATGTCCAAATCAAAAGATTGCGAATTGAATTCCCTGCGGCAACTGCCTTCAACTGCCCCCCAGAAGAGCAACAACAATGGAAGCAGCTTCAATATGCAAATGAGCCACGTGCATTCAGATGGCCAACGACAAGTGCAGCGGTCAACAAGTTCGAGTTGCTGTTCGAGTTGCCAGCCGGCTTAAATTTGGCGAGCCTGTTCGGATGTTCGATGTTGTCTCAGTGATGAGCAGTTGAGACTTAGGACTAGCTAAAACGGGTAGAAGAAATAAGTCCCAAAAATATATATAATTGTATTACAGAAATAATTGTATAATTTTCAGAATTCAGTAAACTTTAATGGAAGGAGTCCAATGAATTTCAGTAATTCTTAAAATAACAGCTGGATGTATTATTCGGGGACCAAATGAAGTCAGAACGAAATGTAGTTTTATGTTTTGAAATACAATTTAGTGTATCTATTTGGTAGTTCTTTTAAGCTTCTTTTTAAAATTCAAGCACTTTTGAGATGCAGTTAGGAAAGAATTTTACAGGAAGAAATTACAGGTTGGGAATTTTAGAGAAACTAGTTCTTGGACATACAAATTTAAAATTTTATGTATCGTATAATTCTATGCTTAATTTGTTTCCTTTTTACTATGTTAACCATGGTGATAAGGGCAATGCTGCACAGATTTCATAATGTCGATTCCATTTGATTTCCAACTGTCTTTGTAGGCATTAGTCTCATTAGGAGCCGAAAACTTCTGTGAAGCTCTTATCCAATCGCCGTTACCCTCCCTCGTGCCCATAAGGGTGTACCGCTCTTGCATTCCCCTGTTCCGAATTCCATACTCCATAGACCATTCGCCACATACGGGCTCATTTGTCATTCACAGACTAACAACAATGTCGGGGTAGGCAACAACAAAGGGTTTCTGTGTGTGTTGCCTTATCAGCGAGTGTTTATCAGAAATAAAGAAGTGACCCATACGTCCACTCCCGTTCCACCACCCCATCGAACATCGAACTTGCAACTCGAGCATCGAACCTCGAACTTCGAACATGGTGCAAGCCACTATTGCCGGCTAAAACCCCATGAAAAGTCTTTATTCTTCGGTTGAAATTCAGTCGATTTTTGACCGTTGAATTAGTTGGTTGCGGTCGGTCCGTTAGTGCGAGTGGGAGAGCGCGCGTGCTAAAGTGAATCCGTTGCATTTCTCTTCCTCTTCCACTCTTCACACCTACGCAGGTGTGTGTGTGCGTGTGCCTCTGCCGGAGTGTGTGTGAAAAAACAAACAACAACAACTTAAATCACAGTCAGCTGTGAAGTTGCTTTCAATGTGTGAAATAAATATGCAAATGGCAAAAAAATCAGAAATTACAAATTAATAGTGTGAAAATTCCACTTACAAATTAAAGCATGCTAATCGAAATAGCTCAAAGCAACTGAGTGAAATCAATGTATTGAAAACATAACACACAACCGCAAAAGGGTATATTTTTAGTAAATTTCACTAGCGGAATAAGAACTTGTGAAATTTTGACAGCAGAATCAAGGAGCAAAGAGGAGAGCAGAAAGAGGGGTAAGTTTGTAAAAAAATAACGGAAAGGAGAGCTTCTCAGTCGTTGTAAACACGCGACCTGGCGGCATGCCATCTCCTTTCCTCTCACGCTGCACCTGCTGCTCCACCTTTCACCCTCTCTCCCCTTCCCACCCACTGGCGCCATTTCTTTTACGCCTGACAGCAGATCAAACAAAACATTCATGTTTGTTGTGTTGTTTGGTTGTTGCCTTGGTGTGCGTGCACCGTTAACTTGGGCTGACATTTTACAATGTTACCTCTTCTTTCGCCACCTCTTGTTCTTGTTCTTGTCTTAGCCTTAGTATAAGTACACCCATCAACTCTCTTTGTCTGCGGGCTGGAAACAAAAACAATGCAAAAAATAAACATGCATTCCCCAAGAAATAGTTGCACATGAAAAAAAATATCTAAATGATTTCGCTATATTTTCATAAAGTGGTTAAGAGTCTGAAAACCGTCTACACATTAAATTTTAAACTATGGTTTTGATAATTCTGAAAGAGACATTTTTGAAACCTAACATTTGACACCTTTTAATAAGTCTTACCAACTTAATTATTTCAATTTAATGCTTCACTTTAGTTAGTATCTTTTAAACTTTTATAGAACTTGATAAAATAGTTAAGATTAAAAAAATAAGCAAGTAAGATTATTAAATGCAATGTTATACGCTATCAGAGTATCAAAAGTGCTATCGTTACTTTGCAAAAATGTGTGTTTTTGTTTGCAAATTAGTTTTTATTGCCCATTTCCTTCACTTTGCTGGGCTCTCCTCGTTTTTTTTGGCACTGGCAAAGAAAAATCAATAAATTTCATTTGATTTTTATAGTCGCCTTCTGCTCTCCTAGCAGCTGTGTCTGTGTTTGTTTTATATGCTTGTGTATTTGTGTTCGAGGAGAACCCTTGAATGGGTCCGCTTTGTTTTTGCCTTTGGCTTTGCCATGGCAGCACTTCACCCACCTCTTCAACTCCCACTCTTTTAGCCTCGTTCCTCGACCGTCTGGCTCCGTGCGTTTTGCCGGTTTTTGTTTTGGCTTGTGCCTGAAAAACTCCCTGGCCTAGAATCACAGGCACAAAAAGCAAAAAGCCAAAATGTTCCCCTTTTGTTATTAATTATCAAAGACGGTCGTGTCGTTAGTTAGACCCGCCTAGATTAGACAGTTGATTGTGGGATGGATTGGTGTCATGGCTAGAAAGAGTGGCTTCATTTATAGCCGTCTAATATACAAATTATTTTGTTATATTTTAGTTTGTTCATTTTGGCATAAATAAGAACCAGTTCAGCTGGTCAAGTATTATTTTCAACTGGTTTGTGGGGCGACTGTCTTTGCAAGTTGCTCATGTGTAAAAATAGATTAGATTAGATTAGATTGGTCTTGATATCTTTTTGGGGCGAGTGTAATCTTTTGAAGGGGAAGACATCATAATGGAATATTTGGTTGTCTAAATAAAAATAATTACTTTCATCCTTTTTCAAGTTGGGCGCATTTATGCATACGTTTATTAGCACATAATTAACCTATTGCATATCTATATAGGCTTATGAAAATTATAAGTAATCGGACTTATCTTTTCAAATTTGAATTACAGAACCAAATTTGTATTACCTTAATAATGAGCAACATAGTTTCCAAACTTTGGAACTTGAAACCGTGCTGTGAGAGTCAATTTATTATACGTGATGGCAACGTCTTGCTTTCTAATGTTAAAATTTTGCGAGAAAAAAATGACTGCGGTTTTTACTGCATAATTTGGCCATTCATAACATTTTTATTTGCAGTAATATATCATTTTCTTGATATATCCGTTTCAATTAAATCAACTCCCTGTGACAAGGGAAAATGTCGTTTGACTTAATGCCTGCGAAAGCCTCTTTTTTCCTAATGTTTTTTCTTGGTTTATATTTCCATTTAGTATTTGCTTAATTTCATAAAATGTACCTTCATCGCTGTCACTTGTCGTTTGTTGCCTGTGACGACAAGAGCTTCGTTTAATTTCGTTTCCATTTTCATAAAAACGGGTTTCAGGTGAAAAAGAGACCTGGGTTCAGAGGTCTTTTCGGCTCTTTGGCTCGTTTGATGCTTGGTTGCATCATTAAGAAGCAGCAACGGCAATTAAATTTAATTATTTATGTCGGCCAGTGGCGTCAGGGTGAAGAAAAAGGGTAAAGGTTGGGCCAAAGGTAAGGGTATGGATAGGGGGCCACCTGTGGTCAGGCGGCAAAAGTTGAAGCTGTTGCCATTTATGTTAATTTCGATGAATTAATCACTCCGCATATTAGCATGCCTTTTGACTGGGCTTACATCATGGTCCATTCTTTTGTAGTGTGTGCCATTCGTGATAGTGTGGAATAAAGTTATGGTATAATATCGAGCAGGTGCCAGCTGAACTTCCAATTCTTCTTGTACGGCCTCTTCTTCTTTTGGGTTTCGCACGTCTGCACGTTCACTATTGGATATAAAAAGAACGAGAACTAGGGAAACAGTTTAGCTTGCAGCAAAAACGAGCAAAAAACAGTTGTCAAAATGTGGTACATGGGAAAAAAACATTATACAATATTCTTTGTCTTCGAGCTGGCTGCACGTTTTGGCTTCAGATCGAATTACTTGCTGGTATCTAATGTACGGTATGTCGCAGGGATTGATGGGCGTTCTCAGGGGGAGGAGTACTCGGATCGGTCGTCAAACGGAACTACTCTGCAGCACGTTCAAGTAGTTGGGCGGTGCTGATAAACCCAACCTTAACCCAGTTTAAAGCACACTTGATAAGTTTGAGAGCGGATAGGCAAGAGTATCCAATTTGGCCAGACGAGTGACAGGTTGTTGGAATTCGAGTAGGTGATATGGTGACTTCCTTCTTTTCAGGCCATTAGATTTGTCCTGAGGTTTATTTATCAAATAATGGCCAAAATAATACTGTTTTTATTATGGAAGTAATAATTATGTTGTCTATTGAATATTTGCTTCTTAATTAGTTTTAAATATTTTTGTATGGGATCCCCAATCCGATTGTCCTATTACATAGATGCACTTTCTCAATTCCTTTTCCTCTTAGTTTCCTTTTCCTGTAATCTGTTTACAACTGACCTACTAATTTATCTCTCTGAGAAAGTTGCTCCTTGAAAGATTTCTTTAGCACAAAAGCTGAACCGTAACTCCTTCCTCTAAGAAAAACGAGATCTTTTGTCAAAACTTGCGTTTTGTTGGGTTTCTGCTGATTTCGGGTTTGTTTTTCATGTTTTATGTTTTGTTTGTTTCTGGTCGGCCCTTTATAATTCCGCTTCCTTTAGCTGATAACAATGCAGAACAAAACTTTTTAGCAGGCTCTTATGCACTCCCCTCGCACGTACACTTATTCAGTCTGGGGCAAGAGTGTGAGTACCTCAGAGTTGGTGGAACATTTTGGCAACTGCTTTCAGCTGCTTTGCCTTTTTGGCTCTTTTATTGTTTGCAGCTCCTCTTAAAAGGAGTGCGGAAAGTCTGACGCGTAATTCATTACTTGTTGAGGGTTTGTTCTGGGGCTTTAGTCTGGCTTTTGTGTTTGTGCTTACTTAGGCACATTCCCCTGGTCCCCGAGGGTCTGTGGAAGTTTGTGCCGCGATATCGCAGAAACTACTCTTATTTGCCGAGCTGCTCATATTTTAATAGCTCTTCGCTGAACCACTCGCCTCTAATCTGTCGGCCTACGTCGTTCTCCCCCCTAATTTCCCTAATACCCCCGAAAGTCTGTGCATAATGTAAGCAAAGCGAGCACAGAAATGTTTCAATGCGATAAGCAGTTTCTTAAAATTATATGAACATTTCCGTTCTTGGCGATTGTGTCCGTTTTACTCACTTAAAGTAAAAAAATAAATAAATTGTTTTATGTCGGATACTGAAATCAGTAATATAGGTACAAAATTGTATAATATTGTTACTGACTTTTGAGCCAGGCGCAACTGAAGCAGCATGGGGAAATCCCCTTAATCCCCTCTGGGGTTTCCAATACAATGTGAAACATTTTAACTTTACGCAAAGTCGACTTAGGAATACCTAGTAAGCATATATTAATAGATGTGAAACTGAGTTTACAATTGAAAATTAATTTAAACTATGTATTATTAGCCCTATATTGATATATTTTATTTTGATTTAAGAATTCATATCCCTACAGTATTGATTATAAAATTCACATAAGCTGTATAAATAAAACATAAATCGGCAAAGTATTCAGTAAAATATCTGTTAAGCTCAACGCATAAATTTATCATTTCTCATTTCGTATTCATAAGTTGTGGACGAGTATTCCCTGAGCGAGATCCTGGGGCTATACACCCCAAATGAATACAATGTTTAACCATTATGTCAGGCCCCAATGCGAAGGCTTTCTTCACAAATTCATAAAATTTCATACACATAAATTCGCCGACAGTTTACATTTTGGCATGTGTATGGAGGAACCCTTTTGGTTTGTATGATAATGCGAGCTTCTGCGCCTCCGAGCGATTTCTGCTGATTTCTCCCAGACAATCTATTTCGCCTGGTTTTCAGCCTATTTTGGCCAGAATTCCTTGCCTTCCCCTTCCGTTGGCCCCAAGCCATGACATGTGGCGGGCAACAAGCGGGCTGCTGGCCAATTTATGGCCATGGATACTATAAATTGTGGCCGGGCTATTGATTTGCTGTTGCCATTCTGCTGCTGCGTGCTGACAGTTGACAGTTGAGTTACAAGGTCATTAAGTGGGGGAGGGCGGAGAGTGGGTGGCAGGAGTGGCGGGTCCCGAACCGCCGCACATGAACCCGTTTGTGCGTCATGAGATACAAATGTATCTGTGTATCTATCGCACTGTGCGTGTTGCTCTGCGCAATTACGGTTAATGTCCAAAGCGTGGATTCATTTCCGTTTTAAGCAATCTTTTTTGTTTTGAGAGTTTTGATTGATTGATGGTTTTGGTTAGAGAGGCTGAAAGGTCACTGGGATGACTGGCAGCAATCCCTCATCTTTTGTTGCTGCCGAAGAAAAGGAATACACGAGGATGATCCCTCGAATTGAGTTGTTCTGCCTTTTTGTATCCCACCGAGATATAAATCTTTTTGCGGCGTTTTTTTAGCTGGTCTTTCTGCTCTTCTCCGGCATTAGATTACCATACCCGTTTTGGGTCAATTAGTTTGTTTGGCCAACTGTTTGGCACTTCGATAAGGCTCGAACTGGAAATGGAAGTGGGTCGCCGGGCCTGAAATGCAATGTGAAAAGATGCGAACGCTTTCACCCAACTGGAGTGGAGAGATACAAGATGCAAGATACAAGATACACATACTGACAGCTACTTAATCGAAGTAGCCGCAGTCTAAAGTGAAATGCGGCGCGGATTTTTATGCATTTGCAGCTGACCAAAACTGAAACCCGGCCTCCAGATTCGAAACCCAAGATGAGTCTCAGTTTTCAGGGCAGATGACTGCCGCATTCCACTCAGAAGAAGCTGCAGGCCCCAAAAAATACACACACTCGTACATGTGTAACCCAAAGTCTGGTCTGAAGTACAGAGAGAAAAACTTTGTAATGTATATTTAAATGAACATTTGATTATGTGTTCTATTTGGACTTATCATGTGAAATTGAAAAATTATACAACAGTTGAGGAACGTGCTAAAACCAAAATGCTTGATCAGCAGGAAATGGATCATATTAACACAATGTGGTCCGAGTGATTATTTGATATACTTTAATTTTTATTTATTCTACATTTTTTCCCGTGTATATCTTTGTTTTTGGTGGATGCAGGAGAACCTGTTTGGTTTGGGATTTGGCTTCTTTTTTTCCTCTTATTTTTTCTTGTATGTTGAAAATTTACGAGTTTGGCGAATACCCAGCGAGAAGAATTCAATGAACTCGTCTTCTAAGTTGGCTCCTCCGTCTGCCGGGCTAAGTGGGCAGATCGCAGACATGGTCTTAGGCCATGTAAATGGGGGTTCTCAACAACCCACCCTCCCCAAGCCCCCATCCCCAATCCACCCAGAATTGCTTTCGAATTGGATTAGCTGCATAAAAAGTTACTTTTGTAGGCCCACAAAACTTGTAGGCCGCATGTTGCAGTCGTGTTGATTTGTTGTTGCTGCTTGTCCCAACATTTGTCTTGTCATTGTTTTTACTTTTTTATTTTTATTTTTATAGTTTGTGTAGTTGCCATAGGCCTAGAGGATGGCCCGTTTTGGAGTCGGTCCGACAGCAATTAGCTGCAGACTCTGCTCCACTTGCCCCATCAACTGTGACAAATCTGTGCTTCGGCCGCCCCACCCACTTGCCGAAAGATATTTTTAATTGTGGACAACGCACAATTAGTCCTCAAGTTATAATTAAATGTAGCCAAAGCTCTGATGGCCACTAAGCGACACTAACAGTCGGGCATCTAAGTTTTAATTGCCGTCATTTGCTGAAGTGCCTGGAATGGCAGATGGGGGGAAATGAATGGGGAAAATCACTATAAATACGTTTGTGCAAAACGGAGAGTTTTGGCGTGCGATTTGAATTTGAATAAGTTTGAGCGGCTTCAGGCCATACGCAGTGGCAAGTTTTGCAAGTTTGTTTCATGAGAATATTCTAAAAAACAAAATACAAATTTAAGTGTCTAATAAAAGGCCATTTTATTGAACAAATTTTTAAAATATGAATAATTATTGTAGATTAGCTTAAAAAAGACTCAGCCACTTAAAATAGCAATCAAAAATGAATTCTATCCACAAAAGATCTTCCGCCAGTATAACGTAAAATTGAACTTAACTATTCAAGTATTGAAATGGCAAGCAACTATTTCCATTTGCTCAAATTCGAAAACATACATGGTGTTATGTGGAAATTCCAGGCTGTTTGAAATTGTTTGTATCGATACCCAGCCTTGTATTTTTTTTTTTGTTTATAGCCAGTAATAATTTCCCAGCATATCATGCTTTATTCAACACCCTTAAAGATAATATTCAACTATTTTAATTGACTAAACAATAGATTTTCGAAGCATTTAACTACGAATATGAGAAAAATCAAAGGCAAAAACATCTTCAATTTATGGCAGCAGAAGCAGCAAAGGCAACTCTAATGACTTGAACTAACCTTCGGCAACAAATCACGGCTGTCAGAAGCGGCAGCAGAAAAATGAAAGATAAATACACAGAAGTATAAAATACAAAATAAAATAGCCAGCAGAAGATTTAATAAAGCACCACCGACACCGAAAGGCCAATCGAGAGAAACCTGTTGCAATTCCTTGAGTTTGCCTCCGACGACGGGTTTTGTTTAGGTTATAGTTTTTTCTGTGCTTTGTTTTTATATACTAAACTACGGGTGGTTTTGTTTGCAACGCGGAAAGTTCTGCTGGCTCTTGCTCACAGTTTTTCCTCTGTTTTGGCATTAGGAGGCATGAATGTTCATTAAACCGTAACCGCAGCAACTGAATCAGCAGCAGCAGCGCCAAGTTGTCAAGCTCTCGACTCACCTGAGCCGAACATTGCCGCAAATGCCAATGCAAATGCCTCAGGTGAGCTGAAGTCACCTCGAACGAGGAGAGCCGTATCAGTGGCATTTAACCAGGAAGGTGTCAATGACGAAGATGGACAACGAAGTAAGGTTGCCCTTTCAAAAGTATGTGGGAGATGGATAAACAAAAATATATACATTGTTGTATAGAAAATATATGAGAACTTTAATGCGATTACTTTAAACGTAAATAAGATCAATGATATGAAAACTGAAAATCAATCTTAAATATTTAATGTTTTTTGTTTGCATTTTAAAAACAGAATCAAAACAAAATACAGAAAAGTATGTACAAAACTTGTCGAGTGCCTAACATTCATGGTTTTTATACCTGTGCAACTTTTTCAAACGCTTCCAATTTTCCATGCCAATCATTATGGCCAGGTAAATAGCTTAGATAAGTTTGACGTGAGTGGGAAGAGTTGAAAAATTATGTTTTTCTGTTTCTTTAGAACAAACTTTAAGACACACAAAATTTCGCATACACAAAATGGATCCAACAAATTTGTTTTTCACAAGCCCATTAAAATTGAAAATTGTGTTGATGTAAAACCAAATTTATCTTTATAGCGCACAGCAAATAACTAAAACTGCCATAAAATATGTCAGACCCTGGGGTTCTAATAGGGTCTCTGGCTTTAATAGTCTGCCTCTCATTATACCCCGATCCTCGTCAGCCAACTAACACAAAAATTTAAGGTTTCAGTTAACAACTCTTAGCTAAAAAAAAGGGAAAAAGCAGTCACGAGAGAGTCAAACGCGCTTTTGGCCTTCGGGCATTAAACTTTACTTAGCCATGGGTGCTTGGTGTTTTTTTCTACTCGTAACTTTTTACATTTGTGGCAAATGTTGCATCATCATTAATACAAAACGGCCGCAGCAACAACAGCTCCATCGGTGATGATGTTTCGCTTGGTTTGTGTTTGTGGTTCCCCTTCTATAAAGCTTCCCCCGCATCTTCTATGGGCCACAATATTTCCACTTCTTTCGCCCCTCTTCATTTCGAATCGACACTTTCAAAAGCAAATGCAGGCGTTATTGACAGCTTCTCCTTTTTTTCATGTTCGACAACAGAAAAAAAAATGTATGCACAAACCGACATTTAAATGTTACATTAAAAAAAAAAAATAAGTTTTGGTATACAAATATTCTGTACTATTGACCTGAAAAAATTGTTTAAATGTTAAATTATGTTAAATAAAATTCGTTTTCCACTTGGTCTACTTCATACAACATTTATAACATGACTGTGTCAGCACAGAGCTTTTCATTCGAACCAACTCAAGTCAAAACCTCTTAAGATATAAAAAATATTTAAAATATAGAAATTGTTTTCTGTGCCTGCGTTAAGCCTTTACGTTTGAAAAGTTAATGGGTAACGCCGGGCCTGTGCGAAGGTGCAGTTCATGAGTCAGCCTAACCAGAAAATGTCAGTCTGATCAGAGAGCAGCAGTGGGTTAAACCTGAAAAAGAAACAGGCTGTACTCTCCAGCGACTGCAATTTATCACAGGTTGCAACAGAAAAATTTGTAAAATGCATTCAGGTGCCGCAAAATATTTAAAGCATGCCACCGGGCCAGACTCTCCGACTTTAGTGAAGTCATTAAGCTGGAAGTTAGGTAACTCATCGGATGGTTCGCCATGAGGCAATTTTCCGAGCCCTGCAGCAGCCGCATCCAGCATTCAGCTTCAGCATTCAACAACCAACATCCAACATCCAACAGCTGAAGCTGATTGAGCCGTAATTAGGCGGCTGCTTCATCGGATCTTGCCAGGTTTTTCTCCATTTTTATTTACTTCTTTTCCACTCGCGGCGTGTGTGTTGCAAACTTAATTAGACGGAGCCGAGTTGTCAGTGGTTATGTGGGTCGCCTGGTAATCAACACCCGCAAAAATGTGTTACAGATATACGCAGATAAAAGTATAATTTGAAAACTCCCAGCAAAAAGCAGTCGAATTGACATGGACGGCTGCGAGTCACAAAGTGGAATTCCAGGCACGTCGGAAATTAACCAAAAGGTGTATGCGCGAGTATATAAAAAGAACAGAGCCACAGAATAAAACCATAACCGAATAAAGCGAAAACTGGGCACGGACCGAAAGGTGTTGAGGTGACCAGCGACCAGCGACCAGCGACCGAAAGACCAGGTGAACAACCGTCTGATTGCCTTTTGGAGATCTTTACAGCTATTTACTTATGCCGGTCCCACCCCCCCTCTTTCACTCTCTCCACTGCCGACTCTTTCTTTCATTTATATTCCTATTTTCGGTGGCCGAAGACACCTGATTTTTGTGTTTTGTTCGTATCTGCCAACATGCTGAGCACTACAATTAAATTTGTTGTTTTCCTTTTCGTTTATAAACAAAGAAAGTTTGAAGGAAAATAATAAAACATCATCGCGGTGGGTGGAGTATCTCGTGCTGTTGCAATTAAGGCTTAACCAACTGAAGCTGCAAATGAATTGAAATTAAATCATTATGAGTGCATATTTTATACTACATTGCAGATCTAATTAGGTAATTAAGGTGAAAATGGGTATTTTAACTAGTTAACTGTACGTACGCACGAATACAATTTGTTTTTTTAAATAATATTCAGGGTATATATTTGTATTTCTGTCGAACAAATTATAAACAAATTAGCTATGTAAATATGTGAGATGTAGGTATTTTATTCAAGCACCTGTAGATGGAATTTTCCAGACTCAGTTGTTGTTCAGCTGCAGACCCCCAAATATTAAACATATTAATATTATCGTTATTATCTGTATCCGTAACGCAATCACCTGCATTTTAATACTCCTTCATTAAAATTGGATAATTCTTCAATGATGTGCTTTACATAACTCTAACGACATTTACGGAACATTTCCCGTTCCATCTTTTATAAGTCATGATTATATTTCTCTCATATTTTCTTTCGAACTTTTGTTAATTTTTGTTTTGTTTGAAGTTATGTAAAGCTAATGCTCGCTCCATCAATGCTGGTAGCTCTGACTTTTGTTCATTCATATTTTTTATGCCATCATCATCATCTGCCGCCATCGTCATCGTGTGTCTATCCGTTGGATCACTTTCACTGCCGATGGTCCCCCAAGGCTGTTTCCCGTTTGTTTTTGTAGGTATTTTTAGTTTTTTGCTATGTTGATACACCAATGAATAAATGCGATAAATGTTTATTATATTTTATTTAGGCCAACTTTTTTGTTCATGTCAATAGCCATTCTCTGTGCAGTTTGTGATTTTTTTGTGTCTATCCATTTTTCTGATGCGATGCACAAGAGTGATTGTAAAAATTCATTTGTAAAATTATTTTTGTCAAATTTTTGATATGCATAAATTCCCTACAAACAACAACAAGGGAAAGAAACAGAAAAACGCCCTTTGCACAGCAGTTGCATGAATATAAATTCGTAAATGTAAACATTTTCGGCAACGAATGGCCAAATATTTGTTAACAAAGTATATGTGTATAATGAATGCAAAATGTTAAATGAATAAATGCGGTGAGGGATGTAGAGAACTGCGGCAAGGTGCAAATATACTGTTTTGTTATCCGTAATGAATGTGGGCAAATAATTGCCGTATTGAGTGCATTGAATTTACAAGCATGTGAAATATATCTCAATATTTGCAGTGTTTTTGCAAAGTACTATATGCACGTGGCCCATCAGTTCGACTTTTCTTTCGATTTCGCCATCGATAGTGTGCCAAACTGTCAAGCTGTTTCATGGAATTTCAAATTAGTTTAGTGATTGATATGAGGCCAGTATTAGTTTCCAATGTGGTATTTTAATTGATTATAGATAAGCGAGCTGTCATCGGGGAAGCAGTTTAATTTCAAGTGGTTTGCGTTTTTCGGCTTAAGGTCAGAGCGAAATTATCACAACAAAACAGAAAATAAGATTTACTTTTAGAGATAATTATAGTTCAGTGACTTTTTGAGTTAAGATGTACCTTTGTTAAATACACAATACAATCTTTGCCGATCAGTTTCTTTCAACTAGTAAAGAACCATTTATTCTTAGTAAGTTATTTGGCCTTTTTACCTAATCCCCCAAACTTTAATTAATATAAATAAATCTTATCAAATCAGAATGGTTGATAAGGAATTCTTCGAATTTAAGTGGCTGAACTAAATTGAGTGCCTCCATAAAAAATTAAAGGTTTAAGATACGTAAACTCTGGGCTTCACAATGATTTGTAAGTTTCTTTAAATGTATTGCTATTAATATTAATTTAGCATATATTGCAATCTTTGTGTTGCAAGTTACAGTTAACTTAACGGTAGACTACAACTGTAAATAATCTTTAGCTGTGGGTAGCAACGACAAACTTATAGATACAGATACTTTGCTACCCACTCACGCAGATACAGGAAAGTGCAGTAACACAACTCTTCGAGGCCATCGTTGTCGTCACTGTATCGCCGACGCCTCGCCTGCAACTTTTACAATCGCAGCTAATTAGCAAATTCATGCTAATTTCGAGTTGTAACAAATAAAATTACATCGTGCACGTGTCGCTTTATGTAATTAGTTGCAACATGTTGGCAAAAGTTTCGGCTCTCGCGAGAGCAGAGATAAGTCCCTGCCTCGTTTGGGATGATAAAACCAAAGTTATGTCCCATGGGACCGAGAATGAGAAGCTGGGGAACCGAGAGGGCCGGGAAACTGCGAGGCGCATAATTCATAATGAAGTTGTTGTAAGGAGCGATCGCTCCGAAGTCTAGACAAAGGGAGTGCTCGTTTATCACAATGCAAAAAAGGGGTTGCCAGAAGGGGCAGGCCCTTGCGTCCCAAAAGGAGGATGGTCCCCCGATTCTAAAGGAAGTCTGCGCATAATTACAACTCTTAGGTCTTTGGCCAGGCGTCTCCACGGATTTCTATGCGCACTAAGAGATGCCCACGGGACACGAATTGATAGTTTTCCAAAATGGCAGTCTAAATGCGAAAAACCCCTTTTTAATTCTAAATAGTTTCTAAAAATGTAGAACAAATTGCTCAATCAATAACATAGAATAGAAAGAAAAGTTATACTTATAAATTCAGCTTTGCCGATTATATCAGTTTGGGATATGTAATATGTATATTTAATCTTGAATATTTATTATTTATTGTTAATGAATACAAAGTCGATTCGATCCTTGTGTAAGGTTAAATTTTAAGATTAGGATTTCTCCCGATTTCCCCATCGTGTCACGAGGTCATTTCTGTTTTAAACCGGACAGCTACTGAAACCCTTTGAAGGCCCAAATCGATTTTAGTTATTGATTGTAATGATTCCTTGGGCCCCATCCTTCATGTCTGCTTCCTTTTGGTCGCCATCTATCCTTTCCTTGTGCTATGATTAATTTTTGTGTCGAGTCAGGTCTTGCGGGCTTTGTTGTTGCTGCTGCCTTTTGTGATTTGAAAAATTAGTGCAAACTGCAAATGATCATAAATCAAACAGTTTTGTTGATTGCATTCGAAGTGCCCACAAATTGCATGATTCTGCAATTTCTGGACTGCATCTCCTCGCCAAACCTGCAGTTTGCATTCCCCGGATGCTGCTGACACGACAACAACATGGGAGTCTTGTTCCTTGGAATCCCAGAGAGGGGGGGATTTCGGATGGGATGGGGTAAAGGGCATTCCTGCCCATGGTAGTTCCGCAAATTATTCGAATGTTTTTGAGGCAAAAACAACTTGAGGCAAATTATTGGCTGGCATTTTGATATCTTTTGGGTTTTATTTTCTTCCAGCAATTTTTATTGCACTGTAATGGCAACCAATGCGATTTTGGTTGAACGAAGTTAAACAAACGCAGGTTTATCTAAGTCTCAAAAATGTCATAAGCGAGATCTGTGCGGTTAAGATGACGAGACTCCGTGATAACTGGTTTTCCAGCTATGTAAATTCACTCCCGACTCTAGTTAATACAAAATGAAGCTTCGCGTGTGTAGTTGAGGCCACACGACCTTCGCTCATCGATGATTATGCGGGATATAGCATTGACCACTCGAAACAGTTCAAGACAATTGCAAAAAATTAACTCCATGCCCGATGATGATGATAGCCCCATGACGTAAGCCAGCACTTTGTCCGTCGATCATTAGCAAATAATTTACGCCATTTATTTTGGGATACCTTTCGGCAGTCGGGAATCGTTCTTGTAATCGGCTTAAAGTTTATGAACCACCATTTACCTTAATGAACTACCATCGAGGTTTTCAACAGTTTGGGTGGTCAATTCCTGTAAGTAGCTTAAAGTCGATAGCCACAACATTTCGTTCTCGCTTCTGTGTTTTGTTTTCGAGCTGCTTCTGCTTTGGTTTATCTGGCTTTGGACAACATTGTGTGTTGCCGGGGGAAATGCAGTCTGCATTTAAAGCAGCGCTAATTAGTGTTGCCATTTCAATTAGCCCACCGATGTGACGTCGAGATGGGAGTTTGCCCATCTATCTGGGTGAGTTGGTCACCGCATCCACATCCACATCCACATCCTCTGCTGCCCACACCATATAGCTCTTCGTCATGCGATTGTATCGGAGTTCTCTGCCAAGTTGTCTGTCCCTTGGTCCTACCTTGAAGTAGCTGCATATCGGCAGACTGCGGCCAACACCTAACCGGTTTGGCAGAGGGAAAATGGCAAAAAGCAGGAAAAATATGCGATAATACATAGTATGTGGGCGTTTGAATTGAACCCAAGAGAAAGCCAAGTAAAGTGGAGAAGAGAAAATGTCGGTAACCCCGTTGGGGGACACTAAACCATATTGATTAGCCAGTGACCCAAAATGAAAATGTTCGGAAAGCATTCAGGATTCTCGTAGGCAAAAATGGGGATCAAGGTATTTCTCCGCATACCAGGTTTTATTAGCTCCGAAAAGACAAACAATTTATGGAAGGTATGGCTCAAGACAATTTTAATGCACGTTTCTAACACATAATTTATAATATTCAGTGTGATGACTCTAAGAATAGCAAAATAAATCTGTTTTTAAAACATCTCCCTCACGAAGTTTAATCATGTTAGCAACACATAAACCACTTAAATGATTGCTTCGAAATGAGAGAGAGGCAACCGAATTCCATGGAAATAATTTTTGAACAATAATTTCATAATACCGAAACTAAAATTAAATCATTTATTATAATGGGAAATTTACCACGTGGCTGGACAAAACGGAAGTGGAAAGCCCCCCGACAAACATATGGTTCCAGTGTCATAATTCATAGCCTTACCAAAATAATTAAATACATAGTAATCTATAAGCACTCCATTATCTTGTTGATAGTGGGAAATTTATCGAGGCACTAGCTAATATTCTGTGTGCATATTTTTCTGTAATTGCAGCTTTTGTGGTCACGCATTGAAGGGAAACCAGGAAGCGGGCAAGGAAACCCAAGCAAAGGTGAGCAAACTGCAAGGAGAAACAAACAAATTTTCAATGTCAATTTGTAGTTGGAATTTATGATAGCCATTGTTTTGTGCGCCAAATATGGCCAACAATTTCACTGAACATGGCCGGCTACTTACGGCCAACTAACTGGCCAAGAGACCAGGTTTCATTGTCTCGATTGTGTGGCTGCCTTTTATTTATTTTTCTTAACTTTTTTTGTGTGCCCTGCTGTCGGGCCCGGCTCTCGCTCTTGGCCTCGTTATTGTGCCAAATGGCCATAAAAGGTTAATTGGGTCCTTAGCAACTCGGCTGCAACAAATAATGCAGGCATTCCTTAGACTTGGGCGACTGCTTCTTCTACCTAGGCGCGACATAGAAAAATCTTAATTAGTTAATTAAAACAACAAACAAACTGCAGTCGCGACAAGAACTGGTCATCTGCTGCCATGGCCCTCTTTTTACCTCGCTTTTTGTCTCTTGTGGCTGCTACACAGATAAAAATATTCAAAATTTAATTAAAAAAATAAAAAATTAGATAGAAAAAGGTTTTTATTTAATTTCTTCGTTTAACCACTTAAATATTTCCTTGAAAATTAACTTTTTGGGCAGCTTATGTTATTATAATTTGCCATGGCGAAATAAATACTTGCTTTTTCCTCTGTGCACTTTTCTGTTCTGTTTTCCAAGGGCGGACTGCAAGTAGTTCACTTGGGCTACTGCATAATTCATTCGGTTTTAATGACATCGAGGCGTGGATGCTGGACTCGGATAGAGACACGTTGTCTGGTCCTCCATAGATCCATCCATTCGCTCCTTCAAATCCCTCGAGGTGACATTAAACTATGAAAGGCATTTAGCTTAGCGATTTATATAGGCGACTTTTTGACAGTTTTATGTCGCCCAGATACGGATACAGATACAGATACAGAACCAGATACGCGTTGTCCGCCGATAACGAGCTGCGAGCAGCTGAAATGTTCTCCTTGTTGCTTTCGCGCAGCCTCATTAAATGGAGCGGCAAATGTTTATATATATTTATTTGCGGACAACATTCGCCCCACAAATACTCGTTATCCTTTGCCATCGTCGATGCAATGGCCTGGCAGGGATTTATTTGCTTTTAAGCAGTTTGTAATTGCCGTACATGCAACGTGCAAGCGTAATCCACCAGTGAGATGTGTGTGCCGGTGGCAGGAAACGCCAAAGGGTTCATGGTTTCGTCCAGAGCAGGCAGCTTAGCTCCCAGGGGATTGCAAATTGATTTTACCCTAACGAACCAAATTAAAACGGCCAAAGTGCAAATTAATTTAATGAGGAATTGGCTTGCAGGATGTTGCTCGAGTTGCTTTTCAAAACTTATTTAGCCAGAATTAAAGTTAAATTAATATTTATTTACTTTTATGTTAAAACAAAATGTAAGTACTAAAGGTTAAAAATGCAAGGAACTTTTCTTCTGAAATTTATACAAGGATTATTAATTCTCAAACTTAAGCTTGAAAGTTCAGACAGCACTTTTTGCCAAAACAGGCAAACTTTTTGACAGGTTCAAAGCCCAGCCAATTTCCATAAACTTCTACGCAATATCATTTATGATCTAATTTGACTCATCTCCATTTCCCCTTCGAGCGACCTTTGGCAACAAAACATAAAAACTTTTGCTCCTAGCAAATTGTTGGACATGGCAAACCTCAGCGAAAAATTCCGACAAATGTTATTTTCAATTTCTTTCAGTTCCACAGCTTTTATCCTTCCCTGCGCTTGCTCCTTTTCCCACCCCCTTCTTGACCACAAAATGTGGGCCTAATCTGATGCCAACCAAAATGAGCAGCCGGAAAAAGGACAAAGTAGAAAAAATAAATATAATAGGAGCGTGTTATGGGCCTAGACATGAAAAATGCCCAATAGCCAGAGAGAGGGGGTGGAAAAGGCGGAGGGCACACATTCAGAAAATGAAACCATTTTTGTCATTTGACAGGCAATTTTCAGGCGTAACATTTTCGATTTTTCTAGCCCTCTGCTTTTCATTTTCCGCCACAACGCAACCGAATTACCTCCCCCGCAAAAGGGGCACTAAAAAGGAAAAAAATAAATAAAATGTGTGCTGTCCGATGGTGACCCCAAAAAATTCTATATACAATCTGACGATGATAGTTTATACAGCTAAAAACATCGGCAGGACACAGGCGAATATGTGTGGGGCTAAATCTGTTGCCATTTCTCATGTTTCAGTGCCCGGCTCGGAAAACATTTTTCCACCAGCCTGCCAATCTGCTGGGCCCTGCCATGGTGGGGAATATTTAATCGAGCTGCCACATTGAAATATATTGAGTGCATTACCGAATCCAGCAGCCGCTCACATTTCAAACCTAGCTTTGGGCTATCATTTGATTAAATCTAAATCTGTTTACGAGCCGTACTTTTCCCGCTGTTCCTCCGTTTTTATAGTCCCAGTTGCAAGTAATAAATTAATTTTTCGCTCCCTCGCTGGTGTTTTGTTTTTACTCTTTTTGTTTGCTCTGGGTAAACCTGAACAAACAAAATTAACGCTGATAACTAGTTGTGTGTGGTTCGTTCTTTTTCAGTAGTTTGGCAAACAGTTCTAGCGAGAGTTTGTTTTTGTGGCGTTTTGCAAACGAATTAGAGGGTATATGGGAATTCGTTTGGAAACGAATACTTGTGAGTGAAAAAAGATAGGATGGAATAAAGCTTTTCTCTAAATAGATATGCTAACTAATATCAGTGTCAAATTAATTCACATATATTGCTTGAGCTTAGACTTGATAAGTAGATCTTCATTTGAGTTACTTTTAGTTGAAATTATGATCTGCAGTTAGTAGTAAAAAATAAATGATGTATTAAATGGATATGGGCTTCTTTGTCAGATCAGCCGTAAAACGATACAAAATAAATTTGTATAATTTATTTAAATTTTTTAATGGGTACAAACTATTCTCCTATGGGCTTGTTTCACTACAAAATATTTCAGTTTGTTGGAAATTAGTTTCTTATTCAATTTGCGAAAGTTGATGGTCAAATGGACAAGGGCCAGCAGTATTGAAAGCGGCAAAATGCAATTCCCGCTCTGAAGTGCAGGAAAAACCAACAAAAATCGAAACTCAAACACAAGTCGAAAAGGCCGAAAGGCGGCGCGCACAAATAAAAAAGAAAAGAACCGTGAAAATCGTGAAGATGCCGCCGACTGGTCAGGTTGAAAAATGGCATGGAATGGAAATGAAATTGAGGGTCCGGAATTGCTTTGACTTTGAACTGAAACTGGCAAAAAAGAGGCAAACAAATAAATATTGAGGTCGTGCAATAAAACCGAGGGAAAAGTGCTTCATGGGGAGTGGTGGACTCTGCAGGTGGAAAATGCATGCATATGCAAATGAACAATTGATTTCCTTGCGGCTCATTTCGAGTTTTATTTGAATCGAATTTTACTTTAAGTTTGGGTCTTTCTCTTTCGCTCTTGGGACTTGCTGCGCTTTTTCATACCTTTGCAGAGGGTATTATAATTTCAGTCAAAAGTTTGCAACGCAGTGCCCATTTCCGACCCAATCAAGTAAATATATTTTTGATCCGAAATCACATTCGAATCGATCTAGCCATGTTCGTCCGTCTATCCGTTTCAATGCAACCTAGTCCTTTCTTTGGATAAAACTTAACAAAAACCCTTCATTCTGTTCCACATAAATAGGTTTTCAAATTTGGAGCCCAAAACTTTAATCCGATTCCAAAGTGATATACCCCTTAAGACTTATTATGTTATCCTCTAAAAATCTGCATTTAAATTTGTCATTTTAGCGTTGATCAATTTTTGGACCCATTTTCATGTTAGTTTTTTCTCAGTTTTTAATGAATGGTTAAAAGTACAATTGTACTTCTAGAGTGCATAACTTAACCTAATATATATAAACTTCATTTGGCCAGCTTTCTTGACCCCCAAAATTAGTTTGCGGTTCCTGCTCTTTTTGGCAAGGCATTCGCCAGTAGAATGTTGACCTTGTTTACTGGTTGGGCAAGTGCAAGGTCAGTAGAAAAAAAAAAGCAAAAATTGTTGAAATGGAATCAGTACAGAAAACTAGCTTGGACCAAAAACCGAAGCTGAATCTGGGGAATTCTGATTACGTTGATTTGAATTCATCTCGGATTTCTCGCCACTCTTTTTATTTTGGGCTGGGCCAACAAGTTTGGCAAGTTTCTTTTGGACAGTTTGCTGAATGAATTAGGCAAAAATCTAGCCCGACTTTTTGACAAGTTTGCTGGCAACAAAGGAAACGATTTGTGGCCTGTTGTCATAGATTATCAAAGTCTGGCGGGAATGGGAAAACAAATAATTTGTTTTGATTTCTGGTTTATGTGAATCAGATAATGATGATGATATCAGATGGTCAAGTTTGTTCAACTTCAGAAACTCCAGGGAATCTTTTGCAGAAAACTTTCCAAAATGTTAATGACATTTCTAATGCGATTCCATGCAAATTGGTAATCAACTCGTTATCCCCCACGAGAGAAAGACCAAAAATCCATGAATCTTGTTGACTGGCAATTATTTAATTGCAGTTTAATAGCCCCCTCGCACACTCATCCTGTAATTTATTTTCGAACAATGAAAAGTGCACACAAAAACGGCAGAAAACGACACAAAGAGAAAAAGAAACAGATGTTAGAGGAAAAACATTTAATTACATTTTCCACATGTGTGTGGAAAAGCAATTCTGCTGCCCCCGTTTGTCAAATTAAGAGCCATAAAAAATGCGTGGCATGTAACCAATTGTCGGCGGGGATCGCCGCAGATTGGTGAGGATGCAGCTGGAACAGGTCCTCGTCGATGGAGCGCGGCGAACTGGTTACCTGCCGGCAGCCTGCCTCGCAAATTAACAGTTAAGCGCCAACGGTAAATAATTGTCAAAGACAACAACCAGTCCAAAGATGCTGCCTCAAAACAGTGTTTCGTGATGCACCGCTCTCAGGAGAAGCTGGAGCTGAAGCCGAAGATGAAGATGAAGTCGCGCGCCGGTTGCATTTGCCATCGCAAATGAGGTTTGACTGGTTTCCGTGACATGCACCAAATGCCCAAAAGGAGTTCTGCCAAATACAGTGGGCTCTGGCTGTGAAGGTTGCGAAAAGCGTATAACAAAAAGAAAAAGTAGGGAAGAGGTGATACAAGCTATCTCATAGACACTTGCAGATTCTATGGACCTCTACATAAATGTCTAGAGCTAAAAACTATATATTAGACTAATTAGAATATATCTGTAAAATTTGTGCGGCCATAAAATGGCGAAAGAAGATGGGAAATATTAAAAGATAATTTTGAGTAGCGATTGCATTAGATAAAATTATTTTTACCATATTTAAAAGTCAAACGCTTTCTGACCTTGTATTTGTCAAGTGTTTAGACTGCTGCATGAATTAAATATTATTCTAATTAAATTAACATGGCCAAATATTCCCGAATATTCAGACTTAAAACTGTGAATTTTCTCCCGATATCTGGGAAAGCATCGCCGCAGGCTAATTAGCGTTATTGCATTTAATACTGATATTTTCTGGCAAGGAACCAAGTTGGCCCGCCGCATCAGAAGCACAAACCAAGTCGAATTCAATTACCATCCGTTGAGATTTCAATTTGAGTGTGGCTGCCTGCGATTCTCACTGTACCTGCTCGGGAAGAAGACCTGTCTGTCTGTTGGCAGCAGACCATCCATTCCCCTCTGCTTCTGCTGAGATGCTGGTCTTTTTCTTAGACTGGTAATTCTAGTCGCCTTGGCAACTTCGCGCTGCTGGCGGATGTGCAAATATTTTGATTAAATTTTCTCCATGGCAACTTTCTTTCCACGAAGCGAAGCTGCAACTGCAGCGGCAACCTCATCATCATCAGCAGTGGAAACAGCAGTGGCAGTGGCAGTGGCAGTGGCATCCATCTCCCACTTTTCTGGCTCTGGCGTTCTCAGCCAC
Source organism: Drosophila kurseongensis (assembly GCA_018153305.1). Classification (NCBI taxonomy): domain Eukaryota; kingdom Metazoa; phylum Arthropoda; class Insecta; order Diptera; family Drosophilidae; genus Drosophila; species Drosophila kurseongensis. Next base: position 25,375,843 of record JAECXX010000004.1, read on the forward strand.
TTTGGGGTCGCACTCAGTGTGTGCATTTTCCCAGTTTTCTTCTGGGTCCCCCCTGATTTCCAAACACGTTCGGCAACCGGATCCCCAGTCCTCGAAGTTGACTTACGGATGGACATAATTCCCAAAAATTACGGCGCAAAGTTCAGACTCAAGTCCGACCTGCTATGACACAACGACTTCATTCCAATGCACTCGAGAACCAAGAACTCATTAGAAACTGAAAAGTTTGCATTTGCCAGCGAATGCAAATGAATATTAAAAGGGGTGCAGCGGGAATGGGAGTTCGGTGTGGCTGCGTTTTAATAACTGTGGATTAAGTCTGCATAAATAATAATGATTATAAACTGTGTGAACCGCAGACAGCGTGAAAATGCGCAGCCCGGAAAATTCCTTCCACCCACGAAAAGTTTCTGCATAAGAAAATGACAAATGATCGCCGGGCAAAAGTATTCAAAAAGTAGCTGGCAAAACGGCAAAAAAGAACGCAAGCTGAAACCGCGACAATAAACTTTTCTTCCCCTTTTTCCTGCTCTTTTCTGTTCAAAGAAAATGCGAAAAATTCTTGGACTTTGTTATGCGTAATTTGAGGTTTCTTGTACACCGACCGATTCCCCTTGGCTTTTCCGCAGGCGGGTCTTTAATTTGCAGTTAAGTGTTCGACGAATTATCTAGGCAATTATTTCTGAAAGCTCTGATTAATGCAGAGCATAGATAAGGCGATCCGAACTAAAAGCAATTTGCGAGGAAACTATTCTCCCTCCTCTTTCTTTCCCACCTGAGCTACCTGCCCATGGAACTTAATTGTATCTTATCTGCGGAGCAGAACAAGAGCGAACCTTAACTAGACTCATCAGGGAACGCACAAATTGCTCGACTCGCTTATCAGTCAATTAGCCAGCCGATAAGACGCAACACGAAGGAAAAAGAAAGACAGCTGAAGACAAGTAGCCTCCGGGGAAAATAAAAGTAGGGAGTAGTCTACCCGTCATCGCAAAAGTGGAATCACTTACCGGGTCTACGCTCATTTCTCCGTTCCTGTAATTTCCCTTATCGCAGGAATAATAAAAGTTGCAATCCATTATCAAGCCGGAAATGGGATACTTTTGGGTCCAAAATAAAACGCAACTCATTTTTAAATAAAATTTTTACAGATAAGAATGCAGTATTTATATCCGCCTGGTTCTGAGTAAAACTATTACAAATAAGTTGGGTAAGGGCAAACAAAGGTTTGTTTAAATTACTTTTCTACAATCTCTAAGCTGATAAGTGAAATAAAATATAAAATAAAATAGTTATTAAAAAAAAATAATCTGTAGATAAAAACCTATAAATTCTCTATCAGCTTAATTTTTCATAGATATTTTACCAGAGAAGCTCCAATATAGGCTAATGAAAATAGCTGCAATTTTAGTGAAATAACTATGGAAACCCTAAAATCCATTCGCATTTTCACTAAATAAATGCCGACATTAAATACCAATTTAGAGCTGAACATATTCCCCAAACGGCAGCCATAACCCATTATGATATCTATGGCCAACTAGCTGCATTTCAAAATTTAAACAGTCCACCCTAAAACCAAACCCCAATCCAAACATTGCGCATACGCCGCGTGAACCGCAGCCAATCCAAAGGCCACAGCGACAGCAGAGCATTTTAATTAATACACAAACTCAAACGGGGTGCCTGCCTGCAATCTTTCGAAGAAGTCATCAATTATAGGCTGACGGGAATTTTATTATGAAGTCGGTTCGATTGACGATAGGGAATCCGAGTGACTGAAACAGACCTTGACTTGCATCTGATAAATACCGAATTTAAATTGGGGAAACTGACGGCAGGAATCCGGCAATTAGCGTGTTGTTGGCTAGTATTTTTGGATGGTTCCGAACTAATAATTGAGATTGTCAACATTTGGTTTTGACAACCCCCCTCGCCGACCTGTCTGCCAACTTTAATCGCTCTATTTTGCCAGGCCAAACTCCGGTGGTGTGTGTGTTGCTGTTGCTGTTTTTACAGCTGACTGAGGACATGACATGCTGGTTACGACCCCTTTGCCACCTCCCCCACGCCCCGACCCGAAGTCTTTCTCTTTTGTTTTCAGTTTATAAGCGCATACAACGGAAATTGCCAACATAGCAGGGGGGAAATCATAGGGGGTCGCGGGCTGGATGGCACTTGAACCCAACGAGCCATAACAAAAGGCACACGAAGTAATTAACTTGTATTTATTGTATGCACACATAGTTGCCATGGTTAGTTTTCTGGCTCGGGGAGTGAGTGCTGCCCTCTAATTGATAAGCTCAGAGTTGCATTGGCCCTCGATCCATGGTCTCTTTCCCTGGGGGTTCTGTTCTGTTCTGTTCTGTTCTGGCCATAGCCAGCATGTGCAGTCAATTACTTTGGGCCAGATTGGCTGCAATCTGCGGCCGGCGGCTAAGAAGCCGTGAATGAGTGCCGATCCCTACAGCCCTGTCTAATGTTTATTAGTCCTTATCTTCTTTTTCATGCACAATTTCCCCTATATACCTCGTATTCATAGGCTATGGAAAATATGGCAAATTAGGTTGCTACTGGCTTACTACACTTCACAAAATGTGGTCCGGATGCAAGCACAAGTTTTGTTTATTTTTATTATAATATTTTTGACCGTAATCCTAAATTTAGCTAAAGGAAAGCTTGTAATTTCTATTCAAAGTAGTATTTATGAAATTTAAACTCTTAAAAAAACAAAACTGAAATTGCCTGAAGCTTTAAATTGCATGTTTTGCTTGTCAGCTTTGACAAAAGCAGTTGTGCTGGGTCAGGAAACTAATCCTCGGACTAATTCAATTTAAGCCAGTATCAAACGCAACCTTATGCACTTGCAATGCATATAACCCACTCCGGCGGCACTCGCTAATTGGATTAGCATCGAAGGGTATTCAACTGCGGTTAGCAGGCGAGGAACCACAATTTCTTGTTTTCCGTTTCTGTTGCCGCTTCTGCTGCTGCTTCTTCTCGGTGGATGCACTGCACCAACCTGACACGCAACTTCACTCTCTGTGGGCCAACCACTTGAGCTCCTCACCCCACCCATATTTACTATGCACTGGAAAAACCTGCATGAGAAGGCCTACCCGCTAGAAATCTTAATTTGCTTATTAAGAGGACTTTTATTTATAAAAGCAAAATAATATCTTTAACTCATCATCAACAGATAATTAAGAGTGTTTGTTTGGAAGGCCAACTGAATATTTATGAATTACAAATAATTCATATTCAATTCAAAATTCGTTTAATATTTTCTGAAGCTATACAAGATTTTGCATGGGAAAACGCTTGATTCAGGTGCGATTTTCTCTGCATGTTTCCCATGTGGGTCTGCCTTGGACACGGACTCCACATCTCCGCAAGTCCACCTCTGTCCCGTTCTGTTTCGTTGGCTGGGGGCTCAAGTGGCGTGTCCATGTCATTTACCTGGCAGCCACTCAAGTGGCAAGAGCAAAGGTGCGCGGGGCAGTGGGCTCTGCGGATCGGTACAAAGTTCTGATGCGGTTTTTGCTGCAATTATATAATATTGACATTAGTTGCATGTTGGTTGTCATTTTGTGTTTGCGACGAGGCCAGAGATTGAGGCTCCGAGCTTCAAGCTTCGAGCTTAATTGCAAAGTGCAGCAGCAGCATCGAAAGATGAAGATAAAGATGCGGCATCATCAGCAGAAATCCAAAATCAATATTATCATTAATGGCTCAATTACTTGATTTGCGTTTCAGTTTAATGGCTTAATGTCGTATAAATTAATTGCATTCACCTTAGGGTCTAGGATTAAGCTTGAATCTGTGAAAATTGAATCAGAATCTTATGAGTATTTTTGGCATCTCTCATTCGCAGACACTTCCCGACGAGCCTTCCCTTTAAAAAGTTATTCGTTCACACATATCCAGGCGTATCAGACTGATTGACGGCACAGACGGCTATAAACCATATGCAATATCTTCCAAGAAAACAACGCATATCAGAAGGAGAGAAAAAATACGATTGGTAAACGAGGAAAACATATCCTGCATCATAAATCATTGCCAGGCTTTGATTAATGTTGCGTATACGCAATGTTGTCGGCCCCCGCGTTGGCCTCTAACTAAGTGAAAGCTCAAATCGGTCCGAAAGAGCGGGATAGAACACTTCCATTAGCACCTTCTGGGACATAACAACAACATCATCATCAACAGCAGCTGAGACCACAAATCCAGAAACCAAAGATGGCCTTCATCTGGCGACGACGCTCCACGACGATTGTGAAGCTGGTGGCCTTCCTCCTGGCCATTTGGTTCTGCATAGCCTTTCTGGTCTACACGGACGACACGCGGCGAAGAGCCTCCCAGGAGGGGGGCGGCGGCAGTGGGGTGGGCAGTGCCCTTGGAGGGGGCGGGGCCGGAGGACTAGGCGATCCCATCGCCTTAGCCTTAAGGAACGAGCCCGCCGGCGAGGACTTCGGCATCAATGGGAACGTCATCGGCGGAGGAGGAGGTGGTCAGAAGCAGGCGCACGACGAGGCTGATATCCCACCCACAGTGGGCAAGCACAAGGTCGACCACCAGGCGGAAAGGCTGCGAAAGAAGGCTGCTGAGCAGCCTAAGAAAAAGGCGCAAGACGGTGAGTCTGGGTGGCTTTAATTGCATGCTAACAATATTAATTGGCTTGTGGGGCGGAATAAGAGCATTACAAAGATGGTTCACAATATATGCAAATATATATATACACAATAGGTTTATAAATATTAGCTAAATGTAAATATTTTTTTAAAATTCCTAATAACTCCAGAGCGTTATTGATTTGATGGTAAAAAACATACTTTTATTCAAAGCTTTGCTTGTAAAATAGATAATACAAATAAGTGTTTAAAATAAGAGCACTATCTTATATTCCATATATTTCATTATCCACCTAGACTATAAAAGGATGTTTAACAAAAGACCACTTATTCTCATTTTTCCGAAGATTTCCTTGGGTTTCTTTTCGACTCACTACGTTCTTGGCCCATTAGTGCCCATTGCACTTTGCATATCGGAATCCCTCTGTTCTGTGCTCGGCAATAAGCATTTATATTGAAATCAGTTGCACATTTATTTCCGACGCAAAACCCTGCGATTCCCCCTCTGGCTGCCGAACTATTCAGCTGGCTCTTTCCGCTCTTGTTATCGACGCCAGCGATTCTATTTTTCCTCGTGCAACTCCCCCCTTTTGCATCCTCGAGTCGAGTTTTTTGCACTTCATTTCCACGCAATCGGTTGCAACTAATTCCCATCAATTCAATGCACACGCAGGCGAAATCTCCACCTCCTCTCCACCCAGTTTCCCCACCATGAATTTCCCTGCTCGTATTTTACGGTCACACATCCTCAATCCTTGTTTGGGAGATTGCATTTTGGGTCACCAGCCCGATTCGATACAAGATGCTGAAAGAAGCGAACCAAACGGGGGATAATAACACATATTGCTTTCCTGTGTTCGCCTCCCCTCGCCCTCCCCCGGATTTCCCCCGCCCCTGGGAGCAAAACTCGCTGCTGTCACACTTCCTCCTTTCGGCCACCGCCTTTGTGCCTTTAAGAAAATTTCTAACAAGTTTTACAACAATGTCGAAGATGCCAGCGGCGAGCACTAACAACCCGAACAACAACATGCAGCACTTAGCAACTAGGAATTGCTGCCAAACAGCATTTTCAATGTCAGGGCGAGGGAGTCCGGAGCGGGGAACGGGGAGCGCAGAGATAGATATTCGCATTAGGCTTTGGCGGGGAAAAATAATGTTACTTACTAATCAAGTCAAGGCTTAGGAGCTGGCCCTGGGACTGTGACTGGGGCTTTACTCAATGGACACTTGTCTGGCCGCCCAGGCAAATCAATGAAGCCAGACCAGAGCCAACCAGCCATGAATTTCGGGGAGGGGGGGTCCGATGGGGCCTGGGAATCGGACGGGGCCTAGACAGGGTCTCGTAGCTTCCTGTACGTAGGACCCTCCTTCATCTATTGCCTCGCATGTGGAACAAGCATTTAAGATTGCATCAGCATGTGGTCGGTAAGTGGGGGAAAAGGGTGTAGGGGATTGGGGATTGGGGAGCAGAGCTGGGAGATCTAGTCTCCCTGGCAGACAATGCACGTATTTGCAATTTCGCATATCATGTTTGCATCTCTCGCTCCGCGCTGCTCCTTCATCATCATCCCCAGCCCCAGCCCCAATCCCCTACCTGTACCCATTCCCATTCCCATACCCCCATCATCATCATCATCCTACTCGCAGTCTTCGTGGTGCAGCATCTCCATCTGCTCATCAGCGTTGAGGTGGCAAAGCTACAAGTTGGACCCCGATCCTTGGCAGCAAGTCTGCGATCCACGGCATCGGAGGCATCAGCAGCTGCCCCATGGCGTCAAAATTGTGTGCAAGCCTACAAACGTTTACCAACACTCCCAGGAAAAGGGCTCGCACAGGGCGAACTATTGATTTCGTGGCACAGTGAAGCCAATAAGAGGTGGACGAATATTGCAAACGAATCTGAAACCATTAAAAACAGAGTCTTTTTGGTAGCAACGAAATATTTCGGAATGTTTGCAAACCTGTTCGTAATTTAGATGACCGAAATCAAGAAACATTTGATCACTAATCGTAATCTTTCTTGTTTAGATCATGAATATGTAAATTTGTCTTAATACAATATGTTTATTGCTTGGCATATACATTTATTTTGGTGTTCATTTCCCTGATAGATTTATTTAAGAAGAATTGATTGTTAACGGATTTTATAACATTTTTTAAATATGCACATACATATATTAGCTGCATTAGATTCTTTACATTTGGTTTTATAAAACTAGAAAAGGCAATTAAACAGATTACACGAGTACTAATGGCTTCTATTCAAAACTTGTTTCAACGCTGATGTTTTCAATTTAATCTTCTTCTTCTCTTGATCTTTAATAGGCCCACTCGAAAGCAGCCCATTAACTTTGGCTTATTGGTCTGGAGGCAGAGTGCTCTAGACCTCTTTTCAGAGAGTCTAGAACATTTTTACAACTTAGCATGTGGGGCAGCGAACAATAGAGTTATGGTTTTGAAATAGATCTTTCTGGTGAGGGCCATAACTTTAAGCCACTCTCAATGGGGGGCTATTGGGACCACTGTGGCGAACTCCTCCATCTGGATTCCTGCCGGTCCCTTACAGTTTCTCGGCTCTGTGTTCATAGCTGGTAATTAGTGTTGTTGTACTTATTGGCTTTGGCCTTGGGGCGCGTTACCACCACCACCGAAATGGCTAAAATGGGAAGAGGTTGCGAGTGGCTGCAACACGACGTTTATCGCGCGCTCGCATCGGGTTCTTAAGGCAACTAACCCCCAACCGCCCCGCCCCCCACAGACCCCCACTTTATAATGCAGCAAGGGAACCTGCCTCCTGGCCATGTTATCTTGATCGTTGGCCCGTTTTCCCTGGCCACCTTTTACCTCCCGATCGGCTGGACTCTTTTCTTTTCGGTTCTGCTCTTCATATATGCATAATTCTTGTTTTTACAATTTAGCAGCGATAATGATTTTATATATACATGGCAATACGGCCACGCCCCTTTTTGGGCCAGATTGATTTGGCTGGTTTTGTGTGTTTCCCCCGTCGCTTTTAATCAATGCTAATCCCTGGGCTTGATTTCGTTTATGTTCTTCGCATGTCTATTGCTATTTATGGCCCACCCACACACACTTCTATTGTATGCGTATATAGAGATCCCTTTCGGAAAATCCCCTCAGCATTATGCGAAATAACGGTACTTTGGCATATTATGTTACTTTTATGCGGAAAACATGATGATGAAACGCAGGCACGCAGGCAAAACACCCGATATGTCAGTTCTCCCTCCCCTCTCACACACACAAGCGCATTTGTCATGTGGCCACGCCCCCTTCCGCCTGTAGTATATAGCCACCGCCGCCCCCTTTTCCACCTGCTGTCGCTGTCTATAACAAAACATTTATAGCTTCCTGTCACGCTCAGGCGGGTCCCTCGAGCTCCGTTCGCTGCGATTGTCTCCTTTTGTCTTTCCGCCAAAGCCCGCTTAACCCCCCTTAAATTTCTATATCCCTCCACTCGACCCCCTTTTGGCAGATGCCAGCACATGAGCACATGGAAATATAACGCATACGCCCCGCTGAGCATTGGAACTTGACAAAAAATACTTGTCAACTTCGATTTGCCAAGTGCAGAAAAGTTGAAGGTGAACTGATATACAAGTAGGAAAGTTGGCAAGTGATTGATCAATTATCACTTACCTTGATTGAGTTAAGTATGCAAATAAAAAGTTAAAAAAGTTTGTTAAGAAAAGATGTTCTTTTATTTAATACAGAACAAAGGTATTGAATTTACTGCACTCAATAAATTATTTGCATTGATTTATGAAAAGCGAAAGAAAAGTCTGAGAATATATTTATTGCTCTATTTCTATGATAAGTTGTGATGAAAGGCCAATCAAATAAAGTAAATTAATGCATTTTCCTTGTTTTAAAAAACCAATATAGCTTAGCTGTTGAGGAATGCTTTTTATATTTGTAGTGTCCAAAATTGATATGAATATACTTTGTTGGACCCACCTTTGTCGAAAAGGGTGTGACCATAATTGGGTTAATGAAACTCAGCTGGACTTGGAAGGAAATCAACTGGAGGAAAGGAGATCACCAGTGTTTCCAGCGCTCTTGGTGTAATCATTAATATCGAAAGAGGCCATAAATATGCTACAGTGAATCAATAAAAGACATTAAGTCCAGTTACAGTCCCTGCTCCGCGCCCTGCGGCAATATTTTTTATTGTTTTTTATTATGATGATGCGTGTGCGAGCCCAGCATGCAGAAAAGTTCACTACGAGGGTTGAGGGTTAGGATTTTGGGATGGGAAAAGGAGCCCAGAACTAAGGACGCCAGCTCGAGTCCTTGGCGCACGCGTGAATATTCCGCAATGAACTTGTAACTACGGCAACCGGCGACAAATCATAAAATTTATGAGTGGAGAAGCCCCCGCTCTCCTCTCTTTTAAGCCGCCGCCTCTGGGCAATTTAATGGTTTTTCTCTTATTTTCCATTTTTGTGCAGGCGAATTTATTGTCGGCTGATTGGCCTCTTGGTTAGGCTCCTAGCATAATGCGGTCGGAATCCTCTCCGGATCCCCGCCCCTGCACATTCCCACTTGGACTCATCCCACTTATTTCCTAGCCTTTTATGGCTTTTTATTTTACCAGCTAGCGTTTTTATGCTTATTGAAATTGAAATGATTGTGGTAATTGAAATGTTTTTGCATGGTTGAAAGTTGGCCACTGGGAATGTCTAGAATATGTCTGCCGCTTCAGAAATATGTTTCTTAATAAGGAAGATTTTAGCTAGTGAGCTTCTAAAAGAGAGAGAAGAAAACCAGTTAGTAAGGCCTTTTAGTGGCCGAGAATTCAGTTAAATTTATATGGGTTTTTAATTGAACCGGTTCAGCTTGGAATCTGTGCTCTAAAACTTGGAAAGAAACTCAGAATCGATTAAAAAGAATTGATTGTTTTTAGGGTTCTAAAATAAGGGTTCTTTTAGGGTTCGCCATAGAAATTTAAATCAAAGGCATGTTGGCAATTCATCTGCCCAAAAGTGATACTCAAACCGTTAAAGTTGAAAGGCCTTCTCTTTTATTATGATGTGTATCATAAAACTTCTTTATATATTCCTAAGGTTTGTTTTTACCATCTATCTACTTCTGTAGACTAATTTCCGGAATGCTAATTTACACATCATTTTTACAGGTGTTCCCTTTTTTTTGCCAAGCATCAGATTAATAGACTTATACCATTTAATACTTTTAAGCCAAAACCAATATTATACTTTGAGAGCATTTAATCTGTCTAAAATTAGAATAACAGTGATTTTACGATAGGAAAATACTTTTAATTAAATTTTCAATCCCCTGGAGCAGCGACTCAGGTTGCGCCTCAGTAAGACTTCTCTGAAATTTCCATTAACGTAGTCCCGTTTCGCAAGGACAACGAACACGCACACGGAGACAGGACACAGACAGGCATTCGGGCGATGCCCAATAAGTGTCACTTGTGGCTGACAAATCGCATAAAAAGCAGCAGGAGGATCAGGAGCAGGGGAAGTGGAAGTGGAGCAGTGTGTGGAGGAAAACTGGAGTGGAGTGGCAGTAGCTGAGAACAGGGAATTCATATTTCCATGCAAATGCAAATAACAAAATAATAAAATGCACAGCAAGGGGAAAAACACTGATAGCAAGGGACACGATTGAGGAGGTGGAAAATGGGCTGGGGAAAATAGGAGCAGGGTGCTGCCACACTAGCACATGTGAGGAAATTTGCAAGGCAAACGATTTTTCATGACCCGGTGAAGCAGCATCCTCTGATGATGGCAACTTTTCTTGTGCAATGCACCAGGAACTGAGTGTTTGTCCTTGTATTTTGTCGTAAATTTCACGCATAACAAAGCTTTATCTTCATCCTGCTAGGTGTTCAGCTTACCTTTGACTCACAATTTGGGTGAAAATATAAAGTAATGTCGACATTTACTTACCATTTTTCTTCTCGTATATTTTGCAGACGCCAAAAAAGTGATTGACCCTCCGGCCAACTTCGAGGAGAATCCTGGAGAGCTGGGAAAACCCGTTCGTCTGCCCAAGGAAATGTCCGAGGATATGAAGAAGGCCGTTGACGATGGCTGGACCAAGAACGCCTTCAACCAATACGTATCCGATCTGATATCCGTGCATCGAACGCTGCCCGATCCTCGGGATGCCTGGTGCAAGGATGAGGCCCATTATCTGACCAATCTGCCCAAGACCGATGTCATCATCTGCTTCCACAACGAGGCTTGGACTGTGCTGCTGAGAACAGTGCACTCGGTTTTGGATAGGTCGCCAGAGCATCTTCTTGGCAAGATTATCTTGGTAGATGACTACAGCGACATGCGTGAGTTTGACTCATTTTGTTTTATTGTTCATTACTCTAATTCCCATATAATCCCATAGCTCACTTGAAGCGGCAGCTCGAGGATTACTTTGCCGCTTACCCCAAAGTTCAGATTATCAGAGGCCAAAAGCGAGAGGGTCTGATTCGAGCCCGAATTTTGGGAGCCAACCATGCCAAGTCCGCCGTTCTCACCTATTTGGATTCCCATTGCGAGTGCACAGAAGGTGAGTTGGCAGATAATTTTATTGAATATTCGGACTGCCTAAAAGTATACAGCCAATTTTTCTATCTCTCCTTTGGCATTTCCATTTCAATTTGCAATATTGTCAATATGCAAATTGCCCAAATTAAGCTTTTAATTGACTAACCAACTTGCGTTAGTCAGTTCTGGGTCATAAAAAATGCAGCCTAAATAAATATTTGAAATATATACAGTCATGGAAAAAATAATAGAAACGACAAATTTTTTTCGTATTTTTCAAACTTTTCTTCAGTCAATTTTTTTTTTTTTTAAGTTTAATAATTTTGATTGATAGTCAATACAATTATGTGTCAAAATATAACAAAACAATAATTTTCAAAAAACGTAATGAACTAAAAAATAATTTTTTTAAATTTTAAGGCCTGGAAAAAAAATAGAAACGATTGAGTTAACTCTATGGTAAACAGTTTTGTAGCTTCGAAGCCTATTAGTTTAGATGGTAACTTTAATAAATAGTTGTGCCACCGCAATTTTTAATGACTTCGGTTCATTGGTGTCCCATTGAATCCACCAAATTGGCACAATCTGATGGTTCACTGAAGTACCACTCGGAATTCACTTTCTTCCACAAATGTTCCCTATTTTTGAACTTAAACCCACCAATCCTCTTCTTTATTATCCCCCAAGGGTGCTCTATAGGATTTAAGTCTGGGGACTGCGAAGGCTATTCCACAAACCAACTTCGTTGTCCACAAACCATTTCTTGGCCAGCTTTGAAGAATGGTTCGGGTCATTATCCTGCTGAAACTTCCATTCAATTGCCATTTCCTCTTAAGCATAAGGAAGCATTATGCTGTCGAGTATGTCTACGTAAAGGTTGGCACAAATTTTTTCCTTTATCCAATGTATTGGACCAAAACCCGACTGGGAAAAGCATTCCCACAACATGATTTTCGCACCACCATGTTTAACGGTTTTAATAGAGTTCTTTGGGTCGTGGGCAGTATTCTTAGGGCGCCTTACATGTGGTTTCCCATCAGATCCAAACAAATTCATCTTGGTTTTGTCCGCCCACAACGCATTTTTTAAATTGGAGCCCAATAAATGCACCTTCGCGAAATGTACAGGTTTGCCGATATTTTTCTTGCCGAGGTATGGTACCTTTCGGTCTGAATGGGCTTTTAGATCGGCTTCAATCAGCCTATTTCTTATGGTTCAACTTGTAACCGGTGCATTCAAATCATTTTTAAGATGTTTCGACGAGAGAAAGTAATTTTTTTTTGATTTTCTAACAAACCGTCTGTCGAAATTCACCGATGTTGCGAGCTTATTATTGTGATGAATCGCCGTTATCGTAGTCCCCAGACTTAAATCCTTTAGAGCACCTTTGGGGGATAATAAAGAATATGATTGGTGGGTTTAAGTCCAAAAAAATTAAAGATTTGTGGAAGAAAGTGAAGTCCGAGTGGTACTCCATTAAACCATCAATTTGTGTCAATTTGGAGGATTCAATAGGACGCCGGTGAACCGAAGTCATTAAAAATTGCAGTGGCACAACTATTTATTAAAGTTATCATCTAAACTAATAGGCTTTGAAGCTACAAAACTGTTTTCCATAGAATTAACTGAGTCGTTTCTATTATTTTTTCCAGGCCTTAAAATTTCAAAAATTATTTTTTAGTTCATGACGTTTTTTGAAAATTATTGTTTTGTTATATTTTGACACATAATTGTATCGACTATCAATCAAAATTATTAAACTTAAAAAAAAAAAAATTGACTGAACAAAAGTTTGAAAAATACGAAAAAAATTGTCGTTTCTATTATTTTTTCCATGACTGTATGTCAGCGACAAGCCAACATCAAGCTTAAGCATTTAAACGTCAAATTTTAATGCTTTAATTTTTTGTTTAGCTGTGATTTAATTATTTTCCAATGGACTTCCGTGATATCTGGTTTATTGTCGAGTGTAATGTTCTTTGTGATACTCAATTTTGATGGCCATCAAACAAAATCCGTTGCGACGAAAACGAGCCAATAAAACAGGAGCCTAGCTCTAGAAAAATCACTTAATCTATCTGTTTCCATTTCTCCTTCTTATTGTTTGCTTTAATTAGGCTGGTGAAGAGAAATTAGATATCTGTCGTTGATGGATATCAGGAAACGCAATTAAACCCGACTGTAAATTAATATTTCTGGCATATTTGTTTGAGCCTTCTGAGGGCTGGCTAAATGAATATTCGGAATATTTATCCGGTTCTAACTTGTATCCTTTTGCAGGATGGCTGGAACCGCTTCTGGACCGCATTGCCCGTAATTCTACCACTGTTGTGTGTCCGGTTATTGATGTCATTAGTGACGAGACTCTGGAGTATCACTATCGAGACTCTACTGGAGTCAACGTCGGAGGATTTGATTGGAATCTGCAGTTCAGCTGGCACCCAGTTCCTGATCGAGAAAAGAAGCGCCATAATGTAAGTCTACTCAAAGCTTTTTTCTTGCATTGCAACTCTTTTTACAGACAAACGGAATTTGCATTTGTTTCATATCAAATTCGATGTATGTTTACCATTAGATAACTTCTATTCCTGAGTGTTAAATAGGGTATTATGGCCCGCAGGAAAAATGCGGATTTTGTGGTATTGACTTACACATACAGGGCTATATATACCATTCTGTGTTTAATTTTAGTTATGTTTGTTTTACACGATGGTTACCAGGGTTACCTTCCCATCCTCCAACTTTGGTTTCTAACCCCATTTGGGGAGTTTTCCCCGTTGGAATGCCAAAAACATGAAGCCGCTTAAGCGCTCGAACGTGACTACAAAAACTGAATGTTTGCCGTGAAAAGGGAATGCGGCTGTCAATACAAACACACATTCACGTGCCAAGGGAAAAAAAGGGAAACGGACGCAAACAGTCATCCTCACGTACAGGCCACAAAAGTGTCGTTTGCAATATGAGCTATTAGAACGAAGAGTCGTTCTCCGCGCGCAGATGAGTTTGCAAATTTATGCTTAAGTTGGGCCGACGTTACAGCCAAAGTTATAGCCTCGGTTAGTTATATGGGGGGATAGTGGCGAATAGCCGTAAAGAATCCCAAAATTTTTAAGGAGCTATAAAAGTTATAGCCATAAAAAAAGATTCTTGAGGTTTGCATTAAGGAAAACCGTAATTTCCCTTTTACTGTGTTAAATGGGGATTATGAGACTTATAGAGTTTATATAGAAGTTTAGATACAGTAAAATAAGGAATGACACATTATTTAAGAATTGAATTATTAATTCATAAGCTAAAGGGTCTACAGGGTCTAGTAATATAGTAATATTTAACACACAATGATTTTTCTTATTTATTACTTGTGTCTCCGCACATTTATACTATATATATAAATTTGATAAATTTGTTTGATGATTTTTGATATGTTTTGGAAACGGGAAAGCTGGATAATTTTCATAAAAGTTTGAATTATTTATCCACCCTCCTCTTGTAAAATTCCTTTCGCCTTTCGGAAGCGCAGAGAACGTTTTGTTATTTTACGACCGCCTGCGCTGAGCACGCACAAACTTTTCCCATACACTGACAAGCAATTAGATACTCCCGCGCACACACACACTTGCAGAGGGGCAAAAAAAGAGCCCCACAAATGGACATTCGAAGCTGTCGATGGGTTTTCAGATCCGAGGACAGCTGCTGCCGCCTGTGCAAATGGGGAAAATTCCTCCTTAGCTGAGCCATTTTCCACTTTTCACCTGGCTATCCAGCCGGCGGAAATGCTTCCGAGGATTCCTGGCGGCTATCCATTCCATTTTTATTATTTGTTTAACGTTTTAATTAAAAGTTCATAATTACACTGTTCGCCCTTTGAATCGTGTGTGAATTGCCTTAATGCCTGCACATGTAGGCGATATATTACGCATACGCCGCCTGTGGCAAGGCCACAAATTGAAAATGGCTGGAGAAACGGAGAAGGAGCTGAAAAGCGGGCCATGACACTGCAATTAAAAGCCAAAAACGTTAACAGCAAATTTTCGTAGTCGGTTTCGGCTGCTGCTTCTGTGTCTGTTGCTGTTGCTGGTGCATCGCTCTTTTGCGGCGTAAATATCTGGCATAATTGTTTTTACAAGCGCCGCGGGGATTTATGGCAGGATTGTTGCCGAAAAATCCTTGCGCAGGCCGGAATTGTTGCTGCTTCCTGGCAACATGCGGCGTGGAAATTTCTGTCTCCGTCCTCGCCCCAAGTTGCACTTAGCAGCTAAATCAAGTAAAGCATTTCCCGTCTGCAACAACATTGGCAATTTGCCGAGCGACTTGCGGAAGGCAACTGCTGGTGGAACCCATAAATGTTGCTGCCATGTGTGCGTTTCGGGGCGTTGTGGAGGGAGGAGATAATGGCCGACGCTGAGAGTTCTTCGCCTTGCCCTGCAAATGACAGTGAAAAGTTCTGCTGGCGAATTGAAGCCGTAGTCTCTCAACCGATTGCTAATTTCGAATATCTGTTTGAGTTATGCCATGCCAGGTGGCTCAAACAAAGCTCTACGGTTCGGATGTAAACTCATCCCCTCCCAGGGATTTTCAGCTGCCGGGCACAGCTGTTGACAGTCCCAAAGCTGCCTGAACGAAATCCTCCCAACAACTTCTGATGTCTGTCCAAAGTTGCTTAACTTGTTACGAGTTGGCAGCAGAGGCAAAAGCAACAGCAGCAGCAACAATAATAACACTAGCATGGGGAATCAAAAATACATATTCGTTATGGGCAATGCCATTTCCCCTGCACTCAAAGTTGCTACTTCAGCTTTTGTTTGTATTTCCTTGGCGGGTCCTGCTGCTGCTCCAAGGTAAAAGTTGTGCTGCTTTCAGCTGCCGGTACATATATTTTATTTTCCAGAGTGAAATCCCCCAAATTGGAACTGTAGAAGAGCTGGAGACTTGACTAATGGCTTTACTCCCCTTTAGCGAATCAATCAAAACCAATTTTGAAAAGAAAAATCCTCCAAATCTCAGGCTGTTAATCATTTCCAACAACTTATTTCAGGCTGTGAACTTTTTTGGTAAAGAGACTTATTTTCCTTTCTCCGAGATTATGTTCCTATCACACTGTTTTCCTTCAGAAACTTCTCTTTTGATTACATAGCAACAACAGGAATAGGAATACGCCATCCTAGTTTCCCCACCAAATGTTTCTGGGTTTCCCGTGTTCGCCTGGGCAAAGCAGTAAGAGAATTTAAATATTTAGGAAACCACAGCAAATAACATGAAAACTAATTCCCTTCGTTGGTAAAATACCGCAGGCCGTTAAATATATATGTGTATGTACGTATAAAAAATCGTATACGGCAAGGCAGTGAAAACTAATCCCCACAACGAGGAAAAAATCTGGGATAAAACTACGGGTGCAAACAATTTCACATGGAGCAGATCCCAGTAACCATTTGGCTGCTGTGTGGAGGGCGTTGAAACACTAATCCAATTATTTGAGCATAAAGAGTAGCAGCAGTAGCAGCAGCTAAGGCAGAACTTTTTTGATAGCGTGGCCAGGGCGTATGCGCAATATGCGTGCTTCAGCAGCCAAAGGCAATCGCACACGGAGCACTCATACGCAATGTTGGCCAAAGCGTTTAACTATACATAGGGAGGCCAAATATACATAAAGAAGAGTGCGCCTGATGTGCCGAATCCTCGCAGCACGCTCTCTCCGTGCCTCCCTTGTATCCTTATAAAAGGAATACCCTTGTCTCTGAGCTGAGATACAGGAGAACTTCTGTAATACGAAAGTGAGTCAAATTATCTCTAACTAGAAATTTATTAAAGTTAAATTGTTTGGCCCCACACCATTTTGTCCTTAAGACCACACCTTAAGGCTTTTAGTTAATCCAGAATTTAATCAAACAGTGTTGGTTGTATGGTTTTGTGGCTCGAAAACTAGCGCTAAAGCGTCGCGAACTTAGCTTAAAGTTTTTTATGCGGCAGTCTGAAGTCCGCGTTACATGAGCTCTTCTGTAAACAGAAAATTGTGGGCAAAGTTTATCTTTAAAAATTGTTTAGGCTGTCGTCGTGGCTCGTCGGTTCCCTTTCCAGCCACATATATATGCAAGTGTAATGGGGCCTGTGCGGAAAGGTAAATGCTTTCTAATACCCCAGGAGATGGGAAAGTGGATGGGGATGGAGCACTACAGATACAGATAGAGCTGCTCTCATCTCGCCCATTGCACGTTTCATTTCATTTCTTTCATTCGGATTGTTGTTCCCGTTCGAGAGCCTTTTTATGCCTTTGTCTAGCTCCTGTTGTGGATGTGAAATCGTGCATAACACAGGGCTACAGCCATCGGGTTTGGGTGTGTAACGCGCTGCGTATGCGAAATTTTCGACGTTTTCGCTCCAATGACAAATGTTGAGCAGTCAATTCAGAGCTTTCGTTGCCAGCTTTTCGGGTACTCGATGGTTGGGGTGCCAGCCACTCTGGTTGCTTTAATGATGGAGCCGATTACGTATTTCTGTCAAAGTCAATTGGATTTCGGCTATTCATCGGAGCATAAAGAGTGCGGGGCGCATAAAGAGTCACAGCTAATGGCTAAATATTCCCCTGGGCCTTGCGATTGTGTTATTTATGAACAGCGAGTCGGGAAAGTTATGTCGAGCATATATAAACAAATCGATATATATATGAGCAATAATAAAAAAGTACAAAAGCGAATTAAGTGCACACAAATTTATGACGGATGTCGAAAACCGAGGTTTGGAAAGCTACATAGGTTTTTAAAAAGCATTATTCGTCAATGTCGATATATATCTTCTCAAATTCGCTTTGTGACTCTTGTGCTTAGCCCACTGAAACATTTAATCAACACCAATTACCCCAAATATATATGTTCTTGAGAACCTAGCTTTCTACCCCCAATAACAAACATGAACTGAAGCCACTTTTTGATACATGTTCTATCGTTCTTTATGACATTACAAATGTTAATGGGACAAATATATCTTCATTCACATGGTCAATTATACATTAATCAAAAGGGTCCCATTTAGTTAGTCAGGCGATACTTGACCGCCCTGAGGATGGGGTACTTCTCGTTGGTGCAGAGTCCTCGGAAGTCGTCAAAGGACAAGTCGAACAGGGCCACTCCACCGAGGTTCTCGGTGCGCACATAGCCAGCCTTGTCGGCGGCGGTGTCGGGGTCCTCGAAGCTCACCCAGATTCCATTATCCCCCTTCTTGTCGGCCGCCCTGTAGGCATAGGATCCGAAGCGCTTGGCGGGATCCTGGACCTTGGTCAGAGGAGCATTGGCGCCCTTCGCGTAGGCGTTGTTCTGGTTCGGCAGCAGGGCACACACCTCCGGCCAGCTGTAGATGCCCGGCAGCTGGGTGTTGCCGCCCACCGGAGCCTCGTCCTTGACGTCCTTGACGGGGGGCACACCTGTGTCGCCGGAGTCATCCGTCAGCTTCCAGGGACGACCGTAGGTGGCCACTCCCACGTTGATCTTGCTGCCGGGGCAGCTGTTTCGCAGCCAGTACTTCACCTGGGCGGCCACGTTGAACTCGGGATTGCGATCGCTCAGCTCGTAAATGGGGGCGATGTAGTCGGCCACCTCGGGGTTTCGCTGGGGCGTGAAGAAATCGAAGGCTCCCAGGTTCACAAAGTCCAGGTAGTTGACCACGGCGGGAATGTCGTAGAACACTGGGGGAGATGGGTTAAATTGGAGATCGGAACCGTTGACTTTTCTGGATTTTCCAAGTAGATACACTTACGCGACGAGTTCACGTTGGGCAGAACGGTGGTGGAGAGCAGCAGGTTGTCCGGGCGGAAGGCGTTCTTAACATCGCGCAGCAGGGCGGTGAACTGCTCCTTGTGCTCCTCGGACTTCTCGTCCACGATCGAGTCGCCGGAGAAGACCTTCTTGAAGCCCTTCCAGAAGCTGCCAATGCCGCTGTGCACCTTCTTGGGCTTGTTCTTGGGGAACTGCCAGGCCACGTCCAGGCCATCGAAGCCGTAGGTCTTCACCAGCGAGTAGACGGTGTTCACGAAGCGAGTGCGGCCAGTAGGGCTCTCCAGCAGCTCCAAGTACTTGTTGGGCAGCTCCTTGGCATCCTTGTCGAGCTCAATGTCCTTGTCCCCGCCCACGCTGAGCAGGATCTTTACGTTGGGGTACTTGCGCTTCAAGCGGGTCACTGTGCGGTACAGACCCTTGCCCAAGTCCAGATCCAACTGCTGGTTCAGACTCACCGCCTTGTGGGAGTCGCGTTCGATTCCGGCATAGCCGTAGATCAGATAGTCGCAGAACTGCAGAGCCGGCTCCAGTTCATCGATCACCAGTTTGCCCAGACCTAGATTAACGAGGGGATTGTGAGATTGTTTCATGTACGGGGAAAAACACAGACATAGTCTGATAGTGTTGTTTTTCAAGATTAGTTGTCAGTTTTCGTAATTCATTAATTAAAGTTTAATACTTGCCCATTTTTAAGGGCTTGGCTACCTCAATACAATTAAATTAACTTAACGAGGTTTACAAATAATACTTTTCATATAATAAAAAAAATCATATATTAGAGTTTGAGAAAGTGAGTTTAAAATGTAAATCCGAGACATATTAATATGTATGGGCTTTTAAAGGTATAAAAATCATTGAATTTCATTTACTTTTCCGCTGTGCACTAAGTTATCGCACTCACATCCGACTTGAATAGCAAATAAATCACCCAAGCTAGGTTTCAAATATTTGTTGATAAGCTTTGTCGCTTGTTTTCGATTTCGTTTTCATCTTTTCTAATTAGCAGCTTCCAGCGGAGGTTACATAACATCGAAAAGTGCAAAAACCACTTTATAATAAATATTGTGGGATACGAACCTTCCTTGACGAAACTGGCGGAGTCGTAGTAGCAGACCAGGTGCTTCTTGGGCACCTGGGACTGGGGGGGTCCCACCTTGGAGGCCTGGATGCTGGCCAGGCACAGCGATACGATCGCTAGGGTTTTAATGATCATCTTCGAGTCGCGGATTTCACTTGATTCCGTTGAGTTGTGCGCCGCTCGTCTGTCGACTCGGAACTGAAACTTGGGCTCTGCTTGGCATCCCAGCTTGTCGAAGGTTGAGACGTGGTCGTCATTGTTGTTCTTATTTTTGCTGTTGTGGGTTGAGAGCAAAGTGTGAGCTGATAAACAAAGCTAAGCTCGGAGGCGATCATTAGAAATATATACAGTGGAGCTTTGATGTGGTGCATGGAGGTTGAAGCGAGGTTGAAAAGTTAAGTTACACGCCATTTTAATATTCGTTCTTCGTCGATATCGACTGCCCATAAATGTTTTCCCATAAAATAAATATTAGTCATGTCCTGAGTTATTTATAAACAAAGTTTCAATTACTTCAATAAAGCATTTCTTGGAAGACCTTTTTAATAAAAATATCATTAACTGCATTTCCATTAACCTAAACTGGTTTCAACTACTTAATAAATCATTAGTAATCTGGTTCACGTGAACAAACTTTCAAAGCTTGTTCCTACTGTATTAATTCCAGTACATTTGTGTGGGCCGCACACAAATATATTTAAATTTTTACGACCTGGATGTCGACAAATTTTATTTTTGCTGTTACTTCCATTGCTGTTATGTCTTTCGTTTATTTTCTTTTCTTGTTTGCTGCTGTTCATGATTTTTTCGTTTTTCGGCATCACCATGTTCAAGCTTTTTGGATGCTGCTGATGCGCTGTTATCAATTCCCGACCCCGATTTACGGATTTTTTCTGAACCCTAAGCCCGAGTTTCTTGTTTCCATTCTTTCCTTTGTTCCGTTGTCTTCCTTTCTTGTTGATTTTGGCATAATTCTTGTGTTTGTTTTCCCTAATCGCTGTTCAATCCACTTGCTTCCTTTTGTTCTCAGTCTCTTTCGGTCACACATGCTGATTTTTTAGCCTGCAGACAAAAAAAAAAAGTTATCGATTTTAAAAATAGGAAATTTGTTTCCTTAAATTCATTAAAAATATTCTCATTAAATATTAGGTTCTTTAAAGAGATATAATATAAAATTGCATAGTATTTTGCATTTCAAAAATTAGACAATGTTATTGCCCACATATTTTTTTGCGGTTGAGCTGCTCCTTCATGCTTTATAATTCATGTGCTATGGGTGGGTGTGTGTGGGTAAAAGTATGCTCCATCAATTCCATTTGTTTAGTCTGAGTTTTCTTTCTCGCCTTTTTCTTGCATTTTCACCCCAGTCTTTTTATCTATCTATACCAAAGTTGAGGAATTGTTTTTGGCAATTCAAGGGCATATCGAATGTGGGACGGAAGGCAAATGGAATTGGCCTGCTCTTGTTCCCTCTGCGAATTACATGACCCCACTCCAGGTGATTTGAAAATGAAGAGATGTCGTCGCCTGGCACTCAATTATTTCTTGTGCCATTTAAATTTTTTTACTTTATCAATTAACAGATTTGCTTTCATCTTTTTTCGGGACGATGTGGGTGATAATTCACTGAAAGTGAGAAAAAAAATCGGGGTTAAGCTTTGGCTTCGAAAAACCAATCACATGCACGAGCGGTTTCGACCGAATAAAGTAACTAAAAACCCGGGGCCAGAGAAAAAAGGTTTCTTTTTAGGTCGCAGGGATTTTGGGATTTTTTTCCTAATTTTTAGCAAAGCTTTTCCCTTTTCGCTCTTAGCATTTTGGTTAATTAATTTTCGCCATGCTCTTTTCGCTCAGTCAGCACCAGCGGAATATTACTTACACATTTTCCTTGTAGTCCGCATAATTACGTGCACGTTTAACTTTTAATTGAAATGTTGTAACAAGAGTTGATGGTTGGGATAGGAGGTGGGAAAAGGGGAAAATATGGGAAAATAGGGCCAAGCGGGGGTTACCAAGGGAGGGGATGGGAGAGGAGGACCGGGGCCTGCGGGCTTGTCATGGCAATTCATAAAACTCCTTCTTCGTTGCTCTTGTCTGCCCTTCCTCTCCGACAATATTTCAGTTTATTATATCGAGCTAAAAGCTGGCGCTCTTTAATTAAAAGCGTAGCCAGCAGACACACTCACACTCATACGTTCACGTTCACGTTTATATCAGATATTTATGAGCGACCCCGAAGTATGCTACACTTTAGTGGTTTTGAGCGAAAACATTTGGGAGAGGGCCGGCAGAATGTTGCCAGCTTTTCGGCTGGCATCAATATTATTCCAAAATTATGATGAAAATAGTCGGCAATTGAAGCCAGCTTTCACGAGACTTCATCTACGGAAGGACTTCCGTTTTCAGACAGAAAAATCTTATAAAATAGCCAAGGGCCTTTAAGATGCAGTTATGGTACTTGTCATAATTTTTCTTTAAAAACTCAACTTAGCATTTATAATTTAAAAATAAATTACTCATTTTTGGAGTAGTAACATTACTACTTGGAAATAATATCGAATACAATGGTTGCCCTAAGAAAATTTGAGTTATAGAGTCCCGACTGTATCGCCTTTTGCCTCCATCACTGCGCTTTCCCCCTTAACTTTGCATATTAAGCCATGTGCAGAGGGC
This sequence comes from Drosophila kurseongensis, assembly GCA_018153305.1. Classification (NCBI taxonomy): domain Eukaryota; kingdom Metazoa; phylum Arthropoda; class Insecta; order Diptera; family Drosophilidae; genus Drosophila; species Drosophila kurseongensis. The sequence goes on from JAECXX010000004.1 coordinate 25,398,533, forward strand.
AAAAACCAGCACACACCAGTAAACAGAGAAAACTTTGTTGGCTGCTCGTTTGTTTGTGTTCGCCAGCACTCCCCCTTAACCCATGATAGCCGGAAAACCGCAGCAACTGTAACACCAGACACAGCAACAAGATCGCCCTGCAATTTTCCCTCGTGGCTCGCAAGTGTATTAATTTGCACCCAATGGCGGGGTACAACAGCATTTTTTGGATGGGGGTAAAACGCCGAAAACCCGGAACTAACGACCCTTTCGATGGGCGGTAGGGCGGTGGGGGCGTGGCCGAAGTGATTTGTGGCCATACAAGACAGATGGCGACCAGGGCTGGCAGAGCGATGAGATGCAGATTGAAGTTCTTACAGGCGAAGCAATTTACGCCTCAGTTCATTTGTGGAAACTAATTGGGCCAAAGTGCATTTGTGGCCTGCAATTTTCCAGCCCTGGCACTTACGGCATATGCAAATCACTCACTCAGCCGCACACGAAATACACACTTTCATATACGTACATAAACGTGAGGGAAGAGGGAAATATATCCTGTGCATGAAAGTCAGCTTACGTGGCGCATGATTTATTAAAAAACGCTCGTAAAAATGCACAGCACACTCAACGAGCACAAAAAAAAAAAAAGAGTGGAAAAAAGAAAACAGCACATCAAAGGCAGAGCAGCAACAGTATGATAGCACCCTCTATGCTGCTGCTGCAAAAATGCATGAAAAATAACTATGGAAATAAGCTGAGGCAACGGCAGAAGCAGTGGCACTACAAATAGATATGAAATTTTTAAAGCTTCCACAGCAACTCTTAACCCATGGCAGGCACAGCCTTTTCGCCCGCCCCGCCCCCTCCCCCTCCCTCCGGCACTGGCCACGCCCCCTCCTAAGGCAAACACTTAGTCGCGCATGATGAGAGTTGTGGGCGGGCGGAATATGTAGGGGGTTCTATGTGGAGGGACGATCGGCTGGGAGCCAAATTTTCCAGACCATCCATCAACTGTCAGAGTCGGGTTCATTTTTAAGCAATTTTCGCAAGCGATGCGAGGGGCGAATTTTATGCCCCTCAGATAGCTGAATGCAATAAAATGAAGAGAAGAAAAACTATTCCCTCTAAAGTTGTAAAAACAATTTCATAAATAGGAAAAAATACTGTGATAATGTTAGTTTTAAATCGCATTAAAAGAAACTTATTCCCGAAGTATGTATTTATGGACACAAATATATTTTATAAAGTCTGGAACTTTTTCAAATAACCTATTGATTGTAGCTATGAAGGTTTGGCGTTGTAGGTTTGCTATATGTAAAGTTTAACAAACTAATATTCGACTTTGGAGTTTTTTACATAGCAACTCTTTTTAAATGTTTTGGTTTAAGGCCACCCCATCTTAAATGCCGTATATTCACAATATAATATCCTTTCAACTCAAAAATTCAAATAGTATGCTTTTTTAAGCTTTTGTTAATGATAATAACTATTTTTCCTTGTGCATGCGCTTGGAATTTAGAGGAAGTTTTTCGCAGCTTTTCTATGCCACAGCCTCTCGTCATTATCATGGCTGCCGTGCTGCATCCTCTTCATGGCGGTCGGGCAATCGGAAAATGGTGAAACGACGGGCATGTTTGGTTTTCATCGCCAGTTCCTGGCAGCGCAATTTCGTATTATTAATTAGCTGCCATTCCGGCGGGAGGAGCGGATCCACTGTGTCGTCATGTCCGTGGCACATTTGTTCTGGTTAGCGGCGGTGGACAATGGTTGTGGCTGTGGACTCTGGTCCTGGGACCCTGGGCTGTGCTACCAGCAAACTGGCAGTTAACCCAATCCAAACCAGCCCAGACGGAGCGGGCCAAAGCGAACAAACTGGGCTTCATTTGCATAGCGTCATTTTGGGGAATATGTCTTGAGCCCCATTTACACCAACTAATGGATGTGGGCCATTTTAAATGACATCCACGAAATGATAAATGTGTGAGAATTAGGGCGAGGTTTTTGTTATATTTTCGTAGTCTGATACCAGTGGTTTGATAGCCAGCATATCGATTTTAGGCTAAACTGTCAAATTTGCACTTTATAGTGGCAAAAATAGTTCACTAAAACTTTTTTTTTTAATACACTTTTCAACTTATTTAATTAAAGCTTCAAACTTCTGTGGTTCCTTAAAGATTTCTAGGAACGTAGCTTTTGCTTCCCGAAACCCACACAAAATCTGCATTTTCTAACTACTTCGGCAATGGATGTAAATGGGTCATAGTAAGCGAGCCATCTGCATTTTGTTAACTGCTAATAAGTGCATATTTTCCGGCCACTCGCCGTACCGTCAAATTGCATGCATAATTTATGCAGGACTTGAGGCCAGCGTCCATATTCGCTCATCAACTGGATGTAAGCACGTACTTAGAAGGCAGTTACCGACCCTCCATTCCCCCACTAAGTTTCCCATCCATCAACCATCCATCTGCCCGACAGCCATGCAAATTGAACACGCGTTTCGCATAACCAAAAATTACACTTTCATCGTGTTTCGGGGGCGAGTCCTAGGAAGTGGGAGAGGTGGGCGGTGGAAAGTAGAAAGTGGAAAGTGGGAGGGCACTGCCCACGGATGCGGACAAGGCCGAAGGTAAATGCGGTGTTTTCTTTTGGATAATCGTGTTAAGTTCTTCTCGAGCGGAAAATATGACTGCAATAAAAATGTTACAATCTTATGATATCTCACAACCATGAGAAATATCATTAAAAAAGTACTTCTAAGATATCAAACATATTTTTGTAACATAGTCGGCGTTCATTATTCTCTGTGTAACTCGCAGGAAGAATCTCCCAACTTTCGTCTTGCCTAGTCCCCGGGCTTAAAAACTTAATAAACATCAGAACAAATTAAATAAGCGTGGAATTCGGGCCGTCCTTGGGTGGGTCAAGCACGTGCTGTTGGCCAGGCTTCTGCCATTTTGACAACGTAATTTAGTAATGTCCTGGGGCGGCAGAGTTGGAGGTTTCAAGTGTACTGGCGGAAAGCCTGCCAGCGAGCATTTGCCATTTTCTTTTAATTTTCCAACAGTTAAGCTGCCCCTTCTTGCGCGATTCTCGCTGGCAGATTTTACTGCTTAATACGCAAAGTTGCACTTTGGTTTTTATTGCACTTGGTCCAGGGGATTTGCCGACGCCTCCAGGACCTCGAGGTAGGATGCGCTGCGTCCTGAAAGCGTACAAAGTTTTGTGCACGCGCTTTCGCGCCTGAATATAGCTGCTGCGTTTTATTACGCCCCCTTACTGACAGGGGCGCAGCGAGAAAGGGGTTCTAAACGGATTTAAATGCATTTAAACCCTATTGCAGGACAGGCTTATCAAATTAAAACAGAACTAAGTATTAAGAGGACTTAATGGACAGGATATTTTGGGGAATGTTTTTACCCAGGCTTACCCTTTCGGTTATTTCTTTTGATTTAATGAATCAGTCAATGTAGGTTACAAAAATTAGCAAATAAGATAATAATTTAAATAGGTGACGTAAAATGAACATGCAACTTAAAGATAATGCTTAGAACAACAGATTTCGCGGTATAAACTACCATATTTATTAGATTCCCACTACGCTCCTGACTTTGTATCTTCCTCTTTTATGATGCTGGTGATGGCTAAGGGGTTTTAAAGTGGGTTTGGGGCGGTTAAGCATTTGCTAACAGTCCAGTGAACCGGTAATCAAAGCAAAATCAGCAGAGCACTGAAACAACTTTTTTATGCTAATTTTCACCTTAACCTCCCCTCCCCTCTGATCTTGTGTGTATGTGTGTGTGTGCTCGCTACATTAAACATTTAAATACGTTTTTAAGCAGCCTGATTCCTTTGCCCAGCGAAGCCGAGTGGGTTAAGCAGGATTCGAAAGAACGGAAAGGATTTGCAGCACTCGAGCAATAAGCCAAATTGAAGCTCGCAGATACATCCTCGCAGATGCCGGGCTACTTATCCCGCTTCCACTTCCCATTTCACTTCCTTCGCTTTTCAGTCGCCCATTGACCTGAAGCACTCCTCAACTATTAACTTTGGCGAAGATTGCGACTTTTTGGTGCTTGACTCGAAATGCAAATAGCAAGCCGAGCGCATGATACTTTCAAGTTGGCCCCGCTAAGTTGCCACTTTGCCATCTCGCAGATACTGCCTGTATCCTGTATCCTGAGTGTGTGAGTGTGTGCGGTGACGCCTTCTTTTGGAGGCGTGGCTCGGCACAAGCACTTGTCAAAGTCAACTTCACATTATGTCAAGCAGCGTTATATTCATTTTTTCAGCGCGTGTCTAGCTCCCCACCGACAACGTCTTCTTTATTTTGTCGAGCATTACATATCACCACTTACAGGGTAGCAGGGGGCCTCTTGATTTTGGGCTAATTTATGACTATAAAGAAATAATTCTTTGAATGATACATTTCATTTTTCTAGAAATTAATAACATGATTTATATATATATATAAATATATATATATTTTATAAGCTTCCTATTTTATGTACTTAACGTTGGGTCAAATGGGGAGTTTTCATTCCCAAGATAAAATTTCAGCAGAACTAGTCCAATTTAACAAGCTGCCCCTGTTTATAGGGTATTCCCCTTTTAGGACTCCTCCTCTGCTCCATTTTTTAAACATTATCATCGCCTCTGCCTCCTGGACCGCTGCCCGCTGTGAGCTAAGAGACCCATCGGCACTTGGTGCGTGTCAGGAGGGAATCCTCAGCCACCCGTCCGAAACACACCCCGAGATCCAACAGCCAGCCCTAAGGCTCCTCTGACATTTACGATATTCCTGGGCATATTTTTTTTTCGGCACCTCCTGCCGCTCGACGTGACTGTTTTATTTGATGTTAATGTGGATATGTTGATGCCGCTCCCGCTGAAGAGGTTTTACGGGCGAAAAAGTGTGGGGTGCTGTGGTGGCGTTTACTCGGGCGCCTTGGCCTGAAAGCCACAGCAGGTTAGCACATTATTCACAAAGCCAGGCCTTTAAAACCGAACCGCATCCTGAGGTTTCGCTTGCTTAATTTGCGGTTGAGCTGATACAGAAACCCACCCAGTTCGCCCTTCATTTCTCATCATAAAGTGTGTCACACACTTTAACCATTATGAATGGCTGGCGATTTATGTTTATATCCAAATATGCCAAGTGAATGAGAAATGTGCTCAAGCTACTTTTGACATTTTGTCATTTTAAGCTCTATTTCCGGTCTTTGTATTCTCCCTTTCTTCTAATGGCCTACTGTTTATAAAACTCTTGAGAAAAATTGATTATTCTCGGGCATAAATCCTAATTTTGGACAACTGCGCTTGCCGTTAAGTTAACATTCCAAGTGAGCCTCATGGGAGGATTAGGGGCAATAAATTGCCCAGAAGGAAAGCGACATGAGAAGAGAATGAAAAGAACAATTCGCTTATTGAAAATTTATTTTACCGCTTTGTTGTGGAATTTACAGACTTAATGGTCGATTGAAAAATACTTTGTCCACTGAAACGCAAAGCTCTTGATTGACTTTGACATGTTATTACATTGTTGGCAACAAACAATTTAAAAAAGCAATTATTTTCTCTTATTACTAATAGATTGTAATGATGAAATCGAAAACCTTTTTCAATTGAAGGACGTATTTTACACAGTAAATCAACACTCTTTATATGTAATTTACATAATTAAAACTAATTAATTCTCAATAAGGTGGCGAAATAAGGGATTATGCGCTTATGTTTTCATTGCAACAGAATCATTTTACCAAAATTTACTAGTACCCCGATTAGAATTGGGGAATACTTTTATGTATAGACATTTTATGTACGCTAGTTGCGGTTTAATTTTAAAATTTATTTGCCACCTTTCCTTTGCTGGCGTCAGGACTTGCCTTTTATTTTCTGCACCCACAAAACGCCACATGACACGGCCATAAAAATTGCGTTTATTTGCCCGCTTTTAAATCATTTAAGCCGCATTATATGCAGCCAATGGCAAACACACAAATGCGGGCCAAGAGAAAAGTGGGAAAGCGGGAAAGCGGGAAAGTGGGAAAGAGGGCTTGGAAAAGCGAAAAGTTCTGCCGCGTTGTTTGCGCAAACAGCTAGTGCAACTGCAGCAGCGGCGGCAGCACGCTCCACTCATATTTTCGTGTATATTTATTTATTCAGCTCTGCATTTTATTTCATTTCAGTTTATTTTCGCTCCGGCGAAACTTTTTTATTTTCAATGCATATAAATATATTTTTTGTGCCTTTTACTTCCATTTCCCGAGCGGAGAAGGCGGAAAGCAAAAACGGATACACACACAGGAAAAGCGTAAAAAATAAAACCGAAGCTGTTGCGGGCTATAACAATAAGAGGAATCTTTTTGGACTCGCATGCAGAAACCACGGCTCCAGCCCCCGGAACCACCTTGAAGCCTTTCACTTTTGCTATTTGTTCCGTCACTTCCGGTGGCAACAAAAAATGGCCGCCCGCATGCCAGGAATTCCCTCCCACCCTCTCCCCCTACCCCTGCCCAGTGCGTTTCGCATATTTGTCCACGTTGCTGAGCCTGTCCCTTCAGTTTTAACCCCGCCCCCCTTTCCGGTGAGCCGTTGCAGGCGTTTATTAAATGTCACACTGCGAATTGTCCAACGGACCTTAACTCCTCCCCTGCGGGATTTCCCTCCGCAAAAGGACAATGGCACTTGGCGCGTTTGGAGATTTCACTTTGTTGTCCGGCAGCCGGATATTTTTTGGATCCCGTACTTCTTGTTGACTTTAAGTTACACGTTTTTAGTTGTCTTCCACTCATCGTGGCATCGCTTTTTCCGCTTTAGCCGCTTTCCCACCCGCCTTTTCCCTCTGGGCCTTCACAGTGACAATTTCATTTATTTTGCCATTTTCCGTTTTACGTTTGTCACCGTTTTTTCGCTCATGAAACTCAATTACTTGACCTGCAATTGTATCTGTTGGTTTAGCCCCCTTCATGAATGCATCCTTTTGGCCCTTGACACGTTGCGTATACGCAATAATTACTGGCTGCGACCTCAGTCGCATATTTTGCATTGTTTCGTAATAACGAAAATTATTATGATGTGTCCCCAGCGAGCAATCCATTACATGAAATGCAATCACAATAAATATATTAAGTGAACCAAAATGCATTTTTCCCTTAATTATTAACGATTTCGCCACAATTAATACCCTTGTTAAATATCTTTATTGTACCAGTAAATAAGGAACGAAAATGGGTGTGTTTTTTTTATAAAACTCTCCGATAATAATCTTTAATGAAATCGTAACTAACTCAAAAATATAATATTACTAAGCTTTTTCGCGGAAATACTTCAGAAAATCGTGAAACCATATACCGATATCATGGTCCAGAGTAACTTTTTATTTTATTTGTAACTTTCCACTGCAACTTTTTATTTTATTTGCTCATAAATGAGCAAAACACAATAAAAACAAGAGGAAAACTTTATTTATTTTTAATTATTTTATAACAGCTGCCTGCCGGCATAAATACAAGTGCAAATACAACACAAGCCGAAATACAAATTCAGGCAAACGCAGAGATACCAGACATTAAATTGCACTGCAAAATAGAATGAAATTCCCCAATTAAATACTACCAAAAACGAAATCAAGGGCCCTGAACCAAATATTCAATTACAGCAACATTTTCTGCTGCGAAAGCAAATGGAAAGTGTGAAAGAGATAGCCCTTAGAAGAACGAGCAATGAAAATGTTGTACTAAATAAAACGTAGCCTCAAGTATTTTGTGGCAAGTTGTTGAAAGTAACCAAAAAAAAAAAGGCAGGGGGGCAGCAAACTTTCTGCTCTCCAAACAGATGAAGAGATTGGGTGGCTGGCTGCGAAAAGTTTGCTCAGGTGCTCTGCCACTTGTGGCACATCCTGCTCAGTGTTTATCTCTGGTTCATCGCAGCCGAGTATCAATTAGCCAAATGAAATTGCTCTCACGCTTGCTTTTCCATTTTCCGTCTCTTTTTCCAGAGCACCGCCGAACCCGTCTACTCACCCACGATGGCCGGAGGACTCTTCTCCATCGACAGGGAATTCTTCGATAGGCTGGGGACCTACGATTCCGGATTCGATATCTGGGGCGGCGAGAATCTGGAGCTGTCCTTCAAGACCTGGATGTGCGGCGGCACCCTGGAGATAGTCCCCTGCTCCCACGTGGGCCACATCTTCCGGAAACGCTCGCCCTACAAGGTGAGTGCCATCGATCAATTATTGAAAAGAAACCAGAACGGAAAATGGCAAATCATTGCGGACAGACGAGCAACCGATTCCGATAGACCCCATTGCTCATTAGGGAATGGGATGGGCATGGGGTCTGGATGGAATCTAAAGCTCTTAGCCAACATGTGTGGGCAGCCTCAGGACCAGTTACCAGTCCGGTCCAGAGCTTCGTGTTTGGTCAACAGTGGCCCAATCCTGGGGCCCGCTCCCCGTTCCCCGTTCCTCTCTCCTTTGCCAAATGGCAGCCGCAGAGCAGCAACATGGCACACATGGCACAGACATGGACTCACACATCTCCACTGACATGAACATGCATTGCGGCTGTCTTTGCAACAAGGCGATGGTGATTGTGATGGTGTGTGTGTGTTTGCGGAGTCCCCCTATTCCTCCCCTCGCCCACAAAACCATCCTCTATTCCCCCAGATCTTCCATTTCGGGCCAGCTTCAATTATCAACTGTTTACGCTTGACAAAAGTTTGGCAACTGTTTTGATGTCAATGGCGTACCACACACAATACTCCTGGAGTGGAAATAACCAATTGGGAACCTGCCAAATCCCAGGGGAGTTGGTTATCCCCAGGATAATCACTAGTAGCGAAAAGAAGTAGAAATACAGGATGACCTTAGTACTGAGGGAAAAGTAAATAGTAATAAGAAAGAATATTGAAAATAAAGTTTCTTCTCAGTTACAAAGAATTAAAGTTGAAGATGATTTATTGATTATAAAATCCCACTATTTTAATATTTATGGGCATAAATTGATTCGAATTAATTTTTAAAGAGCCATTCGTCTGTTTGAGTTAAATTATTGACATATTTCTATTGTTAAAATGAAAATCAATTATTAGCGCTCTATTGTACACCTTTTATTAACATTTTATACATCAAGGCAACTATAAAATATCAATTAATTACAAGCCGAAACAATACATTAAAACCCAAATTGAAGTCTCATTAAATGAATAATGCTCACTCAAATATCAAGCAATGCAGTTCAACTCAATAGGCTTGTCTCTAGGCAACAAAATGACACAATGCAATAGGAGTTCAAAGGAATCGCAACAGATTGCTGCATTTATCGCGCAGTTATCGATTGCGAAGAGCCCCAGAATTTACGGTCCTAGCTGGCGATTTCAATAAATGTCAGGAGCAAACATTGGGCCCACATTCGAGCTCCGAGTTCCGGTCCAAGAATGGTCCTGCTGTGCGAGAGTGCAGCAAGGCCCACAGACACCTGTACGGTGAACGCATAAACACAAAACAAGACACACAACGGGCGGACATTGTTCCGGCTTTCATGGGGAAAGGCAAAGGGGCCAAGACAGATGGCCAGGAACAACCGCAAAAGGACCGAGAACTGGCTGCCGGAGCCACCTAATGCCACTAAGCAAAAGCTACTCATTCAGGTAATTAGGCTTTGTTGTCCACTCCACTCGGTCCCTCCGACCCCGCAACCCCGCAACCCCCATCCTCCGTCCTTCGACTCTGTTTGCTGACCAAATATTTCCATTGACTCCGGCACCGTCCACTCTGGCCGTCCACTGATTGCGCTTTTCCTCCCTCCGCCCAACCACCCGCTCATGGCCATTCCATTCCGGTTCCCTTCTCCTCCTTCGATTGCAGTGGCGTTCGGGCGTGAATGTGCTGAAGAAGAACTCCGTGCGGCTGGCCGAGGTTTGGATGGATGACTACTCGCAGTACTACTACCACCGCATCGGCAACGACAAGGGCGATTGGGGCGATGTCAGCGATCGCAGGAAGCTACGGTGAGTGGATTTGGTATTTAAATAGGGCATTGTCGCAGAAAACACTCATATTCTGTTTGTGACATTGAACGTGTGTCATTCAAAAGTGATTTTAATTTACAAATTTGCATTGAAAATGAATTTCTTTATCGATATTTGATCCAAAGGAACAATATACTTTATCCCTGCTTATGGTTGGTGATCCAAAAACATTATTCTAAATAATAAGATTCGCTTTAGCGCCATTACACAAATAGGTCATAACATTGATTGCGAACATCGTTGAACTGTATTTTTAATTTGAAAAACAAAACCATTTTGCCATTGAAAAACCCGAAATAACACCTTTGTTTTCCACCCAGTGACGATCTGAAGTGCAAGAGCTTCAAGTGGTATCTGGACAACATTTACCCCGAACTCTTCATTCCCGGCGATTCGGTGGCCCATGGCGAGGTAAGTGTCCCGAGTTGCATAACAATACTAACCCAACATTCCAAGCCCCGGAGCAAGGCAAACACCCCCCAAATCTAATCCAAACCTAACGAAAACAAACGGCCACCCGTAAACACTATCCAATCCGCAGATAAGAAACCTAGGTTATGGCGGTCGCACCTGCCTGGACGCACCTGCTGGCAAGAAGCACCAGAAGAAGGCCGTGGGCACGTACCCCTGCCACCGGCAGGGAGGAAACCAGGTTTGTTAGCCCATCTCGGCAGCCCTGCGACCGCCACAAACTCCGTCCAGTCACAAGCAAACCGCGCCAGGAACAACAGCGTCTTCGGACGGCGACCCTTCCCCCTTCTCCACTCGCTCCGCTACTACTAAACTATTCAATCTGTGTCCCGAAACTAAACTAAACTCTCTCGGGCGATTGGGTGTCACACTCCCTCAGACTCCTTCCTTGACCAGCTGTTAGATGGCTCCGCTATATAGTGCCCTTAAATTGCAGATCGCCAACATGCCCAGCGGCATGTGCCTGGATGCGAAAGAGAAATCCGAAGAGGAGGCGCCGGTCTCCGTTTATGAGTGCCACGGCCAAGGAGGAAATCAGGTATCCACCTCCATGTCCACATCCTCGGAACTCTGAAAGGAGGAGGCGGCGATTCAGAGTCCCTGATTCCCGGTTTCTCGATATCGTTGCTTGGGGGAAATACTTCTGCTTCGGTTGTGTCTACATTCCTGTTTTTGAGTTGACGCTTTTTGCAATTCGTTTTATTTTTATTGTTATCTTTTTGTTAATTTTCCGCTTGCTTTATTAACTTTAGACTAAACCCAAACCCAGTTTCACACCAGACAATACTCCTTTAAATTACATCACATAACATCATCATCGCTTAACCAATTTACCATAAGGTTCAGGAACTTTGATCCGAGGATGCCCAAACTTAAAACATTATCATTTAAACTATTTTAGAAAAACCTTAAAATAAATTCCTAAATTAAAATACATTTCTTTTCTAAGGAAGTCTTATTTAAAGCGAATTCATTATAGCAACCATTTACACACAATCTAGTTAGGCACTCAACTGTTTGAAACTTTTTTGCACTGCCATTGTTTATTTAGAAAATTTGTAATTTCCGTTTATGTTGGGGTAATAATTTGTCCTAACTGTAGATCTTTTGCATAAATAACTCATCTGCAGATGATTCTTAACTTTTCACTTCTCGTAATGCTCAACTTTTCTACTTAAAACGTTATTTTTAATTAAACAACTTAACTCTTCAACTAATTTCTCCCCTTTTGTTAGCTTATAAAAACTTGTCCCCGTATTTTGTTATTGATTTTTGGTGCTTGCTGGGAAGTCCTCTTCTAAAAAGGTGTTTTTCCAAAGTGGATCCCTCGTTACAAAAATTGACAACAATAATATTTTTGTCGTTGTTAATTGCTACCCTTGTGAAAGTCCTGCGGTTTTGAGCACTAATTTTGACGGAGTTTGTGGCTACAATAACAATTATCTGTAGAGTACATAAATAATTTCGATTTATTGCTCACGGGCAAACAATTCATATTCAATTTATTTGCCTTGCATAAGTGAAAGTATTTATCAATAAAAGTTGCCAACCGAAATTGCATTGACAATTTAACAGTTTTACAGGATGCATACAAGCGCGCCAACAGAACACATATACACACACACACACACACGTTACAATTCTTACTCACACAAACACACAGAATTGCATATTTTTGAGGATTTCGGGGTCGATTTATGTCATGTCACGAAAATTAATTAAAACGCAATCAAAAATACAATGCCAAATGATAAATCATTTACATGGCTTTGGCTTTGGCTTTGGCTTTGGCTCAGCTTCCCTGTTTTTTTTTCTGCATTCAGCTATTCAAAAAAAACAACCACATTTACAATACCGATACCTCAAAAAGTCCCACAAAAAAACTTTAGTTACAAGTATGTTGAACTACAATGGAAGTACAAACAACACAAATGCAAGTAAATGAACTGCAACAATGGAATCCTGCACAGACACACACAAACTGACACCAAAACTAGAAAATATCCTATCCTTGAGGGCCACGACCTCGCGATACCCTATATTTCCATATATTGTAAATGGGTATCGATTTTTAAGTATGTAAAGTTGCTTAAGAATGTGCAAAGAAATGTGTTTAAGGACAGATCGCTCAATAGGTACATTTATTTCCACTTACATAACACACCCTTGTTTCTTACGAATAATGGGTATTAAAAACAAGCTGACTTACTTCTACGCTCACACAGATACACTGCGGATGTGTGGGAATATTGTATATTCAACATTTAAAAGGGGGAAAAGTGTTGACCTCGTTCCGCTTGCTCTAAAATCGCCCCAGACAGACAACTGCCACGCCCACTGCCCAAAGCAGCGCCCACACACACAATGCTACAAAATAGAAGCCACATTTAAAGGGGGAAAAGTACGAAAAAAGATTCCTCCAAATGTTTGTTTGCTCTCGGAAATGCGGCTAAAATAATCAACATTTGCCAGTCAGACACATAAGCGCAGAAAGAGCTGCGTTTTCGCTTTTTTACACGCAAATTTTAATTTCGCACATCGTAAAATTTAGCAAGGGAACCCAGCCAAATGGCAAAAGGGGAAATAAAACGCTTTCGACTGCCACGTCAAAGGACAGCTCCACCGAAAAGTGGGTGGCAAAAGCGGGCCGTCGGTGTACTGTACTGTCCACATAATGAAAGTATTCCCGTCATGCGGAAAAAAAACGCGTCTAGGCTAGCAAAAATATTTTTGCCCACCCCGCAAACAAATTTGTTCAGTGGGCGAAACAAAAAATGAAGCTACATAAAAAGTACACTAGATAAAAACTGGAGAGTGGTAAAAAACGTAATTAAAAACGCATCTCGCGCTCACACAGAAAACGCAATACGAGCGCAGGGATAAGGGAAAACGGTGATAAAAGAAATGCAAATTGAGACCGCCAAGGACGACAGTCGAGAGGGGGGCAGTGGGGTAGTAAACCTAAGCAATGAGGGAGGATGAACACGATGTATAATCGGTGCAAAGGAAAACGTCCTTGGACGGCCGGTGAAAGACAGAGCTTAAAGCAAAGGGATATTTCATGGGAAACGTTATTATTAGACTGGGCATTCACTTCATTAAATCTCTTAATAATAAATATCGACCAATGAATCATAACTAAGAGTGTATTTTGATAAATCGACCTTTGCACTCTAGAAAAAAAATACTATCGTTATAAAATCAGTAACAAAACAGGTCATACATTCAGGTCGACTCTTTTTTTTTACTCGCTTTAACAATTGGAATTGAACGTGGAACCAGGAGTCCTCGAAACTGCCTTTATTGAACCGGTCATACAATAACAGTAATTATTCATGGTACAAGCCCTGCGCTGACCAATCTCATCATTATTCCAGTCCTGGCATCATTATAAACAAAATAAAGATGGGGCCATCCGGCTGGCGGTGCGGAAGCGGAAATGGTAACACAAAATGGCGGCTGGTCACGACCTGACAGCGAAAAGGGGCGGGCGGGCTAGGCAGGGGGCGTGGCAGGAGCAGGGCAAACAAAGGCAATTTCAGTCACCAGCAGAATCTGAACCGAGCACAGGCCATCTGGCATTGGCAACGTGTTTTAAATTATAAATAATCATGGCCGGCGAGTTTCAGACAAAATCCAGACTCACACAGACGCGCCCACCCCCACACACTCTTACACACACTTACACACAGACAGAGGCAAGGATATACACACGCAAACACACAAGCACAAAACCGAGCTGCTTTTTGGCATTTAATTGAATTAAACATAAGTGTGTAATAAGTTGTGCGATTGTAGCCCTGGAAAAACTTTTGGCAACTGGCAAACGCATTCCCCGCCCTTACAATTTATATTAATGTCCTTCCCTCGCTTTTCCCAGTACTGGATGCTGAGCAAGGCGGGCGAAATTCGACGCGACGACTCCTGTCTCGATTATGCCGGCAAGGATGTGACGCTCTTTTCCTGCCACGGCGGCAAAGGAAATCAGGTGAGTGGGTAAAATATGTGCATTGCATAAAAGAATAGGGAGAATTTAAGCTCTGAGAAACACTATGAAAAGGTGCTTTTAAATATTTGAAAATTGTTTTAGTTTCATAGAATACGAGAATTAACCGGGGTACGATTAAAACCTCAGGGAATCTGCATTAAATATTATCAAAATTTTAAGCAGATTTCCGAATTGAAATTGTCGGATGCCAGGGATTAATTCCTCAAAATTAAGCCAGTTTTATGAAAGTCTTGCAAAATATCTTCTTACGTTTAAATTTGCCAGCCAATAATATGCTTTATAATATTTTTTATTTTTCATCATGGAATATTCATTCCATTTTGAATGATTTAAATGATTTGTCCTCATGTCAATGAGTATTTCATTTTGAATGATTTGAAAGATAAATAGACCGATTAATTGACCAAATTGTTTAACATTTTGTTAGGGATGCATCTGCCTTCAAAGTGACAATTAGACTAACCGAATCCGCTCCTCGTTTCAGTTCTGGACTTTCCGCGAGAACACAAAGCAGCTGCACCACGGCACCTCCGGCAAGTGCCTGGCCATCAGCGAGAGCAAGGACAAGCTGCTGATGGAGGAGTGCAACACCAGCCTCGGCCGCCAACAGTGGACCCTCGAGAACTACGACAGCTCCAAGTTGTGAGGCTACTTCTATGCGAGGGGCAACCTCCTGTTGCCCACTTCGCGGCGGCACCAACAACCACATGCATAGCGGCAGGACCAGAAAAGGAAGCGCAGGCAGGACATGAGGTGGCGGCAGGAGTTGGAGTAGTTAGATTCCCCCGAGGCATGTGCAATAGGGAGTGGGAGGAGGAGGGGAACGAGTGGATTGTAGCAGCAGCATTACTTGCCATGCTATATAAATATTATTAAAATTTATATGTTTCCAAACAACAGAATAGACGTTACTTAGCCCTAAGTACCACACACCCACAGACTAGACAAACAGACCCTGAAAAGATAACGACTGCTGTACAGTAGCTATAAGTTGATAAGTTTTCTAGACCTAAGTCGGAGCACTTAGGATTAGGTTAATGGAGCCAGGCCCAAGGACAATTGCTGGCCAACAAAACGAAGTCGTAGCGCAATTTTGCATTTAAATTTGTAAACATTTAGCACAATTTACGGAAAGCGTGAACCTTGTCTCTGTGTACTTGACTTATTCCCATGGCCAACGACAGGCGAAAGATGTCCGGATTATTTATGAATTTTACAAATGTCATCAAATGGCTCTGCGAAAGCCTCATTCCAAATATATGTTTTAGTAAGTAAGCCCTAGACTAAGTCTGAGTTGGAAAGCATTTGGTGATAGCCTTTGTTTCGCCTGTACTCCCATTTATAATTTCCTATACCTACCTAAATATCTTAAATGGCGAACCAAAATTTTGATTTAAATTATTTTCGTACGATTTAGGGACAGTCTTGTGTTGCTTAATTTTTAGACGAGGAGCGTTGCAAACCTTATGCCAAATTACGTTTAGATGTGTTCTTTTTATCAAAACGACAACATATCCTATTTGTTGGACAATGCCAGCTTGTAGTACTTACAAATATCAGTTTCCAAACTACCGATATCACACAAAATATATAGCGTTAGTCCCTAGAGGTTAGTCCTTAATGCAAATGTGCATAGTGCCTTCTATTTATAACGGACGCATTCTTCACAGCGACTGTGTAAATACTGTACCGTACAATTCCATATCGCATCCTGCAGAATGTGTACATAACTATGATGAAATACTGTTTTATTCAAGACTAAAACGTACATATTATATTCAGATGGTAGCCAAGAGTTACGCGATGATTTTCATTTACTATGTATTATTCCATCTAGCGAGCTTCACTGTAGGCGGCATTTACATTTTACGTACGAAACCAAAAGCCATAGGAAGTGGTCGAAAACCTTTTTTTAAACTAAACTTTAAATAGTTAACTAAGCGCGTAGTAAATGTGTAGTAAGAATGCAAATATTGTGCAAGGAATCAGATAAAGTTATAAATAAAAATACGTGAATTGAAAATGTGTTTGACTTTTCTATTTTAGCTCTAGCCATCTATGGGAAGGGTGGCGAACAATGCCGAGCCACCTGGCGCTCGTGTTTGTCCTATGTAAAAGTCTTGTAGAATTCCCCAAGTAAAACTGATGTTTCCCAGGGTTTTGATAAAAAAAACCCAAATAAAAGTTGATTTTTCCGGATCTTCGGAATTTGCTAAAAATCGACTGATTTGAAATTTTTTAGCTGTGAATACCACCCTATTGCAAATTTTATAACGAATTTTAAGAGGTATGCCATTTCACAATGGGACAATTTTTTCCCATGGTTTTGATCAAAAAACCGAATTAACAACTCCCAACCCACAGTAAAAGTTTTGCATAAATAGAATGTACAATTTTTTTATTTTTTAAACATATAATTTATTAATCGAAATGTCTTAATTAAATACAGGAAAGCAGAAAGGAGATCAGGATCAGCATTGTCAAGGAAGTTTCCATGGGTATTTGGGCCTAGCTTCAGTGTCGTCTTCAAGGATATCCGTGATTTACCAGTCTCCGTATCCTTGCCCTCCAGCTCACCAACGAAGATATATATTAGGCGATTTCCTACTACCATTACCTTATACCTGACCATCAATAATAAATTAATTTACTTTCTCCTAGATAAAATGATTATAATAACTGTTAATATAAAGATAGCATAAGATTAAGGTAAGATCTTTTTAAGAATAAGCACATTGCATTTATTTTATCCTAAAACTACATACTTTATTTATTTATAATATACATTGTTTTAAATAAAAAATAATTTTATATCATAATAAAAATTCGTTTTTCATTGGGATTGTGTTTTAGGGCTTTCAGGTGGGAGAATAATTTTTAAATTTTGTAGCTGTGAATGCAACTCGATTGGAAATTTTATAACGAATTCAACGATGTATGGCATTTTAACATTTGACAATTATTTCCCAGGCTTTTGATAAAAAACCGAAATAAAAGTTGATTTTTCCGGATCTTCGGATTTCAGCATTTTTGATAAGGGGTTACATCATTAATATTTGCCAAAAATCGACTGATTTGAAATTTTTTAGCTGTGAATGCCATCCGATTGGAAATTTTATAACGAATTCAACGAGGTATGACATTCCACCATGGGACTCATGTTTCCCAGGGTATTGATCAAAAAACGGAAATAAAAGTTGATTTTTCCGGATCTTCGGATTTCAGCATTTTTGATAAGGGGTTACATCATTAATATTTGCCAAAAATCGACTGATATGAAATTTTTTAGCTGTGAATGCCATCCGATTGGAAATTTTATAACGAATTCAACGATGTATGGCATTCCACAATGGGACTATTTGTTCCCAGGGTTTTGATCAAAAAACCGAAATAAAAGTTGATTTTTCCGGATCTTCGGATTTTAGCATTTTTGATAAGGGGTTACATCATTAATATTTGCCAAAAATCGACTGATTTGAAATTTTTTAGCTGTGAATGCCATCCGATTGGAAATTTTATAACGAATTCAACGATGTATGGCATTCCACAATGGGACTATTTGTTTCCAGGGTTTTGATCAAAAAACGGAAATAAAAGTTGATTTTTCCGGATCTTCGGATTTCAGCATTTTTGATAAGGGGTTACATCATTAATATTTGCCAAAAATCGACTGATTTGAAATTTTTTAGCTGTGAATGCCATCCGATTGGAAATTTTATAACGAATTCAACGAGGTATGACATTCCACCATGGGACTGTTGTTTCCCAGGGTTTTGATCAAAAAACGGAAATAAAAGTCGATTTTTCCGGATCTTCGGATTTCAGCATTTTTGATAAGGGGTTACATCATTAATATTTGCCAAAAATCGACTGATTTGAAATTTTTTAGCTGTGAATGCCATCCGATTGGAAATTTTATAACGAATTCAACGAGGTATGACATTCCACCATGGGACTCTTGTTTCCCAGGGTATTGATCAAAAAACGGAAATAAAAGTTGATTTTTCCGGATCTTCGGAATTCAGCATTTTTGATAAGGGGTTACATCATTAATATTTGCCAAAAATCGACTGATATGAAATTTTTTAGCTGTGAATGCCATCCGATTGGAAATTTTATAACGAATTCAACGATGTATGGCATTCCACAATGGGACTATTTGTTCCCAGGGTTTTGATCAAAAAACCGAAATAAAAGTTGATTTTTCCGGATCTTCGGATTTTAGCCATTTTGATAAGGGGTTACATCATTAATATTTGCCAAAAATCGACTGATTTGAAATTTTTTAGCTGTGAATGCCATCCGATTGGAAATTTTATAACGAATTCAACGAGGTATGACATTCCACCATGGGACTGTTGTTTCCCAGGCTTTTGATAAAAAACCGAAATAAAAGTTGATTTTTCCGGATCTTCGGATTTCAGCATTTTTGATAAGGGGTTACATCATTAATATTTGCCAAAAATCGACTGATATGAAATTTTTTAGTTGTGAATGCCATCCGATTGGAAATTTTATAACGAATTCAACGATGTATGGCATTCCACAATGGGACTATTTGTTTCCAGGGTTTTGATCAAAAAACGGAAATAAAAGTTGATTTTTCCGGATCTTCGGATTTCAGCATTTTTGATAAGGGGTTACATCATTAATATTTGCCAAAAATCGACTGATTTGAAATTTTTTAGCTGTGAATGCCATCCGATTGGAAATTTTATAACGAATTCAACGAGGTATGACATTCCACCATGGGACTGTTGTTTCCCAGGGTTTTGATCAAAAAACGGAAATAAAAGTCGATTTTTCCGGATCTTCGGATTTCAGCATTTTTGATAAGGGGTTACATCATTAAAATTTGCCAAAAATCGACTGATTTGAAATTTTTTAGCTGTGAATGCCATCCGATTGGAAATTTTATAACGAATTCAACGAGGTATGACATTCCACCATGGGACTGTTGTTTCCCAGGTTATTGATCAAAAAACGGAAATAAAAGTTGATTTTTCCGGATCTTCGGATTTCAGCATTTTTGATAAGGGGTTACATCATTAATATTTGCCAAAAATCGACTGATTTAAAATTTTTTAGCTGTGAATGCCATCCGATTGGAAATTTTATAACGAATTCAACGAGGTATGACATTCCACCATGGGACTCTTGTTTCCCAGGGTATTGATCAAAAAACGGAAATAAAAGTTGATTTTTCCGGATCTTCGGATTTCAGCATTTTTGATAAGGGGTTACATCATTAATATTTGCCAAAAATCGACTGATATGAAATTTTTTAGCTGTGAATGCCATCCGATTGGAAATTTTATAACGAATTCAACGATGTATGGCATTCCACAATGGGACTATTTGTTCCCAGGGTTTTGATCAAAAAACCGAAATAAAAGTTGATTTTTCCGGATCTTCGGATTTTAGCCATTTTGATAAGGGGTTACATCATTAATATTTGCCAAAAATCGACTGATTTGAAATTTTTTAGCTGTGAATGCCATCCGATTGGAAATTTTATAACGAATTCAACGAGGTATGACATTCCACCATGGGACTGTTGTTTCCCAGGGTTTTGATCAAAAAACGGAAATAAAAGTTGATTTTTCCGGATCTTCGGATTTCAGCATTTTTGATAAGGGGTTACATCATTAATATTTGCCAAAAATCGACTGATATGAAATTTTTTAGCTGTGAATGCCATCCGATTGGAAATCTTATAACGAATTCAACGATATATGGCATTCCACAATGGGACTATTTGTTCCCAGGGTTTTGATCAAAAAACCGAAATAAAAGTTGATTTTTCGGATCTTCGGATTTTAGCATTTTTGATAAGGGGTTACATCATTAATATTTGCCAAAAATCGACTGATATGAAATTTTTTAGCTGTTTATGCCATCCGATTGGAAATTTTATAACGAATTCAACGATGTATGGCATTCCACAATGTCATACCTCGTTGAATTCGTTATAAAATTTCCAATCGGATGGCATTCACAGCTAAAAAATTTCAAATCAGTCGATTTTTGGCAAATATTAATGATGTAACCCTTATCAAAAATGCTGAAATCCGAAGATCCGGAAAAATCGACTTTTATTTCCGTTTTTTGAACAAAACCCTGGGAAACAACAGTCCCATGGTGGAATGTCATACCTCGTTGAATTCGTTCTAAAATTTCCAATCGGATGGCATTCACAGCTAAAAAATTTCAAATCAGTCGATTTTTGGCAAATATTAATGATGTAACCCCTTATCAAAAATGGTGAAATCCGAAGATCCGGAAAAATCAACTTTTATTTCCGTTTTTTGATCAAAACCCTGGGAACAAATAGTCCCATTGTGGAATGCCATACATCGTTGAATTCGTTATAAAATTTCCAATCGGATGGCATTCACAGCTAAAAATTTCATATCAGTCGATTTTTGGCAAATATTAATGATGTAACCCCTTATCAAAAATGCTAAAATCCGAAGATCCGAAAAAATCAACTTTTATTTCGGTTTTTTTATCAAAAGCCTGGGAAATAATTGTCAAATGTTGGAATGCCATACATCGTTGAATTCGTTATAAAATTTCCAATCGAGTGGCATTCACAGCTACAAAATTTAAAAATTATTCTCCCACCTGAAAGCCCTAAAACACAATCCCAATGAAAAACGAATTTTTATTATGATATAAAATTATTTTTTATTTAAAACAATGTATATTATAAATAAATAAAGTATGTAGTTTTAGGATAAAATAAATGCAATGTGCTTATTCTTAAAAAGATCTTACCTTAATCTTATGCTAAATTTATATTAACAGTTATTATAATCATTTTATCTAGGAGAAAGTAAATTAATTTATTATTGATGGTCAGGTATAAGGTAATGGTAGTAGGAAATCGCCTAATATATATCTTCGTTGGTGAGCTGGAGGGCAAGGATACGGAGACTGGTAAATCACGGATATCCTTGAAGACGACACTGAAGCTAGGCCCAAATACCCATGGAAACTTCCTTGACAATGCTGATCCTGATCTCCTTTCTGCTTTCCTGTATTTAATTAAGACATTTCGATTAATAAATTATATGTTTAAAAAATAAAAAAATTGTACATTCTATTTATGCAAAACTTTTACTGTGGGTTGGGAGTTGTTAATTCGGTTTTTTGATCAAAACCATGGGAAAAAATTGTCCCATTGTGAAATGGCATACCTCTTAAAATTCGTTATAAAATTTGCAATAGGGTGGTATTCACAGCTAAAAAATTTCAAATCAGTCGATTTGAGAGATCAGGATCAGCATTGTCAAGGAAGTTTCCATGGGTATTTGGGCCTAGCTTCAGTGTCGTCTTCAAGGATATCCGTGATTTACCAGTCTCCGTATCCTTGCCCTCCAGCTCACCAACGAAGATATATATTAGGCGATTTCCTACTACCATTACCATATACCTGACCATCAATAATAAATTAATTTACTTTCTCCTAGATAAAATGATTATAATAACTGTTAATATAAATTTAGCATAAGATTAAGGTAAGATCTTTTTAAGAATAAGCACA
Source organism: Drosophila kurseongensis (assembly GCA_018153305.1). Lineage (NCBI taxonomy): Eukaryota > Metazoa > Arthropoda > Insecta > Diptera > Drosophilidae > Drosophila > Drosophila kurseongensis. Next base: position 25,420,576 of record JAECXX010000004.1, read on the forward strand.
TTGCATTTATTTTATCCTAAAACTACATACTTTATTTATTTATAATATACATTGTTTTAAATAAAAAATAATTTTATATCATAATAAAAATTCGTTTTTCATTGGGATTGTGTTTTAGGGCTTTCAGGTGGGAGAATAATTTTTAAATTTTGTAGCTGTGAATGCCACTCGATTGGAAATTTTATAACGAATTCAACGATGTATGGCATTCCAACATTTGACAATTATTTCCCAGGCTTTTGATAAAAAAACCGAAATAAAAGTTGATTTTTTCGGATCTTCGGATTTTAGCATTTTTGATAAGGGGTTACATCATTAATATTTGCCAAAAATCGACTGATATGAAATTTTTTAGCTGTGAATGCCATCCGATTGGAAATTTTATAATTTTATCAGCATTGTCAAGGAAGTTTCCATGGGTATTTGGGCCTAGCTTCAGTGTCGTCTTCAAGGATATCCGTGATTTACCAGTCTCCGTATCCTTGCCCTCCAGCTCACCAACGAAGATATATATTAGGCGATTTCCTACTACCATTACCATATACCTGACCATCAATAATAAATTAATTTACTTTCTCCTAGATAAAATGATTATAATAACTGTTAATATAAATTTAGCATAAGATTAAGGTAAGATCTTTTTAAGAATAAGCACATTGCATTTATTTTATCCTAAAACTACATACTTTATTTATTTATAATATACATTGTTTTAAATAAAAAATAATTTTATATCATAATAAAAATTCGTTTTTCATTGGGATTGTGTTTTAGGGCTTTCAGGTGGGAGAATAATTTTTAAATTTTGTAGCTGTGAATGCCACTCGATTGGAAATTTTATAACGAATTCAACGATGTATGGCATTCCAACATTTGACAATTATTTCCCAGGCTTTTGATAAAAAAACCGAAATAAAAGTTGATTTTTTCGGATCTTCGGATTTTAGCATTTTTGATAAGGGGTTACATCATTAATATTTGCCAAAAATCGACTGATATGAAATTTTTAGCTGTGAATGCCATCCGATTGGAAATTTTATAACGAATTCAACGATGTATGGCATTCCACAATGGGACTATTTGTTCCCAGGGTTTTGATCAAAAAACGGAAATAAAAGTTGATTTTTCCGGATCTTCGGATTTCAGCATTTTTGATAAGGGGTTACATCATTAATATTTGCCAAAAATCGACTGATTTGGAATTTTTTAGCTGTGAATGCCATCCGATTGGAAATTTTATAACGAATTCAACGAGGTATGACATTCCACCATGGGACTGTTGTTTCCCAGGGTTTTGATCAAAAAACGGAAATAAAAGTCGATTTTTCCGGATCTTCGGATTTCAGCATTTTTGATAAGGGGTTACATCATTAATATTTGCCAAAAATCGACTGATTTGAAATTTTTTAGCTGTGAATGCCATCCGATTGGAAATTTTATAACGAATTCAACGAGGTATGACATTCCACCATGGGACTGTTGTTTCCCAGGGTTTTGATCAAAAAACGGAAATAAAAGTCGATTTTTCCGGATCTTCGGATTTCAGCATTTTTGATAAGGGGTTACATCATTAATATTTGCCAAAAATCGACTGATTTGAAATTTTTTAGCTGTGAATGCCATCCGATTGGAAATTTTATAACGAATTCAACGATGTATGGCATTCCACAATGGGACTATTTGTTCCCAGGGTTTTGATCAAAAAACGGAAATAAAAGTTGATTTTTCCGGATCTTCGGATTTCAGCATTTTTGATAAGGGGTTACATCATTAATATTTGCCAAAAATCGACTGATTTGATTTTCCATGGTGGAATGTCATACCTCGTTGAATTCGTTATAAAATTTCCAATCGGATGGCATTCACAGCTAAAAAATTCAGGATCAGCATTGTCAAGGAAGTTTCCATGGGTATTTGGGCCTAGCTTCAGTGTCGTCTTCAAGGATATCCGTGATTTACCAGTCTCCGTATCCTTGCCCTCCAGCTCACCAACGAAGATATATATTAGGCGATTTCCTACTACCATTACCATATACCTGACCATCAATAATAAATTAATTTACTTTCTCCTAGATAAAATGATTATAATAACTGTTAATATAAATTTAGCATAAGATTAAGGTAAGATCTTTTTAAGAATAAGCACATTGCATTTATTTTATCCTAAAACTACATACTTTATTTATTTATAATATACATTGTTTTAAATAAAAAATAATTTTATATCATAATAAAAATTCGTTTTTCATTGGGATTGTGTTTTAGGGCTTTCAGGTGGGAGAATAATTTTTAAATTTTGTAGCTGTGAATGCCACTCGATTGGAAATTTTATAACGAATTCAACGATGTATGGCATTCCAACATTTGACAATTATTTCCCAGGCTTTTGATAAAAAAACCGAAATAAAAGTTGATTTTTTCGGATCTTCGGATTTTAGCATTTTTGATAAGGGGTTACATCATTAATATTTGCCAAAAATCGACTGATTTGAAATTTTTTAGCTGTGAATGCCATCCGATTGGAAATTTTATAACGAATTCAACGAGGTATGACATTCCACCATGGGACTGTTGTTTCCCAGGGTTTTGATCAAAAAACGGAAATAAAAGTCGATTTTTCCGGATCTTCGGATTTCAGCATTTTTGATAAGGGGTTACATCATTAATATTTGCCAAAAATCGACTGATTTGAAATTTTTTAGCTGTGAATGCCATCCGATTGGAAATTTTATAACGAATTCAACGATGTATGGCATTCCACAATGGGACTATTTGTTCCCAGGGTTTTGATCAAAAAACGGAAATAAAAGTTGATTTTTCCGGATCTTCGGATTTCAGCATTTTTGATAAGGGGTTACATCATTAATATTTGCCAAAAATCGACTGATTTGAAATTTTTTAGCTGTGAATGCCATCCGATTGGAAATTTTATAACGAATTCAACGAGGTATGACATTCCACCATGGGACTCTTGTTTCCCAGGGTATTGATCAAAAAACGGAAATAAAAGTTGATTTTTCCGGATCTTCGGATTTCAGCATTTTTGATAAGGGGTTACATCATTAATATTTGCCAAAAATCGACTGATTTGAAATTTTTTAGCTGTGAATGCCATCCGATTGGAAATTTTATAACGAATTCAACGAGGTATGACATTCCACCATGGGACTCATGTTTCCCAGGGTATTGATCAAAAAACGGAAATAAAAGTTGATTTTTCCGGATCTTCGGATTTCAGCATTTTTGATAAGGGGTTACATCATTAATATTTGCCAAAAATCGACTGATATGAAATTTTTAGCTGTGAATGCCATCCGATTGGAAATTTTATAACGAATTCAACGATGTATGGCATTCCACAATGGGACTATTTGTTCCCAGGGTTTTGATCAAAAAACCGAAATAAAAGTTGATTTTTCCGGATCTTCGGATTTTAGCATTTTTGATAAGGGGTTACATCATTAATATTTGCCAAAAATCGACTGATATGAAATTTTTTAGCTGTTTATGCCATCCGATTGGAAATTTTATAACGAATTCAACGATGTATGGCATTCCACAATGGGACTAAAAATCGACTGATTTGAAATTTTTTAGCTGTGAATACCACCCTATTGCAAATTTTATAACGAATTTTAAGAGGTATGCCATTTCACAATGGGACAATTTTTTCCCATGGTTTTGATCAAAAAACCGAATTAACAACTCCCAACCCACAGTAAAAGTTTTGCATAAATAGAATGTACAATTTTTTTATTTTTTAAACATATAATTTATTAATCGAAATGTCTTAATTAAATACAGGAAAGCAGAAAGGAGATCAGGATCAGCATTGTCAAGGAAGTTTCCATGGGTATTTGGGCCTAGCTTCAGTGTCGTCTTCAAGGATATCCGTGATTTACCAGTCTCCGTATCCTTGCCCTCCAGCTCACCAACGAAGATATATATTAGGCGATTTCCTACTACCATTACCTTATACCTGACCATCAATAATAAATTAATTTACTTTCTCCTAGATAAAATGATTATAATAACTGTTAATATAAAGATAGCATAAGATTAAGGTAAGATCTTTTTAAGAATAAGCACATTGCATTTATTTTATCCTAAAACTACATACTTTATTTATTTATAATATACATTGTTTTAAATAAAAAATAATTTTATATCATAATAAAAATTCGTTTTTCATTGGGATTGTGTTTTAGGGCTTTCAGGTGGGAGAATAATTTTTAAATTTTGTAGCTGTGAATGCCACTCGATTGGAAATTTTATAACGAATTCAACGATGTATGGCATTCCAACATTTGACAATTATTTCCCAGGCTTTTGATAAAAAAACCGAAATAAAAGTTGATTTTTTCGGATCTTCGGATTTTAGCATTTTTGATAAGGGGTTACATCATTAATATTTGCCAAAAATCGACTGATATGAAATTTTTTAGCTGTGAATGCCATCCGATTGGAAATTTTATAATTTTATCAGCATTGTCAAGGAAGTTTCCATGGGTATTTGGGCCTAGCTTCAGTGTCGTCTTCAAGGATATCCGTGATTTACCAGTCTCCGTATCCTTGCCCTCCAGCTCACCAACGAAGATATATATTAGGCGATTTCCTACTACCATTACCATATACCTGACCATCAATAATAAATTAATTTACTTTCTCCTAGATAAAATGATTATAATAACTGTTAATATAAATTTAGCATAAGATTAAGGTAAGATCTTTTTTAAGAATAAGCACATTGCATTTATTTTATCCTAAAACTACATACTTTATTTATTTATAATATACATTGTTTTAAATAAAAAATAATTTTATATCATAATAAAAATTCGTTTTTCATTGGGATTGTGTTTTAGGGCTTTCAGGTGGGAGAATAATTTTTAAATTTTGTAGCTGTGAATGCCACTCGATTGGAAATTTTATAACGAATTCAACGATGTATGGCATTCCAACATTTGACAATTATTTCCCAGGCTTTTGATAAAAAAACCGAAATAAAAGTTGATTTTTTCGGATCTTCGGATTTTAGCATTTTTGATAAGGGGTTACATCATTAATATTTGCCAAAAATCGACTGATATGAAATTTTTAGCTGTGAATGCCATCCGATTGGAAATTTTATAACGAATTCAACGATGTATGGCATTCCACAATGGGACTATTTGTTCCCAGGGTTTTGATCAAAAAACGGAAATAAAAGTTGATTTTTCCGGATCTTCGGATTTCAGCATTTTTGATAAGGGGTTACATCATTAATATTTGCCAAAAATCGACTGATTTGGAATTTTTTAGCTGTGAATGCCATCCGATTGGAAATTTTATAACGAATTCAACGAGGTATGACATTCCACCATGGGACTGTTGTTTCCCAGGGTTTTGATCAAAAACGGAAATAAAAGTCGTTTTTCCGGATCTTCGGATTTCAGCATTTTTGATAAGGGGTTACATCATTAATATTTGCCAAAATCGACTGATTTGAAATTTTTAGCTGTGAATGCCATCCGATTGGAAATTTTATAACGAATTCAACGAGGTATGACATTCCACCATGGGACTGTTGTTTCCCAGGGTTTTGATCAAAAACGGAAATAAAAGTCGATTTTTCCGGATCTTCGATTTCGCATTTTGATAAGGGGTTACATCATTAATATTTGCCAAAATCACGAAATTTAGCAGCTCGTAAATATAAGAATTCACGTATGCTTCATGGGACTTTTTTCGGGTTTTGATCAAAACGGAAATAAGTCGATTTTTCCGATTTCGTTTCGATTTTTGTAAGGGGTTACATCATTATATTTGAAAATCACTGATTTGATTTTTAGCTGTGAATGCCATCCATTGGAATTTTATAACGAATTCAACGGTATGACATTCCACCATGGGACTGTTGTTTCCCGGTTTTGATCAAAACGGAAATAAAGTCGATTTTCCGGATCTTCGATTTAGCATTTTTGATAAGGGGTTACATCATTAATATTTGCCAAAAATCGACTGATTTGAAATTTTTTAGCTGTGAATGCCATCCGATTGGAAATTTTATAACGAATTCAACGATGTATGGCATTCCACAATGGGACTATTTGTTCCCAGGGTTTTGATCAAAAAACGGAAATAAAAGTTGATTTTTCCGGATCTTCGGATTTCAGCATTTTTGATAAGGGGTTACATCATTAATATTTGCCAAAAATCGACTGATTTGGAATTTTTTAGCTGTGAATGCCATCCGATTGGAAATTTTATAACGAATTCAACGAGGTATGACATTCCACCATGGGACTGTTGTTTCCCAGGGTTTTGATAAAAAAACCGAAATAAAAGTTGATTTTTTCGGATCTTCGGATTTTAGCATTTTTGATAAGGGGTTACATCATTAATATTTGCCAAAAATCGACTGATATGAAATTTTTTAGCTGTGAATGCCATCCGATTGGAAATTTTATAACGAATTCAACGATGTATGGCATTCCACAATGGGACTATTTGTTCCCAGGGTTTTGATCAAAAAACGGAAATAAAAGTTGATTTTTCCGGATCTTCGGATTTCAGCATTTTTGATAAGGGGTTACATCATTAATATTTGCCAAAAATCGACTGATTTGGAATTTTTTAGCTGTGAATGCCATCCGATTGGAAATTTTATAACGAATTCAACGAGGTATGACATTCCACCATGGGACTGTTGTTTCCCAGGGTTTTGATCAAAAAACGGAAATAAAAGTCGATTTTTCCGGATCTTCGGATTTCAGCATTTTTGATAAGGGGTTACATCATTAATATTTGCCAAAAATCGACTGATTTGAAATTTTTTAGCTGTGAATGCCATCCGATTGGAAATTTTATAACGAATTCAACGAGGTATGACATTCCACCATGGGACTGTTGTTTCCCAGGGTTTTGATCAAAAAACGGAAATAAAAGTCGATTTTTCCGGATCTTCGGATTTCAGCATTTTTGATAAGGGGTTACATCATTAATATTTGCCAAAAATCGACTGATTTGAAATTTTTTAGCTGTGAATGCCATCCGATTGGAAATTTTATAACGAATTCAACGATGTATGGCATTCCACAATGGGACTATTTGTTCCCAGGGTTTTGATCAAAAAACGGAAATAAAAGTTGATTTTTCCGGATCTTCGGATTTCAGCATTTTTGATAAGGGGTTACATCATTAATATTTGCCAAAAATCGACTGATTTGGAATTTTTTAGCTGTGAATGCCATCCGATTGGAAATTTTATAACGAATTCAACGAGGTATGACATTCCACCATGGGACTGTTGTTTCCCAGGGTTTTGATCAAAAAACGGAAATAAAAGTCGATTTTTCCGGATCTTCGGATTTCAGCATTTTTGATAAGGGGTTACATCATTAATATTTGCCAAAAATCGACTGATTTGAAATTTTTTAGCTGTGAATGCCATCCGATTGGAAATTTTATAACGAATTCAACGAGGTATGACATTCCACCATGGGACTGTTGTTTCCCAGGGTTTTGATCAAAAAACGGAAATAAAAGTCGATTTTTCCGGATCTTCGGATTTCAGCATTTTTGATAAGGGGTTACATCATTAATATTTGCCAAAAATCGACTGATTTGAAATTTTTTAGCTGTGAATGCCATCCGATTGGAAATTTTATAACGAATTCAACGATGTATGGCATTCCACAATGGGACTATTTGTTCCCAGGGTTTTGATCAAAAAACGGAAATAAAAGTTGATTTTTCCGGATCTTCGGATTTCAGCATTTTTGATAAGGGGTTACATCATTAATATTTGCCAAAAATCGACTGATATGAAATTTTTTAGCTGTGAATGCCATCCGATTGGAAATTTTATAACGAATTCAACTATGTATGGCATTCCACAATGGGACTATTTGTTCCCAGGGTTTTGATCAAAAAACCGAAATAAAAGTTGATTTTTCCGGATCTTCGGATTTTAGCATTTTTGATAAGGGGTTACATCATTAATAATTGCCAAAAATCGACTGATATGAAATTTTTTAGCTGTTTATGCCATCCGATTGGAAATTTTATAACGAATTCAACGATGTATGGCATTCCACAATGGGACTAAAAATCGACTGATTTGAAATTTTTTAGCTGTGAATACCACCCTATTGCAAATTTTATAACGAATTTTAAGAGGTATGCCATTTCACAATGGGACAATTTTTTCCCATGGTTTTGATCAAAAAACCGAATTAACAACTCCCAACCCACAGTAAAAGTTTTGCATAAATAGAATGTACAATTTTTTTTATTTTTTAAACATATAATTTATTAATCGAAATGTCTTAATTAAATACAGGAAAGCAGAAAGGAGATCAGGATCAGCATTGTCAAGGAAGTTTCCATGGGTATTTGGGCCTAGCTTCAGTGTCGTCTTCAAGGATATCCGTGATTTACCAGTCTCCGTATCCTTGCCCTCCAGCTCACCAACGAAGATATATATTAGGCGATTTCCTACTACCATTACCTTATACCTGACCATCAATAATAAATTAATTTACTTTCTCCTAGATAAAATGATTATAATAACTGTTAATATAAAGATAGCATAAGATTAAGGTAAGATCTTTTTAAGAATAAGCACATTGCATTTATTTTATCCTAAAACTACATACTTTATTTATTTATAATATACATTGTTTTAAATAAAAAATAATTTTATATCATAATAAAAATTCGTTTTTCATTGGGATTGTGTTTTAGGGCTTTCAGGTGGGAGAATAATTTTTAAATTTTGTAGCTGTGAATGCCACTCGATTGGAAATTTTATAACGAATTCAACGATGTATGGCATTCCAACATTTGACAATTATTTCCCAGGCTTTTGATAAAAAAACCGAAATAAAAGTTGATTTTTTCGGATCTTCGGATTTTAGCATTTTTGATAAGGGGCTACATCATTAATATTTGCCAAAAATCGACTGATTTGAAATTTTTTAGCTGTGAATGCCATCCGATTGGAAATTTTATAACGAATTCAACGAGGTATGACATTCCACCATGGGACTGTTGTTTCCCAGGGTTTTGATCAAAAAACGGAAATAAAAGTCGATTTTTCCGGATCTTCGGATTTCAGCATTTTTGATAAGGGGTTACATCATTAATATTTGCCAAAAATCGACTGATTTGAAATTTTTTAGCTGTGAATGCCATCCGGATGGAAATTTTATAACGAATTCAACGAGGTATGCCATTCCACCATGGGACTATTGTTTCCCAGGTTTTGATCAAAAAACCGAAATAAAAGTTTATTTTTCCGGATCTCCGGATTTTAGCATTTTTGATAAGGGGTTACATCATTAATATTTGCCAAAAATCGACTGATTTGAAATTTTTTAGCTGTGAATGCCATCCGATTGGAAATATTATAACGAATTCAACGAGGTATGACATTCCACCATGGGACTGTTGTTTCCCAGGGTTTTGATCAAAAAACGGAAATAAAAGTTGATTTTTTCGGATCTTCGGATTTTAGCATTTTTGATAAGGGGTTACATCATTAATATTTGCCAAAAATCGACTGATATGAAATTTTTTAGCTGTGAATGCCATCCGATTGGAAATTTTATAACGAATTCAACGATGTATGGCATTCCACAATGGGACTATTTGTTCCCAGGGTTTTGATCAAAAAACCGAAATAAAAGTTGATTTTTCCGGATCTTCGGATTTTAGCATTTTTGATAAGGGGTTACATCATTAATATTTGCCAAAAATCGACTGATATGAAATTTTTTAGCTGTGAATGCCATCCGATTGGAAATTTTATAACGAATTCAACGAGGTATGACATTCCACCATGGGACTGTTGTTTCCCAGGGTTTGGATCAAAAAACCGAAATAAAAGTTGGTTTTTTTGGATCTTCGGATTTTAGCATTTTTGATAAGGGGTTACATCATTAATATTTGCCAAAAATCGACTGATTTGAAATTTTTTAGCTGTGAATGCCATCCGGATGGAAATTTTATAACGAATTCAACGAGGTATGCCATTCCACCATGGGACTATTGTTTCCCAGGGTTTGGATCAAAAAACCGAAATAAAAGTTGGTTTTTTCGGATCTTCGGATTTTAGCATTTTTGATAAGGGGTTACATCATTAATATTTGCCAAAAATCGACTGATATGAAATTTTTTAGCTGTGAATGCCATCCGATTGGAAATTTTATAACGAATTCAACGAGGTATGACATTCCACCATGGGACTGTTGTTTCCCAGGGTTTTGATCAAAAAACGGAAATAAAAGTTGATTTTTCCGGATCTTCCGATTTCAGCATTTTTGATAAGGGGTTACATCATTAATATTTGCCAAAAATCGACTGATATGAAATTTTTTAGCTGTGAATGCCATCCGATTGGAAATTTTATAACGAATTCAACGCTGTATGGCATTCCACAATGGGACTATTTGTTCCCAGGGTTTTGATAAAAAAACCGAAATAAAAGTTGATTTTTCCGGATCTTCGGATTTTAGCATTTTTGATAAGGGGTTACATCATTAATATTTGCCAAAAATCGACTGATATGAAATTTTTTAGCTGTGGATTACAGCCGATTGGAAATTTTATAACGAATTCAACGATGTATGGCATTCCAACATTTGGCAATTATTTCCAAGGGTTTTGATAAAAAAAACCGAAATAAAAGTTGATTTTTCCGGATCTTCGGATTTTAGCATTTTTGATAAGGGGTTACATCATTAATATTTGCCAAAAATCGACTGATATTAAATTGTTTAGCTGTGGATGCCACCCGATTGGAAATTGTTTAACGAATTCAATGACCATTTAGTTATAAAAAAAACATTCCTTAAGTCCAACAAAAAATAAAAAAATGCAGTGTATATGTATAAACATATAAAATACAATAAATATTTTTGGAACTATAGGCATACATAAGCTTACTGAAGATTACTTTCCCTCTCCTTTTACCTAGAAAGTGGCAACCTATTTGTATCCTATTTTATAAGTTCCTCTAGTCCTGCAAAGGTATTTCGATTTCAGTAAATTAGTTGATTTCAGTACGATCCCAAAAGTATGCAATCTTAAAGGTTGTGGGCCAAGGAAAACGAAATTATTTCATTATGATTATAATATTCTTTCAAATTTGCACTGATATAAAAATCAAGAGGGTAAAGTTATAGCTTGGACTAAAAATCGAATGAAAAAATTAAGAACACAATCAAGAAATAAAACAACTCCGGCAAGCCGAAGTTTATATACTCTTGCAGCTAAAGAAAAGTAAGATTTTTTAGATTTCTACGCATTTTTTCTATTCAATTGTTCGATTTTAATGAAATAGAAACACAATAAATTTTGCGTTATTTTGATGCTATATATATATATATATATAAGTTATTTTGATTTTCATAATTTGAGATCTTTTCATTATTAGCTACAAAAACAAAAACCGTATTTCTGAAACTGTAAAAAAATATATATCTCGCAGTATATGCGTACTTGTTTTATTGCTTCTACGGCAGCTATATTATATAGTCTGATCCGGACGTTCCGACTTTTATCTTTAAAACTTACATAGAAACTGTCGGACAAACGGGTGTTGAACCAGAATATATGTACATATATACCCTGTATATTTTAGGGTTATCAGATGTCACAAACAATAATAGTTTTGTAAGCGATTAATTGTATAAGGCATTAATTAAAACGACATACAAATTTATATTTATATATTTTTTTAATTCATGGTTTTTCTACCACCAAATTTCCTCTGGAATCATTAGCCGGACAAATGGGTCAAACCGGATTTTGTAGCATAGGCACTGCGTTGTCTACTAATACTCGATCTCAAGCTTGGGCAAGATCAGACAGACCAGCTAAAGCCAGACTTTAATGGCGAGTCATTTGTTTCGTTGCACGTTTGACTGCCCGCGGCACTGATAAGAGCAGAGTGCTCTGTCTGTGCCTGATAAGGCCACCTTTGCCGGATCCCCAGGACAGGGTCGCCTGTTCAGATGCAGGCCATCCACACCTGCTGCCCGTCAAGGTCAGCAGAGGTAGAGGCAAATACCACTCGGGGAACTGGGTCTGCCCGGCGGGAGGTAAAATTCAGACAGACAGTGCAGCAGGACGGAGACCCGAGGCCAATCTAACTATGGGTAATGGTAATTGCTATGCTCGGGTCAGAGATCCGTCGTTATCACTGTTATTCCCCAAAGCCGGCGTCGGCTTACGGGAATCGTAAGTGGAATCAGCTCCCGGGGCATCTCCGATAGCCTTTCTGTTATTTAGTTTTATAAGCTTTGTTTTCATTTCGTTCAAACAAGAGGATCAGATGGGCGGAGGCAGGGAGGCGATAAGTGATTGCAAAGCAATTGCCGAAAGCTCTTAGATTCGAGTCAAACTAATCGCGTGATTTGTCCCGATCGGTCGCGAATCACTCTCCTCTCTGCTTTCCGGGCAAGCCATCCTTAGCCCCGAAATGAAGTCCGTTCAATGGGTAAAAATAGTGCTCTGCCTGATCCTTGCGTCTCTGAATGTCTATCTGTTTGTGGTGTCCCTTGGCGTTAAATACCCCATCCTAGTTGCTAGGGAGCACGTACGCTTCCGCCAGGAGATGCCCACCATGGACAGCTGGATAAACTCGCCGTTTGGCAAACTGAAGAACTATGTCTTCAACGTGACCAATGCCGCGGAGTTCAAGAGCGGCCGCGACAACCGGCTAAAGGTGCAGGAGATCGGACCCATTACATACAGGATCGTGGGGTTTAACGACATTCTGGAACGGAACGCGACTAACGTTAAATACCGCAAGCACCGGTACCGCGTAGTGGAGTTCCTCCCGGAGGAGAGCGTCTCCCCCGACGTCCTCAACTGGACAATAACGTCCACCAATAACGTGATGTTGGGCGCAGCAACGAAATTTAAGGAAATGGCGCCGCATTCGGGAATGGGTTTCGAGGCGATCTTTATGTTGGAGAATATGTTTATCACCGATACCGTCTACTACTTTCTGTGGGAGTTCACACGACCCTTGCTGAATGCGCTTTCCAACGTCTCCACCATGAAGGCCAATGTTGCAGTGCTGCACAACGTAAGTGTTTTGGCGACTATTCACCCTCTTCGATCCTCACTAATCCCTTCGCACAGGCCCTCAAGGAGAAGGAGGAGGTCTACACGGTGAACATTGGCCCGAAGCGCGGCATCGAAAACTTCTTCCGGATCGAGACGCTTAACGACGAGGTCATCATCCGGGAGCAGCTTCCGCACACACACCGCTTATACTCCGACCAGTGTCCGTACAATGTGACCGGCGCCCTGGACAACTCCCTCTTTCCCCCCTTTGTCCAGCCGGACACACCGCTGGACATAGTGGCCATCGAGTCCTGCCGAGTACTACCGCTCACCTACCAGCGCCAGCAGCGCTATAACGGACTCGATACCTTCCGCTACACGCTGCTCAAGGCCAACCAGAAGCCACCGGCATGCCTGAGCACCAGCTACGGGATCAAGTTGCACGACGGGATGTTTGACGTATCCCAGTGTGTGATAAGTACGTAGTCGTGACCTCTTGCCAGAAAACATGGCCCATAAGCAAGGGCCTTATTTCAGTAAGTAGTAACCCCCAAATTTTCTCTGCCCCACAGATCAGGCCCCCTCTGCGTTCTCGATGCCACACTTCTACGGGAGCAGCTACAACTGGAGCGAGCACTACGAGGGATACACGCCCAATGCCGAGGACCACGAGCCCTACATTCTGCTGGAGCCGGTCACGGGCATTCCGGTTACGGAGAAGTACCGCTTCCAGTCCAACATTCCCATTCCCGATCTCAATGGGTACAGTTACCGATTAAGGAGGTTTAGCAACATGATGATTCCCAGCTTCTGGTATGAGTTCGTAAGTAGCAGTAGCGTCCTGGTGCACTTAAAAGGGCATGTGGAAAAGCTAAATCTTGAAACTATTTCAGGAAATGGGCCAGCTGCCCGGTTTCGTTACCGCCCTGATGTGGATCAACGTGAACGTGGTGGCCCACATGCAGCCGTACTGCATGGCGCTCTTCCTGGTCGTGGCCTTGTGGAGCGTCTTAAAGGCGATCCGAGTGGCCTGCGGCGGCATCGGCTACGGGGATCTCTTCCGCAGGGGATGCTGTGGCGACTTGAGCACGGTCACCGGGCTGGAGACCACGTTCCAGGCGAACACTTCCTCACTGGTTGTGGTTAAGTAGTATCCAGTGCCTTGGTTTACTTCTCAGACTGGATCCGTATATATATAAGATATATATATATATATATATGTACATATGTACAATATTTAGAGTTAGGCTAGAGGTGTCGCTGCCGATGCACTATCAGTAGTTCGCTGTTACGTAATATACGATTGTGAGGAAAATTGAATGTGCCTCATTTCACCTTATCTGTCAGCCATCCAGACGAGCAGGTCCAAATCCTCCACCCGCTGCCCCACTGACTCCCTTGACGATACGGCGGTTTGAGGTCGCGGCTCTCTGTTTGATTCGCCCCGCCTCTTACGCCGTGCGGCGTGACACTGAAAACTTGGACACGTACCGAGCCGAAGATTTATTTTGCGTTTTGTTCAATCTGTGCATTTACTTTTTTATTGTTAGTATTTCTTCAGCCCCACCGCCGCCGTTGTTGTGGATTTTGCGGTTTGTTTACTTTTGTTTCGCCTTGTTTACTTCTCCTTCCTGAACCCGAACTTTTGCACAAGCCTCATGATCTTCCCTGGCTGCGAAGCTGATGCCCTGCCTGACTTCAAGGTAAGCCACCGCCGGCCCCTTGGACCCCTCGACCGCCTAACCCACCAGGGAGTTTTTTTCCTTTACAACCGCTCTCGATTTGCATAAATCGATACCCCAGAGCTCGGGGCTAAGGATGCCCCAATTTAAATGTTAATCACCGCGGACAAGCCGAAAGTTGTTTGTATAATTGGCATGAGAGTTATGCCACAGGTGGAGAGTCAACGCGGGTGATTTATTGACCTCCCTAGCCCAGGCCGAGTGGAGCTGATCCCCGAGCCAGCAGATCGTCAGTAGAATCGCCCGCGTCAGAGTCGTAAAAACGCTCATAATTGTACGAGGGTATAAAGTGTATTTTGGCTTTATGGCCAATTACTGTTGGCCGCACCAGACTAGAATTATCAGCTTGAACTGGGCTCCATTAGCGAGCTCAGTCCCAAGTGCGGACGACCGCCGGGGCCGGCCCAAAACCACCAGTCACGGCGAGACGTCCGAAATGTCCACCTGTCAGGGTAAATCCCAATCGATCGGACCAGACCAGTTGGAATGGATCGGGCTGCGCCAAAACAAAACCCAATCACACACGCCCGCAGAGCTTTCGAAATCTGGTTAGGTCTAGACTGGTGCGTGCGATTCATGACGCCAAAGATAATTAAAAGGGAAATGGAAATGCATAAAAGTGATTACAACACAGCGGCAACAGCGTTAGCACTACCAAATGCGCTCGTTAAGTCGGGAAAGAGTTGGAAACCGAACACAAGCTTCAAGCGGCAGCTGCGACTCTCGGAGCAACAAAACCGCCTGCCAAAATCAACATGTAAATTTCAATTTTCACGTACGTCAGTGCTTTTCCTACGAATCTCGTACGTGAATGGGTAAACAACGATCGGGGTGTGAGAGATAAATCTGTGATTAAACTCCCATTCCATTCCACCCTTTGAACCGCTTGGCGGGCTCTCGGACGGCTTGCCGAAATTCAGCTGAAAAAACCTTAAGTCAGACATCAAAAATCCGGTTCGGTTTGTCAGCTTTTGGTCTACACTGCGCCGCGACTCGGGCCACAACCACCGCCGCCTCCCCGCCTGCGAAAGCTCCAGACGCCAGAGAGCTGGCAATTGCGCTCAGTGTAGGAGCCGTTAAAGCTCCTGGTATAAAAGCCAGGCCAACAGGCTAACTACTCGCAATCCAAACTGCGCCTTCGTCCGCACCACAACTTCACCCAGGCCACCAAAAACCTCCGGAAGAGAAGTGAGTAAGCCATGTAGCCGTGTTTAGCCGTGTTCACCGGGATCGGGCCAAAGGAAAAACAAAATCGCGCTGCTGAATTCGAATCAGCCTATTGCATAAACCAGAGCAACTGGCCACTGAGCTGCACGGATTTGAATATTAGCCGTATAGAAGTTGAAAGCGACTAAGGCGACGTGGTCGTGAAATTGTGAAATCTTCTTTATAAAATATTGAAACCAAACGATCGCCAATTAGTATGCATATGCGATATATATGCCAAGGGCCATAAATAATGCATGAAAAAAGTGGGCAGCGCAGCGATCGTCTCGGATGATTCTCTCGGCATGCGTCTGAAAGTTAGAAATGCTGAGACTGGGCGACGCCTTCTAATTAGGTGATCGCCGGCAAACAGATGTACCACTTCTAAGGCACCTGTGTGTTTGTTTTGTTTGCTTACCTTTGCTAACCCAAAACTCTCGCCTGTCCTTGCAGCATATCCATCAACATGAAAGCCTCGCTAGCCATCGTGTTTTGCGTGGTTGCTGGTCTGGCCGCCGCCGCTCCTGAGAAGCAGTACACCAACAAGTTCGACAACGTGAACGTGGATGATGTTCTGGGCAACAACCGGGTGCTGAACAACTACCTTAAGTGCCTGATGGAGAAGGGTCCGTGCACGCCGGAGGGTCGCGAGTTGAAGCGCCTGCTGCCCGACGCCCTGCAGTCCGACTGCTCTAAGTGCACCGAAACCCAGCGCCGCAACTCGCAGAAGGTGATCAACTTCCTGCGCACCAACAAGCCCGCCGAGTGGAAGCTGCTGCTGGACAAGTACGACGCGAAGGGAATCTACAGGGCCAAGCACGCGGGCATTTAAGCTTTCCGCATCTCCACAGCTACACGCACTCATTTCACATGAACCTAATTTAAATCAGAGATCCACAGTAAAGATTTTAGTTTTTTATACCTAAATGCGGCAAACGAAACTTTTATTCCAACGAGGGTGGTGACTAAGATCGGCTAGGTGGCGGCGAACTGAAACGGCTGATGGGAGCCTGTGAGCAGGTGTTATTTTGTCTCATTGATCAGGTCGATGGCCCGGAACTGGTTGGCCACATTGATGGTCCAGTCCGAGTGTTGTCCGGCAGTGAACTCCTTCACGAAGCGGTAGTTGCAGATGAACACCTTGTCCTGGTACTCGGGCAGCGTCCTGCAATAAAGTGGAGTCAGGAAGAAGTATCTTCAGAAACCAGAAACCCAAACTTACCCCATGTTCCAGGGAATCTCCTCGCCGCGCTCCCGCATCTCGGACAGGCCGCGCATCACGTGGAACACCATGGTGATCTCCACGAAGCGCTTCTGCAGCTTGTCGTTGGCCTCGTCGAACATAATGCCCACCTGGTAGGGGAAGCTGAGGTAGATGTCGCTTTCCTTGATCTCCAGCTGTCTTCGCTGGGCCATGGATAGCTTCTGGATCACAGGCCGCAGCTCCGCGATCGCTTCGGGCGAGACTAGTTTGTCCAGAGAGTCCAGGTCGCCGCCCATCAGTCTTGAGGACACCACCTGCAGAGATTACGTTAGAAGAGTCTATGATATCCGGAATCCGACTCACCTGCAGGGCTTGCTTGGCGCCGTATATAAAGTCCTTCAGCTGGAACTCGCTGTCGAAGTAGGGCCGGATGATGAACTGGATGGTGATCCAGTTCTTGAGGGTGTTTAGCGCCGAGGGCCACACGATCTCGGGGAAGTCCATGAGGCGAGGCAGTCGGTTGGGGCTTTCCCGGGCCTCCTGCTCCTTTTTGTCCTGCTCCTGCGGCAGCGAAGCGTACGACCGCCTGGCCGGCTGTGTGGGGTTCGAGATGGCGCCCGTTTCCTGTGTTCTGGAGACGGCACCTATAGCCCTTGGCTGCAGACGCGTCAGGGAGGACCGGGCCAAGCCCAAGCAGCGTCTAAGCGTGTGCTGCATCGCAAAAATTGCACTTTTAGCAGGTGCAATTGAAAAATATTTTGTTATTGCACAGCAGTTCAGTGTGACCACAGCAGGACCGTTGAAATATCCACTCCTGTTTAATGAATTTGTAGGAACTTAATATTTGCATTATATAAACTGCTATTAGATGTACATGATCTTAAAAGTGGAAACACAAACCGTGAAATGTATATTCCAATATTATTCAAGTAATTTTAAAATTAGTCTTGCCACTCTGTTCAAACTAGTTAATCAGCAGACGTTGCCAGACCTTCCTCCTTGCTATCGATCCATCGATAACACACCACCTCTAGAAAATGGTGCTGACTTCCGGCTGTCAAATTTTTCTTTCTTTCCCAGCCACGACGAGCAAGGGTCGACAGCATGAGGTAGAATTGAGTTTGTAAATATGAGCAAAATGTCGCATTCGCGGTGCTATAATGTGTGTAAAGTGTGATGGGGTGAGGGTGTGGCATTGTGGCTGCCCCGGCGCCCGGGTGCAATTCAGTTTTCCGCGGCAATTGTGAAATAACTAAACGTGCGCCGCTCACCCACACACACACATTCACATGCGAATATCGCAACACGCTGGTTTCGAATGGACCGACTAACAAGTACCCCTCAATTACAGTTCTCTAAAGCTCCAAAAGAGGCTCGCAGCCTCCGTACTGCGATGCGGCAAGAAAAAGGTCTGGTTGGACCCCAATGAGATCAACGAGATTGCCAACACAAATTCGCGTAAGTAGAGGCAGGTCCCCGATAACGAAGACGGTGCACTAACTCCCGAATCAACATCTCCATTACAGGTCAGAACATCCGCAAGCTGATCAAGGATGGTCTTATCATCAAGAAGCCCGTCGTGGTCCACTCCCGCTACCGTGTGCGCAAGAACACCGAGGCACGCCGCAAGGGCCGCCACTGCGGATTCGGAAAGCGCAAGGGTACGGCGAACGCCCGCATGCCCACCAAGCTGGTGTGGATGCAGCGCCAGCGCGTCCTGCGCCGCCTGCTGAAGAAGTACCGCGACAGCAAGAAGATTGACAGGCACCTGTACCACGACCTGTACATGAAGTGCAAGGGTAACGTGTTCAAGAACAAGCGCGTCCTCATGGAGTACATCCACAAGAAGAAGGCCGAGAAGCAGCGCAGCAAGATGTTGGCTGACCAGGCCGAGGCTCGCCGACAGAAGGTGCGCGAGGCCCGCAAGCGCCGCGAGGAGCGTATCGCCACCAAGAAGCAGGAGCTCATCGCCCTGCACGCCAAGGAGGACGAGATCGCCGCCAAGATCGCCGCCACCGCGGGTCACTAAGCAGTCCGGCCTCGCTAGTCGAGGTTCCCCGTATTGATAGTACTGTTTGTCATCTGAATAAAACAACTTTAGTTTGGCCTAAATGATTTTGTACAAACGTGAAACGCTCTCGCTTCTTATTGGCCGTAATCTGTGGCAAGACTTCGTGAGGCAATTTGAATGAAATATTTAGTTTGTTCAAGGATCAACGAACCTCACCAGGCCAAGCTAAGATCTGCTAATAACGGAAACTTTTTTTGCTCACCTTAAAGGCGACCCTGTCCTTCAATTCCGCGCTCATCACAATCTATTGGAATTGGATTTTGTCATGGCCTGCAGAAAATATGCTTTCTTACATTTTTGTTTGTGTTCCAGCTGAAATACAGCACCCGGGGGCCTGGACCTGGAGTACACTTGACTTCGTATCTGGCATTCGCCTGGGGGCGAAAAGACCGTGTTAGGCAAGGGTCGATTGACCTTAACCTTAAACTACGTACTCGGAGGCGATCTTTAACCCCAGATTCATTTAGGTCCATTTACGGCATATACAATCAAGCTAATGAAGAAATTAACTTAAAATGTTACTTTTATTACATATTTTGAAATACACGTCCTTAAAATTTCATATATGAGCCTTGAAAGACGATCTGAACTAACAACTTAAAACGCGTTTTTCTCAAAATGTATTTTTTGAATTAGATGACCAAAATAACTTGAAAACTATTGAACCTATATTTCTAAAGCTTGGCAGGCCTATTTAAATCAAACATTTATTCTCTAATCGTTCGATTTTTTTCGATAGAAAATGGATATTTTTTAAACCATTAAAAGCGACCGTTTACTAAGTCGAAGTCGAAACATAAATTTTAAATGTCAGCCATTTGGTCATGAATGCATTAAAGAGTAGCTTATAGTGTAATTAACCTTAAGTTTATTAAAATTGTTTGTTTAAGTTCATTCAGTACAGTAACAAAGGAACATTTACTTAGTAGATCTTTTATAACAGAATTATTCCTTTTTTATTTAATACAAATACATTTTAATGTATGGTTTTTTAGATAATATATTGATCGCTTAAAACAAAAGTAGTTTTTCCTAAAAAAAATTCCCGAAAAAGAATGTTACGCTGTAACTAACTAAGTTATAACTGTTTTTTTGGGAGATTACAAAAATCAGTTCGACTCCTAATGGCACAAGCTGCTCAGTCATTTGCCCAAAGTATAAATGGAGTTTCCTTACCAAGTCAAACTGCAGGCCACATAGCTTCGTACCTTCTCAACATATTCACATATCATATATAATCGTTTTCATAAATAAAAAGGGTATATAAAAAGAAATAAAAATAGAATTCACATTTTTTCATCCGTTAAAACTTTTTGACTGGAATTATAAAACCATCAGCAGGCGACAACTAAAATTGTGTTCTTTATTTACCTTTTAGGGAATTAAAAATGGCTTAGATTTAATTTTTTGGAATAGCCTTTAATAAAGTGAATCAAAAATTATTAATGAAGAATGTTTTCTTAACATATTTTAATTGTAAACATAATGGGTAATATTCACAATTGAGTTACTTTTTTCAAATGACGATCATATCATACAAGACGAAAAAAATTGTAATTGAACGAAATGTACGTTACAGTAAATGTAAGAGAATGAGTTTAAAAGTATTAAACCTTGACATAATATAAACATATTTTCGAGGTAAACTTAAACATATTATTAAGTCTTACTTCTGACTTAGTTCGCAAATTTAATGAAGTGAATAAAACATTAATGAAAAAGGACATTCAATAAGTTTTTCCAACATAAAAAAGTTCAATTCAAAATTGGGTGCACTCTTTTCAAATGAGGTGCTGTTATGTTACAAAACTGACGAAATGTAAGTGCCAAAAATAAAGTAAAAGAGATTTCAACAAAACTTAAATTATTCTTAAAAACCTTATAAGAAAGTTACATTCGTTTTTCATTTAATATAAACCTTTAAGTACTGTCAAACTAAAATATACTTCACTGCTTATATTTCCTAATGTTCTTACAATAACTTATTACTCGACATAATTTACTTTTGTACGTTCTGAAGTCTCCTACGTTGTTTATTAGTTCATCAGCATCTGGACGAAAGGGTGTAAGTATGGCTTTGTCTTCGAAGTTCTGCTTGGCAATTCGCAAACGGCGATGGATCTCAGCCACATCTAACATTTCTTCATTGACAAGCTCCGTATCAGAAGATAACATGACCGTCAAGAAAACGGCCAACTCTTCACTTAATTTGCTTTGGTATCCAACACAAGTCTTGGGCTCCGCTCCTTCGTCGTCTAGAAGCACGGTGTGGGACATTTTTTTGTTATCCTATAACATAATGAAAAATTTATATGACATTGAATAGTGACATTTAATAGTAAATATTTAATAATTTAATTTTTATATTAAGCTGGATTAGCTTGAAAAGTGTTGAGCATTGATTCTATTTCAGTGGTCAATACACATACAATGAGATGTTTGTTTTCATTATGTGAGTGATCTACAGCCAAACATGTCGTTGCAGGTGGCAGAACCGCTGTGGCATGCATATACAAATGTATGTATTTACATATGTTTACCAATGTATTTTTTGGTTAACATTTTTTTTAATCTAATAAGTTAACAACTGGATAGATACCTTGCATTTCTCAATATCGCTAGTCAGGATGTAATCCACTCCTCGTTGCAGAGCGAATCGGGCGGCCATTTTGGGATCTGGAGTGTACCGATAGCCTTGAGCAACGCGTCGGAACGATGGGAGCAGATCGAATAGTTTCAAACGCCGCTTGATGGTCTCCGACGGTTCATAAGCATCCAATTGGGGTAGAACATCTGCGAGGAACATGTGACGCACTTCGTGGGCAGAGAGATCTTGGAAGGACTCGTTTGTCGTCTTCCATTCCTGCCAGGCGGAAACGTCTTGTATAAAAAACAGTCGGCATGATTCTACTGCGTAGTTGATCAACTCCATGTGAAGCGGGTGATGGGTCTGGGTTTCCTTCGGCGATTCGTCCATTTTTTTTTTTTGGGAAAGTTAAACAGTAATATTCAATATTCAACAGTACAGCAAAAGCGTTAAATTCAACTGACGCTTTCAGGGTTGCGTTTTTTATCTTTTCCGATTAGTGTTGGAAATCAATTTTTTATATATTTAACGCAACAGCTGTTAAAGCATCGACTGTCTCCACGAGCGCGTAGTCGATAGTCCTATCGAAGGTTATCCAGCCCTGGCTCGGCCCACACCCTATATAAGCAACTCGCAACGCTCTCCTCTCTGTAATTTTTGGAAAATCTCTTCGTTGGCTACGGTGTGGTCGTCGCAATCGAATAAAATTAAATCGAATCGGCGGTGCGCGTGCAGACTGTTTAGAATTCCTACATATTTTAATTGGATCGGAAAAGATCGACGGCCAAAGTCGTGGTCTTATCGAGCTCGGTGCGTGCATGCAAATTTTTGGCATAAAACAGACGCGACTTCTTGGAGGCGGCGCACTAGTCAGAGCAGTTCCACCGGGGCAGCAGCTACTCCAATCCAAACTAACTAACTTACACTACAACTGCAGCTGAAGCCGAAGCCGAAGCCAACTCAACCAACCAACCAAATCACCTGTGGAGATTTCGTAATCCCAGCCAGGAACATTCCGAACGCGAGTGAAAGTGCGCGAGTGTTGGTGCGGCCGAAAGAAAAGAAAATTTCTCATATCAATTGTACTTGTGCCAGCGGGTCAGCAGTAAATCACCATCGGAGAAACAGAGCCATCATGAGTGGATACACAGACCTCACCAAGCTGGAGACCAGTCGGTGAGTCCGAGTCCGCTAGTTAAAGCGATTAAGTTTAATTTTCCCCAAGTGATGCTAAATTGATCCCCCCGATCCGCCCCTGAACCGCGCGCTCTCTTTTGTAGACTCACTCCCAAATTGAATCCGAACCAACCGCACCCCGCGTCCGTTTTCTCTTTCGTTTGCACCGACAAAGCGCAAAACGAGATACAAGAAATTTATCGTACGATTTTTCGATGGACGGAGGGACGGGGGACGGCCAATTCAAACACGAAAGAAAAAAACCAAGCCCGCGCCGTCCGCTAATATGACACAATCGGCTATATTTTGTGCACCTATACAGAAATATGTTGGCGTTTTTTCCATGTTTGTTTGCCTAAATGTTTCGAGTGAGCCAACAGAGGCAAATCAGAGGCCCAGCTTTCGGATGAGCGATAAGGCATTATCTATATAGCTATAGCACCTTTCCCTCGTTTCAATCTACGAACTGACACTAGTCCGCCAGCCATCGGTAAAAACCATTACTCACCAGGGCTAGTATCTGGCCACTATCCGGCCCCCTTGGTCCGCTTAAATCGAAGAAATTCTCTGATTCACCTCGCAGTGTGTCGTTTTTTGAGGCAGGTGTCGCCTTGAACGGCCACTTGCGGCCGCCGAGTAGCTAGAATATCTAATTTGCGGGCGTATCAAATATCGATTATGCTGGAGGTCGGAGCGCAAACACAGAAGCTCGCGGCCAAAGCAAACCAAATGTTGGTCAATTCGGTTCAAAGACTGCTTATTCGTATGTATGTATATGCCATTGCCCAACATTGCAAATACGAGAAATACCACAAAAACATAGAGCAGCAGCAGAGCATCGCCAGCGATTCATTCATCATGCTCAGCTGATGGAGGCGACTCTTGTTTTCGGTCCGGCCATCGTACAGTTTCTGGGTAACATCACGCCACACGGCATCAAAGAGAAAACTCTCGGACCGAAGAGAACCCTTAAGAGCGGCGTTTTGCTTGCCACATGAAGCCAGCCAGCACCACCCACCTACCAGACACCCCTTCAGCAGCCGCTCAATGAAAAAGTCGCCTGATTTCGGCGTTGTATGCGGTACATCACCTGGCCCTGCCCCGGGCCCCTTTCTCTCACCCGCGTTTCGCGCATGTCGCGTGACGCTGGCTGGGCTTAGCCCAATTCGCACACCGGGATCGGGGAGTGGATCGGGGAGTCGGGACCAGGGAGCGGTCAGCTGTGTGCTGACGATTTGAGGCTTCCAATTGGCTGGCAGCGTGTGGCGTGTTACCCGAACCGGTGTTTGTGGGTTCTTGGGAGTGGTGTAGGAGGAGATTAATGGAAAAGAACTGGTGTGTCAAGGCATCTGGCGCGTGGCCAGCACTCGACCGGCGCTCGATTGGAACCATCTATACAAATAAGCCAGGGTCGCGGTCAGGGGAAATAAATAACTATAATTGAAATTAAATTGAGGTGATTATTTAGAATTTCATGAGACAACAATCAAGCAATCTATTATGCTAGAGTGTCCGAGCGAAAAGCGATGATAAGATGGTAATTGTTTTCGCATTCCTACGCTGATTTCTGATTTCCATTATTGGAATCCAACGCAATTAGCTTAATTAGTCACCGAGTGGCTGGGAATCCTCCGCCGACGTCCACGACGTCTAGCCGTGCCAGAGGAAAAATACATTGACACCTGTCTGGCTCTGCTTCTAGATCTAGATCTGGTTCTGGCCCCCAGTGGGGCGATGTCGGTCAACGCAGCGCGGAGCACGCAGCACTCGCGTGGCCACCCCCACCCCTGATAGCCCCGCGTTACACTTCAGCCATCGATATCTAGATTGTCTAAGTTTGTTTCCCCAGGGCAGCGGGAGCGGGCGCGGGCGGAACTGTAGGGTAGAGGTCTTTAAATGGCGCAGTCACTAAAACTAAATTTATCAGTGCGCTCGGCGCTCGTTCTGTCAACTAGCTACGATCACGCGGCCTCGCACTGGCAGCCTACATTCCGGGCTGGGCAATCTAGTCGCATTAAATGGGAGGCACGGGAGATACCCAACTCCAGCTCCGTCTGGGAACCGTCTGGCAGCGATAACCCGCGCCGCGCCGCCTCTAGACTTTGGCCGCTCCAACTCCAGATACAAGCTCCCGTCCCCGGGGGGTTAATGGCTAGCGCGCTTTATGGGGCTTGACCCGGCGATGTTACGCGGTCGTGAAATTAAAGTTAATGAGACCGGCCAGGATTGTATAACCATTACTTGGGATCCGGTGAGCAGAGTCGGGGCTTTGCCCTCCGCACGCCCATCTCCGTCCACCTCCCAACCAGCACGTGGACGGGTTAAATTGGCTTTAAAAACCAAAATAGAAATCTTGCTGTCCGTCCGTCTGGGCTTTGTTTTAAGAGCCACACGAGCACTGTCAGGTACAAAAGCACCAACAGGTTTTCTATTTTATACAAATTGAATTTGCGACAACGCCAGCGAATCGCTGATTTGCATAGAATCCAATTCATATCTATCATACGCCACGTTGGCCAGTGGAGGGGCGCACCCAGTCCAAGCCGAAAGCTTCAAAGAAAGAAGACTTCGAGTGGCGGAAGTCTGATCGCGGCAGACTTAACGACGCTGTAGAACGACCAGCCGCTGGTCCGGTCTGGCGCGATGTGGCAGGGTCCCCAATCACGCTGTCTATTGTCCAAACTGGTTCCCCTGCACAAACTCTACTGGTTTGCTGCTTGTTGTTTGCTGTTTGCTGGCCCAAGCTCATCTTCCGATTGTTCTGCTATTTCAGGAACTGCCTGCGCCGCATCGCCCGTCACGATGAGCAGCAGTTTTCCAAAGACAGCATCGTCAATGTGATGGAGAAATTTGTTAAGACTGTCAGCATTATGGACGACACCATACTGGTGCCATGCAGGCTCATGGATCGACAGGTTGGTACAGCAAGCCATTAGAAACACAGTCCTCTCGAACGCGGCCGTACTTAACACTCCTCTTTGCTTGGTTATCTCGCAGATCGGCGACAGCACTGACATCATCCCGGCCACCGGTAAGGACTCAACCGCAAACCAACTGACACAAAGCTCCTGTGCTCAGGGCAAGCGGGGGGCGGCGCACTCTAAGAACGTGCAAGACTTCCTCAGCGCCTCCGAGCTGTTCAATCTGTACAACATGCTGAACTCCCTGAAAAAGGATCTGCTCTGGACCGCCAACCAGGAAGACGAAGAGCAGCACCCCCAGCAGCAGCCCAACGCTACCTCCAATTCCGCTTCGAATTGCAATCCCAGCGAAAGCAAGACTGAGTCCAGCGGCAGCCCAAGCACAACCGCCTCGAGCAGTGTGAAGGGCCATGTGCGCCGTACCTCTACCGCCTCGATGATGTCCACCAACTCGGTAAGCAACATGAGCGACTCGGACTCGGACATCTCGCAGGAGAACGATTCGGGCCTGGAGTCAGATGGCAACAAGAGCGACCACGCCCAGAGCAGCGACGGCAGCGACATCGTGGATGTCGCCAAGTCGAAGCAGGGCTCCGGGGACAAGGCCACGGAGCTGGCCCAGCGCTGCCGGAGGCATCTGAACGGGCTGTACCAGTGCCTGGAACAAATGACAGAGGCGGCCAACTACCTGACCGCTAGATACCAAAGTGATATTGGACCCGTCTAGGACGGCCAACTGAACGCCTTCTCGACCCTATTCTCCTACCCTCCTAATCCTACACCTACAATTTCACTTCCTTTCGAGCTGGGCGGGGTTAACTTCATACCATAGTCGCGGGCGGGTCTTTACTCTCATTAGTATCAAGTGAGCCAAGTGTGAGGTTTTTTTTCTAACTAACTATAACTATAACTGTATCTATATACCTATATCTATGTATATGAATATGTATATGTATATGTAACTTGAGGGGGTGCTAAGTAAGACATATGAGGATCGTATGTGTGCATGAGGATTGTATAAATGTATAACTGAGGATTATAAATAACAACTGGTAGTAATAGTAGTGGATAAAGCAGCGCCTAAAGTAACAGATCAACAAAAATTATACTGTAAAAATTGTAACATCTTCGTTGTATCTCTCTTATGGGTTTTAAGGGGAAATGAAATTAAAAACAACACAGAAGCCAATCAAATCAATTCCGATCATTCCTTCTGTATCCGTTGGGGCCCCACTGTGGCCAAGTCAAATGTGTTATCCATTGCGCAGCTGTGGCCCCAACCAATATATCCCTTAATCTTTGCAATTTAATTTTCGTATATGTATTGGATATATAGCTATGGGAACTGCAGATACAACACTAAAGCAAACAATGTTCAACAAGTACAAGAAATCTAATTTCTAACTAATTTACGAATACGAACACAAGTGAAGTGGGAGCGGCAGCGAGCGAGACGGCTTGCTTCACTTTTAGCCTGTATGCAAATTTATATATTCCACAATTGTTATTGTAATTGTTTAAGCCAACTATTTGTGCCGTTATGTTTCATTTGATTTCCACTTCGCAGCCGACCAGCGATATACAGGGGATTAAAAAGAAGTGGAATGGGGAAGTCTTCCCAGATCCCACCAAAAGTCACCCGCCTGCATGTCGTTGGTTTGGCATCGAAGTGCGCAGAGCAAACTGTAAATTATTAACGTTTAAAGCGCTTGTGCGAGAGCTAAAAGAGAATTATTTATACACAATAAATCAATTTTACTTAGAAAACATATTCCACCTGCTTGTTTCTTCTTTCTCGTTCTGGTCACCCCTTCTCTGCCCCTTTATTTGGGGCTTGGCAACGATAAAGAAAGTGCCAACGTAGCTATTTTTTGAGTTGTGGCTCGTGTGATGGGTACAAAGGCCGGTTGGATCGGTAGAGTCGAACGGTTGAGAGGTGGCAATGGCCATTGTAAATGCGCTATATAGATTACAGTGAATACCCGGTAACTTGACTCTTTTTGGCAAAGTGCATGTTAGGTGTTTGATTTGCCCCTTTTTAAAATTTTTCATGCCAGATATTTGACTTATCGGTTTTAATATAAGAGTGTACTTAAAAATATGCATAAAAAATGGATTATATCTTATCTTGGCTCCCGCTATTTAGGTAAATTGAATTCGGTTCTCTTTCTTATTTGGCTGGATATAAATGTATTATATACGTATTTGAGATACTTAAATATAATTTAATCTAAACTCTTTATCTTATCCTCCAGGCAAACAATGATTTGCCTACAAAAATATTTATTTTTACAGAATTGAAAAATACAACTATGTTATCCAAATTTTCTTTCAATGTACATGGTGCAAATCTGGGATTTTTAATCCAAGTCGGAAACTTCCCTATCTAATCTTACTTCCACTTATATTAATAAGAGCAGACGCGTGGCATATCTTGAGAGTCACTGGTTATATTCCTCTGGTAATATTGATTAAACGTAACACGGGGAGAAGGAAAAACTTTCCCTCGAACCAAATTTAGGTGAAGCCTATGAGGCAACCTTATCGACGCTTTGATAAAGTGCTTAAGGCAAAGCATTCCTCCAATTACCAAATAGTTCCCCGCCCGACCGATTCATAGCCGATGACCGCGAACAGCTATCGATCATGCGACTGATTCATGGCCATATCAACTTTTTGCTCAAGTTCAGGGCGGGGGAGGACCAGGGAAATTGGGCTCTCGAGTTCTTGGACCCGTGCCCGGAATCAAGAGCCATACAAACACTTGCCGTAGGGCGCTTCACTTGCAAACAACATGCGACGTAACAGTGTATGCTCTCTATCGGTCTCAATCTGAATTCCGATTATGCTTCGGTGAACTGCGATGTGTAATCTGCTTTTAGAATGTCAGGCCATTCTGGTAAGTATGTATCTGGGCCAAGTTAATTGCGCTTTCCGCCGCGACCACTCGACGGCTAGTTAGTGATTATTTCAGTTTTTATTTTGGCTGTGCTCTTGGACATGGCCTTATCATTGTGGTGACGAGAATTGCGAGCAGTCTAATGGAAGCCATGAACTTGATTCGTGCTTATCGGCAGACTCCACTTGAGTGGTTTTCAGGGTCTTCCTCCTCCTGGCCCAATTGGCTGTGATTCTGGGGGATTTTTAGGAATTCTACTTCTTCTTGTCTCGGGCAATCAATTAGCGCCTTGCTAAGGCTTCCGCATCGCAAAAGGGGCCAATGGTGGGGTGGCCAAAACCGATGCCAAACTGCGCTAGTCTCACTTAAAGTTACGCTTTATTTTTTGAGCATTTGTTTTGGCCTGGTGGATTGGCTGAAATTTCGGCTGCTGTGAGGCAAAACTTGTTTACGGTTCTAGCCCGCTTGCGGCTTCCGCTTGTTGTTGGCTATCCGCTTGCCTTAACCCCGGACAGTGGCGGAGATAGACGGAAGTGTCATAACTCAGCGAAGATCGATACTCGGGCTTTGCTGCTTTGTTTCGATTTCGTTTATTGACCCCGCCCGGTTCGGCAGCATCTGAACCTTGAGCGGCCGAGCAGAAGAATTGTCTCAAGTCTCCAGGAACCAGAGCCCCGGGTTTCCAGTTCCAGTCGCCCGGAATTAGCATAAGCCAGCAGCGACTAAAGAAAGTCTGAGTCGGCGTGAGTCAGCAGCTTGGGCCGTTTGTAACTGGTCAAGCGTTTCGGTACTGCCCAAGGTCCGAGTGCCCAAGGCTGAAGCTGCTGTTCTTCAGCATTGAGCTGAACTAATCGCAGCAGCTATAGAAACAAACTCGGAATCAAATTTTATCACGTGCCGCTGCCGCGATCCGAAAATAACTCGGCATGCAAATCGAAACGAGAAATTAATTAATAACTGCACTCCGGCCAAATCCAACAGAGATTGGAATGAGAGGGCCGAAAACGTCGATAAACACTTCCGTTTGACCCCAGATCGACGTAGGCAGGCGGAAGCTGAAAGATCTTGCCTGGAACCGAATTAAACTGCGACTGGATTAGCTAATAGCGCTTAATTTATTTTCCGTTAGGGTCGTCGCCGCCTCCCCCAGTAACCGACTTCCTGCTTCCATTCGCGGATGCTGGTCTCGTTATGGCCGCCGATCGATGGCTTTCCGATATGGCTGCTGTTCTGTTCTGGAGCCAAATCGGGGCCCGAGAATTCCGCATTATGCTGTCGGCAGGTGCGTCACGTTGCTAAATAATTAGAGCCCTGTCCACACGCCCAGCCACGGCCCATCTGTGAGCCGCAATAGATGAATAGCGAAGCGCAAACAACGCTCACGATCCCGCGGGGATTGGCGGGGGCTCGGACTGTGTTGGCGGCCAGCTCGGCGACGTCGGTTCATGGCTAGCCACTGGTGCAAAGTCCAAAAACTCGAAATTCCACACTCACACACGGCCAGAGTCGAGCTTGAGCTCACACGGCAGACATTACAGAGAGCGCTAAATCACGGCAAAGATATTCATTCACGAACATTCTGCGGAGGTAGATTCCCAACTCCAATCTCCGCACCCAAAACCCGAAACCCGTCCCCAGGGGGATGCACCAGCAGTCAACTTCATCTCGGGTTGAATGGGAGTAAGCGCTAATTGAGCACCCTCGAAATTAATTAGCTTGACCCACTCCACTCAATAAAGAGGAACTCACACTCGCTTAAAGGTGGGCCAAGTTCGGAGAGCTGCCGTGACGTCAGGGGCTTTTCAAAACGGAGGCACTTAAACCAAGAAAGGTTCAAACCCGGAACAGGTTAATCGAGTGGCTGGGAAGTTCTACACAGAAGGAAAAGCTTAAGTGTTATTATGATCAAACTGATCATAAAATTTTAACAACCATTTTATAACTGACGCCATAATTTTCAAGCGTCAAACAATGCTTTCGAACATTTTAATTTATTATGAAAATTAAATTTATTAAGCTAAAAGTTATTTATCATGCCAAAGTTCTTTCGAGGTGAGCGTCATTTCGAAGCAGGCAACTGTGACCTGTTTGGAAAGACGCAGTCAAAAGGGTTTCAATCACAGCTCGATAGTAGCCCACGAATCCCCCGATGAGATGCTGGAAATTAGAACCGGACAATCAGCTACGCAGCAGAATGAGCCAATTTTTGCACACTGCCGCATGACGGGGCTTTTTCCTTTGTCAACTCAGTTTGGCGACTCTTCATCTTCATCTCCATCTCCACCTCCACCTCCATCCCGATCCCCATCGCCCGTCCCACAACCCCCTCCGGTGGAGGCGACAATTAATTTGATATTGCGCAAATTTGTCCCCAACTTGCGAAACTCTGAAGAAGTGACTGACGCAACATTGAGAACTGGCCAAAAGAAACGAGGGGCCAACAAACGACATGCATTTGGTTCAAAGCTGTGTTCATTTCACAAAAGGCCCATACCGCAGATCACTCATACGCCCTGTGTGCATCAGTGTGGGTAATTACATGCTTACAAGAAGAGGAGGCAAAGGCAAAGGCAAAAGCTCGGAGCTGGCTTGCACACACACAGGCGGCGAGTCATTGGACTAGTTTCATAACTGCCAAAACAACAACGTGCCCACACCCCACACCCCTCCCCGCTGCCAGCGGCTCACCTGCTTGGAACTGAGCGCAAGCAGCTCGGCTTGGCCCGACTCGGATTCGGACAGACGGGCCCGGTCCGGGCTCAGGTGAATCTGAATGCCACACACCTGGGTATGACCTTCATGGCTAAAAACAGCGGTTACTGCGACGCAGCCGCGCAGCCACTGCGACGGCGGCAGAGGCCGGCGGGCCAAGCCAACACTAAAGTAACATTTTACGGCCAAAACCAAGCGCGTCGACAACAACAAGAGTCTCAATAATAACAATAATCGACAAAGACGTTAAAAAGCAGCAACAACTCACAACAGTCAACATGACGGCTAACAAAAACGACAACAACTTAGCCCCTGCCTCTCAAAGCTTTCGGCGTGCTAATCGCTCGAGATCGAAAGCTGCACTGCAGCCTCAAATCCCCACTCAATTGCTCACTCCGCGGTAAGAACACAGAGTCGCATATGGAAATACCCTTACCGGAAATCCCTCAGTTCCTAAAAAGTGAGTAATCGTTGAAAAACTGAAAAATGGGTTTTCGAATTTAGTATTACGATTATCTTTAAATAGAAGAACCGGGTAAAATATCGCAAAATAACTCAAAACAATATTAAATAAAAGTGTATGCTTTAAATAATCATGCCCGATATCCAAAGAATGTGTTTCATACCTGTTCAGAAGTAATTCATTCTGTTTTTTTGTAAATCTTTTAACAATTTGCAAAATACTATTTTTTGTCGTTTACTGGCAGCATGCCTTTGAAATTACCTTTATACACTTCTTAGTGCAAAACAAAGCGAAAACCAAATACGCAGCTTGGGGACCGGCCCCAGCCTTTCGGATTGCATTCCGCCTCCTGGCCAGTGGTCGGCCACTGCGGACAGATTGTGGAGGCCGAACCAGTTTGGCCATATAGGGCGCATCTCCAGCGCAGCCAGATCAGGTCGCGCCTCCTTCACTGGGCCACCGACCATTTTATAGCCGCTCTTTCGAGCCCACTTAGTGCTGATTTGATGTTTCAAGCGTGGCCTGGTCAATTGGTATTCCACCAGGCAGTCGTTCCGCGCCTCGTCCGCTCCCTGCCTCCATTTGCATAATTAGCAGCTGCGGAGGCAGCGGACGGCCAGTCCATGATCTGTCTGCTAATTTTCCATTGACGATGTTTTTCTGGGGATTTTTAGAACACTACGAGTTTATTTTTACCGCCAGACATAATAATGATCGAGATGACAAGAAACGGGGATCGGGTCGGAGACTTTGGAAATTCCACGATGACTGGCCTGTCGATCAAGCGTAGAAGAGCAATCAAGATAGGAGGCAATTCAAAATATTGGTCCTTTATTGACGTTTAAAATACATGGGTTCAATAATTACATGTGTCGGCTGATAGGATAAAGGCTATGCAGCCCCAACAAATATTACTCATACCACACGTGGTACAGGGTTTCTGCCCATCCCGAATGGGAGTAAATTCCTGTCATGAGAGTGAATATAAGCAGTCTTTTCCAAGTTGCCCTTTGTAAATTGTCGTATCAAAAGCTCGATGGATTGTCTTAAGGTCGTTTTAATCGGAAAACCAATTGAATATTTGGAATCTAGGGCGCATAAATTACCATGACCGCTGCAGTTCCAAGCCGTCTCAGTGGGCTCGCGGAACTACGCATTAGCAACCCATTTAAAGTTCACAACATCGAGTTCGAATTTTTGATTTCGCGGCTTGCGTCTTTCGTTTGCAGGGCCAGCGGTCCGTGCCCGGTGTTCGATGTTCAAGTGTCGCGTCGCGGGTGAAACTAATTAAGTAAATTTAACACAGCATACCGGTCCACTACCCCTCCTGCCCTAAGGCACTAAAAGCAAGCTCTAGTACGTAAGCGAAAACGAAAACTAATTGCAATTTTAATTTCAATGAGAAACAAGAACGCAAAGCTACAAGGTACACAGGTGTGAAACAATAAACCACAAACATTTTAGATATATGCAATTACTTTATACTTACTACTCTGCGGATCCCCATTGATTTTGGATCTTGTTGGATTTCGGTCTTGGCGTTTTCATTAAGTTTATTATCACGTTACAGTATTGACTTAGATTATGTATTCTTTGTGTAGGTTCTACAGCGTCTATATGCATATTAATTGGGTACAAAACACAATACATAATTCATAATTAGTTGAGTCAATCAATCCAAATTACAACCAATTTATCTTCAATTGGAAATAATTATAAATTTAACCAATACAACATATTAAAAACTTATGGTGACCAATAAAATGTAATTCGAATTAGGCTAGATTTATCCAATATCTAGCAATAAAAACACAATCTTCAACTTAACTATAAAAACAAGACAGTAGAACAATGTTTTTTTCATTAGTCTACAAACAATTTTGCTAAACAATATTTGTTTGGATGGACAGTAATTTGGTTTACTTAAAGGACTAATTTTAAATACTTTTGTGATAATGCTGATTAAGTAAAATATTCTACGAAGTCTATCAATAGATGATATAGGCGAAGTATTAGTTGGATTAGTGCATTAATATGAATGGATTTTGGTTCCTCATTAACGCACGCCCAATTTTTTGATAAGTAACTAAGAAAGTTTACCATTTATTGACTCGTGTAGTTTAATATGGTGACTAATATCAACGTATTCAAGCTATGGTTGGATAGTATGAGTTGGTAGTATAGTTACATGGGACACGCCAAGTATTTGGTGTTCTAAACACATTTTCAGCTCGGCGCATCTAAACTAAATTATAAAGACAACTCTAGAATATCATTGAAAATAATAAAGTGTTTTTAAAACAAAGTATTCATTAAATAAAACAACAAACTTAAACTTATCAATTGTAACAGAATGTCGATTAATATAAAAATCTTTAGATATGATTCAACTAAGGTCTATGGTATATCAATATATCAACGTACTTTACGAAACTGAAAACTTTACTTAACAAATTTAAAACAAGGCAAACCTCTGGGTTTATGTGAGCCGGCTATATGTATACGGCTATAATATAAAACAATTTGCTACATGCTACAGATATTTTGTGATAACTTTCTGCACCAGTCCATGTTTCCTATTACGGCCTTACGTAGTGTATCAAACGATTAAATAATCGTCTTTCCTTATCAGTTAGAAAGTTATTGCGCTCAGTTTCGGTGTCTAGTCTGAGAGATTCGGTTGGACTGTTAGCTTAGGTCTTAGCGAGCTATTTACTGTCTTGATAATGCATGATGAATAAGTATGATGATGATCTTAGTCTTAGTAGTTTGTTTACTCAGTTCTATTCGACATTTAGGCCAGTCAGCTGATGGCTCTGATGCTCCAAGCTGCGCTTCAGATCAACAATGGTGTTCAATATGAGCTGTTGCTTGCAGTTACTACCTTCCATTGCCTGGCCCTTGGCCTCGTCAACGGTCACGTCTTGCATAGAGCTCTTGGCCGACACGGGGGCCGAAAGCTTAATTTGCGAACGCTCGTTCGACTTGCTCCGACCGTTTGCATCTGTATTTGATTTTGTTAAGTAAAGAGAAGAGAAACAATATAAGATTCAATTACTTACCCAATTCCAAGTCAAAGTTCTTCTTTATTCGCTCGAACGATGAGCTTCCCCTATATACCTTGCGTTTCAAGGGCTCACTATGTGGGCAATAGAAATTGTTATTAATCTGAGGCTCTGGCAGCTGTTTACTGTGGATTGGGGCCTCCGGCTTGATGTTCGGCTTGGAGTGCTGCTGCGGCAAATAGTTGTGATTGCTAATATCTTCCACTGCAATGCATTCCATCTCCGAGTCGCTGCCGTTGAAGCTGATCACCGTTGTTGTGGTCGTGGATGTGGATGTCACCATCATAGTGCGTCGTTTGCCCTTGGGACTCTCCTGAAGACGCCTTCCATTGAGCTGCAGCTGTGGTGAGAGGGGAGCAGTGGGAGTGTTGCCATTTATTTTTCGGGGCGGAAGATCTGGCGGAGCATTTTGATTCATAAAGTTTGTCAGGTGAGTCTT
Source organism: Drosophila kurseongensis (assembly GCA_018153305.1). Classification (NCBI taxonomy): domain Eukaryota; kingdom Metazoa; phylum Arthropoda; class Insecta; order Diptera; family Drosophilidae; genus Drosophila; species Drosophila kurseongensis. Next base: position 25,456,120 of record JAECXX010000004.1, read on the forward strand.
GCGAGGACTACAACGCCCAAGTTTCGGACTGTTGGGCGGCGAAGCAGTAGAAGAAGTCTCAAACTTTAGCATCTCTATGCGCTTATTGATCGCAGCGGCTAAGTCATGGTCCAGCGGAACTGAGTTTTGAACCGACGCCTGTTTCTTGGAGTCCACCTCACTGTTTTTCAGCATCTCCACGCGCTTGTTAGCCAAAGGATTCAAGCGCCTTGGGCTAGCGACCGGTGTGTCCCTAGGGATACTGTTAATAATTGATAAGTGGAGTATAATAGAGAAAAACTACTTTTTCTCACCTTTGCAAGCTGTTCTTCAAGGACTCAAGCAGGGACTCGGCCTCCATAATGAGCTGTTTGTATTTTATATCAGCCTCCAAGTCTGCCTTAAAAAGTGCTTTCTCGCTCTCTGCAATAGTGAGTGTGTTCTTTTCATTGATGCTGCCAAATATCAGCGAATTAGATCGGTTTGACAAAGGTGACGTCTTATAGATCCTGTAAATAAGATACTGTATATACACTGTATAAAAAATATCAATAATTTCCCCCTACCTCTCCCTTGGACCCAGCAAATTACGGCGCAAACAGACGGGCGTGCCTCCCACACTTCGAGACCCGCGAGGCTCACAAAGCGGCGACGAGGAAAGCTTTTCGCGGTTCTCGCGGTTTTCGCTACTCTTTTTGCGCGTCTTAAGGAACCGCTTACGTCGATGCTGTTGCGAGTTTTCACCAGTCTCCTGTCCACTTTTGCGACGGGAGCGGGTCGAAGCCTTGCGCTTAATTACGGGACTTATGGGTTGATTGGAATAGTAGTGGCAGCTGCCCAAATTGCGCGACAGATCTTGGTGGTCGAGTACCATCTCTTGCATGGACGAAGTGTCTATAAAGTCAATGTCCAATAGCTCATCCGTGTCGCACTCATCGCCCGCATCCCGTCCAGTATCCAGCTCCGAGGCACAACAGTCAGTGAAATCCGAATCGCTGCTAAGAGACCAAACGAAAATGAGCAGGCCACTTGAGTTGAGTTGGCAAGCAGTTGAGGACTGCAGCTTACCTAAGTATGTCAGTCTCCTTTTCATATATGTAGCTTTCGTCAAATTTCCCAATCATCTCGTTTAGGGTGGCCTCGTCATCACTAAGCACAAAGGAGGTAGTGGTAGCTCCAGCTCCTCCACCAGCTGCCACAGGAGCTGAAGTTGTTGTCGTCTCTGCTTGCTCCAGGTGTCGTCGCTTTATGGTGTGTGCTGCATGCAGATTTTCCACTTCAGTCGACGACGAAGAGCCCTCGGACTCGTAAGCGACCCCAGCTCCAGGTGCACCAACCCCAAAAGTATCCACACCCGCCACTCTGGTCGTCTTGCTGGGAGTGCCTCGGCAGTTGGGGGTTGGTGTATAAGTGGCTGCCTTTCCTGCTTTGTTTGCTGTTGTTTTGGCCGCCGGAACTTCCAGCTCATTGCTCGACTTAATGCCCGACGAGGTCGTAGAGGTGGTGCTGGTGGCATCCAGCTCATTGCGAGTGGGGCCAGAGGAGGCTGGCAAGTGCTCTCCTGTGTTGTACCAGGGATTTGTTCTTATGCGACAGCGCTGTCTTGGCGAGGGAGCTGCAATAGAGGGGAGAAACACGCAGTGTTGTATGCATCTTCAGTAAAGTTGAGACTCTCAGTGGGTTAATTGCTCAGTTTTCCGGCGGGCGGGTTAACAACACCGAAACTTACATTCAAAAATCTTCGGGTGCTGCCGCACAGCCAATGGACTGGGCGACGACTCCAGGCCATGATTGGAACTTGCGAAGTTGCTCTTGGGCAGCGGATCCATGGGCGACATCTCCTCAATGCGGTTCAGCCCGAACTTGTAGCGCTGCGCCTCAATGGCCAGTGAGTTGACGCTCTTGGGAAAGTAGTGCGTTCCCGAGCGCATGTTGATATAGTACTCGGGTGGATTGTAGTTGCTGGCGGCGCACGGCGATGTGCCGTCGGTGGAGTAGCCCGTGGAGTAGGCGCTCTCCGGAGAGGGCAAGCTGTGTGGTCGGGGTCCCGGCATGATATTGCTGCGCTGCATTCCCCGGGGAGTTCGCATCCGCGAGCCAGCTAGCGGAGCTGGTGGAATTGGAGGTGTCAAATTGTCCAGGGACTCGCCAAGCTGAGCCAGCTTTGAGGGCAGCAATCGACCGTATCGGACATGATTGTTACTTTGCCTGGGCTCCTCTTCGTAGATCAGCCGCATAGAGCTCAAGTTCTCAGACTGCGGGCGCTGCTGGTCCGCTGAAATGGGAGCCGGCGGACGGAGCAGCAAAGCTCCCACTTCCTCGTACTCAACCTCCTCTTCCTTTGGAATATGGTATTCCCCATTAAAGGACTGTTCCCTCAAAGTAGCTTGCTTGCCGGAAGAGGGCTCCTTCGAGCCTGTCGACCAGGACAACGACGATATAGAGGACGAGGAGCAGTTCACCCTAATGGGAGACTTCTCGGTGCAGGAGTTTTCCTTGCTGTTGGGTACACTCAAGTGGTGCGGTGCCTGCGGCTGCGGCTGTGGTTGATAGCAGTGCGGGGCGTAGAGCAGATTGTCCGACTTGGGCGAGGTTATGACGTACGAGTCTTCGTCGGGGGATTGCCAGCCATAGCGGCGACTGGGTGGCTACGGAAATGTGAAAGACGTAAGCAGTTTGTCAACTCTCCTGTAAGCTTCCACTTACGTGGCACTGGATGGGCGACACCTCGCGCCTCCGCACCGGACTAGCAATACTGTGACTCCCGCTACTGGTCAGGACCGGACTGGTCAAGTTGCTTCCCTGCGTAGGCAGGGTGCCCGCCTTCTTGGAGTGGTTGGAGCATGAGCTGCCCGCTTCCGAGGCCGCCTGCTTGTGCTTGCTGCCCTTCTTGCGGGGTCGCACGATGTGCGTCTCCATCCAGGAGCGTAGCTTGGATCCAAACATGTTGTTGGGTTATTCTAGTCTTAACGAAAGTGGACGGATTGTAGTAGCTGAAAGGAAAGAGGTCATTAAGCGAGCTGCAAATGCAATTCATCCGCAACAATAGAACAAAGCGGGCTCCTGGGACCACTTTGGGCTGATAAGGAAATCCATTTATGACGGCACAAAAGCCGAATAGCTTTTTAGCGAGGTCACATTTTCTATAGTTTGTGTGGAATTCTGGCTTGTGTTGATACTTTAAGGGAAATTACCGTATTCGCGAATGCGGCTGACAACGTCATAATATCCTTTGCTCCTCCTATTTTGTGGCGCTCACAAACACACACACAGAAGATTAAAGGGAACGGTAAATCTATACCAGAAACGACACCCACACACACGGACAGCGTCGGCTTCCTGTGTTTGTGTTTGTTTGTTTTTTGTTGACGGTTATTTTTTGCCGTTTTCCCTTACGTTGAGACCGAGTACCGACGCACCCAATGTTGATGGGGGTTGTTCGTAGGCTGAGAAGCTTCAAGGACTGGGGCCATCCCCTCTCCCCCCCTTAAGCGAATTCAAGCCGTGTGGTGAAGTAACTTTGTGTGAGTGGCTGAGCCTGTGTGGGTTGTCTGTGTGCAACTGTAACTGGAAATCCCTCGTAACCGTAAATTTTATGTAAAGCTATTTTCCTTTTCGGGAGCAGACTCGAATGCTATACGATGTTTTGGCACTTTGCTTGAATCGTAATGGCTGATTGGCAATATTCAAGTTTCGATTTCAGTCGGTATATTTGTGTTTCATGCAAATTATTTAAAAATGTTTTTGCAAATTATAAGGAAAAAAGCACAATTGCTTTTGGAAAAAACTGCAAGTTCCGTTGGCATTCAAATGTCCGTTTGTACTTGAATTCATCGAGTATTAACTTTTTATATTCCGAAGCTGTGTATGGGTATGCGATGCGTTAACTTTGCTAATAGCGAGAAAAGCGTGCGACAGAGTTAAGTGAACAAAAGATGCGCGGACACGAACGGAAAGAAAAGGACCGTCACTGTCGAAGGGAAAAAAGCTAATGACGGCAGTTACGAAGGTCTACGAGGATGTGCCTTCACCCGTTACTTTTTGAAATGAACATAAACAACTTAAATTTGCTGAAAAATGGCGTTGAAGTAGTTCTAAAGAATAATTTCTCATTAAAACTACAGTTTTAACGCTTTCTGCCTAAAAGTAAGCTATTTAATCGGGAATTTAATCTTTCCCTGCAGCGCTGTTCAACACTGGTAGCTACAACGCATTTGTGAGATGATATCGATTTCGATGGCTCGATACAATTTCCATCAGCTGTCAAAATTATTCGTTGGAGAACATGCGCTGCTACTACGAGGAGCTCGACGTCGCACGGGACGCCAAGAATGGGGACATCAAAACCGCGTACCGAAAAATGGCCCTGCGCTGGCATCCGGACAAGAATCCGGACAGCCTGGCGGAGGCGAAGGAGCGCTTCCAGCTGATCCAACAGGCGTACGAGGTACTTTCTGATCCGCAGGAGCGATCCTGGTACGACAATCACCGGGAGCAGATCCTGCGCGGCAAGAACTCTGAATACGCGGAGAACTGCTTGGACGTGTTCCAGTTCTTCACCAGCTCCTGCTACAAGGGCTACGGCGACGACGAACAGGGATTCTACCGCGTCTACACTAACGTCTTTGTAAATATCGCAATGGAGGACATGGAGTTCATGGACGCGGACGACCGACTGGGAATGGCGCCGGACTTCGGCCATGCGAACAGCAGCTACGAGGAGGTGGTGGGTCCATTCTACGCATTCTGGCAGGCCTACTGCACCAGGAAGACCTACGAGTGGCTGTGCCCGTACGACGTGCGCGAGATTAAGGAGCGCTTCATCTTGCGCAAGGTGGAAAAGGAGATGAAGAAGATCGTCCAGGCTGCTCGTAAGGAGCGCAACGAAGAGGTGAGTCAACCTTTATTCAACCTTTTAAAATTTTCAAAATTCGGCTGCTTATTTTCATCTTAGGTTCGCAACCTGGTGAACTTTGTGCGAAAGCGGGATCGCCGAGTCCAGGCCTATAGACGCGTTCTTGAGGAGCGGGCCGAGGCCAACCGCCTGAAGCAGGAGGAGAAGCGCAAGGAGCAGTTGAGAAAGCGCCAGGAGGAACTGGCGGCCGTCAAGAAAAACAAAGTATTTAATGAAGGCTATGAGGAGCAGCTAAAGCAGTTGGAGCAGCAGTACGGCAGCGAGTCGGACGACTATACTGATCAAGACGAGAATGAAGAGGTCGGCGGGGATTCAGAGGAAGAAATCGATCCGGAGGCCGAGAAATTCGAGGTGGAGTATGTGGACGATCTGTACTGTGTGGCGTGCAATAAGACATTCAAAAACGCGAAGGCACGGGCCAATCACGAGGAGAGCAAAAAGCACAAGGAAAATGTCGAACGTCTGTGTCAGGAGATGGAGGAAGAGGAAGAGGCTTTCAACGATGCATCCCACGAAGACAGTTTAAATGGAGTGGAGGAGTCGTTGGATGAAATACAAATTGCTGATGACCAGTTATCCGACGATGCGGCACTAAGCGAAGAGGCATCTACGCTGCCCAAGCGCAACAAAAAGAGCAAAAAGTCCAGGAAATCAGCCGCCAAGCAATTGCAGGAGGAAGTCAGCGATGGACCAGATGAAACCATAGACTTAAAGGCTACCATGAGCGAATCAGAAGATGAAGACTGGAGTAAGGGCAAAAAGGCGGCCAAGAAGAGCAAAAGCAAAAAGTCTGGAGCGAGCAAGGCAAAACCTGCAGATCAAGTGGATCAGGTACCAATACCTAATGAGGTCAAAGCGGCCCCTACTAGTGCTTCTAAAAGCGGAGATGAAGATCTTGACCCTACCAAGCCGCAACACACCTGCGTCACTTGCCGGCTCATCTTTGACTCTAAGAACAAGCTGTTTGCGCACCTCAAAAAGACGAACCACGGCGTATACATACCCAAGGCCAAGCCAGATGTCGAGGGCAAGCCTCCTGGTAAATCCAAGGGAAAGCGGAACAAGTAGATCCAAAGGAAAATCCACCCACAACTTATATTCATACTGTAGAAAAGTTAGTCGTTTATTTATGCTAATGTTAAAGTTAATTCAAGAATGAAGTTAAGTATGCTCGCTCTAAGTCAGAGATTGTGCTTATTGCATCTGGAGGCAGCTACGGAATGCAGACCAGTTTGCTGCCCGCCTCTACGCGTCTGCAAACGCGGGTTCGCATGTTGGAAGACTCCGCCTTGAGACTGACGCCGGCGGCGGCGAAAGTGAGGAGTACGCCGATGACTCCGCAGTAGAAAGATATTCCTGTGGGGGTTACATTTAGTTAGTTTCAACAGTGAGTTGCCCTCAAGTACCTATACTGCAGTCGGCGGGATAGAATGGCTCTGCATCTGAACCGCACAAACGTTGAACCCTGGCCGCTCGCCAGCCTATCGGATGCAGGAAGAGGGCCAGCATCACGCTTATTCCTTGAAAATACAATTATTACACGAGCAGACTCGGGAACGGATTCTTTGGGCTATTACCTGCCACCACCTGGGCGCAGGCCGTCATGTTGTGGATGCTCTTTCCAAAGGCCGACTGGCGACAGCAGGTGAGCAAAGTCAGCAGCACCGTGACAGACAGCAGGGTGAATCCCAGCGATCCGAAGATCATGGCAGCCTTCCACTCTCCAGGGTAAACGCTGCCGTCCGTGGCGAGTCCGTCCAAGTCAAAGCGTCCACAGTGGAATTTACCCCCCTCCTGCAATACCTTGCAGCGCGTGTAAATGCCCACTGAGGACTGGCGATGGGGGTTTAAGCTGAAGTTGGCGGCTTGGGCGGGGCCCACCAGCCACTTGGGTGTGACCAGGGCCACTGCGAAGAGCATGTCCGCCACCAGGGAGCAGAGGAACCACACCAGACTGGCGCTGGTAATGATAACGTAGCACATTTCGATGCTTGATACTTTCCACAGTGCAAAGATTTGGGAATCGTCGGCGGGCTACAGCAACGCGTCAGCACTTGCCGGATAGATAATAGACTCTAAGCGCTTCGGCTTTGTCTGGGCACGCACATCCCACACCCACCACTACCGCCGCACCGCTTGCCACCACCAGCAGCGCGGGGGCCAGAACTTCCTCCCAGCTGACCAGCCCGAAATGGAATTGTTTATTTAATGCTTTCGCTGTTCGCTGTTATGCGCTCGCCTTCTGCCTTTTGCCTTCTGCCGTCTGTTTTATGTTATTCACCCCACTCACACGCGCACGGAGGGTGGCTGGGGAAATGGGGGAGGGCGAGCCGCAGACCGCCCAGTTCGCGGTGCAGTCAAGTATTCAATTCGTCGCCGTCGTCAGAGCGAAGAAAGAGAATCGCGAAGAAAGAACTCTGCCTCGATGGCGTTTTCGCAATTCCCAGAGCGAATATTTGGCAACTTTGTGCCACACTTTGAATCTGGACTTCCGTTCGCGCAGGCGTCCCCTCGTCCGCTGCCGTTTCCCCACTGCGTCTTCTCTCGCCGATACCGACCGACTGAATGAATGGGGCGGCCCATTAAAGCCAGCTGCAGTTCCAGACGGAGCCCGGCCCCAATCGGAGCACTGGAAGAATTTTAATAATTATATCTCAACAAAGGTTTGCATTTTTTGTTTATTTTATTTAAACTATTTTAAAAGATATTAAATATTAGTACATTCTATTGAAAACTGTCTCTAAACCCAATCAAACTACAAAATATTTAAATTTAATTTAAATAGTCGGAATCAACAGGCCAATACACCAAGCCAGTGTATGAATTTCCTACACTTATTTGAATTATTATTTTTATTCTTTAAAATAAAAAAAATATATTTTTCAATAAACAAATAGTGTTTTTCAAACACTGTTATATATATGAACTGAATTTTTTTAAACATATGCGATACGTTGAAAATTTAAAACTGGGAAACTATCCTCTCATGGGAGGCTCTACCAACTATAGTTAGTTGTTTTTTTTTTCTGCCCTTGCTGTTTGAACTACCAAACTGTAGCAATGTGTAAAAATATTGTCTTTAACGAAAATTATTCAAACTTACTTTTTCCAGTGTGGGCGCCGTCGCCGTCACATCGAGAGCGTGGAAATCCAGACATACCAGAATCGGTCCCAAAAGTGCTCTCCCTGACTCTCTGCACACACGTTTGAGTTGGATGGGATCAGACAAGTCCCCACCAGACTTCCAGCAACACCCCCTCCACGAATTCGTGAGTAATGCGACGTTGGACCGATTCGATCGATGCAAATGCTCAGATCATGTGTAATTCCGATCGAGACGATCTCCGGTCAAGCGGTTATCAGTTGATCGCGCCCGCTGGGGTCCATTGCGTCATCCGCCCTCTGTTTGTACACAGCGATCGTGACCGAGGTCGTAATGAAATTCGCACACAAATTACGCCGCCTGCGAAAAGCACTTTCACTCTCGTTGCTGGAACAGAGTCCGCCGTAAAGATCACTTACAATTGACCAAGATGGCGCGTCGGATGGTCCTTCTGCAGCTGCTGCTGTGCACTCTTGTGCAGAGCCACTACTACTACGACTACGGATACTGGGAGATCAACGAACCACCGCCGCTGTGTTCTGATTACGAGATGCTAGTTGTCAACACCGACCAGTGCGTGAGGCGCTGCAACATCGTGTGCCGGGAGCGGGTCTGTTTCGAGGACGGGCCCTGTCCTTGTGCTGATCAGTACTTGGCCGGGAATCCGGACGGAGTGGTCTGTGCCGCCGAGTGTCTGCCCGGATGTCGTGAAGCCGGTGGCTACTGCGCTGCCCCCGACCTGTGTGTGTGCCGCAAGGACAGGCACTACTACTTCGATCCGCTGTCCCAAAAGTGCCGTCACAGGGCATCCCGACTGCTGGACCCCTGCCTCGGGTGAGTAGGGCCTAAATGGGAGCTGTGTGAAATGTTTCTATCCCATGTCATCCGCAGGCGCTGCACCCATGGCAGCTGCTCCTCTGATGGTCAGTGTATCTGTGCCCAGGGCTATGAATTAAGGGCCAGTCTGATCCATGGAAATCAATGCGTTCCCATCTGTGATCAGTAAGTGAGTTAGCTCGTTGAAATTTTGCAGGGCTAATCCTCGAATATCCCCCCAGCAATTGCGGGCCACAAGCCTACTGCTTCGCTCCCAACTTATGCGCCTGTCGTCACAAGCACCACCATTATACCCGCAAAGGAATTTGTTCCAGGGATTATTGACCTTGGAAAGCCATCTGCTATCAAGAGGGGCTGTTTTAGATCCCGCTTATGTCCCGCAGAAGTTCCCTGAGGTTTGTTAAAAATATTAAAGGTTATGAAATTGTATATTCATTTACAAACATTATTTAATTTTAAGTATTTAATCCACAAAACGGTTTAAATCAAATTTTTGTAAATCTTAGGCTAGACATACGAATTATCTGAAGGAGATAAAGACAGACTTAGAACAATACTTTTTGCAGTTAAGTGCAATGAATATATGTATACTTTAATCAATTTTACGAACAGCGCTTACTTTGTAAAAATGTTGAAAAAACAAGAAAGAAAACAACCTTTCGCAAGCCAAAATTAATATATCTCTTTATTTATCTCTGTCGATTTTCCTTCTTATTTTTTTATTTTCTCTGGATCAGCTAGACGATAAAGTCTTATATAAAATGAAAATCGATCAAAACATAAGAAATGATTATATTCCGACTCACATATACTTATGAATACTACCTGTAATAGAAAGAATACTTTTGGGAAAGTTTGATCCGTAGAAACGGATCGACAGACGGACTTGGCACTATTAAATGTGCTTGTGATGCTAATTTTAAATTTATTTTTGTATATACTTTCAAAAGTCGAAAAGGATTTCTTCCATGCCTTGCTAACTTTATCCACTCTCAAGGGTATGAAATAAAGTCAAAATAGAGTCAATCATCTATGTATAACTAGATCAAATTGAACATTTTTATAGCACCGACCCACAATATATTTAAAATTGGTAAATATCTCAATGGTTTCCAGCAACTTATGTGCCTTACCTTTGCAGGGGAAAAGCGGGAGAGCACTGCCAAGACTTTGAGAGCGGAAGAGAGGGTCCCAACTGGTTTTGTTAGTGCCGCTCCCACCATGCCGCATTACAAAGCTACTTTGTTATTGTTTATAACAGATCGGACACATGGAGGGCCCGTCGCTATTAGTTTGAATAAATTATCCACATATATATCCGATCGCCACCAGATCGTCGGAGAAACAAAGGCTTATCGAAGAAGGTAAGACATGCGTACGTGCTCTCCAGAGGCGCCGCCACCGAATACAAATATTTTGAGGGGTCTCAAAAAGGGAGCTTGGTTTTAAGGAGGGTGTTTGCTAACAAGGGCCCCTCTTAGTGTTCAGCTGGTTCTTCGATAAGCCACGAATTTAATAGTATTAATGTTTGCGGGGCCTATCAAAATTGGGGTATTTCAACTGACCCACACCAGAGGGTATTTCTTAGATAAAGCTAGAGCAGAGAAAGACAGCGCCGACGACGCTGGCAGAGGCGGCATTTTTAGCTTCGCGCGTGTGGCGTGTTTTTGTTTTAATTGTTGTTGTTCCATGGGAGGCGGGCCTCTTGGTGTTGGCAACGTCTCACAGTGGTTCATTTGCCAAACGTTTTTTTATATTTTGTTCTTAATCCCGAGAACCACCTCCGGTCCATCTTAAGACATGACATCAAACTTAAAAAATTCACTTAAGAACATACTTAGAATCATTTTTGAAATTATTTACGAGCCATATTGTGTATTATTCATAAAATGTATAGTTCTAATTTATTTTAAACATATTTCTATTTTGTATTTCTACAATTGTACATTTCTTCGTACAACAAATATATAAAACTATATTACAAATTTTCCATACATTTACCCATCAATTCAAACCATAACTAGTTGGCTCCACTGTGCCCGGCAGCAGCAGCAGCAGCAGCAGCAACAGCAACAGCAACAGCAACAGCAACAACAAGAACAACAGCGACGACAGCACTCGTGTCCGATTGTTCTCCAAAGCGTTTCAGTTGGAGTTTTGCTGTCCATCGGTGCTGTTGTATCTTTCGCTGGAGCTCCTGCGCACCCAATCCCAAAGTGGTTTTTCTCTCTCGCTAACTGCAGCAATTTGCAATTTTAATTATCTGCAAGGCGGTTCGACCAGAAAATAAAGGAATCAGGAAAAAATGGGCCAAGCAAAGGTAAGCGAAATCGGGAGTATACCACACACGCGTGAGATGTCTTATACGTAATGTATCCTTTTTTCCTTCGTCCTTGGCAAGTGGGCAACCCCGAATGGAATAGCGTGGGAAATCTTGTTCAACACTAAGTTTATGGGAATAGGAAGTGCTACAAGCAATGCAAATCGGAATGTTGATAGATAATTTATTTAGTTTCTGTGGTAGAGCGCGTACATACATATATGTGTTGCCGCCTGTTCTGGGGGTTATGTAAGCGGATTTGTCAAGATGCTCCGATGCAACCGCTTGTCTAGTATTTGTAATGCCATTGATTAAAGGCCGCTTTGCGGGCTTGCATGTGTTCTCTATTTACTGCAATGATTAGACCGATTTAAGCAATTATTTATGAGTGCAGCTAACACACGCACATACTCCTCAATTTATAAATATGTACCTGATGGAGGCGTTTCTGATGCGCAGTTTGTGAAGCACGCATGACAGTCCCAAAAACTCCATATTAGCAACAATAAACGAATTGGACATTAAAAGAAAAAAAGTGTTAATGCAGGAAACCGGTTAGGGCCATCCCATCTCCCTCAGAAAGCGGTTCGGATTTTATAAATAAACGCTGAGAACCTCTATGATCACAGCGGATGAGCATGAGCAGACCGAGATGACGCCTTATCAGCAAGTTTGCGGGGGGTTTCGCCAGTGGAAAATATTCGGATCCCTGATAAGCCAGACGATTGATTGATGTTAATATACATAGCAGGCACCAGATAGCACCTGTTTAAACACTTTTATCAGATCACTAACCTAACCCCACTTCTCTCGCTCTTCTCACCACACCCACTCCCCAACACATTCTGTAGAAAGTCTCCTCCGCCCTGAGCAAGCTCTTCGTGTACGGCGCCCTCAAGTACGGACAGCCTAGCAACTCGATCCTGGCCAGCTCCGGAAACGGATACGCCAAGTTCTGGTGCAAGGCCACCACCACTCAAAAACTGCCGCTGGTGATCGCCACCCGCTACAACATTCCCTTCCTGCTCAACAAGCCCGGAGTGGGCTATTACGTAACCGGGGAAATCTACGAGGTGGACGACCGCATGCTTAATTCTCTGGACAATCTGGAGGACTGCGAGGAGATCTACACGCGCGAGAAGCACGACATGAATATTGGCGTGGGCGAGGGGTGAGCATTATTGGGAGCTGACGTCATCTCAGAGATCCGATCTGACAAATTTCCGTTTATATCAGAACCGTTCCTTGCTGGGTGTACCTGCTGCAGAAGTACCCGGAGAACCTACTCAGCCTGCGCTACTTGTCCGGGTACGAAAACTCCACCACCCATCCGTACATCATGCGCCACCGCCGGACCCACAAGCACCCGGCCCAGGACGATCTCACCTACGAGGCCCAGAACTAATAATCAAGCTTTTGCTCCCTCCGTTTCCTTGAATGTGCTCTGGACAGCCGGCCACTATTCTTATGTTACCGTAGTTGCATTTTTAGACCGTACCTGCAGACGCAGATGTACTGATCGATATATACGCGCATATATTGGCAATGATATATGAACACTGATATGTACCATACGCATTATTTAGGTTTTAGCGATTGTAGTATGTAATTTCATAGTTTTCGACAAACAAAGCAAATAAACTGAAGCAATTCATAGTAACTGACGACTCGAATCTCTTACATATGTAAGCTGGGCTATATCGGGCAACTGAACTGTTATGTCTGGTACTTTTCCACCTTTGATTACTTTCATTTCTCGCGGTGTACAGAAGCTAGATTCGGTGCGAATGGCAGCAAGAAGAAGAGTGGGCGGGTTACGTCGACCGGCAATCTTCAGGGCGGATTCCATAGCACGATACCCGTCAGATTTGATAAGCCCGACGCGGGAAGCGCAGTGGCTATGCTGAGAATGGCGGCGAGGGTCTTTGTCTACGGCACGCTAAAGCGCGGGGAGCCCAACCATCACTGGCTCACCAAAAAGGAAAATGGTCAGGCCCGGTTTCTGTGCAGGGGGACGACGGCGATTAAGTTTCCCCTGGTGGTTGGCACTCGCTACAACATTCCTTTTCTGCTGGCCCGCCCGGGCGAGGGGAACCACATAGAAGGCGAGGTTTACGTGGTAGACCAGGCCATGTTCGGCAAACTGGACCAGCTGGAAGACTACCCAGAGTATTACGATCGCGAGGAACAGGCTATATTAACGGAGCAGAATGAGTAAGAGAGGGCGGAGTAAGTGAAACTGCCAGATGAGAGCTTTAATGTCCTGCACACCTTGCAGGACCATCCGGTGTTGGCTGTACCTGATCCGCGACTTCCCGGAAAAGATGCTGGCCAAGAAGCTGTTAACATCGTACCACAACACACCGGAACAGCCGTACAGCGAGAAGTCAGTGCGCACCATTCCAGCTAGAGAAGATCTCTCTTACTGACGCAGATTCCTCCTGATCTTGCAGCTACCTGAACAGCAGCCCAGCGGACCTGGCCAGGGATGAGTGAGACACGAGAGCTTATAAAAAAGTAACGTTTATAAACGGATTTCAACGCATGGCTATTATTCGTATTCTATTACATTGATTCCATACTTCAAAAATGCAAAACGAAATGAACAATAGTAGTTTGTGGTTTAGGGTAAGAGTAGCAGTGGAGGAGGTATGATGAATCAAAAAGCCTAGAAAATCTGCATGTGCTGGCGCAGAACCCGTGGATGACTTGAGCTCGGCAGCGGACACTGTGGTAGAAAGCGGTTCCTGTGGCCAGCAGCAGCACCGTTGGCAGGGGCTGGACCTAGCTGGCTTCGTCGTCGAGCGACTGGAATCGGTTCGAGGCCGCCACCGGGGCAGTCGTGGACTCCTGCACGCGCTGGAAGCGGCCTCCGTGGCGAACTTCTTCGAAGGCGGGTTCGTTTTTCTTCTTGCGCTGCTCCTCCGGACGCGCCGCACTGAGCGTGGGAAAGAACTCGGTGTTGGTAATGTCGGGGGCGGCGCGTCGTGGACGCATGGCGCCGCCAATTGAGCCGCCTCCCAGTCCGCTTCCGGCCTGCTGCTGCAAAGGGTTCAATTAGACTGATTCCGGTCGGGATCGAGGACCTCTTTACTTACGCTGTAACGTAGCGCGGGTGAAACATAGGTCTTGGACGAGGGCTTTTCCACCTCCACCGGCACCGGGATCTGCATCACCTCCTCGGCCGGGATCACCTTCTTCCAGGGTCCGTGCCCTACGCGCTCCTTGCTGGGGTCCGCGTTGTCGTACCCATTGCTGTCCTCGTCGTCCTCTTCGTAGCTGCCGCCGTCCGGAGCGGAGGGCACCCGAGCAGCCCGCGCCTCTGCGGATTCCTGGACATTTCTGGAATGGGCCGAAGAGCTGTAGAGAGTGGGTTTGCGCAACATGCGAGGGGTCAAATGGAAATTTCAACAATTGAAAGTGGCCTTTGTTCGCGCTCTCTGAACGGGCGTTCGGCAAAAACTCACATGGTGCTCAGCTGGCCGATCTTCAGGCCGCTGTAGTCCTTGCGCTGCTCCTCCTCAAACTCCTTCCACTCCTCCTCGACGGGCTGTGGAACGGTGTGGAACACACTCAGGTAATTAGTGGTCAACGGGCTGCGATTTCACCAGACTCACCGGGGCGGACTCTGGCACATTGGTGCCGCTGTTCTCGTTTTCGCCTACCACTGCCACGCCGCCAGCGACTGCTTCGGGTTTTTTTGGCTTGACCACCTCGCGCTTGCTGCCGTCCTCCAGACTCTTCACCAGCTCGTCGGCCGTCACAAACTTGGTCTTGTTCTTGGACTTCTTCTTGTCCTTTTTCGCGAAGAAATCGTCTAGTTCGGCCATGGCTTGCAATTAATTATAAATGAATAAAAATTCGCGACAGGAAATTTGGAGAACAACTCTGCACGCCTTTTGTGCCAGGGCTGCAGATATATCGATAGACAGGGCTGCGTGAGAGTCAGCTAAATACATTGTATAACCAAAATATCGATGTCGGGTCTGTATCGAATCTACATCGAAACCGATTTTTTTGGCGGTCTTTTTAAATATCACAGCAATAACGGACCTGATTCAAAGAAATTAATTTTTTGCGACAATATTGCCAATGCGCATAATTAAGCGTTTGCAAAAATCACCGGAAAGTCTCTGCATTTATTACCTCTATTCGCGAAATGGGGCAACGACTTATTTGCATAGGAGATTGATAACCACCTAATTAAGTCTCTCAAAATGTAAATCACCGCGGTTGCTGCGAATGCAAAGCTGAACCATTGTGTAATGAAAGCCAAGTCAACCATGGCTAATTTAGCATCTATAATGACGCCAATATATCTAATCCGAGACAAAGCTGCAGAGCCAATACAAGTTGGCCAAATTGCGGAGCTAATTGTCCCCCCAATAGGTTTTAGTGTTCCTGGGACTCGCATCTTTTTTTGGTTGCGAGCTTACCTAAGTGCCCAAAAGACAACTATTTGGCCCAGTACTCGGCCCAGTCTTAGCCTCTTGGGCCAGACAGTTCCGCCTAGATTAGCCAAGCTAATAGATATTTATGTCTGTACCAACACCTAGCAGGCCACGGCTTGCAACTGGTGGATTTAACTTCGTTTCGGCTCGGTTTGCCACATCCCAGAGCGCGACTGGCCCACTCCGAAACCCATTCATATTGACAAGCACTTGGCTGGCCCCGTTCAGTCTTCTTTTGAGCGTCGTGCACATCGGGTCGATCCCTCCACTACCTCGTAACGATTACGATTCAATTCGAGCCGATCCAGTCTGATCCGAGCCGCTGAAGTGAGGCATTAATTCGCGTGCGCGAGTGACTAGTTTGATACAAATATTTGAAGCGTTTTAATTGAGAAGAGTCCCAAACACTCGAGGTAATTGAACCACTTGACGGCGCCAAAATATTCGCTGGTGACCAACCTTCCACTACGACATCTCCTCGACAAGATCGGTCTGCGGTTCTGTTTTTGATTGCCACATTGTCTTTGGCTGCTCACTTTTCGGGGCAATTAGGCTGCAATTCGAGGCATTTACCTGCCCAGCGAAGCATTTAATTGGGGATTATAAAAGCAAGCCCCTCTACATTCATATCATGCCGTAATCAAGTGGCTGCCCTACTGGGACTGCGTTCGAGATACGCTCATGAACCCGCGTCCGTGTCAGGGTCGTGTCATGACCTGTCGCAAAAGCTGACAACAAGATGAACCTGATTTTCCGATATTTTACATTTTCTACTTCGTGTTCCGCGATTTGGCCTGGCCCTTTGCATATATTTGAGCCTCGGCTCACTGTTAATTTTATGTGTCTGGGCTAAATCTCATTTGTATCAATGCTGATCCAATACAAAAGCTATTTACATATTGAGGGGGGTTTTTTTATTTAAATTTTCGTGAGACTGCGGGACCAAAGGCCAAATGGGCAATGGAATGGAAGAATTGCCAAACATTTAAAATTTGTTCGATTTCATGGTTTAATGTCTCAGCCTCAAGTGGCTTTCTTAATGATCCTCCACGCAGCAACGGCTCTTCTCCATCTTACATCACTCGTAGCCTTAGAAAGGGGGTCAATCCGTCAATCACATTGCATTGGCGTTATTAACGGCAGACGGATTGGGGGCTGCACTTTGCATTGGAAAAATGTAATGGCCCCTCATCAACGTTAGACAGTTCTGAGGTCGCAATCGAGTTGCAACAGCAAAAATGGCAATATGTAAACAAGAGGAACACACCATCGAGAAACCAGCTACAAACGTACAAACTAATTAAAGATTCGAAAATGTTTCTACTTACAAATGCCATACCGGTTTGGGCTCTAATAAAAATATGACAAAACGGAGGAGGGAAACAAATAACAAATAAAATAAAGAGTCTTATCGTTTTGAATAGGGTCATTTTTTGCCTTTGCGCAATATCAAAAGAGCTTTAAAAAAACACTTGCCAATTACGGCGAAGGTATGTATATTTTAAGTGAATTTTTCTGATTAGGAAAAGTGACAAATTGAATTTTATAGCTAAGTGCTACGAGATGGATACTCATCAAATAAACATTTTATTAGAAATGTATAAATTCTTAGTAGTACCACTTTTTGTTTCTTATGCAGATTGCCTCCTTTAATTGATAATCAGCAGTAGAATTAGATAATTTTTTAAGTTGCTTATCAGCGTTTAGCGTTAGTAACAGTTCGCTGACTTTCCCTTCACCTCTTTCGCCTTTATATGGATCAAGTTCGTTGCCTAAGTCTTTCGTTTGCATTCAACCAAATGAAGCTTCGTTGTTTTAGGTTCAGTTTCAGTGTGTGTCATGCTCATGGCTTCGGGTTTGACAACTTGGCCGGCCTGGCTCTCAAAATTTGGTTCAATGTGTGTATTCCGAGACTTGCATAAGTGCAAGCAATCTGAGGTTTTTTCTCGGGCTTTGGCGCTGCTCTAGCCTTTTTCACACATATGGCGGACGTGGTTTAATTGGCCATAAAGCCCGAAACTGGGGCTAAGTAACAAGCCCCTAAAGGCAGGCGCCAAAAGATGAAGGAGAACGGCAGTTGGCCAAATGATGTGAACCCAAATGTTTCCCCGGGTGAGCTAGGGCTTGTAGTTCAAGGTGCAGGTGGAGCTGCCGAGTCATGCTTCCTTGCCATTTCCATCTTCGCCAGCTCTGAGATAAGCACTCTCGGATAAAGATACAGTAATGGATATGGTTATGCTTGGGCGGGGTGTGACACACATTCGGGTCGCAGAATAAGCATGTAAACAAATACGTCCGCCCGGTCTTGCGTGAAATGTCATGACATGGCCAAAGTGCAAGGCACAGTCGGAAACTGCCGCGCAGATGTGGCGAAGTGTAACGCGGCTGCAATCCAAGCCAGGCTAGCCGCATGCAGATTGGGCAACAAATACTTGCAACAATCCCCGACTCTGGGAGGGGGCGATATAAAGCCAGCCTGGCATGCTAGACGGGTTCGATGCCAGCTACCTCCGGCCGTTGCATAAGTCCGCAAAGAAATGCGAATCCACAGGCGCAATCGAAAATCCAAATAGAAACCGAAAGTCCAACTGGAAACCAGTTTGCGGCAGGTTGCGGCTTGCTAGTCGCTGCTGTCTGCTTTATAGTCGGACTCCAGATGTGGCAAGAGGGGCACGCGTGGCCAGAATGAGCCCCAGTTTTCCAGCACAGCTTGCGCCACTTGTTGCCAATCACTAGTTTTTCCTTTGACTGGTTTTCGCTTTCCCGGAATGCTTCTTGCGCCACTCCGTTCCCATTCCCATTCCCAATCCCATTCGCATTCCCTCGAAGTTGTGCTAACTCCTGGCCCTCTCTCTTGGCAGCCAAGATGACGGTAGACCTATCACCCGTGCAGGAGTACTACAAGGACAAGACGATCTTCATCACTGGAGCGTCCGGGTTCATGGGCAAGGTGCTGCTGGAGAAGCTGCTGTACTCCTGCCACTCGCTCAAGGAGGTGATCATTATCTGCCGCCCGAAGCGCGGAAAGGCCCCCGAGACGCGGCTGGAGGAGATGTTCAAGCTGCCCATCTTCCAGCGCATCAAGGAAGAGCGCCCGGAGATGCTCAAGAAGGTGACCATCTACCAGGGCGACGTGACCTTTGACCGTAAGTACAGCTCAGTTCACCGCCTGTCCTTCTGGAGGCTGCAGCATTTTCTGTCCTCTGTTTCCAGAGCTGGGCCTGAGCGGCGAGAGCTTGAAGCATGTGACCGAGAGCACCAACATTGTGTTCCACATGGCAGCCACACTCAAGCTGGAGGGCAACCTGCGAGACGCCATTGACATGAATCTGCTGGGCACCCGGCGCGCCCTCAACGTGGCCAAGGAGATGAAGCAACTGGAAGCCTTCATTCACCTCTCCACGGCCTTCTGCAACTGCGACCAAGAGGTGATGTACGAGAAGGTGTACGAGTTCCCGCACCAGCCCGAGGACCTCATGCGCCTGGCCGAGTGGATGGACGTGAAGACCCTGGACGCCATCACGCCGGACCTGCTCAAGCCGCACCCGAACACCTACACCTACTCCAAGCGCCTGGCGGAACTCCTCGTGCGCGACCACTACGAGTCCATGCCAGTCATCATCGCCCGTCCCAGCATCGGTAAGTGACCTTTTGAGCCCGGACTCCGTCCCCCGTGTTGCCTTTCCGTGTTGCTTGGCCTGCGGGCGATTCGATTTATTTGAGTCGTTAATTTCCCGTGTCTCTGGCTGGGGGCTTGCTTGCTTGGAGTCGAAATGGAGACTGCAATTGCCGCCAGTTTCCCCCCGCTAACTAATCATGCGCCTCTGCTTATCTGCCTTGAGTCTATGGCTATGCTTGCTTATTATGTATCTCTTTTTCGGCCACCTGGCGTCTTTTGAATGGCTCCGCCGAAATGTATTTTTTGTTTGCGTTGGCCGTCAATTAAACTTTTCTATTAGCAATTTCTGGCCAACCTGAAAGGTCGTTATTTATAGGAAATAGAGAAACTACCAGCCATAAACGTGTTAGAGCAACTCGATGCAAATCTGCAAAAAGCCAACACTTTTTAATTAAAGCTTGGGGGCATTTTAATAGCGGGGTCTAATATTTTCGGGGGTATTGGGAGATATATTGTATGTAGATTACTTAACAGTTATATTCGTCATTGTCAGACAGTTCGATCTTTCCGCACTCATTAATATTATAAAATAAAAAGTTTAAAGTTTAGAAAAAGTTTTACCGACCTATTCCTTTTCATTTTCTAAGTAGAAAAATAAGGAAAACGTATAAGGATAATTTATTTACGTAATTTTGTAAATATATTAACTAGCATAATCATTGTTTAGTTTATCATACCAAAAATAGTTTTGAAAATATAGTTTTGTTTACGAGTCTACAAGTAAATTTAAAGAAATGATACTTAAAGTAGTTCAAACAGCCGATTGAAATTAGCAGTTTGAGGTAGGCTAAGACAAATAGGTATTTCCGCTGGCAGTTTCCTCCGAGCTTGTGTAATGATAGGCCAGCTAAATGATGGAACCGGGGGAGCAGATAACTGTCTCGTTTGTGGCCGGCGGGTTCAAGGCAGTGGTGACCCCCTTAGCTCGGCAAATAATCAATAGATATAGTCAATATCGGCGGTTGCGTCCTCGTTCGCTAACTACCGAGCAAAGTTTCTCAAAGTTCGCGAATTTAAACAGATTTAGCTGAAGTTTATGAATGGCTACATGAGGGAGTGGTTTGCTTTGGTGCTAGTCTTAAGTCGCTTCTTGCCGCTTTTACGCTTATTCGTCAAGTGTTGTATGCTTTCCGTGTGTCTTATGACGTCGCCACCGGTTCGAACCCGCGCCCTACTCTGTGTGGCGGGCTCCCCCGCTTGCCGCGCTTCTTAATACAAACACCGCACATGAACCACAGCAGAGGCAAAACAGATCTGGCCAAGCTGAAAGCCACCAACAACCACCACAACAACCACAGTGCTTGAAAAGAAAAAGTCCGATTACATAGCCCGGCATAAGACATTGCTTGAAACAACCAACTACATCGACCACTGCACACTAACGCCGTCGTCATTGACCAAAAAGTTCAATGAGCATGCAATGAAAACAGAAGAAGACCTCAGCTCCAACCAGCCCTGCTTACCCCGCCCCGCCACCGCCAACGCCACCGCCTTTGCATCCGCCTCCGCCTTTGCATCCGCATCTGCATCTGCTGGAGGGGAATCCCAGTCCCCGCCAGTCTGAACTGAACTCCCGCCCGCCCAGTGTCGCCGTCGGCATACGAGCCCGTTCCGGGATGGGTGGACAACCTGAACGGACCCACCGGCCTGATGGTGGGCGCCGGCAAGGGCGTCATCCGCTCAATGCTGATCGACACGCGCCACCTGTCCGAGGTGATCCCGGTGGACTACGCCATCAATGGGCTCTGCGTGATCCCCTACCAGTTCGCCGAGCTGGCGGTACGGCCAGCGGAGGTGCCGGTATACAACATCACGTGCGCCGATCACCGGAAGATGCAGTGGGGCGAGGTGATCGAGATGAGCAAGGAGATCGGCTACCGGTACCCGATGGAGGCGGGTCTTTGGTATCCGGACGGGTGCATCACCACCAACAAGCTGCACCACAACATCAATGTGTTGCTCTTCCACTGGCTGCCCGCCTACTTCATCGACTTTATCCTGCTGCTGCTCGGCCAGAAGCGATTGTAAGTTGCGGATGCGGCGGCTGGTGGGCCTAGATCCTGACCGTTTCTCCCTAGCATGATCCGCGTCCAGAACCGCATTTCTGTGGGCCTGGAGGTGCTGCAGTTCTTCACGATGCGCGCCTGGTTCTTTAAGTCGGACGCCTACTCCTCGCTCTGGGACATGCTGAACGAGGCGGATAGGAAAAAGTACGTAACGCGAGGCAGTGGTTCCTTTGAGTTGACAACATTTAAACCACTCGATCCCACCCAAAAGCTTTAATATGGACATGGATCCCGAGGAGACCGTTCCGATGTATATTGAGTCGTGTGTCCAGGGAGGGCGGCAGTACCTGATGAAGGAGTCGCCCGACAGTCTGCCGCGCGCCCGGCTCCAGCTTAAGCTGTAAGCGAGCTCCGCCCCACAGATCCCTGATCCCCGATTCCTGATCCCGATCTCTGAGCTCTCCACTCCCGTTCCTTTCATTTCTAGAATGTACATCTTGGACCGCGTGTGTAAGACGCTCATCGTGGGCTCCCTGTCATACTGGACCTACGGTTTGGTGGCACGTCTCCTGGGCGTCTGAGGTGGCCGGTGACCCGGACCACTCCCAATTCATTGCGCGCATTTCTCAATAAAACTCCGCTTAGGTTCGCTTTGGGGCTCAACTTCGGGGCACTCGGCGAGAGGCCCCGGATCAGGTTTACACTTCTACTTTAAGTGATTATCTATGTTTCATGTGAAAATAAAAAGTTTGTGTACTGAGCTTATGTGTCTGTGCCTTAAGTGTCCAAGTGTTGATCCAGTGCAGAGGACCAACCGCTCGCGAGACAACACTAACAACACAAACAGAACCACTCCTCTTACACACAACTCTTACAGCCCAAATTATTCTAAAGTCGCACACTCATCCTTGGCTAAGACCTAATCCCAACCATTCCACTTACACCCACACCACACACACATTAACACACTTAATACGGCTTCGGTGACCATCATTCGGGCTCGTGGTATGTAGACTGGCATCAGCTGGAGCACCAATCGGACATCTCCTAGTAAGCCCCTCTTTCCTCCGCCTTCCAGTCTCCCCGGCTGCCTACGAGCCACTCCCCGGATGGGTGGACAACCTGAACGGACCGACTGGCCTGATGATCGGCTGTGGAAAGGGCGTGATCCGGTCCGTGCTGGTGAACCAGAAGAACAAGGCCGAGGTGATCCCCGTGGACTACGCCATCAACGGCCTAATCGTCATTCCCTACGAGTTCAACAAGCAGGCCAAGCGCCCCGCCAACGTGCCCGTTTACAACATTACCAATGCGGACCACCGGAAAATGTGCATGGGCACCGTGGTGGAGATGAGCAAGCGCATCAACAAGCAGATCCCCTTCAACGCCGGTCTCTGGTACCCGGATCCCTGCGTCACCACCAACCACTATTACCACAACTTCAACGTGGCCCTGTTCCACTGGCTGCCCGCCTACTTCCTGGACTTTCTGATGCTAATCCTTGGCCAAAAGAGATTGTAAGTTGTGGCGCCTTGGATTGCTGGATTGGGGTAATATTAATCCTTCAAATTCTTTAGCATGCTGAGGGTGCAGGAGAAGATCTCCACTGGTCTGGGCGTCCTCCAGTTCTTCACTCTCAATGCCTGGTGCTTCCGCTCTGAAAACTACGCCTCGCTGTGGAGCAAACTAAACGAGGAAGACAAGGCTATGTAATTTTGGCTTATTTATCGACCAACAACAGGGATTTATAATATTTTTCTATCTCGTTTAGCTTCAACATGAACATGAACACCAAGGACACCGAGGAGGAATATATGATTGAGTGCGCCAAGGGCGCTCGCAAGTTCATTCTTAAGGAAAAGGAAGAGGATATTCCGAGGGCGCGCGTGCATATGAAGATGTGAGATAGGAAAAAGCTTTGCTGGTAGCTAACTTACTCGGATATTTGTTGTTATTTGCAGCCAATGGGTCGTGGACATCGTATGCAAGACACTCATCGTGGGACTGTTCATCTACTACCTCCTCAAGTGGACGGGGGTGCTGGCTGTCTTCTGAGTCCAGGTCCCGATGGACTCGTGATGGTTTGGTGGTCACAGGCATTTAATTAGTATCTTAGCTTAGTTGTAAACACGCATATTCGAGGTTTTGAATCCAAATAAATGATACTAGGTTGTTGAATATACATATGTAGCACCAGACCCGTGTTTCTCTGCCCCATCTCACTCGCCAAGAGTCTAATTTGCGGGCTTATCTGACGTGTTCTTCGTTCTCCCAGTAACTCCAGCTGTTGCTGAGCCCCTGCCAGGTTGGGTGGACAACATGAACGGACCCACGGGAGTCCTTATTGGCGCCGGCAAAGGAGTCATCCGATCCATGATCTGCAATGGAGAACTTAAATCTGAAGTCATACCCGTGGACATTGCCATTAACGGCCTGATTTTATTACCTTACCACAACAGTCTCGCGGAGAAGAGGTAAATTCTACTGTGCCACCCAAATCTTTAGATATATGTGATGTATAACCTTCGTTGCAGACCTCTCCAGATACCTGTCTACAATATGACCGTGGACGATGCCAAAAAACGCACATGGAAATGGATAATGGATGTAGGTCGTGACTTGGGAATCAAGTATCCTTTCGAAGTTGGACTTTGGTATCCCGATGGCAACATGACCTCCAGTAAATTCTATCACACAATCTGCACTATCCTGTTTATGTGGCTGCCAGCATACTTTATCGACTTTCTACTCCTGATCTTTGGACAGCGTCGCTTGTATGTTAATTATGAAAAGTCGGCAGGAGCTAAGACGATGATCGCCTTGTTTCCTTTTATTTTAGTATGATTCGGGTACAAACGAAAGTCGCTGTGGGTCTGGAGGTTTTGCAGTTCTTCACAACGCGAAGCTGGGACTTCAAGTCTTCACACTTTGAGCAGATTTACAAGGAACTAGGCGCAACAGATCGAAGAATGTAAGCGCAATTAATATGTATTTAATAGTAAACTACATTTACTTGATAGTAAACTAATTTTACTTTAAAAAGATTCAAGATCAATACCAACGATGTTGACGACCATGAGTACATGAAACTCAGTATTTTGGGTGGACGTCAGTATGTGATGAAGGAACCTTTGACCTCGTTGCCCAAATCCCGCATACAACTGAGATTGTAGGTAGTATTTGGGCCCCATAGGTAGTTTGTTACCAACCTCTCTCTATTCTAGCATGTATGTTCTGGACCGTATTTGCAAAACCCTTATAATTTCTGGTCTTCTATACTGGACTTCTCAAAAACTGGGAATAACCGATCTGGTTAGAAGCAAATTCCTGTTTAGTAAATGAGCCATCGTTCTTTGGGAGTTCATTTTAAAAGGTTTAATCTAAATCAGGTCAAATATATTTAGGTGTTTTGTATTCGTTGACATAAAAATTAATTGTAAAAAAAAGTGAGTACTTGCTTGTTTTCTTTTCGCTGTTATCAAGTGTTTCTCTGGGTTTTAAAATAATTTTTTTTTTCTCAAAAACAAAAAAATGCTGCTTTTAATGAAAATTAAAGGGTAAGACCCTCAAAAATTGGACATTTAAAAAAAAAAAAAAAAAACACAATTCGGCAGTCTGTTTTGGGCAGGTAAGGACCCAAACTATTGGTCCCAGGTTGATTTGAAGAAATTGAAACATTCCAACATTTGACTACTGTTTACAGGGTATTGATCAATAAACCGAAACTTGGTGTTAATATATTCCGGATTTTGGACATAAAAAAGGGCTTTTTGTTCTAACTTACACGCACAGCCAAAAGATTGACTGTGTTGTGCAGCTGTGGACCGAAACGATTGATTAGATAAACTACTGTATCCCAAGTTTTTGATCAAGAAACCGAACTTGGAGTTGTTTTATTGCGGATTTTGGCCATAAAAAAGCCCTTTTTGTTGTAACTTACTTACGCACAGCCCAAAAAATAACTGTTTTGTGCGGCTGAAGACATAAACTGTCATTTTGGGTTGGGTTTTCTATTAGATTTTCACTATTAGGACCGATTTTTGCAGTTTTTATTTTCTCATCATCATTTTTAGCAAAAACATACAATAATGCATACCTTGATGGTAAAGTAGAAGTAAAAAAGATATACAAATCTTAAGTAAATTAAATAAGTAAAGTATGCTATCTGAGGTGAAATTTTCACGACTGCCGTCGAACACTACTGACTCAGATAAATTTTTAATTTCCAGTGACGATATATCCTTTAGCTTTTTCGGCTTTGGTCTGAACTGTGCCAAATTCTATGGAAAAGAACAATCATGTTAAATGGGCTAAAACAGCACAAGCTCTATTATATTCTTCAGATAAATCTTGATCGAGAACAGTTTAAGATAGGGAAAGGGAAAAAGGATAATACTTTTACACAGAGAAAAGGTCTTCCTTGGATCTTAAGAGACCGTTTTCACTTGTTCCCTTTATTTTATGTTCTTTCACTCCTAACTATAAGCTTTCTTAATGATGCCACCATTAGTTTTTATACTGCTTAGTTTATCTCCCTTCGGCCAGACTTATTTCCGGATTTCAACATTTATCATTATTAGTGAAAAATAACCAAAAAAGGTCATAATAGGCTCGGAGAAATTATCTGTAAATACTTTATTTATCTTGGTGTTCCGAATTTCCCTTCGGCCAGACTCTTGTCCAGATTTTAGCATTTATCAGTAAAGGCTGATACGGCGCTACGTCTTCCATAAATGAATTGAAAATGAACCAAAGAAGGTTATCATAGACCCGGAGAAATTATCTGTAAATACTTTGTATAGAATTTTCTTTTTTCAGCTGATAGGCAAAAGAGGTCACGCCGATTCGGCGTTTAATGCATATAATGTGCGGGACGATGATTGGCCAGAGGTCAAACGAATCCTGGCACTGCATTATGCCGACAAGATAGACGTCGGGACTCTAGAATACGAACTCACGCAAATGACCCAATGGAACCAATCGTTAGAAGAATTGTATTAAAAAATCAACAATCATGTCTCCCTTATTATCAACCGCATTAAAGGCAGCAGCGACGGCAGCAGCGACGGCAGCAGCAACGGCAGCAGCAACGGCAGCAGCGACGGCAGCAGCGACGGCAGCAGCGACGGCAGCGGCGACAGCAGCAGCAACAGCGGCAGAAAAGCCACGGCTGCAACAAGGCAACGGAAGACGGTGAGCGCCCGCCAGCTGCTTCAGCTATAGCCGCTGCCCACTTGATAACCGATGACTGCAGCGCTAGCAACTTGACCCCAGCAACAAAGTTGAGCTGAGCTAGCGCTGCCGTCGGTGTCGCAATTTCCGCCGCTGCTCTGCCGGGACCGAAATATGCTGGTGCAACGGGATCTGCAGGCCGCAGCCTGCTCAACTGGGAGTTTGTAGAATACTTTAGGTTTAATACAAGCCATACCACCAACTGGAGCAGAACAACTTTTTTATTCAATAAAACCCAATTGTAACGTTTGAAAAGGTTTACTGTTTTTATTTTAACTTTAAACTTGTATAAAAAATAGACCGGAAGACCGGAGCTGAAGATCAAAAAAGGATAAGGAATACGACAATAAGGTAAAGCCAAAATTGTTTATTTCTGGCCATTTTCCTCTGTATATTTAGTCTTCATTTCAAGTGTTTTATAAATTTTGTAAACGTAACTGACGGCCCTTCGACGCGTGGTTGTAATTACCCAAGAGTCAATCCACATAGACATTGCTCATCCGCCCCGTACCGTCTCTCTCTTTGCAGACCACAAAAATGGACTGCGGCTCCATCGATCCGCAGGCTCGACTGCTTACAGCTTTCACCAAGAAAGACATCCGGCTGTTCCGCGAGGCACTGGATAGAGGTGCACAGGCTACTCTGCAGGACGACAACCACACTTGCGTCTACGAGAAGGCACTATCCACACCAGGCTGCCGGGACTTCATAGAGGCCTGCATCGACCACGGCTGTGGGGTCAACTATGTGAGTAGTACTTCCAAGACCTGAGATCGGCACCAAGCTAACCATTTTTCCCCTTCGTAGTTTAATCAAAAGTTA
This sequence comes from Drosophila kurseongensis, assembly GCA_018153305.1. Classification (NCBI taxonomy): domain Eukaryota; kingdom Metazoa; phylum Arthropoda; class Insecta; order Diptera; family Drosophilidae; genus Drosophila; species Drosophila kurseongensis. Next base: position 25,483,464 of record JAECXX010000004.1, read on the forward strand.
AACAAGGCCGCAGTCAGCTATGCCGCCGACTCAAGGGATCCCGGAAACCTGGCCGCTCTCCTGAGATACCGCGCGAGAGCAAAAGTCCGAGTGGATAGAAAATACGCCCAGCTCACCCCACTCAACTCGCTGGCTAAGAATCTTACAGAAGATAACGCCTCAGATGTGCTCTCCTGCATAGAGCTGCTTTTAGACTACGGGGCTTCGCCAAATATAATTGACCAAGCCGATTTCACGCCTCTGCACCACGTGTTGAGGAAAAGCGAGGTGAAGGCTCAGAAGCGGGAGCTGGTGCAGCTCTTCGTAAATCACCCAGAGCTGGACATCGATAGCCATCGCAATGGGGAAGTGCGCCGGATACTGGAGGAGCAATTCCCGGAGCTGGCATTACCCAAAGAGCGCCTGAGCGGTACAGAGATCGACGGACAAACTCTTCTCCAGACTCTGCGGTACGGAGAAGAGAGCCTGTTTGAGAAGCAATTTGCCGAGTACCTACAGAGTCACGGGGGCAATGCGGACAACCAAGAGGAGTTATTTAGCCTTCTGCAAGACAGCATCAAGCTAGGTAAGCATAATGCCTTCGAAGCCATCATTGCCTCTGGAATCGACATTGACTCGAAACCAGGCAAGTCCAAAGAGTCCAATATCATCGAATTGGCCGTAATCCATGGCAATTGGCAAGCGTTGGAACGACTGCTGAAGGAGCAAAACCGGCGGCTGATCTCCAAATCCGAGTTACTGAATCGGGTGATCGGTAAACTAGAGAAAACGCCAAACGAAAGCTTTAACCATCAGCGCTGCTTTGACTTGCTCCTAGACAACGATTGCGTGGACGTTAACGAGGCTGATGCAGGTCGTCAAGTGCCCCTTTCCTATGCGGTGCAATACCGTAATACGACGGCTACACAGAAACTTCTAAAGCACGGCGCCTACATTGGCTCTAGGAGCGTTTTCGGAACGCTGCCCATCAAGGACATGCCACCCGAGGTGCTGAAGGAGCACTTTGACTCCTGCATCACAACAAACGGAGAAAAGTCCGGAGAACGTAATTTCGAGATCAACATCGACTTCAAGAATCTGATTCGCCAGGAGAGAGACATTGGAGTGGGTAAGCCTGCCGCCCCCTCCAATCAACTCCATGAGGAAATGGCCGCCATTGCTTTCATAGCTAAGACGAAGGAGCTGCGCCACCTGCTGCTTCATCCCGTGATCTCGAGCTTCCTCTTCCTCAAGTGGCACCGTCTTTCCCCGATCTTCTACGTTAACTTCCTGCTCTACTCACTATTTACCGCCTCAATCATCACCCACACACTTCTTAAATTTCACGAGAGTGATCACAGGCCTCTTACCGCCCTATTCTTTGTTTTGTCCTGTATAGGGATTGGCTATCTATTTATTAGGGAGGTCTTCCAGTTAATGATGTCTCCAGTTCGGTATCTTTTGTCCATTACTAATATTGTGGAGGTCGTTCTGATAATACTATCTATATGTACTTGCATTGAATCCAATTTCGACAAGGAGACAAAGCGCATCTTGGCCGTGTTCACCATCCTGCTAGTCTCCATTGAATTCTGCCTGTTGGTGGGCTCCCTACCAGTGCCTTCCATTTCAACGCACATGCTCATGCTTCGGGAGGTCTTGAGCAGCTTCTTAAAGTGCTTAGCCCTCTACTCGATATTTGTATTGACCTTCAGCCTGTGCTTCTACATCCTCTTCGGTAAGCCGATGGAGAAAGGTGGGGACTTCAACACGTTCACCAAGCCTATCGAGGCCCTGATCAAGACCATTGTGATGATGACGGGCGAGTTCGATGCGTCGTCCATTAAGTTTACGAGTATCTACACCTACCTGATCTTCCTACTTTTTGTGTTCTTCATGACGATTGTGCTGTTCAACCTGCTGAACGGTCTAGCCGTGAGCGATACCCAGGTGAGTTTATTCATCTTCCGATTCCGAATTCCTTGGCTCATTCCGTGTCTCGTTTGAATCAGGTTATCAAGGCGCAGGCGGAGCTTAACGGGGCCATCTGCCGGACCCAAGTGCTGAGTCGGTATGAACAGGTTCTGACTCCACACGGACCAGCCAGGTTCTTGATGGAATTTAAACTTTTTCGGACTATCTGCCAGCGATTGATGAACATTTACCCCAACTACCTAAGCCTGCGTCAGATTATCGTGCTGCCGAACGATGGCAGCCAGGTTTTAATACCCACTAGGAATCATTATTATTATTTTTCATTCAAAAAGAGGAACCAGGAATCTAATATCACTAATGATTCCTTCGAGATGAGGACGTTAGAAGGCCACAGTCAGGCCGTTAAGCCCCATACCTGCTCCGGATTCACTGGAAGATGCTCCCAGATGGACGTTCGGACGGTCAAGATGGCCCTGGCGGTGATCGACCAAAAGAACAGCGCGGCGCAGAGGCGAAAGAAGGAACAGATCAACGACAACCGAATGAAACTGATCGAGCACAAGTTGGAGCAGTTGATACAGCTGGTCCAGGAGCGAAACTAATGGAGACTCGATCATGTGCTTTAATTAGACTAATCCGCATTTAACTTGCAGTTTTTATTAAGATATGAAGAAAAATTGAACAAAACCCATACTAATTGTCAGTAAGTAAGTCGCATAATAATCATTATATAGACAGTATATATTGTACCTTCACCTTTATATCCAAAGGGATAAGCAGGGAATTAACGGCAATGGAAATAATAATATAATACTACGCACAGCCCAAAGACTAACTGAGCCTGTCCTAAGCTGTCATTTCTGGTTTTTGTATTACATTTTCACTATTAGAACCGATTGTCGCAGTTTTTATAATGACTTTCTCATTATGATTTTTTACCCTTTTCTACAATAAAAATTGAAAATTTACAAGGCGTTTTTAATATGGATGTGACTTGTTTTTGCAAAATCAGATGGGAGTGTTGGTCTTAGCATTATACATAATCGAGTTTATTAAGATCAACAATAAATTCTAAAACAGGTCCAGTAGATGAAATCAAAAACAACAAGAAAGGAAAGCTAACTTCGGGCGGAGCCGAAGTTGAAATACCCTTGCAGAATATTCCGAATTATATTCTCCAAAATTATTCAGTTAAGTGGCGGCTATAGGATATAGTCGGCCGATCCCTATGAAATTTAGTGGGTCAGATTGATTGGCCAAATATAAAACCCATAGAAAATCCCAACTTCCTAACTTTACAAATCCCAAAGTTATGGCATTACCGATCAATCAGTTATATAGCAGCTATAGGATATAGTCAGCCGATCCTTATGAAATTTGGTAGGTCAGATTGATTGTCCAAATATAAAAGCCATAGAAAATCCCAACTTCCTAACTTTACAAATCCCAAAGTTATGGCATTACCGATCAATCAGTTATATGGCAGCTATAGGATATAGTCGGCCGATCCTTATGAAATTTGGTAGGTCGGATTGACTGGCCAAATAAAATACCCATAGGAAATCCCAACTTCCTAACTTAACAAACACTAAAGTTATGGCATTTCCGATTGTAACGACCCTGTTTTGGGAGGCGGTATAGCTCGCCGTGGTCAGGGTTCGTGACAGATATTTATATTTATTCCTCTATAGATCGGTTTACCTCCCTTTCCCCAATAATGACACAGATGGGTAAAACTAGAGACGTGTATTTCAAAGTGATCGTATAATCGTGTAGTTGTGTGTAGATGCGTCGGGACTGCTTGCTCCGTCGAGTCGGCGCTTCGGAAGGGCCGAGTGATGAACTGCGTGCTGTGAGTGTCGGCGCCGTGAATGGACCGAGTGGTGAACTGCTTGCTGTGAGTATCGGCGCTGCGGATGGGCCGAGTGGTGAACTGCTTGCTGCGAGTATCGGTGCTGCGATATGCCGAGTGGTGAACTGCTTGCTGCGAGTATCGGTGCTGCGATATGCCGAGTGGTGAACTGCTTGCTGCGAGTATCGGTGCTGCGATATGCCGAGTGGTGAACTGCTTGCTGCGAGTGTCGGCGCTGCGGATGAGCCGAGTGATGAACTGCTTCGTCGTGCGTACGTCGGGTCGAAGTGTTCTGGGTCGTTGGGAGAGATCTACTTGGTTTCTAGTGGGATTCGGGAATGTAGGGCATCGTTAGTTTCGGTCTGCCGGGCATCGTTAGGTTCGAACTGCCGTTTCTACATCCGTTTCGTTTCCGGGTCGGGAGCCGGAAACGTGACTTCTGGGGGAACTCACTGAGGTGGGCCTGTATTACGAAAACCGGGCCGCCTCAGTGATCACGACTGGGTCTGGGCTGATTTCTAGGAAACCACACCGGGACGCCAGTGATCCTGTCCAGGTCGTAGAACCGATTTATAAACCGCGTTCTTACGGATCCACTACTACTACCAAGACTATCTACCAGAACACTTACCTTGTTGCTGATGTTTCCTCGAAGATCGTCGGAACGCAAGTGACTCATCTGGGGTCTTGCCTCTGTTTATATAGGCCCCGTTGAGTGTGCCCAGAGTGGTCGATGACGATAATCCCGATCTCGATAACTCGTTATCGGGTCACGGAATATAGCGATGGTAGTCGACCATCGGTATATTAGTGTGACCGATTTAATGTTTTTGGGCGCGCGTTTTAAAAGTGCGCGATTTTGGCGCGTGTTTTGAATGTGGTGTAGCGTAGGGAGAATAAAAGATCATTGTGTTGTTTTTGGAATGTTCTTTTATTATTTGTGACGCTGGGTCGTCACACCCCCCCCCCGCTTAGGACGTTGGTGTCTCCCCGGTGTTTTTTTTTTCTGACGCCTAGGTGTCCTGCTGTTGCTTCGCTGTGGTTTTCTCGTAGTACTCGTGCTCTTTGACTCCTCGCCACGCATAGTTTCCATGGCTGTGTGTCCTCGTCTGCAGCCCATGACGGTAGATGTCTGTATAGTTTTCCGTTGATTATCGCGTAATCTGGCCATGTTTCGGGATTTCTTTCCAAGTCTAGGAGTTTCTGTTTAATCCAGAGGTCTTCTTCGAGCTCGGCTCCGTGAGCTTCTTCTTCTGGCATTCTGGATAGTGCATCTGCAACGACATTGAGCTTTCCTTTGCGATAGCGTATTTCGAACGAGTATGGCTGCATTGCCAACGCCCATCTGGCAATCCGTCCTGACGGGCTCTCTATCGAGTTTAGCCATTTTAGCGCCTGATGATCAGTGATGACTATAAAATGATACCCTTCCAAGTACATCCTCATTTTCTGGATGCCCCAGTGGATTGCCAGGCATTCTTTTTCGGTCGCTGAGTAATTTTGCTCTGTCTTTGTGAGCTTCCGACTGGCGTATGATATTACATGCTCGCCGTTTTCCTCTTCTTGGGTCAGGACCGCTCCTAATCCGCAGTTGCTGGCGTCCGTCTGAAGTATAAAGGTTTTCCCAAAATCCGGGCAAGTCAGAACCGGTGCTTCCGTTAGTGCTTTTTTTAGGTTTTGCATTGCTTTCTCTGTCTCTTCGCTCCACTTAAACTTTGTGTCTTTTTTGACTAAGTTGTACAATGGTTGTGCCAGTTCCGTGAAGTTCGGGACGAACCTTCTGTACCATGACGCTACTCCCAGAAAGCTGTGTACTTGTTTTGTTGTTTGTGGGTTTGGCATGTCTAGGATTGCGGCTATCTTTCCCGGGTCAGTGTGTATCCCCCTTGCGCTCACAACATGGCCTAGGTAGTTTAGTTCTTCCTTGAAGAAGTGGCATTTCTCTGTGTTTATCCTCAAGTTTGCCTTGCGTAGTCTGCTCATTACTTTCTGTAGTTTTTCTAGGTGTTCCCTTTTGGTGCGCCCGATGACCACTATATCATCAAGGTATGCGAATGCAAAGGGTTCCATTTCCGGTCCTATGACTGAGTCCAGGGCTCTTTGAAACGTGGCTGGTGCTGTGTGTAGGCCGAAAGGCATTACCTTCCACTGAAACAGTCCGCGACCTGGCACGGTGAAAGCGGTGTACTGTTTGCTCCCTTTATCCATTGGTATTTGCCAGTAGCCACTTTTTAAGTCGAGTGTACTTATATACTTGGCCTCCCGTAGTTGGTTGAGTATGTGATCCATTCGGGGTACCGGGTATGCGTCTCGTTCTGAGTGCTCGTTCAGCTGCCTGTAGTCTATGCAAAGTCTCCATTCTTTGTTTTTCTTTTCTACGATTACTACTGGCGAGCTGTAAGCGGAATGTAAGGGTTCGATGAGATCCTGAGATAGGAGGTCGTCCACTTGTTTGTTTATTATTGCTTGCATGGCCGGGTTTCGAGGGTAATACCTCTGTTTAATTGGGCGATCGTGCTTCATAAAGATCTTATGCGTGGCAATGTGGCTGACTCCCTTGATTTGACTCATCATATCCAATTCCTTTTTGAGGGTTTCTTGGATCTCTGCGTCTGTTAAATCGCCTGTTGCTAGTGATCCGATGCCGTGACTCTTCCGTTTTCTGTTTTTTGTTTCTTTTTTCCTGTGCATTCTTGCTGTGATGCCTCCGCATTGTAGTGTCGCGTTACATTGTTCCAAGAAGTCTATCCCCAGTAGTAGGTCGCCGATTACTTCTTCGAGGATTAGCAGCGTCATCGTGCTTGTTTGGTTCCCGAGATGTATTGGTACTTCCAGTGCCTCTGTGACCGTTCTGTTTGTCCCGTCTGCTAGTCTAATGGCTTCGGTTACTTGCTTCCTTATCCCATGCCTTGCAATGTTGTTGGCTAGCTTCCTGGCGATGAAACTTCTTGTTGCTCCCGTGTCTATGGCCCCTCGAACTCTTGTGTTGCCTATATTTACTTGTGCAATCAGTCGTCGGCCGTTGAAGTTTATTGCTGTTGCGGGTGTGGTGTTTGCCCTGGGTGCCCGCTTTGATCCCATGGGCCTTTGGCGTTTCCCGCCGTTTCATTCCGTCGACAGCAATGGATTGTGCGTATTCCATCATGTCCGCATATCCAGCAATATATTTTTGGTGTGTTGTTGCACTGCTGTCCTATGTGTCCTTCTTCTTTGCACCTTGAACATCTATTATTCATGCTGAATGATCTTGTGATTCCTCGGTTCAGTGTTTGTGGTTGTTCCTGGGGACTCCATTGGTTTCTTGTTTGTCTCCCGAAATTTCCGGATGTTTGCTGTTGTCTCCCGAAATTTCCTGGTCGCTGCTGTTGTGTCCAGTGATTTCCCGGTGTTTGTTGTGTTGTGCGTTCTTGTGGCTGGAGGGCTTCGAATTCCTCTGCTAACTGCAGGTATTCTGCTAGGGTTCGGCATTCTCTCCGTTTAGCATACTTTTTAAATTCCACACGACTGTTCCGGTAGACCCACTCTAGTTTTTTTCCTTCCGTGAGTGTGGTAAATCTCATAATCTTCCGTAGTTCCCGCGCGTAGTCTTTTGCTGGCTCGTTTGTACCCTGGTGTCTGCGTGTTATGTTTTCCATCGCTCTTTCTTCGTGGTCCGTTGGTCTGTAGTATCTCAGGAATTCCTTTTTAAAGTTTTCCCACGATGGCATTGCGGTAGGGTGGGTGTGCCACCAGTCCAGGGCACAGTCTCTGAGCAAAATTACCATAGCTCCTGCTGCGTGGTCGAGCTCTATGCCATAGGCCTTTGCCAGCTCTTCCATTCTAGAAATGAAATCTGTCGGGTCGCCCGTGCCGTCGTAAAATTCTCCCCAGCTTCGTATTACTCCCATTGTGGCCACTTTGTCGGTCTTTCTGGGCTCGGGTGCGTGTTTTCCGTTGCTTGTCTCTTGTTTGTCTGGTATCTGTAACAAGTTCTGGTTTTTCTCCATTCCGTCGGGTGCTGGTGATGGGGTTCTCGCGTGCTTCTGTGCTAGGTCTTGGAGACGTTTGGTGGTTTCTTCGCTGTGTGCACCGCTCTTGATTAACTCCGACATTTGTTTCCGCATGTCCTCGCACCGCGTTTCTGGCTTGATGTCGAATTCCCTGAGATAGATTTCCAGTTGGGCCTTGTTGCAATTGCTGATCCAGCTTCGAGTCAGCTTGTCTTCCATGTTGCTGTGTTGCTGTGTTGAGGAAGAGGGTAAACGATCTTTGTTGGTATTTTGAGGTTTCTATCTGTTTGTTTTTAATCTGCTCGGGCGCCACTGTAACGACCCTGTTTTGGGAGGCGGTATAGCTCGCCGTGGTCAGGGTTCGTGACAGATATTTATATTTATTCCTCTATAGATCGGTTTACCTCCCTTTCCCCAATAATGACACAGATGGGTAAAACTAGAGACGTGTATTTCAAAGTGATCGTATAATCGTGTAGTTGTGTGTAGATGCGTCGGGACTGCTTGCTCCGTCGAGTCGGCGCTTCGGAAGGGCCGAGTGATGAACTGCGTGCTGTGAGTGTCGGCGCCGTGAATGGACCGAGTGGTGAACTGCTTGCTGTGAGTATCGGCGCTGTGGATGGGCCGAGTGGTGAACTGCTTGCTGCGAGTATCGGTGCTGCGATATGCCGAGTGGTGAACTGCTTGCTGCGAGTATCGGTGCTGCGATATGCCGAGTGGTGAACTGCTTGCTGCGAGTATCGGTGCGGCGATATGCCGAGTGGTGAACTGCTTGCTGCGAGTGTCGGCGCTGCGGATGAGCCGAGTGATGAACTGCTTCGTCGTGCGTACGTCGGGTCGAAGTGTTCTGGGTCGTTGGGAGAGATCTACTTGGTTTCTAGTGGGATTCGGGAATGTAGGGCATCGTTAGTTTCGGTCTGCCGGGCATCGTTAGGTTCGAACTGCCGTTTCTACATCCGTTTCGTTTCCGGGTCGGGAGCCGGAAACGTGACTTCTGGGGGAACTCACTGAGGTGGGCCTGTATTACGAAAACCGGGCCGCCTCAGTGATCACGACTGGGTCTGGGCTGATTTCTAGGAAACCACACCGGGACGCCAGTGATCCTGTCCAGGTCGTAGAACCGATTTATAAACCGCGTTCTTACGGATCCACTACTACTACCAAGACTATCTACCAGAACACTTACCTTGTTGCTGATGTTTCCTCGAAGATCGTCGGAACGCAAGTGACTCATCTGGGGTCTTGCCTCTGTTTATATAGGCCCCGTTGAGTGTGCCCAGAGTGGTCGATGACGATAATCCCGATCTCGATAACTCGTTATCGGGTCACGGAATATAGCGATGGTAGTCGACCATCGGTATATTAGTGTGACCGATTTAATGTTTTTGGGCGCGCGTTTTAAAAGTGCGCGATTTTGGCGCGTGTTTTGAATGTGGTGTAGCGTAGGGAGAATAAAAGATCATTGTGTTGTTTTTGGAATGTTCTTTTATTATTTGTGACGCTGGGTCGTCACACGATCAATCAGTTATATGGCAGCTATAGGATATAGTTGTCCGATCCTGGCCGTTCCGACTTATATACTGCGTGCAAAGGATCGAAGGCTGTGTGCAAAGTTTCAATTCGATATCTTTAAAACTGAGAGACTAGTTCGCGTAGAAACAGACAGACGGACAGACAGACGGACAGACGGACATGGCTATATCAACTCAGGAGGTGATCCTGATCAAGAATATATATACTTTATAGGGTCGGAGATGTCTCCTTCACTGCGTTGCACACTTTTGACCAAAATTATAATACCCTCTGCAAGGGTATAAAAATATATGTTGACTTTAGCATAATGGTTACTTTGAAAGTGAGATTAAATTAGAGGAGCAAGGACAAGGTGTGAGGACGCGACGGCCCCAATCAGAGTTTATGAGTAACTTGTGGATGTTTCTTTTAGGCGCTTTAGCGGATCCATCAGCACCAGGTAGGCAATGTTATCCTGTAAAATTAAAAAGTTCTAGTCCAGTTATGTACCTCTGAAAGTAGGCACTGGCACTTGACGACCAAGGCGAACCCTTTCAGGGAACTAAATAGGCCAGACGACCAAGCAAACACAGCGGTGGCAGCCCGCCGAACTTCTTTTTCAAAAGCTTAACATCCCCAGTGTCTGTCAGCACCACTACTATGGTCTTCCTTGGGTTAGTTGGTCGGTGTCGCTCCCCTTTGGCTCTCCCCCATACCCCCCATACTAGCATGATCGCACCTTTACTATCTGCACTTCAAAGCGCTCCGACGAGTTAACCGTAGCTTTAATATCGCGAGCAGGCAGTTTGAACTCCAAGCGAACAGAATCCTCAGGATAATGTATACCTTGATCGTGCTAAGTGAAAAAATATCATCATTAGTATATCAAATAAGTAAAGTATGCTAAAATTTGTCAGTAATGCTTACCACATCACTATGTGAGCTGCCATTTTCACGACTGCCGTCGAATACTACTAACTCAGATAAACTTTCAATTTCCATTGACAAAGGATTAGTATCCTTTAGCTTTTGCGGCTTTGTAATAATCGTATTAAATGGGCTAAAACAAGAAGAAATGAAAAACATCTGACATCGTGTTATATATATTTATTTATTTTTAAGCATGGCGGTAAGCCGCCGAAGTGTGCCCAAACTTGTCAGCTTATCGATAGGCATAAAGCTCTGCCCGTCACGATAACAGTTCCCACTGTTAGCTCTCTGTTAATTTTTAATTTCTCTCAGTTGCGCGCCACTTCACTTTTGATGATCAGGTTACAGAATGGGTTAGTCGTTGGCTGGCTATTCACGAAGAAGGTATTGATCGCGTCAAAATTAAAGTGCGCTTTGTGCGTTGAAAGTATTTTAAAAACTGTTTTAGAAAAACCCCAACATTGACATGGAAAGCAAATGAATCACTTCGTGGATTATGCAAATTCGGAAGATGCTGTTACGAATCTTTACCATGAGTTGATGACTCGCAGATAAATTAAAATGTTGAATAAGTTACTGAGAATAAATCATGTGTAATGCAGATAAAGGAGGAACGTTTAAAACCGCAGTTTAAAAATCTTATCGACTTCGGCCCACTCATCGAAAACAGCAGCAGTAAAAACAAGTTTTAAAACATTCAACTGTGATCCAAGGTTAAAAAACTGCAGAAAACGGCGCCCACGGCGCAATCGCAAAAATATAATAAAAAACTGCTTTGTTTTAATGACGTCGAGAACAGCTAATAAATTGATTGCATTTCATTTGATAAATGATTAATTTGGAATTTAAACCCGACCTGTGACATCATCGAAGTTTTAAAAAACGATTTCCAAATGCCTGGTGGGCAGATCACGATCTGGTGATCCCTGCCCTTAAAAGGCAACGCCTGCGGTGGCCAGTTTTACTGTGAAATACTCAAGTTGAGAAACTCTTTCCAAACGGGGAATGTTCTTGCTGACCAGGCGTGTTCAGAAATTATGGTGTAAGACCAGTAAATTGAGCCCAATGTTTACCCAGCTGAGAGTTGGGTTGGGGACAATTCCGATCAAGCACTGTCATTTGCATGAACTTAAGGAATCTAGTGTTTCCGACCCCCTTCCAAAACCGCTAAATTTGCATTTTTTATTGCCAATTACAATTAAGTAATCCATCGATTAGGCGATATGCGGCGTGTTAAGGCCCTCTCTGGATCCCACTCCCCGGCCTATTCACGAATGCAGATACCGTGCGACTGGATTCATTCGCTCGCCGATTTGACTCCGCCCACCAAGTTTGTTTTTATTCATTTTCTTGTTATTGTGGCGGGCACTGGCGTAGATCCAGAGGGGTCGAAAAACTTATAGTGCCCAAACTAACAAACAATTAGTATTAGACCGCTTTCCCGGATTGTTCCCGCATATGTACAGTGCACATTTTGCCCGAGTGTGTTTAATTAAATTATTTGAAATTACTGAATCGTGCGGAGCTCTGAAGGTCTACCTCTTCGCTCTGGACACCCCTCCCAAAACTATTGTTGTTTACATTATTCAGGCCAGTCAATTGTTTATGAAGTGCACAGTGAGTATATAAAGCACACATCGCTACACGAACTGGGGTATCCACTTTGTCTGGACTATTATCCATGTGTCTGTTCGTTTAAACATTTGTTTACTATATACAACTATATTCTGCTGCTTTTGAGGTTTAGCGGATGCTTCACAAACTCATTTCACCATGAAGTCAGCCTCCGCCAACATATACATATATGTATATATATATCCACATCTTGAGCCCATCTCTGCTCGCATCCATCTTAATTATGGCTTTTTTATGATGACAATTTCGGGCTGAGCTTGGTTAAATTTTTGTACATACAAAAACTCCAGCAGTGGCCCCAATCACGATCACAGTTTTTCTGCCACGCCTAAGCAATTTTAGATAATTTTTTATTTCTGGCTATTTTCCTTTGTATATCTAGTCTTCATAGTCTCCCGACGATCGTCTGTTTTTCAACAAACAAAGTCTTTAGTTTGCAAATAAACAGACTTTATGGACAAGTAAATTCCCGAACATCTTTATACGTTAAATAAATAAGGCCTACGTCTTCAATAAATGAAGTGAAAATGAACCAAAGAAGGTCGTCATGGACCCGGAGAAATTATCTGTAAATACTTTATTTATAGATTTCTTGGTGTTGCGAATCTCCCTTCCGCCAGACTCGTTTCCAGACTTTAAAATTTATCAGTGTGAGCTGAATTCGAATTAATTGTCAGGACGAAGTTTAAATACTCTTAAAATTTAAAGGGGAAACGGCAATTTAACAATTTTAAGCCGATATCATTAATGCTGATTTCGATTAAGCTTAAATTAAGAAATGTTTTCTTTGATGATTAATTTTTAAGGTCCCTGTAATGGTATACAAATAATAGTATTGGGAACTTCAAATCGTCTTGATTATATTTTAATATCTATGAGAGGCTACCAGAATTGTACAATATCGATTATAATATAAAGCAATTTTGTATAGGAATTCCTTTTTTTGTGGTCCCTCGTTACAGCTAAGAGTTGTGCAAAACTTCAATTAAGTGCAATTGCTTGTTGGTCTTTTCACTTTTCCTGTGCAAACCTGATCGACGGGTTTTCGTTTTACTGTATCTTAATGCATTCCAAAAGCAAAAAAAAATTTTTATAGTCCAGAAGAGTGAAGAGACTGGATCCAACTAAAAACAAGAAAGGAAAGCTAACTTCGGGCGGAACCGAAGTTTATATACCCTTGCAGAATATTCTGTAAATTATATTCTCCAAAATTATTCATATGATGCATTTTAACACTCATAATAAATCCCAACTTCCTAACTTCAAAAACACCAAAGTTGTGGCATTTCCAATCGTTCAGTTAGATGGCAGCTATAGGATATTGTCGGCTGATCCTTATGAAATTTTGAAGGTCAGATTGATTGGCCAAATATAAAACCCATAGAAAATCCCAACTTCCTAACTTTACAAACACCAAAATTATGGCATTTCCGATCAATCAGTCATATGGCGGCTATAGGATATAGTCGGCCGATCCTTATGAAATTTGGTAGGTCGGATAAATTGGCCAAATATAAAACCCATAGAAAATCCCAACTTCCTAACTTTACAAACACTAAAATGATGGCATTTCCGATCAATCAGTTATATGGCAGCTATAGGCTATAGTCGGCCGATCCTTATGAAATTTGTTAGGTTGAATTGAATGGCCAAATTTAAAACCATAAAAAATTCCAACTTCCTAACTTTACAAACACCAAAGTTATGGCATTTCCGATCAATCAGTTATATGGCAGCTATAGAATATAGTCGGCCGATCCCGGCCGTTCCGACTTATATACTGCGTGCAAAGGAAAGAAGGGTGTGTGCAAAGTTTCAATACGATATCTTTAAAACTGAGAGACTAGTTCGCGTAGAAACGGACGGACGGACGGACAGACAGACGGACAGACAGACGGACAGACGGACAGACGGACATGGCTATATCAACTCAGGAGGTGATCCTGATCAAGAATGTATATATATACTTTATATGGTCGGAGATGTCTCCTTCACTGCGTTGCACACTTTTGACCAAAATTATAATACCCTCTGCAAGGGTATAAAAAAGTTTTTGGATAAATCCAAGGCCAAAAAGCAATTGTATCTGGTGCAGTAAAAATAGGCTACGTGCCTGCATGTAGCACTGGGAAACCGGAAATAAATCGATGCTGGCAAGAACTTGGCATTTCGGTCTGTTCTCTCTGGAAATCGTTTCTGCTAATTTCTATTACGCCATTCTGTCAACTGTCCACTAAGACTTTGGGACTAAGCTGCGCAAACAATAACGTTGTTTGTTAATTGGTTTTACAAATAATATACTGTCCAAATACAAAGCCAGAGTATAAACAGAGATACCAAACAGTGGGCCAATTAAGGAAGGTGATTGTGCGATTCTGTTTATCTTATCAGACCCAACTTGCCACCTGGGGGGGTCATTTACAATACCCAATTTGTTTGCGTAGCCAAACAACTTTGGATGAAGAGCCACCTTCAACGGATAAGTTGATGTTTCCTGATTACCAATTCTTTAGCCATTGATAAATAATAAGTAGTCGCATATTCAAATTAGCCCGAGTGTGATTAGCCGATTTCTCACACACTTCAAGTATTAGCAGTCGGCACAGAAAATAAGAGGGGAGAATCCCACGGAAGAATCCGCTTTGAAATTTATGAAAGAAGCCGCGTATAAATCTTGCGATTTCAGCACTCCCATCGACTGAGACCTCCACCCCCGGGGTTTTACTGTAGCCCCATCCAGAAGAGTTATCAAAGCGTAAAGCGAAACAAATTGATTGCTAATTGATACTGATGTGTCGATTATTTTATGATTATTCTTTATGATCGTTAGATGTTGATACCCGGACCAAACCTGATCCAAATTTGAATCACTAAAACTTCCACCTCCCGGGCTGACGTACTGACTCCGTCGACCTTGTATTGTCTTCGCTCGCATTTAATAACTACACGGGGAAGCAGATTAGAACCGAAATTGGTACCACAGAAACCACTTAAGACGCTTTTTGTAATTGCCCCAAAACGGAGATTTGGCTGTCGAGAAACCTGTAGGGCAGCTTGTTGCCCACTTCATGTGAAAACCATTGTTGCATGAAGCGATGTCAAATACCGTATTCTGTGAGAGACCATTCCCATTGTTTAACCCTTCCAAGGTTTCGCGGGCTGCCCAAAATCTGGTCGAGTCTGAGCTTGGAAGAGCAATGCGGGTTCTTGCATAACTGCCAAGTGACCGTAACTGACGGCCATCCGACGCGTGGTTGTAATTACCCAAGAGTTAACCCACATAGACATTGCTCATCCGCCCCGTGCCGTCTCTTTCTTTGCAGACCACAGAAATGGACTTAACCAACTGCGGCTTCATCGATCCGCAGGCTGCGCTGAGTGCAGCTTTGGCCAAGAAAGATATCCGGCTGTTCGACGAAGCACTGGATAGCGGTGCCCAGGCTGCTCTGCAGGACGACCGCCACACATGCATCTACGAGAAGGCACTATCCACACCAGGCTGCCGTGACTTCATAGAGGCCTGCATCAACCACGGCTGTGGGGTCAACTATGTGAGTAGTACTTCCAAGACCTGAGATCGGCACCAAGCTAACCATTTTTCCCCTTCGTAGATTAATCAAAAGTTAAACAAGGCCGCAGTCAGCTATGCCGCCGACTCAAGGGATCCCGGAAACCTGGCCGCTCTCCTGAGATACCGCGCGGGAGCAAAAGTCCGAGTGGATAGAAAATACGCCCAGCTCACCCCACTCAACTCGCTGGCTAAGAATCTTACAGAAGATAACGCCTCAGATGTGCTCTCCTGCACAAAGCTGCTTTTAGACTACGGGGCTTCGCCAAATATAATTGACCAAGCCGATTTCACGCCTCTGCACCACGTGTTGAGGAAAAGCAAGGTGAAGGCTCAGAAGCGGGAGCTGGTGCAGCTCTTCGTAAATCACCCAGAGCTGGACATCGATAGCCATCGCAATGGGGAAGTGCGCCGGCTACTGGAGGAGCAATTCCCGGAGCTAGCATTACCCAAAGAGCGCTTGAGCGGTACAGAGATCGACGGACAAACTCTTCGCCAGACTCTGCGGTACGGAGAAGACGGCCTGTTTGAGCAGCAATTTGGCGAGTACCTAAAAAGTCACGAGGACAATGCGGACAACCAAGAGGAGTTATTTAGCCTTCTGCAGGAGAGCATCAAGCTAGGCAAGCATAATGCCTTCGAAGCCATCATCGCCTCTGGAATCGAAATTAATTCGAAGCCCGGCAAGACCAACGAGGCCAATATCGTCGAATTGGCCGTAATCTGTGGCAACTGGAAAGCGTTGGAACGACTGCTGAAGGAGCCAAACCTGCGGTTGAACTCCAAATATAGGTTACTGAATCCGGTGATCGGTCGCCTGGAGGAAACGCCATACGAAAACTTTAATCATCAGCGCTGCTTTGACTTGCTCCTAGACAACGATTGCGTGGACGTTAACGAGGCTGATGCAGGTCGTCAAGTGCCCCTTTCCTATGCGGTGCAATACCGTAATACGACGGCTATACAGAAACTCCTAAAGCACGGCGCCTACATTGGCTCTAGGAGCGCCTTCGGAACGCTGCCCATCAAGGACATGCCACCCGAGGTGCTGGAGGAGCACTTTGACTCCTGCATCACAACAAACGGAGAAAAGTCCGGAGAACGTAATTTCGAGATCAACATCGACTTCAAGAATCTGATTCGCCAGGAGACAGACATTGGAGTGGGTAAGCCTGCCGCCACCTCCAATCAACTCCACGACGAAATGGCCCCCATTGCTTTCATAGCTGAGACGAAGGAGCTGCGCCACCTGCTGCATCATCCAGTGATCTCGAGCTTCCTCTTCCTCAAGTGGCACCGTCTTTCCACGATCTTCTACGTTAACTTCCTGCTCTACTCACTATTTACCGCCTCAATCATCACCCACACACTTCTTAAATTTCACGAGAGTGATCACAGGGCTCTCACCGCCCTATTCGGAATATTTTCCTGGCTAGGGATTGGCTATCTAATTATTAGGGAGGCCATCCAGTTAATGATGTCTCCAGTTCGGTATCTTTTGTCCATTACTAATATTATGGAGGTCGTTCTGATAATACTATCTATATGTACCTGCATTGAATCCAATTTCGACAAGGAGACGAAGCGCATCTTGGCCGTGTCCACCATCCTGCTAGTTTCCATAGAATTCTGCCTGTTGGTGGGCTCCCTACCAGTCCTGTCCATTTCAACGCACATGCTCATGCTTCGGGAGGTCTCGAGCAGCTTCTTGAAGTGCTTTGCCCTCTACTCGATATTTGTATTGACCTTCAGCCTGTGCTTCTACATCCTCTTCGGTAAGCCGATGGAGGATAGCGCCACGCTGGACCAGGATTCTGGGAAGGAGGAAGAAGACGGTGGGGACTTTAACACGTTCACCAAGCCTATCGAGGCCCTGATCAAGACCATTGTGATGCTGACGGGCGAGTTCGATGCAGGGGACATTAAGTTTACGAGTATCTACACCTACCTAATCTTCCTGCTTTTTGTGTTCTTCATGACGATTGTGCTGTTCAACCTGCTGAACGGTCTAGCCGTGAGCGATACCCAGGTCAGTTCATCCATCTTCCAATTCCGGATTCCTGGGTTCATTCCGTGTCTCGTTTGAATCAGGTTATCAAGGCGCAGGCGGAGCTGAACGGGGCCATCTGCCGGACCAACGTGCTGAGTCGGTATGAACAGGTTCTGACTGCACAAGGACGAGCCGGGTTCTTGATGGGAAATAATCTTTTGCGGACTATCTGCCAGCGATTGATGAACATTTACCCCAACTACCTAAGCCTGCGTCAGATTATCGTGCTGCCGAACGATGGCAGCCAGGTTATTATACCCACTAATGATCCCTTCGAGATGAGGACGTTGAAAGGCAACAGTCAGGCCAGCTTTCAGAAACTGCCCATGAGTGCCGGTGAGCCCCAGAAGAAGTTTCTAGACCCGCCTCTGAAGCTCTTGCCCTGCTGCTGCTCCGTATTCACTGGAAGGTGCTCCCAGATGGACGGTCGGACGGTCAAGATGGCCCTGGCGGTGATCGACCAAAAGAACAGCGCGGCGCAGAGGCGAAAGAAGGAACAGATCAACGACAACCGAATGAAACTGATCGAGCACAAGTTGGAGCAGTTGATACAACTGGTTCAGGAGCGAAACTGATGGAGACTCGATCAGGTGCTTTGCAATAGTATTAACTTGTTTAATAAAAAAACAGTAAAATAAAATTTAACAAAAACCATCTTTGTGATGTATTTTTGCAGTTACAAGTTGTGAAAAACTTTCGTTAAGTTAAATTGTTTGTTGGTTTATTTGACTTTTTTGTGCAAGCCTGATGGGTTTTTTGCAGTCTCTTAATACATTGCAGACGCCGTAAAGAATTTGGCTTTTCGCTCTGATAACTCTGTAAATAGTTTCTGCTAATTTATTTTACAAAACACATAGTGGCCAAATCCTTAGACATAATTGAAACAGAGAGACCAAACAGTGGGTCAGTCAATTCAATCTTATCGGACCCAACTTCCCAACATGTGGGTTATTTATAATACAATAATCAATTTGTTTGCGTAGCAAAGATGAATGGCACCCTTCAACGGATAAGTTGATGTTTCCTGATTACCAATTCTTTAGCCATTGATAAATAATAAGTAGTCGCATATTCAAATTAGCCCGAGTGTGATTAGCCGATTTCTCACACACTTCAAGTATTAGCAGTCGGCACAGAAAATAAGAGAGCAGAATCCCACGGAAGAAGCCGCTTTGAAATTTACGAAAGAAGCCGCGTATAAATCTTGCGATTTCAGCACTCCCATCGACTGAGACCTCCACCCCCGGGGTTTTACTGTAGCCCCATCCAGAAGAGTTATCAAAGCGTAAAGCGAAACAAATTGATTGCTAATTGATACTGATGTGTCGATTATTTTATGATTATTCTTTATGATCGTTAGATGTTGATACTCGGACCAAACCTGATCCAAATGTGAATTACTAAGACTTCCACCTCCCGGGCTGAAGTACTGACTCCGCTGACGATATGCCGAGTACAAAAAGGGCATAGCAGACAACAAACTGAACTCCGATTCAATCTCGACATGGAATTCAGCCTGTCGGTCCCCCTGCCAGTGCTGTCCAGTTAGACGCACTTGCTCTTGTTGCGGGTCGAGTTCGATGCAGGGGACATTAAGTTTACGAGTACATACCAGATCTTCCTGCTGTTTGTTTCTTCGACGATTGTGCTGTTTATCTGTCTTCCAATTCCGGCTTTCTTGGGCTGGGTTCTTGGTGACACTGCCTTAAACCATTTCTGATCGATTCGCAATTATCTTGCAGTTTAATGAGCCGAGTTAGTTGGAAATTGTTTTTATTAACATACGAATAATGAGATTGAACAAAACCCTTAATAATTTTCAGTAAGTAAGTAGTATATAATGATTATATAGACAGTAAATATTGTATAAACGAATATCTTTACTGTACCATTTGTACCGGAGTAAATATTTAATTTCAAATATTAGATTTACGCTTTTTAGAGTTGTCATTAGTTATTCCCTTTACTTGGTTATCCTTTTGTTTTGATTTGATATGATTCGGTTCAAAATGTGTCTTAGTCACATCTTATGTTTAATGGTTTATTTTTATTTTCTGCATCTCCCTTGTCTATCATAAATCTTTTATTTAAGTCAGAGATGAACTGAGCGCAGCTGACCAAATCGAATTTCACGGATCTAAAGGGCTAACGAGGCAATCAACGGCAATGGAAATCCGAGTGGAAATTTATGCAAACTATGCGGTCATAATTTGTTAACAATTTTCAGCCTAATTATTGTTTTTAATGATTTCCGACAGCAACGGACCAAAATTCTGAGTTGATCCATTGGAGCGTGTATGAAGCGAACGAAGCGCAGGCAATGATTAAGCAAAGCTAGAATACGAATTGTTATTTAACTTTAGTTTAGTTCTCCACTTGACTACGCTGTAGCTGCTGCTGTTATTGTTACAGGACTAGGACTAGGACTAGGACCTTAAAAGCGGCAAATAAAAATAATTGACTTAGTTCTCAGAGCGTGTTGAACAATCCTACGACTTCTGATTCGTTTTTTCTTAGCTCCTGGTTTAAATGTTATTATACGTCTTCTATTACTGCTGGTAGCCTGGCCGATGAAACGTTAACTTCTATCGATCGTATATACTTTAATCTCAACAATAAATATGTATATATAAATAAAATCGTGTATTCTGTAAGGCATGCCTACTCAAACCAGCCGTATTGCTAACTATAGGTATATATTTGTGTACTTTATGTGTTCCAGCCTCCTACATCCAGCTGTCGCTTTATCTCGGGTGCTCATCCTAATGTCCTGCTTGCGGTGCCGTGAGCTTTAAATGCACAGAACTCGGTTCTGCCTCTTCTGTTTCCGATTGCTTCGATTAGCTATTGGCTTAACTTGACTGGGAGCATAGCTTCGTCTACTGCGATTACAACTACGATTCAATAATATCTAAGAGCTACGTTTGTTGGTATTACCCCGGTTTCTGTGTGGGTGGCTTGCCTGTTGTCAATATTAGTTTGGGGTTCGTTAACGGTGACGCCTCGAATTTGTGTCTATTTAATGGAATATGCCTCATTCATTTTATTGTCGTTATACTTTATGACTAAATTAAACATCGCACATCATGGCTTTGCTCCGATTGGTCTCGTCTCGCTCTCTAATCGTAATATCTTTTTAATCGATTTTTGTTGATGATAACTTAAATTAAAACTCCTCTTTTTTTTGAGTTTTTATCATTTTTTTGTGGTTGGATGAGGTTCTATTGCTATTTCGTTATCATTATCATAATCGTTTTTCGTTTATGTACAATCGAATACGAGTACGTACCATTATTAAATATCACTTAATTGACGAGTGTTTGGTTTCTGTCTGTTGTTGGATTTGTTTCCTTTGTTAACAATTCTAATTAAAAATTATGATCTTAGTTGTTTTATTTTATGTGTAAAAATTGCAGTTAAAATCACAATTAAGTTGTTGTGTGTTCATTTGTTTGTTTGTTCCTGGAGAAAACGATTTAGTTGGTACCATAGAATTTCAATTTACTATCAATCGCTGTCTGATTGTCTGTTGTTAAGTTATGAAAGTAGAGTAAGAGTAGCGTAGACTCGACTTGAGTCGAATAAAGTGTGCACATGTAATTCAGTATTTGATATTTGTTATTATCCCGCTTGAAATACGTAATATTCACTTCTCAACTCATGTCCTGTTCGATGTTTAAACTTAATGCGATCACAATGGAGACTTAAGAGAGAGAACAACACTTAAAAAGTAACAAAGTAACAAGGCGAGTTTCTTGGAAACTTGGCCCAATTTAGCCATTATTTAAATCGTAAAAAGAAGTCGAGTGTAAATTGTAAATCATTTTGCTAAAATAGAGTTCTTGTGGAAGCTTGTAGGTTGTTCTTTGTATAGGAGACTAAAATTGTTGCATCTTGCTTTTGATTTAATTGTTTCGGCTACACTAAATAGAAAATAAACTAAACTAAGCGCGTCACAATATAAAAGTTATTCTCACTGGTACTTAGGTAGCTCTTCTGATTGATTTCGGGTTTTCTTGGATTGTTTTAATAACGATTTCGATAAAAGTGCAGTGTAGTGGCTAGATCCCGACTGGGATTAGATTTAATTTAAATATGTGAGAGTGTTGAGTACATCACTTGACATGATTTTTTGGCTTAGTTCTTACAGTTTGATGTAGAAAAGAAAAGAAGGAGTGAATCTGGGATGGGCCATAAGATATGTACAATACAATATAATAATAATCAAATCTACTAATACTTCGCTTTTGTACTTCGAACAATCGGTAATGGATAATATTCGTTTTCGTAATTGTATTGGTAATCGGCAATTTAATGCGCTATCGTAACGAAAAACCTTTATAAATATTTCAATAAATTGTCTCTAACTAATGTCTGTAACTATAATATTAGCTTTTTAGTTTAAAATACTTCCTTTGGCATATGTACAAAATGTATTTAGATACTATTCACATATACCGTCGTATATGCAGGTCGATAATTGAGAAAACAAACACTACAGTTATGAGCCTAGATCTAACCGCGATAGTTAGTTACACATGTAATGTATGCATGTAATGCCAATCTCTATGTATTGTATAGTTCAAAAACAACCTTCGAAAATGTTCAAAAAAGTCGGCCCACGGCAGGGAGAATAGGATACATTGCGGTGCAAAATCTTACATTCATTCTTTCGTGGGTCAACCGATCTGACTACGACTAAATCGGGCAGTAAACTACCAACGAATCTCCTCTTACTCAATTCTGATTGTGACAATAACCATAATGTAGGTGATTCCGACACCGACTCATTCGGATTTTTGATTTGATTCGAGTACTACAACGGTTTAATGCACGTTCTTGTTAACATAGTTAGTATTGATTTCCTCCTTAGATTGATATTGTATGTATAAATTTGGATAGCTCCGTATCTGTATATGTGTATATATGTATATCGTATAAAGCGACTAGTATATAATTATATAGGTAATCGACTATGATAACAAAGAGGCGAGCCCCATGCCTAAGCCTATTCCTAAGCCTAAAAAACTACGAGTTCTGACACAAATGCACACAGGAATCGGCATTTAATACGCACTCAGACTGGAGGTTGTCAGCTCGGACGACGCGCCGCGGGAGCTGCCGATGCCGTCGACGACGACGAGGAGGACGAGCTGCTCCTGGCGCTGCTGCAGCTGCTACTCTGGCTGCTACTACTGGAGCGCCGCCCTGAATCCCGCTGCGGTATTTTGACCGGAGGTCATCTCTGTCTGGCTGGTGGTGCCTCGTCCTGCGCTTCCTTCTGCTCCTCCTCTTCTAGGCGGTCACTAGTGGTCTGGTCGGGGCTGTAGTCGTAGAACACCTGCGATGTGTCGCCTTGTACATTTACATCGATGGGCATATCTACATCCTCGATGGCTCCTGCAGCATGTGCGGCAAGCTCGGCGCTGAAGTCCCCACGCGGAGGGTCCTTGGGGCTGTCCACCATGATCTGCACCGTGGGCATTGTGCACGTGTCCATGGTGCTTTCCACCGAGCCGGTGCTAATCCGTATCTGAGGTGGCGCCTGCTTGTTTAGCCTCTCCAGGCCACTGCAACTACCATTTTCGTTTCCAGGCGAGGATGGTCTGCTCTCATCCTCCTCCTTGTACTCTTCGCTCTCGCGATGAACCAGCACATGCACCAGGGTAGCGTTGTCCGGCCGCAAGCTTAGCGAGTGCGGGTGCATCTGTTGGTCCGGCGATGGCCTCGTGACGATCACCTCGGGGGCTGGTGCCTCGGCTAGAAGACGGCAAAAGAAGAGGACTTTAGTGGGCTGTTCGGCCGGATAATAATAAGTACAATTCACACATACAGACAAAAGCGTTCTTGTTTACTCTTAAAGCGCTTTGTGCTGACAAACCTCTTTCTAGGGGCGGTTTCTTGCGAATGAAACTAGAGGCGCGCTTACGTGAGGGAGTCGGCCCACCCCCCACCGCCTGGTGTCGGTCGCCTTCGGAGGCGGAGGTGGCTGAGGGGCCACAACCAGTGGCGCAGGTTGTGGCGGTGGAGGAGGCCGTGGCAGAGGCGGAGGTTGAGGTGGTGTTGGTCGTGTTGTTCATAGCAGCTGTTGTGGGTGAAAGGCACGCATTAGTGTCGGGCAATCGTGGTGGCACAACGCACAAGTACGAAGGTTGTGTGGATAGACAGGTAGGTCAGATAGACAGATAGTTAGATAAAGAGATCGTAGCGAGAACCAGTAGATGAGTCAAGAACATAAGCTTATAACTAGGAATGCAAGAGGTCGTTTCGATGGAATGCATCTCGATGGAGGCAAAGCCACAAACATGTGAGGTTGATACTGACTTAGATTCAGATAGTGGTGCAGAGGTGGTTTAAGTGCTGGCCCATCGGGCGGTGGCTATGTACAGAGAGTATTTACAAATTGCGTGAATGGCTGGTGGGTAAGTGGGTCGAGTGGATAGTGGGTGAGTGAGTAGGCACTTGTCAATAATTACTTTTTCTATGTACTGAAGGTGAGGTTAAGCTGTCATCGACAGCATCCTGATGACGCAAAAAGAAATTATAAAAGCTTCGGCGACGACTTGCTCTAGGCGCTTCCACAAATATGCTACCGCTAATAATAGTAATAGTTTAGTAGTTGGAATAACAGTAACAATCATAAGCATAAATTTCATTTATCGGAATGTAGAATGTTCGGGTTTAGAAAGGTCAGTTCACATATAAAGGTCGAGTATTGTTTCGTTTTAACAATAGCTGCAATTTTTTGACGAAATAACAAAGGAAAGAAAGTAAAGCTTTTGACACTAAAGAAGCTGTACATCATTATGAATGGCGATGAAAATAGATTTTGTATGAGAATTATTCTTAAAGTTCCAATTACCTGGTGACATGATGGGTTAGATATGTTTAAACTAAGTGAGAGTACTGATTGATAGCCAAACTATACTAACGATCTAGATAAGGGCAAGCAACCAATCAAAATTAACTCTGCGCATTCACGTGTCTATCGCAAATTAATTTCGGCGAGTCGGGTGAGGTCGGAGTGGGTGGGTCTACGGATTGGTTTAAAAGGATCCCGATTATGCCGCTACTTACAAATAATCTTATTTTAGGCATTTACTCGAATGTTTTAAAACTGCAATTAACTGTGGTTCTTGTTCTGATAGTTGTTGAATAAAAGTTGAATATAAAGTTGCATCTGACGGCAAATGAGTTTTTGCAGACTTTGCTTGCGTTCGCTTAGATGAGCTGAGTTGGGTGGAGAGACGAGTTTGGATGGAAATACTAGATAGGATACGTATAAGTAGTCGACTGGTACGAGTACTGGATAGTTGGTTCAATAGATATACATACTTAATCTAGCTGAATATACAACGAGTATGGATGAAAAATAAAAACGAAGTTGGTAAGATTGCTTGTTGCACTTGTTTTGATACTGATATTGATATTGGTTTCTGATTGTTGTCTGTTGTAAGATTTAAGTTTGTACGTAAATAGTGGTTTTTAGTTTGCCAGCTAAGCTAAGCAGCTTATGGATGGGAGATTGCCTTTACCTAGGTAATTCAAGCCACTAGGCTGCGAGCCACTTCTGAGAACGGCAGTGACCATGTCTGCGAGCAGGGACTCATAGTTTAGGGAGATACAAGAGGATTTGCTAGAAATAGGGCTTAAGTTCATATACACTGTGGACACACAAAACGTTAATTTATCGATGCAGATCGACGGTTATGTTTTTGTTGCATGTTATGGTGGCATGAGCATGGAAAGCCTTTTGTTTTCGTCTAAAAATTGCATTTCAAATTCATCGCAGCCATGAAACACAAACATACATGGAATGGCTACGTGTCAGAGTGTATATTTGTTGTGTATATGTCTTGTGTTGGTGTGGGTGGGTGGTGCGGGTGGAGCCAGGATAAATACCGTTTGCCCAGCTCGTCGCTCTGCTGCTTGATGTCCTTGACCACGTCGTCGGCCCCCGAGACGAGCATCAGGGGCAGGTTCAACCAGGGCCCGGCCAATTCGCTGAGATCTGAGGCGTCAGAGGCACGCGAGGATTTCCGTGACGAGGCCCGACTGGAGCAGGCGGTGCCACGGCGACTCACCTGCGAAGTGTTGGACGAGACCAGATTAGGCAGGTGTAAACTAGATCTCTGCACTCACCTGTAGGTGGAAGAAGTTTAACGCTGAGAGCTTCGATTGCCATCCGCCTGGGCTGGAAGTCTGGGTGGCACTGTCCCCGGAGTTGGATCTCTCCTTTTCCCGCTTGCGCCTGTGAAGAGACATCACACGATTAGAAAATCGCGAGAGACAGGTATGGGGCTTGAATGAGAAAGCAAGGGTGAGGTAATTGGCTGGTGTGGTAATTGTAGTACCGCAAATACTCCTTCCAACCAGTCTGAATGGTCTTGGCCGCCTTTTCCTGGCGCTTCCAGATCCGCGTCGACGAAACAATTTCCAATTCTTTGCGCGTTGGAAACTGTTTCTTGAACTTGACATCCATTTGTTCCTGCAACTGCTTGAAGTTATCGGTCTCCTCGACATGACCTAGCACGTGCTTCACGAGCGCGTGCAAAATGTCGAGGCAGTGTATTTTATTGCCCTTAGAAATGGGCAGATTAAATGACACTAAAGCGACATTATTGGGCTTCGAGATGCCCAATGGTGGATCGAGAGAGGCAATAAAATCGGACAGTTGCGAGAAGTGTATAAATTGGGTGGCATGTGGATCGTATCTGCAAGTAAATCAGTTCGAATAGTCAGTAGCTTTTAGTTAAGATCCTACGGCTAAGCCCATTCCCAGGTAGAGTGCACCTACTTGGACCAGCGAATGTAAAACATTTCCAGATCGTCCTCGACAATGCCGATCTCCTCCTCCTGGTGCGCCTGATTAAAGTTCTCCAGGATGATGGCAATGTACATATTGATCACAATCATGTAGCTAATGATAATGAAGCTCGTAAAGTAGGTAATGGCCAGCAGCGGATGGCCGCAGTTGCCGTTCGTTTGTCCGTGGATGAAGGGGTCACAGTCTGGAGGCTGGATCATGAGCGACTCGAGTACGTCGTTCCATCCAGCCGAGGTCATCAGCCGGAACAGCAGCTGCATGCTGCGGCCGAAGGTCTGGAAATTTACCATATCGTCGAGGGCGCCCTGGAGTTTCACGTTTCCGAACAGCGACATGCCCAGGATCGCATAAATGAACGTTATCAGTCCCAGCAGGGCCCCAATGTTGAAGAGGGCGGGCAGCGACACCACTAGGGCAAACAACAGCTTCCGGATGCCCTTGGCGGCCTTAATCAGGCGCAGGATGCGCCCGATTCGGAAGACTCGAACAACGCGCAGCAGCGTCGGACTAATGGGCAGGTCGATCATGATGTCTTCCATGAGAATGCCGAAGATGGAGGCCAGCACCAGCAGAAAGTCAAACACGTTCCACGGCACCGTGAAGTAGTGATAGCGCAGGCCCACGATCTTCACAATGGCTTCTGCGGGAGGAGCAAAATGTCAATCAATAAAAAATGAAAGAAGAAATGGTCAAACCACTTACCCAGCCCGAAGACCGTGGTGAAGAAGGCGTTGCTCACTTCCAGGATAAAGAAGACCGCATGCGGTTGATCGTAGTGTTCGATGCCCATGGTAAGCATGTTGAGAAAAATCAGTACAAAGATCGCGATCTCGAACCTGCACATTGCGAAAGTTGGTTTTAATTAAATCATGAATGTCACTGACAAACTTCGGGCTGGCCGAAGTTGAGGTGCTCCTCAGAAATGAAGAAAGAAGGGGATTATGTACAGGCATTGCGAGGAACACCATTAAATAGAGTTGTAGAAAGTAAACTAGATCTAAAACTAACTATATACATGCTGGTTGTAGACACAAGGGGTGAAGTCTCAAAAGGGCGGCTGGAGAAGCCATAGGCAGCTAATCATCCCATAGATAGAACATGCCCAGAGTGCGGTAGGTCAGATATTTCAAATGGTATCTAATTCATATCAGTCGTCAAGTATTATATTAAAAGGTGCTCTACAGAACTTTAAGAAGTATGCATTGGGATATAGGATACAGAGTACAGAATACAGAATACAGAAGATAGAGGCATTTTTGACGGTGTTTGCTTGGGACAAGCACCGGATCTGATCAAAAATGCCGGGAATTACAAGTGTTCAAATGAATTTTATCACCAAATCAGAAACATTCTTTAGATGTGTTGTGGGCCTAACCGAGAAAACTACGCGTTAGCATACGAGTTAGTACAAGAGTTAAAGTTAGATTCAGAGGAGACAGAGTAGGACTATTAGTAAGTACAAACTATAAGTAGATATACGTAATTTGCTGTTCTTAGATTGAGATTGGTTGGTTCAGGGGTCGATTGACGTTTTTGTTTACCTTCTCGAATTGGATAAATCATAAAACATAGCTAAAAAATGATTTATAGGTCGCTTAATAACTTTCTGTGGTTTCTTTCGTCCCAATTTTTTCATAGCCGTGTAATAGTGTTTTTGAGATTCGGTGAGAAACATTTCCAACACTCCTCCTTCATACTATAAAAGTGATGAGAATAGAATGAACATTTAATTATATATATACAATCCACAGTTATGTAACGCACTAAGCGATATGCTAAATATATTCTATGAACACAACTGGTCACAACACAGCAACACAATAACAGGATTAAAGGTACACATAATGACGGCGTTTGCAGCGAAAGACGGCAAAACAAATAATAGATGGTTTGATGGAGGTGGTTAGGATATGCACAGGTGATTCACGTGTG
This sequence comes from Drosophila kurseongensis, assembly GCA_018153305.1. Taxonomy (NCBI): domain Eukaryota; kingdom Metazoa; phylum Arthropoda; class Insecta; order Diptera; family Drosophilidae; genus Drosophila; species Drosophila kurseongensis. The sequence continues at coordinate 25,511,673 of JAECXX010000004.1, forward strand.
GATGCAGAGAAGCTGGCCTGGGCAGGAGCATAGGCCAATGGACTTACCTTCTTTTTGAGCATGTTGAAGTTATCGATAATAACTCCAATGAACAGATTGAGTGTAAAGAACGATCCGCACACAATAAATATAACAAAATAAATATAAGCATATAGATTGGCTTCTCGCTGCGGTTGCAGGTCTACTCCGCGGGCGTCCACGGCGTCGGCCATCACCTCCATCCAGCCCTCAAAGGTGGCCACTTGCAGCAGGGCCAGATAGCCCATGCCTACGTGGTCGAAGGTTATTTTAGAGTTTATCCACGTATAGTTCTGCTCGATGCAGTCCCATTTGTCGTTGACCTCCTGGAATTCGCAGAGATTAGTATAATCCCAGAGATGGGAGATGGAGCTGCATCTGAACTTCTGCCGAAAAGTACTCACAGTTATCGGCAGTAACTCGCCCATCTCATTGACGCACTTGAAAAATTTACCACCAAAGAACTGAACACCCATTATTGAGAAGATCAACCAAAAAACTAAACAAACCAAAAGTACATTGAAAATTGATGGTATTGCATACATGAGAGCGTTTACTACAATCCGCATTCCTTGCCACCTGGAATAGAAATGGACGATGAAATGCTAATCATTACGGGATGGCCGCAAGTCGTCTCAACTGTGCCGTGGCAGTGCTAAGTGGTCGTGGTCAGATGGATACGTATACAGATGAATGGATGGGTAGCATATTGGATCTCGTCTGCATATTCAATTATTTAGCTAGCTAAGGATATATCTATACATATGTACATATCTACAATATACAGAGATTACAGAGGCAGAGGAGGCTTCAGCTAAAGACTACACAGATTCGAGGACGAGGACGGAGGCGAGGACGATGCAATGCTTGTTCTACGAGTACGTATTTCTATTCGAAATTCTTAAAGAAAACGAGATTGTATTAAACACTGCACACAGTTCTTGGATCGCATCGCACGGTCTGACCACTCCTCCCCGGAAAAAAGATCAGTAGTAATAAAGAAAGAGCGAGAAGTAGAGACGGAAGTTCCTACGCAGAAAGCTTTCTTCACCAGATGCACGGATGTCTAAGTAGGTTGTGGTGCAGCCTATCGAGAGAACCAGCGACTGTCAACTTACCGAGAGATAGCTCTCAGCGGGCGCAGAGCTCGCAAGGTACGCAGAGAGCGCAGTACCTTCAGGTTCTCGTTCTCCTCAATGAGCAGCGAGAAAACCGACACCTGGAGGAAAAAAAAATCGGTTATATGGACTCCTCGCAAAATCTTGTCAAAAAAACCACTTACAAACACTATAATGAAGTCGAGTATGGTCCAGAAGCTGGTAAAGTACTTTGAGAAACCCAATGCGAGCCACTTGAGGATCATCTCCACGACGAATATCAGGCAGAAGGAAAAGTTTATCCAGTAGAGCACGCGCTTCAGCGTCTTATTCTTGTCCAAGTTAATGTCCTCGAAGCAGAGCGTGATACTCGACGCAAAGATCAGTACCAGCACAAACCACTCAAAGGCCGGAGTATCGACAACCGTCAAGACAGCCGTCCTCACGCGAGTCCAGTGCTTCGCGCTCTGCGTGTCCATACAGCTCATAAACCAGGGGCAGCGGAAGAAGAAGCTAAAATGGAGTCGGTATTAGATGGTTCTGGTGTTGATCCCCGGTCTTACTTACTGATCGTAGCACTTCTGGGGAAAACAGTCGTCGGGCACCTTGGGCGCCTTCGTGGCCCCGTAGCTCGGAAAAGTCATGGGATCATTGTAAGCTCCCTGCGAGTTACGTCTCCCACCGACAGTGAGATCGTCTACGTAGGAAACCAAACAATGCCATGGTTTTTCGGTCAGTCGCGTGAATGCCGACGGCTTCTGTGTGGCCTCTGGCGCCGCAGACTGCGACTGCTCAGCCTTTTGGGCCATGGCTGAGCTCGTTTCGACCGCTCCCGAGCTGTGCGACTCGGTGCGCGCGGACTGGAAGGATGCGGCTTTGTCTAGCGTCGATTGCGGATGCTCCGGGCGTCGCCCCGGCCCAGCCATCGGAAGAGCATGTGCCTGCGAGTGGGCATGGGCATGGGCATGAATGTGGCCGGTGCCGTGAGTGGGTGCTGCATGGATGCTCGTGGCATGAAAGTGCTGCTGGTGCTCGGTAAGAGCAGCTAGCGGCGGAGTGGTCTTTAGTGATGAAATTTGCGCCAGTGTCGGTGGCTCTATGCTCGATTTCAAAGAGGTGGGCGGCGTGGCGGGAACGGCAGAGGGTGTACGTGCCAGCTTCTGCTTCTGAATGAGCAGATTTTCGTACGAGTTGGTGCTTTTTAGCGAGAGGCTGTCCAGGCGCAGCTGGTCGTGTCCGCGGAGAAACTTGCGCGGCATCTTCTCCGACTCGATGCGCAGTGTCGAGATGGGCTTCTCCTCCTCTGGCAGCTCCTCCACGCGCTCAATAAGGGAGAGCCGCTTGAAGCGATCAAACTGCACCGTGAACGGATCGATCTTGCGTCGAAGAAAGGGTGATTGACTGGGTTGCGTCACCTGGCTGGCGCTGGTGGCTGCCACCGCCATGGCTTCCATAGCCACGAAGGGGGCGTGAATTTGATCACAGATTTTGCGTATTTCGTTGGAAATACTGAAGTCCTCGTCTATCTTGCGCTGCTTTTCCAGGCTTCGACGCTTCAGTTTCACAGACTGGCGCTGAGCGGCTGCGCTGACGGATTGCGAACGCCGTGGAACGCTTGACAAGTCGTAACTGTCATAGGGATTTAACGGGTGCACAACCTCGTCAGCGGCCGAGCGTTCCGAGGCGCCCGTGATGATGGCAATGTGCTCCATTATAGCCTTTGTCGCTTCATCGGCTGCCGGAGAGGGCTCTGAAAGATTGGAAAGCTTGCGCTCCAGTGACGTTGTAGAGCGCTTGATCTCCTCTAGCTCCTTCTCGAAGCTCTGGATAATGTTGTCGAACTCGGAGTGCTCTATCAGTGCCTCGCTCTCTGGCTGTCCCAATTGACTCGAGGGACGTCGAGATCTTATGGCGCTCGAGATGCAGCTCAGGTTGGGACCCTTTTGCATCTCGTCGTCCTCCTGCAGAAACAGAAAGAGATCCTTTTGGTCACAGTTGAGCAGTTCCTCGCGCAGATTCCCCTGCTGCGAAAGCAGTTCGTCCTGCTCGATCGATATGGAGTTCAATGACTGGCCACTCGAATGTCGCCGCAACTCAATCTCCTCCGACTTGAGCAGTGATCGTTGAGATTGGCCGCTGGACTGGGAAAGGCGATCCAGCGACTTTCGGTAACTTGGCGATCGCGTCAGAAGAGACTTCTGGTACTTGAGATAGGCCTCGTCGTGTTCTTCGCTTCCGTACCGCCGCGAGGAGTTGTCCTGCAGAGAGTCCGCGCGGTTAAATGAGCCACAGCCGCTCCGCTGATCGTTGGCGTACGGATCCGTGTCTGTTGAGTTATATTGGCCCAGCATGCGCAACTCAATAGACTCTGTGTAGGTTGCCTCTTCTCGGGAATCGTTCAGCTGTGTGCTAACTCCCGAGGAGATTTGGTGCAGCAGCCGGCGCTCCGAATGGCCGAATGGCGTCAGATTTTGACCGTTCCCGTTGCTATTTCCATTCCCGTTCACGGGTGGAAAGGCGGCGGAGGCAGCCATCATTGCACTCTCGTATGTGGGAGGCAGCGAGTCTGACGTGGGTGGCAGTGGATGCGACTGCAGCTGGATCTGCTCTGGCAAGTCTCCTGTGTCATCATACTCGAGACCATCAACTATCGTATGCAAGCCGTCGTGCAGCGGGATTTGGAAGCCAAAGTCGGAGCCGGAGACTGGCCGATTCATAGACTCCTGAAAGGGAATAGATTAATTTAATTGTAATGGAAGTATCCAAGGCCCAACTCACCTGGTAGCTCAGTCTGTGAATCTTGGTATCGGCCAGCACACCCGTCTTGTCGCCGCTCTCCAGACCCACTGTAGCCTGCTGTGAGTGAGCCTGAGCATGCGCCTGCTGGGCATCGAGTACAATTTGTTGGAACTTATCCGCAAACTTGCGCTCCTTGCGATCCTTGCGCTCCTGCCGCTTCTTGCGAATCAGGTCGCGCACGCGCTCAATGCTCCTTGCTAACTTGGACTCCTCGCCCACTTCCTATTTGGGACAGAGATTACACAGCATTAAAATACAGTAAATTCCTGGGGGGAAACTCAACTGAAGAGTTTGCTACAAGATTATTTTTGAATAGACATCGATATAAATATTATACGATTAGGGATCCAATGCATACAGAACTGAACACGGTTTACGCTAAGGGCAGGCAACACAAAAGATTACAACGTACATATATAGCCTGATCAACTTTTGACTACACTATAAGTATTTACACATACAGTATGTCTGGATTTAGATATGGATTGGTTAACGCAAACGAGGCAAGCAAGTTTAAAGCAAGTTAAAACGGTTTAGTTGGAAAAATTACCTTCTTCTTGAAAATCTGTTTAACGTTTTAAGTGTATTTAAATTGCGTTAGTTTTAGTTGGTTTGTGTTCGAGTTTAGTGTAGGATGTGTTTTGTGTGGTAAGTCAAGGTTTAAAACGCATTGTGCAAAGTTGACGACAGAAATTTGGTTAATTGGATTACGCTTAAGTGCATTTTAAAATTTCTTTTTACATGTAGACTTAAACGAGACTTGATAAGGTCTGTTCCGAGTCAAAGGTCGATGCAGTTTGAATCTGTGTAAATGTCCTCAGAACAAGCCCTATAGAAACAGAATTCGGTCAGATCCGAAATGACGAACACAGCAAAAGGCGAGGAAAAACGTTCCCTTAATACCTTTGCACTGTGTTTTATTATAGGTTACAGTTTAAAGTTTAATTGTATAGGGAAAACATTTAGCACAGTTAGTAACAAAATGCAGAGAATGATTACATTTATTTGGGATTTTAGAAAACATGAAAATTATAATCGATTTTGCTCGTGAAAACAGAAAAGTGCCGCAAATCTTATGGTGTATAATTCAACTGGTAGTTCAATTTCAGGGTGCCATCGCTCGATCATGATGAAGCTAAGATCTCACTCTCCGAGACACACATATACCGAAAATCACATCAAAGTGCAAGACAAATTCAAATCAAACATTTAGGAGTCAATCTAACCATCGATCTTCTTAATCAGTTTAGTGGATTGTTTTATGACACGGAGAGAGGTATGTCTCCCCTGTCGGTTTTCGAGCTATTCGAGTTTAGTTTATCGGTTTTTAAGTAACTTTTCAGACACACACATAGACATATAGACATATACATTCACAAACGTTAAGAAACTGCAATCGGAATACGATCAACGGGAACAGTTGACTTGCCTCTTTTTTCGACTTAAGCTCCTCGGAATTAAAACTGTTGAGTAACAAGGCCAAGAACAAGTTGAGCACCATAAAATTTCCCATGACGAGTGTCGGCAGAAATATGGCAAAACAGGTGGAAGCTCCTTGCTGCGGAAATTATACAATTTTAGTACACTTCAATAGTCATCGGGTCGTAAAGTTATACCTCCTCCTCGGCACGCATGCAGTCCCAGAGAGGCTCGATCCATTCGCCGCACAGAATGCGAAATATCATCATAAACGAGTGAAAGAAGTCATTGAAATTCCATCTGCCCAAAAGTAGACACAAAATTAGCTTTAAAGTTTAAATATAATTCTATCAGGTCTTGCCTTGGTACTGGATCAGGGTCGAACTTCTCGGGCGTATAATCTTTGGAGAATAATTGCATGCCGATGACGGCGAATATGTAGATGACTATAACCAAAATCAGCGTGAGGTTGCCGAGGGCACCGATCGTTGAGATTATAATGCTTAGGAGCACCTTCATTGTAGTCCACGATTGAGCTAGTTTCAATACCCTCAGCTGTAATATAAAACAAATTAAATGATGGACTTTCAAATGGAGACTTTTACCAATCGCAAGCCGCGCAAGACACTAAGGCCGTCGACCAGCTCGAATATTATGTCCAGCAAACTCGCAGTGACTATCAGCAGATCAAAGATATTCCAGCCGCACAGGAAAAAGTCCTTGGACAGTGCCATTAGCTTAACAATGCACTCGAACGTAAAAATGGACGTAAAGACCTGTGAAGAAACAGGAAATTTAGGCTCATTCTGCATGATGCGGAGGTTAAACTCACCTTGTTTCCCACATCCAGGGCGTTGCGAAAGCTTTCGCTCATCCCGTGGTGTTCCATGGCCAGGAAGGCGGTGTTTAACACGATGCAAAGGGTGATGGCCAGTTCAAAGAGCGGATCTCGCACCACTTTATATAGGCAGTTTTGGAACTGTAGCCAGCTCTCGTAGTCGGTGCACCAGTGAACACAGCGATCACAGTTCCGGTCGGGCAAATCATCTGGTTGTGACCATACAGACACATTAAATTTTTTCCAACAAGAAGCTTTTTGAACTTACCGATCACAACCACCTCCGAGGAGAATTCTTGGTGCAAAGTGTACACATTGTGGTTCTTGATGCGGGCTATGTTTCCGTTGCACTTGATGAGGCGCACCTCACGGGGAGAGAGAGCCAGCTCCACGGTAGATACGTGGCCCAGTTCGTTGGCCGTATCCTGCTCCTCATGATCGTCCACCACCCCGGAGTCGTCCTGCGAGGACTCGCGATTAACGCCACTAGAGTTAGAGCTCGCCTGCCGGCTGCTAGCGATGAGCTGGCCCTTATAGTCCGAGGGGTAAAGCATGTTGGGATTCTTCACACCCACGCCGCTGTCTTGAAAGCTGATGCGTCCCTTTGGAGTGGGAGCGGAGGCAGTGTTGGCGTCGCCACCTGTTGCTTTGGCCAGCTGGTGCTGCTGCTCCATCTGCTGATACTGTTTCTGGGCCTGCAGGGTGAGTGCCGAGGGACGTTCTGTGGCGCTGTGCCGAGGACTTGGGCCCGGACTGGGAGTAGCAGAGTGGGACTTGGGGTCGTTGCCGTTGCTGCCGTTTCCATTACCATTGGTTCCACCTTCCTTGCCGCCCTTGCCCTTTTTTCGCCGCGTCTTCTTCTTGCTATACGAGGCCAGGAGCACGCCTTTTCGGGAGTCGATTTTCTTCTTGTTGTTCTTGTTGAGTTTCTTCACGTTTAGCACCGACGGATCGAAACTAAACGTGGAGTCGTCTCGATGGTCCAGCAGGTCCTTCTTCCGTTCCTGTAAGAACACCAAAAAATGAGTCGTGCATTATTTAAGGATGAGATGGACTTACCTCGTTCGTTATCTCCGCCTCCTCCTCGTAACTTAAGGCCACCACGGCCAGCATTAGGTTGATCAAGTAGAACGAGCCAAAGAAGACCACCACCGTGAAAAATGAGACGCTCATGGGCCCACAGGTCGCCAGCACCTAAAAGAAGCTCTGTATTAAACCCTTTTCAAACCCAGAACTGTTTAAATACGCACCATATTGTACACGTTCTCCCAGTAGTCCAGTGTTATTAGCTGGAAAGTCGTCAACATGGACCACATAAAGTTGTCAAAGTTGGTGTAGCCATGATTCGGATTCTCGCCCACACAGAGGCACACGTACTCAAAAGGGCAGTGGCGGGCTCCGGTCAAGTTGCCGCACAGTACGGGCAGTTCATCCTCGTCGTAAAGCCAGTTGTCGGTGTCGTTGACCCAGCTTAAACGAAATGTATCCGCAATTAATTCACGTTACTGACTACCACTTGTCTTACTGCTTCTTACATATGCCAATCCGCGTGCGACACGTTTGTCCAGTCGGTGGGCACCTGGCGCACGCACTTGTTGCGCAGCTCGCCCATGTACACCTGCAGGGCGAAGAGTGCGAACACCATCAGGCAGAAAATGGTCAGGGTCATGACCTCCGCCAACTGGCGGAAGGAGTGCAGCAGCGCGTTGATGATCGTCTTCAATCCAGGCATTATGGACACCGTCTTGAGGGCGCGCAGCACGCGAAAGGTGCGAAGTCCCGCCAGGTTGCCCACCTCCATGCCAATGGTGGCGTAGCCGCTGGTGATGACCACAAAGTCCAGCCAGTTCCACGGGTTGCGCAGGTACGTGTACTTGTTGAGCAGAAAGCCCTTGGCGATGATCTTGATGACCATCTCGATGGAGTAGATGGCCAGGAAGATGTACTCCGCCTCCTCCACCGTTTCCGTCATGGCCAGGAAGATGCAGTTGAACAGGATGGTGGCCATGACACAGTAGTCGAAGAACTGGTTCGTGGCGATGTAGACGCACACGCGCCGCGCCGGGCTCCATGGGTAGAAGAGGAACAGACTCTTTGTGCCCGTGAAGCGGTGGATGTAGTTCTTTCGGAACCGCTTGGACACCACGCAGAAGGTCTGCAATTCAAAAAGAGCGGGCGGTGTACAGGGTGCTGTTCAGTGTACAGTGTCTGCCTTTCCGTCAGCAGTGCGGGCGGGCGGTCCGAGTCAGGCTCCCCAGTTAATTAAAGCACATTGCGGTACTTGAGCAGTAATTTAATGTTAATTTTAATTAATAAACAGGAGCTTAGCGACCGGCTAGTGGCAGCACAGGAATAAAATGAAATGGCAACGATGGCCGTCTATAGGTGGCAGCACAACTATCGATAGGTGGGCTATCGGCCAGAAGCAACCCTGCAACGGGCTGTCAAATCGACACGCGAGGCTAGCAGGCCGACTTCCGTTTGGTATTCGTTCTTTCGTTCTCAAACCGTCGTCCAGACCAGAAGGAAAATGAGAGCTAAGGTAAAATCAAGTGCACAAGTGATATTCTCTCAGAAATATAGTGAATAGTAAATGCATGCGCATTCGTGAACCGCAATTAACCGTGTTTTCTCTCGTTTGCAGTGGCGTAAGAAGCGTATGCGTAGGTTGAAGCGTAAGCGCAGAAAGATGCGTGCAAGGTCCAAGTAATCGCAGCGCCATTGCCCACTAAATGGTGAGTTCTATATCCGCTGCCCCCGGGAGCACCCTTCTAAAAACCCATCCGTCGCACGCGAGGTTCTAATTCGGGTTTCTTTCTGTTGTATTACAGGAACCTTTGATTGATGCCGACAAACCCAAACGAAACACGCCGCCTGGGCTGCCCTCGAATGAGGGTCCCACATGTAATTTTGCAAAACCAGTTTTCACACAAACGTACATGTGCATTTAAAATTCACGTTTCCATTTCTCGTAAAAATTGATTCTAATAAATTACTGGATTTTCGCCAAGGTTCCACGAGAAAAAGCATGTGTTATTAATGAGAGTGAGAGAGAACGGAGAAAGAAGAGAAAACGAGGCGGGCGTGCTCTTTCGACATAACCACATTCGCGAATCATGTGTCTATATGTGCGTGAGAGCACGTTTTGCCAAAAGCGTTTTCGCCTTTTAAATGTCTAGATTTAAGCCCTCCTCCCCGGTCCCTTGGACACATGGATGCTTATCGGCCAGCCGCAGATTGGATCTGTGCATGTACGATTGGAGACGGGCCGGAACGCCATTAAACAGTGGTCGCCTCCAGAGTGGAGCAGTAAATCGCCACCAAATCGGGTAATGCGATTACTCAAGCCCCAGTCGGACGGAGGAACTGCTGCCGCTAGTGCTCCACTGCCCCCAGGGAGCGCGTGTCCTGCGCTCGTCATGCCGTTCCGCTCCGGCACGCTCCCCTTCCTAGCCATACTCGGAATATCGATTTGTTTGCCGCCGGAGGGAAGTAGCCCCACCGAAACTAAACCTGAAGCTGCCCGGGCCAAGCCGAGTTGTTCATTAGCGCCCTGATTTCTTCAATTATATATGCAGATGTGCCTGCCGGGGATGATGTTTCGGCCTGTCCCAGTCAGCCCACTTGTCTGAAGGTCGTTTGTCACTGTAATACACACATAAACGTCGCTCAGCCGAGTAAGCAGAAATTTTAATGTTACAAGCGAAAATTACGATTGGGTGGCAGTTCGCCATTTACCATTTTCTGGGCCTCGCCGGGCTGTAAATTTGCATGCCATGCCGTTCATTCCCCTCCCCCAAAATGCGGTTAGGGATTGTGGCAAGCAGGGAGCTTAAGGATAAGCGTGTGTACTTTTAAGTGCCCGAAATGAAAAGTTGTGTAGGACCTTGTTCAGGATTCCGGACAAACATGCGGCGTCTGCGTCTTATCATGTCGCCGGAGAGGAGCAGCAGGCCTTGTTTGCCAGCAGAGTGCCATTAAATGCAATTAAGCACTTTGATTCTCCACCTGCAGTGGCTGTTCGAGGGCTGGCAGTCCACTTTCCATCTAAGCTGAGCGGGTAAACGATTCAAAAGTCACTAGGTTTGCCCAGCTAAAACCTTATATTCCAAGAAAACAAACTATGGTTGGGAAAGGTAGTTAAAGCAACTGGCCAAAAGATTTGGTTATGAATTGTTAACTAGTTTTCAGCATACACTATCAGAGATAAGCGGAGAAGTCACTGGTAACTAATATCAATTAATTACGAGTTTTACACTCGCTCTTTTTTTGTGGCTTTTCGAAGATATTGTTTTAAGACTTGTTTTAGTTGGTTTAGTTTAAGATATTATTGGACTCTGCCCATTGACTATATAGAATTTATCAAAGCCAATGGCCAACAGATTTAATTTGGAAATGATTGGCCAGTTTCAGCAGACATTTTATCTTTGATGAGCGAGGAAGGCATTGAAAACTTAATTGGATTTTATTTTTGGCTTTGCTTGACTACACAGGATTTATGTAGTGGGTCACTGTGACTTAAGTTCTTTTGGGAATTAGCTGGACTCCGTCAAAAGGATTTAAGCAAAGCCGTGTGGACAGCTTCAGAAAATAGCCGTCTGAGTTGGGAAGTGATTTTCAGTGACTAGGACCCGGAAAGTGCCCATTTGTTTTACCAAAGATTTAATTATAGAATGTGGGACACCAGTGCAGCACCCCTCGCAGTAGTCACTGTGACCCAGAAAATGTACCTTATTCGCAGTAGAATTTTGCCGGACTGCAAGCCTCTGGCCAATAAGATTTAATTATAGATTGCCGGACTGTTTGACTTGGACTTAGTGGGATATTTAGTCGATCGATAAACACATCACTCGGCGTCACAGGTACGTTCATCTCATGTCTCCCCGTAGCTCCCATCATATTGCAGGCCCGTGTGGGCCGGTCACTTGCATGTTTATTCAGCCCAGTCGAGTCCGGTCCGGTCCTGGCCGCTATCCGGAATTATTTTGCCACGACACGTGGCCCGAAAGCCGCCAAGTCTTGAGTACACTTGCATGTTCGCCTATAATTTGTCCTTTGCGGCTGCTGCGGCAGCGACTCCGACTCCGGCCAGTTTGTTTGAGTCACGTAAATACGGTTGTCAACTTTGCTGCCCGGAGCCCTGTGCATGACATGACCCATATTTTCAGCACCGACCACCACATGCACACTCGGTGGCCAAACGTGTGCGCAATTGTGTGTGTCCTTTGTTTGAGGCAGTTCCAAAATTTATTCCCACCTTTGAAATTTAACGAGCGCGCGGCATTTACGCTGATTTCCTTTTTGGCTTTCGAGGGCCCACGAGGGCCGTTCTAGGCGTTTCCATTAACCCCGGCTTCCCTGCCGCCAAAGTGCACTTCCACTTGTGCCCACAATGCCGCAAGTGCAACAAAACGAAGCCACCAAAACAAAAGCAACAGCCCTGCGCGGCGTTCCATTTCCGCCGCTTGCATCCCATCCCCTTGCACTACCCGCCAGACCCAGGAATCCGAATTCCGTGGCTGGGTCGTGTTCCTGTGACTTTCTAATTCGAGCCAATGGGCGGCCAACTGGGGTGAGGCCGCGGATAATAAGCGATCGGGGTGGACTCACCTCCTCGTATATGAAGGTGTCAATCTCCTCCAGCGGCTTGCCGTACATGTGCTCCGGAAAGGGCTCGAACTTGCGGGGCAGCACGTCGCCGTCCTCCACGGAGGCCTTGGTGCGCGGGTGGAAGCCGTACTCACGCACCAGTTGGATGTGCCGGTTCTCGTGCTTGACCTGCGACCTCTGCGTATACGCAACGACCTGGTGCTTGGCGACAGCTGGAAGAAATTGGGGTAATTAGCACAGGAAGACATTCGACACTAAGCTAGAAGTTTTTTAAATATAAAATCTATACCATAGAAAAGCTTTTTGTATTTTAAAATAAAAGACGGTGTTGTTTATCACTTAATTCACTTTTTCACATAGAAGTCCAATTAAGCGTTACCTTTTTCAAGTCATCGGAAAAAAATTGATCGATGTTAAAATGAATGCAGATTTTTAGATAATCAAAACACGAGTCTTGAGATGTATGCCACTTTGGAATCGGATTAAATTTGGTAAAGCTGTGGAAACTGGAAGTCCAATTATGGGACCCCTTTTCTTAAGTCATCGAAAACTCAGAAATAACGATCATGAAAATGGGTCAAAATTTTGATCAACGTTAAAGTGACAAATTTGAATGCAGATTTTTAGAGAATCAAAACACGAGCCGTAAGAGGTATGCCACTTTGGAATCGGATTAAATTTGGTAAAGTTATGGAATCTGGAAGTCCAAAAATGGGACCAGTTTTTTTTAAGTCATCGAAAACTTAGAAAAAACTAACATGAAAATGGGTCAAAATTTTGATCAACGTTAAGGTGACAAATTTGAACGCAGATTTTTAGAGAATCAAAACACGAGTCGTAAGAGGTATGCCACTTTGGAATCGGATAACATTTGGTAAAGTTATCTAATCTGGTATTCCAATTATGGGACCCATTTTTTTAAGTCATCGAAAACTTAGAAATAACTAACATGAAAATGGGTCAAAATTTTGATCAACGTTAAAGTGACAAATTTGAATGCAGATTTTTAGAGAATCAAAACACGAGTCGTAAGAGGTATGCCACTTTGGAATCGGATTAAATTTGGTAAATTTATGGAATCTGGAAGTCCAAAAATGGGACCATTTTTTTTTAAGTCATCGAAAACTCAGAAATAACTATCATGAAAATGGTTCAAAATTTTGATCAACGTTAAAGTGACAAATTTGAATGCAGATTTTTAGAGAATCAAATCACGAGCCGTAAGAGGTATGCCACTTTGGAATCGGATTAAATTTGGTAAAGTTATGGAATCTGGAAGTCCAAAAATGGGACCAGTTTTTTTTAAGTCATCGAAAACTTAGAAATAACTAACATGAAAATGGGTCAAAATTTTGATCAGCGTTAAAGTGACAAATTTGAATGCAGATTTTTAGAGAATCAAAACACGAGTCGTAAGAGGTATGCCACTTTGGAATCGGATAACATTTGGTAAAGTTATCTAATCTGGTATTCCAATTATGGGACCAGTTTTTTTAAGTCATCGAAAACTTAGAAATAACTAACATGAAAATGGGTCTAAATTTTGATCAGCGTTAAAGTGACAAATTTGAATGCAGATTTTTAGAGAATCAAAACACGAGTCGTAAGAGGTATGCCACTTTGAAAATCGGATAACATTTGGTAAAGTTATCTAATCTGGTATTCCAATTATGGGACCCATTTTTTTAAGTCATCGAAAACTTAGAAATAACTAACATGAAAATGGGTCAAAATTTTGATCAACGTTAAAGTGACAAATTTGAATGCAGATTTTTAGAGAATCAAAACACGAGTCGTAAGAGGTATGCCACTTTGGAATCGGATAACATTTGGTAAAGTTATCTAATCTGGTATTCCAATTATGGGACCCATTTTTTAAGTCATCGAAAACTTAGAAATAACTAACATGAAAATGGGTCAAAATTTTGATCAACGTTAAGGTGACAAATTTGAATGCAGATTTTTAGAGAATCAAAACACGAGTCGTAAGAGGTATGCCACTTTGGAATCGGATAACATTTGGTAAAGTTATCTAATCTGGTATTCCAATTATGGGACCCATTTTTTTAAGTCATCGAAAACTTAGAAATAACTAACATGAAAATGGGTCAAAATTTTGATCAGCGTTAAAGTGACAAATTTGAATGCAGATTTTTAGAGAATCAAAACACGAGTCGTAAGAGGTATGCCACTTTGGAATCGGATTAAATTTGGTAAATTTATGGAATCTGGAAGTCCAAAAATGGGACCAGTTTTTTTTAAGTCATCGAAAACTCAGAAATAACTATCATGAAAATGGTTCAAAATTTTGATCAACGTTAAAGTGACAAATTTGAATGCAGATTTTTAGAGAATCAAAACACGAGCCGTAAGAGGTATGCCACTTTGGAATCGGATTAAATTTGGTAAAGTTATGGAATCTGGAAGTCCAAAAATGGGACCAGTTTTTTTTAAGTCATCGAAAACTTAGAAATAACTAACATGAAAATGGGTCAAAATTTTGATCAGCGTTAAAGTGACAAATTTGAATGCAGATTTTTAGAGAATCAAAACACGAGTCGTAAGAGGTATGCCACTTTGGAATCGGATAACATTTGGTAAAGTTATCTAATCTGGTATTCCAATTATGGGACCCCTTTTCTTAAGTCATCGAAAACTTAGAAATAACTAACATGAAAATGGGTCAAAATTTTGATCAACGTTAAAGTGACAAATTTGAATGCAGATTTTTAGAGAATCAAAACACGAGTCGTAAGAGGTATGCCACTTTGGAATCGGATTAAATTTGGTAAATTTATGGAATCTGGAAGTCCAAAAATGGGACCAGTTTTTTTTAATTCATCGAAAACTCAGAAATAACTATCATGAAAATGGTTCAAAATTTTGATCAACGTTAAAGTGACAAATTTGAATGCAGATTTTTAGAGAATCAAAACACGAGCCGTAAGAGGTATGCCACTTTGAAATCGGATTAAATTTGGTAAAGTTATGGAATCTGGAAGTCCAAAAATGGGACCAGTTTTTTTTAAGTCATCGAAAACTTAGAAATAACTAACATGAAAATGGGTCAAAATTTTGATCAGCGTTAAAGTGACAAATTTGAATGCAGATTTTTAGAGAATCAAAACACGAGTCGTAAGAGGTATGCCACTTTGGAATCGGATAACATTTGGTAAAGTTATCTAATCTGGTATTCCAATTATGGGACCAGTTTTTTTTAAGTCATCGAAAACTTAGAAATAACTAACATGAAAATGGGTCTAAATTTTGATCAGCGTTAAAGTGACAAATTTGAATGCAGATTTTTAGAGAATCAAAACACGAGTCGTAAGAGGTATGCCACTTTGAAAATCGGATAACATTTGGTAAAGTTATCTAATCTGGTATTCCAATTATGGGACCCATTTTTTTAAGTCATCGAAAACTTAGAAATAACTAACATGAAAATGGGTCAAAATTTTGATCAACGTTAAAGTGACAAATTTGAATGCAGATTTTTAGAGAATCAAAACACGAGCCGTAAGAAGTATGCCACTTTGGAATCGGATTAAATTTGGTAAAGTTATGGAATCTGGAAGTCCAAAAATGGGACCAGTTTTTTTTAAGTCATCGAAAACTTAGAAATAACTAACATGAAAATGGGTCTAAATTTTGATCAGCGTTAAAGTGACAAATTTGAATGCAGATTTTTAGAGAATCAAAACACGAGTCGTAAGAGGTATGCCACTTTGAAAATCGGATAACATTTGGTAAAGTTATATAATCTGGTATTCCAATTATGGGACCCATTTTTTTAAGTCATCGAAAACTTAGAAATAACTAACATGAAAATGGGTCAAAATTTTGATCAACGTTAAAGTGACAAATTTGAATGCAGATTTTTAGAGAATCAAAACACGAGCCGTAAGAGGTATGCCACTTTGGAATCGGATTAAATTTGGTAAAGTTATGGAATCTGGAAGTCCAAAAATGGGACCAGTTTTTTTTAAGTCATCGAAAACTTAGAAATAACTAACATGAAAATGGGTCAAAATTTTGATCAGCGTTAAAGTGACAAATTCGAATGCAGATTTTTAGAGAATTAAAGCACGAGTCGTAAGAGGTATGTCACTGTGGAATCGCATTAAATTTGGTAAGGTTATCTAATCTGGTATTCCAATTATGGGACCCATTTTTTTAAGTCATCGAAAACTTAGAAAAAACTAACATGAACATGGGTCAAAATTTTGATCAACGTTAAGGTGACAAATTTGAATGCAGATTTTTAGAGAATCAAAACACGAGCCGTAAGAGGTATGCCACTTTGGAATCGGATTAAATTTGGTAAATTTATGGAATCTGGAAGTCCAAAAATGGGACCAGTTTTTTTTAAGTCATCGAAAACTCAGAAATAACTATCATGAAAATGGTTCAAAATTTTGATCAACGTTAAAGTGACAAATTTGAATGCAGATTTTTAGAGAATCACGTGCCGTAAGAGGTATGCCACTTTGGTATCGGATTAAATTTGGTAAAGTTATGGAATCTGGAAGTCCAAAAATGTGACCAGTTTTTTTTAAGTCATCGAAAACTTAGAAATAACTAACATGAAAATGGGTCAAAATTTTGATCAACGTTAAAGTGACAAATTTGAATGCAGATTTTTAGAGAATCAAAACACGAGCCGTAAGAGGTATGCCACTTTGGAATCGGATTAAATTTGGTAAAGTTATCTAATCTGGTATTCCAATTATGGGACCAGTTTATTTTTAAGTCATCGAAAACTTAGAAATAACTAACATGAAAATGGGTCTAAATTTTGATCAGCGTTAAAGTGACAAATTTGAATGCAGATTTTTAGAGAATCAAAACACGAGTCGTAAGAGGTATGCCACTTTGAAAATCGGATAACATTTGGTAAAGTTATCTAATCTGGTATTCCAATTATGGGACCCATTTTTTTAAGTCATCGAAAACTTAGAAATAACTAACATGAAAATGGGTCAAAATTTTGATCAACGTTAAAGTGACAAATTTGAATGCAGATTTTTAGAGAATCAAAACACGAGTCGTAAGAGGTATGCCACTTTGGAATCGGATACCATTTGGTAAAGTTATCTAATCTGGTATTCCAATTATGGGACCCATTTTTTTAAGTCATCGAAAACTTAGAAATAACTAACATGAAAATGGGTCAAAATTTTGATCAACGTTAAGGTGACAAATTTGAATGCAGATTTTTAGAGAATCAAAACACGAGTCGTAAGAGGTACGCCACTTTGGAATCGGATAACATTTGGTAAAGTTATCTAATCTGGTATTCCAATTATGGGACCCATTTTTTTAAGTCATCGAAAACTTAGAAATAACTAACATGAAAATGGGTCAAAATTTTGATCAGCGTTAAAGTGACAAATTTGAATGCAGATTTTTAGAGAATCAAAACACGAGTCGTAAGAGGTATGCCACTTTGGAATCGGATTAAATTTGGTAAATTTATGGAATCTGGAAGTCCAAAAATGGGACCAGTTTTTTTTAAGTCATCGAAAACTCAGAAATAACTATCATGAAAATGGTTCAAAATTTTGATCAACGTTAAAGTGACAAATTTGAATGCAGATTTTTAGAGAATCAAAACACGAGCCGTAAGAGGTATGCCACTTTGGAATCGGATTAAATTTGGTAAAGTTATGGAATCTGGAAGTCCAAAAATGGGACCAGTTTTTTTTAAGTCATCGAAAACTTAGAAATAACTAACATGAAAATGGGTCAAAATTTTGATCAGCGTTAAAGTGACAAATTTGAATGCAGATTTTTAGAGAATCAAAACACGAGTCGTAAGAGGTATGCCACTTTGGAATCGGATAACATTTGGTAAAGTTATCTAATCTGGTATTCCAATTATGGGACCCCTTTTCTTAAGTCATCGAAAACTTAGAAATAACTAACATGAAAATGGGTCAAAATTTTGATCAACGTTAAAGTGACAAATTTGAATGCAGATTTTTAGAGAATCAAAACACGAGTCGTAAGAGGTATGCCACTTTGGAATCGGATTAAATTTGGTAAATTTATGGAATCTGGAAGTCCAAAAATGGGACCAGTTTTTTTTAATTCATCGAAAACTCAGAAATAACTATCATGAAAATGGTTCAAAATTTTGATCAACGTTAAAGTGACAAATTTAAATGCAGATTTTTAGAGAATCAAAACACGAGCCGTAAGAGGTATGCCACTTTGAAATCGGATTAAATTTGGTAAAGTTATGGAATCTGGAAGTCCAAAAATGGGACCAGTTTTTTTTAAGTCATCGAAAACTTAGAAATAACTAACATGAAAATGGGTCAAAATTTTGATCAGCGTTAAAGTGACAAATTTGAATGCAGATTTTTAGAGAATCAAAACACGAGTCGTAAGAGGTATGCCACTTTGGAATCGGATAACATTTGGTAAAGTTATCTAATCTGGTATTCCAATTATGGGACCAGTTTTTTTTAAGTCATCGAAAACTTAGAAATAACTAACATGAAAATGGGTCTAAATTTTGATCAGCGTTAAAGTGACAAATTTGAATGCAGATTTTTAGAGAATCAAAACACGAGTCGTAAGAGGTATGCCACTTTGAAAATCGGATAACATTTGGTAAAGTTATCTAATCTGGTATTCCAATTATGGGACCCATTTTTTTAAGTCATCGAAAACTTAGAAATAACTAACATGAAAATGGGTCAAAATTTTGATCAACGTTAAAGTGACAAATTTGAATGCAGATTTTTAGAGAATCAAAACACGAGCCGTAAGAGGTATGCCACTTTGGAATCGGATTAAATTTGGTAAAGTTATGGAATCTGGAAGTCCAAAAATGGGACCAGTTTTTTTTAAGTCATCGAAAACTTAGAAATAACTAACATGAAAATGGGTCTAAATTTTGATCAGCGTTAAAGTGACAAATTTGAATGCAGATTTTTAGAGAATCAAAACACGAGTCGTAAGAGGTATGCCACTTTGAAAATCGGATAACATTTGGTAAAGTTATATAATCTGGTATTCCAATTATGGGACCCATTTTTTTAAGTCATCGAAAACTTAGAAATAACTAACATGAAAATGGGTCAAAATTTTGATCAACGTTAAAGTGATAAATTTGAATGCAGATTTTTAGAGAATCAAAACACGAGCCGTAAGAGGTATGCCACTTTGGAATCGGATTAAATTTGGTAAAGTTATGGAATCTGGAAGTCCAAAAATGGGACCAGTTTTTTTTAAGTCATCGAAAACTCAGAAATAACTATCATGAAAATGGTTCAAAATTTTGATCAACGTTAAAGTGACAAATTTGAATGCAGATTTTTAGAGAATCACGTGCCGTAAGAGGTATGCCACTTTGGAATCGGATTAAATTTGGTAAAGTTATGGAATCTGGAAGTCCAAAAATGTGACCAGTTTTTTTTAAGTCATCGAAAACTTAGAAATAACTAACATGAAAATGGGTCAAAATTTTGATCAGCGTTAAAGTGACATATTTGAATGCAGATTTTTAGAGAATCAAAACACGAGTCGTAAGAGGTATGCCACTTTGGAATCGGATAACATTTGGTAAAGTTATCTAATCTGGTATTCCAATTATGGGACCCCTTTTCTTAAGTCATCGAAAACTTAGAAATAACTAACATGAAAATGGGTCAAAATTTTGATCAACGTTAAAGTGACAAATTTGAATGCAGATTTTTAGAGAATCAAAACACGAGTCGTAAGAGGTATGCCACTTTGGAATCGGATTAAATTTGGTAAATTTATGGAATCTGGAAGTCCAAAAATGGGACCAGTTTTTTTTAAGTCATCGAAAACTCAGAAATAACTATCATGAAAATGGTTCAAAATTTTGATCAACGTTAAAGTGACAAATTTGAATGCAGATTTTTAGAGAATCAAAACACGAGCCGTAAGAGGTATGCCACTTTGGAATCGGATTAAATTTGGTAAAGTTATGGAATCTGGAAGTGTAAAAATGGGACCAGTTTTTTTTAAGTCATCGAAAACTTAGAAATAACTAACATGAAAATGGGTCAAAATTTTGATCAGCGTTAAAGTGACAAATTTGAATGCAGATTTTTAGAGAATCAAAACACGAGTCGTAAGAGGTATGCCACTTTGGAATCGGATAACATTTGGTAAAGTTATCTAATCTGGTATTCCAATTATGGGACCAGTTTTTTTTAAGTCATCGAAAACTTAGAAATAACTAACATGAAAATGGGTCTAAATTTTGATCAGCGTTAAAGTGACAAATTTGAATGCAGATTTTTAGAGAATCAAAACACGAGTCGTAAGAGGTATGCCACTTTGAAAATCGGATAACATTTGGTAAAGTTATCTAATCTGGTATTCCAATTATGGGACCCATTTTTTTAAGTCATCGAAAACTTAGAAATAACTAACATGAAAATGGGTCAAAATTTTGATCAACGTTAAAGTGACAAATTTGAATGCAGATTTTTAGAGAATCAAAACACGAGCCGTAAGAGGTATGCCACTTTGGAATCGGATTAAATTTGGTAAAGTTATGGAATCTGGAAGTCGAAAAATGGGACCAGTTTTTTTTAAGTCATCGAAAACTTAGAAATAACTAACATGAAAATGGGTCAAAATTTTGATCAGCGTTAAAGTGACAAATTTGAATGCAGATTTTTAGAGAATCAAAACACGAGTCGTAAGAGGTATGCCACTTTGAAAATCGGATAACATTTGGTAAAGTTATCTAATCTGGTATTCCAATTATGGGACCCATTTTTTTAAGTCATCGAAAACTTAGAAATAACTAACATGAAAATGGGTCAAAATTTTGATCAACGTTAAAGTGACAAATTTGAATGCAGATTTTTAGAGAATCAAAGCACGAGTCGTAAGAGGTATGTCACTGTGGAATCGCATTAAATTTGGTAAGGTTATCTAATCTGGTATTCCAATTATGGGACCCATTTTTTTAAGTCATCGAAAACTTAGAAATAACTAACATGAAAATGGGTCAAAATTTTGATCAACGTTAAAGTGATAAATTTGAATGCAGATTTTTAGAGAATCAAAACACGAGCCGTAAGAGGTATGCCACTTTGGAATCGGATTAAATTTGGTAAAGTTATGGAATCTGGAAGTCCAAAAATGGGACCAGTTTTTTTTAAGTCATCGAAAACTCAGAAATAACTATCATGAAAATGGTTCAAAATTTTGATCAACGTTAAAGTGACAAATTTGAATGCAGATTTTTAGAGAATCACGTGCCGTAAGAGGTATGCCACTTTGGAATCGGATTAAATTTGGTAAAGTTATGGAATCTGGAAGTCCAAAAATGTGACCAGTTTTTTTTAAGTCATCGAAAACTTAGAAATAACTAACATGAAAATGGGTCAAAATTTTGATCAGCGTTAAAGTGACAAATTTGAATGCAGATTTTTAGAGAATCAAAACACGAGTCGTAAGAGGTATGCCACTTTGGAATCGGATAACATTTGGTAAAGTTATCTAATCTGGTATTCCAATTATGGGACCCCTTTTCTTAAGTCATCGAAAACTTAGAAATAACTAACATGAAAATGGGTCAAAATTTTGATCAACGTTAAAGTGACAAATTTGAATGCAGATTTTTAGAGAATCAAAACACGAGTCGTAAGAGGTATGCCACTTTGGAATCGGATTAAATTTGGTAAATTTATGGAATCTGGAAGTCCAAAAATGGGACCAGTTTTTTTTAAGTCATCGAAAACTCAGAAATAACTATCATGAAAATGGTTCAAAATTTTGATCAACGTTAAAGTGACAAATTTGAATGCAGATTTTTAGAGAATCAAAACACGAGCCGTAAGAGGTATGCCACTTTGGAATCGGATTAAATTTGGTAAAGTTATGGAATCTGGAAGTGTAAAAATGGGACCAGTTTTTTTAAGTCATCGAAAACTTAGAAATAACTAACATGAAAATGGGTCAAAATTTTGATCAGCGTTAAAGTGACAAATTTGAATGCAGATTTTTAGAGAATCAAAACACGAGTCGTAAGAGGTATGCCACTTTGGAATCGGATAACATTTGGTAAAGTTATCTAATCTGGTATTCCAATTATGGGACCAGTTTTTTTTAAGTCATCGAAAACTTAGAAATAACTAACATGAAAATGGGTCTAAATTTTGATCAGCGTTAAAGTGACAAATTTGAATGCAGATTTTTAGAGAATCAAAACACGAGTCGTAAGAGGTATGCCACTTTGAAAATCGGATAACATTTGGTAAAGTTATCTAATCTGGTATTCCAATTATGGGACCCATTTTTTTAAGTCATCGAAAACTTAGAAATAACTAACATGAAAATGGGTCAAAATTTTGATCAACGTTAAAGTGACAAATTTGAATGCAGATTTTTAGAGAATCAAAACACGAGCCGTAAGAGGTATGCCACTTTGGAATCGGATTAAATTTGGTAAAGTTATGGAATCTGGAAGTCGAAAAATGGGACCAGTTTTTTTTAAGTCATCGAAAACTTAGAAATAACTAACATGAAAATGGGTCAAAATTTTGATCAGCGTTAAAGTGACAAATTCGAATGCAGATTTTTAGAGAATCAAAGCACGAGTCGTAAGAGGTATGTCACTGTGGAATCGCATTAAATTTGGTAAGGTTATCTAATCTGGTATTCCAATTATGGGACCCATTTTTTTAAGTCATCGAAAACTTAGAAATAACTAACATGAAAATGGGTCAAAATTTTGATCAACGTTAAAGTGACAAATTTGAATGCAGATTTTTAGAGAATCAAAACACGAGCCGTAAGAGGTATGCCACTTTGGAATCGGATTAAATTTGGTAAAGTTATGGAATCTGGAAGTCCAAAAATGGGACCAGTTTTTTTTAAGTCATCGAAAACTTAGAAATAACTAACATGAAAATGGGTCAAAATTTTGATCAGCGTTAAAGTGACAAATTCGAATGCAGATTTTTAGAGAATCAAAGCACGAGTCGTAAGAGGTATGTCACTGTGGAATCGCATTAAATTTGGTAAGGTTATCTAATCTGGTATTCCAATTATGGGACCCATTTTTTTAAGTCATCGAAAACTTAGAAAAAACTAACATGAACATGGGTCAAAATTTTGATCAACGTTAAGGTGACAAATTTGAATGCAGATTTTTAGAGAATCAAAACACGAGCCGTAAGAGGTATGCCACTTTGGAATCGGATTAAATTTGGTAAAGTTATGGAATCTGGAAGTCGAAAAATGGGACCAGTTTTTTTTAAGTCATCGAAAACTTAGAAATAACTAACATGAAAATGGGTCAAAATTTTGATCAGCGTTAAAGTGACAAATTTGAATGCAGATTTTTAGAGAATCAAAACACGAGTCGTAAGAGGTATGCCACTTTGGAATCGGATAACATTTGGTAAAGTTATCTAATCTGGTATTCCAATTATGGGACCCCTTTTCTTAAGTCATCGAAAACTTAGAAATAACTAACATGAAAATGGGTCAAAATTTTGATCAACGTTAAAGTGACAAATTTGAATGCAGATTTTTAGAGAATCAAAACACGAGCCGTAAGAGGTATGCCACTTTGGAATCGGATTAAATTTGGTAAAGTTATGGAATCTGGAAGTCCAAAAATGGGACCAGTTTTTTTTAAGTCATCGAAAACTTAGAAAAAACTAACATGAAAATGGGTCAAAATTTTGATCAACGTTAAGGTGACAAATTTGAATGCAGATTTTTAGAGAATCAAAACACGAGTCGTAAGAGGTATGCCACTTTGGAATCGGATAACATTTGGTAAAGTTATCTAATCTGGTATTCCAATTATGGGACCCATTTTTTTAAGTCATCGAAAACTTAGAAATAACTAACATGAAAATGGGTCAAAATTTTGATCAGCGTTAAAGTGACAAATTTGAATGCAGATTTTTAGAGAATCAAAACACGAGTCGTAAGAGGTATGCCACTTTGGAATCGGATTAAATTTGGTAAATTTATGGAATCTGGAAGTCCAAAAATGGGACCAGTTTTTTTTAAGTCATCGAAAACTCAGAAATAACTATCATGAAAATGGTTCAAAATTTTGATCAACGTTAAAGTGACAAATTTGAATGCAGATTTTTAGAGAATCAAAACACGAGCCGTAAGAGGTATGCCACTTTGGAATCGGATTAAATTTGGTAAAGTTATGGAATCTGGAAGTCCAAAAATGGGACCAGTTTTTTTTAAGTCATCGAAAACTTAGAAATAACTAACATGAAAATGGGTCAAAATTTTGATCAGCGTTAAAGTGACAAATTTGAATGCAGATTTTTAGAGAATCAAAACACGAGTCGTAAGAGGTATGTCACTGTGGAATCGCATTAAATTTGGTAAAGTTATCTAATCTGGTAGTCTGGGAGCCCTTGAACTGATGCTGATCAAGAATATATAAACTTGATAAAGTCGGAAATGTGACATTCACTGCGCTGCAAACTCTTGACTAAAGTTATAATACGCACTGCAAGGGTATGAATATAAACATTTGAAACGAGGGATCCTTTTTTTGAATATTCAGACAAACTTCCAGATAAAATATGTCAGAAACTTTTCGAGCTGGATTCCCACAAGTTAAATAAAAACATATTTTTAAATAGTTGTACCAACAATTTGTGCGATAAAATAAATCTAACTAATGAGGCTCTTGAACTAGATGTCCATTAAGGTCATATGATAATTACCGGAATTATGCTTTTAAAAGTTCTCCGAACTGTAATCCTTTACATTATTGTCAGACAAATTATTTGTATTTAAAAGTTTCGACATATAAAATCCAGCAGAATTTTGAGTTATGGACACAAACTTAAACAAAGCCTAGCCAGTGTCCACTCAATAATTAAATACAGTACGGAATGACCACACACCATCTCACAACTCTGCGTACCCTTGTAGCTCCTGCATTGCTGGAGAGTCCGTTCGTGAAACCGAGCTCACACCCACCACCCCCCGATGCCTGAGAACTCGGCGCGAATCCAGGTAATGCAGGCCGTCGGCGGCGGAATCGCTGGAGCCGCCACTCGCACCATAACCCAGCCCTTGGATGTGCTGAAGATCCGCTTCCAGATGCAGGTCGAGCCAGTCACGAACCACAAGGGCTCCAAGTACCGCGGAGTTATCCACGCCATCAAGTCTGTATACGCCGAGGAGGGGATGCGGGGCATGTTCCGCGGACACAACTCCGGCCAGGTGCTGAGTGTCACCTACGCCCTGGTGCAGTTCTGGTGCTACGAGCAGCTGCGCTCCATGGCCCACCACTCGGCCTTCTGGGACGAGCGTCCCTTCCTCATGTTTTTCTTCTGCGGCGGAGTGGCCGGGTGTCTGGGCGGCTTGGTGACCCAGCCCTTGGACGTGGTGCGGACGCAGATAGTGGCCGCCGATCCCTCGTCGCATCGCAGCCAGATGAGCACCCTGCACGGGCTGCGAAGGGTCTTCCGGCTGGAGGGCTGGGCGGGTCTCTTCCGGGGACTGCCCTTCACGCTGGCGCAGATTTTCCCGCTGGTGGGGGGCAACTTTCTGTTCTACAAGTACCTGAACGCCCTGGTACTGATGGCCAAGCCGCCCGAGCAGCGCCAGGAGATCCACGGGGGCTTCCTCTTCATCAACGGGGCCTTGTCTGGGGTGGGGGCCAAGATGCTCGTCTACCCGGCGGACCTGCTGAAGAAGCGCATCCAGTTGGTGGCCTTCAAGCACGACCGGAAGAGCTTCGGCCGGAACCCCGACTGCCCCACGATCCTGGGCTGCATCGCCACCACGTTCCGGGTGGAGGGAATCGGCGGCTTCTACAAGGGCATGTCGCCCACTCTGCTTAAGGCCGGGCTGACCAGCGCCGTCTACTTCACCATCTACGACATGTTCAAGCGGCACTACATCGGCCCCATGAAGGAGGCCGACAAGGTCCGGCCCAAGCACGGGAAGTAGTGGTCATAACAGTCGTCAAGCACAGTCGAATGTGTCCGGGTGAGTGATAAAATAATTCGGAGGCCGGCTTAAATTATTACACTAACATGGTTTATTTTGTACATCAGCATCGCGTGAGGATGTGTGGAATATGGATGAGCGAACGAGTCGTATATAAGTTAAGAGTCCCGTGGATGGAGTGAACTGAAGGGCATAAGCGGTAGACTAGACGACCAGATGGCCAAGGCCGGACATTGCCGCCTACTTCCAGTTGGAGCTGGATCCCGCCCAGCCGCCGGAAGCTGGCGCCGAGTAGCTGTACCCGTCGCCACCTCCTCCGGAGGATCCGGATCCGCCATAGGAGCCACCGCCGGAAGCAGCAGCTGCGGCCACCACCTGGGTATCGTAGCTGGATCCGCCGCCGCTGCTGTAGCCACCGCCATGTCCACCGCTGTATCCTCCGGAACTGTAAGAGGAGCCACCGCTGTAGGAGGAGCCGGCGCTGTAGGAGGAGCCACCGGAGTAGCCGCCATCGTATCCGCCCGACGAGCCGCCGCTGTAACCACCGGAGCCGTGGGAATCACTGGCGGCAGCAGCGGCAATCAACTGGGTATCATGGCCTCCACCGCCGTGTCCGCCCCCGCTGTAGCCCCCGTATCCACCGCTGCCTCCGTGGGCGGAGGAGTCCGAGGTGGCGGCAATCGCAGCGATGTTGGCGATGGCATGGCCACCGTAGTCTCCACCGT
Source organism: Drosophila kurseongensis (assembly GCA_018153305.1). Classification (NCBI taxonomy): domain Eukaryota; kingdom Metazoa; phylum Arthropoda; class Insecta; order Diptera; family Drosophilidae; genus Drosophila; species Drosophila kurseongensis. The sequence continues at coordinate 25,538,126 of JAECXX010000004.1, forward strand.
GTCCGCTGCCGCTGCCGCCGTGGCTGTGGCCATGTCCGTGATCAGACGACGAACCGGCGGCCGCTGCGATGGCTGCAATCTTGGCATCATCGTGACCGGAGCTATACCCGCCGGAGCTGTACCCGCCGGAGCTGTATCCGCCGGAGCTATATCCGCCGGAACCGTGGCCTCCGTGATTCTCGGTAATGACGGCGTAGGTGTTCACATGGCCACCGCCGCCGCCGCCGCCACCGCCGCTGTAGCCTCCATCATGAGAGTGAATCTCGTAGCCACCGCCTCCATGACCGCCAAAGTCGCCGCCTCCGTGGCCTCCGAAGTCACCGCCTCCGTGGCCGCCGTGGTCGCCGTGGTCGCCTCCGCTCTCCGGAAGGTGGATGCGGATGTGGACGTGCTCTCGTCCGAATGTGGGCTTGCCCCAAACAGCCGGACTGGCCAGCAGGAGTGCACTGATCTGGGATTGGTTGAGGAAATCTGGGGTTAGGATCCAACTGGACTGGTGCTGCGCCGCGGTAAACTCACTATGAAGCGGGCTGCCATTTCTCTGGATTCGTTGCCAAGGACTCTTGGATGATAGCTTGCCTCTGGACCGACTGGAAATGATTCGGCAATCGTGACTGCGCGCCGTTTTATAGCCCTCGTCTCCACTCGGGAGCCATGGGGTTACATAAGCGATCGCGACGCCGCCGAGCAAGTGCAAAGATAATCTCTTTCGGCGGCGACGACCAGACCCACTGGAGCTCCACGACCGCGACCCATTGAAGGCCACATGGCCGCGTCTTCGTTTTGCTTTTCTTCACTCTTCACTCTCCACTCTTCACTCTCCCTTTCTGCGGATCGCGAGAGTGTTGACCTTTCACATCATCCCCAGCATGTGCCCTTTGCAAACTCCGCTCTTCTCTCACTCGAACACGGAAAGAATTTGAGCCATTTTGTATAGTCTATGTAAAAATTATTTTAAGCCGATTCGACGTTTTTATATTAAACGGTGTGTTGCCAACGTAAGTGTATCAAAGCTGTTTCGCTTTTCATAAGCAATATCTTACACGACAAACAAAACCTGTTTCTTAGACTTCATTGAGATCGCAGAAAGTCACTCAAAGAAATTTACCAGGAATCGTTCTTAAGGTATAAACAAAATATTAGACAAACGGGAATCCAACCTTTCCTATTAATTTACAATCTACAACCATTTCCATATATGGTCAGATCATTTTAATGTTTACTTTATGATTTTGTGTTCCATCTTTTTAAGAAGCTAAGTTACAAATTAAAATATTGCCACTTTGTGTAAGTCGCTTGTTAATTTTAAAAATTGTTGATATTTTTAGGGAAAGTAATAATACTTAGTGCTATGGACTTTAGGGAATCGTTTAAAATATGTTCGATTTTAAAACCCTTTTTCTCCCTGTGCACTGACTCACTCTCTCCCGAGGAGCATTGGCTTCTCTGCTCCACTTTCGTTTGAGAGAAAATCTGAGTGGCCCTAAGCTTTTTGGGCTGGTTGCCGAAAATGGTTAAAATCGAAACTCAAACTGTGGTAATATGCAACTTGACCAGTTCCAGTTTTGGCCCAGAGCTCGTTGTTATTGCCACTTTATCATATCGCTGATGCTGGCTGTTAACCGTTAGGTATTTTGTTGACGTTCATGTATATGGATGCTTATGCAGATTCAAACTTCCTATTGGCAATTCCTTATTGTTGCTCCGGACTTGCATAACGATTGGCCAAGGGTGGTGGGCTGAATTGGCTGCTGGACGGGTCGTTGGTCATTAACCCATTGATGGCCGTTCCCGACCAGCCGCGCCGGAAATTGGCCCGATAATGCTATTTACCAGCGCTAAAGATTTACTGGGGCGGCGAAACTGGTTCTGTTCTTCGGTTTGGGCCAGGTCAGTGGGCGGTGGCCCCCTGGAACTTATCCTTTTCGAAAGCCTTTCTCCTCGGAAAGTGGCTCTCGAGCGATATTGGGTTAAGCCTCGCCTGCAGCAGCATCAAAAATATCTTGTCATGCTCCGGCGCAGCAACATTGGCAAAAAAAGTACCGTGCCGTGGGTTCGTTTCGCTCTTACATCAGCAAGTCGTCCGACTGACGGACTGCCAGCGGAGAGAGGTCATGGCCACTGGCCACCCAACACCCACCGCCAGCCCGCCCCCTCCGTTATGCATTCGCGTTGATTAGCCACAGTTTTCATTAGCATTGAGTGACTGAACCAGCGAGTGGGCCGCAGTCTTCATCCGAACCGCCGGAATCGGGGCCATCCGGCCATTTCGATTACGTCGCTGATTATCATTTCTCATCTGGGCAGCTTGGCAGCTCGGCAGGTTCCATCGTTGCCGAATAATTAATACACATTTAAACTGTTTCGGATGGTAAACAAAAGCGGGCTTACATAAGGAACTAGCTGCCAGCGAGCGGGACTCCAACGCAACAATCTGTTGCCAATCAAACCGTAATGACGATCATAATCACGATGCTGTGTCGAATGAAGTTCGAACTGGGAGCTGGAGCATTAGAGCTGCATTTCAATACCATAAGAGCATCTCTCGATGCTGGATTACATCTTTTAGCGAGGGCCTTGCTCACGATGATGAAGCTGCTTCTGCTGCCGCGATGATGACGGCAATGACGATGGGCAACCGGTTGGCGGTCGCACATTAACATGAGATGCAAGACGCACATCTTCCCCGTGTTGCATAATCGAAACTCCAGACTCGCCGCCGCATCTTCACGCGGAAGCAAAACCATTCTCAAAGCACCCAAAAACAAAAAGGAAATTGCACACAGGCACAGAAAACCCAAAAGCAACTCACAACGTGCAATGTCGTTGTTTTCCCAAAAAACCAGTTGCATCCACACACGGCGAGAAATGTTTTCATTTAACTAATACAAGTGAAAATATTGTTAAGATAAGGGAAGGTATTATATTTTAGTGAAATTAGTTTCGTTGAAATACCTTAAATGTTTAAAACCAAATTACATCTTAAGCGAAAGTTGATAAAGAAACTGAGAGACTAGTTTTACTAGCATTACTCTGATTAGATATTTATACTTTTTATCGTTATTGGAGTGCAACACAATGCAAATATAATAAACAGCAAAAGTTTTCATTAAAACTTTCAAAGTGAGTGTTTAAACTTTTAATTATTTTTGAAACTTTAAGTTCCACTTTAAAAACTTCTTGCTGAATTACTTGCCATTTTATCGGATCATTTAACTTTCTTTCTTTTGGTGCAGCTATTGTGGCAGTTGCAGTTGCAGTTGCAATTGGTGTTGCTGTTTCAGTTGCAGTTGCAGCTGCGCAGACCTTTGCACAAGTTCAATGGTGAATGGAAATTGAAATGGGATTGGGATTGGGACTCGGAGCGGGGACTCAGGGGCGGGGCAATTACGCCCCTCGCACACGGGGCACTTTCTATGGGGCGCTCTCCACTTGCTTCCTGGCCCTGGCCAAAAACCAAATCCAATTCGAGGGCTACGAGGCGAAAAGGAAGGTAACCCAAGCCAAAGCCAAAGCCGAAGGAGAAGCCGATGCGGGACAAACAAAAGTGAAAAAGCGAATCGGGAGAATAAAGCGAGATGCAGCAGCAATTGCTCTACATATTTAATTAGTTTCCGTTTCCGTTCATATTTGTAATCCGCAGCAGGCAGCGCCTGCTGGCCTTTGTGCATTGTTCACCTCCCCAATGAATATCCTCCGCTGACAATGGCGCCCACCGCCCACTCATCCGCCTACCAGGCCCTTCCCCTCCCCCCCGCCGGCGACCGAAAGGACAAATTGCGCTCTCTATCGGCGCCTGAAAAACGGTTGCGTAACTTATGGCCAGTCATCAGCCGAAGCTTTTGCGTCCAGCAAAACCGCTTCCCATTTTCGATTTGTTTATCATTTATTTAAACGGCCTTAGGGTCGGCCTGTCCTGCTATTAAGCCGCTTCGATTCCATGCTTGTTTTATTGGCCAAGACCCAGACCCTTGCTCATGCCCGTGAACAAGCCAGGGCACAGGGCAAGAACCGGCCAAGCAATCGCCAGCACACAATGAGCAATGCTATTTAATTATGTTGATGAGCAGGACCGAACAGGAGCACAGGAAGGGAGTCCGGGAAGTGGCAGGAAAGCGCACAGCACGCACAAAAGGCAAATGCCTACGGCCTTGCCACCCCAAACCCGACACTCCTATGTCGGCATTCCGTTATCTCGCACTGTGGGTGGCTTCCAAACAAAGTGAACTCCCAAAGTGCCTGCAATAACCTGATGATTAATGATCGCTTTCAAGCTCATAACTTTCCCAATTACTATGTTTGTAAAACATGTAAGTTTCTAGGCTACTGGTTTTGGGGTTTTAAAACAATCAGAAATAAAAGATTTATAAAAAAAGGTTTATAACATCAGAACTATTTAGGCGAATTTAGAATCGGAGAAATAAAGGCGCAGTAGAAAACCAGCAACCCTTTAACGACTAACGAATTTAATAAATTTTACATCTTTTTAAAACACTAAACGCCTGAATGTTATTTCACCTGTAAAAAGACAGCTTAAATAAGATTTGTTGACAGAAATTTTTTTCCGCAATACAATTTAATGCTTCACAGCTTACAAGGCTTGAGCAATCTACCTATAGCCAATATATTTAAATGGGTATTTTTACAGGGGGCATTGTCAACCCACTTTTACCAATCCTTTGAAAGTCTTCATAACTGTCTGAAAATAGGTCTTTTGACTTCAGTCAACCGCATCTGTGCTTCACGACCACTGTGCACGACTTTCGCTTAGTTGGCGTGCAGGTGTCGCTGTCAGGATGTCGGAGGAGCCATGGGCAGGAGCTGGGGGCAGGAGCAGGATTCGTGCCCCCGACACCTGCCCTCTTGGCCCTTCAATGCATTTGCCCTGGCATACAGATTTGATGGCCTCCCCATTACCAAGCCCCAGATTGCCCATCCCCCTGGACACGCAAGAATAATGTTTATGAGGCCGGGTGGCTTGGAAAACTATCAATAGCAGTATCAGCAGGGCTTAGCGGTTATGGGACTCACCTTTCTCATCGTTGGACACCGCTTGATCATCACTCATCTTGACTGATTGTCGTCGTTTGGTTGGTTGCTGCAGTGGCTGCCTCTGGTTGCTGTTGGTCCTTCGTCCTTGCCAAGGTCCTTAGGGCTGCTTCATTCCTCGCTCTCTCTCTTGGCTGGCTTCTCACTCGATTTTCGAACACTGCTCATATGTCTGTCTCACTTTTCAGGCGAGCGGATCGCTCAGTTTACTGTTAATATTGTCACCGTTCCCTTTGTTAACCATTTTGTGCGTAGTTTCTACTATTGCTGATGCTGTTTTTGTTGTTGTGCTTATCACGCTGGGGGCTTTCATGATGCCTATTGGTATTGCTATTGCTATGCTATGCAAATCTTATGACTACGACCGTTTCCAATAATGGCATTTGGCATCGCCTCAGCTCGTCTCCTCGCTCCTCAGCTTTTCCTCTACTTCTATTGTGAGCTTTGGCTTTGTTGTGTTGATTATTGCTTTACATTTTGCGATGCGTCTGTTTTGTAAATGGAAGAGATGGAAAGAAATTGATGTGAGTGGAGAGATTTAAGCTTATGTAAGTGGGGGGAATGCGAGTAAATTAAATCGCCTCTGCCCGCAATTGCTCTGCCTCGAGTCGTGTAACTGTAATTGGCAGCGCGCTAATCCCCGGGAGCTCAAGTCGCCAACCCTCACACCCACTCACACACACGACACACTCAGAAAAAAAACATTTTCGCATTTAAAAGTTATGATTTTTCTGAATTTAAGAATCTTAGCTGCCATTATTTCTTTAATTCTTTAAATTAATTTAAAAATTTTCCTTCACTGTGTTGACTAATGCTATAATAATTAGTATGCTCCTTAATTCTGTGTTGCAGGACTGCAACTATTTGCTTAAACTGAATATTTCTAAATGTTTTTAACAACTCTATAAGCTCACGTTTGAAAGGTCATTAAGATTTCGAAAGACATTTTCCCCGGGTGCAGTACGTATACGTAACGTAACGACTCACTCGACTTACGTGTGTGTAATGTGCGTAACGGAAAAGATAAACACCTGCGAGTGGGGGGAAAAAAGCGGGGGGATTGAGACGAGTGCCGGGAAATGAGCGCCGCTTTAAGACGTAAAGCTTGAACGAGATAAAGTTAATTAACATTATGGGCACACACACAATCTAGCATCTCCCCGCACACAAACTCAAGCAAAGTAAGATACAAGAATTGATAAATGGGCCCAAAAAAAAACCAATGAGGTTGCGTGGGCAGTGGCGTAGGAGGGGGCGTGGCGGGGGATGCTGCTCATTGCTCGGCGCTTTGTTGATTTTGCTCCCGGCATTGTTGTGCCTCCTCCACATGTAAATGTATATGTGGGGGCCTCTGCCTGTGAAGGCCTCTGCTTTCTGTTGTGTTTTTCGCAAACTTCTTGACACGTCTGCAAGCAACTGGCAGCGAAAATGGAAAAGCGTTAGATGAAGGCACCCATAAAATATTCAATATCAAGTTTCCACCTCCCCGTTATGGCAGTTGATGTTTGCTGGCGGAAATTCGCTGGCAGCGGGACGGCAGTGGGATGAATGGGATGGCTGGGCTGGCAGGGATGTTCCTATGGCCATTAGGCCCGGAGGGTGGGCTGCCATAGGAGACAGATCCACCTGCATCTGTTGGCTGTTGGTTGTTGGTCCGAGCACACACAAATCGGCAAAAACACTTTTATTACAACAATAAGAGCGGCGCTGAAGGCATTAAACAATGTGTTGTTGGATCACAATTTTACGGCGGGGTCTTCCCCTTAGGGGCGGACTCCGTTTCTGTTTCTGGGCGTGACCAGCGGTGGGTTTAAAGTTGGCCCATAAAAGTGCGACTGGCAGAGCTTTGCCAGTTGGCCCCTAAAGTTGTGCTACAAATCCTCTTCTCAGTCCCCCTCCGCCATTTTCAGCTCTCGCACGAAAGGAAGAACGAAGGGATACGAAACGAGGCGAAGCGAAAGTGTGGCCGCCTAGTTAAGTGCACATCAAGAGCTAATTTATGGCCCCACATTGTGGTTACCTCCCCACCTATTTCAAGGTTCGATTTTACCTCTAAACATTGGCCATAAGTTGTTTACTATCCGCTGCAGTTGTAATTCTGGTTGCTTGATGTTCGGGATAATAGCTGGGCTTTATGTAATCGCTTATGTGCGTTCACTATGGCTATTTCTATTTCTATATCTATTTTCGTATTTTACTTTCTTGGGCCTGCAATACGGGCACACACACACTATTGCACTTCACTTTCGCCTCGCTTTCCACTCTTACACTTCCACTTCCATTTCCACTTCCCAACACTGGCCCAATCACTATTCCCGATTCAGTTGTTGTTGCTGCTGCTGCTGTGTTTTATTTGATTTTATTTTACATTAATTACATTTTTATTTAGTCGCAACTGTGCAACAATGTGGATGGGAATGGGGGTGGTAGTGGGCTGGGGAAACGGAACCAGCAACAAAAACAGAAACAACACAAAGCAAAAAACTTCGGGCACGCACAGTGTTTGACACACACACACACACACATACACTCCAGCGGACTGAGAAGTGTTATTACAATTTACTGTTGATTTCTTTCGCGGCCCTGCAAGTAAGAGCGAGCGGGATAGCCAGGGGCCTCCCTGCCAGTGTGTGTGTCTGTGTGCGAAAGCGTGCGAAAGAGCGCGAAAATGTAGGTTAGTTTCCGCCGTGGCCCCTCCCCCGCGCAACAGCAGCAGCAAGAACAACATGCAGCACACATTTCACTCTATTTTTGGGCGCTGAAGAATTTTCTTCGCACAGAATGCACTTGTTCTGTATGTGTGCGCGGGTCCTTTCTGCGATATTTCTCTAGCCTTTTCAGGCCTTACACTGCCTTCCACCGCCTTTCACCATATTCCTTGTGCTTTTTCACTTCACACATAGACACTGGGCCACTGTACGTACGTGCGCTCGCATGGCGACTGCTCGGTTCTAAGGTTCGTCGGCGACTGAGCTCGGCTAACGGGTTTTCCTTTCCGTTTGACGTAATCTGCAGGGCGACCGCGATGCAGAGCGATGAAAAAACACACACAGCACACATCAAATTCCCCCGTATTTTGCCGAAAAAGGACTCGTCAGGGAAATGCTCTCTCGCTCTCGTGCGCGCACTTTCTCCGCGCCCTCGCGTTTGCTTGCAGGTCAGCCGGCATAAACAAATGCCGTGCCACATGCCACACGACCGACTACCCCCTATCCGTCCGATTTAAATTCCGATTCCGAATCCTTCGCTGCTGCACCGCGGGCCAAAAAAGATCCCCGCCACCGTCCCGTTTTTGCTGCAGAGAAAATGTCAAAATGATTAAGCTTGAATATGGGCCACTGGCTAACAAAGCCAGCAGCATGCGGACGCTGTTCATCAGTCTAAAATGGTGTAAGGATGCCTTCCGCCTTCCCCTCTGCGATGTTTGCCTCTGGCTGGCACACGCCTCGTATACGTAATGTCGGAACCAGCACGTGACGTATACGCAACGTTGGCTCGAGAGATCGCTAGCTGGGGCTCTTTCGTTTCGCAAGGGCAGATAAGCTCAGAGCTCCGTCCCCAAAGTGATAAGCTCGCAACTCGTCTGGCAGCTCAGTTCTATTCGAGATTCCGTCCGAGTCAGAAGCAAAGCCCAAGTCGAATTTACAAGGCCACTGGCTAACAAAGCCAGCAGCATGCGGACGCTGTTCATCAGTCTAAAATGGTGTAAGGATGCCTTCCGCCTTCCCCTCTGCGATGTTTGCCTCTGGCTGGCACACGCCTCGTATACGTAATGTCGGAACCAGCACGTGACGTATACGCAACGTTGGCTCGAGAGATCGCTAGCTGGGGTTCTTTCGTTTCGCAAGGGCAGATAAGCTCAGAGCTCCGTCCCCAAAGTGATAAGCTCGCAACTCGTATGGCAGCTCAGTTCTATTCGAGATTTCGCCCGAGTCGGAAGCAAAGCCCAAGTCGAATTTACAAGCACCAAGATAAGCTTATCGAGGCGCAGCGGAAGCAACCCCAGACCATAATGCGGATGCCATTGTTAGGAGTACCCTTTCTGATCCTTCTGCTGACCTCGTCGGGGGACTGCCTCTCCAGATCCAATCACACTGCGGGAAATGAAGTGTCCACCAAGCGGATCCTTGATTTGGCCACTAGCCGCATGCGCAACATCTGGTCCTTGCAGCGTAACATCTTCCTCCAGCTCACGGCCAAGGGCAAGTCTCCGCTGGGCGGACAAGTGTTGAACGCCAAGCAGGACGTGGAGGCGAAGACCTATCGACTGCTCTACGAGCTGGCTGCTAACTTAAGTGTGGTGCCAGTGGCTCAACTGGATGACCCACTTATGCGCAGGCGTGTTCAGCGCATGGCCAAGCTGCAGCTGCAGGGACTCCGGCCAAAGGACTACGAGCAGGCCAAGGACCTTCTGCGACAAACGCACAGTTTTGTGAGCGGCCAGCTGGTTTGCCCCCAGGAGGATTGCTCAGCCCATGGCCCCCTGGCCATGTACCCACAGATCGTGACTAAAAACATGCGCACCAAGCTTTACGAGGATCTCTTTGCCAACTGGTTTGCCTGGCGCAAAGCAGTCAACGAGAAGGAGACGGCAAAGTCCACTTTTATCGATTACGTGCGCCTTCTGAGGATCGCAGCCACCTACAACGGGCACGTGACGCCCTCGCGCACCTGGTACCTCAACTACGACACGGAGAACTTCCAGGCGGAACTGGAGGCGGTCGTTTGGGAGATCATGCCACTCTACCGCGAGCTACACGCCTATCTACGCCACGAGGTGCAGTCCACCTACCCCAAGGCGGACACAAAAAGTGACGGCGCCATATCGGCACCCATAATGGACCAGATCCTGTCCCAGGATTGGTACCCGCACCAGTTTTTCCGTACCCCGCACCATGAGAAACAGCATCAGCTGCCCTCTGTTCATCGCCGTTTGGAGGAGGTATTAGTAACGCCCGTCAAGATCAACCGCAAAGCCGCCGAGTTCTTTGAATCGCTGGGTCTAAATGTTCTCACAGAGTAAGTAATTGATGAATATTTTAAACTTTAAAATTTTCCATATTTCGATTAGCATTACAGTTTTAAAACTTAAAAACAAACTTCAGAACATTTTTGTTTTTTATCTCACCGCCAAAAAATGGTATGCTCCAGATTATTATTTAATTCATTATTTAAGTTGTAAGCCAATACATTAAAATTGTTCGCCCAACCAGTTATAATGCTCAGAAAGTTAGGATAATCCAGAATCTTTATTCGTTGACTTGACCCTCGGCCTTGGGTTAATATGGATAATATATTGTCGAGTTGCGAGTCGGTCTGGATGCTGCTGCCGGGCTGGATCTGTTGACGCTGGTTTATGATGCCGTTGTCTATCAGGGCGTAGGGATGCATACCGTTCCCAGACTAGGGTAAACAGGCGCAGTGCTCGTAAGGCGACTGGTCGCACCAGGACCTGTTCAATTTCCACGATCCATTCATACGGAATATACGCAATACGCATTTTTTAAAATTTTATTTAATTTCTTAATATTTTAAATACCTAAAAACGGGACCCACGTAACCCTTAAATACCTTTGTATTAGCTACTCAAAAATCTCTCCTACCTAGGAATTTCTATGATCTCTATTCGCGGAGAATGAAGGACGACGAGGGAGGGCCGGACTGCAAGTCGCAAGTGTACTATTTCCCGCCAGACGTGGCACTACGCTACTGCCCCAAATTGGACTACAAGAAGCTGATGCAGATTCACGGCACAATGGCTGAACTTCAGTACTACCTCTACAAGGAGCAGCTGCCGTTCGGGTTGGACACGGAGCCATGTCCTGGTTTCGGCGCTGCCATGGCTGAGACAGTTGTTTTGGCCTCAGGCACTGCGCGCCACCTGCACCGCCTTCACATCCTGCTGAACGACAGTCTCACGGAGCAGCAGTCGCTCAACAGACTCTTTCGAATGGGCGTACACACTCTGATAGCCGTCCCGCAGTACTTCATTAACGACAAGTTCTTGGTGGACGTGATGGACGGACGAATCGGGGTGAACGACTACAACTGCGCCTACTGGGGTCTGCAGGATAAATTCGCCGGAGTCCAGCCGCCATCGCAAAGGAACAACAAGGACTTCGATTTGGAGTTTAAGTTCTATCGTGGCATGAACCCGGAAACGTCCAACACCAAGTCTGTTACAATACTTGTTATTAATTGCTGACACCTTTCTATCCACTGGCTCTTACACAGAAAATTCATTGCCGAAATCCTGGGCTTCCAGTTCTATCGCTCCTTCTGCCTGGCGAGTGGCCAATACAAGCCCGGGGATCCTAAATTCCCGCTGCACAACTGCGACTTCTACGACAGCAAGGAGGCGGGTAAGAAAATGCGCGACATGATGCAGCTGGGAGCCACTCGCCACTGGCGTGATGTCATGGAGATTGCCACCGGGGAGCGGAAGCTAAGCGGACGCGGCATCCTGGAGTACTTTGCCCCACTCTTTACTTGGCTGAAGGAGCGCAATAAGCAGCTGGATATCGAGCCAGGCTGGGATGCAGACGAATGTAAGTATGGAAGAAGGAATCGATGATTCACATTATAGCCTGTTTTCTTTTTTTATTGCAGTGTGTCGCAGGGACTAAAATCCCAAGTATCATATTTCCACTTATCTGATAGGTTTCGCATACGTTTTTTGCCTTAGAATAAACATATATAAACATACCAATAAAACATACCAATAAAGCATGGCCCCACGATTTCAACTATCTTTATATTAATTAAGCGTTCTTTAGAGTTAAACAAAAAAGGAAGCAATATGATATAGTCGTATGATTTTTAGAAAACCGTAACTCTGAAATCGCACCAAAAAATTACTATATCACGGATTATATAGGCATATGTCAAGAAACAACGAAGCTATCATTTTATTCTTGTTTTCCCGATTGTCCCTATAGGAGCTATATGATCAGTTCCGGCCCGTTCCGTAACTGCAACAGAAATAAAACTTTTTGTTAAGTTTCGTCCTTACACTGAGGGACTAGTTGATCAAGATGCTGATCAAGAATATATAAGCTTTATAATAATACACGCATGGGTATATTGATCGATCGTATATTTTAGGTGTTTATTTACAAAGGCACTTTGGTAAATCGACAGAAACTTACGTATATTTTAGGCACTACACATATCTTTAAGTTAGGTATAAACTACTCATTTGGGTGAAGAGCGAAGTGGGGAACCTTCAGGGTTATGGTCGTGGCTTGATGATCGATGGGCGAGGATGAAGACGAAGGACGGACTGGGCGAATACCTCTACATAAGGCCGCTTTACATGGTCGTCTCCGAGTCTGGCGGCGTGTGGTAGTTGAGATTATAGGCAGGCGGACCGTTGTTAAGAAATGCCATCGAGCGGATGCTTTCCCGCGAGGCAGTCCGCTTGGAGAAGGACATGGCGTAGGCTGGCGCCGGATCCATTGGCGGCGGCGGAAGATAGTGCTGCTGCTGATGCTGTTGCTGCTGCTGCAGGTGCATGGGATGCTGCTGGTAGAGGGGCGGAGTGCAGGGCGCCTGCGGTGGAATGGCACTGGCCCCGTTCAGTCCGGCGAACACGTTCTCGCCCGCGGCATTCCCGTAGGCGGTGGATAGCGGCCGCGAACCGTGAAAATTCGAGTAACTGGAGCGCACCGAGGGCGGCCGGTTGTTGTACAGCAGCTCATCGTTCAGGTGGGTGGTGGAGTGCTGGTAACTGGGATTGAAGTGGCCTCCTCCGCCCGACTGCAGGGTGGACACTGTGGCAGCGGATGGCAGTGGTGGTGGTGGAGGAAGAGTCGGCGAACCCGGGTCCTCCAACACCCCCTGGCCGTTTGTGTTGTAGTAAATGGGGTCCAACGGAATGTTCTTGCGGTAGCTGTGGTACTGGTGGCGGTTGCTCTTGCCCAGACTGCCCAACTGACTGCCGGAAGCGTTCGTGTTGTTCACAATGTCATTGTTGAGCGAGTGCAGGTTGGAGGCTGTCAGCGAGAGCTTGTCCTGGCGGTGGAAAGAGCCCAAGTGCGGCTGCTGTTGTTGCTGTTGCAACTGCTGGTCGATGATCTTTGTCACCGGGTTCTGATGGTACTTCCGTCGGGAGCTGCGAGTGCTGCTCCGCACATAGCTGCCGCTGCTACTGTCCGCTCCGCCGCCATGTCCGCTGTGCCCGTGCTTGGATCTCAGTGTGCCGCTGGAGCCGTGATGCGAACGCCTGGTGCTGCTTCCGCCTCCACTAGACTGCCTTCCATGTGTGCCGCGCGCCATCACCGATCTTCGCTTGACTCGCCGCGGAGTCATCGGCTTGGGACTTAGCTCGCCGCCATCCTGGTCGCCTCGGGGATCGCCCAGCCCCAGTCCCATGGAGTGGCCGCCATGCCGGATGGTGTCACTGCTGCTGCCGAATTCGATGGAGTACAGCGACTGGCGATGCTTGGACTGCTTGCTAATATGCTTCACTGCGCCGGGAAGAACAAGGATGGATCAGTAGGAGATTGGCAAGACCGGTAAGCCGCAAAAATATTGTTCAAAGTTACCTGTGGTTAGCTTTGAGTGTGTGTTTGTGATTGGAGCTGTTAAACAAGTTGGATTAGCTACGTTCGGAGATTGTCGAGAGTTAGCGGTTGGTTAGAGCCACAAATGCTACAGAAAGCCAGCTACCAGTGAAAAAACAACTTAGCAGGATAGATGGATCGGCTACGAAGAAGGCTTCCGAGACAGATAGAGAGAACCCTCAGTTTGGTGTAAATGAACATTTTATTGAAAACGCTTCGAATCTCGTCGAGAATTGGCACCAGTCAGCGCAATTCGAATGGCTAAAGATCAAGATCGAGGATCTATCTAAACAGTAAATAGTGTCTATGCTACATGGATTTGGATCTGCTCTGCTAATGCATTTGTGTGGCCTCAAGCTTAATACTAGACTTAACAGTTTTATAGATTTTGTATCTTTACGTTTGTATAACGGATCTGGCACTTAACTCAATAGGCAACTTCTTGTTTGTGTTCGACAACTAACGTTTGCATCGTAGTACATTTCGAAGTTTGTGGTAAATGTGTGTATATCGTATATTAGTTAAACAACAAAAGGCAGCTCTTAGGGAGGCTGCGCTCTCCCGCACATAACATCAGTATATATGTATAACTTGTATACTCTAATCTCTATTCCGACATTCATCCAAGGCATCTGGTTGCAATTGGCGCTAAATTTTATTTATCTCGCTTGCATTCTCAACAAATTTTCATATCCTCCGCTTGATAATTCTTTTTGTGACATTTTCGTTTTCTAAATAATCGTTTTGTCGTTCATGTTTGTTTTCGTTTATCACAGATCAACATAAAATTGTTAGGCTTTGCATTCTGTCGCGACTTTCCACGCCTTCTATCACAATTCTGGGAAAGTCTACTGTTTGCACGTATGTATGTGAATGATTACTTAGTTTTACATAATTAATGTCAGCTCTGCAAGGCATCATCCAATAGTAAAACGCTCACATGGGAAGCTAGGGTTAGGCCCTATTCTTAGCCAGGTGTAGCCGACTGGTTAGGCACAACAAAGAAACAGCAACACCTATATATATGTATGAAGGGTTGTGTGTGTGTGTGTGTGGATCGAGTGATCCTGGTAGAGTTAGTAACAGGCGTCCTGCCTAGGCAGAGAGCTTCAGTAAGAGAGAGAGGATGAGCAAGTGCAGCGGGTCGTACTTAAGTCTTGGGGTCGGATTAATCTAAGCCTGCACGCCCACTATCGAGTTGCAGAATGAGCGGGGACGGGACTTTTGGCCGTTGGCACTGCGACCACTCCGCCGATTCACATGCGGAGCAGCCTCAACTTCCGCCTGCTCCACCAGACGATCGTCGCTCTGGGCGCGCACCACATATCCCGGCGGAGGAGCCCGAATCTGGTCGCAGAAATTCACGGGAATCGGGGGTCTAGGCCGGCGATTACTGCGTCGCACCATAGGCGAGCCATGTGGAACGGGAAGGGGGACCTGAACGGGTGGCCCAGATCCCAGTTTGCTGGGCACTGCATAGCGCTCCACCACCTCTGGCGAGAGATCAACATAGGGCGCCTGCCCCAAGCGCTGATGGATGTGGGGTCGTGCCACCGGTGGCGGCGGGGGCGTCAGCACGTGATCGTGATCTAGCTCAGACTCGCCATCCGCATCCTCGTCATACTGCACCTCCAGGCAGCTGTGCATGGGCACCGTGGGCAGGGGAATATGCGTGGGTCGCCGGGCATTGGTGTTTGGCCCAAGGCGAATCGGAGAGGGCAGACCATTTTGGTCGTAGGGATAGGCGTTGTTGTTGGGACTAGAGCGAGAGTTTGAATGGAAGACGAGGTGGGGCTGGGCGTTGTTATTATCGCCTAGGAAGAGGCTGTTCGGAGTGGGACTTTGAAACGGGACGTAGGTTACGCCATGTTCGCCCGGAGCGAACTGCTGCAGGGAAAAGTTGTCCTCGTCCTCCTCGAGGTTCCGGGATAGGCGCTCGAGCGGACGGACGGGCGAGGACAGACCCATGCCAGGACTCGGATCTACTACTCCTGATACAGGGACGCCAGACTTGGGCGGCTTGGGCTTATGGTGTATGCGGGCGAAGTGGGAGCTTCCCTGGAGGGAGTCGGGGCTCTGGAAGATGCTGTAGTTGCTGTTGCTTAGCGAGTTGCCGGCCAGGTAGGGATTAGAGTTCTGCAGCGAGGCGTACGATAGCGAGGGCGTGGTTTGGGGCGACATGGGACTGGGGCTAACAGGGCCCTTGGAATGGGCGTGCCGGAGCCGGCGCAGGCTGCTGCAGTTGCTCCCCTCACCGCCTGTGCGCTGGGTTAGATGGTTGGTCGAAGGGTGACTGTGGGGTTGGAATGATGCGCTGTGGTTATTTGTCGTGTTTGCCGGCAGCAGCGAAGGCGAGCGCTGGTGGAGATTATTGTTGAGTGTATTATTGTTGCTGCCGCTCAACGGGTTGTTCTTGTTGAAGTGGTGTAGTTTGGGTTGCTGTTGTTGCTGATGATGAAAGAGTTTCAGTGAGTTCTGCTGCGGCTGCTGCTGCTGCAGTTGCAGATGCTTGTTTGATTGCATGGTGGCGCTTGCGGATGTTGTGGGTATACTTGTATAGCTCACGTACATTGGGTGCACCACGGTGTGCTGTGGACTCTTCGCGTCGCCGTTCATGAAATCGACTGCAAACCAGAAATTGATTAAGATGCTTTAACAGTAACCAGAAGAATACATCAGAAATCGCAGGACACTGTGCAACAGCCACAAGTTTTTAACTTTATATAAAAGGTCAAGTCAAACACTGTCAATGGCTCTGACAAGAAATATACTATTCGTTGGTTCTTATTTGTATAAATTATAAATATGTATCTAGTTTGTTTGCTAGCTATTAGTCACATTAGCTTGCGATTTGTTAAAATTTCACGAATTTTCCAATTGCTAATTACATTAAAATTCCATGTTTTTGGAGCACTTATCTCAATGACGTTCTACTTTGTTTGTGCTGCACAGTGTCGTTGTCGATAAGCAAATACAATGTTGTGGTTTTCTTGAATATGAGTGTATGACTTAGATATAACATGGATTACAATACGAATATATGGCATGTTTGTATGTTTTTATAGGCACTAGTTTAAAGGCGACTTGCTCACAGTTCACATGGACACATCACAATGGTGGTTAATATTGGATAAAATATATGTTTAAATCGACACAGTCATTTTATGTGGGGACAATCGCATTCTAGGGTGCGGGTTTTGGGTAGGGAGGCTAGAGCTTACATATCGACAACCTGATATATTCGACAATAACAATAAACATGGGCGGACTTCATGATGCCATTTCGTAGCTCGGTAATCATTCGTTACACACAAGGGAGGTAAGGTGAGGAGGGAAACAATTTACCATAGACACAGTGCACAGTGATACCCCAAAATTAAAGATTATGAAAGGGATGAGAAGGGGTTAGCGATGACCATACCCGGTTAGTGGGAAATGTGATAAACGAGCTTGGTTCGATTCAAATAGCGCCACTTACATCTGTCGTCCTCATCAAGAAATATGCAACTGATCAGAATCGCACCGAGTATGCCGAGCAGCTGTGAAAGTGGGCGGGACAATTAACACGATTCAGGTCACCTAAGTCAGTCGGGAACTCACCGCCAGGACGCACTGCACCCCCGAGTGGGCGATCTCCACCATCGGGTAGTCCAGCAGACAGCCCTCCACGTGCTCCGGTCTCTGGAATAGGACAAGATCATCCGCAGTCATGCTGTAAGTGGGCTTGCAGCCGTATCCGTTCGCCTCGAACCAGGAGAAACCTCCAGTGAACAGGCTGAGCAGCTGACTGTTCTGTGGGGCGAGATTCGCTTAAGCCTTGATATATTTAGAATATTTATATTAACTTACCCTGTCCAACTGCCCCACATTCAAGTAGAAGCAAATGAGAAAGGCGTTCCAGCCGATCCACAGGAAGTTCCATATTAGATACTGCAAGCGGGCACACAAAATAAATTGGACTTATCGCAGAGATATGGTAATCAGGGCACTTACGGTGATGATGTATTTAACGCGAAAGTGGTAGGCGCCGTAGAACCCGAATATGATGAACAGAATGTCGAAAAAGTTCACCAGGATGGGTGCCCACATGTATCCGAGGAAGTCGAATACCTGACGCTCGATAATGGTAATCTGGGGATCGGTGGGGAGTCGTTATCGGGATCATAAATCAGTCTGAATTGCGGAGTTCTCACCACTTGCAGGAAGCATATTGACAACAAAAAGTGTCGCCGCGTACACGAGCACGAGCCCATCACATCGTCATTCTATTCAGAATTTAAATAACAAATATTTCCGCTCTCCCCGTCGCTATCTGTCTTTCCAGCTAGCTCTGTATTCCAGTCTAACGTCGCCTTATCGGGACTGGAACTGTTGGCTATCGGCGGCTGTAGCTGAAACTCCTTGTGGCATTTCCGCGTCGACTGCAGACCTGCTGCAAGTCAAGCGTGGCAAGTGCCGCTCTAGCTGTTGACCTCTCGCTCGCACCCAAATAACGCACAGGTACTGGTGTTTCCTTGGGGTTCAGGGGGTGGAAGCGGGAAAGAATGCAGCTGCACCGACGAGGAGCGAACAAAACCTGATCTGTGTGAACCGAGAACAAATAAAGAGAAATTAAACCAAATGAACCGCGCTACCGAGAGAAACTCTGCCTCAACAGTGCTGGGGCGGGTACCTGGTATTTGTACCTAGGTAAATGGCAAGGTACATAGTTGCAAAAATAAGTACCTGCTAAAGGTAAAGGATACAAAATATTTTTCGACATAACAATAGAGAAAAAGTTAAACAAATTATTTTGTTTGAGCTTTGTTTATTTCGAAAAATAAATCGTTACTTGGGTAAAGGTGCCAGCTAACTCCGTGGAAAATCGCTTTAGAATTTAGTCATTCCACATTTCATATTTTTATTTTTTTTCCGTTTGTTAACAAAAACTATTTTCCCGAGGTACATATATTTAGGTATATATATATAGGTACTCCCCAATAATGGTGCTCACATTTGCTAGCGCACGGGAATGCTCCCTACCAACACAATCAAAGCGGGGGGCTCACGTAACGTAAACCAAACCGAACTATGTATTTTCGCCCATTTCATCTGGGCGTTCACATATTGTCGATTTCAACAGCGTCTGCTTAGTGTCCAGGTCAAGTATGAGCAATTAATTAATTAGCACACAGCAGCATCTCCATTACGCCATGTCTATTTTTGTGGCCCCCATACAGATACAGATTCGATCCGTGATTGGAAGCGATCCCCGGTAATCAAGTTAAACAGTAATTCAATGGACAACGCATGACGCGCTTTGTTTGTCACTGGAATATGACTCAAACACGGATTTTAATTTCGTTTGTTTTACGCTGGTCCACGGAAGCCCCACTCACACAAGCATACAGAGGCACTGACCACCGCACATTCCCAAACACACACACAGGAGCAAGAGATATGCTTCCACTATCCATATGTTTAAAAACTCTCCACCGCAGCGATATCTGCCCCAATCCACTTTACATAATGCGCAGCCACGGCGATTTATTATCTCGGAAATTAACGCTTTTCGGACTTACGTCAAGAATAAGTGCGCGAGCCAACGGGCAAAAACAATTGGAAACTATGTCGGACTGACCGTGTGTGGGTCTTGGAGGTATACCATGGGGCAACCGAGAATAGTATATTATAGTAAATTCACCCCAAAAATACCAGATATTCAGATAATACCAAAACTCCACTGAGCAACATCTAACAGTACCACGAGCATACTTTGTGAATTGGGAATTTAACTCTATGAAAGTATCTTGTATCTTGCAGAGCGTATTAAAACTGTTAACAGACATTTCCTATCCTTTAAAAATGATAATAGATTTTTAATTTTTTATTTAATACTCTTGTGCACTTATATTAAACATCGCTTAAGTTGTTACTCTATCAAAGTATCTTGTATCTTGCAGATTTAAATTATTATCAGACATTTCCATCCGTATTAAAAATATTTATTCAATATTTGTGATTTCAGTAACTGGTTCTTAATTTTATAAATCTTCTAAGTTGTTACTCTATCAATGTATCTTATAAATTGCAAAGCGTATTAAAATTGTTAACACACATTTCATAGCCTATAAAGAGTATTTATTCAATATTTGCCATTTCAGTAATAGGTTTTTAATAATCTTAAGTTGTTACTCCATGAAAGTATCTTGTAAATTGCAAAATTATTAACACACATTTCCTACCTTATAAAGAATATAATTTCAATATGTGACAGTAATAGGTTTTTAATTTTATAAATCTTCGGAAACTATTTTCATTTAATACTCTCCTTACTCTATCAAAGTAAGTTGTAAATTGTAGAACATATTATAATTATTAACACACACCTTATAAAGAATATCTTTTGAAAATGTGACATTTCAGTAATAGGTTTTTAATTTTATAAATTTTCGGAAGCTATATTGAACACCGCTAAGTTGTTAATTAAAAATGAAAAAGAAATCAATTACACGCAAACTACAGCTATATCATGAAAATTAGAAAATATTATGAAAAAAATAACGTAAACCAAACCGCACTATGAATTTTAGCCCATTTTATCTGAGCGTTCACATATTGTCGATAGATAATATTGCCATGATTATTGGACCTTATTTATTGCTGGATTTTCCTATTATTTTTTCGATTATTCCTATGTCAGCTTAATGCTATCGTCCGATCTTTTATAAAGTCTCATCCAAACACCTTTAAGCCTAAATAACTAGTTTGCATAAAAACGAACATGGTTAGATCGAATCGGCAGATGCTCCTAATCATGGTCAGAAATGGTTTTTTCTCTGCGTTGCACTGGACCTCCAATGCCCTCCTTAAGGATATACACCTGAATTTCATAAAATTCGATTGGAAGTTTCCCACTCTACCCGATTCTTAAATCCCAGCAGGCATTTTTAAAATATAATGAAACGAAAGGGTATTTTTTCGGTTAGTTTAGTTTATTCTGTATGCATATTGTATAATTTGTGTTGTTACGGTTATTATACATAAATACATTTAATTATGTTCCTTATTCACAATACATGTGGGTTCATTCTGCTCCGATCTAAATTTCGCATTTCCAGTTCTCGTATTGAGTTCGGATTATTTTCGTGTGTCTGTGGACAAACACCATAAAATATATATTTCAAACTCAACAAACTCCACGTACATTCATATGCTACGCGCATTTTATTGTGGCTAAGTCAGCTTCGATTTCGAATTCAAATTTAATTTTCAATGCTCCAAGATGCTTTGCATTTTTGACTAGTCAATAGTAATATAATTCGTGTGATGTTTAGTTTAGCTAGTTTTTGAACTCGCAAGTTCTTCAATTCTGTTGTATTCAGTGTATTGTTTCGGCCGCAATGGTTCCTAACTTTCATCCTCCGCCCAATGTTTCATGTTTATTTACAGCAATTGAGAATATAATATAGTAAAATGTTCGCTACAGTTTCCTATAGTTGTCTTGGGGGCTGGGAATCGTTTCCGCTGATAGGTTCCTTTGCTAATATCTCACTAATCAGTAATCAGTAAATATATTTCTTCGTTTCTTTTTGTACAATAGACGCGTGTTATCTTTGAGTGTTATCAGTCGTTTTTCATTTACTTTACATGAATGTGCAGGGAAATTATTGTTAAGTTTTACTTGTAAATAATCCTCTCCTCCTCCGGTCGCGTCTCCTGCTCTTCTAAATATGTACGTTTGCATGCATATGCATACAGGTTGGTTACCAGAATTGTATTTCTAAATTGACACAGATAATTTAGGATCGATCACAAAGCGTAGTAAAAATGAGAAAAGATAGTACACCACACAGACAGGTAAGTAAAAAGGTGTCCGCCTCCGTGTATATGATACAATAATTACATGAATATATATATATATATCAATATGTATGTGTGTGTGTATACATATATTTATAATAATATAATATGTTGGTTAGCTTTGGTTGGTTGTCCTCTCCCTCCTACTTTCTCCCCTCTCCTTTCTCGTTTCTCTTTCCTCCAGACCTTGAAGTGTTCCAACAAATCGCACAGACCAAAACACGTTAATATACAATAACTCGACGTAATATGCCTGTTGCACATTCGTCCCGCTGCCACACAAAAGGGAATTACATATCCCGGATGGTAATAGAATCAGCAGCGTTGTGCAACTGACAGCGGGTGAAAAGTTGGTGGATGGGGCTCGTGGGATCGCGGGATATTCACGGTTCAGTGGCTCAGGCGTGCTGGGAGTTATTCTTACTGCATAACGATGCGATTACGTTACATTACAGGACTTATGTATATGGGGAAGAATAGAGACAGTGGAGTGAGTGTCGTGTGTGGGTTGCTCGGTGTTCGCTCCTGGAATTAGATTCCCTGGACTATCTGTTAGGAATACATATAAATATGCTTCTACGCCTAGTCTGATCTGTTTCTGAATCTGCATGAGAGGCTTCGTCTATTGGCTGACAATGGATCAGTCAAACTTTACCAATTGCCCCAAGAGGGAAAACTTGGTCTAATCCCCTTACTTCTTGCTCTTGCGCTTCTGCTTGGGCTCCTCGCCCCCAGCCGTTGAGGAGGCTGATGCGGCTGCAGCTGCTGCAGCGGTAGCGACGGCGTTCAGGAGATTGATGTTCGGCTTGACCGTTCCCTTCTTCTGGGTGGCCGGCTGCTGGGGAGTGGCCTGCGTGATGTTGTTGTTGGTGGCGGCTCCGGCACTAGCCGCTCCAGCGGTCTGGGACGACAGGTTGTTGGCCGGCGTGGCCGGCGTCTCGTCCAGGAAGAGCGGGTTCTTTACCTCCATCTCGCCTGTCGGCGCCAGGCCGGGACACTCGTATACCGTGTAGTCGCCCTCCTCGTTGTCGTCGTCGCTCTCCACGTCGGACATGCCGCAGCTTCCATCAGTGGCCTGGTTTTCCATGGCAATGATCTGCTGCTTTTGGTGCTGGTAGTGGTACATCTGAGCGCTCTGGGCCAGCTTTCTATCGCCGGATGGTGAGACATCCTTATTGGGCCCGGTTACTCCGTAGGCTGGGTACTCCACGTCGGCAGCCGCCTTGTGGCGATTGTGGAACCTGTCGAAATGAGATTGGTTACCTCCTGAAAAGACATCTAAGCGTATTCTGGTTTACTCACCAAGTCACTCCGAGCGCCAGCAACCCCACGGTCACCGCTGCACTTACTCCTGCTATCAAGGCCACAATGTACACCCCCATCTCGCTGTTCATGCCCAAGTGTTGTCGCAGCACAATCTGTTCCGGGCTGGCATCGTCACCATCCAGCAGGGTCAGATGAACCGGCGCTTTGCTCTGCTTCTGCAGCTTGTTGATCAGGGCATTAAGTTCGTGAGGCGACTGTTCTTTGCCCTGGGGAAGATTTACACCAGCAACGGCTGCAGCCGCCACGGACTGCGGATTGATTCGGTGGAAATTGGCGTTGGCGGCGTCCAGGAGCTTGGGCGGCTCAACGGGCACGGGAGCCGGTACTGGCGTGGCAATCTTGGTCTTGCTCGCGGAGCTGGCCACTTCGGGCGTTGGCTCAATTGGAGCATACTCCTCGTAGTCCTCCAGAGCCCGGGAATCCAGCTCCCCTGAAGGGTCGTTCGGGTTGTCGAAAAAGCGGGCATCGTTGGGACCCACGGCAAAGGGAATCCGCTCGCGCAGCATGCTGTTGCGGCTTGGGGCATTGCCCAAAGGAGCAAGTTGCGGCAGATTATGCAGGCGGGGCAGGTACAGAGGGCTCTGGACATTCGGCACCGCCTCCAGGGTACTGCCGTAGCTGGCCTCTGCCTCCGCGTTGTCGTACTGGTCGTACTGCTGGTTGAGGTTGTTCCCGTTGGTGTCGTAGTCCTCCGCCTCCCGCTGCACCTGAAGCTCTTGCTGACGCTGGCGGTACCGCTCTCGCTCCAGCAGCTCCCGCTGGCGGTCCATCTTTAGGTTGATCTCCTGCAGCTGCTGGTCGAACTGCTGCTGAAGCCGGCGACGGGCGAACTGCTCCATCATCTGGGTCAGGAAGGCGTATTCCTGCTCGGACTGCCTATCCGCCATCACGGGCTCCTGGATGGGTCGTCGTCGGAGTCCTGCAAGAATTCGGATTTGGGTTGGATCAATTGATTAGTGGGCGCGGGCGAGGAGCTTATGTTAATGTTAATGAGCCTGGCATGCGTGTCAGCGTTCAGAAAATAGAAAGTCTGTCGAAAATAGCGCCACACGAATGGTGGTCAGCCCCCCCAAAACAGAAAGGATTCGAAATAGACAAACAAAAGTCCGTTTTATTGCCAGAGGTTAAAAATAGACCAATTACACACGCGCCCAGGTCAAAGCGAGCAATCGTAGTAGAGTGAGGGAGACCAATATACAGACGGAGGACTGAGAACTGGGGCTTGTGACGTGTTCGGAAACTTTATCACACTTTGTTGTTTTTGTTGTTAGCCCCAATATTGTTGCGCTCAAATCAAGTAATTTATATATGTAGATATATGTGCATCAACCTGCGTAGGTCAGACACTGGAAGTATAAAGACTCTTAAAAGTATGCTATGAAAAATGTTTCGCCATTTGCCTTTTGGCAACTCGGATTTTAATAGTAAATGTTTTGCTCTTTAAATAATTTTGTACACCAAATCTAATTCAGAAACAATTTTAAAAAGGCTTTTGGGTGATTTTTTTAAGGGTGCTTAAAGGACTTCCACCTGTATGGGTGTAAAAAAAAGCTTATGCTTATGACGCTGCAATTGACTTGATTTTCAATTTAACCGAAGCGAAGACCGTGGGTGTTTGGTTTTGATTCGGGAAGTCTTCGCAGGACATACTATGCATGTATCTAGAGCAGGGGATACACAAAACGAAGTGACACCCTCCCCCTCTCTTCCCATGCTCCATTCAATGGCTCCAAACTTAAAAATTAGGCTGGGTAATGGGTGTAGTGTGCTATTTTTAGGCTTACCTGGGTATACGGACATTTCGCAATGACCCAATATGCTGCAGAGCACCGTTGCAGCGAGGGCGAAGCTTACTTTGATTTCCAGGCGGGCCGCCATCTTGCACTTGGCACAAATACACAAATTGCACTTGCGAAATTTCTCCGTCCCTGTCTTTGTTCGGAAATTGCGAATGGAAATGGACCTAGCACTGCACGACCACGACTGCCATATGGCCGGTTGATGGGGCTTTGGCCAAAACGACGACGTCGACGGGGTTTATTGATTTTCGACTCCCACACTCGCAGCTGCTGGTGGTTGCTCCCCAAACTTTTCGTCTTTCCCCTACCCCCACTTTCCTTTGCACTTTTCGCGTGGGCGTGCAATATTTCTCGAAAATAACGTTAGTTAATGGCACTTTGCGATTTCCTTTAATAGGCAACCCTTGAATGGGGACACTTTGCACTGATACCGGCTAGCGAGAATGTCAAATAGTGCACTTTTCTTACAGATTGTAGGCGAAAAACTTCAGATGGACATATGGATGTATGGATATAATCAACTCTGGCTCGACTTCTGGGCCTCCGTTGCTGCTCCTTCGACGTATACCGTTATACTGAAAAAACTGAATGAGCCTGGCGGCGGCAAAGGCCCGAGAAGAAGCAGAAGCTGTGACGCAAATGTTATGTCCGCCCCCGCGCTGTTAAATGTTGCGGGCAGCTTTTGAGGGCAGGCCCCGCAGCAACAACTACACCAGACAGGCGCCTGCGCACAGTGAGGCTGGGAAGCTCAGCACGTCCGTGGTTCTTTGAATAAACACGGGCATTCATAAAGAGCCGAGGCGAACCCGACTCTCGGCCAGCCAGCAGGTGGCTGCCACTCACAAATCCCCAATCCCACAAGGACCCACTCCCACTCTTTTTTTAGTTCGGGAACGCGCTTTATTTTTATCAATGAATTTGGTAGATGAGCTTTCCTGCCCAGAGAATGAATGCGGGAGATATGGCGAGTCTCAAGTTGCGGAAAGAATATTCAGCAGTAGTTAGTAGTTAATCATATTATTATTAGTGACTATCAGTGGATTGCGGTCAATTGAAATATAAGTTATTACAGTCAATAAATTTTTGATTGTCTTGAAATACATCCTGGCAAAAATGTCATTCTCATCATTGAATTGATTAGCCATTTACGAAAGGATGCAAATGAAACAAAAACTGTTTAAGAAATCTTGAGAAAGCCCTTGAAAGCTTAGCTGAAACCTCAACCAATTCAAAAGTAATGGAAGTGTGGAAACGTACGTAATAATGTGGTGTATATATTTTATAATTATATTGCCTTAACATCTAGCTTAAACTAAATAATAATTTAAAAAATCAGATTAAAATAAAAATAATCTTTTTTAAAGTTATATTAAAAAACGGTATTTTTAGTATACGAAGGCGAACAGTATATTTTAACAGTCTATCAGCGGCCCTACTGATGAACTGGTTCACATGGAACTGCACATCTGAGTCATTTTTAGTAGCGACAAAGGAAAAATTATAAACAAATACAATGGCCACCTTAAAGGGTAATTATGCAAAGTCCTATAAGGTTAGAACCAATGATTAACGTTTCCCCATTCATCCGATCCCATCTGGAACCCGTTTTGATGTCTGGAAACCATCACACAGCGTAAGTCTACGCCCACCCCCGCAGGTGAACGTCTGATAACGATTTCCCTCATTTTGCAGCCTCATCATCTGTGCATTCCTCACGTGCATGGGTCTGACCTTCCTGATCTTGGCCTGCGCCGTACCCACACCCAAGATATTCTACCCCTTCTTCGTGCTCCTCTTCTACGCACTGTCTGTGCTGCCGGTGTTCATAGCCAAGCGGACGACACCGGGAAACGAGACCAATCCGAAGTCGGAGTTCGCCCTTTTCCTCACCGCGGGCATGGTGCTGAGCGCCTTCGCCCTGCCCATTGTCCTCGCCCACGCGACAGTGGTGAGTGAATAAAATTGTATTGCTCAAAAGAAGCTATGAGACTTGTACTGTCCTCCTGTACAGATCACCTGGACGGCGAGCATCCTGACGATAATTAGCAATATCATAAACTACGGCACCATCTTTGGGTACGCCATGCGCGATGACGAGCCCTACGGCTCGATGTTCTAGAAAGGATGCGTGGTGTAATGCTCAGTAACCGGCGCAGCAGGATTAGTACCGGAATCCATATGGGTCCTGTGGTTACTGGCTTTTATCCGTAAGCACGTTTATCCGCCGTCATCAATTAATCTCATAATATCAAGTGTACCCAGATAGCAAACGCGAACGTAATAAACAGATAAACTTTAAAGTACTCTCCACACTGTCTTGAGTTTCCTATGGAGTTAGCTATAGATGGCTTAACTCCAGTTACGAACTGGTGATTTTGGGCAGTTAAGTTGCTAAGGATTCGGTTCATTTACTGGTTCGATATCCAAACCGCTCCTCGATAGGCTGCGATTTATTCATAGGCGTACGGATCAGTGGGCAGTAACCCATAGAAAAATATAATTAAATCATAGAATCATTAAATTAATTTGACAGGGAACAATCTGGCTGGTTCCTTAAACAATTGCTATATTTCTTTTTTAAATACAGTTGTTTTTAACTATCATTACTCTGTAAATAATTTGACTACGCACATGACGATACTTATTTCGATGCCTGAAGTACACATCCATTGACAAATGGAAAATTAGTCTTAATTTGTGCTTTTAAAATGAACGAGATTGTAAGGACAGGTATAAAGAAGGAGGAAATCACGGGAGTTCCTTCCGTGACCCTGCATGAAATCGAAAACACTCAGCAGGGCGAAGCCGAAGTAGAGGCGGACATAGAGGAGGACTTGACCGAGGAGGACCTGGAGCTGGAGTGCACTTACCAGGATGTGGAAGAAGAGGTCTCGGATGTGACCCTCACTCAGGCCGACGCTGAGACTGGGCGCAGCTTGCCATTAAGCGATGCTCCGATGCGCAAGTATCCTTTCAAACTGAAGCGAAACGAATGCGGGTGAGTGTGCGCTTCAAAAGAATCTCGGAGTGGCATTAAGAACTTTCGTACTTCCAGCAATATCCTCACTGTACACCACACGGTGAAGGAAGCAGGACATCAGCTGCGTATCCAGATTGCCGCCTGCTGTTTTAACGAGCTGAGCAACAAACTGGTGGTCATTGACAAGCGGTAAGGATCACCGGTACTGAGAAAGCAGTTCAGCTTTAAGCAATCTTCTTTTTAATCCCCAGTGGCAATGTGTTCGTCTTTGATTTTGTGCAAAAGCGCTACTGGCGCCTGGGATTCCGGATGCCCAAGGCCAAGCTGATTCGTCCATCGCCCTTGCACATAAGCGAATACGTTGTGGGCAATAAGGTGGGCCACATGTTCATCATAGACGTGGACAACTCGATCCTTGGCGCTCACGGCGAGGTGGGCAGTGCCCCCCTAGAGGAGTTAAGCTGGAGCAATCGTATGCAGAATTCCCGCTCCTCCAATGCCCTGATGCGCTTTGGCGGCGAGGCTGTCCTAGTGAACCTGCACACGCTGGAGGTATCCCATCAGCTTGATTTCGATGAGTCGCGCTACACACTAAAATTCGCCGCCTTCCTGCCGAACTCCGACCAGTTCTTCATAGGCTTCTCCAACGACTCGCTGCACGTGTGGTCCTCGCACTCACTGGGCACTTTGCGGATGGCCCAACCGATCAAGGCTAGAAATCGCAAGCTGAGATTACTCCCAGCGGGAGAATCCATTCCGGAAATAGTTCTGCGTGCCCCTGATGAAAGTGACTTGGAGGACGACCTTACGTTCGACTGCCAGGAGTACGACTTTGCCGATGGATTGCTGCTCGGCTACTGTTTTACTCCCGATGGCAACAAGATGTGTCTAAGCACCTTGGATGGTTACGTCTTGGTTTTAAGTGTGGCTTCTTTCGATCTGGAGAAGCTCTATCGCCTGAACGACTTCACTCTACGGCAAATGGCCTTCCTAGCGCAGCCCAAGGAGCGGATTGTGTTTGGGATTACGGCCCGGAATCAAGCCGTTATGTTGGATTTCACCAACACAGACCACAAGCTGATCGTACAGCGCTCCAACGCGATTAGTTTGAGCCTGAGTCGAGATGGCAAGCTGCTGAGTGTCACCTCCCGCTGTGGGGAGGTAAATGTGTGGTCTACCTGTCGCCTGTTCAACGCCCTGCAAGCGCAGACTCGCTGCCTCAACCTGATGAAGTCCAAATTCAAGCAGCCGAAACCCCTGCCGCCCTGTAGTGTCAGTGGAGGCGTGAACCAGGAACTGCGGCATCTGCTTAAACCAGAGCGCTTGAGAGCCATGCTCAAGGAGTACGGCTGCTACCCGGAGAAGTATAGGTTCCTTATTTGGACATCCCTTTTGGACCTGCCATGCAATGGGCCACAGTTCCAGGCGCTGATCAAACTGGGACCTCCTGTCATCGTCAGAAATAAGGCGAAGAAGCTGAAGATCCGCAACGATGCGCAGCGGCGTGTCGTGATCAAGATCTGGAGCTGCCTCGCCCAATGGTGCAAGGTCCTGGCCCATGCGGACTTTATGCCACACCTCATTTATCCGTTCGTAAAACAGCTGCCCAAGAACGGTCTGGTTTCCTTCGAGGTGATCGTCACTCTGGTCCTGAACCATTTTCAGCTGTGGTTCGAGTTCCATCCGTTGCCGCCGTCGAACTACCTGGCCATGTGCGAGAATATCCTGCAGCACTACGACGAACAGCTCTGCAAGTTTTACAAATCGCAGGATATCCTGTCAAAGGACTACGCATGGTCCCTACTGAGCACTGCCTTCTCCGAGGTCCTGGAAGAGCAGCAGTGGCTGGCGCTATGGGACAACATCGTTTCGGAACAGCCCTGGTTCCTAGTCTTTCTGGTGGTGGCCTACAATTTGATCCACCGGGAGGTCATTATACGGCTGCCGGACAAGCGATCCGTCCTCTCGTTTTTTCACGAGCAGAACCCAGTGGACATCAGCAAACTCCTATCCAAGGCGCGTAGACTGATGGCCAAGTGTGAGCTTGCGTTGCACCCACAGCGATTCATGCTACGCTTCAGTGCCATCCCGAAGAGCGTGTATCCGAAGTTCCTCAAGTATCCCAGCGAGTGGATCGAGCAGCAGGAGGAGCAAACAGTCTCGCTAATAAAGCACAACCAGGAGATCGATGCCCGCATTCGCCATCTGGAGTTGGAGGAGGTGCAGATAATGGAGCGCCTCGAGAACGGAATCAAACAGGAAGAGCACGCGCGTCGACTAAAGGAGATGGAGAAACTATACCAGGACACCATCCACCGCGAGGAGGAGCGCATCACCTGCCAGCGCAAGATGCTGCTCACCTACCAAATGGAGGTTCGCAAGCGCAAGAGCGAAGTCATCACCAAGTTGCAGGAGTCCGAGCAGCGGCGCAAGGTGTTAGAGATGGAGAAGGACATTGACTTGCTGATGCACAGCATCGAGCGCGAGCGTCGGCGCCACAACCAACAAATGCAGCTGGCCGAGGACGAGATACGTAACCAGGAGATGGAGCTCCTCGCCCAGCGCTACTACTCGGATTCAGCGGGTGCTCCGCTGGCCCAGAAGTACTACGACAACATTCAGAGCCTATGCAGTCAGCGGGATCAACTGCAGAAGAACTTGCGTGATGTTCGTGATTAAGGGGAGTATTTGTGGTTGTTTAATCTTCATGGTTCCTTTTCTTTCCCCCAGATGACCATGGAGCAGCTGCGCACTCCCGCGACCTCATCCGTGCAATATAATCCTCAGCTGGTGGACATCGAGAACTCCATTCTGGAAATCCAGCGTGAGTTTACGGAAATCATAACCACAGAAACGACTGTTAGGGGATGCAGGAGCAATATCTCTTAAGAATCGGCAAAACAGTTTAGGGCCTTTTTGTACAACTAATATTTAAGCTAGGATTATTTACATGGCATCAGAAAATAAATGAATAAACAGGGCACACAGGTCACTTTTCAGCCACACTCGCGCTGCTGGCATAGGGAGGCACTATCATGTTGGGCACATTGATAAGCAAGTGTATGCTGGATGGTGGTATCTGCAGCTGGTTTGCCACAACTGGAAGATATTTCATAGTTAATTAGATAGATTTAGCAGAGGATGTGCCTAACTTACCACCAGCTAAACCATTGTGACTTTTCTGCTGCTGGAGCTCCTTTTCCAGTCGGGCGATCCTCTCGTGCAGCTCCAGGTTCTCCTGCTGCAGCCGGGCATTCTGTTTGCGCAGATCTTTGTGCTCGTTTCGCATCTTGTTGCGGTAGCGACAGGCTGCTGCTCTCCGTCGTTCCATGCAGTCTTCATCCCGACCTCGTTCCTTTGGTTTCGCTGCCTTTGGCGGCGTCGAGAAGTTTCGTCTGCTGTTGTTGCTGTGCAGGATAGCCTTCAGTCGCTCCTTGATGGGCAGTTGTGATGTGGGCGTCAGGCTGGCGCTACTCGGCTCGGGCGCAGGTGGGTTGCAGGTGACCAGAATGGGCTCCGGCCTTCGACTGGCCCTATCTGATCCTTGCCCACTAGGCTTGGGCAGTATGTAGGGACGAATGGCACACTGGGGTTTCCCCCTGGGGGAATCTGCTGAGACCACGGGAACGGAAGCGGACTGGGCAGGCAGCACCCAAGTGATGACCTGGGGCTGGATCAACTGCAGGGGTGGTGGACCCTCCTCACAGATTCCTGGCGGAGTGTTGCCAGTGGTGGCCAGAAGCTGCTCCACGTCTACGTTGCTGCAGCTGTCGCTCCTGGCGACCGGGTTACCGGGCGGAACGGAAGCCACTGTCGTCTCCAGGGGGTACACCTGTGGTGTGTGCAGGGACTCGCCGTCGAGAGGAGGCGCCTCTGTGCGACTGGGAGTGCCGCTGACATTCTGCTCCGCCGCCCGCTGGAAGCCGATGTCAAAGGGGTTCACGTGCTGCAGGTCCTCGAAGAGGCCCACCTCGTCGCAGTTCTTGATCAGGCGCGTCGGCGTGGGCGTCTGGTCGGCGGCAAACAGGTTCTCCGACTTCTGGCCGAGCGAAAGGTCCAGGGAGATGTCGTGCTTGGCCTGTGGGCGGAAGTTCTGGTAGCAGGGAACGTCCCCCTCGGTGGCTTTTGGCTCGAAGTCGGCGAACGACACGCTGGCCAGGTCCTCCATGCCTGCGGCGGTGTCCATGGCCAGGAGTTACATCAAAAACATTGTTATTTACAAAACAAAACCTTTTCCAAAACACTTTTAGTGATGTGGACAAGTCGATAGCTGGTGAATCGATAGCACCAATATCAAGCTCCTGAGAAGCAGCCCTGTGCTAAAGCCCGCGAAGTATTTAAATTTGAATTCAATTCGAGCCGAACGATCGGACTCGGAAGTACCCTTTGTGGCGTAAAGCTGCTTAAAATCTCTCGTTCTCAGCCATAATTGCCATAATTGTTGTTATGCAACCACTATCTAAGGCAGCAACTCTTGACATTCGGCATTTCCGCCACGAAATTGCGTCGCCATCGCATCCCAAAATGCCGGCGAGTGCTTCGCAGCACGTAGAAGCAATCATATGTGAAGAGGGAGAAAAGCGAAAAAACAACGAAAACATTTTTGGCAGCCAAGAAAACCCCATAATTTAAAATTGGTATCTTTTAAATTAGATTTCTCATTGAAGGAAGCATCAGAAAACAGACAACACGCAAAATGTTTTCGACTCCGCTCGCATTTTGGGAAACATGCACGCAACGAAACGAGCAATTTTCTAAAACTCAGCCCCACAAAAAGCCGCAAACTCGTCTTGTGGGTCAAGTTCAGTGCTCAAATCGTTCCCAAGCGACAAGATGGAGGACCCGGACCCCCTCCTCGCCCATCCTCCGTTCCCGCGGAGGAAGGGCCACAAGATGCACAGCATGAAAATTAAGAAAAAGTGATGCGTAATTACAGTCATTCTCCTTCACTGCAGCCAAGCGGGCTATTCCCGATCTCGATCCCATCCCATCCTATCCCAGCCACGTTGCATGCAACAGACGCCCGTTTTTCGGACAGCGTGGTCCATGGAGTTGGGTTCCAGCCAGGTTCTGGGTACTCCGCTCTGAGTTCTCGGCTCTGGGACTGCGCTGCTGCCGGTAGAAACAATCAGTTTGAAGTTCGTTCGCATAATTATGGGCAATTTTCAAAGAACATGCGTTCCGATGAACATCTCTCTCTTGCTCGCATTCAAAGTATCATCCCCACCCCTTGGCTCCTTTTCCCCACCGCCCCCTCCTTTCCAGCACGGCACTGCAGCATCGCCTTTTTTATTGTCCGTCGGTCTTTTGCGGTTAGGATCGAGTGGCTCACCCCGAAAAGTTACCCAAGTTTAACATTTACATTCGCCAAAAGCATTAATACAGAATCTTATCTTAACAATGTATATTTAAGTTATTCATAAGCATTTTTATTTTCAACACTCCATATTAAGTTTTACAATGTATAGGTTATTGTTAAATAATAGATTATTTTTCCAACAAAATGCAGCCATCGGTTGGTTATTACTGTTACTGAACTATGATAGTTGTTATTTTGAAAATAGATTATCAAGAATTATATAAAAGTACAAATATAAGTCGCTACCTTAAGCCTTACCTAGGTATTACTTTGTATATACCTTCAGAAAAAACGGACTTTGGTATTTAAGTAATCAAGTAGTTTTTTTTGTTTTATTTTTGAGTTAGCTTATATTAGAATCAATAAAGCTTATTTCATCTCATATGTTAGCTTATTTGTATGTTTCGTTTTAAATATAAATACGTGCCAGTATAAGTTAGCTTTAATAAGCTTTAAGACATCCAATTAAAATTTTGTTTAAAGTGAATTGAATAACAAAAAAACAAATTTGATATACCAATAGCGTTTTTGTATATTTAACTTTACCTAGAAAGTTGGAAAATGATATACATTTTAATAAACTTAAATAGAAAATACTACAGCTCGTATTCTATTTATCTGTTATATCATTTTCGTTCGAATTGTAGTTATGTAGAGTTTTTAACCGTGTTTATTTTTATTTTATAGTTTATATTATTTTCGCTGACCGGAGCATAAACTTCTCAAAACGAAGAAAGTGTTCAATGGAATGCGGAAGGGAAGGCTATATGATCTACCAGAAACTAGGTAAGTTATGATGTGCGGACGAATTTAGTTCAATTGATAACCACTTATGCTTCTCAAATTCTCAAATTACTGTGCAGGTATTTGCCCCAGGACATCTGAGGACGAGTCAAGGACCGCAGTCCCTCAAAACGGCATGTGCAGGACGCAGGATCCTGCTGGTCGTCGCGTCAGAGGATCCCCCCATCTTTTATGAACATGCAAAAAATGAGAGGTCCGTCGCCGGAGTTCCTAGAACGCCCAACATTTGTTTTATCCTGCTGAAATTGAACTTTTCCCGCTGCATTTTGGACACTTTGTTTGCTTGCCATTTTCCCAGCGGCAGTTTGCATATAATTTGTTAAAAGTTTGGTTGCCTCTTTTTTGGCTTCTTCGAGGGAGGGCTTAGGCCGAGAGGTAGACGACCAAGCGGTTTTATTTATTTTCCGCCGGTATCTCAATATCTTTATTGAGTTTAAAAGTGGAAAGGTGGACACTGAACGGTATCGTAGGTTATAAAACTGGTGGCCGTTTCGGGCAGTTTGTGTATATTTTTTTGTGCAACTTCCACGGCCCGAGGCCCCGTATAAAACTTCCTGTGCCGCCGTGGACCGAAATGATTTCTGCTTTTCCGACGGCACACACAGAATCGCCTCCGAGATACAGATACATTTCGCTGCCGCCGCTGCTTGGCGCTCCAATAATAATTTCATAATTATGGGTTATCCGGCAAGTGGCATTCGTAAATAATAAAAACTAAGAGGGAAAAAACTACGATTCGCGGCAAAATATAAAACCAAAAAGCTGGGCACTGGGGACTGGAGATTCGGAGTTTGGTTGGGCTGCAGCGTGGCCGAGATTGATTGTCGCTAATGGGCGTGCGGTTCCAGCGAAAAGCCCTCTTCGCCGAGGTTTCTGGGCTGTCTGGGTTGCCCGGACCAGAGTCCCTGTAATTGTTTTAATTGCCCTCTTGCGGGTCGCGCCGGAGCTGCGAAAGTAGACCAGGCGGCATTAGAAAGATCGGCGGCTGAATCTTGAACCGGGCCAATTAAATGTGACCTTGCATGGCCAACCCCTCATCCAACTCAGCCCCCTCGATTATCTAACGGTGGAGCCTTTTAGCTCGTGCTGCGAACGCGCCATTCTCCTGGCCATCATCTCGAGCCACCAGGATGGGGATCTGGGGTTGGGGGCCTTGTCGGCGCGGCTCTCATCACGCCGTGATTCGCCCGATGATGGATTGCGTTCACTTTTGATGGATCTGCCACTTTCAGCTCGAAACTTAATGCTCACGTCCGAGAGGCGCTGCCTAATTGCCCAGGCCGTCCCGAGATCGCGGGGTCCCGATCCCCCAAACACCCCGCGATCATTTCCATTTCCGTTAAGGCCGCTGGCCAAAAGTCTTGGTCCAACTTTCGCTTTTGCCGCGGTCCCCTCAGATTTTTCCTTGCAGTTCGGCTGCCGACGGCCTCTAACATCCTGTCCAGTCTCTGACCAGGAGGCGCATCCTTCGACTGGGCAGCATAATTGGCGTCTGGAGGCGGGACCACGGGACCGCGGGTCCAGGGCTTGTGTCCAACATGTGCCGGGCACATTCTATTCGAAAGAAAGCTTAGAACTGGAAGGCGTGTTTGGCTTAAAAAGCCGCAAAGGAACGAACCCTTTGAGAAGGGACCACAAAGCGCTGTGGGGCATTCAGAACTCTTTGGAGACCTCGACTAACGGTATCCCTTCTTAGACATTTGTTTAATTGCATGTTTCAGAACAACTTCGGAGGAATTTAAACATGCCACGCAACATGTGAATCATAGTGGCTGGCCGATAAAAACTAACCAACTCTATCGCTCCATTAGGGGAAAGGTGTAAATGTCTGTTAAATGCCCAAAACAATTTTCACCCTCATTCACTAATTGAAGCCCACTATCATAATGACTCCAAGCTGAGGCAGATCCATTAACTTAAGTTGAGCCAAAATTCATCAATGAATTTCAAACTGCTCTTTTTATAGCCGGTACTATTAGTTAAACTTTACATGGCTTTTGTAGATATTTCTTGTTTTAATAGTATAATTAAGAATCCGAATGGGTAAAGTGTAAATTTTTTAGAAAACCAGAAGCTATTTTGTTTGTTAAACCAGAAATACAAGAGTTCAATGGATGATATGGGAAATAATCTGTCAATGCAGGCATTCTCTTTGTTTTCTTTACAACAAGTCGTATTAACTACTTTTTTGCAATTCATTTGTGATAACAAACAATTTAGAGAGGTTCTTATGCTTGGGTTTTGACACCCTTTTTATGCTTTGCTGTAACTGAAATAGGTGGCCTGTAGCTTTTAAACAGCTCCATCTCATTCACCCCATTCACTGTTTTCCCCAAGCGGATTTTACGCACTCGAAAACCACGAAATCCGCAGACCCAATCCACGACCCGCGGCCAATTTCGCGTTCTCGACTCTCCGTCGGGCTTTGTCTTTTAAAGCCATTGACAAATGATTGGCAACGAGCAGGGAAGTGCGGAATGGGACGGCGGCAAAAACTCATCAATTAAAAGTGCTAATGGCTATCATAATGATATGTTAATATCACTCGCAGCTATGGCCATTCTGCTTTTGTTTTTGCGCTCTGGCTAACTGCGTTTTAGTTCAGTTAGCCCGGCCGAAAGAAAAGAACCGCAGAAAAAGGTAACACACAGCGGAACTCTAAGCCAGAAAGAATGTTGTTGCATGATTAATTATGCCTTGGCGACTTTTTGGCGGTCTCTCAACGGACGCAGTCAAAACATATTTCCCAGCTTGCTTCATTAGCGCATTTCTTCCTTGGTGGCAAAAAGCAGAGGGTCTAGAATGGCCCGCCGCTCTTGATATATGTCAAATTAATTAAGTTTTCTGGCACAACCGTTCCGAGGGGTCAACGGAGCAGGTGAGCGCGACTCGGCCAAGTTCGGGGCATCTGCCAGATAGCCACATAGCCAGATACTTCCCAAGCTCCAACGAGCCTGGCCCTGATTTATAAGTTCAATCAAACTCATGAATATGCACATCAAGAGCAGGCAGAGCCCGCGGCCCTAGGATAGCTGATTTATGGCCTGGATTGGGATTGGGATCGGGATCAGGATCGGGCGAAGGGCCAGATCCAGAAACACTGAGAGATACATATGCGAGTATGCAAAGACTGCGGATCGGCGGGCACATTTTTCTCCATTGCCAGATTGATACGTGCTGGAATGCTCGGTGCCCGGTCATAATTCTCTCCGCGCCCGTCACAGGTGATATATGCGTCTGCCCGGATCAGGGGTCGTCTTCGTGCGTAGGCCTAATGATTGGTTTGCGCGCGATCGGGGTTAAGAATTATGGGTGAACTCCGAGGCGGATGTAGTGCATCATCCGTAGGCGGCCATAATGATAGGTCAGCTGGGCGCTGGAGAGCGTCAGCTTAGATTTAGCATTTTAATTGTTTGCGCTTATTTCGGGAGTCCAAATTTATGCATCCGTCGGAGGGATCCGTTCCCAGCAAACCGCGAACATCCTTCTTTGCGGCAGACAGCGGACAGGACACCCAGGATGGGTGGGCTTTCGCCAGGACACCGGAGTGCCAGGCGTTGCGTGCCAGGAGCCCATCACTGAAATTGCCAGCCAATTGTAATGCAAAGTTCTCCATTCCGACTTGCAACGCCAACGCAGCTCGCCCTGGGCCAATTTCTAATTTAACTTCTTTCTGCGGCTTGATATTTGGCCAAAAGTTCGCCCGCTGTTGTGGGCCGACTGCCACCATGGCGGAGCTGGGTAACAAGTTTGGAAAATTTGCGTTTCCGGCATTTGCAAATTTACAATTCGCGCCTTGCATTTTGACAGAGATGCATGCCCCTTGCGATCGAGGCGTCGAGGTTAAAGTTGGTCGACCAGTGATGTGCAATGCAATAATGCAATAAATAAAATACCTAACTACTTTTTAGTTTTCGCAAACAACTCCTTTTAAAAAATGCAAAACAACGGAAAAAATCAGCTCGATTTTTTGATTCTTTGATCAAAGCCCTTAGAAATAATGGTCAGATCTTGGAATGTCATACCTCGTTTGATTCGGTACAAAATTTCCAATCCATTGGTATTCTCAGCTAAACATTTTTATTTTGGGCCAGTTTTCGCCAAAAATTATAGTTACCCCTTATAAATAATGCGAAAATCGGCTAAAAAAATTTTTTTTTTCAAATCAACCTGGAATCAATCTTAAGGACCTCAGCTGCACAAAAAAGACATTATTTTGGCTTTGCGTCGTATTTTTGGTAAACTAGAACAAGTTCCGCAAGTTTCGGTTTCTTGATCAAAACCCTGCAAAACTGTAGTCAAATGTTGGAATGTCATGGATTCGTTATAAAATTTTGAATTGATGGGCATTTTCAGCTGAAAAAGTATTCGTTTTACGAAAATCGGGAAAAAAAATAAAATGTTCGAAAAGTGAATGGGATTTATATTTCAGGGGCTTAGCTGCACAAAACAGTCTGTGTATCAGCCTTAAGTCTTATTCTAATATGAAAAAACTCTAAAACTACAAGTAAGTTTTGCATGTACATCAAAATAAACTCCGAACCGGAATTCTTAATGTAACTTAAGGTCAGACCAAAATCACCACATTTGGGAAGTCCATGTGGCTCATCTCTGGTGGGTTGTAGGCGGTGTTTTAGTGTTTTGTTTTTTTGGTGTTTTCGGGACCTGTCCGCGGTTGACTGACTGTATGCTCCGTTGGTTGGCCGCGCGACTGCTGTTTCGAGGGGGTTTTTGGGGGGTGGTTGGCCGTTGGTGAGGGCCCAGCTAACCCGTTATGTAAACGTCTTTGCGCGCCTTCATTTTGTGGTTTCAGCCACTGGATTTTTTTGTTTTCCCCGAGCAAATGTTTATGGGCTGTGGGCTAACTTCCTTTTAACATGCAACAATTTATGCCGCCGTGGCTCAAATTGCATGCGTCTGTGACCCCAAACCAGGCGCAACTCGCCGCCTCGTGCGCCTCAGCCCAAAAGTAGGACGACGGGCGCCATTCCGCCCCGAATTTCGCACTCGAACGGCGAGCGGAAATGCTGACAGCTCTTGGCATTGCAGCTGCCCCACGGAATCGCAACGGGGCAGGCCAATACAACTGATTTTCTCGTTAGACGGGCTGATCTGGCTGATCGGCGATCGTAACCCCGCGACAAGATCAACCGCTTTTTGCTCCAGTCCCGCTCCCATATAAATCATAAGCCCGGCCGAGCCAAACAAAACGAAACGTCAAATTAAAATGCAAATTTAATTGATGTATCGGCCAACTAGTTTCCAGACTGTGTGCATTAGAGACACCGAGAGACCGATCATTAGATGCAAAAAGCCGAGACTTAAGCTAAAGTGCACCACACACCAGACCCCGTGCAGCGGAAATTATACCAGCGAGTGCAATCTGGTTGCAGTTTGCAATTTGAAATGCTTCGGCTAATTACACGCATTTCGCATGTGGCCGAAAGGAGCGGCCCACAGCCCATGCCCATGCCCATCCAGAAGTCCAGGATACGAATGGGTGCTCCTCGCCCATTAAGTAATAGTTGCGGACCCCTGCTAATATATACGGCCCGGAGTTGCAGTTGAAGTGCGCCAAGGTGGCTCAGGCATCAAAGGCAGCCAAACGACAACTGTAAACTGCTCGGATGACAGTACCATTATCCAGGGCTTGTCATTTGCAGTTCTCCACTCGCATCTTCGAGATACTTCTGCTAATAGCGAGTGCTGCCGATTGCAGTGATTGGGAGGCACAGATTGAATTGTGGCACGTGTTCTTTATTCAATGTTGATGAGACTTATTAATACTTTCATCCTTTTCCTCTTTTTTTGAAAGATTGGTGGAATGCCTTATCACCAACCAAAAAGCCTTAAAATTAGCGATTCAAACATAAAAAATAAAAGGAAAAGCTTGCCGTAGTTAAAGTCAGATTTCATGTACCCAATACAATTTATACATTAAGATATGAAAATGCTCTATATTATTTGATCTGTCTTTACTTATCCACGTTTTCTACTTAATGTCCCACAAAGTTAGTCTTACCTTAAACATAGATAAATTATATCAGTACTAAGGAAAACTATTTAATTGAATTGTATAAATTTAAATTTCCAACCATATTTGGTTTCATTTATACTGTTTTCCTGTTTTTCTTTGAAAGATGGTCTTGTGAGGAACCTACTATGAAACACCCATCCGGACGGCCCCTTCCCGCAACTGCCATTCGGCAGTCAAAGTTCAAGCAGAAAAGTCGAAAGGTGTCGGTGTCTCTCAATGTCAAGCGAGGGGGAGGAGGAGGAGGTGGAGGAGGAGCGGGCAGGGAGTCCAGAGACAAAGGCCACGGCGATTTCAAGACAAACATTGATCGATGCGAACCGAGAAGACGGAGTGCAGAATGCGGAATGGAGAATGCAGATGCGGCACATCCATCTGACAGATACCACAGATACTCCGAACTCCGCAAAGCGATGTATCTGTCTGTCCATCTATCTGTCTGTGTGTTCTTGAAAAACTCCAAATTGGCCGGGCTGCTGTTGCTTTAAGCTTTGCATGCGAGTGGCTCTGAACCGCTGCAGCTGCAGAAAGCCAGAGATTGGGAGACCCAGAGCCACATTGAGGGCCGCAGACGGAAAAAATGGAAAGAACGGATAAAATGGCTGCCAAAGCCATGGACCCAAACTCAAACTCAAACTCAGGCCCCAGCCCCAGTCGAGGCAGCCATGGATGCGATCTGGTCCTGTCCTGCTTATTTTTCATCTTATTTTCTTATTTCCAGGCAGTGCCGCCTGCCCCTCGTTGTGCTTTATCGTCTGCTGGAAATCTGCGCACGTTTTGGCCGGGTTATTATGCGCGCCTTGGTTGGTTTGGCTGGCTTGGTTGGCTTGGTTGGCTTTTTTGGCGGGGGGCAGCCCTTGAAGACCGAAAAAGCAGTGGGGCTTCTCCTCCATCTTTACTGCAGTTGGTGAGCTTCACGAGAAATCTTGCACTCCCCCCCGAATCTGGGGTCTCGCATTCGCATTCGTATTCGTAGCCCCCACCACCGGCAAGCTGTCAGCCACTTGGCAGCGTGTTTGTTAACATATAGTATTTTGAAGGCGTGGGAGCCGCAATGCAGCCGAGGTTCGGGCCAAGACCCAGACTCTGGCCGAGACGAAGAGGTGGGGGAGGGGAGAAGAAGAGGGCCAGAAGGGGAAAACGTTTTAAAGTTTCTGCCTTTGTCTGCGGCAAACGCCATTTTTCCCCTTGACTTCGTTTGCTCTTGGCCAGAGAACCTCAGACCCAGACCGAGACTCTAGTTTCTAAGCTTGGCTGGCTGGCCATGTTATTTGTCAATGCATGACAATTTTATTGGCTTATTTCTGTGGCCCTGTTGCCGCTCTTTCCGCTTTCCGCATTTCGCTTAACCCTTCCTGCGGCTTTGATGGACGTTTTGCGGTCTGCAGACACTTTAATTTGGGCATGGCCCCGGCCAATCCGCCATCCTGCGTGCACAGTCCTAGGGTTTCGGGCTGGGTCTTTAGGTTTTGGGTTCGGGCACGAAGTAAATCACATCACGACAAGCCCCAGCCAGCGATTCCGATCCAATCGGATCCAATACGATACGATCCGCTGCAGTTCCATTTCCATCGAAGCCGCTTTGCATGGGCTAATTACGGAGCTTGATTTGTGTTGCCGATATTTTCGGCCATTTGGCGTTAAGCGGAAAATCATGATCCACGGGGTGTTGGAAAATTCAGGGAAAATCACCAGGGAGAAGTTTTAACCCACTGAATTGTAGATCTATCTTTAAGTTTTAAATTCTAGAAAATCATTTTACTGTCAGTTTTAAAATGAAAATATTACTGACACATATATGTTCATTTGTTAGCTCTCTATGTAATCATAAATACATTGAATTACTCTGGATTATAATGTAAGCTGTATTGTTATCCCATTTCAAACTAAGAATTCTTCGGAAACTTCAAATCAGGATTTTCCCTTACATTCTAATAGCTTAAAAGAGGGAACAAATAAATTTTATTTATCAAGACTTGCAAAAAATATGCCTATATTATTTAATGGTTTTGTTCCTACTTCTTGGTCTATAAGTTTTAGAGGGTTAACTGCTGTGGAGATGACGTTGGCGTCTTCGATTGCCGCAATCGCTCAAGGAAAGAAATCACACGGAATCGTGCCAGGTTTTCCGCGGCCCCCAGTCCACCCGCTTTTCCGAGGAACTCCCCCTACTTTATTTTTCACTTTCGGTTAGCTAACTAAGGCCAGAACTCTTTGGCCCGGTTGGTCGCTCGTCGGACTCGTTTCCTTCTATCCACCGTACTGGCCACATCCACATCCACATCCACAGTATACAATGCCTGAGGTTGCAATTCAATTTGCCTTTGTGGCAGTTGCCGTCGCCATTTGCCGTTGATTCTCGTGGCATGTATTTTGCATATTGACGCGCGGCATTTTGTAAGGCAACATTTCACATTGCAATTGGCTTCGACAGCCCAGAGTCGCAGCCACGTTTCGTGCCAAGATAACCAACTACCACATAGCTCACCGCACATGGAGCTCCTTTGGCAAATGTGAAAAATAAAAAATACCTCACGACATCTCGACAAGCCGCAGCTGTGAGTCATGCAAAGTCCCGCCACGAAACACGACCAAGTGAGTCCGCAAATCAACGCCAACACTCGGGCGATAAAACCCATCGTATAGCTTTACCCACAAGTATCTGGATGTATGCATGGCTATATGGCTATATGGCTATATGGCTATAGATCTGGCTGTGCCACTCCAAAGGCAGCAAATAATAACAATAACAATAACAATAACCGCTTCTGACATTTTTATTGAGTGTCTGTTTGATGAGTTGTTCGCCACGACAGGTTTCGGTTTCAGTTTCGATTCTAGACTCAATTCCTAGAGCCCCCAGCGCAACCGAGATGGTCAAAGCGTGTTGATATAATCATAAGCCAGTGCGATATGCATGGAATGACAGAGCCCGGGGCGACTTTTGTTCATTACACATGTCATAATCAGGGGTATTCTAAATTATTCGATTGCTAAATTGTTTTAAGCACTGCCAATGAATTTAATTTGAATTGGGGGTCATGTATTTGGATAACTTTTCAATGTGTATTACTATCCCTAACTTAGAAGACGCAAATGATACCTTTAACAAATGGCTTAAAACTATAATATCCATATTGAACTAAATACTTACCTTTTATTTTTCAAAAGACTACTATTGGAGGGCTAAAGTCGCTCAATAATTATTATAACCTTAATCCTAAAACATCAATCGACCAAAAACATTGGAAATGTATTTGTTGATTTGATTGAAATCGTTAAATATCTATATTTACTATAAGTAATTATAACTTTACCTGGCCTGTCTGAGAGGTTACAGAATATACGCCAATCAACAATAGTGCGTTGGGCTTACTTCATAAATAAAACCGGGAAATTGCACTTATGACTCTCACAATAATTACACATCATGTAGATATTAAAAACGGCAGCTTGTCTTGTTGAACAACCTTCGGTCGGGGCCCACCTACAATCGCTGGGTTCCTTGCAAATTGCCGATCTACTTACTCGGCTGGGAGTTTTATTGGCGCACGGACCGAGTGGAGGGCAGTCCCCGATTCCCTCGAATCAATAACCATCCATCACTTGGTATGGGCAGGGATGTGGATCCTCATGATCGGGATGCAGAACGCTGCAAATTTCTTCATTGGTCGCTCCCCAACCCTTTTGGGTGCCTCGAACGCCTCGTGGTATTCCGTGGATACGTTTTTGATAGGACTTTTGATTTATTACAAATTGAAGTTGATTTTAATCGAGTGTTTGCCAAAGTCCGCACGCTCCACCTCCACCTCCACGTCCTCTAGCTCGGAGTGGACCTGGACATGGACCTGGACTGGGGCTGATTGATGAGTCGAGCAGCTGTCGAGCGCGTTTGAAATTTATGACAAAATATATGAGCCGCACTTTATCAGCTCGCGGTGATCGCGGCACGCCGCGAATATTAATTGGAGCTGGGCTGTAGGAAAGTGTTTTCCATTTAAATTGAATGTGGAATCTGGAGCGGTCCCCGTGCCGGGATGCCTTCCTTCGAGGGCATTGCATTATTTTATTATAATGTGATTATTTATGCTCCGGCCGAGACTGATGTTTGACACCCCGACGATCGCTGTGGTCGCATGCAACGAATTGATTTCAAAATTACAGTAATTTTCACAATTTTCTAATTATTTAATCGATTATTGATTTTTGATGT
The DNA here is from genome assembly GCA_018153305.1 of Drosophila kurseongensis. Classification (NCBI taxonomy): domain Eukaryota; kingdom Metazoa; phylum Arthropoda; class Insecta; order Diptera; family Drosophilidae; genus Drosophila; species Drosophila kurseongensis. Next base: position 25,582,096 of record JAECXX010000004.1, read on the forward strand.
GCGCTAAGTGGCTCACTTAGTGCGTGAGAAATTGATGTGCGGAATCGTTTTGTTGCGCCTTCGCCTGATCTCCATGAGGTGTTGATTTGCGAAGCTGCAGGTGAAGATTGCGGATGAATGGAACCGGTGTGTGGCGGTGTGTCGCGGTGTGGGTGTAGCCAATGGAATGCCAAGAGGTCACCGCTGGCTAATGACTCAATTGGGTCTGGTCGAAAGAAAGAGTATCCCGGCCCACGCAGAGCTGAGATACTCTCTCTCTTTTCTGATTCACCCGTCAGACATTCCCCTCCGAAACGAGCCTACGAAATTGATGGCAATTGGGAGGAAAGTGAAATCCGACTCAAATTTGGCGCCAAGTGCCAATTGAGGTGGTCTGCCGACCAGTACCAGTTCGAAACCAATTTGAATGTCTTTCCCTTTCCCATTGCCCCTTTCGCTGCCACGCTCTATTGGTGTTACAAATTTCGGCCGAACCCGCAATTGAGGACTCGTTCCTGTCGTGCGTCCAGTTGCAGCTCCTTCTCCTCCTGCAAACCGCTTAAGATCGAATAAGATATAATGATAATGCTCTGCCGACGATGACGATCGTAATGAGCTGCAATTGTTGCGCTTTGGAGTGTGCCACACCACACGACCCCGCAGCTCCTCCTTGCAACTGGGGACGGGGGACTGGGAACTCGGGACTCTGATTACACTTAAGTGGAGTGGCCAATGTGATTGGGATTCTGGCCGGGTTTTTGTAGTGCTCCGCAAAGTGGGCTGTGGTCGTGGGCCCGCCGCAGTGGCTGATCTTGAAGATCGCTTTACGGTCTTCGGGTTTCTGGTTTGTGTCGATTTGGCGCAATCATTTCATGGTTAACTTTTGCATACGCATCCCGCCGGACCCACAGACCAAAGTCGAGCCATGAAATTGCTGAAATTATTGCGGTACAAACTGTCACAGCGAAGCCATCAGCGAATCGAATCCAATCGGCTCGTCTTGGTCTTTGACTCATTAGAATGTCAACGAAATTTCGCTGACGACGATTTAGTAAATTGGCTTGACTTGGTTCGGATTGTCGGCTTTATGCATATGGATATGGATTCGAGTCGGACATCGGGCATTGGACATTGGTGGCCATAATTACTCTGGCCATTCGCGGATTCGGACGACTGCTGGACAGGTGTCCCCGCTCTGCGGTATCTTGAATAATTCAGGCTGCTTGACATAACACTGGCAGGGGATCTGCGACCTGGTGCTGCTTTTCCCGTATCACGACAGTGCGTAGTCCATAAGGATTCGAATTCAATTTGCTTAAATTATTGAAACAATTGCGATTGTGTGTGTCTGCCGTCTCATCCCCTTCCCCATCCCCATCCCCAAACCCCATCTCTTTCAATCGACGGCAGAACCCTTCAAGGATTTCATAATACGGGGAAGTCATAAACTTGTTCAAATATTGACGCCCAATTATGGCAATTTGCATTGTCCCGTTCCGCATTGCTTATGGATAATTTTCATAATAAAAGTCATGTGCAACCTGCTTCGGTTCCCCTTCCAGTTTCTGATACCAGGAAATACCAGGTATTGCCCTTAGCTTTGGCTCTAGGAAAGTGCCTTCGTTTGATATTCCATTCCGCTTTATGTCTCGCCGATATTATTAGTTTGAAAGGTTTTTGCCGTTAAATGTAATGGCCAAAATCGGGGAACAAAGTTAAAAAAGAAATAGTTCGCTTAGGAAAGTCATGGCAGCGAAAATGACACTCACTATCTTGTCCGTAAATGTTAAACACTGTGTTCTCTAAAATCAGTGGTATCTATCAAAGTGAATTTTAATGCAGAAAAGATTTATTTTTATGAATACAAATGTTTTTAAGATTTGGAATATTTGGTTAGTGCACTTGTGTGTTACTGCTGAAAGATACCTCAGCAATCCGCACAAACTTATATGTATTTCCAAAGGGCACAATTGTTTTTCAATAAATTTAGTATGCTTATGGTATGGCCCTTTCAGATCGATAACAGGTATGGCTTCTTTGTCCAAGTAACACTCAGCTTCAAGGAATTAAAAAACAAGATTACTCCTCTGGATCAATGCTGTCTTTAGATAAACTTGATTTTAAAAACTGATAAGCCCGGAAAGGAAATTTTGTTCAACCCTTACTAATTCTTAGGTAATTTGTCAAGTTCGGTCGTAGTTAACATTTTATAACACTCAATCCGCTGTCTCTCTCATTTTGATTAAAGTAAAAGTAAATATCCAGAAAATTCCTTAATAATAAAAAAAAATATTTGGCTCCTTTCTCAAATAAATATTAAAGTAAATGTATTCAATTAATAATTAATATAACATTTTAAAAGCATAAACAACGAATGGCTTAGCAAAGACACACACCAGGACCGCACTAAAAGTAAAAGCGTAAATGCGTTCAATCGCAGGCGCCACCTATGGTTCAGAATATCCTTTTTGGAAAAAAGAATTTATTTACTTGCGCCTCCATTAATGTTTCATGTGGTTCAAATAAGGTTTTTTTCTTGTTACAAAATATTTAAAAATATATAAAAAATTCATGAGGTAAGGCAATATCCTCCCCATTGTTTTCGGGTTTAATTGTTGAGTTCAATTGCCTGCAACTTTAATACGAATTCGAGCACCGCAATTGCCCGTCGATTGGCAAACTGGCGACACTTTATGCGACTAATAAATTAATTATGCGCTTTAATTGATGCCCCACAGCGGCGGCAAGAGCGCGACTCTGCCTTTTGGCGTGTGAACAAATTAGCTGGTCAGTCAGTCGGCCACCTGAAGGAGCGGAGGAGCGACTTGAATTTAGTCAGGTGTTGGGGCAAAAACAGAGTCATTAGTGCCGCGCTGGGCGGGATCGGGATGGGGCTGCCCCGCCGGCATGCAATCCCAGTTCTTTCAGCCGCCGAACTATGTGACATTTTTCAAATGCTGCCGCCGGAGGAACAAAGAAAGAGTACGGTTACAGCTGGCCTTGTGCGTTTCCCCGCCTCCCCGTTTCCTCACCTCCTCCCCTCAAGAAACGTGCCGCAATGCCGACGCATCAGCGTTGGAGTCAATTGCAGTGCCAGTCAAAGTTGCAACTACACTTGTAAAAAAGTACCCAGCAATTAAGAAATTCGCCAAAGGAATGGCAAGCAAATCCATTAGGTTAAATAGCTTGCTCTTAGTTGTTCTGCGAATATCATTGAATTAAATATTAATAAATGATCTTCTCAAACTAAGTTTATTTGTGTTTGTTAAACTGTTCAATTTCATTACTGCTACTTGTCTTCCTTTAATAGATATTTCTTAAATTTTTCTTAAAGATTAAGTTAACAATGTCACTTTTTACAAACCTAGTTCGCATACTATACCAAAATCATACCCTTATATCCTAGTTAATGTGATATTTTTTATGAGTGATTGCAACTAGCTGCAGCTATTCGGCACTGGGTTGTCAATGGTGTCACAATGCCGGCTGAAAGCCAATCCGCGTCCCAGCGATGAGATGGTCGGGATGATCGGCCGTGTTCTGGCGGCTCCACCGCATGTACTCACGCCTGTCGAAAGCTATTTGGCCAGCATTCATTCAAGCCGGCCTCCAGCTGGATCGATCCTCGAGGCGCGGCCAGCCATTCACGGGACTGGACGGGACGGTACTGGACTGCCGGGAACCTGTATCTTCCCCAGCTGCCGCTCAACTTCAAATCCCAATCAAACGTCGCTGTCGAGGGGAATGGTGAGAATTTCCTTTGAGCCCGGCGGACGGCGTTTTGTTAACAACAAACAAGTGGAATGCAAACTTTCAGTTGCAGCAAAGGAAAACAGAAATAAAAGGGGTGGGGAGGGGAAAAAATAAAATAATTTCGGGCCAGTCAGGCAAGTCGCAGAAGTCGAAGAGCCGAAGAGCTGAAGAGTCGAAGAAGTCGGGCTAGCCGCGTTGACATCTCATCTCTGGACCTGGCGGCAGCACTTCAAAGCCTCAAATGCGAATGCGAACGCGGACGATTCCCGCTGGCGTTTCTCTGTGCCGCGGCACGATAAGAATTTCTCGTGCCTCCGCGGTTTGTTAGCGGTTCCTCAGTTCCTCAGTTCCTCAGTTCCTCGGTTGCCCAGTTCTCGACTCTCAGTTCCTGGCCAGTTATTCGATCTGACGAACTGCTGACCAAACTGCCAAGAGTTTTCCTCGTGGGTCAGGCTGCAGGTTTATTAACCTTTTCGGCGACAAACACATTGGGCCACCAGATTCCGGGCTCTAGGGTCCACTGCCTATCGGCCAACTGCATCTGGGTCTGGGCTCTGACCGAGTTCCACTTTGTATCTTTTATCTCCTATCTGGTTCGGCCTCCGCAATTAGACACAATGGCTGCGCTTAGCCACTAAGCCCGCTTTCCTATCGCAGCGGATATGTTTAGGAGCTATTTGAATATTATTAGCGGCAGATAATTACAGGCACGCACTCCCACACAAAACAGTGGGTCAGGCGATGCGAAACGTCAGGCGGCAGATGAGAGGAAAAGGACCAAGGGGAGGGGTGCAGCAGAGACACGGACATGGAAACGGGTCGCTCCTCGGGACTGGACCTTTGTTTATCCGCCGCCAGGCACAGTGGTCGAAGGCCCGATTAAATCTATTCGGAACAGGAAAAGTGTAGGGGCGGGGAGAGATGCCTACTCTAGATTGCATCGGATTGCATTTACCGAATTGCTCGAGTGAACGGTCGCTTGATTGAACCGGAAAAGAGGAGGTTTCCTTGACACACCAGATGAATTTTCGTACATTACCAATTTTATTTTTGTCATGAAAAAATGTATATTCCTATTAGGGTCATTTATGGAATTTTAGGTAAACTAATTAACTTAAAATTAAAGTAAACAAGAGAGAACGCTATAGTCGGGTGCCCCGACTATCAGATACCCGTTACACAGGTAAAGGGAGTGCGAGGGAGATGGAGATAGAAACTTTGATCACGCATAACTTTTTAACGAATGGTCCGATTTGAAAAATTTCTTCTACATTTCGATAGGTATTGATAAACACAATAAAACTGCATTTTTACTTTTCCGAAATATTTTCCGAAATCGTATATAAGCGATTGTGGGCGTTAAAGGGGGCGTGGCACCTTTTTGAAACAAACTTGCGCTGCGTAGGAACTCCTAGAATCTGCATGCAAAATGCCAATCTTCTAGCTTTTATAGTTTCAGAGATCTCAGCGTTCATACGGACAGACAGACAGACGGACAGACAGACGGACAGACGGACAGACGGACAGACGGACATGGCTAGATCGACTCGGCTAGTGATCCTGAACAAGAATATATATACTTTATAGGGTCGGAAACGCTTCCTTCTACCTGTTACATACTCTTGCACGAATACAATATACCCTTTTACTCTACGAGTAACGGGTATAAATATGAATATGTGCGTTTATTTCACGTGTATCCTTAATCATTTTCAAATAACATGTATCAACTATCGATCTATTTGAAGCTATTAACTTTCCAAATCTTTTAAATATCAATAAATATAATAATAAAATACTTTTAAAAGGATATTTCTTCTGAATTTGTACAGCACTAGAAGATTTATAAATTATCGGATGCGTTGTATAGTTTAACACAATTAAATATTTGTATAGAATATGTTTTTTAGCCTTGAAAAGTTACATTTATTTTGAAAAGCCATTGAATTCCCACGGCCGAGTGCCACTGTGGCCTGCTGCTGCGGGAGTTCTCTGTTTTCGAATATTTTGTGTTTCCTTTTTTGGTCTATGGAAACCTACACTCACGCAGGTAATTATAATAATTATCTGGAAGGATGCATGAATGAGCAGGGCATGGGCAGGGGAAGGGCAGGGGCGGGCGCAGGTCCTGCGGCCTCCGGTCGTCCATCTTGTGCTCGGGCGTCCAGCCCAGCCGGCCTTCGGGGGCGTGGCCGAGTGCAGCAACCGCCAGAACAACTACAAAGAGCCAGCCAAATGTGACTTCGCAACTGACACTAATTACACGGAGGCGGCGGCGACGTCGGTGGCACCGAGTTCCTGCTCATCCGCTCGTCCGCTCGTCCTGACGCGCATCCTCGTCCTTGTCCGCTCATCCGGTAGGAGGCAACCTGTGCCGCCAACTAATTGCACCTCCACCTCCTCCTCCGCAGGAGTTATGTGGGCATCCTTTAAAGTCGCACCGTCGGACTAACTTCAAAATCAGCCAGGACCCATCCTGCCTCGCTGCGCACGTGCTGCAGATTACACGTTTCAATGACTTTTGGCGGCGGCGGAATAAAAGGAATTACAAATGTCTTGCCGGGGCACCACCCCCTTCAAGCGCCCAGGAACTGAACTTCAAATGCCCGACTGCTGTTTCAATTTGTTGCCCATTGTTGGTAGTTGGTCGCTTAATTAAGTTGACGCCGCAATCAAATCAAATAAAAATCAAAATCGCACGCATATGCCGCGCGCCGCGGGTGCGAGGAGAGCGGCGATAGGGCCACCCCAGGAGCAGGACCACCGCCTCAGGAGCGAGCGAGATGGCGGGCGTGGCCCAAGGACCTTCGGCATATGCTCCTGCTGATTCCCTTTTCGCTCGCTGCTCTGCTCGATGATGCTGCCCTTGTGTTCCTGCAATCAGCAATTTCTCTTCGGAGGAAAGGAAACGAGGGGGCGGTGGGTGGTCGGTGGTGGGTGGTGACTGGGGGAGGTGGGCGCACGCGTGTGGTCTGCTAATTCGCTTTAAAGCTTTTCAGGGTCGCTGGCTGGATGTCGCCGCGATAATGCGTCTTTGTGGACACACACACAGCATCATCAATGACATCGTTAAGTAATTCATTCAATTGATCCGCTCACTCGCACTTTATGCGAGCTATGTTTTCGCAATAATGGTTGTATTGTTCAAGGCAGATTGGTTTTAGATACATTTATTATGTTCCTCAGCTCCAGAAAAAAATGACATTGTTATTAGAGACATAATCCTTAAATTATAGGGTAGTGGATAAATCAAACGATAAAATGATATTTGAGACGTTTCCCGTTGTTTTCCAATTCATTTAAAGTTTTGATCAGTTAGTAAGTGCTTATAAATATTTTAAATTTATAATAGTTTAACAGGATACCAATATTATCTATGGTGTAATTGAATCATAGTTTGTTTTGTTGTTTTACCAAATAGCTTTTGAAATTAATAGATATTATATTAACAACTCGCAGTTGAGTTTGATTTGGTTGAAAATCCTATTGAAGACAAAAAATGCAGCCATATCGTTTTAAACTTGGAAATTAGTAATTGAAAAACAATCCTTTTTATGACTTTAAAACCTTGTTTTTATTTAAACACAATTAAACATAACTCCATTACATAGCCTTGTATGTTCTGCCATTAACCAAAGGCTGTAACCTCTCGAAATACGATCGCTAATCATCGCATTTGGTCTGGCATAATAACCAAATTTACAAATTAGAGAGCCCACTACGAATCAGACATGGAAATGGTAAAAATATTGGACATATGGGCCGGGACACACACACACACACCCCATTCGAGCTCCTCCTCCAAGCCAAATGCTAATTTGAGTGCTCCACATTTTCCGAGGAGGGTGGCTGCGGGGGAGCCGAAATTTGGATTTGTAATTGGAATCAACGGACGGGTGATTGGATGATGGACTCAACAGGACAGTGTCAGCTCCCAAGGGTCTCGGGTGATTGGGGATGTTGGAATTTGGATGGTGGCCGGGCCTATAAGTAGGCTAGCATTGCCATTGATTTTAAAGGATCTCGCTGCACCCGAATCCATGCAAATTGGATGGATGTGTGGGTGGGTGGGCGTTTGGCATATGTAGGGGGAGGAGCTGATGGAATCGGACAAACGGATGCGTAATGTCGCCACTGTAAATGAATGAGTCGAACTCTACTCCGTGAGTGTGTGGTGTGCGTGCATTGAATGCGGCTTGTTTTACACTCGAACGCATTTGAATACGTTGCTAATGGGATTTTGATGATGACAATGTTGCCGTCTGTCCCTCCCCGACTTCGACTCGGTGTACTTTCTGTTTTCTGTGTTCTGTTCTCTGTCGAAATGTCGCTTCAAAAAGGAGTCCCATCCTTTGGGATCCGTGGAGAAACTTTAACCGCACTGGAGTGCCTCAACTTGTTCTTAAACAGTTTGAATGGCCGTCCGACCGGCATTATGTCGCTCTAATGCGTACAAGTACATAATGGCGAGTACACACACAGACACCCACAGCCGGAGCAACCCCTTCCCAGCCTGCCCATCCAATTACCACCCCGCAACATGGCTTTCGACCCAGGGCCGGATGACGACAGCAGTCCAACAACACGGCCACGTCAAGCAGCGGCAACATAATGTGCCATTCACTTCCGTTCCGGCGGAGGTCCCCAAAGAACGGCAAAAGATTCAACGGGCCACCTCCTCCCCCTCCTCCTTGTTCCGCCCCTGCAAAGGTCCTTTTTTGCCAGGACACCTACACAGGCGCACAGACAGGCGGACTACATAAGCAAACGCCTGTTCCTGTCACCGCTCCCGGAAAACCGCTCCTGCGTCCACCGCTGCCACATTTGCGGTTACGTTTTCATGCCAGTGCGCGCCATTGCCACACAGACACACACGCACACCGGCGCAGGAATTACAGGAGCCACCCCTCGTCCTCACCACTCCTAACCCCTGACCCCTGACCTCCCACTCCCAATCCCGCTGTTTACTTTTTACAGGTTGCGGCTGACGTCGCTCGCTGCGCGGTGGTTGGTTTCCCTCCGAGGGGTAGCCCTGTACAGTGGACACCCTTCCCGTGCTCCGCGAACGGTTTTCCATGTTTTAGTTTGCCTTTTGCCAATGCAGGTTGGACAATTTGGGCGTGTCGTTCAAATACCGCAGGCCGTGGGTGGCCCAACTCCGGCTCCACTTCCCCCACTCCGAACCCCGGTTCCAGGCGGACTACTCACGCAAGCCCAAAAGATCCAAAACTCAGGGACTTGGCAACAGTGATGTCCGTTTTGGGTGACGATATCTGAAGTTCAAGTTAAATCTTTAGAAGTTCTTTAAAAAGAGGCATACTTCTAAATTTATTTTGGTTTTCCCTATCTTAGTCGAATGCCAAATTTTTGTTAAACTCTGAAATTGTGATATTCACAATAGACTTTATCATATAATCTTAATGTTCGACTATTTTGCACTTTTAGAACCATTAATCCCATTATTATTTTCGAAATACAGACTGTTTGAAAGACTATAGCAGCACATTCGAAGTATTTTATATTATGAAAAATAGTCCTTACTGGTGGATTAGGTTTAAATATAACTTTAGCCGGAACTTGGCAATTAAGAAATTTCTATATGAAGGAATTTAACTACAACTTTCATTACTTTCTTTATTCTGTTGAGACTCATATTTGCTGTTTTTCACTCTTAAAGCCATTAATACCTTTATTATTATCGCCATTTCGATTTCCAGGACCCGTGTAGCATTTTCAGATAACCAGAATTTAAAAAGTGCATTAAAGCGTTGTACTTTCTTATAAGTCGCATTACATTCTCCAAAAAAAAAACCATAGTTTGAGCCGAGTTCTCATCGCTGATCGAACTCCAGACGTTTGCATAGTCCTTTGTTGGGTTGTACAAGTGTCCTTTGCCGAGGACAACTTTATTGGGCCACCGACGCCGCCCCACCGGCCATTAGCAACCGCTGCCAACAACCACCCTTTCGGCAACTCTGTTGTATTCGAACCCTCGAATCGGGGACCCACCCCTGGGCATACAATGCGGCTTATTATTGGCTTTCAGTGTTGGCACGTTCGATTATTTGTGTCTTAATTAGCGTTTGTTGAGATTTGTTGTTGATGTAATAAACTAATAAGCAACGTCGCGCGGTGCTGCCCCACCTGGCTGCAACTTAATTGCAATTCAATTGTCGATATCCCGCACCAAAAGTTTTGTTCAATCTTTTATTGGTTCTGGTCGGCAGTCGGAGAAACCGTCAGAATGCTAATTGGCCGGCATGAGCGAACGAGTTTAATAATAATAATTTGGCTAGCTGATTAGCCGCGGAACTTGGCTCGTTTCCACCTATTCAGGCCCATTCACAGCCATTCAGGCCTTGGCTAATTCGTGTATTTGTGGCTGTCAATCTGTCGATGGATGTGGATTCGGATGGGAAAACTTTCGGCTGCCAATCGCAAGTGCAAGTGTTGCCTTTTCGACGTGGCGCAATTAGCACTTTATTTTCGAAGCACCATTGTCGGGGTGGGCACTACTTAGCACAAATTGAATCGAGTGACACACAGCTATTGACCCCGGGCCTTCCGGCCTCCAGCGAATGTGCATGTGAGGTGAAAAGGTGTCCCGCTCGAACGGGATGTGTTTTATGGGGCAGTATTAGCTTCGAACCCATTAAGTGCTCAATCAAACGGGAGCTCATTAAACGCAAGAAACGCATTAGAAATTGCGCCAATCACCTATTGATTAGAGTCGCTTGCGGTGCACCACCGTTATGGAAATCGATGGCCACATTATACCATATTAATTGCAATTTTATCTTAAACGCATCCACTGCGCCGAGCGGGTCACCTCGCAATTACACAAATGAGCCCGATCCGCTCGATCCGTTGGTTGTCACCAGATCGTTGACCAGTCGTCGCCGCAGCACGTGTTAAGTGGCGCTTTAACTGCACTTAATTTAGCTGGAATTAGATGCAATTAGCGGCGGACGGGATATGAAAGCTTCCCTGGGTGACCCGTGCCACCGTGGTGGCCAGTTGTCTCTGCTCAGCGCACAGCTTCCTTCCGCTGCAGGTAGAGGAACCTTCCTGCCACCTGCCCAGAACCCAATCAATGCAAATCAAGGCGCAATAGCCTTGGAATTAGCGCGCGACACCAAAGTCAACAATCGGAAGTTGCCACTCATCGAACGCATGCCCTTTTCCGTAGGCACAGTGGATTGAGGTACCATTACCCACGCAGCTTATTTTTAGGAAGGTGAACATCTAATATTGTTGTATACTTTGAAGGTACAGTTATTCTTTGGCTATATCTTATTTTGGCTTAGTCATAACAAAAACAGAAAGGAAGCAATCTTTGAGAAGCCGAAGCTTATATAATCTTGCAGCACATTTTGTGATCGGTCCTATGGCAGCTTTATAATATTGTGTATGGGTATATGTTAAAAAACAGCGGCGTTATTTTATTTCCCTTTTTGTCTATGGCAGCTATTTGGTACGTTTTATTTTTATAAATCTAACACCGTATTTCTGATATTGTTAAGAAATGCTTTATCTGGGAGCTTATAGATATATGTTACGAAACAACGAAGTTACAATTGTGCCCTTCATTGCGTTGCAAACTATTTAAGAGGTATGCCACTTTAAGATCGTCTTAGATTTGATAATCATGTGAACTCTAGAAGTTTAATTGTGGGTCAGTATTTTACAAGTCATCGGCAATATTGGAGATTATCAAAGAATCAAGCTACAAGTCTTAAGAGGTATGTCGCTTCGAATTCAATAACCTGTAACACAAGAAGTCGAACCTATGGTGAACAGCCTCTTTTCAAACAATATCCATACTGGAACCCACATTTCCCCTAGTCGCGGAGCACTGTGCATTACCTGCCTATTTACATGCGGCGAGGCCACAAAGCAGATAGCTGATATCTCCATTCGCCCATCGAACATCGCCCATCCGGTTTGGGCCGGGCCAAGGGCTTCCTGAGGAGCCACTGCAGCACTTGGTCTCAACGATTTTTAATTAATATTTTAACTAACTATTAATAGCTGCTGCATCCGGGCGCTCTCCTCACTTCTTCATGGCGCCGACGATGAAGCTGCGTACCCGATTGACGCTGGTGTAGACGCCGGGATAGCCCTTTTTGGCGCAGCCCAATCCCCAGGACACAATGCCGCAGAGCTGGTTGTTGAAGATCGCCCCGCCGCCCGAGTCGCCGGAGCAGCTGTCCTTGCCCCCGGAGCTGGCGCAGAAGCTGGAGGCGGACAGGGTGTCCTTGTTCTGGTAGGCCTTCTGGCACTGCTTCTTCCGGATCAGCTTGATGCGCACGGTGCGCAGCTGGTTGGAGGGACTGGAGTTGCCGTAGCGGGTGGTGCCCCAGCCGGAGACGCGCATGTAGTCGCCGGCCTTCCACTGCACCTGGCACAGGGCTATCGTGCTGATCCCGCTGCCCGTCAGGGCGCTCTGCAGCCGGACGACGGCCACGTCCCAGTTGAGGCTGGAGCTACTGTAGCCGTTCGGCACGAAGTACTTGCCCACGCGCCTTACGACGCCCGTCTGGCTGAGCTGGCTCACTCCGCCCTGGACGGTCATCCGGCCCGCCGACCTGCCACTGACGCAGTGCGCCGCTGTGACCACGTGCCGACTGCTCACCAGGGAGCCGCCGCAGTAGAAAGTTCCGTCGTAGCGCAGGTTCACCATGAAGCCACCCACGGAGGACAGGGTGGTGGTGGTGCCGCCCACGATTCTGGGCTGGATTTGCCCGTTTGCCGAGGAGGAGCTGAGGAGGAGCTGGAAGAGCAGCAAGAGGCGCCACATGGTGGAGGTAACTAAGTCGGCCAGCGATTGGGTCTGGCGTTTTTATCAGTGAAGGAACTGCCATCCGCTGAGCAGGAGGTTCAGCTGTGCAAACAAAATGTGCGGTTGGACTTTCACGGTCGCTTCTCATGACGCAGACTGTGGAAGAAACCAATTCTGGGAGTGGGTCAAATTGGCAGAGACTTCTCGCTTGGTGACAACATGTGGATGGTGACCTTGTGGGGTTCACAAAAATATTTATTTTGCCTTGAATCTAAGTAGATTTAGTGAGAGCTGGGAAATGGTAAGAGTTGATTTTGCTTTTGTTTTCAGATGTGAACTAATTATATGTCAATTAGTGTGCGTTTGGAGGGTGTATATTAACGACGCGAAAGTTTGTCTGGCGATTTTTGCTATGAACCAAAACAATTGCCTACATTTTGTGTTTTCATTGGAATCACGGCCACGATACCGTTGAATATTTTGTATATCGGATTTGGGGAGTCTACTTTAATAGAAACACAACTTATTGATTTGATTTGTCACAAACAGAAGAAGATGTTCTTTATTTGTTAATGAAACTTTGATCTTAACTAAACTAACTTAAGTTCCTTAAAAAGAAAGAACAATTATATTTCTAGGGAGTTTAAGTCCATCTATTCTGATAAATAATGCTGCAAAGTGTTACCTAAAAAGTAAATGGTTTGTATTTCCAAGGCAAATCCGCATGACGATGGCCACATTCCACAGGCAGTGAGTTCCAATCCAACCTGTCAGAGCTTTTTATCTTCCATCAGCACCTCCCAATCCATCCGAAAACCGAACTTTAGCCATCTTCTCCTCGTTGTGAGTCATAAACGGGGCGGGATTGGCTGGAGATCTCTGCTGGCGGATAAGAACTTCGTACCCACAGTCAGAGTAAAAGTTGGTGGAGGGGGAATGGGAATGGGAAGGGGCAGTGCCCTTTGGCTTGGTTTTGGCCAAAACAGCGCATTCCAAGGCGCGGAAGGGAAAAGCAACTCGGCATGCGGGCTCGATGTGCGAAGGCTACCATATTGGGCTGGGGGATGGCTGGATCCGAAGCCTCCTGGCGTCTGGACTTGGCTCTGAGTCTGGGTTCTGGGTTCTGGGGACTGGGATCTGGGGTCTTGGGTCTGGGCTACACCTACTGGCGGCCGGCGACCTTATCGCACCCATTAATCTGGCAGGCCGGGAAGAGAAATGAGCAATAACGAACCAAATGAGGCGAGGCAAGATGGCGGATGTCCCCGCTCCTGCACCCGGCACCCTGCTCCTTGCTCCTGCGGCCGGCAATATGGCGGAGGACGCAGCGAAACCTAATGAAAAGCAACCCCGCGAGGGAGCGGTGAGTTAAATATTATGACCGGCTCTGAAAACGCCCGCGAAAGCGGGGTTCCTGCACCACGGCTTGCCCCATACGCAGCCGACAAAACAAAAACACGGTGAAACGAGAGAAAAAATATGAATTTTTTACGATCTCAAGTCATGCAAAAAGCGAAACAAATCAGAACGCGGTGCGCATTGGACGTGAGTCGCGAATGCTTCGTGCGGGGCGATGATGGCGGCCATGGTGGGTTAACGTCCTCCCCGCCCCCCCGCACTCGCCTTGGCCACGTTTTGGGTTTTGGCCCGGCTTTTGCACTCCTTTTTCTTGTGTGCGCACACCGCCCGAGATAAGAACGTTTTTGTGCTTTTTGTGCTTTTTGCGCTTGTTGTAATGCGGCTCGTATTCCGTGATGGCGAACATCATGGAGCAGGGGACCTCGGCGGAAATGTTTGACAGACACGTAATGCCCTCGCCACAGTCATAAATTTTTCTATTCTTTGCATACGTTCTGTGTTGCCCCCGCCCCGCTCCCCAGCTCTCTATCGCGGTATCGAACGATTTTCCCCGCCCTTTTGGATTCGGAAAAGCGAAGCTGAAGAAACTGGCAATGGAATTTTATAATGAACATTCAGTGGGCCTGACATTTTGTGCTGCTAAAGTGCAGTTAAGGAATAATTGTTAGTCTAAAAAACAGCAGCGAAACCCATAACTAAGTCCCCGGAGAGGAGCAGCAGTGGAAATGGAGCAAAAACAAGAGAAACCCCAGTCGCAGTACACAATGGGTTGGACCACCGGGTAAGGGAAAGCGGAGGAAAATCCGACTGCTTGGAAAGGGAAACACTTTAAAACAAAGTGACGAGAAAGGTCGTAACATCCAAGGGGCACAATCATCGCACATTGCCAGAGGTGGGGGGAAGGGAGAAGGGACCCAACAAAGGCTTAGCCAGTATGCAAAGTACCCACCCACAACAAGGGAAGGCGAAAAGAGTAATATGAGAATTTTTCACAGTGTGTGTCTGCAATTTGAAAAATAGATTGGCATAAAATATTGACACAGCCCCTGTGACATGACCACTCTTTGGCTTTCTTTTTCTTTCGACTGGGGAATATTTTGATTTTATATTTTGCTGTTATTGTAGGCAGCCTTGAAATCAATTACTATTTTTATACATCTGGGATACTAGAATCTAGAATTCATAAAGCAACTTTCTCCATTTAACATAGTATTAATTAAGCTATTAATTTTAACTTTTCTCATTGGGGTTTATATCAATAAATAGGATTTGAGTTCTATTGAATATATTGGACCTAAAAATTTTAGTTTGTTTTCTCTTAGTATAATTGCTTGAGCTAATTTTTGGGAACAAAGAGTTTTCTGTTATAGCAAATCAAATTGTGGCTAGGGGATGTGCTAATGCATATCTCATCACCAGAAGCCTTTACAACTTGTGCGCCAGTAAAGTCAGGCGTAAGAGCTCTAGATGAAATCAAACCAAGCCCAAAAAACCATTGCGACCTGAGTGGGTCTTGCTGAGAGAGAGTGGCTGGCGGGGAAGATGGCTGAAAACACGCATACGCCCCGTTTTGGCTGCAGCAACCACAATGGCAGCCAAACGAGCGGGGCATGTGTGCGAGTGCAGCCTCGAAAACTGCTCCAACTGAGCCGGGCCAAAAAAGAGGGAATCAACAGCCAGCGAAACGGGGCAAACTTGGGCACCGACCAACAACCATGACACCAAGGAGTTGGGGGAGTGGGCCAGGGGAGGGGTATGGCATATTCGTGCGCAATTTCGCGTTTGACGAAACATATAATCTTCGCACATTTCTATGGAAATGAACGGATTGGTGAGTGCCTTGCCCGATGCATTGATAGATGCAGGCCCGGATTGATGGATTGATGGATATATGGCTGGTTGGCCAAATTGGATTGGTATTGGTTTTCCAACTGCTCCCCAACAAGACGACCGGCCGCAAAGAGATGGGAGAAATGAGAAAAAAGAAAAAAGCGCAGAAATAGGTGGCATATTTCCTTGGCCGCTGCAGTTTCGATGCAGTTTCTCCCGCCGGTGCTGCATGCAAATGGCTTTCCCCCCACTCCGCTGCATGGGGCCACACCCTCGAAATCTCCCATTCTGCAAGAGGCAGGCGCCCCAACGTCGCTGTTTTTGATTTTTTCTGTCGTGTTCTACTTACGGAGTGTGTGCACTGGTGTGTGTGCATTTCGTGTGTTTTTCTGCTCTGCGCCTATGCAAATATGCAATTAAGTCGGCCTGGCCCGACTCTTGCCATCGAGCGGCGTGTTTGCTGCCATCTAACATGGCATTCCGTCAGCAAACGGACGAGGAATCGGAATCAGAATCAGCATCAGCATCAGAGGCTGAATCAGAATCACAGCCTGAATACGAGTCCGCTTCAGACAGCTGCACCATCAATACACTCATCTTCGCAAACTTGCCAAAGTTGGCACTGCGAATGGCAGCAGCCGGGTCGGGTATTGGAAGTGGAAGTGGATGTGGGAGGGACGAGCTGATGGCCACCATGCGATTGGCTTAATAGTTGGGTCATGTATGGCGAAGTGTGGACTCTGGCGTTGGAAATAGCAGAGGAGGATAGATAAGAGAACGGCTTGATTATATGGACAGATCAATAGATAAAAATGCCTATAATCTGTCAGCTGAAAATGGCATTGATGGCTGGATGCTTCATTACAATTATTGTTTGGGGCTGAAAGAAATAACTCTATTTCTTACAGCGCTAAATGATTTTAATTAACCTTAATATTTGGAATGCATATCAAATGTATTTCTATTATTTTAGAGAACAAATTAATTTCAATTAACCATAAAATTAAATTAAATTCAAATAATCCACAATCACTTGCAAAGCTTAAACCTGGCTATCCAAAAAAAGTGACCAAAAACCTGTACTTCTAAGCCCCTAACTTTTCTTTCAGATATTCGATTTTAGAGTGGCATATTTCTGAATGATTGTGGTTTAATTCTCCAAAAATCTGTGTTTTCAGCTTGGCTTGTATTTTGGGGTCGATTTGCCATTATTTTTATATTACCCATTACCAAATTTTCGAAAAATGGCTTTGCAGAAAAGTGACCGAAAACCTGCACTTCTAAGCCCATAACTTATTTATTAAGAAAATATAAAAAAGAATGAATGAGTCCCCAGAAATAACATTTGTGCAACATTTTCTTGTATAAAATGATCTTTATTTGAATTATATAATTAATAATTATTAATCTAAACTAAAAAAATATGTATGTACAGGAATGCGGTAAGGACATCAGGATCAGCTTTGTCGAGGAATGGAGCCTGGCTTCAGTGTCGTCTTCAAGGCTATCCAGGATTTACCAGTCGTCGTCTCCCTTGTTCCACCTCAACAGCGAAGAGTTATATTAAGCGCTTATTATTTTATAACTTCAATTAAAATACATGCATAGAACATTAATACTAAATTAAGCTAGGTTCTATTTCCCTTACATTACTCTAATTATTTATTAGGTCTCTAAAATATTTATTGTATTTTCCATTATTTGAAATAAAACATATTCATATCATAATATAATGTTGTTTTTTTTATTGGGATACTTTTAAATTATTGTGGTTTAATCCTCTAAAAATCTGTGTTTTAGCTTGGTTTGTATTTTGGGGTCGATATTTTTCATTTTTAAGATGTTACCAAATTTTCGAAAAATGGCTTTGCAGAAAAGTGACCGAAAACCAGCATTTCCAAGCCTGTAACTTTTCTTACAGACATCCGATTTCAAAACGGCATATTTCTAAATGATTGTGTTTTAATCCTCTAAAAATCTGTATTTTCAGCTTGGTTTGTATTTTGGGGTCGATTTTTCATCATTTTTATGATGTTACCCCTTACCAAATTTTCGAAAAATGGCTTTTGCAGAAAAGTGACCGAAAACCTGCAATTCCAAGCCCGTAACTTTTCTTACAGACATCCGATTTCAAAACGGCATATTTCTAAATGATTGTGTTTTAATCCTCTAAAAATCTGTGTTTTCAGCTTGGTTTGTATTTTGGGGTCGATTTTTCATCATTTTTATGATGTTACCCCTTACCAAATTTTCGAAAAATGTCTTTGCAGAAAAGTGACCGAAAATCAGCATTTCCAAGCCTGTAACTTTCCTTACAGAAATCCGATTTCAAAGCGGCATACTTCTAAATGATTGTGGTTTAATCCTCTAAAAATCTGTATTTTCAGCTTGGTTTGTATTTTGGGGTCGATTTTTCATCATTTTTATGATGTTGCCCCTTACCAAATTTTCGAAAAATGGCTGTGCAGAAAAGGGACCGAAAACCAGCATTTCCAAGCCTGTAACTTTTCTTACAGACATCCGATTTCAAAACGGCATACTTCTAAATGATTGTGGTTTAATCCTCTAAAAATCTGTTTTTTCAGAGTGGTTTGTATTTTGGGGTCAATTTTTCATATCATTTCAATTTAAAAATTTTCGAAAAATGGCTTTGCAAATATTTTAAATTTTACTTAACTGCTTTATGTTAAGGGTATGTTAAGTATTACAGATTTTCATGGCAACCTGAATTGCATATTTTGCATTCTAAGAGGCGTATACTCAATGTGCTTTCGCAGGCTTTGCGTATACTTAATATTCAGCCACCCTCTCCTCCGCGCCTCTAGAGATTTTTTCTTAGCAAAAAATTTGCATCAAATATGCAGCCAGCAAAATGCCCTCAAGGTAAAGAAATCGCAAAAAAGAAAACAATGTTGAAAGCTTACAAAACGTTAAGCCGCAGGAGGAAGAAGAGGAGCGAGAGATGCCGCAACAAAAAACAGAAATAAAAACAAAAATGCAGCAACGAAATTCCGACAAAAGCGTTGCTGCATCTCCCGTCCCTCTCTCCTCTGTCTCTTTCTCTTTCTCCCTTCCTGACTGCGTGTCTGTGTGTGTGTGTGCAGAGGCGACGCCATGTTGCGTGTAGTACGCGTGCAGAAAAACATATGTATAAGTTCGCATGCATATGTGCGGAGTTACATATGTAGGCACGTAACGTATTCGCATTCGCATTCGCATTCGCATTTCGCATTATGGCCGACGCTTGTGGCTACATGGCCATGTGGCTCTTAACCTGGCTTCCACTTCCACGGGTGCTCACGTTGCTGCTTTGCGTGCCAGCCACCCAAGGCCCGAAATCAGACACTCGCAAAAAAACATATCTATATATGATCGAAATTCCTTCGGTAAAACTTTCATATCCTAATGTCAAGATTAACTCTACATTTGTTTACCTTTCTTTCACGTAAGTGATAGCATGAAAAAAGAGATAAACAGGAGTGTCCCAGAATTTTTCGGGAAAGTTGTTTTGAATACGTCGTAAAACATAGATAGCTGTTTGTATTTAGTTTTGTTTAGTTTTTAATATGTTTCTAAATTACTTAAAGAAAAAGTGGTATCTGGGACGCTGAGGCTTGGAACTTCCATTGAAAAAGACTGCTGATGGATTGTTTGATAGCGTATAAATATATTTTTGATTAATTTTCTATATTTAGAGCGTGTTCTTGCATATGGAATCGTGTACAATAACTCAGCTGGTTTTAAAAAATTTCATACTTTAGAAAATGAAGTATTTTATTACAATATAAAAATGCTTCTATCAGGTCCACAAAGTTAAATATAGTTTTATCAAATAGATCCCAATATTATAATGATTTTTCTTTCTCTGTAGAAAAGCGAGGGAGACCGCATACAACTTACTTGGCTGTCTTTGCGGTTGAAATGCAGCCGGAGCGAAAAGCGGAGAAGTCTTCAGCTGGAAAAGAAACCCCAAGAGGGGCGGAGATCTGGGTGCAACAAAGTCCCACAAATTATACACTGGATAAGCTGCACCGAGGTGCTGAGTTGCTGAGTTACTGAGTTTCTGAGCTGCTGAGGTGCTGAGCTGCCGAGGCCTACGCAAAACCCCCAGAAAGATTGTGATTAATAAAGCTAATTTCGAGGCTCTCAGGCTTTTGAACTATTTCAAATTAGCTGGCATGAAATTTTCAATTAATTTTCAAATTTCAATTTATAAATTGAACAACTGGCAGCTGTACGGAGCCGTGAGTAACGGCCGCCACTGAAAGTGTGATGAGAAATTTCGTAATGGCTTCTTAGCCCCCGTGAGTCCATAATAAGTGCAATTAGGCCATTGATGGTCTCGTCAGCTCCACGGTGACTCCACATCGCTCTCCAGGCGGATGTGGATGTGGAGGTGAGTTGGAGCTTGAATTGGAGTGTAGAGTAGAGAAGAGTGGAGTGGCTCCCAGCCTGGAGTGGTGTGGAGTCGTGTCGGATCCCCAACGCTCCTGCAACTGTCGCCTCGCCTCGTTAGCCGGCCAGCAAATTTGCAGCGTCTAACATGGCCGGTCGCCATGTTTAATCAAATACGTGACTTGATTTCAATTTGGGCGCCAGTCTGACAGAGATGCAAACCGCTTTTCCGCATTTAAGAATTTAAGAGTTTCGGACAGATGCCACGTCGGTGCGTATCGAATGGGATTTTCTAAAGTTGTAAAATAACTCACATTTTCAACTGGTTGTAGAAGGACTTTACTTGAAATCTTGCGTCCTTAAAAATCGAACAAAACAATGTACCTTTTCAGCACAAGAAATAAATAACATGTTCATACAACACAGTTTAAGTAAGAATATTTTATTTTATATATAATTATTGAGAAGTAATCATAGATCTAATTGTAAATTGTGTGATTAGTTACTTTCTATAAGTGCCCTATATTGTAAAGTTATCTGTTATTTAATTACATTTAATTTATTAAAGTTTTCCAGGCTATCAAGTTACCTCAATAACAATCATAGGTTTAATGAATAGGTATTTAAGATAGGTATTAATTATAGCACCTCATAATTAAATAGATAACAAACTGAAGTTCACATTTTCCGATCTATTGCCGCATAAACTATTCTCTTATTCCAAACAACTGACCCTAATTTTGGCCTTACATATCTCGGCAGTTCTGCCAAATTATATACTTTACCCGTTGTAAAGTTGCCCCAATGCGCGGGCTAATTGCAATAGAAATCGGCCGACAAGTGTTGGGCTAATTACGAGGTTAAGGTCTCCGGAGCTCGGCGAGTGCGTGGATCCCATCCCAGGGACAAGTGGCTCTGGTTAACCTGTTCCGCATTTCAACAAGTCAATCAGAAGTCAATCACTTGGCGGGCTCGGGCTCTTCGGCGAGGTGATCCCGGTTGGACGTTCGATCTTTGGGTCTTCGACGCAGCACGATTATGCGCGAGGTTCCGACAACGAGCCCAGACTCCAGTCTGCTGAAAGTAATAATAATAATATACGCTGTACAACAACAACATAATTGCAAATTGGCCCGAAAATAAAAACAACAAGGCAACAAAAAGCGAGCCACAGAAACACGATAATTTAATGTTTGCCAAATGGGTGAACGGGACACACACAGATACGCGCACACACGCAACGGCGAGCCGAAAAAAGTAAATTATAGACTGTCTGGTGACCTTGAAAGTGAAATGCTCCAATCCGTCTAGAGGGGGTAGATCGCTGGAAACAGGGGGACCGGGGAATCTGGAAACTGGGAATCGGGGAAGGTGCCAGGAGTCGATGCCCAGAAATTAGTTACTTTGCGACCAGAGGCCCGCTCTAATTGCGTAATTGACTGATCCGACACAGCGGCGAACAAAAAGCAAACAATTGCCAGACACTCGACTACACACTGGGATGCAAAAACACTCGGAGGTACACCGGTGCACCGAAAGAAAAGTCACTATAGTTTTTCTATAACAACACAAATTCAGGGGTGGGATTTCAGCTTAAGGCATGGTACTTTCTACATACAAATTTCGAATACCGCCGGGTCACGAATGGTTGAATTTATCGCTTACTTAAATTTGTCCCATGTCAGAAAGATATAAAAATTGGAAGTAATATTTTAAAGCTGCAAATTCATTTGATGTCTACCTGCTTTTTTCCTGTGTACCATTCCCGCTCAGGGCTGCGACAATCGGAGCCAGAAGATTGAAATCCTGCGGGGGAAGCGGGGAAGCAACGGGCAGGACAAAAGGTCCCTTCTAGAGTTACGCAGTTGCCGCTGCTGCGCATGTATCTTGCAGATACGCGGATACACATTTTCCTCTCAAGAGCCGCTGCACCTTCGCCGCTCACTGTTTTTTATGCAATTGTTCGGCTCCTCTCCCGCTTTTTCCCGCCCGGCTTTTTTGTTTAAAACATTCGAATGGGCGTGAACCGAAAATACTGCCTCTGCTTTCTTCTCGAGTTTTATATATTTTTTGTGTTGCTGCCGAGCTGATTTCCGGCGCGTTTTGGATTACACAATGCAGGCAGCAGCGAGCGAAAGGTGAGCGGACTTACTTGTTTTTGTGCCCTGGTTGTGTAGAGGAGTAGCCTGGAGTAGACTGGATTAGACTGGAGTAGACTGGCAAGCAGGCGAGTGGCGAGTTCCGCCCAGCGCCGTGGTGCGCGATTCCTGTGCCGCCGTCTTGAGAACACACAATCCAATTTGAATTGTCAATGCCCGGACTGCGACTACCCGGAAGCCGCTCGAAACAAAGCCCTGAACTTGTGAACGCGCCACTGCCACTGCCACATTTGTTGCGCCCTTTTGAGAGCTGCTTCAAGGGTGCTCACCGCTCACCGTTCACTGGCTACCCCTTGCCGGGCCGGAGTTCTCCTCCTTCACCTCCTCCTCGCCGTCCTCCCTCGGTTCCTGCCAGGATTGTCAACCCACTCCCTGGGTGCTCCTGGGGACTACAATTGGTTTACAGTTGGAACTCCTGCATCTGGCAGAGGACCTAACGGTTCAACAGTTGAGCAGCTGCAGGATACAGACTGTTAGATTTCAATAGCACTAGACTTGCTCGAAGGATATTGCAAAGGAGTGACCTTCGAGATTGGAAGGCAAGGAGAACTTGTTACTTTTGAAAAGTCAACAATCAGAAAAACCTATTACAAATGGGTCTACTTTCATGGGCATTTGACTTTCGCTGTGAAGATTTGTAAGTCATCTGAAGAAGACTTTCACCATTTTTTAGATCTGGTTAGATAGAAACAGAAAAAGCTTACTTTGGCTTGCCATTTATTTAATAGCCCAAATGCAATTTAAAAACTATAATTTTAGAAAATAAAACGCAAGAATAGCTAATCTCTTAAACAATGTTTGCATTTGATTATTTATTTGTTGGTCTTAAATTATTTAAACAAAAACTGACCTTCTAAAGAGTAAGAATGAACTTTCATTGAAGCCTCATACTAAACCCATATACATTTGTTGCTGCCTATAATAGAACCACATCTTCTCTCTTGCCCCACAAAAGCTTGAGTGAAATCGAAAAAACCTATTAACATTTCCTGGAAGTTGGCCGGCATGGAGAATTCGATTAGGGCGTCTGTCACAGAAGCACTCTCGATCTGGGATCGCTCAGGAATCACAGAACTCGAAAACCACAAACCCACATCAGAAGCTCCCCGTGTCCACAAAAGGTGAGAGATGTGGGGCCTCACAGCGGGGCCAGTTCAGGTGAAATTAATCAAAACTAAGCCGGGGCAAAGCTCGAACCCATTCACACATCTGCTGGGGGCCACTCATGGGTTAATCTGCGCCGAATCAATGAAATGCTCGCTCTGTGATGGTAATGGTGATGGTGATGGTGATGTGGATGTGTGTGGCTCAGCTCAAACGTCCGCTGAACAATGAAAGTGGCAATTAACCAGAAGCCGAGCATTAAATTACAAAATGCGATCGCAGCAACAGGTTGCCGATCGCCCGATCGCTCGATCGCCATCAATAGATAGTAGTAATAATAATAAAACAACGGCAGCAACATCGGCTGAATGGGCTTGACCACGGGACCTGGATCTGGACCTGAATCTGGAGCTGGACAGGTTCTGCTCCGGCACTCTCTTTCTCCTTCTCCAGTGGGCCTCTTAATCGATTTCTGGGCCTCGGCCGCAGCCTCTTCCAACTCGCAACTGCAATTAGATAGGTTCGCTATACTCTACTCTCTGTGGGAGACTGCAGCTTGCGGTTCGGGATCTGGGCTCTGTGATCTGTGATCTGTGAGCTGGGACCCGGGACTTCCCTCTAACCCTCTAACCCTCGAACGCCGACAGTACTCGACTGCCCGCTGCGCCAATGCATATTGCATATTGATTGAAAATTGATCTATTACGAGCCTCGAAGTGCGACATCGATAATCCGCTGCAAAAGTGCACATGCCCCGAACAAAAGACGCTCAGGAAAGATCCGCTGGTGGGCGTGGTCGCTGCTCTCCAAATCCAGATGCGTTTGTATTATCCGATCTGTGTTTAGAGTCCGCCCGGCAGGGGGCGACTCACACCTTTGTAATCCGCTCGCTTGTAGTCCGTTTGATTGACAGTCGGCGACACCTCTTATTTACTGCCGCCCGTTGTTGTTTGTACTTACTGCATTTTAATGATATCACGTAGTTTAATTTGCAGCGCTGTTCAGTTTTTCTTCTGGCTGCGAAATGCAAAAGTTTTCATTTCAAACACATCGCATGGCAAACGTTATTTCCTTCCTGTCCGATAAAGAGAAAAGTGGCGGGGAAAGGCGAGAGGGGATGGATTGATGGAACCGGCATTCAATGGATTTGCTCATTATTGTTTGCACAAACTTTTGCGGTCAACCCACTGCCCAGGGGTCGGAGGTCATTTGCGGGCGGCATGCGTAGGAAGTGTCATCGATAGCGAGTGCGGTTAGGTAATGGAATTTAATGGGGATATCAAACCTGATGGCTAACCAGGCAACTTTAATGCGGATTAGTTCTATGCCCGTGATGGCCTAATGCACAAGCCGTTTATTTTATAGAAATTTAATGGGTTAGAAGTATGTACAATTAATCGCACTGTTTTAATTATTGAATTATCATAGATATGTTAGGAAAACTGGTTAGCTTTACAACTTAATGTACTCAAATCAACCAAATAGTCTTTGATAGTTATGCATTAATTAGTGGTGAACTGATAGTGACTGACGTGGAAGAGTGGCTCTACGGAACGACTTTCCTACACCAAATAATTAAATTCAATAAAGTTGTTAGGACGCACTGATTGCCGGAGATGTCAACCCCCGATGTGAGCGATATCCAAACACTCTGATTTGTCAACCTCTGAACGAACCACCGAAAAGCGTTGTGTGCGAGTGACCTTAGGGTCAAGTTGTTTGCATGAGCCACATCTTGATTAGCCCAAACACTCTCGGTCCAAATGATTGTACGGCTGCAGTTGTTGCTGCCTACCCCTTGTGGTAATCGAATTGTTTCAGCGCCGCTCGGCAGTTGTCCGCGAATCGAGTCAATTTAATTGACCTCTAGAGGTCAAGCTGTTCCCTTTTGTTGCTGTGCCTGGTGCGCCAGAGTGAGCCCCCATGGAACGCTTTCTTTCATCCGATCCCCAGTCTTTCGGGGAGTGTGGGACCCTCGGCAGCACCCAACTATACAAAGAGACGGACGGGCGAGCTTCTTCCCTGTTAATGGATTTAATTGAATTTGGCCCGTTGCTGCGTTTTATTTGTCTTAATTGTCTGCGAAATAATCATAAATCAGTTTTGTGAGCGTCGGAGGAGACGGGACAGTTCCACCCAAGCCGGGTGGACTTGGACCGCCACTTGGGTCAATCAATTTATGACATATCCCCAGCTCAGCTCAGCTCCGCTCAGCTCGTTCCAGACCAGAACCCGACCGATCTCAAGCCGGCGGATGATGCGGCACTTTTCGAGCGGGAGAGCTGGGAACCTGGGAACTGTACTGACAGCATTGTTTCGCGTTCAGCTCCTTTGTCTCCAGCTCGGGGGCTCCGCGGGCAGGGGTCACCCACAATTGGCGAGAATTTCAAACATTTCCATGCGGGCTGGGTCGAGATTTAGTTAATTTAGCATGTCAGATCCGCAGATCTGGTGAGAAGCAGGCTGCTCCTCCCGATGGCCAGCGGTTCGAATCAAAGCCCAGCGAGGCCAGCTTCCTGGCCATGTTGACAACTAAATAACACGTTAATGTGTTTATTGCGTATGCTACTGGGTCCCCAGAGCCTTGCATAAGCCTCAGCTGGGACTGGGTTGGAGCTGAAGCTGAAGCTGGAGCTGGAGCTGGAGCTGGCCAGCAGATGGAGATGGACCGAAGCTGGAGCCGTCGACTTGGACTTGTGTTAGGTGTCGCGGCCAACACATTCGATCTGGCCTGCTCTTGATCCGCACGGCTCACAACTTTCGCATTAAACATGAGGCTGGCCGAGTGAAACGCAGCCGGGGACACAAAACGCGTTTCACGCCCTGGCCAGAAGTCAGAAGCTTGGGAACTGGTTGCACTTGGGGCTGCTCCTTAACATTTATTTATGTATTTATGAAAACGTCATGCGATCACTCGGATCAGCGGTAATCGTATGCTGCGCTGGCCAACAGCCCCGCGCCCCTTACATTCGCCCCCTAATGTCAGCACCATAAATAAAAGATTAGCTTGTGCGGAATAAACATTTTGCCAGTTGCCCGGACTTAAAATGTGTCGCAATAAAATTCTGAATTATTGGACCAGATATTGGGGAATCGGCGGATGCCTCAAGGCAGGATGAATAGGGGAACAATAGCTATAGAAATCTAGTCTTGCGCTGTAGTTATCTTTCGATAATAATAATGTTAATGTTAATAATAATAATAATAATTTCTTTCTAAGTAAATGTTTTGAAGTTTCAATTCAAAAGAAAAAAGTTTAGTTGTTTTAAATTGTTGGCAAAAAAAATTAAATTTTTCAAGGGTTTTAATGCAGTAACTGGGTTGGCCGAAATATGACGCAAAACTGACTTTTATGTGCAGCTTAAGACCCAAACTATCACACCCCATCACATTTTTAGGTTTTTTTTATAAAAATCGTCGTCAACTATTGTTATTGTTTGATAATCATAGGCTTAACTTAAATACTTACCTGAAGTGTTATTGGATTACTCGAGGTCATTTGTTGGTTATATTTTAATTTATTCTATAACACAACGATTTTTTTGACTTAACTTTCATCACACTTGCACTCACTGGGGAGTGAACCCGACAATGATAGGACTAGCTAGTTTCGTCTGCACGTCACCTCAGACTCATCAGCGTCAGAAACTCCCCAATGTTACGATCAGAGAAGCATTTTTGGCAATTGTGAGTTGCCAAACTTCATTGGTTTCAACATAGGTGGAGTTTTGTCGTTAAAGCTTCTGTCAGTGTGTGAAACTTTTTAGTGTTTTGTCTGTTGAAAAACTTCGGTTTTTTCGATATGCAGACTGGTAAATACAATTACCCACCTTTAACACAAATGAACCGTTCTGCAAATAACTTAAACTTTTGAAGCTATAATATATTTAATATATTTTATAGAGCCCATAAAATAACTACTACTTATTGTAATACAAATATATCAAATAACTTTGATTTATTTAATTTAAATCTAATAAAAAGTGGAAGAGAAATGGGAGCGATTAGATCTGCATTAGGAGGTGTTTCCTCCCGTTGCCGCCGCCGCCGTTCTTGTTCCGTCGGCAGCTGCGTTTCCCTTCCGCTCAGTGGGCCAGATCAAACGCCGCTTGTCACGTGCCTCACGTGCCACGCCCCCGGCTGATTAAATTAGCGGATTTATGTGCTCCGGCGACAATCGACGGACAGACATTTATATCTAGGCACGGCGAGGCAAAAGCGAGCTGCGCGTAATTGCCAGTTTCGGATTTCGTATTTCGGTTTTCGGCGCTCCGCGCAGGCGCAGCTGAAACGGTGATTTACCGCCCTGCCCCTCGCCAGCCCTCCCCCTCTTGGCCGTGATACTGCCGGGTCTCGTTACACAAGCCAACTCTGTAACAAATGTCAGCCGACCTTACGCACTGCCGGTCTGATGTTCGCCGCCAAATGTCAGCGACTCGAGAGTGCGAGAGAGCAAATTAATTCATTTTCAACACCTATTTTGACAGTTCATAAAATACATTTGTCATAAAATCGGTCAGAGACAGCGACTACTACTCGATGTGGTCGTTCGGCAGGGCAAGATTTATGTGCCTCATTGAAAATACAATCCAAGAAGGGCCTGTTTGCCTGCCTGCCGCCTGCCTTCCTGCCACATCAAATTTGTCCCTTTTCGCTGGACCTTTGTCTCTGCTTTTTTCGGCCCATTTGTTTGGCTCGTTTGGTTCTCTGGGAAGAGGGATCGAGGGCCGGGCCCAAAGCGAGTTGCAGAAGCAGAAATCTTAACAAAGTTATTTTAGCAAACGGTACGACAAAAAATGTCATGTCCCCAAACATTGCAACAGCCCAGCGAGCATCCTGCGACGTCCCCGATGAACTGGCCGAACTGGCCAACTGACCACTGCTCTGCAATCGATATGCGTGCAGATGCTCCACTTTGATCAGGTCATCAGCGACACATCGTTCATCATTCCGAGCGGACGGTGCGCAGGAATGCAGCAGCTCGGCAGGAGGGGAGGGGGGGGCCGAGGAGCTATGCATGACCAGTAGCCGAGTTCAAGACAATGGGCCACAGCCATGAAAGGAACGCTTTTCAAGTTTTACGCCAAAGACCCAATGTCTGGGCTTTGGGCTTGGGCTTGGGTTTGGGCTTGGGCTTCGGACTTGGGCTTCAGCTTGGGCTTGGGCTTGAGCTGCAGCTGAAGATGAAGCTTGAAGCGGAGCTGGATGGAGCGACTGAGGATGAGGATCCCAGGGCCAGGCCGCGACTTTGACGGATGAATTTCACAAATAACTTCAACTGCTGCTGCAGTGCAGCTCTGCTGTTTTTATTTAGCTGCTACTGCCTGCGTTATTTATTGTACGAGTATTTGGCCTGGACTCACGGACGCACCACTACACTCAGCGAAAACTATTGGAAACTATCCAAAAACATAATTGCCCAACTATTTTCTGAAATAAAGAAATTTTCTTAGGATGCTGATAGATTTATCCGAAGAATAGAATGGCTTACCCTTACTTATCTAACTTATTAACTTAAAAAAATTCACAATATTACTAGCATTAAGTTATTAGTAATTATTTTAAAACATATGATATTTCTCCATTACCCAATCATCTCAGTTACCAAAACATTTTACAAAACCCTCTATTTTTTCCGAGTGTACCTATTTTGGAGCTGGAACTGGAGGTGCAGCCTGCAGGCTGGACTTGGCGTTGACACAAAACCTTGTTGAGTTTCGGAACGCAGGCCAGCGAATGACAGCAACAACGTTGGATGTCCCCGTTGAGTCTAAGTTTGGTATGCGTCATTTTTACAAGGAAATTCCTCTGACTTTGTGACTCCGAATCCGACTCGAACTCGGACTCGGACTCTGACTCTGACTCTGCCTCTCTGGACCACAGCAGTCCGGTCCTGCTGCTAATTTATGTAAACACGCTAAGTACAGTCCTAGCTGCACTTCGCTCCCTTTCCGCTGCCCCCTCAATTAGAACCCATTGAGCCCGCGGAGCTCGCGAATTCCGGCTGAAATTTTAAATTGAAATCGCAAAAAGCGCTCACAAATGCAAAATTCTCCGCAAGCTGGCATTCCTCTGGCCGGCCATTGTCTTCCGTTGGCCGGGTCGGAAAGGTGTTGATTTAATGAGGCCCAGGCAGGCAATCGCATGGCTCTGGGGTTCTTGAGGCCTGTCCGATGTTTTCGGATTCGAGGCGACATCGAGTGCTGAGTGAATCTTCAGTCTTAAATCTGAAATCCAGCGGTGATTGACATGGCTCGGGATATTCTGGAATACTTTCGAGTGTTTTTGTGCTCGGCTGGAGTCTCCTTTTTGCGGCTAATTAATTGGCTGCAAATGAAACACTTAAGCGGCTGAAATCGAGGCGTGTAAATCAGTGTTTTCCTCACTCGGCAGGCATATAGCACAGAGCTCTCCATCCCTCGAAAACGATGTCGCTTCGAGGACATAATGGAACCATTCATTGAGCCTGTAAAAGCCCGCCCGACTCAAGCATATCCTGTTGCGTTCTTTCATGATTAATGGAACAGATTTTCCAGCTTCCTTCCGCCCTCCACACAGATACACTCTGCGGCGCACGCAGAGACACAGTTGCCACTTAACTTTTTCAAGTGTAATGCATTAATGTGCCGCCGGCATCCTTCCCCGCACCCCTCCTCCGCACTCCCGAAAGGACAGCCAATGCCCCTGGAAGTGGCCCTCTACTGAACACAATATAGGTTTTATGTTTAAATTTTTTGTATTTTTTATTGGGCTTTTCTCGCTTTTTTCTTTGTTGATTTGATTTAAAAATTACATTAATTACTAAAAATTAAATGGTTTCGGGATCGGGAAGGGGAGGGGAGTCGCTAGGCTTCTTCTGTGATTTTGTGTTGCCATTTTCTAGATTAAAACTAATTAATTAAATGCTAGCACATAATGTTTTGTCGCTTTCGCCTTCTTGTTTATGCATTTTTTGTAAATTTGATTTTGCTTGAATTTAATCATCTGTTTAATGTTACTGTTTACATTGCAGTCGCGCACTCAGACACACATTCACGCACTCACTCGCACTTTAGTTGTTAAGCTATCAATTATTTCCTCTTGCTCTTGCTGTGGTTAAATTAAACTAGAGTGAAACACACGCACTAATTACCGCTTAAACTAGATTATGTTAATCCATAACTACAGCTACAGCAAGCTCAGCAGCGAGTCGAATTTCGAGTCTGGATTAGCCTGGGTTTCGATCGTTCAAATGGGGCTTCCCTTGCCGTTCGATGCACCTTCTGCCAGAGGACTCTAAGTTAAAAGGCGGTCTATACAAAATTTACACTTCAAGCAATTAATTCCCTTGTCATAGAGGCCAACAAGTGGTGGATAAAATTATATTGCACAATAAAAGAACGAAAGTATTCTCTCTGGAAGGTGGGCTTCTCTTGTTTGGGTGCAAAGAAACATACAAAATAAATGGAAACATATTACAAGAATTAAGAGGATTGTTCCTTTTGCATTTGAGATCTGATTTTACTGATTTCTGTTGCTTGTTCTTTTGCTTTTTGACTTTTCTACTCAAAAACAAAACACTCGAAAGAAACTCTTAAGATCAACAGCTGATTTTTCATTTTGTTTGATTTCATTTATTTATGATGTACTTTTTACGTTTTTATACTTTGTTGTTGCTCACTACATATAGTTTACGTTCATATAGATAGATTTATACATAGTTAATTCGCTAAATTAAACAAAATTAAAGGACACGTTTCATACTCTCTCCTTGCTTCTGTGATTGAGGAATGTTTTCTGTTTTAAGTATTTTTTTGTTTTTTCTTTTGTTTTCTTTTCTTTTTGTTTTGTATTTGTGTTTGTGTTCTTAGCTAGACTACACTTTAGAACGACTTTATTCACGCTGGTAAACATATTTATATTACGTTTAAAATGTACAAAACTTTACTCTTAACTTGCCAGATTTCTTGCCTTCTTGCTCGACATTGTCATGGATATTTTACAGGTTGCTATCATGGTTTATTGGCTAAGATATTGTGTGCTGCACGGCCCCGCCCCCGCCCACGCCCCCGAAGGCCCCTCCGGCGAGGTCCTGCCGCTGGAGGAGATGCTGGGCCTCCGCTTGGTGCTCCAGCTGCAGCTGGTGCAGCCCCAGCTCGGGGCAGGAGTGCTGGTAGAGGGACTGGTGCTGCTGCTGGTGCTGCGTCCAGGCAGCCGAGGGCAGCTGGTTCGGATGCTGTTAGACCGCCGGCCAAACACTGTGGGTGGAAAGGGGGGAAATCATGAGAAGTGTCGTGGGTGGGTGGCCAAGGTCGGTGGAAAGCGGTGCATCTGCATCAGCCCAGGAGCTGCTTCACCGCTTACAACCAGACTGAGATATCAAGGGTACAACGGGTTTGGGTACTCACGTCACTAGTGATGGATTCGTCTCGGGCTGATACCAGTACTGGGGCACGTAGCCACCCATCTGGGGCGGCGGGTTGTGGTGGTGCGTCTGCGGATGGAGCGCTGCCGCGGGATGAGGTGGCTGAGGCGTCATTTGGGGCGGCGGCTTGTGGTCGATCCAGTGCGGCTTCTGGTCCCACGGCGCTTGCGTTGGCGGACTGAGGCCCGTTGGTGGGAATTCTGTGGGCAAAAGGGCGGCGAATGAAGTGGATTCGGGGCGCGGGACCAGCGGGCGGGCAAACTCACCAGGTGAAAGCTCGGACACGGGTGTACTCGATGGCGTTGGACTGTGTCCGGGAGGTAGATAATGTGAGGGTGAGCCGCTGTTCGAGCCACCGCCGTTATTACCGCCTGTAGGGTTGACAAAATCAAGTAAGCCATCAGTTCCCGATGTCCCACTAAGGTAGCTCCCGTCCCCAAACTCACCACTGTGCATTTGATTGGGACTGTGCTGGCCGGGATTGGGTCCTCCGCCGCCCAGGGGCATGCCGCTGTTGGTGCCTGGACCCTGGGCCGCCTTCATCATCTTTTTGTACTTGGACCGCCGGTTCTGGAACCAGATTTTCACCTGCAAGCAAAGGTTGGATTCAATTAGCGTGGGAATTGGCCGCTACAAACTACAACTACCAATCGGCTAATGCGATTCGACAGCATCCTTAATCGGGGCAGAACCCCACTAACAGATTCATTTACAGCTAGAGATACAGATACTAACGCTGGCTGCTTTTCAAACCGCTTTTCAGTTGAAATTAAGAGTGAGCGCTCGTGAAAAGCGGCTGGCAGGAAAATGGCTCTATAAACTATGGATTTTGGCAGCGTGCGACACATATTCATGTCTTAATCGCGCTGCAGCCCGCGATGTGTTTCATCAGTTGCGAAACCCGTATCTTTGGAGCAATTGAAGCGATGGCAGCCGAAACGTATCTCGCAGATACTTTCAGTTTTCATTTTTGAGGGGTACTGGTACTCCAAGCCCCAGCTGCTGGTAGAACTAATTGTGCGCTGAGCTGTGAGTTGTGAGTTGTGAGCTGGCGGATCACTTCACTTTTGAAAGCCCCGCAGCTGAAGCTTCACCGAATCCGAATCCGAATCCGAGTACGAATGCGAATCTGAGTCTGAGTCAGGCCGAGTATAAATATAGATACGAGCCGTAACAGCGCGTATCTAATGCTGCTTACCAGTATCTGCGCCTGCAATCTTGCACGTTGACTCTGCCATGGCGTCCACGTTGAGCCAACATTGTGTGTTTTATGCACATGTACTCGGCGTTATATCTAGATACTCGCTAGATACAGCTATATGTTATAAACTTGCCCGGCCAGACTTGCTCAAGGTCGTTCTTCGCGGTTGGCTGGACTTTTGTAGCGCCGCTCGAGCTCGCTTTTTGTGTTTGGCGAATTTCACTGACTTGCGTTTTGGCTTTTCGGTTTTTTGCCCATAAAAACAGCTGGAGGAGACTCGGCTTTTATGTGCATTCCACCCATCGATTTCAATTAGCCGATAGCTACCCGAATTGACTGTCTGGCCTGAGCTAATCGCGCCCCAATCCCAATCCATTGTCGGATCATTGACATTGGCGGCCCCGAACTACGGTAGCCGAAATCCACAGGCACATTTTCATTTCCATTTCATTTTAGTGCTCAATCAAGCGCGAATCGTTATGTCAGTCCACAGATCGCCTCACTTGGAGATACCTTTTAGGCTACCGAGAGTTCAGCTGTTGCTGTATTGGTTTTCCGAGCCAAAGAAGAGACTGGGAAGGAACTGTCCTAGGAAATACATTATTTCCCACCATACACAGCGCTGTACATCGTGTACACAGATATATTTAGATGTTACGCAAGGCAGGTCAAGCGAGAAATCTGCACTCAATGATAAAACACTGTCGAGGTCTCAAATAAATAGTCACTCTTTTGAAAACATTTAATCAAACACTTTTCTATGTCATTTGCCAAGTCACAAAGCCAGGCAAGTGTCAAAACTAATGGCCAGCAGCCTCTCAATTGTCAGCTTTAGAGCTACCCAGCGAATGTATATGTTTATGCAAACAAAATAAATGCCCAAACGAGATAAGCGAAATATCAACTCAACAAGTTCCCCTTTGCGAAGACGACGACAAAAAGTTTACATGAGAGTAAAAGTGTATTTCGGTCCGATCCGACGGACAGACTGTCAAATGTCAATCAGCCTTATGCCGTTCCCCACTCTCCGAATTTGTACCACTTTCGCATGGACAAATATGGCAAAAACGGCAAGAAATTAGCATGTCACTGTGTCAACTCCAAGCAACCACAACAGATCGAAGCTGTCTGCCCGGCATTATCCTTTTAACCCACTTCGAGCGCTGGTCAGATGGTCGGTCTGCAGCAGCAACACTTGCTTGATCACTTCCGCAATATGTCACTTGCCATATAATTTATGCAGTCAAACGCAGAATTGATGGCTAGCCAAGAGTCTGGCAGAGGCAGAGGCAGATTACGGATGGGTTTTATGACGACGGCCAGGCGCTTCTTCCCGACCAAGTGGCCAAGCGGTGGAGTGGAGCTGCCAGGGAGGAGCGCGGAGTGGACGCCACTCGGAGCGGGCTTTCTAATTGCGAGCACTTGCCGTTCGAGCGATAAAACCCAGCCAGAGAGACACGGCGCGAGGGGGAGGGGGGACACCTGCGTGCCCCGGTATCTGGTAACTGGTTCCGTGGGGCATTGCCAAATGTGTCCCGGGCCCCAGACAGACTCTAATTCACTTGACAGTTGAGCATTTAAAACGTGGGAAAAGATAAGCCAATCCGCAGTAACGCCAATCCAAGCCAATCCGTCGATTGATTTGTGTGGGAGCCCTGGCCAAAAGGTTTTCCGCTTTCCGCGGAAACGCTTCACGTCATCGCCGTTTTTCGTACGTATTTTCCCTGATAAATCATGGCGCAACGAGCTGACCGCCCCTTGCCAAGTCATAAACCAGAGGAGCAGCCCTCCTCCTGACCCTACACCCAAAAACTTACGGCTTTATTAGCCGCGCAAGCTGGGAGATGTGCTAAGTAAATAGCGAAGACGGCTCGGACACGGATGCCTTGGCTTAATGACACCGACACCGCCCCGAAAACGGGCCATGGGATAGAGTCCGATGCTCTCCAGTGGGAGGTGGGCACTGCGAACTGAAATTTATGTCCTCTTTTGCTTGTGGCTTTAGGGCATATGGGAAATTTAAAAAAAAATATTTAAAAAACATTAAGCTGCAAGGTAAGTATACTTAATTTAAATGTAAAATATAAATTATAGTTAAAAGAAGGGTATATTATATTTTAGCCAGTTGGTTTCGCCTATCTACAAATATCCAGCTCCAGCTGATAGGGTATCTGAGCTTCTTGCTTTGGCGTCTGGATGTTGCAAATGCATTTCCACCTCGACCCGCCAACGATGTCTGACTAAAAAGCAACAAAAATGTTTATGGCTTTTTCCCGCCATCGGCAGCAACAACAAAAGGAGCAACAACAACAATCGGCAGCAGCAGCAACAACAAATGGCAAGGCATGAAATGGTCTCAGTTTTGTTGCCACAAATTTATGGCTACCAAACGGAGTTTTCCCCTCATTGTTCTCAGCTTGTTGCTTGTTATGTTCGCTGATGTTGCTGCCGCTTTGGTTTTCATTCATAAATTCCATGCAACAAGATTTTAGCATTTTTGCAGCACATTTTTGGTGCGAGAAATTTCAATTTGCTGGCCAAAGCGGTTAACATGAAAAACACTTTTCGGCGGCTTCTTTCGGCGGTGGCTTTGAATTACGGCCCGGACCGGGGGCATTGTCTTAGCCGTTGATTAATAGCCGCAGGCGATTACCCGCTTGGCCGATTATCGATTTCCGATCGGCGTTCGCAGGCGCCAAATGTGGCGGAACTCGTGATCTGCTCCTAATTTGATGGCCTAAACGGGCCATTACGCATACGCCCTGTGGGTCGTGGCAGCCGAGGATCGGCCAGATCACTTTCGATTGATTTTCGGCTCCAACCGGCTGCCCACTTTTATGGCCAACAACTTTCCTTTGAGCCGTGGCAGCAGCAGCACGCGCCAGCTGAGCAAACGGTTTTAATCGCGCTGCAATCGCCTCCAAAACGCGTGCAACCCGCGCGCGCGCAATTTTTAATTTATGCACAAGACTAAAATCGTAAAAAAAACACAGAAACCATAAAAATTTAAATAGGCGATAGAGAGAGAGAGGCCGAGAGGGAGAGGGACAGGTAAACTTTTGAGCTGCTGCGCGAAATAAAATTTTGATTTATGATCTTGTCGCTGAAGTTGTTCGTCAACAGCCGGCGACGGCAAGTAGCGTGTTTGTTGTTGTTGGCCGGAGCTGCTGAAGCTGCTGTACAAGTTTGTTGGCGCAACAAGTGCTTTCGGCCAGTATAACTCACTCGGCGTCGGTCGGTCAGTCAGTCATTCATAAAAGCAGCGGCCGCGTGGCACTTTTGATTTTGTTGCCGTTGCTGCTGCTGTTTCTGTTGTGTTCGCTGTGTCTTTATTTTTGTAAGCCAATGTTCATGCCTGATTTTTATCTCCGAACAGTAAAAAGCGAAAAAGTAAAAGCCAACAAAAACGCATTTAATATATATTTCTCAGTGGCCGAAACGATAGCGAATGCGCGATAGGGAGCGATTGTTGCTGCGGCAGCGACAACAGCAACTATTGCGTGTGCCGAAGGCAACCAGTTGGGATGGGATGGGCCCACCCCCGAGCGCAGCAGCAGAAGATACTGCCCCATCCTCCTTCTGCCGCGGAACCATCAGCATATTTCTTCCACCGCTTCTTGGCCCAAGCCCCGCGCTCCTCCCCGCCCCCCTCTACATGCTCTTTTGACTGCCATGGTTGACGGATTACGCAACTTGCCGGCCGTAGCATTTTCATTTTATTATTGTTATTATAAACTCTCCGCATTGTCGGTGGCGTTTTTCATTGTGCTTGGAAAATTTGTACATTGCATGCGATTGTTTGTTGTTATACGCTCCGCGGCAGCAGCAACAACAACAGCAGCTCAACAAAAAATTTGTTTATAATTTTGAATGCAGCGAGCAGCAGCGGCAGCAACAACAACCGCCGCTAGGCAGGCAATGACTTCGAAACATATACAACAATGCCATGTCGTGGCAAAAAAATGAAAAAAAAAAAGCTACAAAAAGTTTTCTTTTGAAAAGGTTTTTGTGTTTCCCGTGTGTCGGACCTGCCCTAGAGTCAAGTGTCACGCACACTCCGTGCTCCATGCTCCATGCTCCATGCTCTGTACTCCATCCCCGGTCGCAGCCTCAGCTTTCAGCTCATTAAAGCCAACGCCGCATGCTAAAGCCAGTTCAAGTTCGCTGCCTAAGTCTTTCGTTCTTGTTAGCAAGGAGAGGGCAGAAAGAGATAGCGATAGCGATGGATGGACAGAGCAAACAGAAACCTTCGCCGTTGCGAAGACGTGCAACCAAAGTGATTTCCAAATAAAATCGTTGCGGGCTGTTTTGGGCAACGCCTTCCCGAAAAAAAACGAAAACCGAAAGCCGAAAACCGAAAACAGTAGAAAGGAAAGCGGCAGCAACAGAGTTTCAACAAAAAACGCTCCAAGGCTTCAAGGCCAACAACGCAACAACGCCTTGAATCCGCTTCGCAGTTCCAGCCGCAGCAGCTCGGTCTGGAGCTTGGACCCCAATCCCCGGCTCCAAGATCGCTGCCAGCAAATGAACGCGAGTTAACACCGGCCGATCCGGTCCGGTCCAGACCCCAGATGCGATGCCGCCAAACAAATTGAAAGCAAATCGATGCCACGTTCAAAGTTGAAACACGTGGCCGCACTGCAGCAACTCTTGACCCCTTGGCAACTTGTGAACTTGTGGCAGCTCGTTGGGGCAGCTACTGTGGCTGTGGTGCAGACAAATTAATTTCCTATTAATTCTCCGCTCGTTCCCCAGCGCTCCTGCCGCATTTCAAAGTTCAGTGGGCCTCAGTGGGGCTCATTGGGCATTGGGATGCAAAGTATGCGGTCGGCAGACCATTTTTGGGTCACCGCCAGTGCGCTTTTCCCCCGGGGCCAGCCCATGTTGTCCCAGCTATGCCATTGATCTTTATCAATGGAGCCGGAGAAGGAGCTTGGGCTGGAGATGGAGCTGGATAGAGTCGCCAGTGCCAGTGCCAGTGCCAGTGCCAATGCCATGAATGAAGCTCTCGGCGATCTCGACTAGATTCATTAATTTATGCATATATAGGCAGTGCGGTGCGTAAAAAGTGAATGAGATGATCGAAACCTGAAGACTGGCGACTGAAGCCAGAGGAGCTCCTTCCCAGTTATGAGCTCCGCCGGCGGTGGCAAGAGTCTGCTTAATAAACAATAAATATGCAATTAAGCAAGGCTGCAAGAGCTGCTTATATAAGAAGTCCCCTCCGCGTTCTATAGCCACTCTAACAGCAATTAACTCCGTCTTGGAGTGGACTGGAACGGAGCCATCGACGATCGTGGCGGCTGCTGCTAATGAGAAACGCGCGCGACGAGTGGAACAATTTTTATAGACGGCTTTATATATATAAATAAAGATATTGATCTAATTTCTATATAGCCATGATTGCTCAATCGCCGGACGCAGCATTTCACCAGCTCTCCGACGAGCTTTCGACCCGAACTCCGCTTAAAATCATATTAATTATGTGGTTAGGCGAGCCTCTTTGGTAACGGGCTGCCTTGGCTGGGATTCTGGCTAAATCGAGCGACAAGTGCAGCCGCATGCCAACTGCCAAAGTTAGCCGCTTCCAAGGACAAATCGAGCATTATACTAACTCAATTAGTGCTTAGCTGGCCGGAGAGAAATGCCTGGGTTGCCATTTCGAGACCCGGCGTTCAGAGAATCGATTAACGATCAGAGACTGGGAATCAGCTGGGCTGGATCTGGAGCTGGATCTGGATGGGTTGGTTGAATAGATTGATGGCTGGATGACTGGATGACGCTCATCCGGCCTAAAGCGATTGCCAATCGGTTTCCGAATCGGACTTCTTGCCTCGACCGCCTCGCATTGTGCAACAAAGTGCTGTTGTCAAATCCGGAAACTGTTCCCATGTTCGCTGCGAATACGAATGCGAACGCGAATGCGAACCATTGAAAGCAAAACAACTGCTGATCGCTGAAAAACGCCCCAAAGCAACGTTCAAAGCGGTTCTGACTGACTGGCATGCAATGCGAATGAGAACTTTGCTTTTTTGATTCACCTGCAAAGCCTTGAAATTTTGTAATTCTAATTCGCCGCTGAAACACTGACTCAGTTCAGCTTTTGTAATCCATCAGCCGCAGCAGCAGCAGCAGCGGCAGAATTATGATGAAAAAAATCATCGGCAGCAGCAAACAGTCCGACTGAGTCGCAGCTGACGTACAAAAATTGTTCAACAATAAATCGGCGGCAGCATTTGATCAGCAATTGTCAAGGTGAGATTCTAAGCAGATACAAAAACAACAACAGCAATCATGACGATGTCGACGGACAACAACAACAAGTGCAGTTCCAAGCAGTCGCCCAAGGGGCGGAAAGAGGGGCGTGTTCGAAAATAAGTTTATACATACTATGGCATATAGTATATATACCGCTTTTTTAGCCAGTCTCGCTTACTCAGTCAACTTTCTGCCAGTCGAAAACGTTTTTACAGTCACCGCAAAATGTTAGTCATGTCTAATTTAGTTTTTCGGCATGTAGCAAGTGACAGTGGAGATAATTTGGCACTATGTTTAGTTAAGTCATTAACTCTTCGAGATGGAAGGGGAGTTTGGTCGCCTCCAGTGACTAACTTTTTGGCCAAGCTCGGAAGATTTCCGTACAGCTGCAGTCGAGGGGTTTCCCCCGAGACTTGTTTGGTATTAATGCGATTCTTCTGAAATAAAAAAACTATCTATCTATCTAAACATATTCAATCAAGCTAGACTTCGCACTGGACCCGAACAATAGACCTACGTAGAATATTCCGAGAAGTGGGGGAGTCCCGTTGGAGCTTGGGAAAGGAAACTCCCCCAGTGGGTGCACTTTCAATTGCCCAGCCATCAAGCTCAATTAGATGGCCCAATTATGAGCACTGTCCAAGCAGCCGTGGCCATCCCAGCAAATTGCATTCGAAGGAAGGCATTTTCCGCACGGCTAACCAGATTCCGGAGCGAAATTAAATGAGGAGACAGTCTGACCCCTCGACGGGGCAGAAATCATTTTTGTGGTCAGATCCATCGGCCAGATAATGACAAACAAAACTAGGGGGAAAAACGTTAACAAAAAAGTGTGGCGGCTAATTGTGCAATTTATATAAGCGCATTCTTTTCACTGGGTTTGTTTTTGTTCGGTCGGGGCTTGTAATTTAAATATTGTTCGTTGGTGTCTCTCTGTTTTTTTGAGTCGGCAAAATGAAATCATGGTCAACTGACTATTATTTGTCGCTTACACACAGTTTTCCTATGCATTTTCACAGCGAGATCATGATAGTGCTGGCAACAACAAAAGAGTGGAAAAAAGAGCCGAGAGTTAACCAAGCGTTAAAAGTTTGTTGTCTCGCTATTGTTGCCGTTTGGGGGGAAAACCTCCAAGGAAAATTCAAGCCAAGTTGATTTCCGATCTCCCACCGGTCGCAGTCAGTCGCTCACCCCATTGAATCTGTAGGAAAATCCCGCTTTAATTGGTGTCAGAGTACAAGGCTCGTGTGTTGTCGGTTGTCGTGGGATGGATGGATGGGTGGACGGGGATCAGGACACCCGATTCCGGCTAATTGGCATCCCGTTTACAAGGCCAAACAAGTGCAGAAGGGTTGCGGGTCGCCCGGCCTCGGCTTAGTTCGATATCTGCAAATTTGAGAACCAATTAAAATATGAAACCCGCTCCGACCGGCTGTCTGCACAAGAGCCACCCACTGGAGCGGACTATCTGCGCAGCCACATCTCCTGCGCGGCCAAAACCAGTCGGGCCGCAGCCTGCGAGTCTCGGCAATAAAATAATAATTATTATTATTATCGCATCGGAGAAATCTGCCAACCAGGGGCATCCTTGGCTCCGTATCTGGCCGAGTCTTGTTTACCTTTGCGCGGTGTGTCAACAAATGAGACCGTAATTAGCCCAGCCCGCCTCACTCGTATTGTTGGCCAATATCCAGATAGCCATAGTATGTCCGGCACTCCAGCTATGCGCAATAGTCGTAAAACTTTATTTATTTGAATACTCTCACTTGAGCAGGCCAATAACAGGCCTTGCCCCCTCGGCCCCCTCTCTGAATTTTGTAATTTCCTGAGCGTTGCGTACGATTTTGATCGAAGCACTGACGGATGGGGCAGCAACTGGAGCCGGAGCCAGTTTGAGCATTTTGAAAGCTGCCAATGTTGTGAATGAAACGCGAAACTTGCTTTCGGCACGGGGACCTCCAGCTGGGTGGAAAGCTAATGTAGATGCGGCTGATGAGCCGATGCTAATGGCCAGAGGAAGCCGTAAATGCTGGCCAGGGAATCATGGCAGGATATCTATTCTCCAGGCTTTTATTGCCCAATTTTGTAGTTGTGACACGAGGATCATAATGTGCAACTGCCATCAAATCCTTTCATCGTATTGCAAAATCATTTTGAAGATGCTTTAAGTTTCTTCTGTATTTTGGCACGAGACTAATGTAAGGAATCATTTGAGCTCGGCCTCCGACTTTCAGTAAGCTCGGATCATCTTTTTTGGCACGCTTTGTGGGTCAATTTGTGTTTCGGATCTCTACCTGCCACAGTGAATTATGTCAACTGCAATCGAGATTGCACAAGCCGCACGTAAGCACTCATCGCAGCCATCCGCGATACATCCATCGCCGTCCGGGTCTCCGCATGCGTCCGTTTGGCTCTTGACTGGCGTTAGATTAAGCTCTCTTCAAAATGCAAATGCGGTCAGCGGAGAAAGACGGATAGATGCGGAGAAAGGGGCGCGCAGAGGGAGGGAGATGGAGAACCGCTGGTGAGAAATTGAGAAACGGGCCCGTTTGCCTGGCTCTGCTCCATCTCTCGCTCGGCCGAGCCATGCATCATTGTTAATGGCAACTTGTTTGTTGTCGTATGTCGTGGACGTGGTCGTGGTGTTGCTGCTGTCGTATTTCTGATGTTGCTGCTGCTACTGGGCTGTGTTTTAGTAGTACCAGCATCAGCATTGATCAAACTTAATTCAAAGTTCCTGTTACGCGAGCGGCGGTGCAAAATTTCGAAATATTGAGGCAGGGAATCATGGTGTTGCTGGTGGGTCCGCCGCCGATGTTGCTGCATTATGCGTGCGATTAAGACGCGGGCTGGCTGCTTAGTTACATCGTATTATGTGCCATAATTTAATTGACATTGCTCGCGTAAATCAGGCAATCACCGAACTGATATACGATGTGTTGCTGTTGTTGCTGTTGTTGCTGCTGCTGCGACGCTGACCGCAGCATAAACGAACGTGAGCTGAGCATTTAAATGCGGTCAGCCAGTTTTTCATTTTTTCTCGCTTAGCCGTTGATACTAACTAGACACTTGTATTATTTAAATCAAGTTGTGCTAGTTTTTTTCTTAATACAATAAAAACGCGCGCATTTTTTGCCACTGCCGTCGTCTGCTGTGTGTATTATTTGATGTGGAAATTAATTTAATTTCGTTACAAGTATTTTGTTTGGCCTGGAATTCCAGCGAAGTATCATTTTGGGTTTCTCCGCGGAGTCCATGACCTTTGCGCAATACCAGAGCATTGGCCACGTCTCACGTTAGGGGTGGAGCAGCAGACTTATCGCAGCTCGGAGCTCGGAGCTTGGAGCTCTGGAGAGAAGCCCCATTCGAGCGAAGGTGTGCACCGTGGGCGATGCGTCTGCGTCGTCATCAGACCAAGTCTGCTCTGCGTGCAGCGGAGATTCGCGGAGCCACAGCCACAGCAACAGCACCAGCAGCAGCCCAAAACACACTCAGACACTCTACACTCCACACACCGCACACACACACCACACACACTCACGCGGGCGGACTCATAAAGCAGGCGTTGTTGATTTTTGAAGACAGGCCCGGGCAGAACCGCAGACCCACGGAAAAAGGTTAGTAGCTTAAGGTACCATCATGAATAAACAATGTTAAGTACTTCAGATAAAAAAAAAACTAAATTTCAATAATTTTATGAAGGAGGTGAGTTAAACTAAGTCATGTAAAATGTATTTTCTAACATCCAGTAATTATACTAGTATCCGGTGTGAAACTAACAGCTCTACCAACATTTTTTACTTGGCTTAGCCTCAGTTTCTTCGATCTTTTGCTCCCACAAGCGCCGTTTTGGCAGTTCGTCTGAGAAATCCTTTGTTTTCAGCCAGCGTGGCCTCCTACAAAAAATTCGTGGCTTTTGTGGCTGTCTCCCTTCTTGAGAGCCTCGGCGGAGGAACCAGATCAAAATGCGCCGATATGAGCTCATAAACACGCAGTTTAAAAGTATTTTTTATTATTTTATTTCATTTTGGCTTGACGGGGTTTTTGTTCGTTTTTCGGGAATAAAGATCAGAGCCGCGAAGCCTGTTGAAAGGGGTTCGCACGGACTGTACATACACTTTCGTCTGGCGCTGTAAGCTGGTTCTTGGCTTTTCGGGCATCGAAAACATTCGGCAATCCACTTGAGCGTTCTATGTAATTATTCAATTAGTCGGGGTGCAAAAAGCGAGCGCGACCGGGAGAAACAGTAGCCGAGATTTGCTCTAATTGAAACTTAATTATTTTCCGAATGCTAGTAAATACGGGCCATGTGCTGTGTGTCTGGGCTGCGAGCTCTGGGCCCGGGCTCATTAACAGTCACCGGATGCACTTTCAAATCGAGCGAACAGCAAGTGGCCGAGTGAAAGATGCAACTGGCAAACGAGTTTTTGCTGCTGAAGACCCAGCAGCAGTAGCAGTGGCTAAAAAATCATAATAAAATTACCATAATTATAAAAAAAGCTGTAAAACAGCTAGCAGTATGCCACAGTTTTTTCTGGTAGTGCCGAAGTGTTCTCGTACTGCGGCTTCATGCACTCGCGGTGCAAGAGTGGAGAGTGGAGAGTGGACAGTGGAGAGTGGCTGCTGCTGGCCGGCAGGTGTTAGATCGGACAAGTTGCTGTCAGCTCTCCAAGACTTCAAGACACAAATACTGAATTGTATAACACGCCCCAAAAAAAACACAAAATAACCCCCACCTCCCCCTAGCTGAATAGTGAAGGCCATTAAGCTGGCTT
This sequence comes from Drosophila kurseongensis, assembly GCA_018153305.1. Taxonomy (NCBI): domain Eukaryota; kingdom Metazoa; phylum Arthropoda; class Insecta; order Diptera; family Drosophilidae; genus Drosophila; species Drosophila kurseongensis. The sequence goes on from JAECXX010000004.1 coordinate 25,626,095, forward strand.
GGTGTTTGTGCAACGCATAAATCTTGGGGCAAGCACAATGGTTTGTTTGCACGTCCCAAACATTGGCGTGCACCGGGGACTAGCCTCTGTCCAGCGGACCAGGCCGGGACCAGGTCCTGAACCTGGCCAAATCAATAAAAAACTTCCGTTGCTCAAACGGCGAGGGCGGTTTTAATTAACACGCGGCCCAAGTTTTCCGCGCGGAAAGCGAAAGCGGCCAAGACCTGCGAGTACACCCCAAAGTGCAGTCATAAATTCAGGCTTTTGGCCAACTGTTTAACCCCTTGAAGGCCTGCGGCGTCGGAGAACCGAGATAGACCAAATTGATTGTGTCGCCGGGGGCGCAGGGGCGTGGCTATTTGCTTAGCTGCCTCGATTGACAGCTGCCACAGTCGCGACTTTGGGAAATCAGGGTCCCTCTGCCGATTCAGCTGGGTGACTAACAATGGGACTGGCTCTGGCTTTGGCCCAGGAGAATTTATTACACAGCCGCCGTGTGGCACGCCCGTTCTAGACCCCATCCCCGATCCCCGTTCCCCGTTCCCCGTTCTCCTGGCCTCCTGCCCTGCCCCGCGGATATTCAAATATGTATCTTGATAAACAACTTGCGGTGGAGCAACACCCACGCCACCAATACGAAGCCAGGCACGGCACAAACACACACTCACCGCGCAGGGTCTTCAACTTGTTTTACAAGTTTTTCTTTACAACATTATTGCGGCTCTCCCTCTCGCAGTTTCGGTTTCTGTTTCTGCCGCTGCCGCTGCCGCTGCCTCCGCCGTCGAGCTCATGAACTTTCGTGGCACACTAATTCAATTAGGAAGCCCACGCCCACTATCAATAAATTTCTCAAAACACGAGACTCATTCACGGCTCTGTTTTGCAAATGCTGCTGGTCGCGGCTCATCTGGAAAACCATTAAATAGAGCAGTGGCAACTAGACAAGCTGGGCATAGAGTACGAGTACGAGTACTTGACTTGGGTGGGTGTTGCCAGTGACAATGCCGTGCCCCCGCCTCGGGAAACCTCCCTGCCCGTGGGCAGCAGCGCGTGCATTGGCGGTGGAAAAAAAACCAAACAGCAACTGAAAAACTTTTCACAAAATTGACATTGACACACGTGGAGGAACAGCAAAAAGAACATTACAATATTGCACATACGCCCGAGTGGCGTGTTGTCATGGAGAGGGTCACAGGCGTAGGAGGTTGTTCGCGTTGTTGCTATTGTTACGACTCCGCGGCCGTTGTCTTCGCTCGTTTGTCAGTCAACATTAGAGACATGTCAACAATTCAATTGGGAAAATGCTAACCAACCGCAGGAAATGGCCCAAAGGATCCCTGGCGGGGTTAAATGGGTTGTGTGAGGGGAAGAGCGGTAGGGGAATTCTCCCCTCATGGACATTGCGCAATGAAGATCTTACTTTTTGATTATTACTATTACGTATAACGTATATAAAAGGCTATCCCCAAAGTTCATTGATACGCTAACACCAAGAGTCTTATTTGTATTTGATTTAGAAGAAATATTTTAAAGAACAAAGCTCATATATGAAACATTTGTCTGCTAAAGCATTTACTGCTATTGTAGTTTAATGATTTGAATGACGAATCCTTTAAGAGAATACAAATGATCAATCCACTTTTCACGAACAGTTATTAATTTCCAAAATAAATAGTGTGATAAAACTCTGTCATGTTTACTTAAGATTATACACTTTGTTAAAATCATCTGTGGCTGGCGTTAGCATTCAACTTAAATCAGTAATTTGCCTACTTAGGAACTTTGTGTAGTTTTAGTTAAGCCCCCAACTTCTGGCCCAAATTAAAGTTTAGTCCCAGAGAATGAACTCACCTGCGTTTGCGTGAGGCCCAGACTCGCCGCCAGCTCCGCCCGCTCGGGCAGGGCCAGGTATTGGGTGCGCTGGAAGCGGCGGTTGAGCTGCTGCAGCTGCAGCGAACTGTAGATGGTGCGGGGCTTGCGCATCTTCTTGCCCTTGCCGTTGACGCGGAGGCCGGAGTCCTCGCATTTGTCCGAGATTGAGAAGTCTGCGGGAGAGGAGAGAGGGAGGGGAAACAATGCGATGAAAGGAGCAGTTGAGACGCTGTAAATGGCGGGCCACTGGCCAATGATGAATTTATAATCAGGCTATGGAATTATGGCCCGAATGGCCCTTTTTTGTGGCCGTGCACCATATGCATATTTATGAGGAAATTCCCGCGGCAGCTGGAATGCATGAAACTGTTACATTTATGGACCTGAATTAATTGCAGCCGCATCGCTTAGAAATCGGGCAGCCAAGCTACCGCTCTACCCAGATATCGATTCGTTAAGTAACTTGTAAATGTCATCGAATTAGCGTTAATTGCTGAAACGAAAGTTCAAAGCACTCCACGACGGAGTTGTCCGTTCGGCTCATAAAACTATGATGATGATCGGCCACCACTCAAGTTCAATGAGCGGCGACTGCAACTGTTGACGTTGCTAATTGTTCGAAAATAACACACGGAGTCACCAAACAAACTATTATTAAATGCCAAATATGGCCACAGGTGTGTGTCTCTGTATCTGTATCTATATCTGTATCTGTATTCTGTATCTGCCATCCGAGTGTTGGTGTCGCCCGTATATTTTTGGCGCCCGAGCAGGCAGCACGTGCTGCACACTCTTAATGACAAAATGGCAAAACGCAGAGCGACGGAGCGACAGAGATGGCGGCACTCGCTGTCACCTCGACCACCCGGTGGCCCATTAGTCAGCCGACTCCTGGCCAGTCGCCATTCGGCCATTTCACCCGGCCATTGCCACACATTCGCCCATCAAAGAATGGCGTAATTAATTACGCCAAACGAAAGACTAATTACTGTCATTATAGCCAGAAACAACTGGGCAGCCATCTGGGGATTCCTTCTAACGATCAGCTGCTTTGCAGATCTCTTAGCCAGGTCTAAACTGCGCGCGTTTCAAGAGCAAGTGCACCAAGGTTAATTGGCCCACGTTGCGTATGAGTGACGAAAGTCAAAGACAGCAAATCGAGGCTGAATGAAGCGTTGGCGTTGCCGTTGCTGCTGCTGTGTCTACTGTTTCTGACGTCGTTCACATCCCCCGACAATGGATAAAATGAATTGCTTTTCACTCACCGAAAAGCGAAACTGCTCAACCAAAACGCATCGAAATAGCAACAAAATTGTTGAACAAAATACGAGAGACAGCCGCATTAGCAGCAACAACGAATTGTCACAGTCAAGCGCGCAATTATGCCAGAGACTGGTAAAAAATGTACCAAAAAACATGAAGAACACACAAAACGGAGAGATGTAAAAATAAATAAAATGGGAAAATTGCACGTACGTGGATGAGCAACAAAGAGCCTTCCCACAGCTTCAATAGAATACATTTTATGAAAAGAAAAATAAACTTAAATGTTAACAAAGTTTTAAAAAAGACTCAAAGATTAAGCTAATACTTTACATAAGTCTAAGTAAAAAGTTAAATTGAATTAAAGGCATAAGAATTAAAGATATAAGAGATTCCTGTAACTTCACATATTTATTGGATGTGATTCTAAAACCAATTTGAATGAGGTACAGTTTTTGGATTACCAAAGGCGCGGTAAAAAAAATAATATGATATGAAGACAACCTTTAAACACCAAAGTATTTTTTCATGTGAATAAATATGTAAACCTAATGAAGTGCTAACCGAATATTTTATAAGTTGTATAATAAAAAGACAACTAACTACTTGACGGAAGGTGCCGTAAAAGTAAAATGTGTAAACGACGTTTTAAAACATAAAAGTCTTGCAGAACATAAAAACAAAGTTGATGGCTAAATAAACGGATTACCTCAAAGAAAATGAAGTTATATTTGTCGTAGTTTATTGATTTCTTATTAAAACTGATTGTCAAGTAATAAAAGTGAAAAACACTGAAAACAACACAGGTCGGTGAAGCCAGCCCAATTGAGACAAGTCAAACTTGAAGTCAACGGGCAAACAAAAGCTGCGAAAGATGACAACAATGGCACTCCACGATCGTTGAGCTCTCGAGTTCAAGTGTCGCCAAAAAATAGACAAGGAAGCTGCCAAAGAGATCTCCGAGCTCCGAACAAAAGACCCGCTCTGTGGCCCCAATCGAAGTGCGCAGATCTCTGGGGCAGTAAGAATAGGAATAGGAATAGGAAATGGAAAAGGACTACGAGTAGGACTACTTACCATCCTTCGGTGGACTGGCGCAGGGCGGGGCGTAGCTGCCCAGGTGGTAGCCGGAGTAGGAGTTCTGGTGCATGGGCGGGAACGGGTAGCCGAGGGCACTGCGCGGACTCGGGAAGCCGGAGTCCTGGCCGCCCTGCGGTCCGAAATGCTGATAGGTGCTCCGAATGCCGCCGTACCTGGAATGCCGCAAATGCACGGAAAATAATCAATACGGGGCTCTGCTGTAGTGGAAATAGAGTACGCGGGCTGTGAATGAATCGTGCCGGGGGACACAACTTTTCCTCCTTGCGTGTTTTGTCTACACTTTTCACTATTCACTATTAAATTCAAACGTCGCCGCCGACGAACTAGCGGCCAGAAAAATATCAAAAAGTGAGCCCAAATGTTTCATGTTTAATGCAAAAAGCGTCGAAACGAAAACTTTTTCTCTCACAACAAAAAATTAAGCTGGCGCAGAGGCAGGAAACTTTTGCCATGACTTCATTTACACAAACCAGAACCTAAACCGAAACCAAAACCCAACTAGTGCCCGAACTTGATGCGGCTTAATATATCAAAGAAAAATCAATACAAATGTCAGAGTTTCTCTGTTTTAGTTTCGGTTTCGGCTGTAGTTCCGTTTGTAGTCCCGCTCGCTTGCGGTAAATATTTTGTTAACACTTTGCGGGCGAAACAGTTGAGCAAGTTCCCATGCATTATGTTCGGGCCCGGTCCTAACGAATTGCATGAAATATTCAATGCTCTCCTGGCCCCTGGAACACGGAAACGGAAGCGGGCCAAAGCAGTAGAAACCGCAACGGACAGCGGACAACGGACGGCGGACAGCGGATAGCAGACAACATGGCAGCCACTCCAGGGACGAAGAAAAGACGTGGAAAAAGACAACTCCTGAGGGCTGGGCCGGCGCAGCCAAGCATTCCAAGCCCAAGAGCCAACACGCACAAATGACAGGGCAGCAGAGCGCGGAGGGGAAACCGCAAAAGCCGAGAATGCAATAAAATATGTATAATGAAAAATCGAATCGTGCGTTGGGAAAACAATTTGCGGCAGCAAACAGTTCGCCAAGTGAGCGGTAACAGTAAATAAGACTGCTGAACCCGACTTCTACCCCCTATGAAATGGACTGTGGCGACGGAACCAGAAACATAACCCTCCGGATCAGACGCTTTATTTAGCACACGGACCGGGAGTAAACTATACTTAATTGAATTTATTTTTGGCTTCCGTTTGCCGGCCCAGGCACCAGCATGAACTGTAAGCCGGAAAATGCAGCTGAAGTGATTTTCTTAATCAAAAATAATAATGCGAGACCCCAACACGGGATCGATCCCCAAAACGTCGTAGAGTTAGGAAGCTCACGCGAATTTTAATAATGTGAATGAAGTTCGTCGGCTGAGGGTGCATAAAACATTTTTTTGATAAAGTACTGATTTTAAGAAAATTTAGTATATCTTTATAAAAACAACATAAATTATTAAATTTAAAAAGACTTGTCTTTAACGTGTTTATATTTTCCCTAGTATTTATTTCTAATTTTCAAATTGAGTCGCGACCTAATAGTTTTAAGCAAGCTTACTCTGTTTTATAGCTTAACAAATAAAAGTTGGTCTCGTAGGACTTCGAACTCAACGTATTAGTGTCTGTTAAACTACATATTTTTTTTGCCAAACATAAAAAGATATTTAACTGTTTTCGTATCCAATTAAAAACCTTATTTGAATCTTTGTAACTTTAAAAAGCTAATCTTATGTCGGTCTTAAGATTTATTAAAAAGATTCGAAAAATAGTTTGGGGAACGCCCTGCCAACCAAATCCTTTGTTTCCCAGTCGGGTGTGGCGATTATCCGCAAAAAGTAAAAGTCTGCCACAGACAGACCCTGCCTTGCAGCACATTCTCCCGGGCACTTTCTGATGTTCCCCAGGACGGTGGATCAGTCGATCTGGAGACACTCACCCGGCGGCGGCGTGCTGCTGCAGCTCCACGAAGGCGGACTTTCCGGGGATGTTGATGCCGGGCGTGACACTGGCCGCCGTGTTCCCGCCGTCCATGTACTTGGGCGTGTGGGGCGCGTCGGGGGCGTCCATGCCGGACTGGGGGGTGCTGGGAGGCCCCTCGTAGGGGCTCCCTAGGTCCGTGAAGTTAAGCGTGTTGGCGCCTATTGAGGCCACTTTATCAAGAATGTTGGCGGCTTTCTAGGGATGCGCGCGGAAGGGAAGTTTCGCAGCGATCCGATGGCAATGATCAGCTATAGTTTCTCGATGGTTTTGGGGGCTGTGTGTGAAAGCACGTAGCAGAGTCTTGACTTCAGTTCAATTCGGTTGTGAATTAGTTTAACTTTCGAGCGCGTAAATCCTTTCAGCTGGCGGGGAGGCACTTTTCTCAGCACTGGCACTCAACTTGTTAGCACTCTCTCGGAATTGCTTTCTCCGCAGCCCGCTATCTCGGCTTTCTTTTATCACTTGGATTTCTGGCTGTGCATATTTTTGTAAAACACGATTCTTAATTCCGTAATTCGGATCAATCAATTCAAATCAAATCAAGTCGAATCACTATCGAGCCGCGACGGATCATTCGGCAATCGACGCAACAACGCAACAGCGCAACGACGGAACAACGACGGCAATTCAGCGGCAACAACAGCGGCGACGACTGCCCACGAACAAAGTGCGTATACGACTAGGTGAGGTTTTCGCGGCGCGGTTGCGCGAGACTTCGACTCGTTGCGCTGTCGCTTTGCCGCTCTGCTGCCCTGCCGCTCTGTGGCTGTAGTGTGCGAGGGGGACGGCTGCCCCTTAGTCGCCATGCATTGGAGCAGGACGGCTGCTGTGGCCCGAACCTCTTGCAGCGACTCTCGCAAAGCGTCGCCAATCGGGTGGTTTGCAACCGGTTTTCTCGGTGGTGTCTCTATGTGGTGGTGCTGAAACCGCACCAATACCATAAATTTTCCCATTAGAGGTGCAGACGGGGGAGGGTGGATTCTGGGTTCCCTGCTTTTTTTACCTCTCGTCGACTTTGTCTAGGTCTAGGGCCCGCATTGAGATTGAGGCGTGGCCTGGCGCCCGCTTCCCCATGGATTTTCGGGGGACCTACAGCATTTATATGCAAATACCAGGGGGGCACTGCCCATGGAAAGTGCAAATATTTTGACGTTTTAAATAATGTTGATTAAATGCAAAGGTCTCAATTATTAAATTGATTGTTGAACCTGTAATTTGTCTTCTTCTTTAACCGCTGCTCGTTTCGGTTTTATTTTTGGCTCAATCGAAACTGTGGCACACGCATTTCGACGGGTAATCAACAGTTACGGACAACAGACGAATTGAGATAATGATTTGTTTACGTTTTACAATTGCTCGCGGTTGCTTATGTGGGGACTAAGGAAGAGTCCGTGAGCTACTTTGGGTACTTTATGGGTATTGAAAGTCGTATATCATTTTATAGAGGGCTTAGCTTTAATTTTCCAATCCTGGACAGAGGTCTTAAAGCCTCCTTGTGGCTTGGCACTAGTGGCGCCACCTAGTGGCCGCATTTGACAGCGAAAAACCAGTCTAACGGGCCAACCTGCTCACCTGTCAGCCACACACACCCTCGCACTTGCACTTGGACACGCAAACGCATACCCGTACACCCAGCACGCCCCCTGCTGAGAGCGAAACCTCTCTCGCCACGCCCCCTTGAGCGTAACAATGGAGAGCGGAGAGCGCGCGCAGGTCCAATTCAAAATGGCGTCCTTTCAGCAACATAATGTCGCTTTGTGGCTTTGGGCCAAGCGACACAAGCCATTTACTCGAGCGGAGTTTTTCATTCACAAGACAAAGTCGCAGACCGGAGAGAACAGCGGAATTTCCACCTTTTCGAGACGGAGCGGCGGTAAAGCGGTCGCCCTTCTCCCCCGCCCGCCCCTCGGCGGACGAAGCAGTTGTCACCTGAGAAGGATTTCCGCTAAAAGTGGAAAATATGCATATTCATGAGTCGCAGCGGCGCAATTAACCAGAACCAGAGTGCCACAAAAAACCGAATAAAGTTTATTTATAAAAATAGTCTATATATCGAGAATCCGGCGATAATTGTGCGCCTGATCCGACTGAAATGTTAATCCCTCGTCCGGACTGGATCGGATCGGCTCTGCTGCCACTTTCCGTACTGACCTGGTCGGCTGCGCTGCACTAATTTAAGGGGAACGGTTCAAATGCACGTAATTGTTGCAATTACTTAATGAAATATTTATTAAATGCAAATTATGATTAGACCGAGTTCAGCGGCAGCTACTGTTCCTTTTCCCACTAAAGCTACTCAAATGTGTGTGTGTCTAAACAGGGCAGTGTGTGTACGAGTGCCCCTCTTGGGCCGCGATTAATTGGCCATAAATCAAAATCAAATTACAGCCACACGAGACACGTGCAAATATGTCAAACAAACACGTTTGCAAGTCAATCAGCCGGGCGAATTAATTTATCAACTTGTCGCAGATGAACCCGCGACATAGATAAATCAGATATAGGGTATCGATAATGGTATGGATTATTCAGCTTAAAACAGTGTAATAGCATACCGATTATTAAAATCGTGGTTCTTAGAATTTATTTGAAAATGAATGTGAGTTTTCGAATAAATACTTAAAATGCTTGCCAACTAATAAAGTGCTTTTAAAAGTGTAATAAAATTATAAGTCACGATTATGGATTCAGTAAACAAGATTATGTATTACATTTCCCTCTCTAAATGTAATGGATTTTAAACTTATTCAGATATAGTTGAGTTATGATTTACATAATATATATTATGCAAGTCAAATATTTACATAAAATATTTTATGTAAATCATAATTAATGTTTATCAATTATATGACAATTATATAATTGAGCGGAAGAAATTTGTACAAGTCTTTAAGAATTATGAACCCCAAATATAAAAATATTTTTGCCACAACAAATTGAGCTAATGAACAATTATTGCGCCAACTTTCCTGTTGACCTAGTCCTACTTTTGTTTACCCCCAAAACCTTTGACCATCCCCATCTATTGGATTTTCTCATTATTAAATAGATTACCATAATGCCACTTGATTACATTGAAAGCCATAAACAAACAGGAAGAAACGCAAGCCTCTAAGCTTTTTCCATTTTGATATCTCACTTGGCCAAGAAATCACTTCCAGAAGCGAGCAAATACGGAAGCCAAATCGAATTTATTACCAAACAACATTAATTCCCAAATTAAAGCCAAGAGCGGGCATTTGGACAAATGAGACGATTAATTTTCGGGCAAGAAAACCAAAGAAGAAGAGCCGGCCAAAGAAAATCAACGGAAAACTGGAAACGAACAGCCAGAACGCCCACGAGTCGGGGAAAGGAATCGAAGGGGAAAGCGCACGGAAACACCCACGAAACTGCAAGCCACGACCAAAGTTCCCGGCCAAATACAATTTATCATTTAAATAATAATGTGCCACAAATGACGGGACGAGTGAACCCTTGTGCGAGCGAAACAGCATAAATCAATCCGAGTCCAGGCCAGAAAGAGACGGCACCCACCGGCCAGAGAGCTAGCTTCTGGGGGTTGCTGTCGAGCAGTTGGCCGACTCAATGAAATGGAAACTGACTCCGAGCCACATTTGATGGCCCGCTCACTTGACCGTCTCCGCTCCAGCCAAATGAAATGCGAGGCAAGGCGCTCAAATTACATTTTAATGAGTCCGGATCGGGGGTGAGTGGTTTGGTTCGGGGTTCGAGGTTCGGGGTGCGGGATTCGGGGTCCCCGGCTAGCGAAAATCAAACTGCAGGCTGACCTCACCTCGGAAACGGGGAAACCTCACCTGAAAGGAGTTCGGACCATTCGATGCGCCTTTCAACGCCATAAACGAGAGCAGTGGAGCCCCGCGAAGTGCAACGCGGTGGGGGGACGGGTCAGTTTATGAATCTGTTTATGATGTACGAGGAGGCTAATGAAAGCGCCTCAGCAGGCGCCAAATTGGGTCAGGACCGCCTGCGGTTCGCCTGAGCCAGAGCTCCGCTTTTCGAGCCGAATGCGGACTCACATGGAGCCCACTGGGTCTGTGTGTATTGACATTCAATTCGAAATAAATCAGAGTTTACGACTCCAGCAGAGCCAACGACTTCATCGCCCTCTTGAGCCACTTCCACTTCCAGGCGGCTGCCTTCAAAGATCGACGCTGGTGGCTATGGCTCCACGCTCGCCAGTTGGCTCTCATCCTGGCGTTAATTGGCAGCATCGACACTGGCGGGGCCAATAAATTTCCAGGCCAACGGCCCAGCTCCTCTGAGTGATGATGTATTCATTGAATCCTAGGATTTGTGGCTCTTCGCCGGCGAACGAGACGCGGACCACGCGTGACTCGTTTGGATTTGGTTCCATCTGGCACTGGGACACAAATTCCAACAGCGCCAATTAGCCACCAAAACACAATGGCCGGAAAATGACTGCAGTGGAACTGGTTGGCCGCGCCGGTAAGGAATTTCGATTGAGTTTTCAGTCATTGGCATGGTGATGGCTTCATTGCGCTGAGATTGGTAAAATAGTATTACTTTAATCTATTAAGTCAAGTCAATAAAATTAATGATGCTTTAAGCATTGGTAATTAAAGTATTAAAACCTTTCAATTCTTCCATACATACATTTCTACTTTGCTTAAAAATAAGTGACTCAAAACAAAAGACTTAAGCAAAAAACTTGATTTACAGGAAATGAAATATTCTATATTTCAATTTCGATGACCCAAAACAATGAAAATAGATCAATTTGCCGAAATTTGTTGGTCCTTCCTATGGGAGCCATATGATATAGTTGTCCGATTTTTATAATAGTAAAACAAGAACGGGAAAAAAATCGGCAAACCGAAGTTTAAAAACCCCTGCAGCCGTTACAAAAATGAAATATTCTATATTTCAATTTCGATGACCCAAAACAATGAAAATAGATCAATTTGCCGACATTTGTTGGTCCTTCCTATGGGAGCCATATGATAAGTTATCCGATTTTTATAATAGTAAAACCTAAATTCTGAAATTGTTAAAACTGCAGCATTGCGATTTTATTTCTCTTTTTTTCGTCTGTGTCCGATTTTTATAAAAATAAAACCTTATTTAGTGGCTTACATTTGGTAAAGTTTTGGACCCTAGAAGTTTAATCAAAGCACATGGCTAGATCGACTCGCCTTGTGATGCTGATCAAGAATAAATATACTTTATATGGTCGGAAATGTGCCCTTCACTGCGTTGCAATTTTTTTACTGATGAAAGCTCATGTGGTTTCATACAGAATTTATGGGTGTTGGCTATTAGTTATGGGTAAATGCCAACATTTCTGGACCCGCGCTTCCTAACTCATTCGATTGACATTAAAACTTTCGGCTCGTCGAACACCACCCCTGAAATCTCTCCAACTCCCCTTGGGATTCGACAATTTCACACTTTGGGAACCTTTTAAGCAGCGTCACTCGAAAGGAACAGCCACAGAGCATCAACAAAAACCCCAAAAACATCAAAAAACTTAACACCGAACCAAAATGAAATGAAATGTTTGGAAATTTGAAAATAATTGTTGACACTTTATTATTGTTGTGGCGGTGCCAGTTGTTGTTGTTGTTGTCCCAGCCACGTAACAAGTGTCTGCCCCCGCCCCCGCCGCCAGGTGCCCCTTACCCTAAGCCTACCCCTCCCCTTATACCTCTTGGCTGCACATGCGCAGGCCCGAAAAACTTCCGGCACAACAACAAGAGGTGCAGTATGTAAATGGGAAAAATTTAGTTGTGTCACATTAAAAAGCAATTATCACCTTAAATTAACCGGCGGAGTCGGAGTCGCGTACATTGCCATCGAAATATTCAAATTGCTCGACTCTACATTTTTTCTAATGACTTTCCAAAAGGAGCGAATGGAGCAGGGGCGCTGCTCAAATTAACTTGTTGCTATTTTCAATTGGATGCCTTTTTGGCTGTATTCGGGCTCGGGAGGTTTCAAACGGTTGCGCTTTTAATTCGTTTTAAATTATCTCGTAGCAGTAGTTCTGCTTCGGTTTATTTGAATGGAAAAGGTAGCTTCTCTGAGGCAAAGTTTAATTTGCCATGGAATGGTGAGGAAGTTGATTTTGACCCGATCGAGTAAGTGGATAGTGGCGAAAGGAACTAGTCTTAAACTTTATTTAAAAAGTATTAGAATTTCCAATTCAAAATGTTTAATCTAGAATGTTTTACAGATCTTAAAAACTTTTTTAAGCAGGGCTTAGCTAAATCTTAATTTATTTTAAAGCGAATTTCATCGGATGAAATATTTGGAATGTACCTGTTCTATTTGGCTCTATGTATTCTATTATTGAAGCTTTGTTAGTAAAGTTTACAACATTTATTTTTAATATATTTAGCTATACACTTTCACTCGAATTTTCACAGGCCCAATACCACTGTGCCCTGCCACATGCGGGTGCTATTTGGCCTGGACTCTAACAAAACAAAACGAAAACTTTTTCTGTGTTTTGACGGAAACATTTGTCAGCGATTTTCCAGCGCCAGGCCCAAAAGCGCGCTGGAAAACATTTTGAACAATTTAATTAGAATCACCTAAGCCCATCACAAATTATCATGTGTGGCAAGAGCAACGGGGAAAAACAGTTTCCGATGTGATTTATGAGCAGCAAGTGTGACATTTGCCGCCTCCACTTGGCCCGCTCCATTGTTGGCTTACATCAGCGGCAATTACCGAAAGGTGTTAGCTCATCTACAACTGGAGCAGCTTCACCAGCAGCAGCAGGAAGAGACTCTCCAGGAGGGCACACCACCAGGGCAGTTGCAGCCTCTCGGCAGTGACACTTTGAAGGGGGTGGTGGGATGGACACCGTGCCACTTCGGGAAAGACCTTCTCGTGGGGGTAGCAGTGCTGTAGTGGTCCAGTTTTGCACTCCCCACCGCAGTTTCTCCCCATTGGCAGGCTGATCAGCAGCAGCAGCAGAAGCCACAGCGAACTCTGGGCAATCCCTAAGGTCATGGATCTTAAGAACTACTTCAGAGTAATACCCTAGGAATAGGAAGATCACTGAATTGTATAACAATATTGTAGAATTTGGTCCCTCCTCCAAAAAATGCAAAGTTTGCTTTGACTCTCGGATCTCGTAGGAAAATTCAGACCCTAAAAAGGTGTCCATATCGGTGCTGCACAATTAATTAACAACGGCTGCGATCGCGGGAGGGGATGAGCCAGCTTTCCCCTTCCTGCGCCCTTTGTGTGTGAGTGATATGATTTATATTGTCTCCCTGGCCGGCGCCACATCCAGAGTCCTCTGCAGCGGTCGGCATCTTTAATGTCTCGGAACCGGGAACTCAGAACTCAGAACTCAGAACTCAGAACTCAGAACTGGGAACTCAGAACCCAGAACTCAACTTAATTCCCTGTGTGCGTGAGTGTTTTGTGGACGAGGCTAAGGATGATGCTGATGATGATGAGAGGCGGCTGCGCTTTTAATTCCCGACTTCGTCTACCTCTGCTTTTGCTTCCTCTTGCTCAGTTTTCGGAAATTCTGCATCGACTTTTCACACTTCCCTCGGCTACGCTCCAATTTCAATCGGAACACCCCCGCTGCCTGGCCGGCATTAAAAAGAGATTTGCCGTAGTTCGCTAATTGTATTTTGGTACACTCCGCAAACACCTTCCGAGCCCTCGAAGTCCTGCCCTTACCTGGGTGGGTGGTGGTGCGGCTAATGAGCTGTCCTGCAGGAAGAAGGGATTAGAGGAAGGGAAGGGTCGGAACTGAGCGGATTTGGCTAATCCAAGGTCGCTGCCTAGCGCCGGCTCAGAGTTTGCCTCAATTGGATTCGGATTCGCATTCAGGCTCAGATTCGGGTTAGTGCGCAGAGAACTGGGCCACCGAGTTTATGGCCCGATGCAAATGAGGCCCAAGCTCACAAGTCAGTTAACGGTGCGGCTGCTGCACTTCTATCCACCAATGTTGCACTGCAGCACAGCAGCAACGCCCCCTGGTAGATCGCTCCGGGAAGTCCGAGGCAGCAGCATCTATCAAGCTGCGAGGAGGGGCAGATACAGATACAGAAACCCACTCCCCGCCAGAGATGCGAGCCATGTTCCCGGGTATTATAAAGTGCATTGTGGCTACCAGTTAAGTGCATGTTGCTGGCCAGAGGGTTCGGTAGACGGAGCCCAGCCCCCGACTTCGACTTATACTTCGACTTCGACTGCCGCCTTGGTAGGTGTGTAAACTATGTTGCTGCATGCCGCATGTTGCTGTTGCCGCTGCCAAGCAGTCAGCAGAGCCAACCCATCAACAGCCAAAACGCCACGGGGTAGGACCTTTTTCTTAGCTTTTTTGAGCCAGTTTTTGCGATACCCTAACTTGGGGTGTTTACGTTTAAGCCCGACTTTAAAGCTCAAATTGTATAAATACTTTGAAATTTATATATGACTTTGAAATTTTTAAATGCCAATCATTTTCAGAATCACCCAACTATTTTCCAAGCAAAAGATATTAGGACAGATACACGAATTGGTAAAAGGTTTTACTAAACATTTTTCAGGTTTTACTAAACCATATTTGTTACCACATTCATTATTTGGCTGAATATGATTCTTAATAAAGCAGTTAAGTTTAAATGTATATAAATATATTATTTAATATAGTTTAGTTTTATTGTTAGTTTTTATACTAGATTCCATTTTACTTTTTACAACCTAATCCATTAACCTTATAAGGCAATTGCGCTACATAAGAATATAATTTGAAACTTAGAGTATCGAGAGTTTCGCCTTTCCAAGGTGACCTCCTGTGTTTTTTTTTGTCTTAGCCGTTTGTTGTTCTCTTTGCCGCCCGGCGGACTAACCGAGTGGGCGCGTTCACGTCCACATCCACATCCATGTTCACCTGATGCCGCTGCTGCTGCTGCAGTAGAACAGCTTCTGTTTAGCATGGAAAACAGCAAACTGGCCTGGCTTTCTTTCCATTCATGCAGTTGGGCCTGGCTGGCAACAAGTTGCCAAGCTATAATTACTGCATCCATGTCGCTGCAAGTTGCTACTTCATAAATTAGCATGCTGCTGCTGTGCCGCTGATGTTGCTGCCGTGCAGTTGCTGCTGCTGCTGCTCCAGTCAGCGGTCAGCGCTTTGTCATTGCCAGAAGTTAGGCCTAGAATGGCGCGTTTTCCAAGGAAACCGCAGCCCAACAGACCGAGCCCAAAAGCACAAATCACAAATCACATGGCCGGCATTAGGCTTCCGTGTGCTGTCTCCTGGAAAAAATGGAGATGGAGATGGAGTCCAGAGACAGAGACAGAGCCAGAGCCCCAGACGAGGTCGTTCCCCGCCTCCGGGCAGGCTCCTCATTCTCATCCTCATCCTCATCCTCATCCTTATCCTTTTTCTGTTTCTGTTTCCCTTGAATTCCTTGAAACAACGGAACGCCCCCATGGCCAACTCCTCCTCATCCCCCTGCTCTTTTTAGGCCCTGCCCCTCGCCTGGCTGACCCACAAACAATTTGTTTTTGCATTTCGCTGAAGGGGACGCGGACCTCGGACCTCGGACCTCGGACCATGATATGGCCACACCACCCCATACCCGAAAAAAGCAGCGAGAAAAACTGGCTCTCGACATCATTATCACTGCGATCTGGGCCCCTTGCGTGTCTCTGGCTTCGCAGTTCGTCCCAAGGTTTCGATTTCAGGAAATCAATCTTGTTTTGGCCAAATACTCGTACCACCTCGGAACTCAGCCAGCTGAAAACACCGAAAGCAGGCTGCCTGGCTCATCATTAGCCCAGGTCTCTCTCTTTTCTTCGAAGGGAAGACAGGAGCTGCAGGATGACCCCGGGCGCAGTCCGAGACTGGTCAACACCCAGGCCACATGAATGGGGGGCAGGGCAGCCCAGCAAGAGTCGGATGCCGATGATGAGGCTCTGACTTGGACTTGGGCTGTGGTCGTGGTTGTGGCTCTGGCTGTGGCTGTGGCAGTGCCCTGGCCCCGGGGCACCAACTCGTAAGCGTTTTGAAGACCTCCAGTGCAGCACGCGATTTATATACGACACCCAGGAAACGGGCTCCGCCTGCCCCTCGAACCAGGAACCCCGAGCTCGTGCTCTGCACAAATCCGGCCTAAGACCAAAACTTTACACGCTCATTAACGATTTCACTTGAATCCCGGTCGGATCGATGAAAAATGTGGTTTTAATTGGGATTAGGCCAGGCCAAAACAACTCACTCAGGGCAGCGCAACACGTGCAACTCGTTGGAGTGTTTGAAATGCTAATAAAAGATAGATTTATCATCCGAGTGCAGGGCTAAGGCGCTACCATAATGATTACAGCAAATACTCGTAGTCAACGGCAGCTCCTAACCAGGCAACAACTTCACTAGCTGCTGGCCTCTCAGCCCCGAAAAGCGCTGCATCATGACGAGGGTTCCTGGGTTACTCCGGACTCTTCAGCGGAGGAGGTGGAGGAGGAGGAGGAGGAGGCTCCAGGGGATCGTACACCAGCGACAGGCCAAGCACTTGCGTGTGTCACTGCGGTGACGCTCAAGTAGTCGACTGGCTCCGGCTCCGGCTCCATCCTCGACTGGAGTCCCAGCCAACAGAGCCAAAGGCAGAGGCACCTGATCGGGCCGGGTTAAAGGTGCCCCGGGAGCACTGAGAGAAACAGGGGCAGCCAAACAGAGGTTACTAGTGGGGATGGCCGTCTTAGGCCGCCTTTGATTTCTGTCAGTGGAGGCTGAAACGAAAATTAAGTCATCACGCCAGACCGGGCTGGGCTGAAGTAGGTGCTGTAAGTTCCCCAAAATCAAGAAAGACAGAGATATATGCTTGCGAACCGCCAGCCAGACACTTCTTGATGAGATTTGAGCTCATCAGCCAAGTGTCTGGCGACTGTTTGCTACCTCTGCGTCTGTCTGCGTCCCAGCTGGCAGATGATGATGAATGGGCCGAGTTGACATATGAGGGTTTTAATCGTCATAGAAAACCTACGCATGCGATTCGAGCATTAAAGCTGGAGAAGCAGATACGAAATAGAAATCACAGAACGCAGAACAGTCAGCGCCCAAATGGATTCAAAACAGACTTCCTTACTCATCGGAAAACATCGATGAACATCGGTAAAGGGCAGAGGATCCGTCACTCCCACGCTCTGCTCCGCGGCCTTGTTATCCTGATCGTCTGGCCAAAGGGGGAGAAGGACAAATCGACGGCTTCCTTTCAAGCGGCTGCACAAACACTTGACTTTCGGCCAGGTCATCTGCGCCGGAGGATCAATGGAGCAGCGCCTCGTCAAAAGGATCAAACGGCTTTCAACAAGTTTGTGCGCCTTTTGTTGCGTTTGGAAGTGCCGAAAAGAAAGCAAAGTTGGGCGGGAAACGAAGCAGCGGCAGCGAATGTCAGTCAAGGGGCATTGATTATGATCATCAAATTATTGAGCGCCCATGAGCGGAGCTGGAGGAGAGCTGCACAAAACGCCCCCTTCCGCAGCGAATGCTCGCCGATGAAGACATGTACTACATGGATACATGTGTCCGCTCGCCGTTGGCCACATCCACACAAAACTGCTGACACAATCGAAGCAATTAAATCGTATGACGCTGCCCAATCCCAAATGCAATCGAAGTCCGATGAGGAGATGTAGATGGCGATGGAGTTCCCCATAGGCCCATGTCCCATGTCCCAAGTCCCAAGTCAATCGAAGGGGCTTCAGCTCTCGAGGAGCGGCAGGCGACGATCTCGACAGCGATAAATTGTTGTTTTCGAGTCTTTACAACCTTAACAGGTGAGAAAATGGGTTCAGTGGTTGGCCTGCCTCGAACTTGCTGATCTCATGCCCCCGTCTTGAGGCGGCTTCACTTCGGTTTCCCGGCCCATTCATGAGTCCTGCTGCCCAGCGCTTCTAATTCAATTGTCCGAGTCGGGGCTCTGATGCCGGCCAACCAATGGCGATCGCGGCCCGATATCTCCGATCTCCATTTATTTCCACAGCTCAGCAAATCTTTACGAGCCGATTCTCCCGGCCAGTGGATAATTTCACCCATAAATTGAACGCAACTTCCGTTTCGATTGCGCGCCCGCGATAAAGGTATTCGGTTCGGGGCTCGGTCTGATTTGGTCTGGTCGAGGTCACCCATGAATGGGCTGCACGGATGGCTGGGGAGCGAGTGGTGAAGTGGATCCGCTTGATCTTTAATCTGTTGCAGTCGAGTGGCAGCCAAAAAAAGGGTCACGACAGGGGGAAATCCATTATTAATATTTGCCTATGAATATTTACTTACTGAAAAAATTTAGAAAAATCTGTAGTTGCAATTATGGCCAAGTTTATTTCTTAGCAAAACAATTGATATATTTATATATTTGTTTTCAGCCATTTAAATATAAATAAACCTTTTCAAGTAAAGATGCCCCCAAAAATAGGCAACCATTTTTTGTGCTCCAGTTGCAAAAATATGTTTTATTTGGGTCTAACTTAAAGGTGTTGCTAAACATTATTAAAGTATTTATATGAGAGTAAATAGTACATTTAGCAACTAGAAAATTAATACTCTACGGGGAAAACCAAGGCATGACAGGTTGGAAGGTCAGAGTTTTCCGTGACTCAACTGAGAGGCTTGCATCAATCGAAAACAAGTTCCGATCCATATCCATCAGTTCTGGATTTCATTCAGCAGAAAAGCAAAGATCAAAGCTAAATCAATCAGTTGGCATGGGGCCTTTGCAATCGCCTCGCTGCGAAACAAAGGCAATTAAACTAATTACTGGAAAAACAATCAAATGATAACATGGCACAAACTCCGCTTCGAGGCGAGAATATGCAGGGATATGAGCCAGAAGAATATCAAACGGCGCAGTTGAATTGTTTTCTGATATTTCCAGATTTTTGTTTTTCGATTTTTGTCGACTTTTCCACGCTGGCAAGGCTAGCGGCAAATTGGCGGCAATTTATTAATTCAAAATGGCCAGCAGAAAAAAAAGCGAGGAGAGAAGCGCAAATCCTATTTGTCAATTTATTTGCCCAAGTATGCGTGCAATCACAACAAACAACTGAGCAGCAGCAAATGTCAATTGCTTAAGCAAAATTGCGCATAATTGACATTTTTCCAATTTGCTCATTCGTGCTGGCCGGCAGTCGAGGGTTAAGCGGGGGAGGTCATTGTTAGATAGTTTGCCCCAGCACGAACCCTCGGATTCGGCTCCCTCCGATCCCACGTCACGCCCCGCACTATAAAACTGTCTGCGGCAATGATTTAATTTCCCAAATATTGTCGAACATAAATCCCGAGTGGAGCGGGGCATCCTGGATCTTGCGTCCTGGCCAAGTGTCAAGTGGTATGAAAGAAGTTGCCGCCGAGGCTGGACCGCTCGCAATGCGACTGGTTTATGGTTTGTTTGCGGCCACTCATTAGCCTGGCCTCCAGCCCTTCTAGCCGTGCTGTAGACCATAACTTAGACCCTGTCCTCGCCCTCGCTCTCGAATGTGTCGCATTGTGTGGCTGCCATAATTATGAGCCTTTTGTTGCTCAATCTGCCGCAACACTTGTTGCATTGTCCTCGCTTTGTGCCTGCGTGTGGGTTCCATAGTTTCCGCCTAAAGGGATTTCACAGCTCATAGATAATCCCATTGGCATAGGAATGGGATTTGGGACTCTTTTGTCTATCCTGCGCAGACGGAGGCGTTGGCTCCCAGCTTCAAACGCTCCCAGATGGGATTTCTCCTCTCTCTCGGTTCATTTAAAGGTAGTTTAAAATCTATTCAACAGCCTTAAGTATTAGGGATTTGTTCTACACAGATCATGTGTTTGCTGGTTTATTTAAATAATTTCCCCAAACAAAGAAACTTATCAATTAAAACAAACACTTTAAGTAAACTTTACATTTATGAAATTGACCCTAATAGTTATTCTCTTAACTAAATACAAATTTAAATGTACTCAAATGTAGGTACTCAAACATTTTCTTATTAAATCAATTGTGTAGTTAAAAACGGAAAGCTTAGATAGGCTGCTTACTTAAAATGGCATTTAAAAATGTAAATATATGACCTACATTTTGCTTACACTTACACAGATATTATAAGCATGAGTTTTTGTAATGGTTTTAAACGATGTTTTAAAGTAGGCTTAATTTCAATGAAATGGCTTACTGTAGTCCAGCAATATTTAACAGCTTTCAATTAAACTATAGATAGATAGATACCCATCTACCCAACAGTTCCGCCAGCGAGCTGATGAAATATCCCCAACTCCCCGCTTCGGAAATTCTTAGGCTGCGTGAGATGTCGTCTTCACATTTCACATGCCTCTGACAATGTCATGATGGCGTCTTGAAAACATTGAAACGGAAACGTAGATGGAACACAAATACATTGTCTGACAAGTTGCCCCTTTCCGTTCCGTCGGCCCTGCCCCTTCCCCCTTCCCCCTCTCCCCGCCACCCCTGGCATCTTGGCCATATAGCGTGCGTGGCGGCGGCGGCGGCAAAAGTGGCCCCTATCATTATGGCTGTCGTCTTAGCCGAAATTGGTCGGAGCAGCAACAGCAGCGCACAACAAAGATTTCTCGCTGCGGATGCTCTTCCAGAATGGGCGCCTCCCTTTTCCATTCCCACTCCCTCGCCATCCCCGATTTCTGATTTCTAGGCCTAAACATATTTTGGCTGGGAGACTGCTCTTGAGCGTTTTCCCCCACTTTTCTGTTTTTGGTGGAGGAAAAAATTGATTTACGACTTCCGCTGGCAATGAAAATTCACTTTGGGGTTTCGAAAACGCTTTCGAGCTACTTTAGTTGGCGGTTGGCTGTCCTCTGATTTAAGATTTCTGGCTTCTGGGTCCGCGAGATCAGCGATTGAGCTCTAGTGGCCGCTCGGGGTATTCATTTTTATAGACTCATTTAAGGCGATTATTTAGCAATTTTTTAAGACATTCTGTCGACGTTTTTTCGCATACAGTCTTCGATGCTCGGCGACTGGCTCCTCGCCAGTTAGTAGCGAAATTTATGGCTCAGAAAGTGAATCATTTAAGTTAATGACTTTCAAACGTGTTTCACACTCAAGTGCGAGCGGGACGCACAGTCGGCGATCAGGAGAGTGCGAGCGGGACAGGCTGTGGCTGATTGACTTGACTCACTGGCCAAGACAAGTAGCCGCAGTGATTGATAATGCGCTGATTGAATTATGGCCATAAGTGTAATTTGGCCAGTGGCGTAGCCAGCAAGAAGTTCAGCAGTCGGCTGAAGGAGATAGGAAGGGGACCAACAGAGATGGTTACCCAATAATTATTAAATTGTATTTGGTTAACCCATTTTAAAATTTAATTGCCTAAAACCCATGGAATCGCTGATTAAAATATACCCAACAAACTTCCGAAGACGTCAATTTGCACATTGCACAATGCTCATTTAAAATCAATGGTCGTCAATTGATGTCTCAAAATAAAGCAATCCTATTCGTCGGTTCAGTTGTTCTGATCTCCAATATCTGAATGATATTATTTGATACAGATTTTAATATTTTTGCTCCCTCTCTTCCACGCCCCTGGCTTTTGGTGGGCTTTTGATAGAGACGCTTTGATGAATACCTTCCTAGGTCTAGGCCACCTTACGATTTTCTGCTGCTTTTCCCCCGAACAACAGATCTCAAATGGAAGTCGGAATTTGTCTGCCTGATCGGCCTGGGGGCGTTTTTGGGGTTTTATTTTTCAGAGTCGGAGCGAGACGGGTTTTGCTTTGCGGCTCGTTTTGTCTTCTGTGTTTTTGGCGGCAAATCAAACCGAGTTTATGAAATTGGCAAATTGGCTTATGGGCAGTCGCGTCGGCAAACCAAAGCGAGTTGATGGACGACCCAGCTCCATCTCCATCTAAGTGGGGCCCCAGTCGGAATCGGAATCGGAGTTGGAGCTCCAGTCCCAGTCGCAGTCGCAGTCCCAATCCTATCTATGCGTGCCAAAGCGCCAATGGCGTTTTAATTTGAAGTTGGGTCCGGCGTCAGCTGCCGAGCGTTTATGAGCTGCCTGACTGACTGCCGACTGCCGTTGACTTTTATTTATTTAATGTTTCGGCTTTAGTATTTGGCTCTTTATTATTTTATTTGGCTTTTCCTGTGGCAGCGCGAACCTGTTCCTCGTCCGTTCCTCGACTACCTACCTACTGCAAAAGGGAGAGACATCGATGCAAAACTGGATTAAGTCCCTTTTACGCCCTAATCCGCACTGGACCTCGTCGTCTTGGTCATTCTTGTAATGCTCGGAGGGAGAGACCTGCGGAATCCTGACCTGAGACATGGCGCCAGTCAGTCAATCGAGGCCCATTGTCCCTTGCGAGCACTAATAGGATCAGCAATGCTGTCTGAGCCCTGGCGTGAAATCCGCAAATGTTGTTTACCCTGCCCGAAAAGGGGTTGACCCCTGACCTCTCCGCACACCCACTCCCGAGTGCACCCCACAGTAAAGAGGTGTCTCGGTGTTTATTTGTTTTGAACCGGACAGCGCAGCAACTTTTGTTCTGGCCTCTTTTTCGGCTGCCACTTCGCCCGAACACTGCCAAAAACAGAGTCTGCTTGGCCGGATGAGTCAACAGAAAAGAGGTAATGGTCTCGAAAAAGTTCGCATCGATGCTGATGGGAAAATCGGGCAGACAATGAGAGCCGAGAAAGGCGCACAAAGCTCTCGAGAGTCGAATCAAGATATGGTACTATATATGTGTCCAGGGTAAGTACTGATCAGGCCATCATTATGGCTTTCGATAGCAATTATCTGCTACCGTTTAATTGTGCGCTTGGCGATTTTGTGGGCCGCTGCTGGCTGATTTTTCACACGCATTCGGCGCTGCCCACCTGGTCGTCCCGCTCCCTCTTTTCCACCCCCCTCTAGGCGACTGAGCCACCGCCACCCACCTAAGTCCACCCGCTGCGGAACTCTGTGAATGCTGTCATGTGTCTAATGAGTCGCTGGCCCAGTTGGCAACTTGGCCCAAAGTTCGCGTTCTCTTTGTGTAATTTGCACACTTGCATGGGCATTTTACATTTCCCATTTTCCCCATTTCCAGCTACCACGCACTCCGATGGACAAGTGGACGGATGGCCTCACCTGAAACTTTGCGGGTAATTTGCATATGGAACTTTTAAATCATACTGCTCGAAGTTCGCCGATGACACCTGGGCTTACGTCTGCAATCGCAGGAGGAGCAGCTGTGCCGTCGGACACATTTATTATAAAGCCAACAGCCAAAAAGAGAACTAGGATTTTTACATTAAGAGGCTAGTGCAGACATCCCAATTTCCAAAAAGATCATTGCTCTTATTATTTGTTTAGTTTCCTTAGACTTGCCCAAAAGATCATCACTGTAATTTTAATATAATATAGTCATCAATCTAATGTAAATCTCTCGCTCGGAAGAATTTATTCAAGTACGTGTAAATCTATCAAACCATTAGTTTAGGAACCAAAAAATAAACTACTTCCCTCCCGATATCACACCCCCTCTTTAAGATTTGCCCAAGATCGCGTCGTATCAATAACTAATTCAATGCACCTGCAAGTGCGAGTGTAAATGGTGTGCCATATCATGCACTCGCAGAATATCTCCCATTTTATGGGCGCCATAAATACAGTTTCCAAGCCGAACAAACGAGGCGAGTCATCTCATCGAGTGGACAGACGCGATCACTTAATTACCTGTGCGAACTTTTCAGCCGCGTCAAAGTAGGAAAGGGTACAGAGGGCACTCGCTACGGCGGAGGGGGCGGGCACAACCGGTTGCAGGTCGGACTGACGTTTTCACCTTGTTAATTATGCGCACGGTCATGCAAAAATCGCGTAATGAGTGACGGCCATTGAGAGTTGCATTGTCAGCAGCGGATGATAGTTTAATTGTGAGCGGTTCTGGCGAGGATTAGGGGAGACGTGGGATCCTAGCAGAAGTACAGGCTCGAGGGCTTCAGCCGGCCGTACTCCCCGTTCTCGGTGGCCGCCACCCGGATGCCCAGGATGCCGTCGTTCTCCAGCGTCCTCCGCTCCCCCAGACTTTCGACCACATCCTGGGCGGTCACCACGTACTTCTTAAGCAGGCGCCTCCGGTTGGCGTACCGGAGGAAGTGCTGGTCGCCGTACCGCTGGCGGCTCTCCAGGTAGATCTGGTCGATCCTCTGGAAGTGGCAGCTCTGCATCCGCGGGTACCAGCAGAAGGTCTCCTCCCAGTGCCGCGTGGTCCGCTCCATGGCGTGGCTGAAGGCGAGCTGGTAGCGCAGCTGCTCCGTGGTCACTATGTCCGCCGGCATCTTGTTGGGTCTTGTTTGCTTTGCTCAGTGTTCTGGTAGGTATGGTTGTCGTAGTGGAGGTTGTGGTTGTGCTTGTGGTTGTGGAGTGGACACTTCCCAAATGTGTGAAGTTTTTGGCTGGCCCACCTGATTGGCAGCTGAGTTCCCAGTCCCATTCCCAGTCCCAGTCCCGATCCCGTTTTCGGTGCCCTCCCTAATCGCATTAGCAGCCACTTGACAAGCGGCAGGTGCAGTGCATCCAGGTCACTCGGTCCTAAGCCGCCAGCCACCTGTGCAAAAACCTGCATACTGCTGTCTCAGAGATCTTTTCTGGTTCACTTGTAATTATATTTAGCTTTTATAGAAGTCTGCTCTGAGATCTTAATAATTTAACTCTCTTTTCTTTGATAACCTATTTTGTTTAATATGTGACACAATATTGACTGCACCACAGAAAGTAACTATTGCTAAAATTTGACCCAAGTAATATAAATTTTAAATTCGTTATAGAATACTTCCAATAGTGGTTTAATACTTAAAACTGCAAATGACTTCCGAAAAGTAAAGTGTCGTTGTTTATTATTTTCCCAATCTAATGAACATTAACTAAAACTCCTCCCATTTCCATTTAGCTCTTGGTAAAGTAGACAACGATGTCGAAACGCGGAATGCCCCCAACCCTAAAGGAGCTGTTCGATAAGTATCTGCCATCGGGGATTATGGCCTGGATCACCCCGTTCACGTGCTGCACCGGCAACTTGTCAAGGACGACGTCGTGCTGTAGGCGGAAAGGCAAAAGTCAGAACTGGAGGGCAGGACATTGCAGGACTCACTTACATCGTAGGGGCAGGTGTGGTTCATGTTGGAGTATTGCTCAAAAGTCTGGAACGCCAAATTGGCCACTACGTTCTGGCGGTCACGCAGGAACTTGCAGGCATCCACCTTAAAATTAAATTTGTACAGAACTCGCCCGTTCTCCCGCCTCCTCAACTGAAATCTGGCCTGAAACATGGTCGGAATTCCGATAGAGTGATTTCTGTGAGCGCTCCTTCCCCTTACCTCGCCATTGTCGATGGGGAAATGGTGGAATTTTGTTTTGACCGAAAGGTACTTGTAGGTGCGATTGACGGACTTTAAGTAGCAATATTCAAAGTCCATGAACTTCCTGTCCCTCACAAGACAGAGCACATTATTGAATTCCACGTCACCCTGGATCTTCGGGAGTTTTGTCTTAATATTGGTCTAGCCTTGGGAAATTACGTATACTCTTGGTTCTTACCGCGATCGGTCCCAAGGAAATCAGCAGCAAGAACATCACGGCGTTCATTCTGGTTAGCGACTGTTTCGCAATAGCCATAATAAATATAAATATTTAAAAAGGTAGCAATTAGAATTACTCGGTCCATTGCCACTCTAAAACAACCAACCAATATTAATCAATCACTGAGGTGCTGAAGAGTTTTACAATGAATACCAAATACACTTATCCTAATAGCAAAAACACACAAATAGCTTAGAACTTAAAGAATCATTAATATATTATTTTTATTTGTTATTAACAAGCTCATCCGTTTTTAAAGTACAGTAGATTCCGGTTATAACGACTCCGGACACTATAAGTCCGTCCGGTTATTGCGACGAAAACTCGATGGCTTGGTTGTTGGTCCCCAAACAAACTTATATGATGCATTCCGGGTATAACGACGTAAAATCGTCGGTCCCTTGAAATTCGCTATACCCGGATTCTACTGTATTTGTTTTTAAGTGATTTTGTGTTTATTTGTAAATAAAAATAACAAACTTCTTAAAAATAAATCTACTCCTCCGAAAAGAGTTAAAAACACATTTTGTATTTTAAAAAAATATTCTAATTTTAATTTAAATTCAAAAATCTAATTGGTTTTATTTTAGCAAAGTTTTAACCCGTTAGGTGTAACCGCTTATTTCTATCGAAGATCTGCACCTCCGTGCTTACATTTTATAATTTCTGGTTTATTTGAGAACATCCAGCTACGGTCCCACTTTTTATTTGGCCATCCGCGTGCTCTGTTTATAATTTAGAATTTGCTAATTTTGCAAAATAAGAATGGACGACGAGGCAGAAACGTACAAGCTATGGCGCATTCGTAAGACCATCATGCAGCTGAGCCACGACCGCGGTTACTTGGTGACCCAGGACGAGCTGGACCAGACTTTGGAGCAGTTCAAGGAGATGTTCGGCGACAAGCCCAGCGAAAAGCGACCGGCCCGCTCCGATTTAATTGTTTTGGTGGCCCACAACGACGATCCCACTGACCAGATGTTCGTCTTCTTCCCCGAGGAGCCCAAGATCGGCATCAAGACCATCAAGACGTACTGCACCCGCATGCAGGAGGAGAATATACACCGGGCCATCGTGGTTGTGCAGGGCGGAATGACGCCCTCCGCCAAGCAATCCCTCGTCGACATGGCCCCCAAATACATTCTCGAGCAGTTCCTCGAATCGGAGCTACTGATAAACATCACGGAGCACGAACTGGTCCCGGAGCACGTGGTCATGACCGTCGAGGAGAAGCAGGAGCTGCTCAGCCGTTACAAGCTGAAGGAGAACATGCTGATGCGCATCCAGGCGGGCGATCCGGTGGCCCGCTATTTCGGACTCAAGCGCGGCCAGGTGGTCAAGATCATCCGTTCCTCGGAGACGGCCGGTCGGTATATCTCTTACCGATTGGTGTGCTGAGGATACCACAGACTCCGCAAGGATACCCGATCTATATAAATAGCTTAAGAACTCTATGAATTAAGGAAGGGACAGCGAGTTTTATACGTCAATAAATCGCAATCTTTTTGAAGGTTATTGGGAGTTACTGGTGGGTTGGAGTTCGATTTATAATAGATACGCAGAGAACTATCTAGTTTAGTTTACCTTAAATAGTTTTTATAATATCAATAAATGACTTTAAACATATGGAACACAATTAACATAAAAAATTCGGCACTACGTGGATGCCCAACAACCGTTGTTGATTTATCATCACCCAATGGCAATTTTTCATGGGCCAGTGACGGTCACACTGATGAAAACAAAAAACAGAGCACTAGCAAAAAGATACACAATTATACAACCCGAAACGAAAGCGAGGCGAAGCGAGGAGCGTCTAGTGCAGCGGAGGAGGAGGTGACCCCCACTGACATCGAAACATGGCAATGCTGACCCGCCTGACGAGCAGCGGCACCACCACGGTAGCCGGAGCACCCGGATCGCCGAAGGGGCTGCAGCGGTTCCAGAACTATATCGCCGCCTTCTTGTGGCCGGGAACCCAGCGCCAGAGGCGGAAGTCGACGCAACTGGACGCCATCGACTGCTTCACCAACGACCTGGTAACCAGAAAGACGCAGAAGTGGGAGGAGCTGCGCGACAACCTGATGAAGAGGCAATCATCTGTCCGCGAAACGGATGCCAACAGCAATGTTGCTGCGGAGGGCACAGCGTCTAGTGGCTCCACCAGCTTTAGCCAGAACGTGGGCCTCATGTCAAAGGGCATGATGAGCGATCTCAAGGCGCTGCGATCCCCCCAACTGGGGCTGGACATTAGGTCCTTGTCGCAGGCGCAGCTGGACAACCTGCTAATGGCAACGCTGGAGATCAAGAACAAGCTGGACTTTTTATACCTAATCCGGCAATGCATCCGCTGCAATCTGTTGCCCTCCAACGAGGTGTTTGTCTCCTGTCTGAAGTATCTGAGTGCCCAGAGGAAGTTGCATCAACTGGAGGCACTGGCGGACACCTGCCGGCAGCTGGGGCACCCCTTCTCACAGACCTACGCCGATCTGGCCCCTTTCCGGGCCATCGCCCTGTGGAACAATGGCAACGCGGACGTGGCCCTGATGACCCTGCACCGAGGCTATGGCGTCAGCATGACCTCGGAGGAGGGTAGGAGGATGGCGCGAACGGCTTTCCGTACTATTTCGGAGGAAACTCTGGCCCAAAAGAGCGAGGCGGTACTGGTTTCGCTGCTGGAGGTGGCACGTGCCATTCACCGCGAGCACAAGGACATCTTCGTGGTGGCCTGTGTGTGGAAGCAGTGTTTCGCTAGCGATTGGTTCTGTGACCAGAAATCAGCGGGGGAACTGTTCGAGCACTACAAGGAGCTTCAAGAGCTGGTGGAACGGAGGTATGATGCTTAAATTTCTTAGAAAACCGTAGTCTTAATCCCCTATTTTCCAGATCCAGTCCCCTGTGCTCTTCATTCCTGGGCCGCAACAACGTGGATGCCGTGCATCGACTTATTGAGGTATTTCTACACCACCAGCAGCGCTCCGCCTGCTCCAGCTGCCTCAGCCTGCTCTTCAACTATCAATGTGAGTCTTAAGGTCCTCGCCAGACATTAAGTAACTCCCATTCCTTTTCAGACATGCGCAAGGATCTGCGTGCCTGCGCTGAGATTGTGAAATCCTGCAGCGAGTTGGAGATGCCTCTGAACGAGCTGCAGAACGAGCAGTTCCTCAGCCTGTTCCTCGATCAGAGCGATCACGTGGACTCTTCGGGAGCAGGCAGCAAGTACAAGGCACCCAAGTCCTTCCAGTACAAGTTCTAGTTTCCAGTTCCGAAAATGTAAGCCGTTGTCATCGTAGTTTTAGCACAAGTGTTTGCACCATTGAGCAATATTGTAAGCCATCCCCCGCAAAGAAAGTAGCGACTCTTCAATAAATGTTATTTAATGTCCACGTTCAAGTGCAGCTTTCTTCCCGCATGTTACCCTCGGGCAATTGACCTGGCAGGATACCCACGCACTCATAGCAACGGGATATTAGGTGGTTGCCGCATCGGTGTTGCAGGCACTGTTGACACCGCGTCCGGAATTTTGTGCCGCGCTTGTTCCGAGCGCAGGGCTTGCACCTCCGGTGCTTCTCGCCATAGCGACTGGCCAGGTTGATGCCCAATGGCAGGCTCATCTTCTCTGGCGTCAGAACACCAACGCTGTGGGTAAGATTGGCCTCTCCGGTCGCCTCGCTGAGTAGCCGCTGACTGGATTGGCCCAGGATCTCGCAGATCTGCAGCCGCATAACCAGCGATGTGCTGGTGGATCGGCGCTGAAGCCGTCGCTGCAGCCTTTGTTGGGTGAGAAAGAGCCCCAGCTGTCGCTGAAAGTCACGCTGCTCCATCGCCGCATCGCCTTTGGGTGAAAGTCGCAGCAGGATCCAGGAATTAACAGCCGCCGCATTGAGGACAAAGTGGAGTAGTTGCAGAAATGGATTTACCTGTTTTCTTAGGGAACCGGGCGTCGCATGGGCCGTGCTGAAGCGTTGCGAGAGTTCGTGGAACTGTTGACAGGCATGTGAGGTTTGCTGATAAGCCTGGATAGCATCCACTTGGGAGCTGAGACCGCAGCAGAAAACTGCCTCGCCGTCGAGAGGAATGAGCTTGGAGAAGCCGCTAAACACGTTTGAATCAGTGGGCCATTGACGCGGCCAATCTGGCGAAGTGTTCTCCATCAGTCCCAGCGAGCTGATTTGGCGCTGAATAAGTTGCTCGGACTGTGTCAGGTTCAGATGTCGCGCTCCCAGAGTCACATTTCTCCCAGTGGTCTTGAAATCGCAGATCAACTGCTCCACATCCTTGTCCGCGCATCTCTGGTTCCTGCTGACCACGGCATTGGCCATGTACAGCGTTCTGGCATCGCAGCAAAGCGTCATTCGCGACTTGGCCACCGAGCAGGGCGACTCATCCACGGCCAACCAACTGCTGCAGCCGTAGTAGGATCGGCAGTTGATGAGGAGTCGTTGCCACAATTTCTGGCCCTCGGCCCAGCCGCAGTTTCCTGCCAGGCACTCGGAGATACTTTCGAATCGTGCCAGGGTCATGGATGCCCTGAATATGGCGTTGCCCAGTTCCAGGGTCCACAACTCTTCCAGAGGTCCACTGTATCGGGCATTGCGAAACACCCCGCAAAGATAGCTCAAGCCCAGGTATGCCCGCAGCTCCACAATGTCCAGGGGTCTCTGGACTATCGTGGGCGTCTTCCGCTTGCGCATCTGTTCGTTGACATGGCGAAGCAAAGATCGTAGCATTTCATCGTCGAAAAGGAGCATCCAGGCCTCCACTGCATTGGAAACTGTGCGGGCAGGGCCTTTGCCACAGGCGTGTTGCCCCAGGACTGGGAGGGCCTCTTCAGACACCTGAGGATCCTTGGTCGCGCTCCATATCTGACCACTGGAAGATGTGTAGTTGCCGACATTGCTGGGTGGACGACCCCGCCCTCGCTTTGGGGCAGCTGGCCGGAAGGACTCCTCCTTCTTCAGCACCATGTCCGCCAGTTGGTCCTCGGTAATTAGGACATCACTGTCCTCGAAGATCCAGTGAAAATTGCAGGTAGCCGCGGTATCCTGGAGTGGATCGGCGTCCTCCCCGTTGAAGGAGGAACCTAGTGCTGTGCAGCCCGCCGGCGGCTGCTGCTCCTCCACCCGCATCTTCTCGTCATCCTCGTCTTCGTCCTCCTGGTCACTACATTTTATGTTGGCCAGCAACTCCTCGTCTAAAACGCAATCCATTTTGTTTTGTTTACAAAACTACAACTTCTTAAGTGTGACCGCAGGTTACCTTCAGATATTTACCATCCGACCCGAAATTCAAATTCAAATTGATATTCAAATTTTTTGAATGAGAAACCTTTTTTGTTAATATTTGATGATAAGCTTTTTTATTAAGTGTGTCTTTGGGTACCGTCTATCACATCTAGCAAACTGCCATCATATCTAATAAAATTCGACTGTTTCTGCTAGAGCAGATATGACATTAAGAACCTTCGCGGTTATATTTGAATTTGCCCTGCGGTTAATTTCGGAACTAGTTACTCCAAATGGACTCCCGTCACTATATTATCGGCGATAGATTATCGCACCTGAGCGGTTATCGGACTAATTTCGTCACTAACATTGTTGTTGTTTTATTGTGAGCTGAGGAAAAAACGAAGAAAACGCTTGGAAAACCGTGTGAAATTCGGCAAATACTCGGTCCTATTTAGTCCCCCGCAGTCCACAAGAAGTCCCCATTAAAATGAATACAATCCGTCGGTCTTGACGACCCCGCCTCGTCTTGCTATCCTTATCCTTCTGGATCAGGGTGCCGAGGGTTAAAACTCTCGGTAAACAAGTGAAAAGTGCAATTAAATGCCAGTGTCAACTGTTCGGATACTGCAGGTGAATCCCCGGGTGCTTAAGATGCCCGTTATTTACGCGCGCAGTGAATTTGTCAAAATATTTCGGCTAAAGTGTCAAATTGACATGTTATATGTCATGGTCTCTCGTGTGCGGATTCGATATCTGTCCGATAGTTATCGATACAGACCAACTTCTTTTAAATTTAAATTTTCATTAAAAGCTTATTTATTTAATAAGTAGCCTTTTATTGAACTTGTCTTACAAATTTGACCAAAAGAATACATACATATTGGCCAAATACTTACTAAAAACCAGAAATCGAAATTTGAAATTTGATTTCGGACATAAGTAGGCCATGACTTTGGTGTCTGAAGGATTTGCCTGTCTTCCATTTAAGTTAGTTAATTCTCGAAGCCCGTGGTGTCAGCACGACTAGTTTTTATTCCGAAAAGTCTTTAATCAGTAATATTTTAGAAGAAATCGAAAATATTACGTGTAAATACGTGATTCCGTTCATTTTTACTCATTTTCCGGTGTCCTTTCAATTGTTTGTTTATTTTCGAATGCATTAAGGCTTGAGCTGCAATGATCTCGCCGGAACAGGAAGAGTCCAACATGGTCCTGGACCGCCAGGTTCGCCAGAATATCCAGGACATGATGCACGAGGCGCATGTCCAGGCAAGTCTTCTGGAGAGCGAAGGTGAGTTGTCGTGTCCAGCGAAACTCCCTGGCTAATCCACGTCCAATCCCATATTAGCTGCAGGTCGCGACCACTTCCATTCCGACTCCAGTTTGGACCAGGATTCTCTTCACGCCGACGACTCCATGGCCGTAATAGACACCCTTTCCGCCGATGGCATTGTGGAAGAGGACCTGACCACCGAACAGGGTGGTGTTGATGGCAGCGAGGTCCAGAACTATCACGACATGTTGGTGGACAATGACCACCACATCGACAGCAATGGATTGCTGCGCAAGCGTCGAGGAAATCTGCCGAAACACTCGGTGAAGATACTGAAGCGGTGGCTCTACGAGCACCGGTACAATGCCTATCCCAGCGATGCCGAGAAGTTCACCCTTTCGCAGGAGGCCAATCTCACGGTGCTTCAGGTCTGCAACTGGTTCATCAACGCCCGACGCCGCATACTGCCGGAGATGATCCGGCGCGAGGGCAACGATCCGCTGCACTTCACCATTTCGCGGCGTGGCAAGAAAGTCAGCCCGAATTCCTCAGGATCCAGTACTCTGGGACTAAACCTCGGTGGGACGCCAAACCCTATCCATGGCAGTCCCGCCTCCGAAGTGGTGAGTAGCATCTTTGACAGAAAGAAATAGGAACGCATGTACATAAATTAACCAATTAATTTAACGAATTTTTCCAGGTCGTCGGTGCCACTGAGGAGGTAGATGGCGCCGGGGAGATGCACGAGGGCATCGCCAATGTCTTGACCAACTTCGAACAGTATGTGCAGGGTCCCAACGGCCAAATCGTCAAGATGGAGCCGGAGTACGAGGATAGCGTCATCTACAGGTACCAACTGGTTTTTCCCTAGTCGTAGTCACTTCTCCCTCCTTTCCCACCTGCCCACATCCTCCTTCACCAAGTTGGCAGCAGGCCATTGCAAACAACCCGATGGGCTTCCAAAGTCTGCACTCCTCGCTGCAAGCAACCATGATAGACAAAATCCAGAACTATCAGATGCGCAAGGCGGCAGCCATCGGAGGATCGGGCAGCTCCAACAACGCAATGAGCTCCAGTTCCAGCTCGAGTTCCTCCGGCCCCACATTGCCGTATGGCTTGTTTGGTCAGCGTCCAACGGAGTTCGCTGACGAGGAGAAACCAAGTCTTCCGAAGCGTGGAAGAAAGCGGCAGGCTACCGGAAAGACTGTCGGCGAGAAGAGCAAGCAGTCGAAGCCGCAGTCTGGGAACCAACAGGAGACCATGTACTGCTATCAGGACGAATATGGCAGCTTTGTGGTGGCCCCTAGGTACAAACGCCGCTCAAACCGACCGAACTATAGCCTAAGTCCGCTGTCAAGTGATTCTTGCGGTGCTAAGAGTCCTCTTTTCTTCTCAGATCCGAGGGCGAGGAGAGCGGACAGGGATACGAATCCTGTGAGCAGAACAGCGAGGAGGAGGTGCGCTTCGAGACCTCCGATGATTGGCAGAGCGTGATGAAGTAAGTATGAGAGCACATCCGTTTAATTGGGTCTTTCAAGGTGTTTCCCTTTTCCAGGACCGTTTTCAGCACTGAGGAGGTTACAACCTCGACTGGGAACAATCCAAGTACTTCTAAGGGATCTGCCAAAAATGCCGCCTACTATAATCCCAACCAGCAGATTACAAAGCGTGATGGTAGGACATATAAATACGTGGATTCGAGAGCTATTTGAATTCCTTTTTTGGGACTTTCACAGGCAACCCACAGTTGGCA
Source organism: Drosophila kurseongensis (assembly GCA_018153305.1). Taxonomy (NCBI): domain Eukaryota; kingdom Metazoa; phylum Arthropoda; class Insecta; order Diptera; family Drosophilidae; genus Drosophila; species Drosophila kurseongensis. Next base: position 25,660,119 of record JAECXX010000004.1, read on the forward strand.
GCCTCCAATAATGAGCAACTGCAGGCCTCTGGATTCAACAGCTCCGTGCTTGTTAGCTCCAATCAACTGGAAACTACTGATAATCTGCAGGCGGACGATATGTTTTCAGTCACCGATGCTGAAACTGGACCGACTCAGTCCTCGCCGCCATCGCAGAGTAAGTTGAAGCGAGCTTTCATAATTAGTTCACAATTGTCTAATCTATAAATAATACCCTGCAGGTCTCAGTCGAGAGGAGCGTGACAAGTACAAGTGCCTCTATTATCTAGTGGAAACTGCCATGGCTGTTCGCCAAACAGATAGCAACCAGGACGAGGAGTTCGTCTACATGGGCGACTAGGACCACAGCTAACTAGCCACGCAATAGATCTTGACGATCCGATGTGCAGAGGCGTGTATATATATATTTTAGTAATTCGATTGAACAGCAGTTTCTGCGCGTACTACAGCCAAACCTTATGCTTAGGCGTTTGTTATTATGTTAATGGAGTAGGTTACTAACTTAATGTACAAATAATTAGATCAATTTCACACCGCAATTGCCCATTCAAATACGCATATCCACCATGTCAATTTACGTACAATTGCCCTGTTTCAAACGAAAAACGCATGGGTGTGATTTTTTCAAACTAAAAACGATTGTGTAAACTACTGGTATTTAAATAAACCAAAAATGTGCATTTGCAATTCCCCAGGAACGCCGCAGTTTCTATGTAAACGTAGTGGACACTTTTATGCAAAGTTTTAAAAATGACGAAATGACGATTGACCCCAAAATACAAAAGCTGAAAGCACAGATTTTTAGAAAATTAAAACACAATCATTTAGAAGTTTGCCTTTTTAAAATCTGATGTCTGTAAGAAAAGTTATGGGCTTGTAAGTGCAGGTTTTCGGTCACTTTTCTGCACAGCCATTTTTGGAAAATTTGGTAAGGGGTAACATCATAAAAATGATGAAAAATAGACCCCAAAATACAAACCAAGCTGAAAATACAGATTTTTAGAGGATTAAACCACAATCATTTAGAAGTATGCCGCTTTGAAATCGGATTTCTGTAAGAAAAGTTACGGGCTTGGAAGTGCAGGTTTTCGGTCACTTTTCTGCACAGCCATTTTTCGAAAATTTGGTAAGGGGTAACATCATAAAAATGATGAAAAATAGACCCCAAAATACAAACCAAGCTGAAAATACAGATTTTTAGAGGATTAAACCACAATCATTTAGAAGTATGCCGCTTTGAAATCGGATGTCTGTAAGAAAAGTTATAGGCTTGGAAGTGCAGGTTTTCGGTCACTTTTCTGCACAGCCATTTTTGGAAAATTTGGTAAGGGGTAACATCATAAAAATGATGAAAAATCGACCCCAAAATTCAAAAGCTGAAAACACAGATTTTTAGAAAATTAAAACACAATCATTTAGAAGTTTGCCTTTTTAAAATCTGATGTCTGTAAGAAAAGTTATGGGCTTGTAAGTGCAGGTTTTCGGTCACTTTTCTGCACAGCCATTTTTCGAAAATTTGGTAAGGGGTAACATCATAAAAATGATGAAAAATAGACCCCAAAATACAAACCAAGCTGAAAATACAGATTTTTAGAGGATTAAACCACAATCATCTAGAAGTATGCCGCTTTGAAATCGGATGTCTGTAAGAAAAGTTATAGGCTTGGAAGTGCAGGTTTTCGGTCACTTTTCTGCACAGCCATTTTTGGAAAATTTGGTAAGGGGTAACATCATAAAAATGATGAAAAATAGACCCCAAAATACAAACCAAGCTGAAAACACAGATTTTTAGAGGATTAAACCACAATCATTTAGAAGTATGCCGCTTTGAAATCGGATTTCTGTAAGAAAAGTTACGGGCTTGGAAGTGCAGGTTTTCGGTCACTTTTCTGCACAGCCATTTTTCGAAAATTTGGTAAGGGGTAACATCATAAAAATGATGAAAAATCGACCCCAAAATACAAGCCAAGCTGAAAATACAGATTTTTAGAGGATTAAATCACAATCATTTAGAAGTATGCCGCTTTGAAATCGGATTTCTGCAAGAAAAGTTACGGGCTTGGAAGTGCAGGTTTTCGGTCACTTTTCTGCACAGCCATTTTTCGAAAATTTGGTAAGGGGTAACATCATAAAAATGATGAAAAATAGACCCCAAAATACAAACCAAGCTGAAAATACAGATTTTTAGAGGATTAAACCACAATCATTTAGAAGTATGCCGCTTTGAAATCGGATGTCTGTAAGAAAAGTTATAGGCTTGGAAGTGCAGGTTTTCGGTCACTTTTCTGCACAGCCATTTTTGGAAAATTTGGTAAGGGGTAACATCATAAAAATGATGAAAAATCGACCCCAAATACAAACCAAGCTGAAAACACAGATTTTTAGAGGATTAAACCACAATCATTTAGAAGTATGCCGCTTTGAAATCGGATTTCTGTAAGAAAAGTTACGGGCTTGGAAGTGCAGGTTTTCGGTCACTTTTCTGCACAGCCATTTTTCGAAAATTTGGTAAGGGGTAACATCATAAAAATGATGAAAAATCGACCCCAAAATACAAACCAAGCTGAAAATACAGATTTTTAGAGGATTAAATCACAATCATTTAGAAGTATGCCGCTTTGAAATCGGATTTCTGTAAGAAAAGTTACGGGCTTGGAAGTGCAGGTTTTCGGTCACTTTTCTGCACAGCCATTTTTCGAAAATTTGGTAAGGGGTAACATCATAAAAATGATGAAAAATCGACCCCAAAATACAAACCAAGCTGAAAATACAGATTTTTAGAGGATTAAATCACAATCATTTAGAAGTATGCCGCTTTGAAATCGGATTTCTGTAAGAAAAGTTACGGGCTTGGAAGAGCAGGTCTTCGGTCACTTTTCTGCAAAGCCATTTTTTTTACAAAAAGTATATTTATATTTTAATAATTATAGTGGAAGCCAGTAAAAATATAATTTTGCATTTTTTGTCATATAAAAGCTAAACAACATCTTAATTGTCAACCCTTTGTGCTTAAGATGAGTCAGTTATTGTAGGAAGGTGCCGGTAATTTTTCTGACAACGCATTAGTTGTTAATCTTTCCGATATCGACCTTTGCGTTAACACTTTTATCTAAACGTTTAATTTACACCGTTAATTCAAGATTTGCTAAAGTTTAAGTCGGCTATGAAATCAATCTTTCGTAGAAACCTTTTATCGATCTTTACGTTTAGGAAGCGAGGTATGTAATAATGTAATTTGTGCAATTTAAGGTATAAGTCTGCATTGTCGTTGCTGAATATTATCATTCTTTTTAATAAGAAACAAATGAAAAAAAGGATAAACCTGCAAGTATTTAGTTGCAGTTATATTTTAAATATTTGTTTAATATTTACTAAAGCTACAAGCTAAAATTGTATTAGAATTTTAAAATTAAGAAATATTTTTAGTTTAAAAGATAAGGTCACTGTAAGCTATGTAAAATAAATGACCGTCTTTTGTCGAAAGTGACGACAATATGCAAATATATTTAAAAGCACCGAAGCTGTGTTTATTAGCATATTTTTTTCTGATCTTTCCTGTGGCAGCTAAATGAAATAAAAAAGTCGTCAGATTTTTATAAAAGTAGAACCGTTTTTTGAAATTTCTTAAAATTACCGTAGGGGTGAGTAATCTTTGGACGTTTTGACTGGATTATGAGTTGTCAGGCTTCTTGGGGTCGTAGGTGAGGGCTCGGATCCACAAAAGGCCTCTTTAGCACTGCAAAAGGTCGCAGAGTTGGGAGGTGGTGTGTGGTCATTCCGCAACTGTATTTTTTATTGAGTGGATACTAGCTAGGCTGTTAAAGTTTGTGTCCATTACTCAAAATTCTGTTTGATTTTGTATGTCGAACTTTTAAATACACCCAACAAACATTGTCATTCAACTTCGATACTTTATAGTAGTTTTATACTAACCTTAGAAGTTTTCAATCTTATCCTTCGGAGTATAAGACTTAGAGCCACTCGTAGTACTCATACCGATACTCCAAGTTTATTTTTCATACTATTTAGTATAACAAAAATACTACGTTAGCCGAAACTAGTATACATTTTGTATAATACTAATCCCCAAGAGCAGTATTACAAAAGTGGCTTTAAAATGTCGATTAGTAAAAGTACACCGATTTTATTTTACTTTAATTTGATTCCTTTAATAAAATCCTTAGTATTATTATCTATTATTATTTGCATATTATTTTATTCTTACATAGCTAGCAAATTAGAGGTTTTATTTTAATATCTTAAAAAAAATTACATTTCTCGTTAACCAAACGAGAAAGGCCAATCGTTTGGCTGTGCATCTTATTTTGGTTAGAACAAAAACCCGTTAAAAATGTTGTTAACTGCAAAAACCCGGGAAATACCATTTATGGAAAAAATCATGATGATACGTAAAAAATTATAAAATCGGGCCAAAACTAAATTTTTTTTATTATCTCTATCAATATAAAATTAAGATTATACAAGTTTTAAATGTGGGTAAATATAAGAAAGAGCGATGAAAACGGTATTTTTCATTATGGTTAATGTCATGGGTGGGATGATGTCTTGTCTTGGGAAAGGAAGAAGGAAGCAAACTTCGGCAAGCCGAAGTTTATATACTCTTGCAGTTATTTCTATGCCGAAATGAATAATTGTTTCGGACGATCATATCATTTTGTTTAAGTCGTTTACAGATTTACCAAAAACATTAATAACCATTTTTAGACGATCCCCGATTTCTGCATTAAAATGTTGTTAATTAATTGCCTAAAAAGCTAAACTTATAAAATAAAACTGCTCTTATCTTCAAAATTCTACCATTCCACAATCGCTGATAAAGGCTTTGATACTAATTTGACGCCCATATAAAAATCGGCAGCTCTGTGACAATCCAATAGCTAATTAAATGTTGTTTCCCTTGTTTTTTAAGGTCTGGTTCAGGAGTTGGCTAAAAACGAGTAGCAAAGAGCTACTAGAAAAAGACAAATTTGCACGCCATTACTTGAACCAGTACGTTAGTCATGACATGAACCAAAAAAGTTTTTACCATTTAACTTGTCGCTATTCTTATATGCTAACAAAATATCATTTTCCTTATCATTTTGGCACCCCTTTTTACAGAGCGTGTTTCCAGTTGCACGATGTTGTAAGAAATTGCTAAACATTCGTTTTGACTTTGTGGAAGAGTTAGTGTAGAGATCTATATTTTAAATGGGAGTGCCACACTGCAGCATTTTCATGACACTCCCTTACTCTTTAAAAGCTATTGTCGAATTGGTTTTTAATGCAGTAAGTTATCTGGTTCATGTCATGGCTTGTATACTACATATATTACGTTAGTGAAATGTAGTATACATTTCGTAAGTTACACTATTTAGTTTTAGTGTATTTTTATTTCCCTTTATTACATTGTATATAATCTTATAATTATAATGTCAATTTTTTTATGGTTTCAAAAAGATGCTGATACAACTTTTTGAAATGTTTATGACGCTTTCAGAAATGATTAATAAACATTTCAAAAATTTATTATTACAGCTTTCTTGCATGTTACTCAAAAATATACCAAATTTTTAATTCGTTCTGCTTACTTTATTACTAATTAGAGTTTTATTATAATCAAACGAAACGCATATGTTATAATAACATTTTATTCGTTTCTTCACTAATTAGAGTTTTATTTTAATCAAACGAAATTTTGTATCGTTCAAGGACTGCCCATCCAGGAAACCGAAAGCCCCTGAAAATACTTAGAGCTACCCATTCCTGCTTATTAAAGCTAATTTATCGAAATCTCAACAATAAACAACAACAAATAGTACACAATAGGCTTAAAAAAATTCTTAGGTGAAGACAAAACAAAGTAAAAGGAAGTCGTTTTTTTTCATTAATAGTACAAACGAGCATTGCCAACGGGCACCTCATCCTAGAAGGAAAGACCATTCATTGAAAAACAGTTTAAAACAAGCTAAATTCTTGCCCTTCACTACATCTATTGCAGGTAACGCAGATGAAAGTTAACAAGGCAACAAGTAACGGAAGGCTGTCTCCAAAAGAGCGTAAAGGGTATCCTAGCGACGATTCTGCTGGAGGATACGATGAAGGATGTCAATACCTAAAAATGTCCAGCAAATACTACTATGAAGCTTAAAATGGTATTGCAAAATAAAAGTGAGTGGGCCTTAGACCTATAGAAACTCCCCCACCACCCGCAGACAGAGCACATGTTATGTCTCATCTCAGGTACACGCCCAAGGCCAAAGTGTATTGCTGGAATCCGAATAAAAAAAGATACCGTGAAACTGCCTAAAAGAAGAGAAATAAAGGAAAAAGCAGCTACGAACTCATTTTATTAAATTTTTTAGCGCTCGCATTTCAAAGGTTGGTTTTTTTATTTTTATTACCATTAAAAGTCATTACACATTTTTAACGACTGTAAAATAAAACTCTTTTTGTGCGATATATGTTTGGTTACTTTTTGACTTAAACTGTTTAGTTTGGCATTTGGCATCATCAGAAGTATTTGTATATAGGCCCATTGCATTATATTCCTAAGAAAGAAAATAGAATTTATCGCAGCAAGCCTTTAATCACCTTATATTAAATGCTTAAATATACTTACCAAGATTGATGCTAGAATATGCGGATTTGGGACATTTGAGAAATGTTTAGCTTCCTTTAAAATCAGGGAACAAATTACATTTAAATTATTATAATTTTGGCTGAACCTAAATTCATTGTTTTTATTTATTTCTTAAATAAACATTAACATTTTTATCTTTTGGGCACAAATGCATTTTAATTTATTACTTAACCAACATAATCAGTTTTATTCACTGACCACGTGCAGCTAAAAGGCATTCGATACATACATGATGCGAGTTCGATCGCAGCTGTTTAATGATTGTCAGCAAGATCCCTTAGAGCCCGTAAATTACACAACGGCCAGCCGATTGTACAATCCTTTGGCAAACCTTTTAAACCCCTCACTTCGAATTTGCGCAATTTCTGTGTAACTCATAGGTTCGTCTTCACAATCTATTGTTTTCCATTGTCCTGTCTGCTGCCCTTTTTGACCACACATAATTTATTGTTTTTTCGTTCTTAGCAAACCAGTTTGTCTTTCCCACGCAACACAGGCGTCTAGTTCTGTGTCCGTTTCTATTTTCATTGCGTTCCTTTCGATCCATACGTTTCGGCACTGCTGGTTGGCTTTCTACGAACTTCCATACTGAGTTAAACAAATATTTTAAAACAACTTCGTTACTTAAAATACCAGAGATTTCCTTTGCAGAAGAACTATTTTGAAAGATAATTTAAAATAATTATTACATTTAATAAAGTAAAGAACATTATGCATACATTATTTACATTTGTATACCCATGCAGAAGATATAATAATTCCGATCAAAATTTTTCAACACAGTGAAGGAGACATAAAGTCTATATATCCTTGATCAGCATCACCAGGAGAGGAGGCATCACCAAACTAGTCTCTTAGTTTTAAGGCTTAAAACTTTCCCAAAAGTTGTCTTTCTATTGCAGGTAGTACATATGTCGGAACGACATGGAATTACGGTTTTAATTAAATTAAAATCGGACATCTACAAATTTAAAAAAATAAAAATGAAAATATTTGTATTTTACTGTATTTATAAATATTTCTTCGGGATATAGTAATTATTTACTTTTTAGGAATTACGCTTTTAATTTTCTCAAAATCGGACAACAATATCATATAGCTGCCGTAGAAACGATGGCAAAATGCAGAGCAAAATCAAGATAGCTCATTGTTTTTAGTAATATAGGCATAGAAATCGAAATGTAGTCGTTTTGCAATAACTGCAGGGTTATATAAGCTTCGGCTTGCCGAAGTTTGCTTCCCTTCTTGCTTTTAATATTTTCAAATTAAATATCGTAAATAATGGTATACATAGAATTAAATATTCTTCAATAGTTTAAAAATAAAAGATAGAAAACTATTGAATGTATTAAAATTTGTACTTAAATATTGTTGATAACGTAATACTTAAAACTGAATCTTATTTTAAAATGCATCTACCATATACCTTTAAGGTAGTATACAATTCCACACTAGTTGAAGAAAAAGAGTCTTAACTGAAAGTTATTCAAAGAAGTCCAAACTACTACCTTCAAAAATTGTGCCATTGTCGCAGCTCATAAAAAACAATAACTTGCTGTGATTGTGTGGGTTTGAATAAAAAATTTATGCGTTAACTTGGTGGGCTGACAGGAGACAAGACATAGACATGTGTCATTTATAACAGCTGACAGAAGCATATACATAGTTTGAGGACAAAAAGTCCCTGCATTTTATGCCTAGCTTAAGTCGCCTAACAAATTTTCATGAGCCCACCACGCACTTCCTCTGCAAGTGGTCTATGGACTTTCAAAATTATAGCCAGGGTTTCTTTTTGTTGCGGTTTAGCAGGTCTTGTGCTTCTGATATATAAATAAAATGTGTAAGCTTCAGGACATAGTCGCTAAATTGTCAATTTACTGGATTTACTTTAACGGTAAGGAAACGCCAATGTTATAATCAAACGTACAAACAGGGTGTAGACATTTCGGCAGAGCTCAGCTTACAAAATACATTCTTTAACTAAAATCTGTACCCATTTCATATGGTAGTAGCATCGCACAATGCACTGTAGGAAATCCGCTTACCCCTCGGCATAACATTTTTCTAGGAAAAAAAAGTAGTTCAATTTTCAATGGTCCAGTCCTTCAGATTTCAGTTTCAAAGAAAACAAGAAAGGAAGCAAACTTCGGCAAGCCGAAGTTTATATACCCTTGCAGTTATTACAAATCGACTACATTTCGAGTTGTATGCCTATATTACTAAAAACAATGAAGCTATGTGGATTTTGCGCTGAATTTTGCCATCGCTTCTATGGCAGCTATATGATATTGTTTTCCGATTTGAATTTAATTAAAACCGTAATTCCATAATATTTAAATATTACCGAATCCCAAAGAACAAAACATCAAAGTAATTTTTGATCAAATGATCTGGAGGGATTATCGTGGTTGCGTAAATATGACCACGTCTGCGAGGTCATATTTGTTTTTCACTTAAATCTAGAGTTTACTTTTCAAATCATCAAAACAATTCCTAAATATTGCTACCGACTGATTAATATAATAACATTTTAAGGAATTTGTATTGTAAATTCTAAACCATTGTTGTTAAGAAAAACTTTTAAAGCTGGAACAATTTCCAAAAAAATAAACACAAAAAGAATAAAAGGTTACAAATCAAGTTTCCAGAAAACAAGTCTTACAAGCAAAGAAATTAGTTGAAAAAATATTTCATGGAAATGTTTATCATTTTGTATTTCCTTAAAGAGGGTATTAAACTTCATACAACAATTTGCAAAGCCTTCACTGCGTTGCATCTTTTCCACCCTATAAAGTATATATGTATATTCTTGATTAGCATCACCAGACTAGTCAATCTATCTATTTAATCTATCTGTCCGTCCGTTTCTATCCAGTTTCTCAGTTTTAAAGCTATTTAAATAAAACTTTTCAAAAAATCTTCATGCTGGTAGTGAACGGGTCGAATCGCCGTACTATATCATATAGCTGCCATAGAAAAAGTCGGGAAAAAATAAAATTACAACTTCCTTGTTTTCTAACATATATCAATATACTCATAGAAATAGTATTTTTCACTTTCAATTTCAAAGGGTTTAAAAAAGTCGCCTTGCTTCCTTTCTTGTTTTTACTTAATTTAAATAAGAAAAACGCTGCAAGGAGAACGGGCGAACCTTTTGTAAAATATGTTGTTGCACACCTTAAATACGACATATTGAAACTTTCAAAAGTAGATTCAAAATTATATTTTGTAAAAACAATGTAATGCTAAAACTGAGGGCTTGACTAATCTGGGCATGGCCTTTTTTCGAAAGAAACTGAAAATTGCTTAGGCAACTCATCACAAATTATCTTATTCTTACAGTTTTCGAAACATCGACGTTCAACGGAGAGACGAATACTTAAACGACTACAGTATAGCCTTTTCCTCTACGAATATACAAATTACCATGTTGAATAATCCTGTATCCCACCCAAGCCGCACAGCTGGCCTAATCGTTTCGGTTCTTCAAATTCTTTTGCGATTTCGATACCATCAAAATTAAGCATTGTCTCGAGTTAAAGGTGTGCACAAGGGATTATGCATATTGCCGCACTTATCTTGCGGATACAGTATATCTGCCTTATTTACTAGTGAAAGTACTTCACTTCATACAAAATATTCTAGCAGTAAAATTTAATTTTTAAGAAAATAAAACAAACAACCTTTTACTTTCAAAAAGTTTTTTAATACAAAAAAACTTAAAAGAAAAACTGTATTTTTATTCATTTTCGGCATATTCAAAACATGCTCAATGTCTTGATTATTTTCTTACTTATAATTTTCCAGTAATGGGGTGCCGTCAAAGGGTTTTAATTTAATAATTGTCAACTAATTGGGCACCTTTTGGTCGCCCTAAAAAGTGGTAAAGGGCCAAGACAAATTTATATTAAAAAAACGCCATAACGGTTAAGCGCCTTTGCGTGACTAACTCAAACTGTCAGCGCCAGGTAAGTTTTAATGTGTTTCCCCCTATCGTGCTGAAAATTTGAACGGAACTAATACATTTTAGTAGCCCCAAATCGTATGAAAGTGCCATAAATCAAACGTAAATGTTAGCTTGATGATTTCGCGTTATAAACAGTGAGCATTTTGTGTAGGTAAAAACTTTTCTTTTGTTTATGTTGCGGCGAAAGTTAATAGAGTCCAGCCCACATGTGCGTTAACAGTTTCCTGACCAAATTAAAGCTACAGAAACAACAAAGCTAAAAAATGTATTTTGGCCATTAATCAAACTATCTCACGGGAGCATCGCACTAAAAGAGAGGCAGGCACACCAAGGGTATCTGTATCTTTCAGTGACAGATATTTACTGTCACTTTGTAAGACACGCAAAAAACGGTCCTAGTTTTTTTTTTAGCATATAGTAAACTGAGAAAATTGAGAAATTTCTTGAACACACGTTTCAGTGGTTGGGGAAAAATTTTTTTTTCGGTGCTATTACAAATCTACTGGAAAAAATTAGTGCAAGTTATGCCAAAAAAAAATGCGTCTAGGGTAAAAATTAAACAAAATGTTGTTTTGTTTAAAAGGGCGATTTTACAAATTGACGAATTTTAACAAAAGATTACTCAAAATTATTTGCAAATAAATCCAAAACTTTGACGGACAATTGCTGCATTTCTAAAACCCTTTTAAATTATTAATGAAAGCAATTTATATTCCACTTTAAAGTGAAGAAACCTCTAATATTCAATACGCTTATATGTTTTTGTATAATATCCGTCATTCTATCTAAACCAAGATTTCGAGACGTGTAAAGAAAAGATTTACTTACCGCCGCAGGTTCAGCACTTTCATCGATAATATGTTTGGATAACGTAATCCAAATGGTAAAAAATCAAGTCAGGGAGACTATCGAAATAAAAAAAATCACATTAGAAACACACGGCGCCGTCGACAGCTAAGGACAGATACGAAGGTCCTGTTAGGCATGTAATAAATGATCTATGTAATTGACTCATATGCCAAATACTATAAGAAAATGTTTAGCTATAATGCGTTTATCTGAAAGTGGACCAAAAGTATCTACCCCATACTTTAGACATCTCACAACACCCATGACAAAAAATGAAAATCTGGGAAAACATCCCAAAACCGCATTTTGTATTCCCTCCCACACAATACAAAACAAATTTTTAAAAAGCAGCAAAATTATTCTTGTCTTTACATCTCACCGTTAAAAGATAATTGGCCGGGGCTAATATTAGTCCCAAGAAGATCGAATTAATATCGCCCGCTTGCTATAAATAAATAGTTCTTGTTACAAAAATATTACTTATATTTCAATGCTCCAGGCAAGGGTATCAAGTCCCATAAGAGTGTACACTTTTTGTAGGCAAATTTCTATTGTGGCTGCAAAAACTTGATTGCAAGGAGAGGTAAGAAGGGAATTGACCCATGAGGGTGCAAATAAAAATATTACCAACAAACTTTCACACATGCCAAAAACCCCACCGGATGACCCTCTTATTCTGATTCTGATCCAGACTTTTTCACAATTCGCCTTGTGTGTCATTTGGGAGCAGTAGCATTAGCATGTTGTTGAATTACCTTCGGTTTCTTTGGGATTTGCCGCTGTTACTTCAATTGAGTAATCACATGTGGTAATGTCGAATAAAAATAAAAAAATTTTTTCTTTTAATTGTGTTATTATTTATTTATGCTCTTTAAAGGGAATTTTACAAAATAATTAAAGTGAGGATACAATACTTGAGTAACTCTAAAAGTTAAAAAAATTTTAAAAAGTTTAACTTTTGCCTATTCACATTAAACAGTACAATCCGCACAGATGACTTATGTTATTCTTCAAAACAAATCAGCAGTTCAAAGGTTGTCCATTACCTGCAAAAAACTAAATAAAATATATGTTTGATTAAGGTCTTAAATCTGGATTTGTGTATAAATAGATAGACATACTTAGAAAGGATATATGTACGACCATATTAGTCACCGTTGTTAGGAAGTACATAAGTACATTTAGATGCATTTTCGACTTTTAATTTGATATCTGTACCTTTTCTAAATAAAAGTCTTTATCCTAGAGCCTCTATATTAATATGAAACTTCCGATCTTGCATATTTTCTTTTTTGCATAATGCTTTCTTTCTGTCAGGGCGCGGTGCATTTGTAAAAGTATGGTAGACCCTTTTCAGTTATAATCTTGTATACATTTTGCATTTAAATAAAAAGAAAAAATATTGGGACATGCAAATGGCGTGCTGAAACGACAGGCAGAAAACGTTGCTCTGAAAAATCATTGTTTGGTCGAAGCGCCGGATTCACTCTCACACATAGCTAAATTCATGCAAGGATATGCTGCCGTTACATGTAATCAGTCACAGAAATGCCGGCCTTTTGTTTGCAGCTTGAATGAAGCCGAAGGGAACACAAAATCATGAAGGACGGAAAGAGGACCATAGACCTCCGCTTGGGGTCATCGGAAGGTCAGCAACGGGATTTTCCTGCCATTGTTGACAAGGGATGCAACTCACTCACATGTACACATTTTTCACGTTTTTTGGGCATTTTCACGTTTTTTTTTAAATTTGTTGCTTTGAATGTTGAAAATTTTGGCATTGCTTTTTAAAACTATTTTTTATCTTTGGCCATTCAAAAGTGAATTCGAGGAGGATGCTGCTGACACGCGAGGAGTTGGGTTTAAGGAGCAGGGTTTGGAGTGTGCCAAGAATTAAGTGTGGCAACTTCTGGCAGCCCCGTCTTCTCACGTTTTTTTTCAACTCGCCCTGTTATTGCTTCTTGCTTCTTGCGTCCTCTAATAGTATATGCATATGCTGCGTAAATTGATATGCTGCCTCCCAGATCCTAAATCCTTGTCTGCGTGACTAAGTACAATTCTTTAGACAAAAACGCTGGCCATTTTCATTTAACCCCACTGAATGAGGGCTGAAATTTAAACGGGGTGGCTGATTGCTTATTGCCAAAAAGGGGTGGACATTATGCATATATGGTTGGTGCTCAGTATATAAGGGGGAGGGAATTATGCATAACGGTTTTGGTAAGGGTTGATAATTCAGGGAACAGTCGACAGCTTTTTTTTTTCTATGCATATATGTAGCCCAATGAAGCCATTGCCATTGTCGATATATGGTCCTATATATTTTTATAATCTAACTATTATATTATAGAGCTCACTGATAAAAGAATAAGACTATTTATAAAACATCTTTGCCTTGGATATTTTTTAATAATAATCGACTTATGATCGCTTTGAACGATATCTGGATATTTTAAATTTTAAACATATCATAAAATGTGATTTGATTCAGATGTCTTAAAGAATTGCGAAGCATATGACAAATAATTCATATTGTAGCTATATAACATTGTTTTCCGATTTGGATTTAATAAAATTGTAAAGTTTCAAGTTGTGTAACCATTAACAAAAAAATTATTTAATGGTCATCCGCTTTCGAAGCCTCTACCGAAAAAGTACAATAACTTTGACTTGTGACCGTCATCACAAATAAAATATTTCCATTATTAAAATAAGAGGTTTTATCTAAACCAAAGTACAAGTTTATAAATATAAAAGAAAGTTTGTAAAATTAAAATACCACAGAACAAAAAAAATAAGATTTTAAAAAGGTTTTAGGCTTACACCCATGTGTGTAAAAGATTAGCTCAATATAGACTATTAAACTTGATGAAAAGCAGGAGACTTGAAAAAATCTGTCAAGGAAAACATAGCACGCGACTAAATAAAGCGGTAAAGGAGACCTCGATAAAAACCGTAGGGCTAAAGGTTGAAGTATATTTAAAATCCTATTAAAAAAACGCACACAAAAACACTCGAAAGGAACAAAAAACAAAGAACATCAGATCGACGATGCGGGGCAAGCGCATTAAAAGAGATTTACCTATAAAAAGTAGGCAACTGCAGATGGAATGAGACACAAATTCAAAATTATAGGGAGAATACTACTGACGAGAGGAGAAACGTCCGCCAGGCACGAGATCCAGAAGGAGCGTGGAACAAGGAAGCTGCAACTTTTTAGGATCACAAAAAGTGTGCTCGGATCATCTGAGGGTGGCACGTGGCGCAGATCTTGATTTTTGTTTCGCTTGGTAGCATACCTAGGTTCTGCTCCTTTCGCCGTCTACTGCACTGTGTCTTCCCCGATTTGGTTTTTGTTTGTGTCCCTCATCGTTTTTTAGAAACAGCTGCCATGCGGCTGGCGCATTCCAAACTGTGGGGCGGCGACATTTTTAAAGTGTTCATTAGTCGCACGTTTACATATCCAAATTGTCAACATGCCAGGGAAATTGAAGAAAAAATTGGAGGAGAAACGCGTGTCTTGCGGCTTTTAATTGCTGACGCCTAAAGTGGGTGGAGGGAGAGTTTGAATGCTACTTCCTTCATTGAGGATTAATGTGCGGCACACTTCGTTTGACAGTCGAGCGGCTCCCCAGTTTTCAAGAAACGTCTAGTTTCAACTCCTCCTGCTGATTTTCCCAATGCTGTCTCGGCTTTCACTGTCCGTTTGTCACCGTTTGAATTGTCATTTGATCGCTGGGCCCAGTTGCTACGATTAAAAAATTAAGTTATCCCCTTAGAAAAAGGCATTGGAATACAATATTGGAGCTCGGTGATTTTATTAATATTTTGTGATTGGTGTAACCACATGTAAAAAAAAACTTGGCATGTGTTGGTCTAATAAAAAAACACTAAGTTTATGGAAAATAAAACAAATATCAAAGCAAATGTTTAAATGCCCTTGCAGCTTGAATGAGAATTTAATATTTCATAAAATGAAGGCAGCTATGACGATTTTCAAAAAAGTTCGTCGATCTTTCCTATAGCTTTATAATTTAGTCGTTCGATTTGTATAAATTTAGAATTGTATTTATGATAAAGGAAGGAGTTAAGGAGACATCTCCGACCCTATAAAGTATATATATTCTTGATCAGTTGATCTCCTGAGTTGATATAAGCATGTCCGTCTGTCCGTCTGTCTGTTTCTACGCAAACTTTGGTGTTTGTAAAGTTAGGAAGTTGGGATTTATTTTTGGCCAATCAATTCGACCTACCAAGTTTCATAAGGATACAATTGCCATATAACTGAACGAAATGCCATAACTTTGGCGTTTTTAAAGTTAGGATGTTGGGATTTTTTATGAGTATTAAGAATGCATCATATGAGTAGTTTCGGAGAATATAATTTACAGAATATTCTGCAAGGGTATATCAACTTCGGCTCCGCCCGAAGTTAGCTTTTCTTTCTTGTTCTACTTTAAAGTGTTTTAATGTTTTCATAACAAATTAAAAATGTTGGTAGACTTATTCAAGGTCTATATATATTTGTTATAATTTTGGAGTAATTTTTATGAACGAACGTTTAAAAATTCATTTGGAAAAAATTTTATAGAAAGAAGAAATGTATCGTAAAGAGCCAAAATAATGAGAAATGTTAAAATTTTTGTTGATATTTAGTAAGGGGTGTGCTGCCGTGAGTTGACCTATTCCTTGGTTTTTCTACAGTTTCCACACAAAATGTAGACGGGCGTTCGAAGTACAGTACAAAAACATTTTTAAAAATGATTGCCATTGTTACGTCAGCTTGGTCCTTTGTGTATTATCCTTTGTCCTGAATATAACAACAGTCACCCAGTTGGTTTCTCTCCATACGCTGAATATGTGTATCGATGAATGTATGCGTTTGCCTAAGGCCAAAGGTCATCTATTCGGCACAGAGCGGCTCAGCTGTCGTTTCTAAATTTTGAATAAGTCGTATAAGGATATATACCTTTCTCCAAGAGAGGATATGTGCATATATGGAAATATGTTAGATAACAAGAATATATTATCGACATCATTGGAAGATTCGACTTAAACTTGCTTAAAAGAAATAGTTTTTATACCCTTGCAGAGGGTATTATAAGTTTGGTCAAAAGTGTGCAACGCAGTGAAGGAGACAACTCCGACCCCATAAAGTATATATATTCTTGATCAGGATCACCTCCTGAGTTGATATAAGCATGTCCGTCTGTCCGTCTGTCTGTTTCTACGCGAACTAGTCTCTCAGTTTTAAAGATATCGAATCGAAACTTTGCACACACCCTTCTTTCCTTTGCACGCAGTATATAAGTCGGAACGGCCAGGATAGGTCGACTATATCCTATAGCTGGCATATAACTGATTGTTTGCAAATGCCATAACTTTGGTGTTTGTAAAGTTAGGAAGTTGGGATTTTTTATGAGTGTTAAGAATGGATCATATGAATAATTTTGGAGAATATAATTTATAGAATATTCTGCAAGGGTATTTCAACTTCGGATCCGCCCGAAGTTAGCTTTCCTTTCTTGTTTTAAGTGGAAAAAGGTTTTCTTTCTGAGTTAATACTATTCAGGAGCACCATCTATATATCCTTCCGCCAACTTCTTCAATCAATCCTTTAAAAATATCAAATAAACAATGAGGTTGCGTCATTTTAAAACTGTTCTGTTTTACGCGGGAATTGCCGAATACTATATGTCCTAGGCTTGACCAGCTGTTGTTGTGTCCATGTTGCCATTTTAGGGGTTGATCAGAGATATGCTGGTCATGCGAAAAGGTATAAAGAGGACTGACCAACGGAACCGCCAAAAGGCCCTGCGTTAATGTGCTTCAACATTCGGGTTTAGAATGAAAAATGTATAAATTGGAGATGCGTAGCAATATAACACAAAGTCACTACAATAACGCACAAATTGTACTAAAAACATTAAATCGAATATGGTGGTCAAGGGTTGTTCTAATCTGGAGATACAACAGCTTAGGCTCGTTGTGCTAGAGTCAAATGTAGCCCATTCGCTTCCACCCTCTGCCATATACTGGATACCAAAAATTTACTACAAAATTTTTGTTAAATAACGTTAGTGCGCTTTTAAATCCTTTCCCTGTTCACGTGCCAAATACTCGTAGCAACCCTATAATCATCCGTGGGCCATCTCTCCCTTTACCGACATAACAAAATCCCTGCTTCTTTTGTATTTCTGTCATTGCATTTTTTTTTGAATCAATTTGCAATTTTTTCACCCATTTTCAAGTTGTTTTTCACCAATTCGTCGTTTTGGTGGTTGAGCAGGACGTTGATTATGTCCAAAGATTCAATAAAGGGCAGGGTTGAGCCTCTCAGTTGTAATTTTTTGCACCACTTTACCATGCGTGACATGAAAAAAATTATTTTTTCCCATTTTTTGTTTAAAATTTTTCCAACAATTGTGTTTAGAACGGGGTAAAGGCTTCGGGAAAAAGGGAAACAGATGTGGGAGCGAGGGGCAAACGTGTCCTTAATGTGTCACACTTGATTATTGGCACACCCTTACAATCAGAGGTTGGTTTTCAAAAGATGCCTAAAAGGGTGCGAGTGGATTAAATTTAAAGTGTAGTAGGTTTTTGGGTATTTGAGCTGGTTGCCCGGTGAATATTTGATGTTAACAAACTATTTATTAATGGCAAAATCCATAAACTTTTGATAGAGACAAGTGAACATAATTTCATAAAAGTATAAAAAATTAAGAAAAATAAGCATCAGAACGCAAAGCACTTTTTCATTTTCCCCAACCACTCAGCGGCCCACAGATATTCATTTCCAACGGTCCACATTTTATGTCTCTTAGAGCCCACTTGCTGTTAGCCATATTCCACAGTGAAGGCACTTTACTTGGACGTTTGGATACTGGACCTTGCGCTTCTCCTTGCTCATCCTTCGCCATTCGTAAAAAATTAGATTCATTTGTGAGCGTTTGCTTTATTATTTAAATTCCAATGTTATTTCTAAATTTTCGCCCTGCTGCTTACTGTCCTGCTGCAGCTAAAAAAAGTGACGGAATTTTAATGGAAAATGCTGCTAACGTCGAAAAAATGGTTAAGCAAACAAAGATTTCAAATATAGAGGTGGTCTAAGCTGCTTTCAACTCGAAGGACACGCGGAAAGGATGTGCTGGGCGCAGTTGCGTAAATTGAAAGCCAGGCGCGGACACCGCTTTTTTCTAGTCCTGCTGAAACATGCTTTGAATGCCCGGCGGCTCATTTTAAGTGAAAAATGAGCAAAAAGTGAAATGAAACAATGGGCAGAGCCAAGACACGTAAAAAAATCGTGGCCAATTTGAACTTTTTCTTTTGCCGGCGTTTCTTATGGTTATTTTCGGTGGGTTAATGTGCTGTTGGGGTGAAGTAAAAATGAAATGAAACTAGGATAGCCGAAATTGTGATATAGAAGGGAAATTAATTAAAAGAATGTGGAGGGCGCATAATTCTATCTTTGGTTCACGAAATAAGTAAGTTCGTAACACCAGTAGCTGATAAGTAACTACCGGGCCTAAGAACCAAAAATAAAAGGTATTAAGTTTTTCTGTATTTAGTTATTTCTTTAAACATTTAAATTATTCTGGTCACTCGCAGTTTGCCTTCATATTTTACATAACATTTTTTTAGCCACTTCCTTTCTTGTTTGTTCAATGACATCAACTTGGCGATGTTTTTAATTAGCCGCCGACCATTATGTGTTATAAGAATGAAGATGGGCAGCAAGTGTTCATTGTCCTGTCATTTGCATAGCAAACTTTGATTCGCTGTGCCATTATTGCTGGTCTTTGTTTTTTTTTAATTATAATACTGGACAATAAAAAATACATTTTCACAAGAGTTCACGCGAATGATTCCCATTTTAAAAGCACGGACCGATACATATTTTATTTCAGAGTGTCTGTACCAGCACACCAACAGGAAATGTTAAGAAGTCTCACAAATAATGTGCTCAACGCCTCTATAAACACGTTAGACACCCCTCCATAAAGCGGTAAACATTTTTGTCAAACCCTTCATAGACAAATTAGCCAGCAATTAGCGGTGTCATCAGCGGCAAACACAAACAATCAAAAAGCAACCCTTTTCTCTCTGCTCTTCGATAAAAGGGTGCTATTTAATAACCTATTAAACCTTACTCAGGGACCAGCAGAATGACTAAGGGTAGTTAGCCTATATTCTATAAAATGTGTTTAACACGGAGATGTCTTGTATTTACTAAATAACAATCATAAAAATAGAATCTATTGGATATAGCGGTTTGATTTGATATTTTAGACTTTAGAAATTCAGTCAGAATTATTCATCCTATTACTTATAGTCTTAAAATAAAAGCAAAGTTACTTTTCGGTAAAAAGGCATTCAAATAAGTATAAATGTTGTGCCTTTAAATAGAGTAAAATTTATTTTTAAGTTCAAGGGTGCGAACAATTTAATATTGTTGTTATCAAATTCGATACATTCAAATATACGATTGAAAATGTTGTCACGAATGCTGAGGCTAGGGATCGGCAATAAGAATACATAGACCAAGTAGAAAGTGGAAAGGAAACTCATATAAAAAAAACCAAGTCGAATTCCCTTCGTGTTGCTGTTATTGTTGTCTGTTTTTGACAAACAAATCCTAAGGCGGCAGAGCTGCTGTTGTGCTGGGTTACGCTTGCCAGGACAACCGCCCAGAACGGACCTCAGTTCTTAGCTAAATTTTGGCTTGCCCACTGGCCTAGAAAATTGAAATATTTTGGTGTGGATGCTGAAATTCAAATGCAAAGCAAAAGTGGTCCAGAACTATATGGCAGTGTGTGCACGCGTGTCTATCTACACACCAACGAATAAGAAGGCTCAGGACCACGTGCGTCCTGTAGGTGTTACCCTGCAAGACAGCTGCCAAGTCGATTTCCTTTGGTGTAAACCAATTTTCGTATCAATAAAATCGAAACTCCACTTAGGGGCTTCGGTTTTCGAATCGAAATCGAAATTTTTTCGTTTTTCCTTTAAAAAAGGGCCAGATAACCTTGGTGGAGCATGACAAAGGCCACTAATTGTGCCGCTGAATGAAGAAAAGGGAAAGCGAAAACTGTCCAAGTCGCCCGCCCTCGCTTGTTTCCTAAGCCGGAAGAATGTAATTAGAGGATGCATGGAAATTTAAGAACCTAGGAGTATGAGTTTAAAATTGGTGCATGGTACGTGGGCAAAGGAAATATGTATTGAATGGTTTTATAACCGGTTTTGCTTGAATGATAGGCGCCTCTATAAAAACATTTCTTAAATATATGTCAGAAGAATCTTTTAGATTAAGCTGAGGTAAAATTGCATATTTTAGCCTAACATGGATAAACAGTGCATAAGTCTAAAATATGTTTGTTAATTTTTTAATATCTGCTATACTTGGGTACAGCTATTAAGAAAATGTCATAGTTAGGATCTGTTCTGAAAATAAATTTTAAATCAAAACCAAATTAACCATTCAAATTAAAATGCTATTTTAAACCTTGTTTTACGCATTAAGAGCAGCACAATGGGGAGTCCTCAAGCGGGTGTCCGACAAAGAAAAGGGGCAGTTGCAAGCTATTATAAATATAACAAAGTGGACTCTTGCCTATAGACCTGACTAGCCTTCGTCTTCGCATTAGACTTCTCTCAGCGGGCGAGTCGGAAAGGGTCTTGTTTCTAGCCGTTTAAGATCACTATCGTGCATGACATGTGCAACAATTCTGCCATTTATCTTATCAGCAACTTGGCAAAAGTCGAATTCGAATATCCTACTTTGACGTGTAGCCGCCTAAATGTTTTAGATAATTATAACAAATGGATTACTTACACCTGCTGTCGGTGAATTCTGGGTTTCTAGATGACTGACGGGCATTATAATGATTAGATTAGATTCAACCCCATCTGCAGGAGCCAAGTACATGTAGCATGGTGCCTAGACGCATTGTCCACATGTTTAAAAAAAAGGTTTAAAAATAAAATTGGCAACTGTTTGTTACGTCTTATAAATGATTTAATATATATCTTTTAACGCCTTCGCGTTCATTACAACTCATTATCGTTGTCATCTTCTTTTCAAAAAGTAGAACATTTCAAAAATGGTACTAAGAGGAATATTTCAATAATGGCGGCTACAACGTTCAAAAGCCAAAATCGGCTTGTTAGTCGGGTTTTTTTTGTTGATGACTTTCTGACCTTGGCAATTTTACGTTTCAGTGAAATTTCGATTATGGACCAGATCCAATTTACAGAAGCCATGATTGAGACATTTTTGACAGAATAACGAACGAGACGGTTCCCGGTTACACCGACCGTTTTTATCCTTTACGTCGAGATGGCATGTCAGTGATAAGCTGAGAAAGAAAAAATTCAGGGGAAGGATAACGAGGCCCCGGTAAGAGCCTAAGGAGTTGAGCCAACCACAAAGTAGTGGCACGCGGTGGAACAAAAAATCATTGTTAAGAAAGCGATTTGGTGGTAATAAAAACAGCTCCGTTGACCCCAAGGTATTCACATTCGTTGTATTGTCGCGACCACTTTCACCTGTCCACACATACGTAAGAGCATGTGTGTGTACGAGGGGCAATCCATATTGGAATGCGTTCGATTTTTATCTTTGAACCTGCTGCTACCGATTATGCTACATAAATTTGATAGGAAATTGTTCCAATTATTTGAGGGTTAGGTCTTCTTTTTGTCGTTGTATTTTTATGGACTTTGTGTGGTCGTGCCTGGCATGTCATTTTAAATGTGATTAAAGAAAAAGACCGAACCTGTTCTGACAGCACCTAGCTTGCAATTAAAAGAAAATTTACTAGTTCTTTAAATTGTTAATATACGGTGTTGTATTTATTTGATATGGCTCAACCTGTAGCAGGTGAAGCAAGTATTCAGAAAATGTGGTTACCTGGGCTATAAGATCGCTTAATAAGCGTTTACATAGGACGAAACCTTTTTATTAAGTATTAAATACCTTCACATGTGAGCCTTAACATTTCAAATTCTAAGTACCCATAAAAAAGAAATGCAAAGAACCGGAATTTGATCAATACCAAATAACATTCAAATTTCACGAATCACAAGATGGTTCATTCACGTACAGTTAGGCCTTTGAACCGAGTTTACGGATGTCACTTTTACTTTCAACACATGTGACGCACTCAACTCGTAGAATGCCAAAAATATTGAAGGAAAATTAAAATGTTTACAGCTTTTGTTATTTGTGGGAGTCGCAAAGTATTACGTGAAAATTACTTAAGGGTGATGTATGGGTATGCAGACAAAAGTATTAATTTTTGATAGTCCTGGCAGCCGTTGGCAAATGGCTACAATAATAACACATCGACAGAGCGCACGCATAAAGCGCCGTAAATCGTAAGGTGGTAAGGGGTTGCCACTTTTACACACAAATAGTCTTCGCCTTTGAGTGAAGGCACACGAAAAGAACTATAAAGTCGTTTATTAAATTTTTACTGCTGACCGTTCTATCACACGCACAATCATGGCCCACCCGTTGATAATGTACATATGGATATATATATTCATACACTCAGAAATTAAGTTCCGTAAATCAGTTAATAAAAAAAATAGAGTCAATTTTTTACTCCTTGTATAACTTTCTTTAGCCAACCCTAAAATTGAGAAAAATATTTATTTCTGAAAACAAACGCTTTTTTACCTTAAATAGACTACCAAGCTTTCTAACTCTTATGGTACAAAATTTCTTCAATTAATTAATTTTTATTAATTAAATGAAGAAAAAACTTAAAGTAAGGAAATAACACAATAAATGATGTTTGGAAAAGCTCCTTCTTTGATTTCGAAGTAAGCCCGCACCCACTCGCCTCAGAGAACACAGCTGGCAGGTCTATTCCTATAACATTTTAACCTATTTTAATGATTTTAACAACCGTTTTAGCAACTAGTTTTGTAGAAGAAATAAAATAAAATAATATAAAAAGTTTTTATTTAAATTAGTTTGTATGTTTAGTTTAGTATAATAACATATAACATCCGTACGCTTATTTTGGGACATACTACACTTCTTACAACAGTTTTGAGAATTTTTTTATCTTGAAGTACTTTTTCTTTCGGTGTAGGACTATGGCTGGTCAACGCAAACAATTCGAGAAGTTCTAGTTGCTTATTCCCCTGCCAAGGCCCATGGTAAAAACTCGATTTACCCCTTATGTGGGCCTGTCAAATGCATACGTCAAGGACTTCGCCTTTCCCATTCCTTATCCCACAGCTGAAGTTCGAAAGCCCCAAACTCCCCCATTGACTAAAAGAGCCATCACACATCAACAAAAAGCATATAAGGTCGCCATTTGTAAAAGCCTTGATGTCTCATATTTCCGGTTATTCAACGCACGCTCTGTATACATATAAAGGTATGTATAAATGTACATGTATATAAGGGGTACAAAGACAAATCACCAATACATAGGGTAGATAAAACAACTTCAAGACGCAATAAAAAGGGTGAAAGGCAACCCGGAATCTTTCCCAAGTTCAGTGTGCGATTCAACATTTTGTATACATAAAACGCCAGTTAGGGTCATGAACAGCAACACACATTGAGACACATGTGACAAAAGTCCCACAACCGTACCCTTCAAGTGTACATATATAGGCTGGCTGGCTGGATGAGGATGAGTGAGGCCGCTTTACCCTCGCAAGACGTATAAAAACTTTTTATTTTTATGTTTTGCTTGGTCCAAAACCCACCCCAGAGCGTTTAGAGCGCCTCTGCCGTATTTGCTTGAACTTCGACGAGACTAACCGGTCTGGCCAGGTCCAGTGCCAGTTTTGGCTGTTGGGCCAAATGTCGTCTTCGGTTACTGCTGCTTTTGCTGTCAAAAATAAGGGAAAAAGCAACGAAAAAGTAAATGGGTTGACAGCATAGGGTTGGTGGTGCTCGCACCATCACAAGGGTTACATGTGGGTGAAGAGGGTAACGTGCTGTGCCTGAAGTTGCTAAAAGTGAAACAGTCTATTGATTTTTCAAAATAAAAACATTTTTGGCATCCTTTAATTTTTGGTCACTACAGCTTAATATAGTTACCCAGCCATTAAATTTATAAATGATTAGTTTTGTGAATATATCATAAAATTGTAATTAACTGAATACAGCAACGTCAACAAAATGGCATCATTTGGGGTGAAGAACATAAATAAATTTACATTTTATTTAAAATTATAACTTTAGCCACTGCAAAGCTTTGGTGTCCCCAGTCTAAGGCCCATTCCACAATTTGAATTCCAAACCCGCAATATATATTATCGCGCGACTGTACACCAAGAAAAAGGTGGAGACGACGAAAAACGTCTTAAGGGCATTTTATGAAACGGATATGAGAAACAACCAATCGCATGAAACATCATGACCAAGCTAAACCAAAAGCACAAGGAGTGGGTCGCCCTCAACCCACAGAATTTGCTTTTGAAAATTAAAAAATTCTTCAAAAAGAAAAAAACTGGACGTGGTCTGCTGGGTGCTAACGACGCCTGGGCGTATTGTCGTTGTCGCTATAGTTGTTGTTGGGGTAAACAAAGGATCAAAAGCATACTAATTGTTTTCTACTTAGGCCAAGTTCGCTTGCCTTGTTAAGGACATTCGAGCGCAGGGACTAGTGGAGAAATACCTAAGCTGACCCAGGCTAATCTTGGACGGCTTTTGAAGCATAATTTTTCAAAACCTAATTTGCAATTAAAGACAAAACAGCCGCTGCGGAATTAACGGAATAACGCTTTTAACTACCCACGCCCTAGGCTTGGGAGCCTTACGTTTCATTCCGTTAACGACTTCTCTTTCTCTACCGGTATGCTTGTTTGTAAAGGATGTTTGCTTCAACGTGCTTGTACAAGCAAGATTCTAATTAATTGCGTTCTCAAGATGGGGAGAGACACCGAAACTTAAAATAAGACCTTAAAAATAAGAAATTCACGTAAGGAATCTTTAAAAAGTTTGACATCTTAGCTTAAATACTACTACTAATTTTCATTTTACTAATTTATTTGAGTCAAAAATTGCTATAAATATTTTGTAAAATGTGAATTCTTATAAAAAAACATATTTATGTTAAAAGTTAATAAACATATTGAAAGTTTGACAAGTTAAGCTAATTGTTAAAGATTTTGTACTGACCTATAATTAAGAACTGCCGGAAACAAAGTAACAAGGTAATTGCATTATAGAAAACTGATCATTTAATATTAACACACTCAGCGTAATTACAGTAACATTTAGCTGTGGCAACGTCATATATGGTTGTGTAAGTGATTTTTTATTGCAAAAGTTAGCAGCAGGCAGCTAATTTTTTATGATACAAGATTTCTTAGCAACGCAATATAACGGAGGGGTGGAGTAGCACTGGGCACATTAGGAAGACATGCTGTGCTATGTGTTAACACCATTTCTTGATTAAAAACTAGTGTTTTAGGTTCATAAGCTTTTTACTGACCATAATTGAAGGACATTAATTAACTTAATGGTCATTTTATTTTCTGGTCGTTAGTTATGTTTTCTATATTACCTACAAAAGTTATATTAATACCTACTGTGTTGTTTTTAACTTATAGATATAATGGCCGGAAATGGAACATGTCGACGTAGAAAACCGTTGGTATATAAAAACCCCCGTCTTTAAATTTAAATATCTTATATTGGCTTAAAAAAATATATTATTATTTTCTTATATTATGGTCATGCGATTTCATTGGCCATTTTATATCATTTTTCACCCTTTTATGTGTCAACCCTTTAAAATAACTTTTTCATGAACTCGGCCCAACCCTTTAATTTTACCAGGGATGTTTGGCTATTACAAAACAAAATGGAAAATATATGCCTCTCTCTGTTATATATTCATAATTGCGTGGCAGTAAGTTAACAGCTGTAACCTGGGCAAAGCGTTTAACCGGCATTGACACAAATTTAGCGTTTTATTAAACTAACCGGAACTGGCTGACATACCACTGTAATTGTTTATGTAAGCACAGCTGCGGTCGAAACAGGAGTAAAAATAAGTTCACTTGCACTCCTACTGACTTGACATCATACAAGTTTGCTTTTAGACTGTTATTCCCGTGATTTCAACCACATCTAACCATTCCATTAACCACATTACTGTACAATTTTTTTTTCTAGGGCGGTAAAGGAGAGAAAGAGGTATTTCAATAAAATTCAATAAAATGTTCATAAAAATGCACTATCAATGGTCGGTGCTATTATTTTGAACCTAACTGTATGTATGTACATACATCGCTATTGTAAACCTTAAACTGCCTCATGTATCCAGGTTAATAAAAACATCCCTCAACAGCCAGTCAAGTCAGTAGGGTTTAAGCATTCAACTATTAAGGGTAAAGGGGTTAGTTTATCACCCACGATAAATGTTTTACCCGCCCACTACATTTTATATAGGTACCGGCAAATACAAGATATTTATAACCTACAAAGTTAACTCAAAAAAATTTAAAATTTATATCATTATGACCAAATTTAAGCAAGCACTAAAGTCAGAACGTCCTTGTTATATTCAGTTAGCTCGTAAAATATATTTGCTAGAAACTTAAGTTTTAATACCCCGAAATTGTTTTTTAGAAGTAATTACATTGATTACCTTTTTCTTTATTTTAAACAGTACAATCTTAAGATGCTAGAATTTTAAAAACAAGCAGCTGAAAACTATTTAAATACCAACAGTTTAATTATCATTGAAAGGCGGAAGTTTGTATATTTTGTTGTTTGTTGTTGTTTGTATATAACAAAAAAATTGGTCAAGTTAACTTAAACAAAATTATAAAATTTATGAGTTTATATTTTTATATGAGTTACACACATAAGCCCTTACTCTTACGTAATACATGTCTTCGGAAGAATTACCATTTTTCGGGTTCGGAAATTATAATTCTTTCAGTAGTTAGTTTGACCAAAGAATTTGTTTGTGTATATGCTATTGAAAAGGGCCATGCTTTGTAGTATGGTTAAGAGGCCAGCCAGTAGGGCACCCACACATGCACATTTATAGGGGTTTACTATGCCAAATGTCGACTCCTCTGCATAATATAATATGAAAAGCAAAAAGTAGCACACAAAAACATTTTTCTTCGACTTATGTTTGACTAAGGAAATCCTTTAGGCGGTTATTTTTCAAAGGGAGATTTGGGAAGGACAGGGGCCATTTCAGTTCACATTCTTGCATAAAATAACAATTTGCCTAACAATTTTAATACCTATAATATTTTCTTTGAGATTTTACATAATTTGTTTTTTTTATATTTTGGTTACTTTTGTAGGCTTAAACTTGAAAAGAATTTTAAGTGGAAAAAAGGGTGACTGTAAAAAAGATTAGTTTGAATTACTTTGTGAAACGGTATACATATACGTATATAAT
Source organism: Drosophila kurseongensis (assembly GCA_018153305.1). Lineage (NCBI taxonomy): Eukaryota > Metazoa > Arthropoda > Insecta > Diptera > Drosophilidae > Drosophila > Drosophila kurseongensis. The sequence continues at coordinate 25,687,978 of JAECXX010000004.1, forward strand.
CTTTTTGAAGCTTTATTAACTTTTTAGTTGTTTGTCTTGTTTGTAATTATATTTCGTTATATCTCCCAACAAAAATTTCTGTGCGGAAAACATCTTACTAATTGTAAAAAATAAAAAAAATATTACACTGTATGAAGGCCACAAAGTAAGTGGCCAAATGAGAGTAAACTTATGAATCTAAATAAGCAAAGCTTTGTTTTTCAAATCAGCGACTGTTGTAAAAGAGTGTTTTGTTGATATACTACACAAAAGACCCCTCTCCGTGAACATTTTTTATTAAAACTATTCATAAAAAAAATCATCGATATTAAGTTGGATACATCATAAAGCATAAAATTGGGTAAGTAAAAAAAGTTAAACATATTAGCTTAGTACTTAACAATCATTAACAAAATGGATTAATTACAAATTTGCACGTAATACTTTTTTTCTATCATTTCATTATCATTTAAAATCCTGGCCCGTGAAGGCTGCAATCTTCATATATTGTCAGCAGTTGCCAACTGTTTGCAGCTTTACACCTCATTTATGCCGTTCAGGGCGAAATAAATTTAAAATGTATTTATTTACCTTTTCAAAAGCCAAAATATTTAGAATTTGCTATCACCAATAACTGCGTCAGCAATGTGAGGCAAAGAAGCTGAAACTGATGGCATATTTGTTATTTAACCAATATTCCTTGGTCTTAACCCAACCAATAAACATCGGTGTTACTGTTCTGTCAAAATAAATTGACAGCCAAGCAGTTCTTTGTGATTGGAGCTTTGCGTGAGATATGTGAAGGTCCTAGAAACTTTCTGTCAAACAAGAGAAAACGATAATCACGAAAAGGATATTGTTATGGCCGTTCGATATTGTCTTGAGGATTATTAACGAAATTGCGGACACTGTGATTTAAGGGTTGGACAATGAAAACCAACAATGATTACGGGATGGAGCTCATGGTACACCAAATAATGCCATCTCAATTTGCCAACACACCGATTTTCGTCCTATCCTACAACTTTTTACTACTTTTACTAGCTGCGTGTGTCTTTGGCGCCTGATTTGATGACGCGGCTACTGGAATTGAGTTGAGGTTTGACTGGGAGTTAGGATTGGGGTCGCGCGGCCGATGTATCTTAAGCTGAAAAGAAAATCCATTTATATGTCTATTGCGCATCTTGATGGTTGCAGTTGTTAAGCGTTGTTGATGACTTTTCTTGCCTGACAACGACTGACGCATAGTACCTTAACCCAATAATATTTAACAAAACATCCCCTTAAGATCTAAAAACCTGAAGAGGTCCACATGCCATCAATTAGATGCGCCACACTAATCATTAAAGAAAGTGGTTATTTGGCAGCAGGAAAATGAAAGTAAGCGGCCGCACTCATATTGAAGAGGTCTGGCCAACCTTGCTTAGACCCTTTTCTCTAGTGCATCAATTTCGACATCATACTAGTCACCTTCACTTTTGGCGTAGGTAAGCATTCAAACATATGTTCGACTCATTTCCCTTTCTTGTGGTTTTCTCAGCACTGTGTGCCACCAGTTAGAAATTGACCCGCCTTACAATCGATGATCGTAACACTGGCTAACAATCTATTCCCTCCTGTACGAAGTGCTACTTTCTTTGTCTAAAAAACAGCAGATGTCAGGAACGCTAGCACAAAGTTTTACCTCTGAAATTCGCTGGAATTTTAAATATTTATTTTTATTTATTTATCTTAGGTTAACAATTAGTGTTAAACTAAGGGTTATCGGTGATATTTCGAATCATAGCAGCTAAGGCCTTCGGCTCGGGGTTTGAGTTGGCTTGTGGGGTTACAATAAAGTAATATAATATTACTGTAATGTTTGCAAAGTAAATATTTTATATTTTATATATTTTTTTACATTACCAAATCAATGGATCAATTTTCCACAACGATGTAATGTAAAATTACAAATTAAGTTATTATTACACAGTGTAGGTTTCATAAACTAATTTTTGTTTGAGGTCCATTTTTTGATGATTATTTTTCTTTTGTTCTTTGGGATTTGGTAATATTTAAATATTATGGAATTACGGTCTTAATTAAATTTAAGTCGGACAACAATAGTTTATAGCTGCCATAGAAAAGATGGCAATATGCAGCACAATATCGACATGGCTTTATTGTTCTTAGTAATATAGGCATAGAAATCGAACGATAGTCGATTTGAATTAACTGCAAGGGTATATAAACTTCGGATTGCCGAAGTTTGCTTCCTTTCTTGTTACAGAGTTATTTAGAATTAATCTCATCTACTCCCTATATAAAATACGGTATAGATATTAAAAGAAAAATGTTAGGCCACAATTATATTAAACAAATGGCACTGAAGGAAATAAAATCTAATAGAGTAGGTCAATATTTGAAAGATATCGTGATCTACAAACGAGAAATTTGATGTTGGTTAACGCAGCGCAGAAGTAAGATGAAAGCAAAGCGACAGTCGGCGGACTTACAAATGACGACTGTGAGCCGCAATGAAAGGATTCCCAATGAGCACTTGAGCACGCGTAGACGTCAATATTTACAGAAGGATAACGTACGTCGCACGTCGCTCACCAAAAAAGGATGTTTGTCCTAGTTTCACCAAAGCGCATCGCTGCGGTTGATAACAATTAAAACCCAAGTGCGATTTGTTTAGGACGATCTTCGCTCGACTCCTATTTGCATTAGCATTTATTTTGTGTAGTTTCCGATAAGACTTGCGGTTCAATTAAAGATAAGTTTCGGCCACGAGACCATGCAATCTATGTTTTGCTGGCTATTACAGGATGCTAGTGTGTGTCTTAAACAGGTGAAGCCGCTTGACAAGCCATCATGTGGGGGCTTACGTAAATTGAGTTTTAGGCGTTTTCCGGGAAATGGTGTCAAGTTAATGTTTGCTCGTTATTGTTTCCGGGAAGACTACAGCCAAAATATCTTTGATATGCAAATAAACTTTCGGAGGGGGATATTATATGTTATAGATTACTGTTTTTAAGCCCATAAATAAATCCGACATGATACAAACAATTATCTTCAAACGAAGTATTTATTAAAATTAACAGTGTTTGATTTTTTGAACGTTAAAAGTAGTTTTTTGTTGTGAAATTAATAGGAAATAAACGTTTGCGTAAAAAATTGTGTTATAGGTCATAACAATATTAAGCAATACCTTTATTTTAAATTTGTTTTGTGGTTAGAATATAAATTCAAGGTAAATTGATTGCATAAGCATAATCAATCCCTTGATCTTAACAACGATTATAATCTAAAACACTCAGTCAACTGCCTGCCACAGTAGACATCCAATACTAACACCAAACGTCCACGGAATGATTAATATGATATTTGAGCGACTTGAATAACGAAGGAAGATACTTGGGGATCAACTCGTGTCTAGCAATTGGGCGGTCCCACATGTGAACTCTTTCGACAGCAGTAAAGGGTGACATATTAGGCACATTAAAATGCCACAAGGCATCCCCAAAAGATAATTCAATTTTGAACTCCAAGGGAAAGGCACGAGAATAACAAAGGGGATAAAGAATATGTGAACTCATTATCAAGTATTTAGAGATCGCGTCCCTTGACTTTGTTCCCTATCCATGGCACCCCTTTTTTGACTCTCTCGCCTTCTGTTTTTTGCTCGACTGCGTTTTTTTATTCTTTGTCTTCATCTTCTAACCCCTAATTTAGTGATCATCGCCAGTTTGTATTCCCCACTTCAATATAGTTTGCCTATGTTTCCCATGCATCTTGATATAATAAAAGGGTCACTGGCGCACGCGTCTCTCACCCAGAAATCTCGGCATGTGCGCTGTATCAAATCCCAATTTTTTTTGCCTTTATGCTTATATGTTTTTAAGAAACCGGGGCTAGAATGGTGCCATATGGCGTTTATCGTCTTGATGCTTTGACGTGTGTCTGTCTTGCGGTGAGCAGAATAACTTTTGTGTTGATTTCTTGGGGTTAATTTGTTTTGCGACTCTATTAATTGGCTTTGCCTGGTTTTTATGTGGGCGTTCACCACACTAAAAGGGAAAACATACCCTCAAAAAACTAAAACTAATTGGTGACCCGACGACTACCTTTTTGCATAAATTAAGACATTGATCGAGCTTCCTGTTTCTGGAAGATACAATCAACGGAGCATGCGTTATGTTTGATCGCACATTAATTTCAATATATCTTCCAACACCCCATTTAACGTTCAGACATTCATTCATTTATTGCTAACTAGTTGCATGTGACGATCGTTAGTTTCAATGGACCATATCATGGCATATAGTGGTGTGCCGATCACCCCCAATCATGTGAATGCTCGGCACTGTATTACTGGGTTACATTTAAATGGCTACAGCTCATCATTGTGAGAAAATACATGGTGTTAGATTCTTAAGAACTTTGAAATGATTAACCAACGTTTTCTGGTTCCCACAAAGAGACCCATATAGTTAAACTAAACCATCACACACTCTCCAGGTCAACTTAGTATACAAATTTCACCATCTCAATCCGTTGTATAGATGGATGCCAAAAATATATTTTTTTTTTCATAAATTAATCTTTTGTATACGTATTAATCAAGATTTGCTTTGAATATACCACGATAAAGTATGAATAAGACCGATATTGAAGAGGAGCAGCGAGCGCAACGGATTGTTGATTTCGGATGATTCGTTGTCGCTTCCTGTAGTCGAATTGGATTGTATTCCAGGCACTTACGGTCATATAGCTATGGAACTGGTGTTTGTCATTAATCACTTATCAAGCAAAGCCCGTTTTAGAGAGCCGCCACTGGCTTGACACGCAAATGTGATCATCAGCTCATCACTTTCAATTTGAGGCGCGGATTAGAGAGGGTTGCCATATAATTTTAATCGTATATTTCGTTAATTTTATTTTTCATTATTTAATTTAAACTTATCATTGAAATGAAAAAATGCGTGGGACAAACTTCATTAACAAGATGTACGGTTCCATCATACATACATATGTAATTGAAATGAACTACGAAACTACGTAAAACTAAAGGTGAAAGAGAAATATGAGAAAGGACAAAAGATAAAATCATTTTCTTGTAGGCTGCCATACAAATTCGAACAGTTTGACCGATTGAGCAAAGGAAAACTTTACTACACTAGAGGAAATTTCAGCACAATAAATAGGGGAGAGGTATATATATTTTGGACGGATTGAAAGTTGGAACAGTGAACTTTCTTAATTTTTCACTTCATTTTGTCTATGACGGTAGACTTCCATGTTACACCATATAAGTTTTTTCTACTTTTTCAAAATTAACTGGGAAAATGATACAACCATGTGGTAATAATTCCTCGAAAAATCAAATTATTATATATATTTATCCCCCCAAACCGAAGAATTTGGTTCTTAAAAAATACATACACAAACGCATTTATTTTAGGGTACAGACATATTTTTCATTTTTGGAAATTCGTATTTATTTTATAAAAATCGGTTGACTAAATCACACAGCTTTCATAGGAACAATGGAAAATTGTGGAACAAAATAAAAAAGAATTATAACTTCGCTGTTTAAAAAAGTAATCGCTTTTACTTTGAGACAAAGGCATTTCTTACATTTTCAACATTTCGTTATGTTTCCCGAAGAAAAAAAACGCAAGCTTTCTAGCAGTGTATTACTTGTCAAAGTTTCTTATTTACTTCTCAGGGTATTCGGTACTCATTAATTACGCAGCCCAGGACTAACCATTTTGGTGTTAATTTCAAACTTTCATCGATAGATATTGTCTGAGACGAATAAACACACATGTCAGTTAAGCTAGAACTGCCCACTCCTTATGTAATTGAAAACCAAGAGCAAAATAACAATGGCCCGTGTCTTTACAGAGCTAATGTTATTTGTGGCTTCGGGATATTAGTTATTAATGAACACGTTATACGTAAATATGTATGTAGACCAAGGGTAAGCCGTTGCCCGATCGCATGTAAGTATGGATGTGTTTATACCGATGTCGCTAGTTTCTCTTCAAAAAGATTTTCAGTTAAGTTGTTTAATCAAACTATTCATTTTTTAGGCCAAGTCCTAAAAACTGTAAAGTTTCCCTGAGGATTACAAACAGGGCAATACATTTTCATTCTATGGAGACAACAACAACTGCAGATGATGTATCTGTTTCAGGCTAATGCTGTTTGGGTAATGTTGGTTTTTATATGTCATCTAAGATATGAATGCGAAGCTATCCATCAAAATGTTATACTTTCCTAAGTAGTAAGTTGAAACCAATTACATATTTATATGTTCATTCCAAAAGGCTCCGTGGTATAAGCCAGTTCGCAGTTGAGACAATAAAAAATCATAAATTAATATTAAGAAAAGGAGAAATTATTTTTATTTGCAGAGACATACAGAAAGGAGCAATATTCTTGATTCAGAACATCGCGATTTACTGTCAATTCTAAATTTAAGATGACTATGACCTCAAAGCTATGGCCGTTGGATACTTTTTCTGTTTACCAACTACTAATACTATAATTAGTAATAGCCTTCGTTGTGGATCAATCAACTAGGATTTACGGACAGGCTAGTTGACCCATAATTGTGTCTTAAGAAATCTGAACTCAAAAACATGTACGCCATTTCGTAAATAATATCGATCAAACTCCGCCTTTTTGACTTGCTATCACAATACACGCATAAGTACATTTGTATAGCTGGGGAGAGGGACGCTTTCAAAACAACAATAGCACCCCAACGTTAAATAAAGAGTTAATCGGAAAACAGCGAATGGCAATGAAAGAGTTCTTTCCGTGTGTGTGTGCGTGTATTCGCCGCACTAATATACTGGCGCATGAACTCAGAAATCGATAAAAATAAGCAGCTACCCCAAAAGTTCTCTTTTACCCTTTTAATGTACAAAATCCTTTCGCTTTCAATCGAAAATACATAAGACGCGAAGAGGAGAGAAGTGAGGACCATGTATGAAAAAACTCACTCAAGCCGACTACATAAATACGAGCATATGAGCTGCGAATGAAGGGGTAGGATATACGCATTGAAATTGTTGCTTCCCCTTTTTTCCGAGCGAAGAGGTTGCGGCGAAGAGCGTGGCTCTGTGATGACGAGTAAAGAGAGAGAATCGATATATTCCGGCGGTAAGCATTGGGGAAAGGCAAAAAGAGCTAGATGGTGGAGCCCCACCGTTTCAAAGAGCGCAAGTCAATGGCCGACAGACGCTGAGCAGACGGAGACGGCATTAAAAGGGTTAAATTGTGCGACACGTGCGGGCGAAAGAGAACGAAAGTGTTAAATTGGAGCACATGCGTGTTGTTTTCCGTCTCTGTTTTGGCGGCCATTTTTGTTTGTTATGGATTGGAGCTCAGCAGTGAAGCACGTGAAGTTCATGGGCTTTCTTACCGGCCACCGTTAGGTTAAAAAGCCATGGCGTACAGATTTGGCTTTCTTTGGATTAAATCAAACTTACATTGCATTAAAAATTAAGGAACTAAACTGTTCTCACGTTGGTTGACCATCTGCATTCCCTTCAATAACTACCTCAAATTTCTGAAACTAGCAAAAAGGTTTTAAGTCTGTCTTCGACTTTGCGGCTTGTAACCTACATAAGTGATCATAAAGAAACTCAAACTCAAAGGACGTAAAAGGTTAAAAAAAGACAATACAAAAACGGTCCTTTATGCTGAACCAATTTTTAATTTTTCATAGTGTTGACTGAGTCTGACACAATTATAAATTGAAAAGGGGAAGGAACAAAAGATTTTAAACACTTGCCGCAACAAGAAAGAGAACGGGTACAAATTCCTTGGGCAAGAATAAGAACACTGATATAATACACTCTTTAAAAAAATAGAAAAAAACAATTTTAATAAAATTGTATTTATTTTTTATTTTTATATAAAGTGTTATTGGTACTGTGCTGTAGATTTGCCATATCTAAGAAAAAATCTGGTTCGGCAATTCGATAGCACTGTCCGGCTTATTGTTTTCGTTCAAATCTAGGACACTAGACCAAGGACATTATAGTGGCATATCCTGTGCATACATATCTGTTTATGTTTTTTTCTGTGGTTTTGGTTTTCATTGTGAAAGTGAAAACGAAAACGGATGCACTTCATAGAGTTGTTCATCTCAGTTTCATGAATTCGGCAGCATCCTTGTGGTTTTCTGTTTGAGTTAAGTGGTCTCAAGTTCTCTATCTTATTTGCTTTAGGTGGTTCAGGACTCATGCAATTTTTACGCATCTTTTTCGCTTTGTTGAATATTCTCACAGGTGTTCTCTTGGTCTCTAGTTCAGGTGTTTGTGTTTTGTTTGTTGTCCGGCTTCCAAAAGATTATCTTTCATAATGCAAAATCCGTTTGTGGTTCACATTTGAGGTGGGTCTTGAGTAGAATTAAACACAAAAGTGAGTTCGTAACACTTCCTTAAAATTTTTAAAAATACAAAAGGAAGTAAACTTATATACCCTTGCTAATATTTTAAACTATGTTCGATACTTCGATTTTTATATATTTTTTAATATTTAGATTAAACAAAACAATGAGTTAAATAACGAAGTTAAAAGTTTTTTAAATTAATTTGTTTGATTGTTCCAGCAATAGAAATACGACTTTTGGAAAAGAGTCATCCAGATAACTTTAAAACAGAGAGACTAGACCAACACCACTGGATGTGATTTATAACTTAATTATGTGAAAAGATATCCGATTTTTACCACCAGTTCTTAATTTCCCCTATGCATATTTGTTCAGCCTGCCCCGTATTTTAGGCACGCACTGGAGGTCGCTCAAAGGTGAAAATGTGCACTGCTGAGCACATGCATATGCCGCATTTAAGAAGAGTTCTTTACTTCCCTTAGCTCCTCCCCTACACTCGACTAAGAAAAAATATTATTGGTTTCTCCAAGTGGCGAGCACATGGAGACAATTGTTGCAGGAAATGAGACATTTGCTTGGGGTTCCTTTAAAAAATGTTTGAACTTTTTAACATTTGAAAAGCAGCAGGCGCTGAGCACGCTTGTCGGATACGAATTTGGATTTAACAGAGAGGGGAAACCACAAGGGAAAAAATGAGTGGCCGACAAAAATAGCACTTCTATAGGGGGGAACGCATTGTCCAACTTAAAACCGAGATGAAATTGACATCAAAGAGTAATAAATTTTGATCACAAGAAAACTCCCTTAAAATGAATACTATCCCTTTCTACATATGCCGCACGCCTGATTCGAATAACGCTGTGGGTCGGCACCTAATCCATAGTCATACAAATCTTTCATTTCAAAGAAATCGTATATGCCTAAATTTAAGTGCGTTTAATGTCGACCGCGATGCGTAAAACATTCAACGTCACAAAAAATAGTAGAGGAAGCCAAGAAACTGGACTTGACCGGCACTTACCGCAGGGTGGCAGCTAATTTGTGCCAAAATACACCAATGTGTCGCCATAAAAACACTAGAGAGCCAGGAATAGAAGAAATAGCCTTCGTAAAACGAACGCAACTATTGCGCGTGTAAGCAAAAAATGTAAGGGACAGAGCTATTGTTCTGAGAGGTCTGCAAATGATTGCAGTCGCGATTATGTATTTTTCTTTTGGGTATACTTATTTTGACATGGCACTCCCAGAGCAAACCTTTGAAAATATCTGACCTTAACAGGAACTTATTATCGTTTTTAGCATTACTAAAAAATATATACAATGTGCTTTACTTACAAACGCTTAACAGAAAAACATGTATTCGATATAACGATCTATTCAATATTTTCTGTACCATTTTGGTTCAGATACGGAGGGTATAAAAAAAAATCAAAATTACTTATTAGAGAAGAAGTATATACTAATCTTATAAAATTTAAAATGTATATGAACGAATCTTTCAATAGTATACAATTTTTAGTTCTGTCTAACTTTCTTAATTCTAAGAGTATAAAAATTGCGTTCTAAAAGCAACTGTAGAATTCTGGATTGCTTTTTTGGCCTAAGCGGGCATTTTTACGATTTGAAGACACTTAGACCCTAATATCCTTTTTAGCACTCAACAAGGTTTTATTTCTTGGATTTTATTTCCGCAACTATTTCGAACTTGTGCATAATATTGTGGTCTCTCTATTTTTCCCACCGCTGAACGACGAATCCTCTATTTATTACAACGACACTTGTCAGCTGAATGTCATTGTCAATCCTTTGCAGGTTGCCACAGGATGTACGAATGTAATGCGAGACGAGCGAGGAGTTGGCAGAGGCGAGAGAAAGTGTTTGTTTCCCACACATATAAAAAGGATACAATGTTGCAAGGATGCGGGGCTGCAGCTCCTGCATGTCATGGGAATGTGAGTTTAACACATTGCTAAGAGATCTTTTTTACGCATAATTTTCTTTCATTGCATTACGGTGCATATTAAATAAAAATGTGTTAGGCAAAGTAACTCACACACACAAATGTAGCTTAATTAATAATCGGTTCACGCTTGACCAAGTGAACTAATTTCAAAAAATTTCAACTCAAATATGCTGTAGGTCAAGCGCAACATACAAGACCATGTGGGTGCTAAAGGATATCCTGTGGCGAAGCAGTCGTGATTTTCAAATACCTCACGAGATGGTCATTATGGTTTTGATGCTGCAATGCAGTGGAATACAAAGGGATCTGTACCGAGCCGGATCATCATCAATAATGTTAAACATGTTGCAAAATTTTCAGAGAGCACACTCAAACCTTTTTACTTTACAATGTATCTAGCAGACAAAAGCAATAGAAAACTGACGAGACAGGCTTGAAGACGAGCTGAAGTCCAGACAAGGGAGTTTTTTCTTTGTATATCTTGATAGTAGGAAAGGCATCCAGGAAAAAGTATGACTTATATTCGTATTACTCGTTTGACTTAAAAGTTTATAAAAAATCGTATCAGAACCTTTATACTATTGCTATTTAAAAAAAAAGAAGAAAAAATGTCCTTCCCATGGCCCAAATCCAAAATAACCGTTTTAAAGTTAATGTGGGTATAAAGTGGAATGACTCACAACCACTAGATAAAATCGAGAGCAAGTTCTTAGTTGTTTTTCAATTTGCGATTTTTTTTTTGAGAACTGATGGGGCTATTCGATATTTTTTGTGATTTACTTAGAAAGGAAATAAGAAAAATCCACATTGGAGAATGATCGGATGAATTGAACTGATTCTTGTAGTGATCGAATTACTTTTATCTTGATTGAATAATACTTTAGTGTGGCGAGGCTTCGTTTGCGGCTTAAGATTGATTTCATGAATTGAAAGGGTGGCAGTGGAGTTAGAGGCCTCCTTTTGTTATATTTTTGTATTTCAGTTTTGAGTGTTCAATTATTTATACCCTTTCATAGCTTAAGGAAATAATTATCATTATTAATACGAAAATTGCAACTCAGTGAAAGAGACATTGCCGAGCGTATAAAGTACATATCTTCTTTACCAGCCGATTAGAGATGTCCGTCTGTTCGTTTTTACACAAGCTAATTAATCCCTTTTATTGGTATTTAAATTCAACTTTCACAATATGTTGAAGGCTAGCAACTGTGACATACAGAATTGATTTTACAAATTTAAGCATCAAATAATAAATTAATGTATGGTAGAATTAAATAAAGATATGAATACAACGTTTAAGAACTTGGTAAAATTAGTATATATGATTGAATCTGGCAGAGGGGAATTTGTATTCAGGAAATTGATTAACAATGAGCGGAAATATTTAGTTACGTTTCATTTAAATGACTAGTCATTAAGGGGTGAATGGCAGAGACAGAAATGCCCCAAAGAAATTGTCACTACGGATACGCTAGTTTAATTTAAACAAGCATTGGAAATTATGCGGGCCATCTTAGTGAATGGTTGCAACCAAATTCCGGAATGCAGAGAGCCACGAAACCACAAAGCACTTTCACCTTTTTTGCAATCCGATAAGTAATCATTATAAGACCACACAATAACTCTCCGACATTTTCGATTTCATTTTTCAGACCGCAAATTTGATCGTTAATCGTTACCCAGAGACCTGCCTACGCGGAAATGAAATTTGAATGTTTTAGGGGCGTGTCCCGCCCTGCTATTGTACTCGATTTGATGTGGAAATTATAGAAAATCTCCCTGCACATTTGAAATCGAAAGTTGCCTGGACTACACGCTGATACCGGAAATGGTTTTTACTTTTATCGAGCGCCTCTCTGATTTATTTGTGTTTTATGTCCTGGTTACCCAAGTGTCGGGTTTCTGTTCGAGGGATAAGGACGAAAATCTCGCTTCACAAACAAGAAGTGGAAAAAATAAAATTCAACGAGGCATATGTGTTTTCTACCGCATGAACTTGTTTTCCTTGTTAAAGAGGACAGTCCCCACATTTTGCATGCTTGCCTCAGTGCGCACATTCTTCGTCTTCGTTTCTCATCAACGGCACCCTGGTCAGAAGGCCGGCAAAAGAAATCCGCCTTCCCATATGCTTAAAATTTGTTATCCTTTTGCGCAAGATTGAACAGAGTTTGCGTGGGTTCCATGGGCATCCCTTATTAGGGTCAGTTTTCTATTTTATTTTATTTTTAGGTAACCGGAATTTTCTATTGGCGAAATTGCTGGGGATTTGCGTTGGTCACAACCTAATGAGCCAAGAAGGAAAATAAAATCCTGTTGGACTACTGAGGAGACCTCTTAATTAAGAGTCAGCATTTGAAGTTCCATTACCGTGATAGGTCAAGTTTATTAGTCCCCTTTTGACTGGCGCCACATAGTAAACAAACATTTAACCTAACCAAATGTCCAGTCACTTTTAGAGTGGTTTTAAAATGATAAGATACGCACTGTCATCACCCACACAAAGAGGCCAAGCTCAGCAACATTTAAATTTGCCTATTCAATAACAATATTTTAAAAATACATCTCAGCACGGTTCCCCCAGCCATGGAAATTTCTCATTGCTTATCAGTCGCTTAGTCGGTGACAGTCGATTGAAATTGCAATTGAGTAAACATAGCCGGAAATGCACTTGCTTTCACCGACAATCACTGACCAGACTGACTTTAGGTTATCTTATTGTTCCCCTTGGATCGCATTAAAACCCTGTCAGCTTATTTACCCACCATTTTTGTAAAAATACTTTGCTGATTATCGTGGCTTGTTGCTTGCTTTTCCTCAACATGAGTTTTATATAGCTTGAAAAGAATGTATCTTTTTTAAATCTGAGTTCTGAAGTGATAAACCATTTAGAAAATGAAAAGCAATAGTTATGCACTCTTAGCCCCTGCTATGATTACGTGCATATTCAAAAACTAAAAGGATTGCGGTACAGATCTAAGACGGCAATTTATATTGATGCCCAATTCCAGAAGCTTGTCACTTATGATTGGGACATATTCGAACACATCCCACAATGCTCAAATATACACAGGGCGGTGGATCACAAGAACCTTATGAAAGGTTAATCTGGTTGAGGTATATGTCTGTTAATTTGCTATAATATCACGTAAGAATCAACTGGCAAATCGATAATTTATGTAAACGCTGCAAGGTGACATCCCAATTTGTTGTCTGGGCGACAAGGAAAACGTGTCTAAACAGTATGGTGAAGTACTTAGCCGAGTAACACATAGAATCCGGATGATCTTGTGCTCCATTCTCCAAGAAGAATCCTTCCCCGCGGTCGCTGGCGTGCTGGTAATGTGTCTTAACTTATCAATTGCCTGGGCGCCAGTTGCAAAGATTCTTTAAAACATTTATTATATTTTAATCTACTGCACTATTAAATATGTTTGGTAATAAGTAATGACTAGTAAAATGTGCACATCTGCTGCTTCAAAATGAATTGTTCTAAGACAATAAAGAAAGGAGATCTGTACTGTTTTCTCTCTTGGAGAAAAGTTGACTAACTAAAACGAAACCGCATGACAAGAATTTTTAACAGAGTAGCAGTAGCAAAAACCTGAAACTTTTTCAGGCATTGAAAATGCTCCACTGTTGTCTTCAATTCGGTTTTTTGTTGTGTAGCGTCAAATAACATGAAAAAAAGTCTATTGAAGTGGGCCAGGCCAAAATTATGATTAATGAAGGCACCGGAATGAAAGTTAGCCAACTGGCTGAGAGTCCTTGTTAAATTTTTAATGGTCTAGCCCGATTCCCGATCTAAACAAAGCTAAAAGGCCAGTGACAAGAAAAAAAATGAACATCGGGTCCTTGTGAAATCTACAATTCTTCAGCGAAAGAAAAGGAAAGGAGCTACTTCCTTTGCAGTCCATAAATCATGCAGTTTGATTTAATGACACCATGGGACTTTCTTTTTTTGTTGTAGGTGGCAATACATTTGATTAATTGATATCGACCAGAGCCAAAAAGGATTGGCCGTTCAAAATTGCCATTTGGCGCGCTTGTTGACAACCTATGCTTATACAGGCTTCATCTCGGGGTCTGGTTATATGCGTGTGGCCCTAATTCCTACCCCTCGTCATATCAATTGTCGCCCAGCTGTCAACGGGAAATCAATGCAATTTACAGCTTCATTTTTGCAAATTTACTCGAAAAAACTGACAAAAGTTAGAACAGCCATGCTGACAGGCAACCACTAACAAACAAAAGGACACAACCAGCCATCCCTTAAGTTTCGACTTAAAAAGCTGGTCAACCGTGTGCAATTCGATACTTTTCCATTTTTTTCCTTTTTTTGTATTTTTAATGCTTGTCTTGAGTTTTTTGTTTGTTAGCTGGCTTTTCTACGACTTCGCTTCTGTCTAATTGCCAAACAATCGTCGTCTGATTATCCTGTCACGCCTCAACTTTTTGCGGTTTCCACTGCGTGGTTTTGTTTAATTGGATTGACTTGCGGACATATGAGTGACATCATGTCAACATCTTCCTCGCACCTTTTCTATTTTGGCGCTGCTTTAAAATCGTACGCAAAACGCGCGCTGCCATGAACGGCCATGACTGAAATTAAGCCTTATCGTCCCCGATTGCGATGCGTTTTTGCTAACATAGGTTTGAAATCACTGTGGACTACAGCCCAAGTAGTCGCACCGAGAATGTGGCTATATAAACTAAAAGCCAACGATATGTATATTTTTCAATTCATTTTCGTACCTCTTAATTGGCATTTGATAATTTGATAAAGTTAACTCTCTTTTTTATAAAAATTAAATCGAGTTTTGAAATGTTATCAACAAAAAACTAAAGCTTTTTAAAAAATAAGATGACGCTTCTAGTCGGAGTGTGAGTATTAACCCACCTCACCGTACTGCCTACGTGACATTCTCAGGCGTTTTCTGTTGCCATGGTGTATACTTATTATGTTTTTGTACCGTTCCCCCACTCTTTCAAAGCGAAAGGAGGCTCTGGGAGAGTTCTTTAAAAAATAAATAACTTTGGCGCTGATAACAAACTGGTTGACTAAAATGCGCTCCGGGTGCATTGTACGACCTACTGATAATCATAGCAAAATCCTTGATCTTGACGCAGCTATTCAACTCGCAAAATTATGCTATTCACAAGTAGCTTAAATATTTTTGTCTAATAAAATGTAGCTCAGCATCATAGTGCAAGAACGAAAGCGAGAACTGTGATTGATAAGAAACCAAGTGCTCATAAGCAAAAAGTTGCGTGTCAGGCCCAGCGGGCAACGCTACTGAAAAGATAATAAAAACCTCGCCAGGGACAAACAACAGGAAAATCATTTGCCAATTATGCAGCTGGGAGCAATTTGCATGTTTTTGCAGATAAAACAGTAAAAGGACATTGGTTCAGGGTGTGTCTCAAAATTTACTCTGAGAATTGAACACGTGATTTTATAAAATGCGATTTAGAGCAGTGAAAGTGGCATCCTCACTATTATGCCATATAATGGAGCAAAGTACAGCCGTGCTAGTCGGAAATATCTGTCAGAAGAAGTATACAATCTTCATCAAAATATTTCTTACACAACACAATGGGGCATGGATAGCCTTTGACTCGTTGAGCGAGCACAGGAAGTTGAAATTTTAGACAATGGCAAAAACAACACAGTAGCCATTATATCAAAAGAGTAAGGGTAAGGATTTGAAATCTTTTATTATTGCAAATAAAGACCAAATAGTAAGGAAGCGGTCATTTTCTGCTCTGCTCAAAAATTATAACAAATCTAATTCTTGTTTTTAAGCATATATATATTGCATTGTCAATTATTGCAGTCTTAGAAACTACATCTGTTCACTCCGAAAACTATAACACATCTAATCTAATTACAAATACTAAAATATATAATAAAATATATGGTTTCATATAACTGATTTTTAATTTGAAAACATCCAATATCAGAAGTTGCAGAAAGCATAAGCTTTTACTGCAACAAAAATGTCAATAAAATATCAAAATGTTTTCCAGTGTTTACTAGTTGGAGACCGTGAAAGATCATAGAAATTGTGCAAAATGTTCGAAGGCTTATTTTAAACAAAATAGTTCAATCCGGATACTAAACTTATCTGTAGTGTGCTATGTTTTGTAAAACTATTTTCGTATTCTTATAGATCTGTGGGTGAAGAAACATAAGTTTGCATGCAACTTTTCTATGGAGCAAACAATTATTATGGAAAAATAGTATGTGATCAGTGTTTGTTTAAGAATTTGATATTACAATTGATCTTTTATAGTTAACTATGATGTGTTTTTTAAACAAATTGTTTTTAATTCAAGAAAAGATTTCATGCATATAATTGTGTTCCAAACATTGGTCCCTGAAGCAGCTTTCTCTTTCCCTGTCAAACTAACACGGCCCATTATAAAATAATCCCATCGATTATTATAATCCTTTCTCTTGCAGAACCTTTGTTTATCTTAATTCGGAAATGTAGAAGGGAACTTCAAAATGGGACCAGAGTTTTAATCCACAGATTAATCGTGATCTGCGGAACTGCGGTTTACTTATTGCGCCACGATCCCTAAAATATCCTGGCGCATATCGTGGATCAAGTCTAATCGTGCTCCTTAAGTTAACTATAATCCCAGCTTAATCACTGGATCAGTAGCTAAGCAACATTTTCCGGGATGGAAATGAGCGAATTACCTGCTCAGGTCTACTGATCTTGCCAACTGGTTTAACTTAATCCAGGGAATCAACTTTTTCGCCATACGTGGTCATAAAATGCAATTTGCTTCAATTTACTTTTTTCTTTACCTCTTTTAAGCAGCTGTGTCTTGGACTGGGATAGAAAAAAACATGTAACGCATACCTTCCAAAACGGATTAAATTTTTTCAGACAAATAATCCAGTCTTAAGCATGGTGATTAAGCTTGATCCCCTACAAAGGGGCGTAATATTGACGGATTTTCCTTAAATCCCTCTGCTAATCTCCGGATTAGAGCGCGGCGCGAATTTTTTCGCGACTCGGCCTGCTTTGTTTTTTCATTTCCTCAATTCGCTAGAAGACAGGCCTCTGGGCCGAATGAGGATCATAATTATGGAATTCCTAAATAAACCAAGCAGGGCAGACACCATAGTAAGAAATTGTTCTACCTGTAAACGTGGGTTCCTTATTTGCTCCTTGAACCCGCTGCAATGCACAGGTAGCCAGAATACTAGTCTTGGGTTTGTCGGCAATTAAGAAGTCAAATTTTACTTAAAAACAACAAAAAATAGGCTTTGCAAAAACAATGCAAAAAATATGAAAACTGAACTAAATCCGGCTTAAGAATGTCGGTTGCCGAAAAGTCCTTGCATCATAAACACGGCAGGCTGTCTTCAATTTTTGATAATTTGCATGCCACCCTTTGCGTCGAAGACGAATTCGCCGCATCGGTTGTTGTCTATCTCACTCTATCTTTGACCTTTTATATAATTGACATGCATTTTTTACAAATGCAAGACTTTGACTTTTTTACGAGGAAGTACTTGTCCACTTCCGTTTTTTAATATTTTTTATTGTTTGTCATTTTACCTGCGTTTTTTATGGGGGTTTAGAGTTTTTTAAATGTTTGACATCGTGTATTTAGCCTGTTTCTGAATGAAGCTAACGAAAGGCATGAGTTTTTGTGTAAGAACTATTCCTGCTATGTGTCCTATTATAAATTGTAAATGTATGTTTCGTTGCAATTGAAATTAGTCCAGTGGCCATCGAATGTATGATGCAAAATGCAATTCCCGGATAAGCATTTTTCTAGTCATTTACATAAAGTCGGATTGTCATTTTTATTAATTTTCTTTTTACATATCTCTTATTCTCGTTAAAAATTAGAGTTAATTATTTATTAACTTAAAGTTACTTTAGAAGGAAACGAACATGTCAAAAAATCATAATCAGCTAATTTGTTTTAAATAATTGTAAAATACATTTTATTTAATCAGACCCTTTTCTAAGCAGCCTAATCCATATAGGAACACTACTCCGACCAGATTAAGTAATCCTAAGTTCCTGATTACCGACAAGCCCACGTAAACGGCTAACTCATTCAAGAATGTTTGTTAGTCGTATCCTGTAACCCTTGCCCTTGGGATGATCCCCTATATACATACATCTGGCGTACGCTTGGCATGCGATACCGATACAAAATTAAGCATTGGGATCTTCATCGTTAAATTGATATAAAATATCGCATCCCTCTCTATAAGCGTGCCACGGCCATGCCGAGTCCGTAAAAAACGTAAATTTGTCTTTAAGGGATGCTGCTGAATACCTTACGATCAGGGTGAAATTTTTCTGACCCTTGGAGAAATATACATTTTTTAAGTAGCCAAACTAAAATATCAAAAATGTGGCAACTTATCTTGGTCGGGCTTAACATTATGTTAATCCGAGTTGCTGTTATAACAATCGCATCTTTAAGAGATCAAGTATTTCCCTCAGAATCGACTCAAAGGGGTTTTCCATCGCATTGAAATTTAGATTTAAATAGGTCTTAACCCTAACTATGCCAGTTTAAGATTGCGCAGTTTCTATCCGCGGATTAGGATCAATGATTAGCGACCGGCTAAAGATGATTACGCGAAGATCTTCGATCCTGGTGTAGAGACTAGGTCGAAGGATTACTAATAAATCACGGGCTCATAATGAATTTCACATACTGTGTTTGTTCTACGCACTGTAGAAAATGTGTGCATGTATCAGCCACCTTCAATGGTCTTATCGTTACTACCCGATGGACGATAAATCAAGAAACAAGCCCTAAAAAATTGCAACAAAAACCGATCGAGTGTTACAAATTGCTAAAAAATTGTGGGCACACTTATGGGTTGCCAAACAATTAAAAACCCCTATCCTACAACCCCTAGGGATGCTTTGAAGTGCATGAGTTGCTTCGATGTTTAAAGCCTTCACTTTATATTTAATTCTCGCTTTTCCCCCTTTTTTTATAAAACAATCACATTGTTGTTGACAGCCCTCGTTTTCACTCGATATATTTGTTCAAAATTTGTCTCTTTTTAGGGAATAAAAAATAGAGTTTTTGTTTGCCTTCAGAGTATTGATTTTTCATGGGCTACGCAGGCTTACATTTTTTCTTCAAATGAAACCAGAGGTTTTTCGATATTTGTGTTTAGTAAATGACTTTCTCTGACGTAGTCGACTACAATAAGTTTTATTATAATTTGAAGAGAAATTGCCATTACTTAATTTTAAAGATACGAAACCAAGTTATATTCCGCTTTATGGTACAAAGAACCGATTTGTTAACCCAGGTTAGTTCCCCCAGCTTAGACTTATCAACGGAATCGACCATACGCACTTTGTCTACGCACTACTGCCCCACTTACGAAGACTTCCACATAAACTGTTTAGCACGTGTGAAAGTCGTCGCAAGATTTCGGTCTGTGTTGCGAATCTAAATCTAGACAGCTTTGGTTTTACTTGTGATAATATAGACGATTACTTATTTTCAGAGTCAAAGAGATAAGGCCCGGATCCCAATAAAATCAGTTGAGCTTAAATTGTATTTTCAATATCAAGCCGTCCCCGCTTCTTATCAAGCAAACAAACCAAATTTTTTTCTGACTAATCCCGAAACCTGGGATTGAGCTGAAGAAGTCAGATGTCAGCTCAGCACAAAACGCCAGTATTCTTATCAATAGGTTCAGTTTTGAATGCTTGAATATTATTTAATGCCTTCTGCGAATTTTATTTTTGCGAAAATTATTCGCTGAAGTCAACCGTGCTCATTCCATGACAAAAACTATTCGAATTTTACGTAACATTATGCAGAGCAAGGATATGCATGTCCCTTTCGCCTATTGTTTGGTTTCACTT
Source organism: Drosophila kurseongensis (assembly GCA_018153305.1). Taxonomy (NCBI): domain Eukaryota; kingdom Metazoa; phylum Arthropoda; class Insecta; order Diptera; family Drosophilidae; genus Drosophila; species Drosophila kurseongensis. The sequence goes on from JAECXX010000004.1 coordinate 25,708,193, forward strand.
TCGAAAAATCCACGGTAGTTCGCATTAACCGCCTGGCGAGTTCTGCACGTCCTTGGCCTACCTACGAAACCCAGCATACCGATTTTGACCCATTTTCAACATAAGTTCAGCACAGCATGTCCTTGCCATAAAAATCTACATAAAACCATTTAAAAGTCAATCCGCAAAAGTCACCGAGAACGTCGACGTCAGTAGAAAATACCGATGTTCCAGCTTCTCTGACTGTTTTTTATAAGGCTTGCCTAGAGTTTTCTTTCTACCTGAGTATGTTTTTTACTATTCGCATATTTACGATTTGTTTTTTAGGCGTGTGCCAATAATTAGTTACCCATTAAACCGAACTTCAACTTCTTTGTGACTTTGCTCAACAGGCTGCCAGGAAACATAAAAAACTCACTCAGACTATTTCTCAAAAACTTATCGGTTCCTTTTCCTGCTTTGGGGGACACGCCGAGCTGATGTTTTGTTTACTTCCTGTTCACTCTTACAGCGCACGCTTGAGTTTCAACCCCGTCCCTGACATCTCTTTTCCCGACTTTTGGCTCTTTGGCTATCACTGTCTCCCTCTCGCCCAGTTCTCCTTTGGCGTTCATCCCCCTTCGCCAGTCGAGTTATTTTGAATAGTGCTCGCACGTATAAAGGGGAAATTGCCAAAGAACATCCGAATCCGAGTGAGTTTTTTGTGGGGGCTCTAGTTAATCGTTTCAAAATAGGTATCCTCTGATCCTTGTTTCACATAAAATTTGCGACTAGTGCAATTTTTATGAAGGCTCTAAAAAACACAAGCGGAAGTGGTCATAAGTTTTTAATGCCCTTTGACGGGCAACATATAGTTTTGATTTTTTATGTTTTATGACGGACAAAAAACGCAAAGGTCATAAAAGCCTCTAGTGAGCTAACTAAAGATTCTTCTCATCGTCAAATCATGTTTAAAAAAAACAAACCGATTGTGGGACTAAAGACTACTACGGCTTTGACATAGAATTGTGTAAGCGGTTGTCTCTGTCCCACCAATTTGCATATGAAAAATCAGCACTTCTAGGTAAAACAGAAACCCATGAAAAGAACTCAACTCAACTCAACGGAGTGCCCAGTTTTTACTTTACCTGCTTCGGGTCTGCGGATCGTTTTTCGCCGTCGCCGTGATGCTTTCTCTTCCTTTCTTCACCCGTATTCCGTGCGTGTGAGCAGGAGAGCAAATTGAGTGTGTGGATCTGTGCCAGTATGCGTGAATGTGAGGGTGAGTGAGACTCTTTCGCCGAGGCGAAGCGTACTTATAGTTAGCGCACGCAGCGAATTTGTATCAGTCGTGATTTGGCTCTTTCAGTGAGAGGAACAACCATTTGTTGTGCCACACACAAACGCGAATAAAACAAACTCAATCAAATTACAACTACCTCATTTTGCAAAATCGGTGAACTTTTTATAAAAAGAAATACATCAGTGAAAACTCTCTACCTCAAAGTACAAAAGTGCGTGAAAGAAATATTTCATATCCTTAAAAGTGCACAAGTTGCCCAAATGAAAATTTGTTGTCTAAGAAATCATAACTAAACAACTTATTAAGCGAATAGTAAAAGTGTATTTGCTTTGGTGAAGAAGAAATTGGAAGGAACAATTACACAAACAACATATTGATGGCCATATCAATGCTTCAAGACGCACAGACAAGAAGTAAGTATATATAAATCAACTTAGAAATAAAACCATACATATTTGCCCTGTCTGGACGTACTTTGGATTTTTCAACAATCTTCAATCGCCTGAACGTTTTACACTCGTTGTTAAATAATTTTTGTATATTAAATTCGGCATCGAAAACTTAAACTCTCTCTTGGCGTCTATAAGTTAATGGCAAATGCCATATTTATCTATGCACACATACGTATAAATACAAAAAGGCACATCGGCCCTTTCGATAAATTAGGCTTTGTTTACAAGTTTGGCGAGGAACCGGCACTTAACTCGTTACCCACGAAAACAAAAGCTAGAGAGCCCCAAACAGAGAGGAGCCCAAAGAGAACCCAGCGAAACATTCTCTCGCACATATAACATATGTGAAATTGTTTGCTCTTATCAATTTTGCTCTTAGCGAGAGACCATTTCTGCAGCAACACACTCCCAAGTTCCTCCCTCCTTTGATTGGCACATATTTGACCTGTTGTAAGCAGTAAGCTAACTAATTTTCTTTTCTTTTTTAGACTTAGCTGCTGCATTAGCTGGCATCAAACGAGAGGACGTCGCTGTTGATCGTTCCATGTCGCTATCGCCCCCAATGTCGGCCAACACATCAGCCACCAGCGCCGCAGCGATGTACCCAGCCATGGGCCTCCAACAGGCGGCCGCTGCCTCAGCTTTTGGAATGCTTTCGCCCACTCAGCTCCTAGCTGCGAACCGTCAGGCCGCCGCTTTCATGGCCCAGCTGCCCATGAGCACACTGGCCAACACTCTGTTCCCGCACAATCCGGCGGCTTTGTTCGGAGCCTGGGCAGCCCAGCAGTCGCTGCCGCCCCAGGGCACGCACTTGCACTCGCCGCCAGCCAGCCCCCACTCGCCGGTGTCCACGCCTTTGGGCAGTGGCAAGCATCCGCTGAGCTCCCCCAACAGCACGCCCCAGCACCATGAGCCAGCGAAGAAGTCTCGCAAGTTGTCGGTAAAGAAGGAGTTCCAGACGGAGATCAGCATGAGTGTAAACGATTTGTACCACACTCCGGGAGGACCTATTTCCCCGCCTTCCAGCGGAAGCTCTCCCAATTCCACACACGAGGGTGCGGGTGGACACGCTGGAGGTGGTGCTGCTTCCAAGGATCCGGCTCGGGACAAGAGCTTCACCTGCAAAATCTGCTCCCGCAGCTTCGGCTACAAGCACGTTCTTCAGAACCACGAGCGCACCCACACCGGTGAGAAGCCCTTTGAGTGCCCGGAGTGCCACAAACGGTTTACCCGTGACCATCATCTGAAAACCCACATGCGTCTGCATACTGGAGAGAAGCCATATCATTGCTCGCACTGCGATCGTCAGTTCGTTCAGGTGGCCAATCTTAGGCGGCACTTGCGAGTGCACACTGGAGAACGACCCTACACTTGCGAGATCTGCGACGGCAAATTCAGTGACTCCAATCAGCTGAAGTCCCACATGCTGGTCCACAATGGCGAAAAGCCGTTCGAGTGCGAACGTTGCCACATGAAGTTCCGACGGCGCCACCATCTGATGAACCACAAGTGTGGCATCCAGTCGCCGCCTACTCCGGCCCTGTCACCAGCTATGAGTGGAGACTATCCCATGGCAGTCACCGCAATGGCTCTCGAGTCATCTACCAATAAATTCGCGGCAATGTGCTCCAGCTATGGAGGTTCGGAAGAGTCTGTCGACTTGGAAAAAGGCAACATGGAAGAGGATGCCCCACTGGATTTGTCTGAGGACGGAGCCAGCTCCGTAGATGGCCATTGTAGCAGCAGTATCGCGAGGCGCAAGGCGCAGGATATTCGTAGAGTGTTCCGCCTACCGCCCCCTCAAATCCCTCATGTTGCCAGTGATATGCCCGAGCAAACCGAACCTGAGGATTTGAGCATGCGTTCGCCCCGGTCCGTCGGATCTCAAGAACACCCCGATGAAATTGACTTGGATGATTTGGATGACGCCGCCGCTCTCTATATGCGCCAGCATCACCACTAGAACAGTCCAACACCGAATTGTACATAGCCATGATCAGTTTTCATTAGATGGAAGTGACTGGCAATGATCCACACAAAATTGAAAATTTTGCCATTTCAAGGTGGAGAGTTAAATTGTTGCAACAGGAATTTAATGCTAAGTACAAGTAACTAAAAATCAATACTATATAAGAAATTAGCGAAATAATAGCACATTAATCAAAACGCAAAAACCAAACACAAAAAAAACATAAAAGTTGTACAAAATTAGCTAAACATGCCATAAGCTTATTGCCCGTTATCGCCAAACCCCACCAAATCGAATCGAAAATGTCGTGCCATTCTTAACACCTAATTTAAGTTATGTCCTTAGGTTTCAAGACCCATAAATTGTATATATCCAGCTTATGCAGCTGCCAATTGTAAATTATTCGGCGCTCTACAAATTGTATTGTACTACAAAATTAAAAGACACAAAACAAAAAACATGAGGTCTATCAAATGTTTTTATTTAATATGTTAGTTTATTTTAATATAATTTAATCGAATTCTTAAAGAAAGCAATGCCAATAATCATGAAATCAAAATTAACTTTAAGTTATAAATAATAAATACAATTTTTTAAGCTACTTGTTTTGTTTGCCATTTATATTAATAACTATTATTTAATTGATTAGCGTATAAAAACTGAATAAATATCGTTTTATTGGCCAAATATAAATATTTAATTTTATATACCAAATCAAATTTATTTTAGTTAAATTTTTTATCTGCATGGAATAGAAAAAATAAATTTCTTAGAAAACGTAAAGTCTTTTATTTTTATTTATTGGTTTTTTTCTTAATGTCAAAAATATTGAGTAATTATATTATTCTGGCGCTGTTAAACTTCATCTTCTTCCATTTTTAAAACATAGTTTTGTTTAATTTTGTAAACTATTTGGAACTTTTTAAAATATTCCGAAAGTACCCTTATTAAACATATAGCTCAATGCGAAACCAAAATTGTATATTAATCATATTTAATCATTCGTATATATAAATTCTAATTGTAAGACTTGAACCAAGTAAACAGGAAGAAAATGCTATAACCAAATACCTCCAATACCTCTTTGTATCGAAATTGTTGTGAGCTGAACAGTATATACATACAACAATTTAGCAATCTTACAATTCAACTGAATTTATATACAACATTTAAAGAAAACAAAATTGATAAGCAAATCCAAAGTTATGCGTATTGTAATTTTGATGCATATTTTAAAGGGAACTTAAATAAAAACGATTTTCGCATATATAAGATGAGTTAAAAATAAGTGTAAATACTATCTTTGTATATTAATTATAATTAGGGTTGTACATAAGAAAATAAACTTACACTACATACTAATTTTAGTGCAATCTTTGGTTCAATTCATCGGTAAGCAAAAGAACTTGCCGATGCGCCCTTTGTTGTACGTTCTAAAGTCATAAAAATGCAACAAAATATTATGTAATTTTCTTTGTTCATTCAAGTGTATGGTATACAAGTTCCTCAAGATTAAATAATTACAAACATAATAAAATCAGATAGCAAGCGCATTTCGAGTTTTCTAAAATTCAGCGCATTGCACGAAAGTCCTCCACACATGTTTCATATTAATTGTGTACATTAATACTCGACACTTAAATGTAGTATGTTTAAATCGTTAGATGTAATTAAATATTTAGAAATACAAAGTCAATTTATATGTAAATAAATAGAATTCGAATTATGCGTCATGCTAACTGCAGCTTAGGTTATGCAATGTAGCCAAAAACAAGCAAAGCTAAGCCGTAATCCGAATTAATTTTGGTTTTCATATTTAGCCATTTAAACACATACATACCTTGTGCAATGCAACAGTAAATTCAGTAAATATAAATTAGATAAATTATAACAACTCAAATGATTGCATTAGATATGTATGTAAGAATATAATAAGTAAACGGAGCTGTCAGATTTTTTCGTATTCATTTTCTAGTTTAATGTTGTACTTACCGGCTTTTAAACGCCAATTTTATGCATACGTCTAACAAATACGTATAAATACTTATACTTATTTATTAATTTAAAACTAAAATAAATTATATTATGTTATAATAAACAAATTGTATGTCGCGAAACCAAATAATATATATATATTACATTATTGTGTTAAACAAACGAAGGAACTTTTTTTACCAATCAGTCAAGAAACAACCCCGCCGCTGGAAAATTAGCCAAAGCTTTCTCATTTTTTCCTACAGGCGACAACGGGCAGCATTACATAAATTTTTAATTTATGCAAACGAAGCCCTTTCGCATTATTTTACATTTGCCACAAGACGCCCCACTAATGCTGTCGCCACCGCCATCCCCAATACACCCTGCCGCCTAACCCAGCCCTTCACCGGAATTTGAATTTGCGTTTGAAGGCAGCAGCAGCTGAGCAAAAAGAATATAAAAAACGCGCCGCGCAGCCAGAAAATGTCACAGTGTTTTTCCCCATTTAATCTCCAGTGAGAGAGCAAACAACTACAACGCTATGAAGGAAAGGCGACACCACCCACTCATCCCCCAGCTCCCCACCGCCTCTCCTTCAACCTTCCAGCGAAACTGACGCCTCCACTTCTTTGTGCCCCTTTCAACAGCCAAAAAAGGCTTCATCCTGGCAGCCCTCTATATATAAAATGGCAGCATGTACGAGAATTACATAAAGGGCGTCTTATGTGCTTACATAGAAAGGTCTAGAAGAGAGAGAGATGGAGGAAAAACTCGCGTACTGCGCTGCTTATTAGCATTTTAGCCTTTCTTCGTTTGGAGCTCCGTGAACGTTGTCAGCATACACGTAAAAAGAATTTGTTGAGGAGCGAAAACTATCTACTTTTAACGTAACCTACACCAAATGTTAAACTCTTCCGAATTTTGCTTATTAGTTTCTTTGATTGCAACACTTTACTTACAATTTATTTTTTGTAAAAATAAATAATGTATATTTATTGCAGTTTTTGGCAAGTGTAGGAATTCATGCCTCTTTCTCACCCTCTACCACTTTTTTAGCTTTCGAGTAAATGATTTGGATTTGGGGGCAGAACATTTTTTCTCAAATGAGTTTACGAGTGTTTGGCTGTTAGGATTTTTTTGAGCGGCAAAAGAAAGAAAACCTAAGAAAATAAAAGGCATTCAAAATAAATTTAAAGGCTTCGCTGGCAACGAACCGCCGACGCAGCCAACCGCTGTTCATTATTCAAATTGAAAAATTATGATTTTCACCCGCAATTCGACTCGTCCAAGGATGAGAGCGAGGACGAAGACTCGGACACGCGAAGTCTAAGATTGGCGTCCAACCAAGCAGGGCATTATAATAAGCTCCCTAAAGGGAGATGGCCGTTAGGATGAAATATGGAAAGGATGTCGAAGACAGCATCTGAGTCTTCTTTTATTTTGTATCTTTGGGTCATTTGTTGCTGTTTTTTAGTTAACAAAATATGACTTCATTTTAGAAATTAATTAAAAGACTTTTTAAATTTATTTTAAAGACATTGCAATTCTCTGTCATTAATGATAAAAATTATTTTGTTCAATAAACAATAATGTAATTTTGACTTAATTATAATTCTAGCGCTACAAGTATGTTTATTTTTTATTAATTTAATCTAGTCACTTGAATAAAAAAACAGTCTAATAAGTATATGTATGCAAAATTGAAGTATAGAAAACTATAGGCATTCTATATGCGGCAATTAATAATCAAAAATTAATTAATGACATTAAACATCAAAATATGACAAAAATATTAATCCTTTTTTCTTTACAAGTTTGTCGGCTAGTTTTCATCAACGGTTTTTAAACTTTATTGTATGAAACTTGTATTTAACAATGCGGTTTTTCTTAGGTAACCTTTAGTAAAATTTAAAGCACATTCGGTTGGGCGTAGAAAGAAAACGCCTATCTTGTGAATGGTTTGGCTCTCGAAGCAAATAGATGCTATCAATACTTAAATGGAAACCAACACAAATGATTTTAAAAGAAGTGAAGAAAACATGCGCACCATAAGGCTCTTTCCACCCCGCCGCGCCTGGCAGGGCATGCAAAAAAGGCATGCAAATTTTTGGCAAACACAATTAGTAAGGATCGGGCCAAGATCGGCACTCTGAGACAGTGTTCACAACAGAGTTTACGCAGCATGGCTGCTAGGTGAAAGTGTAAGGGCAGCGTATAAATTTACACAGCATGTTGCAAATTTTCAGTGCCAGAGAGAGAACCAAACACGAGCGAAAGCAACGCTCATTATAATTTTTCATTTCGACCTCTACTAATTTCGCTTGGAGATTCGAGCAACACACATAGCAAAGGCAGCAAAAGAAAGGGCAAAAGCGAATTACGGTTGGGAAAAAATAAAAAACAACCCTCTCGAACAGAACAGCAGCGGTTGGGAAGGGCAGCGGCGTCGGCAGCAACGATAACGCAAAACTCATTTGCATACGAAGTGCTTTCGCTTTCTCTGCCAACCCCCGCGCCGCCTTCGTTATTTTGAAGCATGGCGGCAATAGGCCACCTGCGTCTGCCGGAAAGAGAGGTGGCCCTTGCCACCTTGCGTCTCAGTTGCACCTTTGCCTTCATCAAAGAGTTTAATGCTGGAACAACGCAGTCACAGCCAGGGAAAGCGTTGAGCTGGAATGGGGCAAAGCTCCTTGGTCTTCGGCTGAATCGCTTCCATTGCTGCTCATTATCAAGCAGCGAGCGTTAAACTCATTGAGACGTTTTGCATCTCGGCCCGAACCCCAACCCCCTCCCCCTCCCCCTGCCCCCTCCCAGCACCCCTTGGGCAAAGCTTTTCCAAGCAGCTCTCAGCGGTTTCTCTGACTCATTTTAAATTTATCTTTTTCATCCTGGTCTCTCTGAAGTTCGGGGAAAGCTACGTAAAAGCAAAAAGACATTTTTGTTAAAAGAAAATTACAAACAACCCCTTTGGAATTAGAAGCAGAGGAAGGACAAAAACTGATAAAGCCAAGGAAGTGGGAAAAAGTCAGCGTAAAAGCTAAAGAAATGAGCGTATATTACTCATGGAATTAATGTCGTGAATAGGAAGGGAGGGGAGTAATGACGGGTATCCTCACACGGGATTTCGAAACCTTCATTTTAACTAATTGGAGTGGGTATATAGAGAAAAGTTGTATAATGTATCATTAATGTATCTATAATTGGGAGAAATAATCAAAAAAAAGACTGCATCTCCACAGTTTCTTTTATTCACTTCTCATATACACTTCATAAGTAAGCCTATCGCTTTCACCCTCATATATCCTTTTAACCAGCAACGCCTCTCTATACAACTGAACAACACGGCCAAGTAACCATAATACCAATTCTATGATAAAAGTACCGATGATTACATAAACATTAGACAAGTGCGATTCTTCCACCCTCTCCCATATGTTTTTTATTTGCCACAAATTTTCGGCAATTTGGACAAATTTACATGCATAAGCCGCGGCGAATTTGACGGCGGAAACGGCAATTTTCCAACAACAATAACGTCAAACGGCACTACACACGCGATTTTCATGAGCTTCACCAAGGATTTCGCATCTCCCTTGGGAAGGTCGTGGACCCTTTTTCCCCCTTTTTTTGGCAAAATTTGTTTAGAGAAAATCAAGTGAAAAACGTTTGAAAATTATATGCATGGTATGGTTGGTTGTCGTGTTGGGCAAGTGCCTGTCGGGGAGGAGTGCTGCTTGTTGACATTCTGGAATGGAAAGTGAGCTATCAACAAGCTATCATTCACTACACACAGTCGAATCTGCTTATGCATGTGTAGGCGAGGGCGTGATGGCAAACTGTTGATACGACTTAAGCGATTTGTTGCGGGTTTTCTTTCGCACATTTGCTTATATTCGGCGGGTGCATTGTGCAAATTATGAAAAGTGTAGCATACATTTAAGCATGCGTGAAGAAAAAGGGATGAAGGCAATAGAGGTCAGTTTTGGATTTATATCTGCCGGCATGAGGTTTCACATGAACTTGCCCAACTGCTCAATTAAATTATAACCCATATATAGGCCAAAAAGGCTTCTCTTACAACCACTTATTATTTAATAAAGTTGCATTAACCTTCGCTTCGAGTACCCAACTTTTAGGAATGCTGTCGTTGGAGTGCCTAATGGATTTCTAATTCGCTTATAGAATAAAGGACCCATCTTAGAGGCCGTGCAAGTTGCGAGTCTTCCATCAGATAGCCTTTTAACTTATTTACGCCTGTATCCAAAAGCAGTCTTCCAAAGGACACGAATGCCAGATACTACAATTAGGAGCTGAATTACTTTAAGAATATCCTCCCACAAAAGCAACCCACGTTTTTCCCATCAGAAGCTTTCACCACAAAATATGTAAAACGCAATTAAACAGACCAATGAAAAAATTTTAATTACCTTTTATATCCGGCAAAGTGGACAGGCATAAAAAAGAACTCGAAGTGATATCCTTTTAATAAGACTCCTTTGCATAACAACAAGGAAAACATTAATTAAGATGCAGACAAGCCCAGAACCAGAATGTCGGCAAAGAATAAGCGAATTAACAGCAGCTAGGACTTTGCATAAATGAAAGGATAATCAGCCTATCAACCAGGCCAAGGACCAAAGGCACAAAATGGCGCGCAATTAACATGGAAATGACTTTGTTTGATACTCAAATGAAAGCAAGCATCCCAGTGGAAAGACAAAAGGCTTTCCTGTTTGGCAGCCTGGAGTCCGGAGGGTTAAATTAGCAAAGGACCCAAAATGAAGCCAACAACAGCGCAGTGCAGCGCGGGCATAATTTAATATTTCCCATTAAGCGCGACCATTAACGAACGAAGCAAGGAAGAATCTCGCGACTGCGCAGGCTCTCTCAAGGAGATGTAAGAGCATGACGTCCTGGACATCCCCCTGCACGCGTCTCGTCCAGCCGCCAAGGCGAGTAATTAAGTTTATGCGATGTACAAAATTTAATTTCGTTTGCCACCCCTTTTAATCCACCCCCTTTGAGGCAGTGGGGTAACTTAGCTTTCATTTTGTGTCGACTTTTTGTTTTAAATGCCTTTTGAAGTATTTGCGCCCCTTCTTGCCGCCCTTCGCTTGCCATAAGCATCTTAACGGAATCATTTGGCGCCGAGCTGCGCAGGTGGCCACGCCGTTTTTCTTAATGTACAAATTATTTATCAAGGTGGTATTATAGGTAAGGCGTGTACTTTAAGGGAGAGCCTTTGACTGAAGGACCCGTGCTTATAATTTTTAATTGGAGTTTGAAGTGCGCCTAATGGGCGCTCAGTAGAACGACCCCAGCATGAATTGCCTTCCTTTTGTATTACTTCAAAAATAAGGGAACGTGGAAGGAAAATGTTTCATTCGTAAATGACCTTATCTGTTTAATTCCTTATATGAGACAACGCTAATAGCCTGATTAATCAAAGAGTTAAAGTTAAACAAAAAAGGAGTAAAAGTCGCATTAAGTATAATCCCAGAAGCACACATCCCGTAAAGTGAAAGACGCATCGTGAAAGCATAAATCAATAATTTCGAATACTGCCGAAGCACACCACATTATGCGTGGTAACAATGCGTTCCATAAATGAGGCATATTTTCCAAATTAAAAAATCGAGCACAGGAGAAACACATTTCGTGATGCTGGCATGCTTCATAATCAGCTTCGGCCTGGCATCTACTGCCGCAATCGACGGCGCTGACATGCTTCCAACTCAGCTATGCGCATAAATTAAGTTAACCCCTCTCAGGAAAAAAAACGACCCGCGCGCGTCTGCCTCATTTTTTTGCTGTTCATCTATTTTTTATATCCACCGTAATGTATTTTGTGATTAACTTTCGCTTTGCATGCAAGAAAGCGTGTTTTTTTTAACCCCTTTTATGCTTTTAAATAAATTTGTTTTCGGTGTTACCGTGCCTTAGGTTAAACTAATTTTTGCAAAATCAAACTGATAATAATTTTCTACAAATATTTAATTTCTTTCCAGTTTTAAGATTTTTTTTTTGATATCGACGTTATATTGACTTAAAGTTATTTGTTTCATGAAAAATATTTCAAAACATTTAATAAAAAGGCGACATATCTATACACGTAAATTAATAACTCAATAATCTCTTTATTAATACCAGGTTCTTAAATTTTACTTTTAAGAATCACCCTTTTGTCGGCTGGCGTTTTTTTCCCTACATCTTTACCCTTACCACATCAACCCAAATTATTCTGCCTGAGCACATGCTAAAGTACCCACGTTTTTTTTTTATTAATTTTACCCTACGCTCTTAGGTTTTTAACCCTTGCACAGCTTACTTGAATATTCACTTGTCAAATTCAGAATAAAAAAACTGTACCAAAAAAATCTGGCATTTGTATTTTATGGAGAGATCCTGATGCCGACAACTTCAGGGGTAATTTTAAAACTTGATTTTCGAATCCCAACAGCAACACAAAGCAACAAAATGCAAATTAAAAGTTGTGGAGACCCCTTTTTAAAAGTGCAAAAAAGGGTTGTCGCTATCCCAGCCGCAGGAGTTTCAATGTTGTCTGGGTAACGAACAGAAAAAATCACTATGAGGGGTGCGTTTGTCGTGTGTCCTGCCAGGCACAGCCTCATTTTTTTGAATATATAATTTTTTTTGGGTATGCAAATGCCGGCTGCTAAAAAAAACCGTATAGACAGAGATCTGCATGTAACACAGGATAGGGATTTATGGAATTTAAAAAGGGTTTCGGTTTCCGACTTGCCTGCAGTTTGTAGTTTTCCCGTCTCTCTTTTTTTTGTTTAGCATACGACAAATAATCCCTATTTAGGGGCCGCACACGCAGTTGAAGATCAACCAAGGATTTTGCGCAAAGAATGCGACCGGCACACGTCATGTCCTTTGCCGTCTTTGTAAGTAGCGGAAATTAGTTTTTCCTTATGGATTTCTTTCGGCGTCCATTGGGCGTCTCATTTACGCCTATTAGCAATTTAGACAGCTGCTCGCCAAGGTGAACGAAAAAACTTAAAGGCTTGCGGGCCTAAGTCCTGGCACTGACAGCTGCCCATTCCATTGACGTTGGCATGTCCTGCGGTGCTGTTGCGCCTGCTGACCCTTGCCACTTTTAAACATATCCTGATCCAAATACCTTTTTCAAATAGAACGGTCAATCCGCAAAGAAAGGACACATGTTCAAACAAGCCGCACATTGAACTTACTTTCACATCCCCCAACCGCCCCATTTATTTTCCCCAATAGTTGGTATAAGAAATCATCTTGCTTCCGTGACATCATTCGAGGTAAACATTGAAAACTGGCAAACACACGTGCACAGCAGGAAGACAAAAGGTCTTGGCCAAAAACTTTCGGAAAATAGTACATGTGCAGGCCGGGAATAGCTGCCAGGTACCGAAATCATGATGGTCCAATATTCCAATACAGTTTGTTTTCTTGAGTCTTACTCTTGTTCTGCCTTATCAAACCTCACAGAGTTTTAATCGCAATCATGCCTTATCATTTATTTTGAAAAAAAATCAAAAAAGAAGTTATCTGGCTTTACCATCCCATAAACATGTAAATCTGCAAACTATTGTATTTCAAATCGCACCTGCCCATCGGGTTTTTAAATGCCGAATCGCAAACTTAAAATTCATTGACACGCTCCTTTTTTAATTGTTGAAACATGTTCATAAATCTTCCTTTAACAACATTAAAAAAACTTAATTTGTTTAAACAGGTTTTCAATCATCTTTTAAGTTTGTCGACTTTTGATGAAGAACTTGCACTTTTTTCATGGGATTGTAATTTTTTGTAACTCAATTTTTTTTTAGACGCGTGGCGTGCTTGTAATTGACGAGGGCTTTTTATTAGACAAGCAAGGATTCGAAAGGATGTGCAAATGCTGATGAAAAAATCGTTGAGAGCTACCCTTAAAAATGGTTAAAAAAGCTGACTGTGTCAAAGGTTTTTGTCTAGCTTCTGTGGGCCTCAGCGAAAAACGACAGTAGTCGCAAAGCACGGCACCGGTAACTTTGTCGGAAATGAGCGTCAGACCCATTTTTTATTCAGCTCTGCTTGTTGCTAGCGGGCTCTTGAAAACCAGTAAAGGAATGGCAAAATAAAAAAATCGATGTTGTAATTTCTTATTAAGCCAGAAGAAGAAGGGATAAGGACAGCGACATTTCTGGCCTGAGGACTGTTATGGCTAATTGCTATCTAATAATTCAAAGTTAGTTTGCTGATACAATTGTTTTAGCATCATACATAAACTTATTAAAATAAAATTCTATCAAATAAATTAAAAAAAAGTAATTCAGCAATAGCACTTCTTTACTTCCCAACATAAATGTCCTAAATATTAAATTACTTTAAAATTAAATACTTGGATATTGGCTTGAAACAACAAGCCATTATCGACAGCTGTGCATCGCCAAATAAGTGACTTCCCATTAGAAACTTAAACTCAACCCTAACGTTTTTTAGTCGTTTCTTTTAAATATAAAATTACACTATCAACATTAAGTTTAATACCCGCAAGTGCGGATGGAAGGTGGTGGCAGGGATCGGGCATGGGTGCGGAATAAGACGGCGTCAGCGACAAATTCAGCAAGTTTCTGGCAACCGTTTTAAGTGCTAAACCCACACAGCCGAAAGTGGCTGGCAGGGTTGTCATTGTAGTGGGGGAATTGAAAAAAATGTGCCACCCCCGGCCGAGCCTGACGCAAGAAAAAACTCTATAGCTATTAAAAAATGTAAAAGCGAAAACAACGAAAATCGCGCGTGTAAAGCAAGAGTAGAGAATTTGAATAGAGCTCACGCCAACGCTGCCGCGAGCTGCGCAGCCTGCGTCGGGGGATAATGTGGAAAATTGTGTTTTTCTCCTTGTGGACGCACCCCCCTTGCTCGGTACTTATTTCATCCAAGCAGCTAGCTCATTTGCAAAGGGTGAATAAACTTAACCGAAATGAAAGGCGGAAAAAACCAAATACATTGAGGAGAAATAAGAATCGACTTCTAGAATATAAGTCGCTGGAGAAAAAATGTCCACCCAATAGGTTCTTTAAGTTCCGATAATTGTTAATGGTATTTATTATTTAATAAAATTCGTCAACTCTGACTTAACTTTGTTAATTCCAGGCGATTGCGAATTCGACTACTGAACTTTTACACGAAACTCTGCGCGTATACGACGTGCCACAAACTCTTTCCACACCAAAAGGCACCGAAGTCCCTTCCCTTGCTGTCTCATTTGATAATACTGCTCCAAGCAAAGGGGTTGGAGTTCGTTACCACCGCTGTTGATCGATATTTTAATTTTATTTTTTCGCAATTTTCCATTTCTTGTTCTGTTCTACTCAATGCGCTTCCTTAGCTTTCCTTGGCTTTTGGATTGGTTTTTTTTCATCTCATTTGTTGCTTTGATTTTCCTTCCAAGGATGATGATGAAACTCAGTTTGCAAGTGTATGTCTGTGTGAAACAAATATATGTTCATAGCCTTTCCTTCATTTGCATTCGACTCGTTTTCATTACGAGCCCTTTGGATTTCCTTCATATCTACATCTATCGTTTCCTTTTTCAGATTGTGTACACTTTCCCCCTAGCACTTTCTTTTTGAGGCGCTTCGGCGCATCTACACGAGAGTTTTTCAGTTTTTCTATATCCATAGACCTAATCCATTGGAAACTCTTTTGGTATGTTGTAAGACAATGCCCCAAATCCTCACAAAAGAGTCTTCTGTTTCAAAAGAGTACTGTGTGCTGCCAACAGTAAAAACTTAGGAAAACCTGTTTGAAACCTACTTTTAGTAATCCATGAGTAAGAGAAAAACAGACCATATAGTAGATTTAGTTGTATTATTTTTAAAATTTATTTTATATAGCTTACGCATTGCGGCAAAATTATGGGATACAAAAAAAGCAGTTGTAAAAATGACACGAGAAATTAAATTTGAAGATTACGATGTACAACTGCGTACATCGTTTTCGGACACTGAAAAGCTTTTAGACCTAGCCTTCAGCGAAACTACCAAAACAATTACGCCAATTATTACGTATAAACTTAAAAGGTGGTGCATAAAAACAACAACACGGAGAAAACGGAAAATAAACACAAATGTTTTGTTTCTGCGAAAATCAGCCTTCAAAGTGGGCAGGAGGGAAAAGCTACTGAAAGTATGTTGACATCGTTCGTGGGCTTCAAAACCATAGCGAATAAAAATGTCATAAAATTTGAAGAACAGGCGACAGACAAGCTCAGAGGGTGGCGGGGTCACAAAGAAGATAAGGAAACATATGCCTAGCAAGCAAGGAATTGCAATTTCCCCGTCCCCAGCTTAGGGTGCCCTTCGGACTGGTTCTGATACCGTCGTTTTTTCTAATGCAATTAGATAAGTGCCAGAAAAGCTCAGCCAAGACTTCAGCTTCCACGACATTTCACTTCACGCAGCCAAATTTCGTTAATGTGTTTCCCTAGTACACGGGAAACGCATATGAATATTTTATAGTTCATAATATCAAATATGCTTTGCGATACACAATGCTGGAGGGAGATTCTTGTATTAACTTGTATTAGCACCAACAATATTAAAATTGGGACTAACTTAATAAAATGAACGTAAAAAGTGGAAATTTGGCATTATACTGCATATGAAATTCACTTCCGACTTTTGGTAAATATGGACATATTTTAAGAACCAACAATTTCATAATTTAATTTCCCTTTTTTCCCGATTGCCTTTATGTGTGTTATATGAGTTGACCCATTTTTTGACCCCTTCTCATGTTAGTTATTTCCAAGTTTTCGATGATTGCAAAAAAGTTACTCACAGTTGGACTTCTACAGTTCATAACTTTACCAAATTTAACCCTATTCCAAAGTGGCATTCCTCTTAAGACTTGTGATGTGATACCATAAAAATATTACTCTTAAATTTGTCAGTTTAGCGTTGATCAACAGTCTATAACTTTCCCAAATTTAAGCTTATTTTAAAGTTGCATACCTCTTTAGAATTGTGATGTGATCCCCTAAAAATCTGCATTCAAATTTATCAATTTATCGTTGATCAAATTGTTGATCCCATTTTCATGTTAGTTATTTCTAAGTTTCCGTTGATTGCAAAAACGTTACTCACAGTCGGACTTCAACAGTCCATAACTTTAACAAATTTAAGCTTATTCCAAAGTGGCATACCTCTTAAGACTTGTGATGTGATCCCCTAATTTCTAAATTACAAACATCTTACCAAAATTATAACACGCTCTTTATTTGTTTGCTTTCAATATCATCACAACTTTTGGTAAACAAAATATTTTGTAACAGGCCAGTCAGTAGGGGGTAGCTTTCCTTCTTGTTTCCACGTAAGTCCTAGGAATCCTGCACTTGGTCCAAGACCCGATTCGCCTTCCTATTTGTCTTCGATACACGCGCATAAATAAATCTCATTTGCGAAGACACAGCATATGCGGGGAAATTGGAATAAAGGGGATTCGAGTGCGCCAAAGTTTGACCAATGGAAATTTGTTGATTTTTGTGGCGTTGGGCTTCCCTTGCAGACAGAAGATGAACGGCATTGAAATTAATTAAGTTGTTAATTTCCCATTAAGCACTATGGCTGTGCACGTAAGGAGCAGATACAACACAAGCATGTTGGAGCTTAGTATGGGGCGGAGTGTGAGACCCTTCACAGCACTTGACAAAATTATGTGCCTATTGGCAACATTTAACCTTTCAGCATGGTAAAACAGAAAAAGGAAACACAAACAACTGCTCGAGGCCACAACACAGCCCTCCCCCAGCGTTACCTTCTACCCTGGCCTCAGCTCTATTTTTCCAGTCAACAATCACATATGCGTATAAGCAAGCCACAGAAGCAGCACGCGTCAACATTTAGTGCTGGTTTACCCGTCTTACTCATGTGGCCACACACATGTGTGCTTTATTTGCATAAAAAATCTCACACTGAAGGCATTACAAATCGTAGCCTTTCACCTACTACCTCCACACATACGATTCACCCTCAAAACGCTAAGGAAAACGCATGACCTCACAACAGTCTCCGGTTCCCCTCGAACTCGGAATCTCTCAAAATCGCCCCTCATCGCTAATAGAGCGTAATAAATGTCATGTTTTCCAGGATCAGGCTGAGCTACTCCTTTCAGTGCTTTGAATTGCGATTGTTGTCGGTGCTAAAAAGGGTCATTCTTATATGAGGTATGCGGAAACCCCCGGGCTTATAAATTTCTTTGGAGAAATGAGCTGTTTATTTGACAACACGAGTCACTTAGTAATGATTTGAGATAGATGGCAGATAGGTGAAGTTACCCAGTTTATCTTTTTATCAAAGGACACAAAATTTTCAGTGTTGCGGCTACGAGCAGAAAGAGTGTTTAGTTATATGACACATAATAAAAAAACCAGAACCAAATATAAGGAAAGATATGAAAAGTCTTTTGCCGGCAAGGGGAGGCACAAACATGATACGCAGCAACAGTTTTTATACATATAATTCCATTATTGGTAAGCAAATGGAGTCTAACACATGTCATTGAGGATATCTGATATAATCCTTGATGAGGATACGGGATCTGGTTGGTTGGTTCTTAGTCCAAATTTTTCCTATCACACTTTTTAATTCATAATGTTCAATTTTTCTTTTTCCAATTTGGGCGGCCACTAATGTCGAATCTAATTTTGATACCCTTGCACAGAGTTTCATAATTTTAGTCAAAAGCTTAAAACGCATTGAACGAGACATTTGGAACTCTGTAGCATCGTCAGTTTGCGGAAGGTGTCTTCATTTATTTTTCTACTTTTTCTAACAGTCACTAAAATATCTATTTTCATATAGCCGAAAAACTAGTTTTCTACCTGTTTCGCATACTTGAACTAACCTAAGAAACCCTTTTGATCTACGGGGGTTAGCTATATTATATTAATTCCTTTTTTTCTGATACAGTGTGTTGCGTTAAATACAAAATGTTTTCAACTTCTACGCTTTGTGTGGGGTTTTACTCCCCTTTTGTCCACAGCGGCCATTAAAAGCTTACCAATTGTAACTTATATCCAACGCAGAAAAATATGAGAAGCGGCTTTGGGTTGAAGAGTACCTTTAAGAGGGTGATTGGGCTTGGGGAAAGCGAAAACCTTTTGTTTTTATTATTTTTCAGTGCCCTTGCTGCCCTTGCAAAGCTCGAATTCTTTCCCTTTCTTCATTCCACTCAGCCAGTCACCTCCTTCATTATGGCTGCTGCTTCTTGCTGTTGTTTTTTTTGTTTGGTACCGCTTCTTTTGGCCTACGTGCTCTTTGCTTAATTTTAAACACCCCCTCATTTGCATAAATGAATTATTTTCAACCCCAAAGAAGCATCAACAAAAAATTAAGATTGGAATACGGAAAGGCAAGGAAATGAAAATGAGAAACAAAGTGAAAGGCGAGACAAGAAATTGCTGTGCATGCGCAAATTTTTCGAGTGCAAAGCGCTCTGATAGAGAAAGACACGGAGAAGACGAGGTAGAATGGGGCTGAATGGCACTTAAAAGTAAGCTTAATGGGCAACTGGCCACGTCAAGAGTTCAGGCCATAAAAAAGCCCAAAGAAAAACAAAAATTCCGATAAATTTGGCCTTCTCTGTATTCGTTTGTACCCGGCTGATAACCGTTAAACGCAAACAATTAAAAATGACAGTTAAGAGGAAGCAGGCTACACAAAGAAATGAAACTGCTCGAAGACCAGGTGTATATGTGTCCCCTGGCCTTGCCCCCCTCCCCGTGCTCGCTTCAGGTCCTGGCATGAAATGACACAATTTCAATTTCAGTTTCAATTTTTTTACCAACGAAGGGGAATCATATTCCTTTTCTTTGCAGCCAGGAAAGGCAACACCGGAGTGCAACTGCGCACGAACTTGGTCCTTGATTGACCTGCGCCTCACCCCCGCACTGAACCGGTAATCGCCAGGCTGGTTGTCCGTCCTTTGCCTTGCAGCTCTCTCGTTTTTTGCAGTATTTGTTTGTTTAGCAGCCAAATGTCAAGCGGGCGTTGGTTTTAGTTTTCCCATCCGCTTCATTGTGATCCTTTGATCCACAGTTGCAGTTCCTTTTGGGCCTGCTCAAGAGTTAAGGCTATTGTTTGGTGGAGGGTGCGTTGCAGACAATCCGCTAGCTGTTTCAGTAATGCCCTAAATGAGCGTAAAATATTAGGCAAGATTGGGTTTGGGAGCATATTGAGGCCTTTAAAGGCTACCTGACTAGCCAACCTAGCCTCTAATCAATCATTTCGGGATTGTTTCTTCCAGACAATTGAAATATATCCATTATTTGCTCTCAATGCGTTTGCCCTCTGAAAAAAAGTGATGGGCAGATCTAATGAATTCTTAAAAGGCTTTAGGGACAAGGCAGTTCTGTAAACGAAAAGCGAATATAAGTATTTAAAATATCGCCAATTCCGTACAGTGCTTTGACCAGTTAAAGATCGTAACTAGTGGTTATAGCTGTTATATAACTTATCGAATGACTAATGTGACTGTGCCTTAGATTATTTGTTGCATACTCGGAGATTCATTATCATTTCACATAATTATGGTCTGCTGTCGTTTAATTGGTAAGAAATTGCGACGGCACTCGGGCCAAGCAATTACAGATTACAAGAGCAGGTGCTGCTCCTCTACTTTTTGGCTTGCAGCCGTTGCAATTCTAAACCTATTTCAGATAACAGTCTTATGAAAAAGGGACGAAACACGCAACAGAGATGCAATTACAAGGTGACGCCGATTGAGTTTTTGTGATTAATGTCGGGAGCCTGCTGCGTGCGTCCAGTTGCTTTTCACTATTTAAAGCCGAGATCAACATATTTAAAATTTGTATTTTCTGCGTTTCACAAAAATTCTTTTGAAAAACAAACTCCCGTCAAAGAGGCTCATGAAAACAACTCAAAAGCCGAGACAAGTGGGCAAAACGGAATGAAAACTTGTAAGTCCTTTTTCGACAGCTGCTTTGGCTACCACGGAGTATTCTTTTGCTTGGAGGCCGGGACTCCAGAAGAAAGTTCATTAAAATTATGCCCTTTTCTAATTTTTGAATTGGTTGCCAGAAGTATGGAAGGAGGGGTATGAGTGGTACGGGAACCACACGATAGGAACTTATTTCGGCTTTCCGTCCTTTGCTTTTGACAATAATCACTGGACTGTTAATTCGTTTCCAGTACAGTATTTGGTCGTTTTCTGTTTTCCTTTCCAGTTGAAGAAACTTTGGCAAATGCAAATCAAAGAAATCAAAGTTTTGACTGCAAAACAAAAACAAAACTTTTCCAAATTCTAAAATGGACCTGCGCTGGTTCGTTGGTGGTCGGATGGTAATGACTCTCACCCTTGTTAAAGGAAAAGGGTTAGTCAGCTGCTGAAACCTCATTGGTTGCTTGGCCACTGCCCACTGGGCAAGGGTTGGGTACGAAAGGGTTAAGCTAAAACAAAAGCCTTTCTACCTTAACCACTATTGGAACGAGCAGGCAAAGCATCCCTGCATAAAGATTGATTTTTTCCGCTGTCGTCCCCGACCCTTTTCACCATTTATCTTATGGCTGGCTGTATACATAAGCTTCGCTTATGCTTTAAATAATGTCAGGGCGAGAAACAACCCCATCGGAAGAAAAAGAGTCTCCCCACAGAACGATATGCAAATTTTTTCATTAGGAAATGTATTCACTTACCAAATGCATATACGAATTTTAATCGTGAATGTAAAGGATTAAAAAGAAGGGACGCGAGTTACCCGAATTGTCAAATTGTTTTAGAATTAGGTAAATACTACTAATACTAAGTTTAAGCTTGCGGGAAGGTGATCAAGAATGTATAGACTCATTAAATTGGGAACCTTTCATGCTACATACCTTAGTAGTCTGTCACGAGTGCCCAATTCCCTTAGGCAATGTTGGTGAATTTTCTGTAAGAGTACTCAAACGTCGACTTCTGTAATTCGTTTTGTTCAGTTCGATAACATTACTCCCGTTTTGTTATTTAACGGTGGCAATACCGGGTTTCCAGACTGATGTGGCAATAAGAAGCCCGCTACCCAGCCGACTCATTTCACATCTCGCGTATAGAGCACCCCCATCACTTAATTTTTAACAAATGCTGTTGTACGCCATCGTTGCTTCGTCTCAGTTTGTAAAAGAAAAGTAAGCGCTGCTTCTCAAGGGGTGCCTCGGGCATATAATTTATGGCGCCCGTGTGTTCTGCCTCTTGGCATTAACCAAGCTCCAAGTTTCCTTCCCCTTTTGCCTCTATTATTTCTCTGACCCCTTCTCTGTTTTTGGCTAATCTGGCATGAGCTTAATAAGAAAAATCTTCAATTCGCGTCTTTCGTGTGTGTTCCTGTCCTCAGTTTATAAGTGTTGGGGTTGCTGCTTATGTAGATTGTAAACTTGTGGGACCTTATCATTCAATATTATATAATTTACTATTGTATTTTTTTTTAAATTATAAATTATATGGAGACATATCAAACAGGTGCTATTTTTTTTCTCTGTGTATCAACAAAAAACCACAGCAACGCTGATAAATACACATAGCGCAGAGCAATTAAAATTTTCCATTTCATTCAACCGAAAACCCAAAAAGTTTTACCTCTAGGAGTTTTATATTTTTCTTTGCTTTCGTTGATTTGTTTATTTGAAGTTTATCAAAACAAAATGATGGATAAGAAGAGACGCAGAAACCGAACATTTGACTTGGTTTTTTCTTCAATAACCTTCCCCATAAGCATCACGCCGCTAGCCATAGCGGCCGTTCATTTACACTGAATTAAGTTTATCATAAACATGGCAACCCAGTCCCAGTCTAATATAAGCTGTCGAAAAGGAAGAAAAATTAAAGCGCCTGTCATTTGCAATTATTTCGCCCACAGGCAGATATCCGCTTCAGTTACATCCGGAAATTAACCGAACTGATCAACCGTTTCCTTGCACTTAGCAGGCAAAGAAATCGAATTGGTTTTTTGATTATAAATGGTCTACTCCAAGTTTTCCACCACTAATTAATTAAGGAAACCATTCTACGACTACAATCCCTTTGAAGGCAAACGTAAAAAATATGCCCAAATTCAAAAAAGGAATTTGAACAGACTTCTCCAAGACACTGTTTTATTGTGCAGCTGCACTTACTAGAAATCGGAAATACCTTTTTTATTACAATTACAAAATTGATGTTCTTGTATTTATAAACGGTTGTAATGCATATACGCTGGAATAATATTTGAACGTACACAAATTATTCACTAGCACTTTTTCAAAAATATGTATTCTCTATCCAAAAAACCAAGGCATCGTTGTTAGCATCTCTCGAATATAATATATTCACTGTAGATATTCTTATTACGAAATATTAAAAATTCGTACTTTAAAATATTCCGGTTACTATTTACACAATGCGATTGATTTTTTTACCCTCCTCTCTTAAGTGGTTTTGCACTCATGGGACAATTTAAATGACAAAAAAAAGGTGGCCCAAATTGGAGTCCAACCATTCACATTTTGGCTTCCCCAATTTGTTAAGATGTTTTATATTGATTCGCACACAAAACCTAACCCAAACAACTTTTCAAGTGTGGCATGTCTTCTTTGAACGCGCATTTGATTTCCTGCAATTTATAAATAGAGAGGTTGAATTAAGCCTGTAAATTGTATTTATGTAGTTTGGTAGTGTCTGCGCACGTCATTATAACAATTTAAAGTTGCTCGAATATGGAAAGTCAAGGGGTCTGATTATTAAATAATATAATTCAGAGCAAGCAACTTTGTACCGCCCGGTAAGTTTTCAATTGTCAAAGAAATCCCCACTCACACATTAGCATATCTTTAAACGTCCAGGTCAAGTTATCGTTGCGAACATGGGTACCTGTTTGGAACGTTATTTTTGCCCCAATAAGCCTGTCTGCAGCTCAGGCAGAAGAGCCACTTTCTATTATCCTGGAGGTGGGTCCTACTCGGGATATTGGTTGTGCAACAAGCACCAGGGCTGGGGTGTCAAGATGACGGCAAAGCGAACTTCCCAGTACTTTTTGGGTAAGAAGCAGCCTGAAGGCCAGCTCGTCTACGAGGGTCACTGGGTGATGAACAAGCGGCAGGGAGTCGGATCAATGCTCCGCAAGCGTGGGACTGACGTCCAGCTGATATATTCTGGAAGATGGTATGATGACATGAAGTGTGGAGAGGGCAAGCAATTCTATCCCGATGGATGTGTCTACTTCGGAAAATGGCTGAGAAACCGACGTCACGGACTGGGCATTCAATGGTACAAAGATGGGAACATCTATGCGGGCGAGTGGGAGACTGATTTCCGACATGGCCTGGGCGTCATGTTCTACGGTTCGTATGATATACTAGTTACTATGATATTTATCTCTTAAAAATGATTATAAAAACTAGCTAATGGCAACCGTTACGAAGGACACTTTGCACGAGGATACAAAAATGGTGAGGGCGTCTTCTACCATATGCACACGGGTCAAATCCAGAAGGGAATGTGGGAAAACGATAATGTGAAGACTTCGATGATGCAGGACGATCCCAAAATTCGATGTAATCTTGCAGTAACGCCGTATCCGATTCCTCGAAACTATCTCAAATATCCCAATGAAATAGTGCGAGAACTTTTTCAGAGATATAAAGTTTTTAGCGAAAAGCCTCACCGAAGATTTAATGACAAAGTTAGTCTTGACTTCATTCACCATCACCGACAATATGCTTCATTCGAAGAACGGTTTGCGTCGCCCACAATTGTGGACCTCCCCAGTGCTGAGTTTGCTTGCACTTGCGAGCAGATAGCCAGAAATGAAACCAATATTAGTCAGATTTAGTTTTTTCCCACTGTTGTTCTCAAAAATTGGACGAATTATTAATAATGAAAAAAATTATATGTGCTGACCATCTGTATCTATATTTTCGGTGCATCTATAACAAATCTATTAAGCTCTTTATAAAAATTGCTTATTCAATTTTAAAATTCTACTTTATTTCTACTCTATACTTGTCATATATCTACATTAGCTATGTTGTCCTACCAAAGATATAAAATGGCTACTTTAGAACTTTAAGCCTACAGAGAGGGGCTTTTCTCTAATGGACGCCAAAATACCTGCGTTTCCCCATCACCCCATCAACCATGAAAAGAAACCGACTTGCCACGCCCAAGACGAACCACCCACCCACCATCCCCAAAAAAGACACCCACGTTTTCTACTTAATGATAAAAGAAAGGACATTAGCGGGCCTCGGCGCATCTCCACGTTTCGAGCGCCTTTCAAGTGAAAAGC
This sequence comes from Drosophila kurseongensis, assembly GCA_018153305.1. Taxonomy (NCBI): domain Eukaryota; kingdom Metazoa; phylum Arthropoda; class Insecta; order Diptera; family Drosophilidae; genus Drosophila; species Drosophila kurseongensis. The sequence continues at coordinate 25,733,152 of JAECXX010000004.1, forward strand.
AAAGAATTAAAAAAATTAACAAAAAAGGTCGAAAAAAAGCAATGGGAAAAAAGGAAGCAACAAAAAATGGGGACGCGCACAATGAAAGAAAAGAAAAAGATTTCAAACCACCTTCCACCTCCACGAAAAGCTCCTCCTGCTAGCTCTCCATTTATCAAGTTCCTTTTATTTTGGTGCGCGGGCGTAGTTAAAAATTAATAAATGAAATTAATGCCGGCGACACTTTGCAAGGCATTGGCCAGTACGGAAGTTGAAGATGTTGCCAAGGTTTTCCTTTGACTTCTTTCTGTTTACATCAAAAACATTTTCATTTGAAATATTAAGCGCCTAAAAGTCGATAATGCTTTTTTCTTGCCAGTGACAGCTGCGTCGCATGAATTTAATTAGAGCCAGCTGAATTTTACTAGGGAGAGGTAATACTTTTTTTTGGCGACCCAAGTCCATCCAACGCAATTAACTGCCCACTCCCAAGCCACGAAAGTAAAAACTTTTAAGGAAAAAAAATCTCTGTAAATTCATCTTTGTCGCTGCCGGTGATTAATCACAAGCAAGAAGAGGCCCAAAAGAAAGAGCACTGCGCGCCCTGACCCATTGAACAGGTGTAATGCTGGGAAAAAGTGTATATATGTGCCCTTATAGCTGTCCCCCCGGAGCCGTTAGGCGGTGACTACACATTTTAAAAAGTTTAAGCCTAATATGTTAAACCAAAAACAGGCTTGGTAGCGGATTAAAAAGTTTTGCGAGCTCCTCCACAGACAGGACACGAAAATGGAGTTAGCATTAGGCGCTCCATGGAGAAGCGGTGCTTGGTAAAATTGAATAATCCGTAATGCAGTAATTTTGTTCGATGATTTAAGGAACAGCATCACTCTCTCAAGGAAATATTACAAATATTTACAAACAATGTTATTGCGGTTTTTTATTATTATAATAATGTCATTAAAACTATTCGTGCTTTGACTCATACTTTCTAGGTGGTAAATGATCTAAAACCCCACCTTCGGGGTTTTGAGAATCAAAAGGAGGTTCAAATATTGCTGGTGAACGGGACGGATTTATAATTGGATTGATGACAGTCCTTCCAGGCGGGAACATTTCATCAAAGGTGGCAGTGGCTAGGATTTCATTCGCAACATCTAAAAACTTTTTGGAAAGACCATGCTCTAAGCCTGGCACAATCTCGTTCAGGTACAATTCCTGATTATTGTTGATGAGGCTGTTGCCCACATCTCCCAAAATCCGATCGCCGAGCAGGTTTTCTAGGTTCAATTTAAAGTCCTTAAAATCTATGCGCATGGTCATCTTGGTGAATTTTACATAGTCTTGGCCATTTCGAAGATAGCGAGAGCCCCGCATTTTAACAGATGCTTTCGCATTTTCTAGTTTGGAATGGAACATGTCTTTTAGGTTCTCTTTTTTATGTCTAAAGTGGCAACCTACCGCAATATCCCTGCATGTTTCCCTTTCCTTTTATATCTAGGAGGAGCAAGTTGAGGCGCAACGAGTACTTTCCTTTGAAGTCGATGCGCGGAAGAGTAATCCAAAGATCATACGATATATCTAACGGCTTGGCACTTCAAGGAAAAATTAATAGTTTAGAAACGTAACATTCACAAGAATTGATACTTATGTACATAAGACGGTCAATGATAAAGTTACTCCCACCATTGGCCTCGAGATCCGTAAACACAGCTTGAAATTGACTACTCCGTCCTAGTTCGATATTATCTAGTGACAAGGGCTCCAATGGAGGAGTTCTATAGCCATCGCCCAGATTTCCGTGAACCAGGAGTGGCCTTATTTGGTAGACAGCGTTGATGATACAACGCTCCAATTGAGGATCATCCCGGGCACATGGTCTGATGGTGGACGCTATCAGAAAAGATATTAAGCGACACTTTCGATTCAAATTATACTTATTAAATATTGCAGGCCTTTCGGACCTTGACACATAAATTAGAATGCGAGTCACACAACAATGCTAAAGGTCTCATTCGATGACACCATTCTTAGTAGTTGGACACTTACGCAACTTGGCACCGGCAAAGGGACACAGTGCCAATAACCCCGTCAGCAACAACCCAAAACCGTTGCAACACCTATGGGGAAGCATCTGTAAAGCGTTTTTTCTCACGTCAGCTGGGATTTGAATGAACCGTAGTTGTTGCGCTCAAGCGATCGACTAAAGATTCATTATGCAGGAGAACGTGCTTTTGATTGAATTAAGCAAGCTCGACTAAAGTCTCTCTCGCGACATTTTCGTAGCTTTTAACGAGCAGCTTGCTTTACTGGCACACAAGGCGAAGACACAGTTGTATCTATTGGAAATTAAGAAGCGTATTCGTTTAGCCGCTCAGGGGCACGTGAGTTGACGCCTTGCATGTAAAGTTAAATTTATGTAGTTTTAAGTGAATTAAAACAATGCTGAATATGCGGCTGTAATTCTGAATAATATATAAGTAAATCAGCCGCGGAAATTTGAATAGTAAATTTGTCCAACCTACTCAAGGAGACAAACTTGGCGCTTAAGTAGTCGATGCGCCAGGATGAGACAAAACTAGATTGGGAATAACATCAACACCAATCAACAAGAACAGAATGTTTATATTTTTAGATGCAAATTTTTGATTTGCTAACGAAGCAAACAAGCTAAACCCGGACAAAACCTTAGGCTATGCTTTTTATTCCACCACCAACAGGGAAACGAAAAAGGAAAATACTACGCGAAGATTTTTGAGAAAAAATTAAAATGTAACACAATAAACAGTTTGTTTTATTAAATTAAATTCGATTATCGTGATTCAAAAGGCAATTGTGAAAATCACCCTAAAAATTGTCATTAAAAGCGTACAACCTTATTTTTATTGATTAAATATAAAATTAAATAACTGTAACTGTAACAATTATTATATCAGAGAAATTAGCTTTTGGTTAGTATCACCCCAAGCGCTGCACTCAGGCGCTCTGACCCCATGACCCCTGGGGTAGAATGTACCCCCATTCGTTTGTATAACCACGCATGAGGAAATTAAAAAGTATGTTTTCACGATGTAAACTAAAAGGGAAAGTACGGGAATACAGAAATTCCTACGGCTTCCAATCCCAAAGAATATTTTATAGTTGTAGTACCACCTCTCTGTTGAAATGAAAAGTTAACTGATCATAAAACCTGCAACGCATTTAAATGATGGGTCCGAAAAAAAAATTGACCATCAGCACAAGCAGCCTCAATTTTAGCTCCACCAACCCCCAGGACTTACCAAAAAACTTTTTTATTTATGCCGTTTTCAAGAAGATAGAATCACATCAAATTTGTAACAAATTACATTTGATGCAAGTAATAAAAATCCCACACAGCTGGCGAAACGAAAATTCTCTTTTACATCAATAGGCGTTCACACCGCATTTTGGCCTAATTAAGTTTTCAAGTGCAATAAAATGATGGCTGGACTCTGCGACTCGGGATTTTGAAAGTAGCGAAAGTAGGCAGGGGGAGGCAAACGCCCTATTGCGTGCAGGCATCAAATTTGCGCTCAAGTACATAAAACACAAGTTAAAAACTTAAATGGATTTACCACAACATGACGAGAAGCGATGATGGAGATGATGATGGTAAACATACACGCGTATCCAAGCAGTAAAAATTAGTTTCTTTTCTGTATTAGTTAAATATTACTCTTATTTCTTAATACAAGAATTTGTGCATTCATATGTACATATATAAACCATGCAAGCAACTTAATTTAGGCATGAAAACGAGTGTGTTGAATGAGCTAGATTTTTGATAAGTATCCGCTTGCTAAAATATATTTTTTGAATTTTAAATTTATATGTTATAGAAAATTATAGATTTAAAAAATACTTTTTTACCAAAACTTTTTAACATTTAGTAATCTTTTTTTTAAATAATAATCTTATTTTTTAATACTTAAATTTAAAAACAATACCAAAACCATGCAAAACAACTTGATTTAGGAATGAAAACAAATATAATAAGATCCTCTAGTTAAAACATATTTAACTTTGAAATTTATCATAGAAAGTTATGGATTTACCAAAACACTTTTTTATTATTTTTTAGGTCAAAACCAATCCGATAAAGTATTTATAATCTTGTATAATGTTTTTCATTTTAAAATGTTTGGTTTGGGTCTCCGGAAAACTTGTATCACAGTTTTCTACCATGGCCTGAGACTAGACTCAACACGAAAAGTAAATATTCTGTTATATAGTATACCCAATGTGGCTACGATTATCGAGTTGAGCAATCGATAACTAACTTTCGAAGTATGAAACTAAATAGATATTTTTTCAACAAAATTACTATTATAATTTATTAATATGTTTGTTCCATGTGATTGTTTTTAAGTGTTTTGAAATCAAACTTCCCGCTCCTTTTTTGGGCCTGCCTTCTGCAAATTTTTAATTGAGTATCCAATATCCTAAAGAAACCTAACCCCTTCTCGTTCAAGAATACTTCTTATGGAAAAAAAAGGAGCTGTTATAGAACTAGTTTGCTGGCGCAAGTGCGAACAGGCTATTAAGAATGAAAAAACATCTATGATGCCCTGCCTAACATCGATGATACCAATGTTTGGAAAAAATCGGTGACATCGATGTTGGCATCGATGTTTCACCACCTCTATGTCGCAATTGTAAATAAAGCAGAAGCTACAAATTAACATAGAGTAATAATGTTACAGTTTGTTACTCCATAGAGTAAAAATGTATAGAGGCGTCATTTGCTCTGCCTGCGCTCTCGAGTGACATTTCCTGTGATGCCACCTAGGCGAAAAACGGAAAAAAAGAGAGTTTTGCAAATGTTCGAATCGAGCTTGAATCCATGCCCATGGTGAATTTCTGCAGCTGGACTGGTCGCTCTCATTGGGGATTTTTTGGCTTATGGGGAATGTGGGCGAGCGACCGAAATGGCCTTATGATTTTGCTTTGTTTACAAATATGTTGTTATTGTTTTCCTTTGATGGGCCTGAATTCAACGTCCACACGGGGCCCACATTTCAGTTTCAAGCCCAACTGATTTGATTTCACATGAAAGGCAACAAGTGGGACGGAATTAAATTCCTTATGGGAGTAAATTTATATTGTTTTTAGGAACTAATTTAATTAATATTGGGCCAGGAAAAATTATAATATTTTATATTGTGTTCATATACCTAAATTAAATTAAATTATAATTTATATGTACATTTATATTGTTTTAATTAGTTTTTTATACCCTTGCAAAGGGTATTATAATTTTGGTCAGAAGTTTGTAACGCAGTGAAGGAGACGTTTCCGTTTGTATATATTCTTGATCAGGATCAATAGGGGAGTCGATATAGCCATGTCCGTCTGTCCGTCTGTTTCAATACCGTTTGCGAGCTCAGTTTAAAAGCTAGCGATCTGAAACTTTCACAATCATCCTAAAACATGTGTACGCAGATCAAGTTTGAAAATCGCCCCGATCGTACGTCTATATTCTATAGCTCCCATAGGAACAATAGGGTGAATTCGGTCCAAATTTGATGATTATCAGAATATTTCACGCAGTGTGTAAGCTACTGACATCAATTTTCCCAATTCTTATTATTTACGCATATCTTGATTAGGGTAAAAGCGCTTGCCGTTCGGAAGTCTATATCTTACAGCTTCCGTAGGAAAAATTGTTAAAGGCTGCGAAAGTATCCATTTTTTTCTATTTTTATATGACATTTTTGCAGTATAAAAGCAATTGAAATCAAAAGATGCAAATCTAGTTTATTTATGAACTAGCAGGGTGCCCGCAGCTTCGCTTGCGATGGATAACCCAAATATCCTACTTTTCTTGTGTAATAGGTTTGCAGTAGTAATTTAATCTACTGCGATCTCCCGCTCTTATGTTTCCTAACAGCGCGTGGCAAAACACTGTAAAAATAAACACCGCAAAAAACAATTTGAATGGTATATTTTAACTACACTATCAAAAACCGGGCCAAATAGATTTTCGGCAAAAAAACGTCTTTTGCGTATTCTGGCAGCAATAACTGTAAAGAGCATTTAAATTCGATAATAGCTCGACTTTTAGCTTAGTTTCTTTGTATAGAAGATAGCTAGAGCTCTGGTGAAACCATCAAATGAATCGTTAAAGCTTAAGGAAAAACTTTACCAAAGGAATTTTTGATACTCAGTTTAGAAGTGCCATTTTTCGACGTTTGAAGGTATTTTTGGCTAAATTGTAATTTTAGGACGGGTGTTTAAAATAGTAAAAAGCGGTCAAATTTTTTAAACATTTATAATGTCTTAAACTATTTTTGGGCGAAAACACAGATCCGATTGGTTAAGCGGCTTAGCGTCCAGAATTTTTGAAAGGAAAATTGACCTTTTTTCCAATTGGAAGCCATTGAGGCCACTTGGGGAGCCCCAATAAATCTTAGCAAATCAGTTTAAAGTTATTAGAATGTAATAAAAATGCATATTAATATTGTTAACCAGTGGTTTTGGCTGTGCGTTGATTCCCAGTTTTCTTACTGATAGCTTTATATATAGAAATGACTGCCCCCCTGCCCTTTTCCCAAAGCGGCTTGAACGCTTTGACTGGGTTTATTCGTGTGTGTTGGCTGGTATAATTTAATTTTAATTTATTGTTAATTTATTGTTAAGTTTAATTTAGTTTTAAGTTTTTAATTTTAAGTTTTAAAAAGAAATCAAGATCAGCCGCCGCACAATTATTGTACTACACAGAGTCAGAGAGAGAGAGAGAGAGCGAGACTGTGCGAGAGAATGCATTCGGTGTTCAATGCTTGTGTATAATTTGTTGGAATTATTATTCCTACTTTAGGCTAATGTAACTTTTTTTAGAATTGACCTAGAGCTTCAGTAAAACCACTATATGAATCCTTAAAGTATCAGGATTCCCTCGATAAATTTCCATATTGCTAATTGACTTAGATCAGTGTTTTTTTGCCGTTAGGAAAAAATGAGGAAGATTCTTAGATTTTCAAAAATCGATAAAAAATACTAAACATTAAAATATCCAATATTAAATTAAATAGAATCTTCATTATGTAGAGGACTACATTTTGGCTAAAAATCGCATCGATTGATTAACGCGTTTAGCGTCCAGATTTTTTTTTATAGAAATTGGGGGTTTTTTGCCACTGGAAGAAAATGGGGGCATGTTTGTGGCCAAAATAAATCTTAGCAAATCAGTTTAGTGTTATAAGAATTGAATGGTAAAAAAATTTAATAGGGTCATTTAATTAGTTTAGGCTGTGCGTTGATTCTTAGTTTTCAATGAACAGTTTTATATATATAGATACCTTATTCCTTTCGCTACTTTTTCAGTTTTAGCAATTTCGGCAAAGTCTGCAAGGGTATTAAAACTTCGGCTTGCCGAAGTTTGCTTCCGTCCTCGTTTTTACTTTAAACGTTTCATGTAAATTTCTGATATTTTAGAGATGATTTTGTAATAATTTCAAAAATTTTGATGCATTTCCGTAAGCAGGACACAGGGCGACGTAGGCCAATGCACAAAGCAGGACTATTTTACAGGTCGTAAAAATTGTTTGAAACAAAAAATTCAAAAATTTTCTTATTCAGTATGAGTGTAATTATGGAATAGACTACTTTTATCGAAATTGAATAAAAAGTAACATGATTCCGAACTTATTTGGTCGGCCGTATACAGTGGTAATTGGTTCTAGATTTAAAGAAAATTATTTAATACGAATCGCATAAAATTTGGACTATTAATTACTGAAATCTGTGTTTATTACTTAAACAAAAAAAACCATAGGTAAGGATTTGGCATTTATTCAATTCAGTTTCCACATTTCAGATGGGCATGAATTTAACGTCCGCATTTCAGATGGGCATGAATTTAACGTCCGCATTTCAGATGGGCATGAATTCAACGTCCGCATTCCACATGGGCCTGAATTCAACGTCCACATTCCACATGGGCCTAAATTCAAAGTCCACATTTCAGATTTCTCTCATTTTACATTTATTTTGCACTCAATGGCTTTACAGACACGTTAACAGAGAATAACATGCTAAAAATTAGAGAAAACACAACATTGTTATCGATATAACATGAGTGAAATGAGATTTGTGTTGAGAGCACGTTGTTGTATGGGTGCAACGTCGAGCCTCGTGACGTCACGTCAGGCCACGTCAGGCAGAGCGAACCGTTGAATTATACACAAAATCTGCTTGGCGGTTCGAAGTGTGGTGAAGGCATTGAAAGTAAACAAACTAAGGTTTTCCAGAAAAATCATTGAAAGAATAAGGAGTTTGCATTGCCATCGATTTATATCTATCCCCTAAGCCACATTTTCCAGAAAAACCCAAAATTTCTACAAATCAAGCCATATATAAGCACATTTTTTGAATTTTATTTATGAGGCAACGTTGCTGAATGTTATTTGGGTTCTTTAAAGTGTTAATTGGGTTCTTTAACAGTACTAAAATATCATAAATCTATCAAAATATAACCAAGGCCCGCCAAATTTTTTGAATTCAACCCCTACTTGCTGTACTCTTCAATCGCACACAGCTCTTACGGCGGTTGCATCCTATTCCTGGTCCCTCGCACAAGTTTGAACAGCTGATATTTTCACCACACCGTTCAAACACGGGCGTCGGGCCGGCGTCGAGAAATCGACGGGCAGAGCAAATGAAACCTCTATACAGTTTGTTACTCTATGATGACACCAGTCGCAATTGTAAATAGAGCAGAAGCTAAAAATTAAATTGATTAATTAGGCTCATTATTGTAGGCACATAATATTTTGTATTAATTTCTTACACAGGGGCATCACGAGCCCAACGTGGCCGCACTTTTAATTCGGAGACATGTAAGTATAGCAAACTGTGAAAATGTTCAAAAATATTTATTGTTTGGTTATTTCTGACAGGGGTAAGCACAGAACCGCCCAGCAGGATGCAATATTCGTCGCGTTTATGGAGCGGCATCCAATCATTTCGAAAAATTACCTTAAAGGCGACAAGCAAGCGGCGGAGGCAGCCTGGAAAAGATTGTCAAACGAACTGAACAGTGTAGGTCCGCCTACTAAGGAGGCCTGCGAATGGAAACGGGTAGGCGGTCCAAAACGTATTCTTAAAGCTGCTTTCTTAACTAGCCTCTCGACAGGTGTGGAAGGATTGGAAAAGCTGCATTCGAAAGAAGATAACCAACAACAGACTAGAGGACTCCAAGGATAGTGGCAAGGGTTCGCTGTACCAAGACACACTCACACCTCTGGAGGATGCAGTCGCCGTCATTTGTGACTTGTACGACATGGCAGACACCATCGTTGAAGCGCGTCCCAAGGCTCAAATAGAAGTGTCGCAATGCCCGTCTCTGCAGAGCTTAAAAACTGATAACGACGAAGGGACGGTGACAGAAAACGGTACGGAATCATTAATCGAAATAGAATCATTGTACCCAACTTTAGTTTTTTTGCAGAAGATGAAGACGAAGAAGATTGCAGCAACCCCATAAATATAAGGAGTTTGGGTGTAAAGTTGGAGCCACGAACTACTCGAAAGACTTCTAAACGAAAGCTAGTTGAGGAAGATGCTTTAGAAATTGAACAAGACAACGCAGTTCCGGTTCTTATGGACATAGCTAAAGAACTTCGGAATTTAAATAGACAAACCCGCTTAAACGCCCAGCAAACTGAAGCTAATACGGAGGCGTTGTTAGCTCTGGGTACTCAGATATCAGATTTGATGCAGCAGCAGTTAAAAGAGCGCAAACGCCTTAATGCCATAATGGAAAAATTTGTTCTCAAAATGGAATCCACAGAATAGGGCCTACATTAGGTGAAGCAATTTGTATGGTACGAAAAATAATGAAAGGGGAATGTATTCTCCTAAGAAATTAAAAGCAACACGGAAAATACAAATGCTTTCCAAAACGAAACAAATTGTGTTGCTTATATTTTAAAGCTTAAATATCAAGCATCCTGTCAGCAAAATCAATGGGCTCCCGACCTACAGACAGAATAAAAAACTTTGCATTATTCTCGAGGCAGCATATTCAAGAAATAATACCTGAAAATATCATTAACATCATGCAGCATAAACAATTTATTTTGCACAACAGGTCTACCACTATTTACCCAGTCCTAACCTGCTTATCTAATCACTGCTAACTGATAACAATTTTCTCAAAGATTACAACAATTGCCTGAGTCGGCACATGGGCGAGGCACAGCACTAACTGGGCAGAAGAATTACCACTCAGTACGAAAAGACCAGCAGGTGAAACAAGGTAATTCAGCAGTGCGGTTGCAAACGGATGTGGACATAATTAACACATTAGTCGATCAGTCTCTTGTAATTTAGTAAACACCATCGTAAACGATAGACAAATAAAAAATCGCCCTTTGAGGCTTTTAAAAATCCAATAATAAATACCAAATGTTAAAAGAATTTTAAGAATGAGAACTTCTTATCTAATCAAAGTGCCATAATTTAATGTGTGTTAGTTTTAGTTTTAAAATTGGGACGCGGGTCCATATTATTCTTTTGTGTATTTTACACCTGACTCATTTTTCAATGTATCACCAATCGCAAAGTACGGCTTATCAGCTGTATGGTATTACCAATCTATATGGGACAAACTACAACAGTACTCTGCGGATCTCAAATAAACTGATAAACGATATCGAATGTATGTATATACATGTGGTATATAAAAAGTGGACTTGACTCATGAGCGTTTACATTGTTTTTTTATTATTGATATCATATTTGCGGGTGACGTCAACTTTTAATGTCTGTCGGAAAATTAAATTAAATATACACCATATTTTAAGTGTTTTTTACCTAAAATTGAATCGTTTTTCAACCAATAGTACGCTCTAATAGACGCGTTGCTTTATTCACTCAATTCTTTACTATAGTCGAAAAAATATTTTCGTAATGACTAAGAGTAGTACTCGTATTTCGGTATTTACACTGAGTAACCATTTATACATCCGAAGCTTAAACCCCTGCCCATTGATAAGACACCTGCGATAAGAAGTTAAGTGTGTGCAATCATTTGAAACCCCTGGCTACCAGCCTATATTAGAGTTACATATGGAAGACTTTTTGTGTCAGGGTCAATTCATATTATATTTTAATAAATGCGGGATATTTTTTCAAATAACCCGATCAGTTTCTTTTCTAGGTTCACAACGAAAACGAATAACCTACCCATGAAATCGAAACAGTTTCCGGCGGCAGCTATCTGCCTGGCTGTGGCCCTCATCCTCGGGGTTGCAGAGGCACAAGAGAATGCAATGCTGCAAATACCCCCTTCATTGGTCGAGTGTTACAATACGTCCTTCTTCATGAATCGGGACAACCGCTTACCGGCCAATATGGACACTCTCATTTCTCTGATCGAGAAGGTGGAAAACAGCTACGCCGGAACTTCAGGTGTGCAAGCCGACATTCGAACCGTGGCGGTGTCCTTGCTGCATCGTTTCCGCCAGGATGGTATCAAAAAGGCCGCTGGTATTAAAGCCGTTAATGGCGTTATACCATACAGTCCAACAGGCTTCCAGTTTCCCAAATTCAAAATTTTGCTTTCACGTTTAATTCCGGGAAACGCCAACAGCTTCCCTAACAGTTCATTGACAAGTGTGGAGCGGTGCTCCCTTCATTTTATGCTATCAAGCACCTTTGACACGAGACAGCGCGGCGATGAGAACACAGTGTGCAATCAGCTCTCTCAGTATCGAGCCCAGCGACTGCCGCGATCCCTGAAGAAGGATTATGGCAACAACTTTATTGGCGATGTTGAATGGCTGGAGACTCGCCCCAAACGAGGACGTTCATCCACCTTCGAATCAAAGTACGGACAATTGGCAGAAATGGACTACGAGTCCGATTGGGCCTATGCCGGCTCGGAAGGTCCAAGCCAATGCCCAGTTGAGGATGGCCTTGTTCGAACTCGCTGGGGAACGGTTTCAGCCGGCACCTTGATTGCCGGAATCGCAGCTGGCGTCCAGCAGCAGACGGTCCAAGTAAGTACCCTGCTGGCTCAGTCCTCCCAGCAAAGAGCACGTGGGCGCAGTCAGTCCCAGACAAGTAACACCGTTGACAACCGGTGGGCAGCTACTTTGGCCGGGGACTTGGCGGAGGTCACATTGGTCCAGCTTCCCGGGACGGACGGCAGTGCAGCCACTGTTGGAGCTACTGGAGGATGGAATGATACAGTTTTACCCCACTGGTACTTCCTTTCGCAACGCACCGATCTTGAGGCGACCGATGCCGAGATCCGCGGCGGCCTTGATGGGTTGATTCTTGCCAAGAATGTGGCCAACTGGAGAACTCAAGCATCCAGCCTTAAGCTTTCTCAATTGCTGCGCATGTACTACTCAACAAACGGAGTCCTAAGCTCCGGAATCAATGCCTGCAGTAGGCAAAGCCAATTCACAAATGTGGCACCCTCACAGGAAATGGAGGACCAGACTAGTGCTTTCGCTCAAGTTTTGGATCGAGAGATGCAACTCCGTGTCACCCTCCAGCAGTCCGCTATTGCTGAATTTGCCGGTAACGCCACCCTATCGATGGTGACGTATGTCCGTAAGTAATAACTATTTTGAGTATTATCGCGGAACCACCTTGCATTATTAACTTGTCTCCTGAGATATACCAAACATTCCGATTTGGGTTATCCTATCAATGTTTGATTGAGCTGGAAAGCACTTGTAATTATTCTGAACTCCGATTTTTGGTGGTCGTATGCAACACGATTTCCCTTCCTTTTCACTATTTTTTAAACAGCGCAATCCTTGAATGATGTTTCTTGTACGGCGACTAGCAACCTTGACTTGACGGATGTCATAACTCCAATGACTAACCTGTATATTTTCCTGGATACATCTTGGCAGTATAGCACTGTTGTTGACTATGTGGTGTAAGTAACTATTCAACGCGTTGCTGATCTTAAACTAAATTAAATTATTTTTTTAGTTATGTCATTCAGCAGTTAAATATCCACCCATACGCCAGCACAGTCACCATGCTTTCGGCGCAAGATGGTTCGGTTATCGTAAACACCACAAACTATATAACTGATGTCTATCAGCAATGGAATGTGACTACCCAGGCGACATGTAAGCTTTCATATATGAGGTATTTGCTTAATCGAAAATATTATTCCTCTAGATGCTCAAGGATTCAGCCTTCCTAATGTGCTCCGCACGATTCAAAACCTTACCCAAAACCTAATGAATGCTGAAAAGACTAACTCGAGCTTAAGCGGTCACTCCCTGGTGGCTTTAATTATTCCGAATCAACAAACCGTTAATGATGGCGATTCCAGCTACGCCACTACAGAAATTCAGTATATTCAAGAACAGATTCCAGACCTGCGCTTTATATACTATGGTGGGGGAAGTATTCAGCGGTTTTCAAGCTTTGTCCGCGATCCCTCCCAGGACCTTTTCTCCCTCACGTTAGGCAGTAAAGCTGCAACCTCGGCGGGACCAGTAGCGAAACGCATTATCCAAAGTAAGCAATCATTTAAATATATTCTTCAATAATTAACTACCCAATATTTTTCCTTGCAGTTCCTCGACGCGTCATTAACCCACGTTGTGGATCGAATTGGTACACAAATAGCTGGGGCACTGATCAAATGGCCCAATATGTGGGACCCAGCAAGGTCAACTTTTACCGAGTCTCTGCCAACTATTTCTTTGGAACTGGCTCGAACCGGTATTTAAACATTCAGTCCCAGAATGGAGGAAGTTACACCATATGTACTTCACGCACCTATGCGTGGCCGCAACAGAACTCAACTACAAGCTCCACAACAAGCTCCACAACAAGCTCAATAGATCAGAGTTGCGCGCAAATATCTGGAAATAGTTTTAGCTATGACCTTTCAAGTGCATGTAATGGCTACTTCACTATAACCCAGTGTCCAGACTTGTATTTGTCAGTCCAGGCTACCACAAACACCACATCCTGCACACAGGATGCTTGTCAGACTCCGGACCAATGGCGTTATATTATGTCTATGGTCAACATGGGATGCTATAGCGGTGTCTCGGGCCTGGCAGCCAGTCTACTTACAATTCTATTCGCCTTGTTGGTTCAGAAGCTAATTTAGTGATTGGTGTCTAGAGTGTGGTAGTATAAGTGGTACAGCGGCAGAGTCCCCGTCTTCCCGTCCCATAACCCAAACAATTAATTTGTCTTTTTTACATTAATAATATATTTTTCGTGAATAAGTAGAAGTTCCAGTAAAACAGTCGTGAATAAATGTTCCCTACTAGAACTATACTTCTCTTTTTATTTTATTTGAAGAGTGGTTCCCGGTAGGCTTTCACATACATATAAAGACAAGGAGACACTAAATTTTAAATATTTATTACTTTTTAGAAACTATGGACTACTTTCCGTCCCAACAATGGTCTGATATATCCAACTTAACTACAGTTATTGCTAATATATATGTATTTGTCGATACTTACTGGCCATACAGCTGGGTTGTTGACTACGTTGCGTAAGTATCTTAACCAGGGGAAAAAATGAACAAGCTTCAAAATATCAATATTGTTTTTTCCAGTTATGTCCTTCAGGGTCTTAACATTCATCCGTACGCTAGTAAGGTAACCCTTTTCGCAGCTTCTGATGCGTCACTCATTGTTAATACCACCGACTACATTATCAACGTCTATGAGGAATGGAATTCCACATCACACTCTTGGCGTAAGAATGTTCAATAATAAAAGAGTTCATTCGGATTAAATATATTTATTACAGACCCAACTGGCTTTAACCTGCCACTTATCTTGAACACTTTAAGCGCTAAAGTTGAACATTTGCTTGAAGCAGATCGAGCTAACGACAATCTGGGAGGACGATCACTAGTTGCCCTTCTGGTTCCAAGTCCCCTATCCTACGTAGATGAGAAAGACTATGACTATTGCCAGCGATATTTGGAGCATTTGCGATGGCGTCTGCCAAACTTGCACTTTATTTATTACGGTGGTGGAGCATTGGTAAGGTTCCATGATTTTGTTCGACAACCGAGCAGAGATTTGTTTCTTTTAAATACCGAAAAATCTCCGGAGAGCTGTGGTGATCCCGTTATTACTCGAATTCGGCAAGGTGAGGCGTTCTGTATATACAATGAATCAAATTAATAATGAACTTACTTGCAGTTCCTCGTCGTATTTCTAATCCTCGTTGCTACGAAAACGGTGCAATAAGCGAGTTCGGGACCAGCTTTCTTCAACAATTTGGCCGCTTGGGTAGTATTAACTTCTACAGATTGGATTCAATATATCTACCAGCCAGACAGAGCATGCGCTACCTTAAAGTGTCCCCCATAAGCCAAATTTCTTTTACCGTTTGCACATCTCGTAGTATTGAATTGCCATTTAGAAACCTGAGCGCCCCAACAAGAGCGGAAGAGACCTGCGAGTCTACAGCATTGGGATCATTTAGCTATGATCTTACTGATGCTTGTGTTGGCTTCGATTTTGAGCCTTGTCCCCCTTTATTTTTTTCCGTGCAATCTCAAAGCTTTGGGGATGTTTCGTGCACAGCTGGGGCTTGTCAAACACCAGATGAGGCACAGTATGTCGTCAGTTTAAATAACCTTGGCTGCAACGTTGCTACAACCGCAACATTAAATATAGTCTTAGCTGCAGCGCCTTTTATTTTTTTATTTTTTGACTTCTCTTAAATACCAGGACCGTACAAAAGAATTATTAATAATTATTTTTAAAGAACTATATTCTTATTTAACAAAATACATAGTTTAAAAGTATTTAAAGACAAAGGAAAAACCGACTCGGGTAAAGATCCTGATCAGTTTTATAAATAAAATTTTGTTTCACGAAAATTTTAGAAATAGAAAAATTAATTTTTTACCTGATTATTATTTGAATATTAAATATATATTATTATTTAATATTTTCACAGAAAATGGAAATTATGGAAAAAATTCTACAAGTATTATGGAAAATGTTGCATATTTATTTCTACAAGCCCATTTAACTTTTGACACTTATCTTACATTCTACACAGTAATCAAGGCGACACCTAGTGCTGGTAAATGCATTTCACATTTTCCAATGCTTGCAGATAGCTTCTGGCAACGCCGGGATGGGGAGGCTGGCAACGCCGGGATAGGAGGGTCTTGAGGGGGGCAACGCTGGCGGTCTTGAGGGTATGATTTCGGTCGGGAGGCTTGGGAGCGTTTCCTACGCTTTTCTGAGGGGGTCCCAGGGTCGTAGCGGATGTGGGGGAGCGGGGCGCAACTTTTGGGGGGCCTCACGCTGGTGGCCGAGCTTGGAAAACTGAGTTTGACGGTCTGGCAGCACTGTATTTTGCACATGGGTAAACTGGTAAATGGGAAAACTGGTGTATTCGATCACTTTCCACGGAAAACTGATCGCGGGGACCTGCCCCCCACCCCGGGCTTCCGTCGACGTCACTTTTTTCTCGCGGAAAATGCGGCGGAACGGAGAATTTCGCGACACACAGATTTCAGGTCCAGGCAGTGTGACCACCTTTGGGTTCAACGCAAATATAGGCGCTTTCTGGCCACATTCGCAAGGTGGTCATACAGTTTTGGCGCCGTTGTTCAAAGTTTTTAAGTGACCATAATTGTGTTTATATAATGGACCTTTTCAGGCTTAAATTCTTTGCCATGCCGCACCTGCGCACCCAGGTGGACAAGCACCTCCCACAGGTGGATGATCCGCACCGGCCAAGCGGGATCCTTAAAAACTTGGACGGCGTACATCGGTTAAAGGATCACGGCAGGTGTTTCTACTTGATGGTAGACGTCGTACATTGACATACATTTCCGACCCTCATTTTTCCCTGTTATACTAATTAATTTTATAAAAATTTCATGACTATTTGATATGGCTTGCATAGGAACTATCAAAAAAAAAATGGAAAACCGGAAAAAGAGCTATTTTTTAAACATAAAGCAATAAAACAAAGTTGCTTTATAAAATATTATATATTTGCAATGGGTTCAAGGTTGTATAAACTTCAGCTTGTCGAAGTTTGCTTCCTTTCTTGTTTTTTCTAACGTTAGAGTTCGTCTAGGCATTTTCAAAAATATATATTTATGCTCCTTAAATAACTATCAGCTATCTAATAACCGATTAGATAAGGCTACACCCTTGCATAATTGTTCCAAAAAATTGGAAAATGAGCTTTTCCGTTTTAATATTCATTCAGATTTATTTTGTTATATTCCACAAATCATTACCTCGTTTGTTTGATTTCAAAGCCCCTCTCCTAAACACGATATGCAAGGTAGTTATACGCAACGTTTCTTGTACTTGTGCACACATTTATTCAAAAAAAGGTGCCGGCATAAAAAGGAACAGCATTGGGAATGAGCGGAGAGAAAAGTCACTTTAATTTACGAAATGTCAAAAGACTCCTATCCTATAGATATACTTCCATTGTTAAATTTTAATAATCTAAAAATCGTTTTGCTCCATACAACCTTCAAGCGTTTGAATTTCCAAACAGTTTATTACAAAACGAGCAAAATATAAATTTTACTTTTTGGCACTCTGATTTAATATTTCTTTTTTTCAGAGCTTTTGCTGACACATCCACCAAAATAATACTGCTTTTGCAACAAACCAAATTTGAGGTACAAAAGGCTTTTCTTTTGTTTAGTCTACGAGAGTAGGAGGTATTTTTTGGCGCTTTCTAATCTTAATCAAGCGAAAGGATGAACAGACAGCGAGGGTAGGTTACCGAAGTTGTAGGAGTGGAAAAGACAAATCAAAACTCAACACAGTGGTTCAAATCAGAAATCATTCTAATGTCCGAATATAACTTGAGCGCGGCAGAAGACCCTTTTGTGCAAGTTGAGATGTTGAAAAAATTGATATAATTCATTAATGAATGCGCCAAGCCTTGCTTAACCATGAACAAGAGTATGTAGCTAGAGCCTCTCATATATATGTAATGCAAGCATTCGACATCATCTTTTGGCCCTTCGATTCAAGCATTTCCGATTAAGTTGAGGTGGTTGCCCTGCGAGAAGCCGGTGAAATGGGATGGGACCATGGAGAGCGGGCTCACTTCTGTGGCACGCTTTAAATCGGTTGTCCCTAAATAAACTCAGGTCAGTTTAAGTCTTTAAAAAAGGTAAACATAAGTTACAGAATCTAGAAGTCTAATTGTGGCTCGTTTTTTTACAAGTCGTCGGAAATAACTTTAAATCTGTCAGAATAACCGCAGCCCAACTCAAATCATTTCATTTTGGCGTCTGACAAATGCTGCCCCAAGACACTGAAGCTCAAGTTTCTATATGCATTTGGATTGCGTCTTAAAGGACCCGCACATACTCAACAAAGCCACCGGCTGTGACCGCAAAACAGTGCCCGAGACTGACTTATTTGCTGTTTAGAATGTGTCTGAGAAAATATTATTGCTGACTGTGCATCGCAAGTTGATGAAATACTTAAATAACATAAGATATAGAAATGGGGGCTGAGTCGCATAGTCGCATATCAGTGTCCTGTCAGGCCAGTTCAGGACAAGCAAAGGACGACACAACCAGGGCGACCGCAAATCAAACTGGCTGCAAAAGTTTTTGGCCCAAGGCAATGGGTAACATGTGATAAGTTTATTGTCTTGCCGCATGGCACAAGACCAGAGGAGGACGAAAAAAGGACCGAGAACCAATATCACATTTCATAGGGGTAAATATGCTTTCTTTGTAAATAAATTAAGTTGTCTCGCCCACAAATATTAATTGCTTAATTAGCATATGCGTCTGGCGTGACCAGAGAGACCCAAATCCCTGCATGTACGAAAGTTGGTTGGGTGTGGACTCGAAAGGACGAGCAGTGACATTTTCAACAGAAAACTCGCCTTGAGGAAATGTGTATCTGCCTGAGGTGTAACGACATCTTATGTTTGCTTAACAGGACACGACCTCATGCGTCATAAAAAGACTAATTTTCAAATAAATAAAAGAAACCTGCAGTTATTGATAATTGTGTCGTGCCCTTTATGTTTATTTTTGTTCTGTATAGAGTCAAGTCAAAAAGTTAAAATTATTCTTCGGCGCCAAAAGCCTAAAAAAGTTCTATGAAGCTATGATACTCTCTTGAGGGTAAAATATTTGTTTCTTAAGCGATAAAAGTGTAAAATATTAAAAACCAACATTGTAAGCTAACCTCGGCAAGTCGAAGTTAAGATATTATAAAATTAGAATTAGATTAAATATTTTTTATTACCTGATTTACTCAGTACTCCCTCAATAAGTATGTTTTAAATTAATAATACCTTATGGGTCAATCGACACCACTTCTTTGTTTATCAACACATACGCATCTATAAAGATATAAATATTTTTAACGATTAAAAAGTTGCATTTCTACTTAAAGTTCTTTAAATCTACAAGATAAATAGATAATGTCGCTGAGCTGTGGATGCTGTAACATACATTATAAAGAATATGAAAACTCGAATGCCGCGCATGAAAATTTCACTGCCGCTATGGAGGGTTGTTATTCATTTTGGGACTTTAATTATTGTTGTTTCTGCTTTGTTCGTCATCTATTGTTCTTCGTGTTTTTAGTTGATTCAGATGTAGGTTATCGATTTTTCCTTTCTTACTTATTCTTAGTATTAAGAACTGGACTGATTATGATTATGAATTTACACAATTTCTTATTAGTGGGTCAAAGGTTAAATAATGTTAAAGGGAAACAATTTGCTTAATTTTGTTGATACGGTAAGCGCGCTGATACAATTTAAATATATTAATACAGTCTATTAAAATTTGTGCATGGTATGGCACTAATACCCAAATAAATGCTGTTTAATTTGGCCAGAAGTAATTCTGTTTGAGGGATGAGCGCGATACAGTCAAACTTTTTGCCTTCTCATTGCTTTTATATTTTCTGAGTACTTAATAAATTCTTAGTAACAAACACTTGGAACAATTTCATTAACTGTACACGAAGCACGAAAGGACGTAAGAATCCTTTACCGAGACTGGGCCCCATATCCTCTCATTTTAATTGAAGATACCATGGAAACCGCAAGCTGGCAATCCATTAACTTTTTGCCACTGAGAAAACTAAAGGAAATGGGCACCCAAGGCAGTTGCTTTACATGCTGAAAGGAAAGAGAACTTTGTGCACTTTTTTTGTTTTGGGTTCACATTGCAGCTGTAGTGGGCTCTTCATCATCAGCAGCAGCAACAAACAGACCTGCAAATTATGAAGGATAAAGGACTATGCCGCTACATGCAGACATACGCGAGTATTATTATGTGCTTATAAGTTTATAAGTTTTTGCTTGCTTTTTCCACTCTAGGCAAACCAAGTTTTTCCACTGTTTAAGTTTTAAAAAGTAATTTTTGTTTGCTTTTTATATTCTTATTTGTTTCCAAATTTTAAATTTTTTTTGGTTTTTTAAAAGTACAGAAAGTCGGCGAAACATTAAATATTATATTGACTTATTTCGAAAAGACTAAAACCACATTTTGACATACTTTTCATCTTTAAATGTTTCTGCGTCAAGAGAAAATAGGTATTGCTGTCACGGTCAACAACCCCAAGTTAACCCTTCCTGTTTTCGTCTCACCCACCTTTAAATATTTGTAGCCGAAATAAACAGCTGTTGTAAATATAAGCAAGGATCAGTGGAGACGTAAATTTGAATATGAAATAAGGAATACCAAAACAATAAGGGATTGCTCGATTATGAGGGTTAGAAATGCCGAAAAGGATGCTGTGTGCGTGCCTTGAAGCGACAAGGGACACACATCGTGCACCCAATTTTCAATTTAGCGATAAGCATCTAATAAAACTTTTGCACACACGCACATGTCCTTGCCCACAAGACATAAGAATACTTGTGCCTGGCTGGGTGTGATTAATGAAGTGTTGACCAAGTCAAAATTAATGCAAAATTTTGACTCTGATAAGAAAACTGACCGATAGAAAACCCTTTTTCTGGGAAACATATGTGCAACCGTCCAAAGAATGCTGGGATGTGAGTAGCTGGGGTTGGATGATTGGGGTCCGCATGCCAAACCATGTGCTAAGTGGCATGTGGTCAAACGGCCACAAGTTTTGGGTCCATGGTCAAGAATAGTTTCAATTTACGCCTTATGAGCAAACATTCATCAAATGTGTTTTTCGAAATTTTAAGTGTCAAAAGCCACGGTGCACTCCCCCGCAACGCCTCTTCCACAGCTGTGCGTTCAACCCTTATCGATGCCGAAATGGGTTAACTGTCCGGTTTGCGAGTTTGAGTGTCCGGTTTTGGAATAATTAATCACACCCTCGCATGCGATTTGTAAAGTTAATTACCGTGGCGAAAGCTCACATAAGGGGAGAGGGTTTTCTTCGGTTGTGTGTACAAATCGTAAGTGTAGGTGTGAGATGGCCGTGTATGACTAAGTGCTCGACATGTCTCCACTTTCTGACAGTTTAGCACATATTCCAACTGGACGGAGCGACCAACTGGAGCATTTATTATTCATGCCCTGCTTCATGCCATCTCCGCTCTGACTCCTACTCATGCGACTGGGTAAACATTTGCCAGTGGCAGAGTGCCGCGTCTATCTTGGGTTGATTCCACTGCAGTGTTTGCTGACGGGATTGTCTGTGCTATAACAGTTACAGCTTTCTGTGTGCCTCGACCGGCCAAAGCAGTTTTGCTTAAAAATGTCCATGAAAAATTCATGGCTGGACACCGCATTGTAACGCTTAGGTGGGAAACAAGTTCAGTGCATTAGGTTAGATAGAGAATTTTTAAAATGCAAAAGCTTGCTAATGTGGTTTCAGTCAAATGTGACGTTTAAAAATAAACTTCGATTTCGGTTGCAAGAAAACTTTAAGCTGACACAAAATAAAACAAAGGCTAGAAAACTTAACAAGTCATTTATTGATTTTGCTGTGTGTCTATGAAAGTTTTTCAACTTCTATCTGGAAAGGGACGATTTGACATGCAAAGATTAAAACAGTTTGCATAGGAGGATGACGAGGAATGTGTGAGGGTTTGAGAATAGGCCTTTTGTTTTAATTTGATTTTGGAAATAGTTTGCGAACCTTTTATGGTGTCGGTAGGTCGCCCCTAAGGTAATGCGATATAAATACAAACCCCTACGATATTATACAATCCAATCTGAAAAAGACCATTTAATTTTAACAAAAGCGCGCTTTGTAACAATAAAATTTTATATTGAAGTTCTTGATGAACAACACTATAAATATTTTACAATTCAGGTTAATACCTTTATGGTGCAATTACAAACAATTAACCATTATGAAAGTAATTACCAAAATGTTCTCTAAATAAACATGAACTTTTATGAGTGGCACGCAATGTTGATCCATAAGGGCATAAATAAATAGAGAAACAAAAAATTTCACACGAAAATTCATAAATTAATCAAAAATATTGTTTGCTCACAAATAGAGGTTTGACAAAGTTGGGCCAAAGGATGCCGCCCACACGCGACAATTGACCCTTTTGTTAATTAAATTTCGGAAACAGTGAATGGACGTTTCGTGTGTGTGTCATGTTGATATGCAAACAAGGGAACAAATTGGCTTAGAGGAGGGAGGACTGAACTGTTTACCTTGATTATATGAATAATCAAGATCGTCGATACAAATTCACAAGAAGTCTCATTTTCAAGCTTATACTTTTAGGTCTTGGCTACTCGTTAGTCGAAAGGACAATAAAATATGTCCCATAAATTTTCGCCCAGAACAAGGAAAAAAGGGTTGACGGTGTCACAGGCCCAGCGGGTAGTGACACCCCTGTAGCCTTTTAAACAGAAGCTACGGTAGATAAATAAATAGATAGTTAAACCGGCAGGATGTGGATTCCCTGCATATGATGGTTATCTTGTCGTCTATTAGCCCACATAAATTATTAACGCGCATTCGGAATGTGCATGTAGTTTATTAGCACTTGAAGACTCTAATTCGGACTATTGCGTGTGCCCTTTTGATGTCCTTTGCATGTTTGGTTCTCTTGCCAAAATTATCCCATTTCTCCATTTGTATTAATTTACATACGACACGCATTCCCGCACTTTGGCCATCATCCTGGCAGAAGAAGGTCTAATGGGTTGACATTTATGATATATACGCGTGTGTCCAAATGTCGGTTCGTTTTCAATTAGTTGGTTTAGCCAGCAGTGTAACCGCCTTAGAACGGGACACTATTTGTATACCCTTATGTTAGTCAGTTTGCAATAAGACATTTCCGACCTTATAAAGTCTATATAATTTTTATTAGCATCATCAAGTCGATCTAGCCATGTATGTCTGCCTGTCCATTTCATATCACATCATATACCTAATTTAAACCTGATTGAAAATTTTAAGTAATAATAAAAAATTTCCAATCCATTGGTATTCTCAGCCAAAAAATGTTATATTTTGCTAGTTTTCCTGGATCTTGGCATTTTCCGGATCTTGGCATTCCAATATATGACCATTATTTGCAAGGGTTTTGATCGAAAAAACGAGCTGCTTTTTTCCGGATGTAGGCCACGAAAAACATATATATTAATTTTTTTTAAATACTCATTTTTAAGGGTTTTTGTTGTAACTTTGCCATAATAAGACGCACAGACAAGATAATGACTGTTTTGTGCAGCTGAGAACCTATACAATCAATTCCAGGTTGATTTGGCAAAATGTATTTTTTAGCGTTTTTCGCATTTTTCATAAGGGGTAACACTATGATTTTTGGCGAAAACTGGCCAAAAAAAAAGTTCTTAGCTGAGAATACCAATGGATTGGAAATTTTGTGCCGAATCCAACGAGGTATGACATTCCAAGATTTGACCATTATTTCCAAGGGTTTTGATCAAAAAACCGAAAAATCGAGCTGATTTTTTCGGGATCTTGGACATGAAAAACGTGTTTTTATACACATTTTTTAAGGGCTATTTATTGTAACTTTGCCTCAATAATTAAATATATTAACTAAGTTAGAGTGAATTTGGTCCGCAAATGCTACGCAGAAAATGACTTGGTTGATAAGAGAGCGCTAATATCTTATAGAAGCATACATTTCTACAATCACCATAAATTAAGGCCAATAAAAATCAACATCGAGTACAAAAATATTATTAGATAAAGATATCACGACTTCCTTTGATGCGGGCGGCATGGCAGCACCACAGACCAAAAATCGAATCAACGCCCGACAGCCGACCAGAGATGGGGCAAAGTTCCGACGCAGAGCAGGACATCGAAAACACAGAGGGCTGGACATCGACCAATACTCTTCTTGGCCCTGGAGCCAACTCTTGTCAATAATTCAACTTATCACCGGCGGATATTAGAATGAAAAACCCAAAGGACAACACATCCGGGCACCCTTGAGGGCGCGTCAATAAAAACACATTCAAATGATGCAGTTTTCAATATTAAGCTGGTGGGATCTTATTGAAAGGTGCTCACGCTTATCAAAGAGGGGTGGTTGTACCTTGAGATGGTCTACGTAAAACGAAGTATTCAAGTACTTCAACTCTAAACTTTGTGTGTCACTTCCTTGAATTCGTGTTTTGCATCTTGAAGGTCTATCCACCCTCCTATTCTTATTGAAAATGGAAATCCTTATAAAAGCAAACCAAAAACTCACCACCCAGTCAGTTAGCAAACCTTCTATTTATCTTCCTTTACTTCGATCTGGCTTTCAGTTTTTCCTTTCGTTTGGTTGTTGTATGTGCGAAGCATCCTTCAAAGTGTCAAGGTGCTTGCAAATATTTTCTTTAAATAAACCTGACACTTTGGAAGAGCCCGAAGCATGGATACGGTTATTGACGTGGGAATAAATAAACTTTAATATCTCAAAATTGGTTTAGTTAAGTTAGTTAGTCTTTACTTCAGATCAAGAATATACTTCTATCGAAGTTTGCGATTTGTGGGCGTTAAATTTTGAAACTTTCGCTTCATAGTCATCACTGCATCTGCATGTTCAATCCCAATTCTCTAGAGCTTGTAGTTTCTTAGACCTTGAATTTCATTGGAACAGATGACTGCACAAATTATGTTGGCTATACATTTCAGCATGCCAAAGTCGAGTTGAAATATCTTTGGGTGGGACTAAGAGTCGTGAGTTACCAACGCTTTGATCATCCTGGAAACCAAAGGCACAGAAAAACAAATAGAAACGCCTAACGAGAAAGGCAGCGAAGTTGAAAGATATTTTTGAGATGCTGCGCAGAAATCTGGAGCAAGCTGCTCTGGATTAAGCTAGGGCCCACAACCTGTGAAGAAAGCAATGTAAAAAATGTTGCCTTTGTTAATACTAAATTGTAAAATTTTTTTTACAAAAGTTGATATCAGAAATTTGGGATGTTGAAGGTGACGACTTTTTAGAGTTTTTGTTTGATTTAGTTACATGACCATCTTGAGAATATTTATAAAATTTGATAATAAATTAGAACATCTGTCTCGAATCGTACACATATTCCGACCTACTTTGACAATTCCATACGGTAGTATGACCTTAAACTTGGACACTTGGTCTGCTGTCTGAGCTCAGAAGTCTACTTTTGCATAATATTTCTCATCTATATTATAATTACCATATACAAATACTATAAAAACAAGACTTACGAAAGGCAGTTCATCAGTTGCAAAGAGCTTTCGCTATGGTGCGACAATTGGTAAACCGCTTATACTATTATTACTGGAAAAAGACTGAGTCTTACAGTCCTGCTTACAGATTCTCGTCCTTTCGCTGATCCTGTTCTGGGATAGCTCACATGCTGTTATCAGTGAGTTGGCCCGTCAGGGCGAATCTGCCATCCAGGGTTTGGCTGACATCAAGATGGCGCCCCTACGATACTTAGATGTTCTCTTTGGAGCTAATCCGGGAGGACTTCGGGGACTTGATGGTGGTATTTATGGAGCCGGAGGTTCTTACTCAGCGCTGGCCACTGCCTTACAAGCAGCCCAAGCTGCCAATATTTTGGCTGGAAATGATATCTTGAGACCCGGATACAGTAAAATATCAGCTGGAGTCGGCCAGGGAAGCGACTTAATCACAATAATTAAGAACCCACGCCCTTACGATCCATACCTGATTTCACCGGGCATTCCAGGATACAATTATGCCCTCGGGTGGCCTCGTCCTAACTCGCCGAACAGCCCACTAGGGGGCCCTGGTTCACCCGGAGGTTTCGGTCCAGGCCGTCCGGGAAACACTTTGCCGGGTAGCCCTTTCCCGGGTAGGCCTTTCCCTGGTGGACCATTCTCTTTGAGACCCTTCCCTGGTGGACCATTACCGGCAGGACCGTTTCCTGGTGGACCATTACCCGGTGGATCACTCCCTGGTAGACCGAACCAGGGAGTTTCTATCAGCGGCGGAGTGGGTGGTTCCGTAGGTGGAGGCGGCGGAATCTTCGGGAACGGTGGTCTGCTTGGTACGGGATTGTTCGGCCAAAATGGACTTTTCGGAACTGGATTCCTTAGCGGACCTTCGTTGGACCCCTTTGGAATTTTAACCCCATTCGGAAACTTGCTAGGAGGACTAGGAAACTTATTCGGATTCTCTGCTTCGACCTCGACACCGATGGTTGCCAATTCAGGAATTCCGCTCTTTGGTGATAAGTTTGGTCGCGGGCTACAAGGCTCCATCAGCTTGGATCTCGGAGGCACATTGCCATCGCCAAAAGGCATATTGGGACTGTTGTCTCCTCTTTTGGGAGTGCTGGGATAGTACCGAGGAATCGACTTATGCAACGGAATAACGGATCTGATGGCTTAACGCTAAGGCTTAACTTTTAGTATTAAGAACGACAACTGTCGGGGTAAAATTAACATTTGTCTTGGCCAAGCTTTGTAATTGTAATACCCATTAATAAAACTAAGCAGCATTCCAATAATATACTTTTGAATTCGGGACAGGGATTGGTCCAATCTTTGGGGTACCAGATTATAGGGTTGAGCATCACAAGTTTGATTTTGCGGATTAATTTTAGAGAACATTCGGGCTATTTTAATTTGGTCAAAGTCGACACAACAAAAAGAAATAAAGAATACATGATAGCACCACTAGCGCACCAATGTAATTGCACATGAGGACGTCTGATGGGGGCATATTGTGGGGAGCCGAATAGTGGGGCATAAGTTTAACCAATTTGTATATAAGTTTTTTTTAAGTATCCGATAGGATTCTATAAAATGACACAAATTAGCACTACTTGAACCTATAACGATGCCTTTTGAAACCAGTTTTCAAAGTGTTATAGCAGATTAATTCTCTAAGAAACAGTAATAATTTTTTGGCCTTACACTCTTTTAAGAGTGTTTAACCATTTTATAGTTCTCAATCTCTAAGAATCAGGTGGCTTCTAAAAGGGTGACCTCAAAATCTACTGCTATAAATCCTAATTTGACCATTCGTATTCTTATTCAATATGGCTTTCACCTAAAAGTTTTTTGTTTATTTTATTTTTAAGTCCTTAAAAACGAGTTTTTTGTTTGCCTAAATTTTTAAACCATTTTAAGAACTTAAGAACCCTACATCTTGAGATTAAACTTAACTTATTATTATACAAAAAACCGGGCTTAAGAATCATTATTCAAATGTACAAATTTGTAATCTGTGCACTTATTATATCCTTGCAGAGGGTGTTATAATTTCAGTCAAAAGTTTGCAACGCAGTGAAGGAGACATTTCCGACCCTATAAAGTATATATATTCTTGATCAGCATCACCAGGATCAGCACTAGCCATGTCCGTCTGTCCGTCTATCCGTCTGTCCGTATTAAGAATACATCATATGAATAATTTTGGAGAATATAGTTTACAGAATATTCTGCAAGGGTATATCAACTTCGGCTGCTCCCGAAGTTAGCTTTCCTTTCTTGTTTTTAGATAGTATCTTTCTGTTCTTTTTGGGTAATGTTATACAAAAGAAAACCTGCATTAGTGTAAGAACATAGAAAGACAATTTTGTTTAAGAGAATTGGTGCACTATATAATGCACTCAAACAATAAAATTAACCTTGTGTCAG
This sequence comes from Drosophila kurseongensis, assembly GCA_018153305.1. Classification (NCBI taxonomy): domain Eukaryota; kingdom Metazoa; phylum Arthropoda; class Insecta; order Diptera; family Drosophilidae; genus Drosophila; species Drosophila kurseongensis. The sequence continues at coordinate 25,761,147 of JAECXX010000004.1, forward strand.
GGTCTGTAAAGACAACTCTCAAGAAGTTTACGATTTGTATTAACATATTTCCAATCTACATTTTAATGTTTAAGAGCTTGCTATATAAGCCCGAGTCGGTTTGTATTCTCTATCATCTGGAATAAACATTTAAAGTAAGGCACTTTACACTTCAGTCTTAATAATGATTCGTCTTTTGGTAAGTATACTCGCTTTAATTGATCGTCCTAATTTTACACATGCATTTTGTAAGGTTTTTGTGATCGCTTTGACTTTAATGACTGGTGGTGCTTTTGGCGCTATCGATCAGTTGATACGAGCCATTACCGGTGGATTCGGGGGAGGTGCCAGAGTGGATTTGCCCATCACCAGAAGGTACACTGTTGGCGCACCAAACGGCGAGATTTCATTTGGGTATGGCTATCGTCCTGTATACTATTGATTTTGTCCTCTCTTTTTGTTTTGCGCTGTGTACTGGTTGTTTCATGTAAAATGCAAATGTTTATGAATATTTAAATATGCCAATGCAAAATTAATAAAATTATAAATGATTCAACTATTTATGTTTTAGTATACTAAGCTTAAGTAGAAAATTCAAATTATTTTTTGTATTCAAAAATGTGGTAGAGCTTGTTGTTGTAAGCTTATGTTAACTTCTCATGTCGGTAAAAATTATTCTTCTTTTTTCGAAGTGCTGCCATTATTTTCAGCCTGCTTTGTATTTTGGGGTCTATTTTTCATCATTTTTATGATGTTACCCCATCCAAATTTTCAAAAAAATAGCTTTGCAGAAAAGTGAGCTAAGACCTGAACTTCCAAGCCGTAACTTTTTTTACAGACATCCGAATTCAAAGCGGCATATTTCTAAAAGATTGTGGTTTAATTCTCTAAAAATCTGTGTTTTCAGCTTGGTTTGTATTTTGGGGTCGATTGTTTACAATTTTTATGAAGTTACCCCTTATCAAATTTTCGAAAAATGGCTTTGCAGAAAAGTGACCGAAAACCTGCACTTCCAAGCCTATAACTTTTCTTACAGACATCCGATTTTAAAACGGCATACTTCTAAATGATTGTGGTTTAATCCTCTAAAGATCTGTGTTTTCAGCTTGGTTTGTATTTTGGGGTCGATTTTTCATCATTTTTATGATGTTACCCCTTACCAAATTTTCGAAAAATGGCCTTGCAGAAAAGTGACCGAAAGCCTGCACTTCCAAGCCTATAACTTTTCTTACAGACATCCTATTTCAAAACGGCATACTTCTAAATGATTGTGGTTTAATCCTCTAAAAATCTGTGTTTTCAGCTTGGTTTGTATTTTGGGGTCGATTTTTCATCATTTTTATGATGTTACCCCTTACCAAATTTTCGAAAAATGGCCTTGCAGAAAAGTGACCGAAAGCCTGCACTTCCAAGCCTATAACTTTTCTTACAGACATCCTATTTCAAAACGGCATACTTCTAAATGATTGTGGTTTAATCCTCTAAAAATCTGTGTTTTCAGCTTGGTTTGTATTTTGGGGTCGATTTTTCATCATTTTTATGATGTTACCCCTTACCAAATTTTCGAAAAATGGCCTTGCAGAAAAGTGACCGAAAACCTGCACTTCCAAGCCTATAACTTTTCTTACAGACATCCGATTTTAAAACGGCATACTTCTAAATGATTGTGGTTTAATCCTCTAAAAATCTGTGTTTTCAGCTTGGTTTGTATTTTGGGGTCGATTTTTCATCATTTTTATGATGTTACCCCTTACCAAATTTTCGAAAAATGGCTTTGCAGAAAAGTGACCGAAAACCTGCACTTCCAAGCCTATAACTTTTCTTACAGACATCCGATTTCAAAACGGCATACTTCTAAATGATTGTGGTTTAATCCTCTAAAAATCTGTGTTTTCAGCTTTGTTTGTATTTTGGGGTCGATTTTTCATCATTTTTATGATGTTACCCCTTACTAAATTTTCGAAAAATGGCTTTGCAGAAAAGTGACCGAAAACCTGCACTTCCAAGCCTATAACTTTTCTTACAGACATCCGATTTCAAAACGGCATACTTCTAAATGATTGTGGTTTAATCCTCTAAAAATCTGTGTTTTCAGCTTGGTTTGTATTTTGGGGTCGATTTTTCATCATTTTTATGATGTTACCCCTTACCAAATTTTCGAAAAATGGCCTTGCAGAAAAGTGACCGAAAACCTGCACTTCCAAGCCTATAACTTTTCTTACAGACATCCGATTTCAAAACGGCATACTTCTAAATGATTGTGGTTTAATCCTCTAAAAATCTGTGTTTTCAGCTTGGTTTGTATTTTGGGGTCGATTTTTCATCATTTTTATGATGTTACCCCTTACCAAATTTTCGAAAAATGGCCTTGCAGAAAAGTGACCGAAAACCTGCACTTCCAAGCCTATAACTTTTCTTACAGACATCCGATTTTAAAACGGCATACTTCTAAATGATTGTGGTTTAATCCTCTAAAAATCTGTGTTTTCAGCTTGGTTTGTATTTTGGGGTCGATTTTTCATCATTTTTTATGATACCAAATATGATACCATTTACCCCTTACCAAATTTTCGAAAAATGGCCTTGCAGAAAAGTGACCGAAAACCTGCACTTTCAAGCCTATAACTCTTCTTACAAACATCCGAATTCAAAGCGGCATTCTTCTAAATGATTGTGGGTTGATTCTCTAAAAATCTGTATTTTCAGCTTGGTTTGTATTTTGGGGTCGATTTTTCATCATTTTGTATGATGTTACCCCTTACCAAGTTTTCGAAAAATGGCTTTGCAGAAAAGTGACCGAAAACCTGCACTTCCAAGCCTATAACTTTTCTTACAGACATCAGATTTCAAAGCGGCATACTTCCAAATGATTGTGGTTAATTGGTTTTTATTTTGGAATCGAAAGGTGACTAATATCGTGCATTTTCAGCCCATACTTCTTCTGACAGACATCCGATTTCAAAGTGGCACTTATATATGATTGCGGTTAAATTATTTTAAGATGTGTTGTCACGACTATTTCAAATTACCAAAGAAAAAACTACAGTTCCTATGCTTAAAGAAACTGGTTTCCTTGATACAAAAGAAGTTATTTAGAAGAGAAAATTTATAGTGAATTTTGATCAAATCAAGCTAAGAATATTTATGTTTTATCAAAACAAACAGATAAAAAAGTTTATACCGTGTTAATCGTTTTCTTGTGTTTTTTCTATACAATAATGAGGCATTTGTTTTTAATAGCTGCTAAGATTCCGAATCCGACGTATGTTCTATCAAGACACGTTTTGTGAAAAAAAAATTTAAATGAAAATATGAAATTTTTTCGTTTTATTATTTTTGAAACTCAATAATAGGGTGCGGATTATGGGTTTCGAGAATCTTTTATAACTAATGCATCTATTAGGCCTTAAAATATTTCTTTCCATACAATTTTAAGAATTTTAAAGCAGAGTTATTATAAAAAATAATTTTACTAACTAATATCCAACACAATATCCAATAATACAACATTTTTATGAGATCTGGGGTAGTCGCACTTATCATTTAGAATCGCTGTGTTTTCAAATGTTGGTCAGTTTAAAAAAAAGCTGACTTGGTGGAACATTTTTGAGGCTAGAGGATTTAGCAATCCATAAGACAAATATACCTCATTTAATGTACATTTTTGGTGTAACACAGCGTTTTGCACAAGTCTTGTTGAATACCTGGCCACAAAACCTATAAAAACTAAAAAAAAGTTATTATTATTCTATGAAATGAATATATGTATAAGCTAGATGAGTTTTATGGAAATATTATTTAGCTATTAAACTTTCTAATTAACCTTGTGTCCGTCTCCCTGAAATAAAAAACTGTTTCCATTTTACGAACGAATGACATTTGCGTACAATTTGCAAAATTTTAAGGTTTTTGCTATATAAACGCAATTCTAACAATATTTGCTATCATTTGTACAACTATCATAAAGAAGGCACTTGAACAAACCTTGCAGGATGACTCGCCTTTTCGTAAGATTGATTTCTGAAATATATCTGTATAACTCTAACTGTAAGACTATCTGGCAGGTTCTATTTCTTCTTCTGTCGTTGCTGACTGATAGTGCTTTTGGATCCATCGATCAGCTAATTCGAAGTATTGCCAGTGCATTTGGTGGAGGTGCTACCGTGGGTATAAATGCTAATCTCCCAAGATCCGGATTTGGTATTAGAACACCCAACAGCGAATTTGCTGTGGGATATGGCTTTGGTCGGTGAGTTCCCCGACTTGTGGTTCAAGCCCTCCCCACTTAGTTTTGGACTTTGACCAGGCTGACAAGAACATGAATTGTAAATTAATATTTGAATTTGATCGCCAATTGTTATGACAAATATTTACCAAATTGAAATGTATAGAAATGAAAATGGATAAAGGACTGAGTGTGAGAGGCAATCAAAAATAAAGAAAGGCATCCGCTTTAGACGGATTTAAGCACATGTAGATGTTTATGTGTTTTGATAAACACCACAATAAGTACAATAAGACACTGTGCGCTCTTGGAATTACTCCATTAAAGTAAAATTAATATGCATTCTGTTATATTATACATATTATATTTCGGTATGCGATCACGTAGGATTTTAATTGTGTTTTTGCCTGCTCCTGCTTTTAGTTTTGCTTTAGTATTTGCTTTGCTGACATATATAAATTAACTTATATTAGAGATTAATTTTAACAACCGTTTAGAACATATGATATATAAGATGCGTCGGTGGCCATTTTCATTTTTGGCCACAAAAGCCGCCAGCACGCGCCAAACGTCCAGGTTCCCCGCTCTTTCGCTTAGCTATAAAAGCCCCCATCCGCGATTCCATCATCGCTCTGTTCACCCACTTCGTTAGTTATGTAAATGACGTTGTTTCGCCTTCTTCTTTGGCTTCCTAAGTAATTATAGCGACAGGCTGGCAACGCCGTTAAATACAGACCCACACGTACCAACAGCTCACGCATGTTTCTGCTTTTCGAAAGGCACAGATTTTAACCCTTTGGAAGCATTACCACCCCAAAAACTGGAAGCCTTCGCTTATTTTCTTATGTAGACGCTTATTTACAGCCAGAAAGGGGAAATTTCCCGCTCATCACGCATGAAAATCGCGTTTATGTAAGGGACTTCGTGTCTGTATATGTACTTTGTCGTTGGCGTGGCTCGCGTGGTTGTGTGGGTATCCTTTCGATTTTATTTTGCGTATCCTAACTCCTCTGTAGCTATTGCCGTGAAAAGATTCCTTGCTGATTCTAAGCGTACAGTTTTAAAGGATCTATCTGTGTAACATTGACATATACTCAATAGTCTAATGACTTACTATTTGCCAGATTAACAATCTTGTGAATCTAAAAATATTAACAGATCATAATGCGGCTTTGGGGGTTATAAAATAAAATAATGGTTCGAATTGTGAAATGTTTGTTGATAGATATAGACTGAAAATACCGTTTACCATATAGAACTTGTCTCTACCATGGCCCCACCATGTTCCTATTGGATTTTTATACTTGCAGAGGGTATTATAATTTTGGTCAAAAGTGTGTAACGCAGTGAAGGAGACATCTCCGACCCTATAAAGTATATATATTCTTGATCAGGATGGCGTCCTCAGTTGATATAAGCATGTCCGTCTGTCCATCTGCCTGTCTGTCCGTCTGTCTGTTTCTACGCGAACTAGTCTCTCAGTTTTAAAGATATCGGTTTACTTAAATCTGCATGTTCAATCTCAAATCTTTAAGGTCATCGCTACATCGACTCGTCTATTTATTCTGATCAAGAATATATACACGGACTGACAGATTTTTATTTTTAAGACCGTGTGTTAGAAAACAGCTGAATTTGTAACAGAGTAACGTTTTTAAAGTATAATATTGTTACTGCAATATTCTCAAAATCTTCTGGCACTGCACAAACACATTAGTAAGTCAAGGACATGAAAATAGGCGTTTTAGATCATAAATCAGATCATAAAATTACCTCGAATAAAAGTAAAGTATTTGAAGATGCAGTGTTATGTTTTTAACCACGTAATCGAAAAGGTGCGACACCGATGTGTATGTACTATTCATTTTAACAACGCATGTTGAAGTTATTATTAAATTAAAGAAAATTAAATGTAAGTCGCCAGCCATACATAACATATGTATGTATTCATATGCTGCCACACTCATGACAGCGAGGCTAAAAAATAGCAAATTCGTTCAAAAACTCTGTCGATCGGGAATGATAAATTCACATATGAATTTTCGGTGTATCTGAATAGTATTATAATTAAAATAAAATCTCAGTCGGTTTACACTGCTTTTTCCCGCGTCATCCTTTAAGAACTCAAAGCGTCCAGTTTCCCACCCACATTTGCTGTAAGCCAAATTCAAAAATGTAAAAGAAATTAAACCCCAAGGACAGGGTCTCTGTCCATGCAGACTTTACGTATTTTTCTATGTTCTGCTTTGATTAACATTCGTTTATAGGTGGAGGCAGCCACCGTCTTCGTCTGGGGCAAACGACCGAGTGTTTTAATTACTTTTGGGGGTAGTTTTTAAATTCTGCTTTCAATTTTTTCTCTTCGTCGTGCAAAGAAGAAAAAGTCTAAAATTTAACTTGAAGAAAATAATTTTCCTTTCCAGGCAGAATATGTGTGTGTATTCATCAATTATTTCGCTGGTTTCCACACCCCTGATAGACACTGCCCGAAAACAGCCCGGAATCGTGTCCTATTCAATTACCATTCTGTATTATTTATAATCTGATCGAGGGGCAGAAGAAGTAACATTCAATCCGGTTTACTGCTTGGGGTAATATAAATATTTTTCCCCTGTTGACCACATGAAACCGGAAATAACATAATTGACCTCAGGGAATGGCGCAACACCGAAGAAAAGGCGGTATCGCAGAAAATCGCATCAACTGACCAATGCCCTAAGTGATTTGAGTTCATACCTGTTGCGCCGGGTAACGGACAATCAGCAGTGAATAAAGAGGGTCGTCCTGTCCAGCCAGACCGGCCCCCTCCCCTTGTGAACTTCCCCTCTGGGTCAGTATCTGTTTGTGCTGGCCAGTGGAATGGTCAGTTTTATGTTTGGCTGTCGCGTGTGTGCTGTGTAAACAATTCAATTACAAGCGCTAAATGCATTTTATGAGCACTCACTCACATTTGCATTTTAAATGAGGACTATTCCCTTGGAGGGGCTTTATGGTCAGCTTAAGGGTCACACCTTTTATGCATTGACCAGGGGTTACTTTATTGTTATTTAAATAGATTTTAAATTACTGCCTATTTGACTACTTGAAGGCTTAACACTAAATGACCAGTTAGAGCTAATCAAAAAGCGAATAATGAAAAGTCCTAATATGGTACTTAAGTACTTGAGATGCAATGTTAACGTGTCTGTTCCACTTGCATCGCCTTTTATTTGCACAGCACCTGCATGCATCAGACCAGCCCAGGTTCTCATGAGCCGTGAAAATACGCTTTTATTGCACCCCACTTGACTCGCATTCAGAGCAGTCAAGTGCGAAATAATACTCTACTCCTCCTCTTGACGCAGGGCTGTCGGTTGTCCTGTTGCTGCAGCTACCACTGCGGACTGCATCCTTGCAGCCTAAAAGTCCTTTATTACAGTCAACTGCGAGTCAAACGAAGTGCAACAGTCAACGTGCTTGTGCATATGCATTTCAATGCAAAGTCCTGCCCCCTCCTCGCTCCCCAAGGTGTTGCACATGCGGTGCAGACGCAGCCTAAGGTTGCATTATCCTTTACAAATTGTTGGTTGTGTTGATTTCCCCTTTTTTGTGTTTCAATGGGCTGGCTGCAAGTGCCATTGGCAGGGAAGGATCAGGACAGGCGAGGAATGGAGCACGTCATTTTGCAGTTTTCGCACTTCAGTTTTGGACGAACGAAATGCAACAGGTGGAATTTCTCATTCCAGTGATGTTGCAAACAAGATGATCGTTATTAAAAGCATTATAAATTATACAAAGAGGTTCTGTTTAGGGTACATTATCGTTGTTAGTGGCTATTTTGAAAATAAATAAGTACGTCTAAGCATCAGAAAATATTAACCGACCATCTTCTCCGCTAAACTGCGGACTACGTTCTCATCGTACTCCTCGATCTCATCGTCTCCATCATCAATGTCGACGTCGTTCGGTCTCACCGGATAGCCTTGTTCTGGAGGTACGATTTTAACTCCGTGATCACCAAACAAAAGACAATCAAAGTTTCTGAAATTGACCAGAAGATGTTTTATAATTGGTGGCCTCGACTCACACAGACGTAGATCTTACCTCTCGAACAACTCAAAGCCCTGAAACTCCCCAGACATGTACATGCAGACGTGCATATTACGCCCGACAAACCAGATATCATGAAACTGAATACAGGCCTTGGCAAAGCTAAAACGTGGCGGCCTGAAGCAGAAAGGAGGTGGATTCTGGCCGGAGACCTTTTGCCGGAACCAAATGTTGTTATTAACCCGCATGCGCAACTCAAAAGAAAACTCATCAGGACGATACGCGACTTCTGTGCAACTGTTCATGCCAATAACCGCAAGGAAACCTAAATAAGATTGAGTTCGTTTAAGATTATTTTGCTAAACATTAGGCTAACTTACCGGCACAGCATTTGCACAGCCCAGTGTCACAACTACAGGGTATGCGGTTGACCAGATTACCTAGTGTTACGTTTGGTAAGCTGAGTTGCCTGGACTCTTCCTCGAGGCTGAGTAGGTTAAGACGATGGTTCAGTAAGCCAAGCTGCAAAGCAGCGTCGTACGCCAAATCTTCCGTTGGTGGTTGTATTTGTACTACGAGAATCAAAACCTATTTCGTTTTCAAACATCTATTGACCCGAGATTTTATATTTATATGTTGCTTAAATGTAATATCCAATTCTTTGAATACTTTTTCTTAAATCGAGATTAGTAGCTCAAGTCTGTCAATGCTTTATTGACCAAAGAAAAAGTAAAAAAAATATAAACAAACAAATTTTGCACAATCATTCACATCGAACTTCCGCGTATTATGTTAAACAGTTCCGCATCAAGCCAACTGACGTAGCCGGCAACCCAAGAGTCACAGCGAGCGTCTAACAGTTTCAACTATTAACCTTGAGTGCAAAAACGAGTTATCTGAACTGAAGATTCGAGCCAAATTTGATGTCAATGAAACCAACGGAACCAACGAGTTCGTTATATTGTGCGTTAAGTGGTCAAGATCATGGACAGCAGAGAGTTTTTGGAGAGAGTCCGAAACAATGTGTATAAATTTCAAAGTCTTTTCCAAAGTGCTATTAAGATGAAGCTTTGCTTAAAGTCTTATTTACACTTTTTCCATAATATCTAGCTAGTATAAAATGTAATCATTATAAAGTTGTAGGAATATGAGCTAGTGGAATAAGTGTATTGACCAAAACATTTATTTTATCTTTGTCTACCCTAGCAGTTAGCAAGGTAAGGTACTTTGGCTTTAGTTTTGTATTTTTAAGTTCGAGGCTTACCATTTTTAGTTGTAATTTAAAAGTAATATTTCTTAGTTACATAATTACAGTGTCAAAATCCAATATTTTTATTATTAATACCAAACCAGTTTTTGAAGCGCAATAAATAGTACGAAAAAATATATACATGTAAAATAAATAAAAAACCGTCACACATAATGATACAAAGTAACGCTTTTTATTGTATCAATTAAATAACACAGTGCCTCATAACGATTATCACAATTTGATTTTACAACATAACGTGGATTAGTATTCTGGGAAACCATTTTTCACCAAAATTCGTTATCTTAAGCCTTAAAATATTTACAAGCTTATAAACTATATCCATCGAGTGAGCATACAGCTACTTCGTATTCTGTACATTGTTTTACGTAAGGCAAACTTTTACGAAACGATAAAATATCGGCATGGCAAAGGGATTAATAAAGTTAATAACTAAATAGTAGAAGTAAGACATAAAGTAAGAGTTCTTTGTACTACCGGTGTCTGATTTCGAAACGGCTAGGAGTGAGGCAGCACATAGTAAATAGAAGAACAGACGTGGATGTGAGCTGGCCGCTGGCATCTTGGCACGACGTTCAGATCAGGAAACGTAATTGAAACGAAGGTTGCTATTGACCCGCTTTGTAGTCGGTGATTTCACACGCTTTTGTCTTTCGGTCGTCTTTAAATATGTTAAAGGTATTTCGTTACTGCGATCGGCTTATTCTTCTGCTTTTCCTTCTTTGTTCAGTACTGTTATTCGTAAACACCAAGTTATAAACTGAACTGCGACACGCAACTTTCGTTTTCGTGCAAAAACCGACGAAAGTGTGTTAAACATAAACTTCAATTTTAGTTTCTATAAAGTTGAGTTGCGTTTACTAGCATTTATAGGTTTTTTTCACTTGTCGCAGACAAGGCGCAGTCGCAACTCCGTACGTGCTAATGGCCAAAATATAACTGGCCAAGAAAACGGTAGCGCCTGCGCATGCTAAGCGGACCAGCAGACGCCGATCGTTCGACTATTGACCATCGGCAGCTCCAGCAGCTCGACTCCAGCACACGTCGGCCGGGCCAGAGACGGGCCCCAGACGCCGATGACAAGTACGAAGAGCTTCAAAGTCGGCTGCCCTCGCGTCTCTTTAAAAAGACATTTTTATGCTAATGTATGCTTCGAAGGGGTAGTGTTGACTACGCTGACAGCTTGCGATCGAACGTAAATAATATCTCTTAAAAACCACCAGCTCAAAACGAGTGGGAAAGTTTTTAATGTGTATTTGTATTAGTTGTGTACACCTGGTATAAAAAGTCTTGATGGTTTGATTTGAAAAGTACTATAAGATATTTGATTTTTGCGAAGGGTATACGGTGCTTGGTGTTTTATTTCTTTGGTATTATGTTACAGCTTAAACCGAAGAAAAACCAGTATTTTATACATAGTTATCTTCATCAGATTTGGCGATTCGTTGGAGCTCTGTTATAATTTCTCTCAGATCACCTTTATATTTTGCTTGCAGGGAGACTCTCACTTTTCGCTGACGTGCTTGTTTGGGCGGTGATAGGCGAGGGAATTTAAAAAATTTTAATTTACTCGGCACCTTAAATGGTGTTTTGATCTCAAAGTGTGTTTTGAGGCTATTGCACTTAGTAAATTTTGGTTTAAAGACCTCTACATTTTTAACTCTTATAAATAATCTGAGAGGCTCTCTTTGCAATCATAACACATTGTAGTAGAAATGTAATAAAATTGTATAGAAATGGTAACAATATAATTATCGCACCTTGGTCATTTAATTTGTAGTTTGAAAGTGGATCAATTGCAAAAGCACACTTTCATTGCCTCAAGATATTTCACGATAATTGAAGACTTGTTTACACACCCAATATATTTCAGGTTTGCTCTGGCTGTCTACCTAATTCTGTTCTTGCAAACTGGTTTTCCGAATGACTGAGCTGATTTTCGTCATTTCTTTAACATTTTAAATGTTCAGTATTGGTAATAATCTGATTTTTTTTACTGGCAATCAACAGATAAGATAGATCTGTTGCCATTGGCTTTAAAAACAACTTCTGAATATTAATTTAATAAATGATATCTGTACATCGAAAATATATGGTTAAAGAACACACAGTTGACGAACTGGCGCCAACTGAAACCAGATAGTAATTTTAACAAGTCTTCTAATGTATGATAATCTTCATTGGTACAATCAAAAATGATTTGTGAAGATTAATGCGGCCACCCCGAACGGCAGCTAAGGCATGACAATCAATTTCTTTTGCAAGAAAACTCTGCACGTAAATTATTTGAGCTCAATTTCTTTTCACAATTTTCCACTTTTGGAAGATATGTAAAAAAAAAATCCCTGAGAGGCTTCCACTAAAAGTCGTGAGCAAACATTTGACTGTAGCAGGCTCGCTTTATCCGTTGTTGCTATTGTTTGGTAGCATCTTGTGGTCTAATAATAGCATGTTAACTCATAACATGCTATCAATCACTCAAATTTCGTATCTGCTCACTGTAAGCACGGATACTTTTTGGATGTAAGACTGTAGAACGTGTAGCAGACCCAAAGAGGAGCGTCCACTTGATAATTCGCATGTGAAAATTGGAAAATCGCTGCTGGTTGAAGCTGAGTCTGATCCCGAGCAAGCGATGCATGTATGATTAGAAAATGAAAGCAGACAAAAATCATTTGTGGCGTCTGGCTGACCGTTAGCAATATACAAGAAGGAAAGAAAAATTCGGCAAGACAAAGTATGTATACCCTTTTTAAAAGAAAAATTAAATTTCTATGACAGCTTTATGACGTATAGTTCATTGATTTTTGCGCAACATGTGTTGATTTTTATTTTATCCAAATCAAAGTCTCGTCAATTTTAATAATTTTTTTTTTACTATTACTAAAGTGGTCTGATAGAATCGTATAAAATTAATGTATTGCTCTATTTGCACATTATATTATGCTCATGCCTTTCCGCTTTTAATGCGAGCACCTCTTTAACACGAGACTACTCCTTTTATGTTATATGTACATTTTGGCAATGCTTTGTTTTGTTAACTACAGACTGGGAAATGAAAGCCAAGAGCACCCAATTAATGAATCATCTATTGTGTTTCCTGGACTCTTCATAATTGAGATTGCTGCAACCACAGTTAAAGGAAAGTTTTTCCTTTTTATTTTCTGATGTCTTTATAACCTTTTTGCAGAATGTCAAGAAGCAGACAAAGTCCTTTTTAGACCCAACTTTTTAAATATATATAACGTACCTAAAGTTAAGCCAAATTATTTCAATATTATTTACCTATTCTTTGCGCCTTGTGCTAGCAGACTACATTCACTCTTAATTTACGTAAATTTTCCATTTTTAAAACGTATATCTTGAGGCTGGGTAATTTTGTATGCTACTTTAACATAGCTGCATGTTGTTGGCAAAAAAAATCCCCTTGAATTCCTCTTGAACCATCTTTCGTTAGCAATCATTTGGGGGTTATAATTAACCCTTTTGCATGAGCAACATGTAAAAGGTTATTTTGCAATCTCCCTTCACCACTTCATCGCGTATATCTGAGAATAAAAAATATCAACACAACAAGTCGGAAGAACAAAAATTAGTTTTTTTCTTTTTTTTGGCTGAAACTGCCGAAAAATGAAAGAATTGCAATATGCAGCCAAATATTCTCTAAGGACACTTGACTCTCGACTTCTGGTTGCCTTTTGGAGCTGCAGCCAAAAAGAGGGGACGCCACATTGGCTGTTGACAGCTCCCTTGCTTTGCCATGCCGCAGTCATGGACTTTTTGTAAACTCTAGACATTTGGCGGTGCCAATTAATTAAGCGAAATAAAAGCCAAACAAGCTGCACCAAGAGTAGGAAGCATTCATTAGTAGCTCCAGAGGGTGGCAGTAGGAGTGGGAGGTGGGACGGTGTAAGGATTGCACGGATTCTCCAATTCAATTGAAACCCATGCAATTTGTTTTCTTCAAAATGCCGAGCTTTAATTCGCAATTAGTGCAATTCAATCAGCGAAGCGCCGCTCTCGGGGAGATGCGTTCGGGTGTCTGCCATGGCTTGCCACAGAGGTGGACGGGTTGGGGTTATCCACGACTGCTTTTACCACCTGCGGCTTGCGGTGATTACGAGCAACATGAGCATAAAAATTGCTTACGCTTTGTAGACAAAATCTTAGGCACTAGAAGGCGGGCGCCTGCCGATGTCTCGGTTCGGTGGTGTCGTTCATGGAAATCTGAGAACTGGAACTGAGTCTTCATCCGCATCTGCATCTGCATCTGCATCTGCATCTGCGCGCCCGTGATACTGCGATCTCCAGGCAATCGATGAGCGCGTGTCAGCTCGTGAAATACAAATTTCCTAGTCTGATTGCTACTTTCGAGACGTCGAAGTTACTTTTCGCTCCTGACACATAGAGGTTGTGTCACGCGGCCATCCCTGGGTGAACCTGAACTTTTGTCGGCGCCTTGCAACTTGCTTATGACACATGATGCAGCTGATGGAGGTTGCCGGTCCAGCCGCTATCGACAGTCCTCTGAGGGACAGGAACTGTTGCATAATTTAAATTAAACGACTTACTGCACACAATTTATTGGCATAATCTTTAATTGAACTAAAACAAGCTGGAGGAAGGGACTCGAAATAGACACTTTTAGGTGGTCAGTCTCCTGGCTGGCACCAGGAGATGGTCCTTGCCATCAATTGCTCATGTGCTGGTCGTTTCGTGGCCATTGATCACGACTCCTGTACCAGAAAGGGGCAAATTTTCATCGCTTTATTTCTTTGACTATTTACCCACCGATAAACATTTACTTCTAGATTTATCAGCCACGTACTTTTGGAGAGAATTATTTCAGGGTTTTCAGTTTGCTTGTTCCACAATTTGTATAATGTGATTACATGTGGGCTGAAAATGTGGTATCTGACTTACCAGTCTAGTTGGGTAGGAGTAAGAACAGCTTATTGCGTACCACCTGTTGATCTTCTAGTAGGGGTCATGTCCACGATGGGGCGTCTTGTGAAGCTCTTCCTGTAGCTTGTTAACCTCGACTTTTAATCGCAGAACATAAGTTTTTGGAAACGTTACAGACTGAAGTGAACTTGGTTTTATTTTTATTTCATGAAGATTGCGCATGTCAAATATTCAAACCCATAGGTTGATTACTTTTATCCTTCGAATACAGGGACTCATTTCCATGCGTACTCAGGATGCATTCTTGTTCAGGTCCCGACAATCTGAACGCAGTCACGTCCCATATGATGACGATGAAGTCAAAGCTTGGCAATCACAGATGCAAGAAAACCAATCAACACAACAACCTGCGGAAGGCTTAGGTGGCTGAAGTGCAGTGCAAAACAATCTATCACGTATGTAATTCCCATGAAAAATTTGCACAGGGGCTGCATTGATGATGATGAAGATGCTGGGGACGGCAAATACCGAAAACAGGAGCCAAATTGTTGAAGGTGGAATAATAATTTCGTACAACTGAAGAGCTCGTGAGTTACATGTTTGGGGTTTGAAGCGTGGCCAATCGATTCGCCAAACGCAACGCACATGATTGAGCTGCACTAGTTTAAATGCATTTGGACTTATCCGAATGCATTAGGCTGTGGAAGTTCAACCCTAAGTTCAGAACAATTTGCGGCGGAGCTAATAAAATGCTAGCGGCACGATCTGCGTTGCTGTGGAAACACGTAGAGACCCAATTTTTTAGCATTTCGCCAGCTACTTGTTACGGGTCAGGCGGGGAGCGAGCTTCATCATCAATTTCGTTCGGGCTTCTCAGTCTCATAATCCCATGTTTGTTTGCATTAGCCACCGCAGACAGGCTGCAATTATGTCGTTTGGGCATTGATGGCAACCGGGACTGTGACTGCGGGTTTCTGACTGGTAAGAGGAGCGCAGCTTCAGTTGTTTTCGGGGGGAAAGCAATCCTCCCAAGTCACTATATCCGTACCCTCACACAAAAGGGAGTGCTTAGGCTTTGATATTGGGATTGGAAAAACAGTGGAGAGGAGACTCAAAACTCTGGCTCTTTTCGATCGAAGAGTATACAAAATTTCGTCTCGCTGCATATTTAATGCCAATTTGATTGCTGCAGACTTTGTGGCGCATATGAATTATGGGTTCAGCTTGGTTTTCAAATCGGTAGTCGAGTCACATTCCTTTGGTCTGCACTTTGGCTTTGTGACTTGGTTGAATTCTGTGCTGACTTCGACGTTCCCATTGTCGGTTAGTGGACCATGGGAAGTAGTGTCCTCAGCGCCGGAGTTATTGCGGCGCGTTAAAAAGCGTGCGAAACGCTTGCACGCAGTCAACGAACCGCACGCTCCGTTGGCTCATCTGTCTGTTTTTTCCTCTCCTGCTTTTTGTTGCTTGTTTTTTGCACATTTCTCAAAATTAACACTTCGCCACACTCTAGCCAACACTCGCACTTTCCCAAATTCATAAATGCGCATAAATTATGCCAAAAACACAAGCCAACCCTGCGGTGGGTTTCGTGGTTTTTGCGCTTCAATTTTAATGAGTGAAAAATCATGTTAAACATTAAATGCACATGTCTACTCGCTGGGTACCAACATTTTTATTTTAAACTAGAGAATTCTGTCCCAAAACTTGATTACTCTTAAAAGCGTAAATAAATATTTTTCTATATATTCCAAGGATAGTACCTTTAAGGTAAAAATACAACAATTAGCATAATACAAGCTTAGAAAATAATATTTTAGAACCTAAAAAACACAAATTCATTTTTTAGGGTGCTACCATATTCGCATTCAGTTTGTAATTCTTTTAACTTGTTTATTTTTTACAGACCAGGCCCTTTTATTTCCAAGTCTGTGGTCGCGTGTCGCTGTGCTTTGTTTTGAGTAACTGAATTGCATTTGTTCTTTTTATTTTTTTGTAATTAGCTTCATTTTGGGTGCTCTGTATTGAGGAAGGCTTTCAGTTTTCTGTTGTAACATTCAACATTTGGAGGGATGCATAAAAGCAGTAAAACAAAATGAGCTAATTTGCAAACAAAATATAACATAAATTAAAAACATTGTATGCACCTTAAATTATTATAAACGGGCTGAGTTTAAATATCCACTGCCTACAGTAATCTACACTCAAATTTGCAAACGTAAAGCGTTTTTGGTAAATTTGTGTTGCTTAATATAAGTCAAATATTTCAATTTTTGTTGAGGTTCTTTAAATAAGATAATCTGAGGCGCATCACCATTGAAATTACTTTCAGGTCTCCATGGACATATTTAAATTAAGTGCCAAAAAACTTCAACTCCAGATAAAAACGTCGGGTTTACAGCACCACAGTCAGCGAACAGAATACTGCCAAGACCCGTCTAGGTTCAAGAGGGAAAACACACGCAAAAATCGTCTGCGAAAATCATTAAACGAAACTTCTGAGGCATTTTGGAAATGGCTCTCAACGCTTTTGCCTGACTGATTTGGTAATTTTGCATTTGTATCGAACTCAAATAAAATTCTCTCCGCCGAAGGAAAAAGTTTTGATTTTCACGAGGAGAATGAGTTTGCAATTCTTTTTTTTTCGATTTTCGTTTTTCCTCTTTTTTTTTCTATCATTCCAAATAATTTGTAATGAATTGACAAAATTCTACTGGGACACGGAAGACGCAGGCATACATACATAATACGCTTTTAATGAGAAATACAGTATTGGGCTTGAGCTCCAGGCGAGCAAGTCCTTGGAGGTGTAGACAAAGCACTGCCCGCGACCAGTCAATTAAATTAAATGCTGCGTTTCGTTCGAGTTCGAGACTTTGCCAAATTTCGATTACGCATCTTCTTTTTGTGCGTGGTCTGAGGGATTTGGTTGTATGCAGAGTCATGCGATGACAGTACTTAATTACTAGTGACACGCCACTCGATGGCTGGAATTAAATGGTAAGTGTTAAATTGGTTGCTCGGACCAAGTTTAATTACTTTTCCACATGCAGCTAGCATCTATGCGCAGTTTGAACTAATCTGTTGACTGCTTTTAGGCGGCGCTTAAAGTTGTATGGTTGATACAAAAACATATATTTATATACCCCTGATAATTCACATTTAAAGCTGTTTTGAATGCTGTGATACCTTTTGTTTTCCCCCTTTATGAATTTTGGCTTTGAAGAAAAATAAATTGAACAAGGAGCCAAAATGCTGTGGAAGCCAGAAGGGAGCCTCATGTTCGGGGCCGTTGGAACTGCAAGTTAGCTCCGAGCACAAAAGTGAAAATTATCGCCTAGCACGGGAGGCGATGGCAGTTGAAAGTACACTCAAGTAGTCTCGGTGATTTCTAGTGTTTGCAGGGCTTATTCAACTTTACCCAGTTCCAAAAAGAAAGAAAAGAATCGTTGGAACAAGTGTCTATGTGAGATTTGGACTGGATGTAGGCTGGGCGGCCCTCCTAGGCGTCTAGAAATCTCAAAAATGTGCACAGACTCCGCGTCATCCGCTTCCGCCCGCTTATCCACGATGGCATCCAACGACGACGGCTGGAGCAGCCCGACCTGAGCTCTGCCGACGATGTCTGGCAAGGCGATTTAGCAAATTAAAAGGTTTTTAATGCATGGAGTGCTCTCTTACTTACTTCATAATTTGATGCCAGCCATGCAAATGCGAATACAGCTGAGTCCACAGGACGAGCCGTAATCCAGAATCCGCATTTGCTTCAGTGGGCTGTCTTTTATTTTTATCCAAGACTTGTAATTTTTGTACTTTTGGAAGGGTTTGTGCAATTTCCCCTTTGACTATTGCAAAAGAAAAACTTATAGTCGCAGGATGCGAGGAATTTGTTTTTTAATTGCAAAATAAGTTTAAAAAAGGACAGAGATTTTACTCGTCGGAATCGAATATAAATTTTAGAGTTTAAAGCCCGCAAATTGAAAACCATGAGTTAATTTAAAAGTTAATTTCCTCGAAAAATAAACACTTATTACGGACGTTAACATCCGATTAATCGCCATTGTACCCACACTCTCGACTTTGCTCGGCAACTGATTCCTCCGAATTTAAATGAAGTAATCTATTCAAACCTCTTGAAACGTTACCGCAAATTACACACTTGACTGCGACAGCTACACACTTTCTGCACATTGGCACATTGCGGAAAACCAGGAAATGCAAAACGAAGCCTTGTTTTGCAGGCGCACACACGCGACAACTGTCACGTGTTCCGTTGAGTGCTTTGTTCTGGAAAATTTCGCAGGTCGGAAAATTCGCAAGTGAATGGTGTGAGGGGCTTACACCCTCAACATGCGTCCCATTTATTTCTGCAATTCCCGTCAGCCAATTTCCTTAATATTGGGTTATTGGGTTGTGTACTTTTGCGGGTTTCGGCGGTAATGGAGATCTGGGCATTAGTAAATTCTTCGACAACATTGAAGCTCATGAATGTTCAATTGCTTTGTGTAAAAAAGCAAAGCATTTGAAACCGCTTCGCGATTGCCAAAATGACAGTTGAACATTTAATAAATGTGAGTGTGGGTTACGAGTAGAATAACACGCTGTGCCTGCAAAGGAGGGGTTCGTTGAACAGATTTTATTACTTGGAAAATGGTATGCAAGTAAAAGTTGCCTTCACATTGCTCTGGGCTATTTCTTGTTTCTTAAGGGCGCTACTTTCAACAAATTGAGCCAATTTTATTATGAGGGGTATGAGTCTTTTGATAGCATTTAAGGAATGGAAAAGGTTTCCGAACAACAAAGGTGGAAAAGAAAACCCAGAAAACCGAAGACGACAATTATTAATATAAACTCAAACTATTTTATTCCTAAGAAATAAATTCCAAATATAATTTCCTGTTATTTAATTTCACTTTCTTTCAAGCCGAACCAACAAACAATATGCAAAAGACAAACTTTGACGGTTACAAGGAAGGCATGCCTCGCCTAGGATAAGAAATTTCAAGAACAACTAAAAATTCCTGAGCAGACAAATAATAATAATTTTGTGCACAATCCTCGGACTCGGGCCCCTCTACCCACTTCCCGGAGAGGTCAGACTACGCCTTTGTTTATGAGGCAGTAATATTGAAATCAGGATAATTGTGCAAAAGGATGTGAAGAAAAAACCGCAAATAGTTTGGGTTCCGAGCAAAGTACCAGTCCCAAGTAGTCATTCATTCCGTAACGAAGATATCTCGAGAGCAATTTCAATGCGACAAAAGCGGAAAAGTGAGGGCAGTGGACGTCGAAGGCTGAAGTGGAGTGAAAAACTCTACCATGCAGAAAGTGGTCAACATTTTGCCACTGCCATGGGCAAGAATAAAAGACGTCGCCCGGCAAATGCATCCAAATGCACAAAAAAGGTAGCAATCATGGTGCCGAGTAGTCGTCGAATAATAATAACCTCCATCCTAGTTTATGTTGTGTGCTGCTTAGCAGTGGCAGCTCTTGCGGTAATAATCCATAAGACATTCCCTGTGGCATATTCTCGTAAATGTGGCAGTGAAAGGGGAATTAAAATATGCACTCAGCTCAGAAATGTAAGCAGTTGAATTCAACCATTTTCCGAACTCAAGGGTTTATAAATTCTGGACGAGAAATAAATAAAGTTAGTAGGTAAAAAAGCCGATACCAGTAAATTTTCAAACAGCTTCCATCAAGTCTTTTTTTATGAGTTAAAGCTTTTCGTCAGTTTTTATAATTCGTTTAAGGAACACAGTCAGCCAGGCAATAACTCTTTCCCAGCTAAAGTTGCATTCCCATTCGCTTGCAGCGGTCCCACAATCAGAATCAGAAGGACCTTGAGGTCACAAGAGCCTTCACCGTCCTGAGCAACCCTATTCCAAATTCGAACCCAAAAAATAACCTCAAATTAGCATTCATAAAACTCCTGTTCATCAGAACCGCTGTCGCCATCTCATCGTGGCCGTCAAGCGCATCTCAAAGGACGTTCTTTCATAATTAATTCTCACACAGAAAAATGTTCAAAGATATTTTTGCACTTTTGCACAACCACCCCAGCCACCTCTTGCCACATCCTACCGTGCACTTGCCTTTCAAAATGCTCTGCTTGTGTGGCAACGTCAAAAGCAGCGACAGCCCAAAACAAAGCAAAATGCTAAATGCGGCGAAAAATCAAAAAGCAAAGCGTGCAAAAATAAAACATGTTTACCTCTACAATTTGACTGCTACTTTTCTTATGCGGGTGGGTGGATATGCAAATTTCGCTGGGATTGTACATTGGGACTAGCTCTCTGGTTGTTGGGCCGACCAACTGCACCGCACCGCCTCTGCTGCTATGATTTATATACTCACGGCGTGCGCGTATTTATCAAACTCTAATTAATCGGTGATAAACCGATCAAGACGCTAAATGCTGCACTACACGAAGCCACCAAAACACCGAATCAACGAAGACTCTCAGCAGACTCTCACATCGGATCTGCACTTTGCGCCTGCAAACGGGTTTGGAACACCTCTTCCCAAAACTTGGCTTCGATTGCTTTTACGTTTCTGGTTTCTGGTTTCTGTTTCGCAGTGCACCGATTACCATGTGATTCCGTCCACCCCTTCCCCTATCTTCCCACCCCACCCCACCGCAACCCACCAATATCATCATCCACATCTGCAGCCCCTTCGCGCCCTCCGATTCGGGAGTACGAGTATTTGTTGAAGCAATTTGCTTTCCTGAATCTTGTGCCTGACCAAGGCGACTGCGATGCAATCAATATATGCTCGTGTCCAGCAAATAATAGACTTCAAACTGGCATTTTAAGAGTTTCTTTTTTCATAGCCACGTCGTCTCAGTACGAAGTGCGACTAAGCCTGCAAGGAGTCCACCGAACGTTTTGGGGATACGATAATTTCATTCCTCTCTCCGTGGGCAGAAGACTTTTCCCCCAAATGCTACATGGTAAGAGTTAAAAATAGTTGGTGTGCGTTGAACGTACAGGGGGCTCCATCAAGTCCAAGCTGCCTTTTCTCCATGAGACCAGCCACTCGAAGATCACTTTTCACGACCTGAGTGCGAGCCTCCTGTATATGTCATAGCATTGAACTCTAATCCACTTAAGCAAATCAATTTATTAGCCACGTATGACTTATGCCTTTTTAAATGTGCGCTTGCATGTGTTGTCTAGTTTAAAGTTGAACGTTTAAGGTTGGCCAAGCTGCCAGGGCGGACCTATTCGCGGACCTAACTGAGGAGGCTCCAGAAATTTATGTTAACATGGTCTGCGTAGCGCCCTCTGGTGTGTAATTTGGAGTTGTTTAGGTATCACGATTACGATTCGACTTAAACAACTGGGGTTTCGCCGACCCTAAGTCGGTGCAAATAGACCGTAAAATACGAGCACTCGTATATGTGTTTTGCAATAGTTGCTTGGGTGTAAGCCATGATTATCTCTGCTGTAAATGATATGTGTATGAAAAATGCAGTTCTGTAGGAGACCATTTAGCGTCGATAGTAAGCGTGTGAATCGAAAGGTGGGAGTGGTATGAGCTAAGGACTGAAGCCAGCCAGGGGCTTCTGACTCCGCTCAGCACTCCCAAAGTCAACAAACGGTAAAAAGTTCGAAATATCAATTACCAAGCTAGGCAGAGCTCGTTGCCAAAAAGATGGGGGAAGAAAATATTTAGTTTTTTGGCTTAACTTTTTGAACAGCTTCCGCCGTCTACGGATCCGCACATAAACGTTGAGTATAAATTGAAAAAGCCATTTTGCTGCCAATTTAGCAAACACTTAAACCAATTTTGCACTTCAATCCACCGACGCACACAAAAAACAGGCTCCCACACTTCTCCAGTCCCTTCGCAGCTGAAGCCACACATTTGCACATCCCGGATCGCAGGACAGCCGAATGACAGTCCGTGCAGCTTGCATCGACGCCGGGACGACCCAAAAGTCAGTTGCCTGTCCCGTAGAAGGGAATGTGTAGGAAGCATCCAAAGCGTTGCCAACAAAGTGTGAAAATGTCAAGTCGTAAAGTGTGCACTGGCCAGGAGCATGCAGCGGGCAGGGTGATGGGGCCAAGTCTGTAAAGTGAAATACTTGCGGATGAGGGTTGCCTTCACACCCCTATCTGTCCATGCAGTTTTAATTTAATAGTCTACTGAAAGAGAGGTCTCAGCATAAGAGGGAACTCAGTGTAGATTAGTGTAGTATAGCTAAGCATCAGCAAAGAGGAGCGTGATATGGGGGTTCAGGTGTTCCCAAAGGTGGAACAAACACCGAGTAACCTCTGTCTAGAAAATCGATTCTGTCAAAGATTCCAAAACTTAACGAAAAATGTCTTGTATTTGCCAATTTTATACGTCCAGTGGTGATATCCCCAGGGACCTTGTGACGGTTCCACTGCCTACTGCTGATGATATCCCTGCACCCGACAACCCCACACAAGAGTGAGTGTTGTTTTGATTATCATCTCAATTGGCTAACATTTGGTTTTTTTAGTGCTGGTGCAGAATCACTAGAGCCAATCACTCCCAAAAGTGCGATGTCAACCTCGGATCTGGCCGATTGTAGTGCCCAGAACTGGCTTCTGAAGAAGAAGCTGCTGGAATACGAGGTAACCATTGAGAATCTTGAACAGTTGGTGACCACTATAGTAGATAAGCAGCATCAGATCTTAAGCGAAATGTTTTACTTGCGCAAGGAGAACCGAGAGCTGCAGTCCGAGTGCCATCTTCAACGCGAGTATCACTCAATGGAGAGAAACGCATTAATGAGGCAGTTGCATGACGCCCAGACCTTGGGTCAAAGCCGAAATTTTCTCTTGGTAAGTCTGTATATGTACCCAGATCAATATAAGGGCATTTATCAATCCCATACCCAGGGATGTCGATCAAATGAAAGCAAAGGAAGTTCGAACTTTATACCTGGAGACCCGCTTATGAGCTCTGGATCCTCTAATGCCGACAGCGAAGAGTCCTATACTAGTGACTCTGACGACGATGAACATGGATGCGTCAGCATTGAAGAAACCGGATTGGATACCGAAGAAGAAAATTGCGAAGTGCTCTCAGAACCAAGTTCGGATGAAAATTCCGAAGGGGATTCCCCGTCGTCATCAGGCTCAGGATCTGCTGATACGGTTTCGGATGACAACCGATATCCTGATTACACCAGCAATGAGGATAGTAACAGCGACACCACTTAATCAGACAAATAATTATAGCTACTTTAAGGCTTTTGAGTTTATATTTTTAAAGATTACAATACATTTTGAAGTTAAAAACTTAAGCATACGCAGGGAAGCTTCCTAACATCGTTCGTAATAACCTCCCATTTATCGCATTAGGTAATCCAAACAAAAACGTGACAATCGCACAAAACAAACCAAATAATAAATTTGACATAACGTGACGGTAGTAACCAGACCGTCACACAGACAAACAATGCAAAGCACAAACGCATCAAATGAGAAAAATGGAGAAAACCTGTGCAAAGTATTTGTATATCAAAACGCTAAAGGGCTGTGGAACATCCTTACCAAAAGAGCTCTTCAGGTCGTTGGCACATAAATATGATTGAATGGCTGGTAAATATGATAGGCACAAAGAGGGAGTATTCAAATCACTGGCAAAAACGTGTTAAGTGTTTATCTATCGAAAAAGTTGAAGGCAAAAAACATTACAGCCCCAGCAGCAAACCCGATTATAGATTCTGGCTGAACTTTACATGGTTTGGGACTTGGCCCCAAGCAATGTGGTAAGAGAAGCGAGGATGTGTGCTTGTGCTGCTTGTGTGGCGAGCTATTTATCAAGCTGCAAAGTTTTGGGCACAAATGAGTCGTGGCAAGGCAGCCGAAGGTCCCGGTCACCCGTTTGCCACCAGGATTAATGAGTCTCGTGTGCTTTTGCTGCTGCTTGTCCCATGCTATATCCTCGAAACCCGTCTCACAACACGTACGAATAATCCATCATCAGCCCTCTTGGCAACTTCTGGAAGCTGTGGATTGCTTTACAGATCGCCTAACTGTGCTCTGTTCTGTGTGGGGTTCTTGGATAACATATATGGATATTGATAACAAAACTTATGATAAGTTTAAAAGTGGTATCCATGAGATGGCTATCTTGAGATTCTTAAGTTTTGTGTTCGCACAAACAAAAGAGGAAACAACAATGCATTGTCAAGTACCCCGAGCTGCTGGTCATCGCAACTACCGTCCCAGAGCAGTTATTAATGACCAACAACCTCGACTCTATGCATATCGAGTCAAGAACTGTTTGCAATATCATTTATCAGGCCAGAATTTTGTTCAGAAACTTGTTGCGCGCAAAAAAGGTTTTCGTGTACACCTGAGAATCGCAACGGATACCTTACCTTTGCACGGACAAGCTACTGAGGACTACCGCAGCACAAATGACTTGGATAAGAGATGTGAAACTGAACAAGGCATGAAAGAAAAGCGCGCATTTACGACTTTAATATATTAATATGCGATGCCGACTTGGCAACCTAAATGCTATGCAAATCACATCATGAGAGGTGAGGCAGTATTAAACTGCATCGGTTTTGCTGGGAGAGTCCCCCGCTCCGACTCCTTAACTTCACCATTACATCCTTCACATTGCATCAGCATCCCCGAAAGCAGCAACAAGTAGCTTAGAATTGCATGTGTCTGAGCAATGGGAACGGTGGCGAGTACGGGTGAGTATGAGATTAATGGACTTGTGTCTTTCAGGCTACTTTGATATTTTCTTGAGGGTTTGTTTGGTACAGACATATGACACCGAAGAGTTGCTAAGTGGTTGTTCGGTTGACTTTGTATATGACTAATATGCCTCATGGGTGCAAGGTACGACCGTGCCTCCTATGCAGTAATTTAATGTTATTCGAAAATAAACGATAAAAAGCGTTTTTTCTGGATCAACGCCTACCTATTTACTCAACCGTGTAAATACACAAAACATTCGCAGAAAAACTGCAAAATCGTATTCGCGTGTTCTAAGCAATTTCAAACCAATAATCGTTGGGTGTCTTTTAAATTAAGTAACCAGAGCCATGCAAGCCAAATATTAAGCCGTATTGACATGCCTGCCAATATGTGTGTGATGGAAAAAGGGCAAGGACTTTTTGTTATTTTTTGCATTTAACTAATCTAAAATTGAAATCATTTTTCTGAAGCCAGAGGAAATGCGGCAAAACGATAAAAGAACGAATAAATAATACATTGCGATTGTAAATGTAGTGCGAAGTCAAGTCATGAAACATACACAATAGCTTTTAAAGGTATCAACAAATGAGCACCTACTCATATTTATGCTTTGAAGGAATGGCAATCCATCAGAGAGCCAAAAAACATAATTAACAAACACAGGAAGAGTGTATATATGCCCTTAGACAGGGTCAATTTCCTACCCCTAAACCGTTTGATTTTAATCAATGAACCGCAAAGTCAAATACATGAAAATGCTATCCAATGAAGCCAGACAGACAACATTTTCTCTTACTTAATTGTAAGCCTATTTCCGTTTATACTGCGCGACTCATTAAATAGCTTTCGTATTTGCTTAGACACGGCAACTATGCAAACAGCTTTCAGCTGCAACTTTCTCCAGGGGGTAAATGCTGAAAAGGAGAATGTATTCCATCAAAGACCTTAATAAATACACTCGTTTACCACATAGGGTTTCTCATGCATATTTATGACACTTAATTTTTTTTGTTAGCCGATGAATGAAATCGAAGAGTATTTATTTATTTCAGCGAATACATATATATACATACACATTGCTTAACTTTATTCTAACAGCCTGAACCCCTTTCTTGGGCGTAATTAGAAGTCCCCATTTTTGTATTATACGCTGTCAAGATACCCTTGTGGCCCATGCATATTTATGAGTATGGATTTAATAAACATTTGTATTTTGACTGATAATAGTCACTCTGTAAGGTATATGTACAAAACAGTTTTGTTGCTACTAAGCTTGATAAACAGAACTGAAAGATTTTTGGCTTGACTAAGCCGTTTGCCTTTGCTGGGATTTGTTAATGTCCTGCGAAAAAATAACTGAAACTTTTTCCATCCAATAAATGCAGGCAAACTTTGAATTACAGCCATATGGGTTCCAAATCACGTGTTTACCAGTCATCTGCAATTTTGCTTCGTACTCTGACTTCGACTTTAGACCAGACTCGGAATTATAAAAAAGAGCCTACGATCAAAGCGTACTTTAAATCATACTGATTTGAGTGAAAGAAAACATTTTCTAAATTAAGGAAAATAATATAGCGCACAGAAAGATGGAAAGTGCAACATGTGTTGCACCCAGAGAACCGGTACGTTTGCGATCGTTATCACCAAATCAGCAGCAGGGGTTAATAGGAGACGAACCGAGTTAACGATCGCCCAGCTCGAAGCCAGCACACATGGCCCCTACTTTGGCCTCGCAGCCTCCAGCCAGGGGATTGGGTCTAGGTGCAGCTGCATTGGAGTTGGCTACATTATTTGCAGATCTCGCACCTTGGCTACCAACGGAGCCAGCGAATGGAAACCGATCATGGCACCCCTGCCCCGGTCAGCAGCTCGCACTTGACCATACTTATCCATCTTTTTTGCAAAATGTTGTGATAAAGCCAGCGATCGGCAACCAGGAAAGATCGAAATCGGCGTTTGATCGCCTATTCGCTTTGCCATACTTTGATTATGCTTAAGTAGACAGCAAGCTACTTAACCCCCAGGTAAAGCGGTTGACTTTGACGATCAGCTCTTGCTGGGAGAGAGAGGAAGAGTAGACCGCGGATTATCTTGTTTTGGCAGGGCGTCATTTTTTAGTAAATTACTTTAATAGTATAAACATAATCATTTGTGCTGCGGCTGCTGCTCAGCAAGGCAACCAAGTAGGTGCATGGCACCATTCAAACGCAAGCTGTACAAGGCTTACATTTCACATTGTGGAGAGGAGCAAGCCCGTGCCCATGCTCTGGTAGTAATTTCATTCTAGTTACGAAGCTGTGATCGGTCGAATCACAGTTATCTGGGTAACAGTGAAAAATTGAAAATTGTGTATATGCAAGGAGTAGACTTCGGAATGGACTTTGGCTTCGTTAATCTTTATGGTCGATAATGGGACCGCAATATTAACTATTCCTTACTAAACGAAATATGAAATGGTCGGTGGATAAGAACACTTTAACACTTATATCAATCTGTCCCATTTAATGAGGCTTTTGCGTTTGCTGCCTTCGAGTTCAAGAGGTGAATCAAATTAAGCAGAAACCTACGATCCACAAATTTGAGAACTCAAAACGCAGCTGTCAATGTTTTCTCCCTTTCATAAAAAGGTGTCCCCTGGCAAGGACCTCATTTAAATTTTTAATCAAACCTATTTGCATACGCAGCAGCCTCATGTGTGTATACATATATCGCTTACCTGAGCATACAATATCAGTAGACAAAGATCCCCGAGGATCGTCCAAAAGGGGATTAATTCAAACAGCTGGATGCTGTGTCGGCTCTAAAAAGGGTTGATGCTCCCTCCTGCGTTTTTTCTTTTACCAAAAGTCTTTGCGCGTAAAATTTTGTTTTCATGGAAAATAAAATATTCACACAAATTTGAATAAAACAGCAAGTAAAATGTTGCATAAAGGAAGAGAAACAGCCAAGAGAAAAGCGCGAAAACCACGAAAATGTCTGCATAATTTATTGAAATTTCGTGCCACAGACAAAGGAGTTGAAGCGGGACAAAAACCATGAACCAAGCACCCTAGTCCGATATTGCATGAAATGTGTTTCTATTTTCCCGCTGCTCCGTGGTGCTCCATGCTGCATTATCCTTTTGGCTTGTGTGCATTTATTTTTCATTTGCATGAATTTTTCATTGTTTTCCCAGACACGAAAGGAGCTGCCGCGAGGATGCACTTAACGCTCCACAGGATCAAGGACAAACACGCGATATTTGTCAGCGGGAAATCAGCTTGCAAATCGAGCTAAATTAAGTTGGGTTCCCAGTAGAGACAGGCTAGCATATAGACATTCATCCTTTTGATAAACTTCCGAGAACCATAAGTAAATATCTTTTCTTTTAATGTAGCAAAATCTATAACGTTTTTAAGTGGCGACCTTACCGCGGGAGAAATGTAAACAGATTTCTACGCAATTTGTTGGCCCGCGATGGAGAGCGGTTGGAGCTTAAATAACCAAAATAAAGGGAGATAAATGCAATAATTTTTCTTGTCTGTTTGGCATTAGCTCTTTTAAATTTTGATGGATTAAATTTAACTTTGAGATTGGATATATATTTGCGAACATCTTAGCCCAATTAAATTGCTAATAAAACGTAGTGTAAATGCTAGAAGTCCTTAGTTTAAAGTCAGCCATTTTCCAAGATGGAAATCGGGGGTGAAGAGCCTTAGATTTAATCGAAAGCTAAATCCTTTACACGAGTGTGTCCATATCCTAACAACAACAATGGGAACGCATGCTCACCCCAAACTTGCATTTGTCTAGGAGAGGGTGGCATAGTGGGTTGGTGGTGGCGCGGCGGTGGTGGTGGCATCCTTTGCGTCGGTGGTTGCTAAATGCAATTTATCATAAAAGCAAAAAGATAGAAGCTTGAAATTGAAGCAGCGACCCCTTCGAGGAAGGGAGTGGAGTTAGAGTCAAAGTTCGCTGGGAAAGGAGGGAAAACATGGCACACATTGAAACACCCACACACAGTTCATCTAATAAGACGCATTTAGCGTCTGTCAGTTTTGAGTGTGGAACGGAGGGCAACCAAGGAAAAGGCAAATAGGAAAAAGTTATGGAGCTGTAATAAATTGGATTAGTTCGAGAAGCGACGCCATTTTGTCTTCCACGCTGAAATTTATAAGCTCACATATAAATCGGTGGGAGGGGATGGGAACTTAACTACACATTTTGCAGGCCGCACGCTGTTTTTCATTTGGAAGGGATTAGCAGGGACTTCAGAGGGAACCACCAGGAGGGGGAATATCACAGGCGTGGGAGGCAGGGGAGCTCTCGAGAGCGCCACTTTTATTGAAGTACTGACTGAGGCACCGTCATATTTCTGGCTGTAGGCTACGTGCCAAATCAAAATCAGAATTTAATTTGTTTCCCTTCAACTCGAATTGCACTCTAATTTGCATATGAAAGCGATTCATTTTTCTTCTTTGTCCTGTCTAATCTTGCACCTTTACATTTTCGTTCGCTAAATAACTCAATTCTATGTTCGCTTTTAGATTGTCAGTCGTTCGAATCAGAGCCGTCACAATCCTGCTGCGGCTTTTAAATTTTTCAGCTCATCGATTGGTTTCATGTATGCAAATTGTTTACCTCTTCAACAATCCTATACCAGCTGATGATTTTTTGTTTGATGCAGCTGCCTTCGATCGAGATATTTTGGGCAGGGATATTTTTGGGACATTCATTTTACCGTCGGCAAAAAATGTAGTCATTGGTTTAAATAGAGGCTTTTTCCCGAGTTCGTATAAAAGGACCTTTGAACAGACGGCCAGACAAACAATAAAAAATAAAATATATAGGTAACTAGCTTTGAAACTATTTCGTGTTCCTGTTACGGTACTTACAAAATTAGATCGACAATTTACTTAACAGATGAATGCTTGGTTTTCCGGTGGAGTTGGACTTCCTTATTCGAAAAAAGAAACTCGCCCCTAGGTCTCGATAATATTATATAGAGCATCTGAAACGTCTTAATAAATATGTGCTAACTAATTATTTAGACTTCATATAAATATATATATTCTATAGTAGATTTATCCGAGTACCCACTTCTTAGACCATAAGATTGTTCTTATGATGCTAAGTTTAGTTTTTAATTCACATCAGTCAAAGAAAACAGAAACCCCTTGTGACAGCTATATTACTTATCTCTTACTCCGTTCCTGCCCGCTGGCTGTTAATTTATTTAAACACAGAGCTTCAAAGACCGCGCTCCCCCCACATATCAAAGCTTCGTTTTCCATCAAATGGATTTCATTTTGAAATCCAATAACTGCCAAAAGGAAACATTCTCTGGCCAGGACAACCCTTTTAGTCGCTATCTACTTGTACAGAGGAAGCGGGATATATACAAAGTAAAATGAAACATTTTCGGAGTACATAATGTAGCAAGCTGTGTGTGTGTAAGTACTCGTATACAGACACAGTGTATTTCGCACTTTACGCAATTTTCCCCGCCAGCGCGAAAAGGGTTGAAAGTGCGTGAGGACATGGAAGGACAAACACCCCAACAACGAACACACGATCTGCGGCGTTGCCAGATTGTCATCGCAGGCATCTCGCCTTCATCGCGCTAAGCACCATCGTCTCGTCCTGAAACCCTTTCGCTGACGGACTCCGGCGGCCATTATTATTTTCCTTTCCAACTCCCCTTGGGCCCCGGCCTCCTTTTCGTTTCCTTCGACGTTTTCGTAATTTTCTTAAAAATATTTTGGCAGTAAACTTTCTGGATTTAAGCCCTTCCCGGCAGCTTTTCTTTCCCTCCCAACCCCACGTCCCGCCAAACCGTTCCCAAGGTTTTGCGGTTTGCACGGCTTTACAGCGGCTCCCAGTGAACTCTTACGCGGCCCCACCCACTTTCTCTTTCTCCCCTCCATGGCCACCAAGGAACTCGCGTTTTAATCTCATTTTATGAAATGAAAATTTTTCAATTTTTCGACAAGAGATAAACTTTTTCTACTTGACTGCGTAATTACTCGGCTTTCGAATAAAAATGCTGTGAATTTTCGTCGGGTTCTTTGCTGACTTTTGTTGGTCACCATCGCCTCTGGTGATGCGATGCTGAAGTTACTGCTGCGGCAAGCGACTACCACAAGCTACCACTGTTTCCGTTAGCGTTGGCGTTGATTTGCATAATGGCAGACGATAGCAGCATAACTGTTAAGATTATTAAAACGTGCCGAAGTACAGGCTGACTTATGATGTGGTCAGCTGAGCCGCTAATTATAAGCGCTGATGAAAGGGTCACCAGGGTTAGTTGCAAAAAGCAGAAGCTCCAATGATTTTGAAAGCATGACTAAAAGCAAACTTGATTATCTGGCTAAAAGAATACTATCGATGTGGCGGTATCCACCTATGCTTAAGGTTTCGAGCAGGAATTAACAAAAGAAGATGATAGAAGAAGAATCATATTTTTTCCAACATCTGACCATTATTTTCCATAGGCTTAGATCAAAAATCCAAAAAATTGAGCTTATTTTTTCCGGATTTTTGCCAAGAAAAACTTAAAATTGAACACACATTTTTTAAGGGTTTTTTGTTGTAACTTTGCCAAAATAAGACGCACAGCCCACAGAATGACTGTTTTGTGCAGATGAGAACCCATACAATCAATACCAGAATGATTTGGTAAAATTTATTTTTTAACTGATTTTCGCATTTTTCATAAGGGGTAACACTATGATTTTTGGCGAAAACTGGCCAAAAAACAAAGTTTTTAGCTGAGAATACCAATGGATTGGAAATTTTGTGCCGAATCCAACGAGGTATGACATTCCAAGATTTGACTATTATTTTTAAGGGTTTTGATCAAAAAACCTAAGAATCGAGCTGATTTTTTCCTGGCCCTGGTCCACAAAAACAGAATTTAAAAATTAATTTTGTAGTAACTTTGCGAAGTTAAGAGGCGCAGCATAGATAGTTTATGATAAACAAATCAATAATTGGTTTTTAGTTTTTTGAAATAAATAAACCCAATTCCAATATGGTATTACTTTAAAGTCTTTAAATGAAACAGATATTTCAAAGTTTATTGAAGTCTTGGTTACAATAAAAATGAACATGGATAGCAAAAAAAAAAATTAAATCCTCTAAAAAGAAAGGAAGGAAAAAGTGCAAACAAAACCAAAAAAGGGACTAAGGATGGTAAAAAATACTTTTGTTAACTTTGTTTTTGCTTAATGAGCAAGCGTACATACACACACGTTGCGCAAGAAAACGCATTTAAAAAATGCGTTAAGGGCGCGTTGCAAAGAGCCCAGAGAACAAATATTAATTTCTTGACATAAGCGGCCTACAACCACATGCACAAAACTCACAGACATACATTCTAATAAAAAAATACTAAGTATATTTAAAAATGTTTTGGATTTTGGGGAGTGCGAAGGACTCCAAAAAGTCTAGCTTTAGGGGTTGGTTCTTATTATACCCTGCACTTTTATGAAGGCTTTAATCCTAGAGCTATAATTTTAACCTTAACACTTGCGAATTAATCTTATACAAAAAAAAAATACATTGAAAATGGTAAACATATTTAAACAATTTTTTTTATTTTTAATGGTCACCTTTTTTAATATTGTTAAAAACTTTCCGATTTTAGTTAGTCATAATACTTAGTAAAAACCGCACTCCAGTGATTATAAAAATATTTTTTATGAAATTATAACCTTTTATTATTTGACAGACATATATAAAAATATAAATAAATCTTGCTGCTCAATAATGATTGCTGTGAAAGGGTAGTTAAGGATTCATACATATTTTGTTATATTTTTTTGTTGGTAAAAATGCACAAAAATTCTCCAGAGCAAAATGTTAAAAAATTAGCATCGCCCAGTGTTGATGCAAACACATGTCGCTTTGGGTGTTTGCCTTCCATCGTTTACCACCCCACCATTAATCTTACCGCCAAATATCTTCTGACCCCTTACGCACCCACACTTTGGATTTGACATAAATTATTTAGACTCATTTAATGTGCCACTGCTGAAGCATTTTCCATTTTTGTTTTCGCTTTTCTTTGCCACCCTTCGAACGCGTTTTGGTTCTTTTCGCGTTCATTAAGTTTGGGTGTTTTTTCTGAGCAAAATGCAAGAAAATTTTGTTGGAAAATTAAAATAATGTGTCCCCTGTCGCCGCCAGACGCGACTCTCGGACTTGAATTTGATGTGGATGCTGTGGATTTTATGGATGGGAAATAAGCTTCGCATCTGCTTCTGAAACGCACGTCTGAGACTGCCAGATAGTGATATTTTACTAGAAAAAATGAGATTGGAGGATAATCCCTTTTGATCTATCATTAAGTAAGCCAGCCAATGGTCAAGCCCATGAACCCTTGACCCTTCAACCAATCTAAAGCTAATTACTGCTACTTGAATTGATAATGCGACCCCGTCCCGTTGGCTTTGTCACCCAACCCTCTCATAACACGCTCGTTAACTCGTGTTCACACTGACCACAGGGCGAGCCACCAGGGGAGGAGGTGTAAAACAGGAAATGACCAGGACCAAGCAAACCAAATGTGAAGCGGTCAGTTCGGTCAACTGGTTTATGGCCGACCCGCTGACTTTTGAAGTGTTTGTCCTGCTTTATAGTTTAATTCTATTTGGCTTTTCGCTTTGGGCAGTGCATAAATTAGCATTAATAGCATTATCCGCAGAGGGATCGACACAAGGGGATTTTATAATGGTCATTGGGCAATTAGCAACGTAATTGATGGACTAATGGCGTTACTCTACAGCGACCTAATTTTCTTGCATAGCGTATAGGGGGAACCGCTGACCAGATGAAAAAAACAGGACAATAAAAGTCATACACCTTTATTACAACTTGATCTTCGTCGAAAGGGCCACGACAATACAGTTTTTATGTTGTCCAGAAATTAGGTACGCTAACAAGACGGTCCGCAACTACTGCAGCATCCGCCCCCGCAACAAGGTCCACACGGTCCACTATAAAATCCGCATCGGGGTCCGAAACAGCGACCACTGAAGCAAGGACTGCAGCAGGGGTAGTAGCAGGTTCCACAGCAAGGTCCGCAACACATGACGAGGCTGTAAGAATTCTAAACAAAACTTTTAAAAATGAGAAAATGTAGTTAATTTTTTTTTTACTTGTACACTGAAGTCCAAAAAACAATAAATAACAATAAATTTGGATGTTGTCGTGTCGAAGGCCGGTGTAAGACTGAATTTGTCTTGGACGTTGAATCTGTACAAGCATTTGACAGCAAACAGAACGAGAATCAAGGCTAATGCGATGTTGAATGTGTTTTCATGTAATTTGTTTAAGACTGTGTAATTATTTAGGAAAGGAAGCGAACTTCGACCAACAAAAATGAAATATATAAAATATATAATATATAAAGGCAGGTCAAATAATTGATCAATGTTAAAATTAGAGATTATTTACTGGACATCGAAACTTGTGCTTAAATTGAATGACACTAGGACGAACTTATACCGGTAGAGTATAAGAAACTTTTGTAAGTATGGTATTATATGGTTATTTAATTGAGATCGTTTGGCACTAGGTAAACTATAATCAAAAGCAAAAACAAAGCTTAAAGCTTTTACCAACTAAGAGGGCGAAAAACGAGTTAGTTTTCATTAATTTACAGATATGCCTGCACGAAATAACAAACGACCTCGCACACTTCGACGCTTATGTTAATGAAAGGCACCACGAATTTTAACATAAAACCAGGCACTTTCTTGGGTAATTAAAAAGGTTGAGTAAGCCCTTGCATTAGCTTTACTTTGTGAATTACCTAAGCACATGTGGTAAATGTGAATGACCACCATTTGACCATTTAGTGTACCCGTACTCGGCACGCGTCCTGCGGCGCACTCATAATGCCGAGCCTAATGACCACTACGCACTTCCGCCTAGGCCATTCGGAACTCAAGGACCCTATATTCTTTACATGAATAAATATTAATATTCAAATTGGACTGACCCAACACAGGCACCAAAGTGTGTCGCATATTAAAAAGTCATTTTCCAAGCAAATGAGTAAACATTTTTCCTTTAGCTGGTTTTGCCAAACTAAACTGGCTTGGAGCAAGTAGAAATGAGAAACGAGACGGAAGCACATGCTGTTCGACATGAGCTTGACCGGAACTGCCATACGTGCCGGAAATGCGTGATTTTGGTGTAGTATCGCATTATATTTAGGTCGATATGTGAAAGCCCCGAAGTCATGCCTTAGAGTTGGGAAAATAAAATCGCGCTGGCACCGCTAATGTGTTTAGATATCATTAGGAAAACCCGATTCCTCGCTCCATACCACATTATATTGCAAATTCTAAATTTGTGTTGAGAGGACACCATTCATTAGGTTCAATTCATATTAAATACTATTAATATTCACAGTACAATCACACTCTTCCCATTCTCCTCATGTAGACTGTTTTCAATTAAATTTGTATTCTTACGATTCGGCAAACGTCAAGTACAAATCCTTCAAAATTATAAATATTCTACACTGTTCCTGGGCTGTCTCCCATTGCCGATTGTTGATGGTTAAGTTTTTTCGTGGATCAGCTTAGTTGCTGTCTGGTACAGCCCACCGAATTTTCTCATTCACTGTCATTGCGCTCTTTATTTATTATTATTTTTTTCAAGCTCTGCTAGCCTTAGCTTCAGACTTAGCTACGATTGTGGCTTGAGCGTCATCACGGGATCGATTCGTTTTTTCTTTCGGCTGGGAGCTCTAG
The DNA here is from genome assembly GCA_018153305.1 of Drosophila kurseongensis. NCBI lineage: Eukaryota > Metazoa > Arthropoda > Insecta > Diptera > Drosophilidae > Drosophila > Drosophila kurseongensis. The sequence goes on from JAECXX010000004.1 coordinate 25,797,003, forward strand.
ATGTTTGTTGTTCGGGCTTGTCATCTGGGTAAGCTCTAAAAATTAATGATGCGCAGCACATTCGACAGTCCCCTGCCGTCATTGGCTGGGTTGGATATCCAGGATATATGTAAGTATGCAAAAAAAAATTAGAAACAAAATTCACATTCGCTGCTCTAAGCTGCGGCTTAGGTTCGCTTGCTCATTGATGAAAATTAATGAGTGTGCGTGTTGTGCTCCGTAAACATTCGAAAGGAATATTTTCGGAGATTCTGTAGTTGTTTCGAGCCCCGGGACCTAGCTCGGTCTCAGCTATCGCGCAATCGCCCCACAACGAGCTACAGACTCAGGACTAATTTGCATAATTACAGCCCGTAATTTTTTTCCTCTTTTACGCAGACAAAAGTATACACACGAATTGCTTGTGTGCGCCCTTCAGCAAAGGGACGCAATTTCCTTTTTTGTGTATGGCACTTTTTTACTCGATATTTGTTTATTACGCAGCCTTACACACGCACTCACAAGCGTCGGCTTTTTCCATTTTTGATTTCTAACAAACAATATACCATAGTGCGTTTATTGTATGCACAGAAAATGGGGAGAGCTGACAATATCCTTGAAGTTCACATTTCCATATTCACGTTTAAAATAAAGCCTCAGCATTTAATTTAAAGTTTTTTTGGTGGTAAAGGGGTACACGTACGGCTTTCAAGACAACTCTAAAAAGCCTTGTAAAAATACGTTACTTTTTGCAACTAAAACTTAAATGCAGATTAATATAAATATTTCAGATTTAGAAACATTCCACTTTGAAGATACATTTTTACAAAAGCTTTAGTTTCAGACATGGATATCATGGATATCATGGCATGGATTATGGCTAACGTGGATTGACTGACTAGCACGTAAACTTAGCATTAGGACGAGGAAACTGGATTAGGAAAAGAAAACAACAAGAGTTCTTGGAGGTCACATTGGATTTTGTTCTTAAGTAAGGTAGGCATAACAAAATCACACCAATAAAACTATGTATATTAAGATATTATAGATTAAGAAAACTTCTGTTCTCCTGTGTAATTATTGGTGGTGATTTTACCTAGTAACTAAGTTTTAGATGCAATGTGGTAATAAGTGTAAACTGCGATAATTGCTAGTAAATAGAGTTTAAATGACTGAATTCCACAAAAATTTAATTAACATTGTGCTCAGCGTGAAAAGTTTTCCCACTACCAACCTTCTTAGCTATATACAAATGCAACCCTCAAAGAGATTTTCCTTTTTTCGGGTACATATACCGATTTTTAAACTAATTTCAAGTCGCGCTCTTCTCTCATTTTGCCTGGATTTTCTCTCAATTCAAGGATGGAGTCGTCGGACTCGGGACAATCCGCATTCTGAGTTCATTCCACTCATTAGCATGTGCTCGGCGTAAGAGGAAAACGAGGCGGTGATTTTTTTGTCTTCTTTCTTTCTTTAAATTTATCGATTTTCTTGGATGGGTCGCTCTGCTCTTTACCGTTTCCAACTAATGAGCTGTACTTGGTTCCGATTTGCTCGGACTCTTCCCGGCCCGGCCGTAATCATTCAACTTTGCTGGCATCGCTGATTATAATCAGCATAATGTGTACTCTCTTACACTTCAATAGTTCACGCTACGGATCAGTAGAGCTCGGCTCGGCTCGTCCTGAACGGAGCTTCCCTCTCCTTCCACCCCTCCACCCCTTTCTCACCTTCCCTCGCAGATGGAAGCGGGGAGACGCAGGGGCCAGGCGAACGCTTCCCCGCCTGCGTTCTTATAGGCTCTAATAACCGTAATCAGGTTAACGTTAACGTTCAGTTTACCTACTGATTTGCTGCCACTTGGCAGTCACTCCTATTCCGGGTGCAGCCATGGTTTCTGCTCAGTGAATGTGTGAACATTCAGAGCCTAGTTTCTGCAGAGCCGTTTAAAGTTGCAAAATGCCCCGCAGGTACTAACGCAAAAGATTTTAGATACTTGATTTTAATCAAAATCGCTGGTCCGTTGCTCAGCCGAAAGACCTTTCTCCCGCACGTTAGCTGTTTATATAATTATGATATTTGATTTAATGACGACTTGCTTCCGAAACAATCCAATCAAAAAATTTGATTGAAGTAGGCGTCACCGCAACAGAACTGCCAAAGTAACTTCTGCTGCCTTCCAGGCGTGAAACTATTCCAAAGGTCAGGCGGCTAAAAGAGTTCCTTACACTCGCTAATGGTTAACCAGCTTTCGGAATTGTTTTAGCTGATTTACTGTAATGGCCTAAACCAAAAGCTGGGCAGTCCGTGCAGTTTCCCTGAAAATTTATAGCCACCTGATCAGCCCACACCATTGCCATGTGAGTCAAGGCGATCCCTCGATATTAAATTCTTAATTTGGAATCATTAGCAGGCCAGGGCACAGCCGACAAGGTGGCGAGTGAGAAGCGGTCAGAAATGCACAGCCCAGAGTTTCGATATTCGCTATTCGACAACCAGCCTCATTCACAGCCGTACAGAGTCTTCAACTGGCCCAGGAACACGAGTTTCCACTGATTCCCGCCAAGAGCAAAATCAAGGCGGCAAAATTTAATACCCATATATCGTTGCAGGGCTGCTACACAACACACACGGCGTGGCCACAGTGCTCCGGGATCCGATCCGCGCGCACCTCCTGCCTGCTTTTGATTTTTAAATTGAAAATAATAATTTTGCGCACTCAATTTTCAGCGATTTGTCAAAACATTGTTTATTGTCGACGCCAAGTCCCGATTCTCCAATACCCCAGACCGACTCCACATCGCCAGCCGCTGTTCTCTTACTCTATCCTCCACTGCGGCGGCGCACTTTAAGTTAATTGAAATATTTCAACGATTTTCGCCCTGTGGTTTCTTCTACCTGCCGTCGTGTGTCCGTCTTCGGGATCAAAGGGGATTCTCTCTGCATGCGGCTGCGATCAAAGGCCTTTTTGCATATTCCCCTCGGTTTACTTCTCCGGCTGCCTTTTAATAGAATTCAACGCTCATTTCTATCGCATGCGATTTATTTCCTACGATTTTCGGTTCACGAGTCTGTGCCCCTCGCCATCAGTTGTACGCGGAGAGTTCAAATATTGATTTTTATTGCCATTTGACTGCTAGGCGCCTTATTGCTTTTAAATTGAGTGATTATTGCTCGTGAAAAAGCCGGCTAGTATTGATATGGGAAAATGTAAAATGAAAATATTGGAAGGCGATTTATTGGGACTCAAACAAAGGATCGTGAACAGCTTCTAATAAGTGAGCATTTATTTTTTCGATAGCAATCAGAAGTTAAACAAGATTTACAATTTACAATTTTTAGACAAAAGCTGGCTGTGTTTCAAGTACCTTCAATGGTTGCGATGCTTTGCTCAGGAAATCAAAGCCCACTTTAAATGATTAACTGCTTCATAAGCTTTAAACCAATGCTTGCAAAGCATCTTGCCACTTGGCCAGGGTCCTGCTGAGGTAAGCCTGGGCTTTGTAGCCTACAAATTTGCAGCTTCTTGGTTGTCAGGGACTGCACCTCATCATACCAGTGTATCTGCCATCTGGCAGCGCACAGCAAATGGTGTTTGTGAGTGTATGACTGTCATAGGCTATTGCCACGGCGGCGTCCGGCTAAAAAATTGTATACAATGTCAGCCAGAAATCTGCCAACGCCCAAAAAAAGTTTCTGAGCCGTCGGAAGGCAGCGCGTAAATCTTTTGCATAATTCAGTGCCTGCTTTTTCTTGTGCCTCTCCAGACCCACTTGAGGGGCCACTTCCACTTCCACTTTCAGCTCCCAGCTCCCAGCCCAGCCCTGCTCATACCACCCTCACGCAGTGTCCCCCGCAGTCCTTGTGTGTGTCCATCCAGTCGAACTGGCGAAGAGCCCTCTGTCTGTACCCATTCCCTGGCAGCATCCAGCCGGGTGCCCAACGCAAGCCTCGGCTGTCCTTCATTCGCACCCAACCCACCCTGGGCCTCATCCTAGTCGCGTGCGTTTTATAGTTAAACATGCCACCCATTTAATAATCATCCCTCCACGTTTCTGTAATGTCGCAGCCACATGTAAATGATTTCCTCCTCGCCCTGCTGTTTTGACGTACCTCCACACTTTGCTACTTTCTCGGGCTCTGTTCGAACACACTCTGGATGTTCCCTGCTTATGTAGATGATGTATATGTATGTATATACACTTCTTAAAACTTATCCCAGAGCTAATGTTGGGAGCGTGTTTTTTCCTTGGTCTCTTGGGGCGTCATTTGTATAAAGCGAAGGTGAAGGATTTCTTAATTCCCGTTGCTGCCCCTCAAGCATTCAGTTTCTTTGTTTTCGTATCTGGTTGATTTCATTGCACTGTATGAACCACTGTCCGAATGCCAATTTATTTTCATCTACGGAACTCGATCCATCTTCATGCACCTTAATTTTTATTGCAGCGTAAGCAAAGTAATGGTTAGGGAAGTGGAGTCAAGCCAGCCCCTTTTACAGACATATCTTTTAGTGTTTTCTATCAGGTGGCTAGGGAAATTTTTGTTTCTATTTTTAGGTGATAAAGTAATAAAACCGTGTTTAACAAAGCATATTTTTTAAAAAGTGTTGGGATTCCAGTTAACAGTTTAGCTAATTCGGCATGAAACGAAATTTTATCAGAGGATCTCACGTGCAATTTAACGAATTTGCTAAAACACTCGGAAACACAGCAAACACTTAAAACGATTGTCAGACAACGAAAGCTACGCAGGTATGCCCAAGCGCCCAAGCGCCCAGGCGGTGGTTTCTCCCACCTACTCGCAACTCCACGATCACTAAAAGTGGAAGTTGCGCATGCGCAGCTAACGTTCTGGGCAATGATATCAAAGTGGAGGCATCGATGCCTGCCTGGCACGAAACATGAACTCGCCAGCCTCAAATATAATATTTGTATGCGTTATGGACATATGCGGTGCCAAAGAGGTGAGGGGCAGGTGCTGAGGCGAGTCTTAGGAAGCAGTTGCAGAAAGGCTTGTTAGTTCGGAGTTCCCTAACCATGGCTGTGGCCACCATCGTCATTATCATCGTGGCCTAAGCAGGCATTGAGTTGTGAATACTTACTCTGTGTCCATCCTGTGGTCGCTGGGCCTTAGCAGGGGAACCCTGGGGTCATTTAGCTTCTTAAATATAATTCGACGTGTTCGTGCGGTATTTTTCGGCAACACTTTGCAAGTGATTTTTGCACTTCAAGCTGGTTAGAGTTGCTTCCTGAAAACATTTGCGGCAAGCCAAAGTTTATATAAAACAAAAAAAGTTACATTCTACAAAACGACTATTAATTGATTTTTGGAGTATATTTAAAATAAAAACAATTAAGTTATGTCTTTTTTTTAACTAAGTTTTTGATCGTTCCCATATATAGTCCAGATCCAGACCTTTGATTTTCTTCCCTTAGGCTTCAGTTTGCTTGAGACCTGTTTTCACCTTGGTCAAATCTCTTACGGGCTGCACTCCAGCCACATATGACCCTCAAGTATTCAGATCCCCTTCACCTCTTCTTCACGACTTATGTTTCCTTTAGTGCCATTTAAGTATGACTCGAGTTTTCCAAACACCCACAACTGTTTTTTCTCAGTCCACTTTTTAGTTTGCGGCTCTTTTGCACTTGAAATGAGATCGCCAATGGATCAGACACTCAAGTCATGGAAATGATTTATTTGAGCACGCGCACTTGAACCCACAAAGTGAGCCCCTCAAGCCCATTGGTAGTATAAAAGCCTCTGATATCAGTGGGCAATTAATCCGAGTGATTGGTAATTTCACGCCCACATAGACTGCAGGTCTGTTAACGAGCAGGAAATTCGAATAGTAGCGAACGGAGAAATAGCTCCAACAACGGGAAATAGCGATGAATGCAGAACGAATTTTCATGGGCTATTTCTTACAATTTATTTTTTTAGTTAAGGCCACAAACCCTTAAAACCATAGGAAAGAAAGATTCTTAAATATATGCATGACAAATGAAATATAATAAAATTCCAATGTGCAAAAAAAATTGTATATCCTGTGTAATTAAATAGTTTTGTTTATCTTTATGTTGAATTTTAAATATTTAAAATATTCTAAATGCAATTTGTATACCCTTGCAAAGGAGTATTATAATTTTGGTCAGGGCTTTGTAACGCAGAAGGATACATTTCCGACTCTATAGAGTATATGTTACTATATCGATTTACAGTTAAGTTTAAAAGCTAGAGGTTTTAAGCGTTCGCTATATTTGTATTTTTTGATGTTTTAAAACAGCAGAGATAGGACGTCTATACCATATCATAAATATGCCTACTCGCGACTAAACGATCACTAAAAATGGAACTTGCGCATGCGCAGCTTACTTTCTGAAACCACCATAAGAGTGGGTGCAACATTAAAATTTTCTGCTGGGCATGCCAATTTTTTGGGTTGTGATAAAAAAAATCGAGCTGATTTTTTCCCTATGATTTTTGGCGAACATTTTCTGCTGGGCATCCCAATTTTTTGGGTTGTGATAAAAAAAATCGAGCTGATTTTTTCCCTATGATTTTTGGCGAAAACTGGCCCAAAGTAAATATTTTAAGCTGAGAATACCAATGGATTGGAAATTTTGTTCCGAATCCTACGAGAAATGACATTCCAAGATCTGACCATTATTTCCAAGGGTTTTGATTAAAAAACCAAAAAATTGAGATGATTTTTTCCGGATCTTGGGCATCAACACACATTAAACACACATTTTTTAATGGTTTTTTGTTGAAAGAAAATGACTGTTCTGTGCAGCTAAAAACTATAAAATCAATTCATGGTTTATTTGGTAAAATGTATTTTTTATTGATCTTCCAATTTACCCAAAAATATAACTGTTATTTGCAGCTGAGCGCCTTAACTATTGATTCCAGTTTGATTTTATTTTTCATATGGTTTTTTGCAAAAATTCGGCGAGAGCCAATGTATTCCAATGACATTCCAAAATTTGACCATTCCCCAAGGTTTTGATTAAAAAACTGAAACTACTGTTAATTGTTTTGGTATTCTGGCCGTTTATTTAGATTACAAAATTTAAAAATTAGGAGTCAACCAGTGAATCCGTAGAAATCGACATTCTATATTTAAAGACGATGTAACCGTGTCAATATATTCCCATCTCGAAAATATCTCATTAAATTGTCCGGCATTTTGAAATCTCTGCTAATTTTAAGCGTGTTCCACATCCACACTCACTCGTATCAAATCGTGCAGTGAATGTAAGAGCAACCACCTCCACAACTTTCAGGCGACTCCTTGCCACAGAAAAAAGATAAATGACAGCAATTGACTTCATTAGCAGTAAATGTCAAGCAATGCATCGCATGGCGAGTGCGTGTGTAATTTTTTATAACAACAAACAAAACGCCACCATCGTCGTTCCACCCACTCGCCCCGATCCACCCCTTCATAGCAGCGGCACATCAAAACCCCCGAACCCTCAGGTATTTGCCAAAACCCCGAAAAAGTCAGAAGAAAATTTGCATACGCATTTCGCTTGCATCGCCGCGTGAAGGCAGTCGGAGTGAGTTGGCCGCAGTGACTCCATTACTGCGGACCCCGGCACAGACAATGAAACCATCAAAATCCAATGAAATAAAATAAAATTCCAATAAAAACATTTTGGCAAAGGGCAACCGGGGGAGAGTTTTGCGCCCTTGGCCCTGGCTCCCGGACTTGGGTTCTGTTGACATCCCATGGAAGGGAAGAAAGTGTGTGCAGCCAACCAAAATCTGCACACATACAAGTCACCACCGCCCACCCTCTACGCCCACACCCCTCGACGTGTGCTTGGGATTTTGCGAGTTTTCGCAATGTCGCGGAAAAACCACTGGAAAAACTGTTTTCTCTCCGCTGATGCTCTGCTGATGTTTGCCTTTACCCTTGTTAGCGGTTTCTGCCTTGCGATTCTGCTAAACTGTCAAGTGTCAACATGACACTTGGTGGGTTTCGTCAAACAAGGGGCGTGGGCACGCCGCCGAAAAGGACAGGGAGGATACTCCAATAGATTCCTCCGGAATGCAAATAATAAATCGTTTGCTGTTTTGGGCAACCCGCAGTTTTCTATTAGCTTCAGAAACTTTAACGTTTTCACGTACTGTCTGCTTTCACGAGCTATTAAAAATTTAAGCGAATTCGATGCGTACTCAGATGCAATTGCTGAGGTGCAGGGGAACGAAAACGTGGCGAGTGCCACAGTCGCAATATCAGAGCCAGATACAGATACGGGCAGCTTTACAACATGCAATTACCGACATATGCCACACATATCCACGAACGGCAACCACAGGCAAAGTAATTCCCTTTGACTAGCCAGTTGGCCAGTTCTGCGACTGGTCTGGAGTTTGCCTTTGGAGCCGCTCAATTTACGATGCATATTTGGATCAGGCCACATTATACGGTCTAATCGTCCCACAGACGCTCGGTGCACGTTTCGTGCCAAATTGGAACAGAGCCATGCTGTTGATGGGCAGGGAATATTCGCTTTCGACCCTCTTTGCTGCCAGTCACATCAACCTTTCCGCTATCAAATTAAACATTTTGCTTACAGTTTTTGCATTTATTATCTCGAATAGCTCCATTCGCACCATTTAACCTTATCAAATTTAAGCAAAATGTAGATTTATAAGTGCAGAACGTAAGGCACCACTTTTAGATTTTAAAAACATACACATGGGTACCGTAAATGGGCCTGCTTCATTCTCGATTACATCCAATGTATCACGAGCTGGTATTTAACACCACTTAGCGCACATCCGACTGCCACTCCTTGTTTAACCGGTCTGGAAGGGCCAGTTTCAATCCCTTCTTCAACTCTTTAATTTCGTCTACAAATTACAACTTAATCAGGAATTGACTCACAACACCAGACCGATTCAAAAATAAACGGAGGGCAACAAACAGACGGGGAAACGGTGACAAGCAAAGGTCACCCAATGTCCATGACGACGACGGGCAGTCGACGAGCGACAACAGACTGACCGCACGAACAAATAAATGGACACGGGTCGGCGGTAGAGGTCAGTTTCAGTTTCGGTAGCAGCAACAAAAGGTGGGCAATCATAATAAAAGAATTCGTAAAGGAGTGCGATTACCAGTAGGGGTGAGAGTTGCTGGTGGAGGGCGGCAGGCCAAAGGCTACTCAAAGTTGTTGTGGCTGTTGTCGCTTTTGTTGTCGTTTCGGCTGCTCCTGGCAGCGGCCGCAAATCAATTAAGGTGGCAAATCATAACCAAATTCGGCAGACCGGTTTTCGCAGCCGTTCAGTTGTTTGACTTTTTAGCAGGTTGACCTAGGTCGAATCGTACGGCCCCTTTTATAACAACAAGGAAAGGGAAGGTGTACAAAGCAGAAGTCGGCGAAATCAGCAGAGCCATTAAATTAAGCATCCGGAAATAAGCGGAAATTTTTTAAAAGCCAAACAAGGACTTAACGGAAGAAGAAACCAGCTGGAATTAGCCAGCAATAAAATACGTTGTATGTATTAATAATAATTTGCAAATAGATAAAACATTTATTGTCCATTTTTATTGGTGTTTTGTGATTTTTTGCTTGCGGTTCCAGTCTCTGGTAGTCTTCTTTTCTAGTCCCCAAAATTGGGCTCCTAATTACTTACTTATTTGTGAAATACAAAAAAATAAAAACAAGCGAGGTAAAGAATGGCTGAAATATTACACGCTCCGGAACGTGACCAATGCAAATGCATATGATTTAAAGGGGAAAGGGGCGAGGAGGTCAACTTAATTGAACTTTGCTGCCCAACGTGTTGCCGCAGCAGACGAGGCCCTTGCAGAGCCTTAGCATTCATGTAGATCATCTGGACACCAAACAAGAATAAAGCTGGCCCTTGGACTCTTGAGGGCTCGCGTGTGTATCGCCGCTGGAGGATCAGCAGCGGCAGCAGCAGCACCGAGGTATGGAATTATCGGTCACGTAGTAAAACAAACATTTTCATAAGAATGCCATACGTTAGCTCTTGTGCATTCAGGTCCAAAGAGGGGGCGAGGACTCGCCATGGAAACTACTCATAATGGATGATAATCGTTTCTGTATTGCAGTGGGACCAGGGACCTTCGACTGAGCTTTTTGGCAATGCCTGTGAAGCGCCACATGCCTTCAGATCGCGGTTTACCCGTCAGTCTGTCCGCAAGACTTGATCGCATTGCTCTCTTCGGTCTGGGAAGCGGAGTGGACCTCTCGCCACTTTTATTGCCTTTTTACCAGCTATTGTTAGCCAGGTTCACTTTGCGAATCTAATGGAAACTGACTCGAAATAGTTTAAAATTTATGAGTAATTTGACAAATAGCTTAGCAGGTGGAATTCTTTAAAGTATTCTAATTCATGTACGATTTTCCACAAAATGAATCTTAGCTCGACCCATGCCCCTTTGCAGAGCCGGATTGTATGACAATCAGATAATAATACCTTCGAGATACAGGGCAATTCCCTTTATAACCATGAGCCGTTGACAGGCGCCGCATGCTGCCCCGTGGGAGGGGGGTGGTTGGCGTTTAGGAAGAGAGCTCTCTACTTTGTCGGCGTGCAAATTTATTCTGGGAACAAAAATTTATGACACGCAACTTCGCACACCCGCTGCACGTAAACAAACATGCACCCTCACCCTCACAAAAGACAGCCAATAAACTAAACGACGAGCCATCCTCCTCTTGAAGTCCCCCTCTCGACGGCCTTTCTATGTTTGCAAAAAACGCAGGGAAGGAAAGAATCAGGCTTACCCTAATTTAGTTTGGCTTTCACTTTCGTATTCAGAGTTTTGGCAAACGGCGAACGAGCAGAGGACAGGACTTTCTCTTGCTCCCTTCCCCGATGAAGTGAGCATCTACCCCTGCGACTCGGGGGTTTTCTATTTCACGTCATCGCTTTGATTGCAATTCAATTGCAAAATTGGCAAAAACATCAATTTCATGCCGCCGCAGAACAATCATCAAGTGCCAAACCATTACGTAATCAGCAGCAACAATGGCGGGGGTGGAGACGGGGAGGGAACGGGAACGAGGACGAGGGGTGTGACCCAACAAGTATTGGGCAAACATGTTACCCATATCCTAATCCTGTGCCCTGCTCAACGAACCCCATAAAGGATACTTAACTCGACTTTACACAATCTGATTTTCGGCTTGCAAATTTTTCCTTCTGCGTGGCGCATTTTCCTGAGTTTGCCAATTTTCCTATCTGCTTCCTTATGCGGGAGAGGGTGGCTTGTTGTGGTTGTTGATTTAGTGGTGTTGTGATTCTTTGGCTCTGCCATTGTTGTACTCGGGCCTTTTGTTGTTATTGTCGCTCTTGGTGTTCAAGGTAACCAGGAAATATTTGATAAACGGTTTAATCGCATTTGCATTAGAATAAGTAGAGAAAGAGTGTATCGACGGAGAAAGGAGATAGAAAAAATGGTGAAAGTGATGTTCATTTTGTGCGATTTTCGATCAAATTAGCAGCCAGGAAGACTGATTAACTGTCATGGCAGCCAATTGGCCCAAGGGAAAGGTAATTGTGAGTCGAACTGATTCAAGTTTAAAAACTTTCTGATTTAATAACGTGCTATTTACTAAATGATATTTGGTGGTTATTAGGTTCCAGTGCAAGAAAGTTGCCAACTACTTCACCAGCGATTATAAGTCGAACTCAATGTCTCAACTCCCGAAGTAAATCGTTCCCCTTAAGATTGCTTTCAATCGTACCATCTTTAGTTGCTTTCATTCACTGAGTATTATGCTAATCCCGATTCATGCGCTGCTAGACAGGCAAAACAAAACCCATAGGCCCATGTGCAGAATCCATTCACAACCCTCGTTGCTGAGACGATTGAAAATGCTAATAGCAATGCCACCCATCGGCCAGAATCGGCCTGCTGTCGCTCAAAAAGTTTCTGCCACCAAATCCAATTGATTTTAACCAATTTCTCAAACTCCTTGGACAAAGGAGAAAGAGAATAAAAGAAGTACGTGCCTTGCAGAAGTAAGAGACAAAAAATAGCAAAAAATCAATTGAAAAAACTTTTTATTTTCCCCGATGCCAGTATAGAGTAGTCTCACGCCCACGACCCACCATCCCCTAACCACTAAGCCTCCAAGCGGTCCAGCTCCAAGCACTCAAGGCACCAATGGGTCCATACTCGTGCGTCGCATGAGTGACATAGAAATGGGAAAAATTGAGAACTAAATCCGGCGACGCGGCGAGTTCTGCGACAGCTTCGAGGATTCTCATTGGCCGTTGTGCAACACATGGAACATGGATTGTCAATGGAGTTGCGTATCCAAATGGGCAGCCCCTAGCTACATACATATATACACGAGCGCATATATATTGCTGTCTATCCGGGTCGGTATATATCGTAGTGGAGGCTGCTTGCAAATGTAGCAAATAAAAAAAAAGATCCCAAATAAAAAATGACATTTGGATACAAATCGAAATCGGAAGGCGATGGTGGATGAGCAGGTCGGGCATAGGCAGTTCGGAGAAAATTTCAATTGAATATTTAATGGCAGCCAACTGCTGTTCAGATGACTTGGGCTTAGGGTGAGCTTGGGATTGGAATTCAGAACTTTGTTTGCGGTTAGAGCTTCTTTGGTAGCTTTATGTTGTTTCTAAATAATAATTTTTCATTCGGCTCAATAAAATGTCAATACGAGATCGGATATCTGATCGTTTTCAAAAAAAAAAACCAGGGATAACATTTAGATTTAGACTTAAAGAACTCCCCTGATTTATTTAAAATCATTAAGTGCAACGCCTCCAGCAAACTTCACGTGGCTTTTGGTCATTATGGCCAAGCACAGAGTAAAGAACGAAAATGAAAATAAAAAAAACCTTGAGAAAACTTGCGCTTTTTCTTTTTCTGGGAGTCCATTGTACTTGGGCAAGACGGCGAGGTGCAGAGCAAAACGAAGAAAAAAGCCATCCAGGCAAACTGTTGTTCAAAGTCAAGGAAAAATCTTAAAGTAATAAAGTAGCCGCCATCGCGAGGTCAGTGCCGGACCTGGACCGAAGTGTGAATGACCTTAAAGTGACCCGTTTTCCAGCTCCTCATTGTGGCAGCGACGCCAGCTCTTCTGCGCTTTAACTTCCGCATTGTACCCCACCCTATGCCGTACAGGACTTGGCCTTGACTTGAATTAAATTAAACTTTTTGTTCGGTCCCATTCTTGCTATTATTTGATATTTCATTCGTTGCCATTTTCATTTGCAAGTGCTTTAAGGACTGCACTGCCTTTGTAGAACCCTTTGCCTTTGACTGTCATATTTCTGTAAGTGGAGTACTCTGCTCCTTTCGCGAGTACTTTTAAAATAATTTGAAACCTTTGTGAAGCCTTTGGGGTTCGCTGAAGGGGATTTCTCATCCTTTGTACCTTCTTACGAATACGAGAGTAGTTTCACAGTGTCGAGTACTGGTCAGATGAAAACGGCAATTAAAGAGGTTTGCTTGAGCTATCGCTTTTATTAAAATATGTTTTCTGCAATGCTCATAGCTCATAAGTGCGGCTGAACCCGGTTTTTATAAATGAGCTGTTCGCACAGCATTTAGTATAACCACCATCTCGTATGCGCAATTTATCCACAACAGAACTGATACGTTTGTCTCTCTCCTGCTTCATCAAGTGTATGAACACACAAGAACATACCAGCCATTTCAGTCAATCACATGCGAGAATACGTGTGCAATGTACTAGCATGTAGTATATAGGGAAAGTAGGAGGGAAAGGTACGAGTACATAAAGCTGCAGTCGTATGTATGATTTCGTGTGCTAAATAAACCTAAACAAGCTACCAGGCAGAACTCATTCGTTTCCCATTCGTCGGAGTCCAAGCTACACATTAAGTTCAAAACGAATGAATGAGAGTTAAAATGAGCCACACACATACACAATCACACATACACACACATATACAGGGCAAGTGAGCATAAGTACGCAACGAGTACAGAGAATAAATCACACGAAATGCGAATGGAACGAAACGAAACCGAAGCACAGTACCAAACAGTCTCTTACATACATTCACTCTTTCACAAGGCAGCCTCTGCCCCACCACCCACCGCCTAAACACCCACCACCCCATCCCACACCATTCCACCCCTTCCAGCCTTTTAGCACAAGCAGCGACGACGACGTCGCTTAAAAATCCCACAACAGTAGACTGCGGGGCCGAAAGGTGGCCCCTGAAAATGGGGGTAGGGGGGTGGCAAAGACACACAACCAGAGACATGCAGACGACAAAAAAGGCGGAGTCTAAAAACTGGGGAGCAAAACAACAACAACAACGTCAACTGAAAAAGGAAATAAAAATCATGTAAGACTCAGACACACACCCACACACACACATATATATACCTCTATATGTATTACGGCGGCAACTCGTGTGCAGCAAAATACCAACAACAACAACAACAGTCGCTTCTGTATATGTGTGTATCTATGTGTGAGCAGCTCTCTCTTTCTATCCCTGGCGCTCGCTCTTTCCCCCGACTGGAGCTTGGAACGAAAAAAGCGTGGAGCAAAAAAATGAAGCGAATACGGAGTAAAAGCCGAGCTGCGCAGCCGGCAGCGCTGCTGGCGCCTCAGCCACAGTCGACGTCGGCGTCGACGCAGCGTGTATGACGAATTCAACTCGCATTGCACACTCTCATACGTGGCCGGTGGTGGAGCTGGAAGGGGTGGGTCGGGGAAGGGAGCGGGAGCGAAAGGGGAGCTCGGATCCGGAGAGGGGACGGAGATGATGACGATGACGAAGCCTGATTCGTACACTGGTAAATATGCTTACATACGAATGTACCTATGCACATGAACGTGTGTGTGCCAACATATATACACGCATATATCTTAGTAAGCTGCATGTGTTTTTCAATTTATTTCTGCCAGAAAGGTGAAGAGGAGGGGGACTGAGGGGCAGGCCAAAACCCGATGAATGATGGGGAAAGGTAGCGGAAACTCAGAAGACGGTCGCCTTCCACAAAGTGACTTGAAGGGTAAAAGTATAGTAAACTCTTATCGGGCACAGTCCTTTACGAGAGGGTTCCAAATTAAAATCGAGAAATCTAGAACAGTCAAATTCTGTTCCTTAGTTTCTATTCTGTTCCTTAGTTTCTATATCTATAGAAGAAATAGATGACATGGCTTATCCAAGTCTACAATCACTTCCAATAGTAAAAGATGGCCATAATTAATGGCGTAAGCCATCATCTCTTTACCCATGTTTACTGCCAGCATCGCTAAAATAAATAATAATCGTATGCAGAAGAAACGCCCTGGGTAATAAGCCTCTCTTATTCTGACGACTTCCTATGCAGATTTTGGCGACAAAACGCGGCTAAAAGCAAATTGCGCAAATACAAAACGGAAATGTTTCCATCAGCAAACGAGGCAAAGAGGCGAAGACGAAACGAGCCCTTTTTACCGAGGCAAGATGAGGCGGAGAGAAAATAAATTAAAAATCTAACTTAATGCGCAAAAAAAAGAATGGTGAAAATCTGTGCATTTGTAAGAGGAAACAAAATATCCACAAACAAAATATGCCATCGGACGGGAGAATCATCTGAAGTAGGGAGCCGTGGCGCAGCACGGGAAATTACTCGGAGCACATTCCAGTGGAAGTTGAAACCAACTGACGACACTCTGTCTGTGAGGAAAACACTCTAGTGCCTGTGTAGTGGGGCAGAGAGACAGCGCACTCTTGTGAGAGAGAAAATCCAAGTGGGCCCTCAGAGCGTATGAGTGACTTTTTGAGCGTCTTGCGGTAGTCTCTCTCACTGCTATCCGATGTGACTCGGTTTTGCTTATTTATCTGTTGACTTTTTATGTACTGAGACATATAGTGAAAGGGTTAAAAACCTGTGATCTTTCCAGACACCCCCACTAACTTTCCCCCTTATTTGTTGACAATAGTTTGGAGTTGGACTTTTCTTGTCTGAATTATCGATTAATCTTCTCGGCCATTTAATTTGATGTGTTGGGTAGAACTATGGTGGATATTTCCCTCTGGTTTTCTGCCTTTCTGGCATCTTTAAAATAACAAACCCACCTTTAGCAATTACTTTGCCAACCCTTTATTTCTGGAATTAACTCAGAGTCATTACACTTGCGACGCGAATTTATCCCAGTCGCCAGGCAAATGATGACTATCTATGTTTCCATTTGAGCTTTGAAGGATTCTCTGTGATTTTTCACACAAATCAATGGTCTTTTTCCCCTTCTAACCGTTAATGCCTAATTGATAATTTTACTTTAAAACATCATCATCATCATTCGCTATGCTAATCAATCAGCTTGCCATTTGGGAAAATTAATTTCCTTTAATTTTTCTTCCCTCGCAAATTAAATGTGAAAATGTTTGTTTCGCCGTCTTGTATAAGGCTCGCACAGGTACTTCAAATGGAGTACTCGCTGATGATTTGGCAGAATTAATTAAATGTTTTAAGATTTTTGGCATTTAGTTCGACGTTATAAATGACAAAATGTTGGGCAACAAAATTTTTAGATTATAATTAACCAAATAAAAAAGGCAGAATCAATTAAATGTTTAGTTTGACAAAATACATTATAAGCAACCGGGTGAAATGTTTTAGACCGGGACTCAGTTTCACTTAACTCAGTAAATAGCTGAAGTAATGGACTTACTTACGTAATAAACCATATCACCTCAACAGTGAGTAATATTTCCGCCTACACCAATAAGAGCCTTAAACGTGCCTTTTGATCGCGTCGATTGATCATTTAGCAAGCGTTACCACCTACTTTGGCTTGGCCTGCACTTTTTACATTTTCTGTTGCTTCCAGGCATAGCGAGGTGTTTTCTTATACGCCGACGTGCAATTTGTTGCCATCAACCTTTCTATACCCTTGGAAAGGGTAAAGCTATTTAATAGGAATTGGGGACTGTTTTACTGCAACTCAATCCAAAATTGCCAGCATGTAAAGTATGCTTTGGTAAGTAACAGTCCTTTCCGACTTAAAAAACCCACATGCCTTAGCATCTTAAACGAGCATTCTTCAGCATCATTAGTAGTAGCCAACAATCATTCCAAGGTATTTTCCAATTCGTCGCGCACTACAACAGAAACTTTTTTGTCTTCTTGCTTGTTTTGTAATTTTTAGAGTCTGTTCTAGGTTCAAGTCAAATGTTTAATTTATGGCTTTGGAGATATTATGCTTGCTGTTAGATGAATTAAATTTGTTCAAAGCGAAAGGAGCTGTTGCGCTTCGCTTTAGTTTAAGATAGATACTACCCCCACAAAAGAGCGAGCTGGACAGAAAACAGTGCGGACTCTTTTAAATTGACGTCCAAGCTCTTTGACTCAACTCATTTGCTAATGAGGCATTGATTTGCTTAGCATTTGAACCCAAGAAATGGGACCCACAACTCAAAGCGCCATCAATGGTCTGGGGCCGAAGCGAACGAATCAAAATAGGGACAGTACTTTAAGAGGTCTATGATTTATTTAGAGCATAGTCAAACTTCTAGCTCCAAGACCTCGTTAGAGTCATTGAAGAGAGAACAAATAAGCTCAGACGGAAGCTGCAGATGAAAACGGAGTTGCAAATGAAATAGGGATACGGTCGGAGAGCCGAGAGCCGCGTGCTTGGAGATCATTGCTTGCAAAATCGATTTTGGCACCAGCGAGAGGTTGGACATCTTCGACGCTCCGGCATCGCTTCGTTAGCCGAACTCGAAGTCTGTTGTCTTGGGAAATCTTGTCCAGACGGCAAATTTAGCTGTAAAATGTCATTTCGTGCAGACAAGTTAACAAGGCAAATAATAATGTTGACGGGTTGCATGGACCCAATCCCAATAACCGAAATCCAAGTCGGCTCGGTCAACTGGTTTACTGGGTCAATCTGATTAGTTTGATGAGTCCGTCCACGTCCAGCTTGCCTGCAACCAGCTTTTAGTGTCGAAATTTTTTCGCGTAACAATAAATTATCGGCGTCGATTATGAGAGCCCTCGTTCCTCTGTGGTTCGCTGAACTTTCTGATGACATTTGAATTTGTCTAATTACCGACTAAAGTTCAAATCCAGTCCGATGATGGATCAATAGTAGGCACGCCACAGATACGAAGATACGAATCACGCTTCCACGCTTCGTTCACACACAGTTCTCAAAAATTTCTCACACTGGCTTACCAGAAACTACAATGGGTGAAAATATAATAGACACATTATAACCCCAGACAAAACCGACAAATACTCAAACTACGATTCGTCAATTGTATTCAAATTTATGCAAATGGGCCTTCAGAGGTGGCTCAGCAGAGGAAGATCTAGAAGAAGTCATCCCCCAAGTCCCCATCCCATTTGACCACCAGTGCCCGGTAACGTGCCATGAAATTGATCTTCACACTTGAAACAATTTGAAAGCGCTCACATGCTGGGCCCTGGGCAGCTCGGCTGTTGTTCCAAATAAACCATTTCAGGGCGCTTGGATCGTTTTGCCTGTTGTTTGACTTTGCACCGGGGCCTGGTGTCTGATCCGCTGATCCGCTGATCTGCTGTTTAATCTCGATTAGTTTCTGCTGAGCTTTGATCAGCGCATATGCCTGACGAGAGACGTCTGGTCTTTGTCTTTATTGGTGCTGTTATGGTCTTGAGCTGCTAATCACGCGTGCAACATGCCGCAAAGGCAAAGATACAAAGGGATCAACGTTGGCGTGTTGGCCGATGGACCATTGGACCATTGTTTGCTGCAGATTCAAATTGCGAGAAATGTGTGTCAGCTACTTTCCTCCGATAGAAACGGGCAAGGAGGGAAAAGTTGCAAAAAGTATCTGGGATAAAAGAGCTACAACTGATCTGACCCCAAAGCAAGTCTTTTTCTACTTGTGTTTTGATAGCTTTGCGCTTTTCTTTCGAGCGAGATGTTCGTAAAAATGCTCACATCAAACGTATTTAATGTTGATGCGCCGATAAAGCGAGTCTGATGGGCAAGTAAAGCGCCAAATGCCCAACAAAAGAGGTCCGCTGTCCGACGACATGATCTGGGAGCACAAATCGGTTGGGGCATGATGATGGTTGCATCGGCCGATGCACCAGCTGATCATCCTGGACAGGGAACACACCCCAGCGCCGAAAATTGGAATCAAATTTGGTGCTGCGCTCCTCTTCGCCTGGGATCCATCTGCATCTGCATCTGCATCTAACTAGGAAGGTTGGCCATGACCACATTGTGCGTCACGATGCGGCCTCCGATCGAGATCTTGTACTCAACTGGGAAGTCGGCATACTCACACACGTGAAAACTCGGGCTACCTTTCCCTTCGTTTTGATCCGTACGGCGTGGCCGATGATGCTGCTGATTCGGATCTTCTAGTTTCTATGTTCTGATCTTGATTTCGATTTCAGCGACATGCATTGTTGGTGGGTTCTGGTTGTGTTGTGTTGTTGTATCTGCAGCGCGCCGGCGACGACTCCCCGGTGCGGCAGCTGCAGCTTCAACTCTGAACTTGCAACAAATTCAAGCGCCAAATTTGAATGCCCCACCACGACGATGAAGATGATGACGATGATTGGGCGCGGACGGAGGGCGACTGCTGCAGCAGTTGCGGGGGCGGCAGGAGCGTGTTGTGTATGCGATCGGTTGGTTCCGAGCTCTACTCCCAGAGCACGGCTGGCTCCCTTCTCTCATTGTAGCATTTTTTTTTCGTATGACACGACAAACATGATCTTGTTGCTGCAGTTGTTGTTGCTGTGGTGGCTGTTTCTGTTAGTAGATCACTTCGCTCTTTGTGTGGCTTTATCAGTCGAGACAAGCGCTACGTTTATTGCTGCAGGAGTTACGAAGGAGTTGAGTTTGAGTTCAGTGCAGTTCCGCGCGGACTCAGCCAGCAACTCCACCTACACCTAAGCCAGAGAACCCTCGCTCTGGGCTAGCCCCCTTGACCACGTGATCACGATTTATTTGCTCGCATTGCATTGTTGCGGTTCTTGTTTTTGTTGCTGTTGCTGTTTGTTTGGGCCTAAATACCCCTCGTGTTGCTGCTGCTGTTGAAGCAGCCACTGCAACTGTTGCCGTTGCTGCCGCAGCCGCTGCCCTCGAAGTTGTTGCCCGAAACTGTTCCCGTTGCAGATTGATCACATTTTTATTATATCGTGGCAGCATTGGGAATCGCGGATTTGCCTCTATCGAACATAAGCCTTGTGACTCGATTTTAATTCTAGGGCTTCACAACCACAAACATCCCTAACGAAATGAATTATAGCGTCAGTTACGAACACACATTAGAACAATGCATTCGAACTCAGTCCAGTTAATTTCGTTGCAAATTAAATACAATTTTACCCAACAAATCTCAGCCTCGGTAATGAAAATCAAATATTCCACAACCTTTCCGCATCATTGCTGATCCAAAACCAAATGAAAATTCAATTAGCGTTCAGCCTCTACATATTATATTTTGCAGCTCCGATTTGAAACTGAAAATAAAAAAACCAGCCAAACATCATTGCCAATTCCACCAAGATTCAATCTGACAGCACCCGCAAAAACCAGATTAGATGGCTCCTTGCTGTTTTTGCTGAAGTCGACACTCGATCGCAGCGCGATCTGTTCTGGCAAATGTCGGTCATAATATATTTCTGACCAATTAGAACGAAAACTAATTGCTCAAGAGCCAACGGGGAAGACCGCTGACCAATTAGTCAGGCCAACAAAACATTAACCACGACGTCAACAAAGCAGCAAGAGAGAATATGCAGGCCATGTGGCCGAAACCAGTTCCGAAACCCTCTGCAAGTTGGCCAACCAACCAGGGAACTTCAAAAACGCTCAAAACACACAAGCCACACCAAAAGCCCCGGTTTCAGCTTAAACCGAACTTGTCGAGTGGCTCTGGCCGATCTTAGCCGATTCCAGCCACGTCAGTTTCGGGCCAAACGCGAAGCGAACCTGACGCGCAGGCGCACTGCACAGTCCAATTGGAGTCGCAAGTCAATATCGTAATGTGAGCCAATATCGTAACAGAATCGGTTGTTTAAGCGCCGTCGGAAGTTCCGTTCAAAAACTAATCAGAAAACGGTTTTAATAAAATAAAAGAAAGGCAAATTTAATGGATTGAGTTTGAGTCCAAAAAGATTTAAGCAGCGCGAAAGCCAACACCCCTGAAAGCCCAGAAATAAATTAGCTTTAAACTCACGCGAATGCAAAAATACAATTATTAATTTTGCCTGGCTAAAAAATAAATTGAATGGGAAATGTATTCGGATACATGAAATGCAAATAGCTAATATTGTATTTAGCATTTCTCATTTAATAAGTAGCAATTTGACTAGCAGTGAGCAGCAAATAGTTGAGAAAAATTTTCAGAAATGCCGTGTGTCTTTGTGAGGGTCGCCGACTAAGATTTTAACCATATTTGCATAAGTTCACATCGCTAATAAATAATAAAGAATCGCGAGTATTTTTCTATACTCAAATTAAGTTAACTTTTAAATACTTCTTAATTGTATTTTAATGGGCACTGGCAGACCCCCGTGTCGATGTTTCAATGAGCACCTTCAACTTGGCCGGTTCTTAAATATTCCATGCGGCTTAAACTTGAAGGTAAGTTCAATTAGTTGGAGCCAAGAGGTTAAGAGTTTGGTCTTCTCCTCATTTTGTCCCTGACAGTAAACTTCTGTTGTAAAATATGCACAACACGCAAAGCAGAGTTACGAGTGTTTTCACTTTTTCAATAAGTTTCAGTGCTTTGGATTCTGAGACAAAAAATTTTCCATTATTAAGGCTCCTATTTATGTTTCAACAAGTATTTGCAGTTAAGAAACAGGGATAATTGCCAAAGACCAAAACCGTCTTTTGTGTGGGCCACAAAACAGACTTTTAGCTGACTTGACAGCAAATGTCGAAGTCTATAAGGTTGAACTAGAAAGCAGATGAGATATGAGGGATCCAAGGGACTGAAAGAAAGACAACCGCAAGTCGCACAATTCGAAACGAGTGAACCAGACATGGATAGTATGAAACGTCATATCCTCAGGGAATTGACAACAATTACTAATAACAAAAACAATAAAAACCAACAGCAACATACAAAAAGGTTATCAAGCTGCTGAAATCAAAACAAATCGCACAGCGAAATGAAGCAATAAAAGCCAAAGCGGCGGCATTCGGTTCGGTTTTCTGCTTTAGTCGCCGCTTCTGTAGCCCTGGGATATGCCAAGGATACGAAATGTTGATAGTGGATTGTGGGATTGGTTCGGTTCACCAGCTTTTTGTCCACTTGCAAGCTCTTTGCAATCGGCCAGATGCCAGACGAGTTGGAAGTCGGCAAAAACAGTAGCTAACCTCCGATGCGAGAGGCAGATTTACTCCAGATACGTGTTGATGGGACCGTCCGAAGGGGCGTGCATAAATTTATTGTACAGTGAAAGTGCTCAAATATTCGAGTGGGGATAGAAAATCACCATAGATGGGGCAAGGCTTAAGTGTTGACAATTGTGGGAAGATTCCTCCACCTTTCGCTTCACTTTAAATTTCCTAAAAACTGTCAGGATTTTTGGACTCTCATGAGTTGCAGTTGGTTGATGCTTATCGATGAGGATGTTTTTTTTAAAGAGACGACCACATACTTTATCGCTGATCCTGCCCAATTTCGATGATTATCCGGCGCTTCTAAAACAGAAGCACTTCCCTCTCATCGGCCCTAATATCCTGCTACTCAGACTGACCTAATTTTTGCTGTGTAAGGGGATAAGCCGGTCCTGTCTTGTGGTCACTAATAGTGTTCCGTCGTTCCATGACAGAAACCTGGCAGAAAAATGCAACACCAATGGCTAGACGATGGTAATCTTAACTTTTGCTGCTAAAGGATTTTGGCATTCCTGATGCTGCTAATGTTTATTTGATTTCGCCTTTGTCTGACCTGCACTAGGAACTAGAACAATGAACACTGGGCCGGGTCACGGCAAAGGCTGGCTAATCCTGGCGCTAGGATAATCCTCTATTTAGACGTGGCTCAGTCACAAGTCTAGACAATTGTCAGCGCCAGGCATCTCGATAGGCGTAATTTGTTTCCAATTGCAATTAGCCCAATGAGTATAATGATGATGTAATGTGCTTGACGAAAAGCGTTCCACATGTGGCCGCTCAAATTCCTCTGGGCCATTACATTCTAGGTTAACAAAGGCATTCCCCTCCCTACGGCGCCCAATGGACAAACAATGGACCACACCACGGCAAAGAAAGATTCGCCTTGGTGGATCGCTGTGTTGCCCAAGTAGCAAGAGGTCTCCGCTTTTGGTGTGGCCTAGAGATGGACTCGTGATTTGATCGGACTGCTAAAAGCTAGCTTTTGACACTAGCCATTGCTAAATGTACCCACCAAATCAGCAAAAGAAGCTAGCGAATTCCCACATCCAACGTGATGATCTCCTCTATACCCATGGAATACAACGCCCTGGGCATCTTTGAACATTGAAGTTGTTTTCATAATGATGCCATGCAGCTGGCTGCACACAGCGATTTCAATAATATTTTAATACAAACAATAAAGCCATTTGAGGGGCTGTAAATAAGCATTATTTTACTTAAATTAATTCATTTTTATACCCTTGCAGAGGGTATTATAATTTTGGTCAAAAGTGTGCAACGCAGTGAAGGAGACATCTCCGACCCTATAAAGTATACATATTCTTGATCAGGATCACCTCCTGAGTTGATATAAGCATGTCCGTCTGTCCGTCAGTCTAGCCGCCATATAACTGATTGATCGGAAATGCCATAACTTTGGTGTTTGTAAAGTTAGGAAGTTGGGATTTTCTATGGGTTTTATATCTGAATCAATCTGACCTATTAATTTTCAAAAGGATCGGCCGACTATATCCTAAGGCTGCCATATAACTGAACGATTCGAAATGCCATAACTTTTGTGTATTTAAAGTTAGGAAGTTGGGATATTTTATGAGTGTTAAGAATGCATTATATGAATAATTTTGGAGAATATAATTTACAGAATATTCTGCAAGGGTATTTCAACTTCGGCTCCGCCCGAAGTTAGTTTTCTTTTCTTATTTATACTCGTACGACTAACCCAAGCCTGGCATTTGCATAGGTCATCTTTGTTGGCTAACAGAGCCATCAATTGTCCGACATTATTCAGCTATGATCTGTCTGGTCCCAGTTCATTGTTCGAGGATCGCTGCACGTGTGGCAAAACACACAAACTGCGGCTCACATGTGCCGGGGTGTGGCAACTATTGGTATTGATAGTAAGACCACAATAGCCTTGTCACAAAAACAAGAAGTAAGGCGGCGCCTTCGCTTGAAGGTTGTGAGGAAAACGCTGAAATAACTGATATTGCCTGGAGCAGATCCAAGCGGACAGATAGCTATAAATACAGTAATTAGCTTTCAGAGGTTTATTTCGAATCGTAAAGATAGAACATTTATTTATTCGTTTAGTATTTTCATTTCTTCGGCACCACTTTGAAAGTTTCTGTAGACCAAACTTTAATTGCGTTTTCTAATTACAAATATGACTCAATTAAAAGTTTTCTGTCATATTTCTAATTAGTTGTGTGAGCAATCTCAAAGTTTGGCTCAAGTTCATTTTAGGAACATCAACAAGTTAAAAATTGCAATTTGAATAAGACGGGAAAATCTTGTTCAGCTAAATCTGAGAAGGTAAAATATTTCTCAAATTATTTTCTTTTTAATTGCATGTGCATTTGATGAATTGGTTTTCTATTAAAGCCATTTTCTAGACATTAACATAAGGAGATCAATCATTTTTTTCTTTGCAACTCACAAATGGCGACTTCGGAAGGCGGAACTTGAGTTGCAATTAAAAACAATGAGTTACCATTGTCCAAAAGAGAAAGACCACTACTAAGCTGGTAAAAAGATAGGGAGTCCAATAGTAGATACCTACCAGCAGCGGAGGTATAATAAAAGGAAGACAATATAATCACAGAACAGTAGCGCGCATAAAGAGGAAACCTAGCAGAAATATGAGGCCTTAGAACTCCACCCTCAAACAAAGTGAAACGAAATTCGAGCGGGCAGGGGCTCTCCCGGGAAACTGGGCACTGATAATATCACTTTAAGGTGATTCCCAGCGCATATTATGACAGAGATAAACATCGCTTAAAGCGGCGATGGCGACGTCGGCGACGAATGACCAACTTTAAAGGCCGCTCTTGGTACTCGCAGAATGTAAATTCACCTCGGAACATTTTTTCGTCCACCGAAAGAAAGCTGAAAAGAGTGCAAGAAAATGGAGAAAAGAAAAAAGAAGACGCCAGAGTAATAAGAACAACTTTCGGACAATAAAGGTTAAGTTAGGAAAGTTGTCCGCCGCCTTGCTGGTCATTTGGTGGCGGTGCCGCCGACCGCGCGAATCGATTTTTATCTCGGCGATAAGAAAGCCGCGGGGCCGTCGAGGGAAGACCCTGAACACGGAACTATGTGCCCAAGTTAATGAGGCAGCGCACAAGTCACGGCCTGGTCAACTTTCTTAAAGGGAAGGCGAAGAGAAGAAAATTTAAATTAGCCTAGACAGCAGTTTGTTAAGTTCCCAGACCACTCCCACTACGAAATGTATGCTCATGTGTAGGCATATGGGACGGACGCACTGGGCGACTACCCAAAATAAGAAACTAACTGGAATTATAATTTAAGCGTGTGAAAAACTCATTGAATTGTGTGAAAAACCTAAAGATTTTCTTTGTAGTTCTTAAATGTGTTCACATTTGAGTTCGCAGCGAGGGAGGGGAAAACTGAACTAGTAATCAGAAAATTGTGTGGGACTATGGAAATGTGTAGTTACTGCATAAGTTACGATCGAGTTATAATGCGCAAGAGCGTTTCGACTTAATGTATGTGAATGACCAACTCCTAAGTAACATTATTAAAAGGGTCAAATGAAATAATTCACATTTCTCCGTAAGCTCTAAAAGATATCTTTTACGGGAACTATAGGAAATGGGTTTATATTACTCTACTCTTGCGAGTATTTTTTATATTCATATTTAGCAAGATTTTCAACTTTAACTGTAATTTGATAAATATTTTTCATCCGGCAATCCCATCCATCTAATTGAAAATAGGTTTCCATACGTTTTATCAATTTGAAACTTATTTTAGCTAACCATAGCGAGCGAAGCGGCCTAGCGAACAGACTTGAGGAAACTTTAACGAAGCCTTCAATGGGGAAGGGCTTAGAAACTCAGACCCCATTGGGGCAGCAGTCACCGAGCGGGTACGTGATAGGAGGTACATATAGACGCACACATTCGATAATACGAGCTCTTACGTTTTTACTGGTGTGTAAGTGTGTCTCTGCATGTTCCGATTGTGGAAAATCATCAGCGACATCGACGAACTTTTATGTGTGGGCGGGGAACGAGGGAAAAAGGAAAGCACCGCCAGTGGAAAAACTTTGGCACATACGCGGGAACGGGATAGACGACGATAACGATGACGACGCCGAGAAAATACGACGATTGGTGCGGGAAAGGGGAAAGCGAGGAGAAAAGGGGAGTAGCCGTATATGGATGTGTATGTGCGTGTGCGCAGCGCGAGATGCCAAATAATGGATGGGGAGCTGTGTTGGAAAAGCGTTCGCGAGTTAAAGGTGGCCCACCAGCGCAGATTTCCGCCAAGTCCCCCAACCGTCTCCTGATGAGTTCGAAAACACTTGTGGTGCCCTCCAAGTGTATCAGTACGGCAGGAAAATTCTTAGGTTTTTCCTCATTTTCTTCTCTTCGGGAACCGACTTTCACTTTTCGCTCCTTTGTCGCCTTATAATGAACTCATTGGGTGGATGGGGTATTTGGTAGGAGCAGAGCCAAGGTCCGACCAGGGAATTGGGCAGCATTAAGAACTCTGAGTAGCAGTTTATTAGACTGAAAATGTTGCGCAAGAAAAAATATGATAAAGAAGTTAGTATGGACACTTTAAAATATTTTCTTAAACGGGAACGCTAAAAACAAAGTGTTGCTGCTAACCATATGAACCGAAATTAGACCCTTCCAAATAGCAATTGTTGACAAATTCTGAATTACAAAACAAAAACCAAAGCAGAAAATAAGCAATATAGAAATAAAGATGGGTAAAACAATGAGAGCTTCAAACAATGCGACAGTTGAAAATTATTTCGCAGTGCCTCCTTTTCCATCCCTTTTCCTTTCGAGACGAAGACACAACGAATATCAGGAGTTGGCTAATAAGAAGTAGCAGAATTTAGAATATAATGAAAGTATCACGGAGAGTAGGAGCTATGAAAGCCACCACCAAGCCCAGAATGTCCACATATCCTTGGCTCACCCCCACACAATTCGTTATTTGTTTCTATGCCCGGGAAGTTATTTAAAAAACTCGGCTATTGTCTTTGAGCTCAAATTTCAACTAAAGGCAAACAAGGAAGACGGACATGACAGGACCGTGGTGGGGATTGGGGAACGGTGAACGGTGAAGCGGTGGAAATGGGCAACCCGATGGGCATGAACATGGCCATGGCCATGGCAACGGTTTCTGTTTCTCAAGTAGATTTCACCCAGGGATAATGCTAGGAACAAGACAGCTGCTCTCGGGACGAAAAATGCTTTGGTAAACAATATTAATGAATAAACGGAGAGAGAGCGCAATAGCAGAGACAAGAAAAGCACAGGAAATAACTTCAGCTATCCCAACTGTCTAGCAACATTTTTCAGTTGGCACGATGCGATGGAAAAAGGCAATACAAAAAACCTGGTGTATTTAATAATGAAAATTACATGTTGATACATACTTCGATACATTTATAATATCTTTATAAAATTTATAATCTAATTTCGAAAACAAAAAACATTTACACACAAAAAAAATTTAATTTTTTGCTCTAACTTACCCAAAATATGACACACAGCCATAAGAATGACTGTTTTGTGCAACTGGGGACCTAACCAATTCATTTCAAGTTGATTTGGAAAAAAATTTGGTTTGGCTTATTTTGCATTTTTTATAAGGGGTAACACTATGATTTTTGGCAAAAAAACTGGCCCAAAATAAACTTTTTTAGCTGAGAATACCAATAGATTGGAAATTGTGTACCGAATCCAACGAGGTATGACATTTCAAGATCTTACCATTATATATTTAAGGGTTACGATCAAAAAACCAAACAATCGCGAGGATTTTTTCCGGATCATGGCCATCAAAAACATGTATTTAACGGTTTTTTGTTGTAACATTGCCAAAATAAGACGGACAGCCAACAGTACAACTGTTTTGTGCTGATGAAAACCTTTACAATCAATACCAGGTTGATTTGATAAAATCTCATTTTTGAGCGATTTTCGGATTTTTCATAAGGGGTAACACTATAATTTTTGGCGAAAACTGGCCCAAAATAATTATTTTTAGATGAGAATAGCAATGGATTGGAAATTTTATAACAAATTCAACGAGGTATGACATTCCAACATTTGACTATTATATCCCGGGGTATTGATAAAAAAACAGAAATATAATTTGATTTTCCGGATCTCCGGATCTTGACATTTTTCATAAGGGGTTTTTGCGATAATTGGACGAGAAAACATTTTTTAGCTGGGGAAGCCGATCCGATTGGAACCATCCAACATTTGACCACTATTTCACATGGTCTTAAAAAAAAACCGAAGCTTGATATGATTTGTTTGCGATTTTGGGCATTTAAAATATATCGAGGATTTTCTTTGAAAGGTGCATTCTTTTATCGCTATGCAATTCTTTGTTTTAAAACCTGTAGTTACACGTAATTTTTCTGCTGTTGTCAGTTTTAATTTTATCTTTCAGCCGGGTTCGGGCACGTCAAAAGAATCCTGACCAGACTCGCCGTAGAGGCTGACATTGTCAACAGTGGCAAAATGAAAATGGCGTTGACGGCTGGCGCAGTAAGCGCCTTTTTAATTTTATGTTTTTTGTTCTTATTGCTGGCGCTGTTTTTGATGTTGATGTTTGTTATGCATGTCCTTATTGCCCGCCGTTTGCGTGAGCCTCAGAGGTGGTAGTGGCGCGTCCACTTGCCCAACCGGCAAAGAGTCGCGCCAACTTTTCTCCGTCTAGCACTGGAGGAGAGTGCTCCCCCCGTGGGTTTTGGTCTACGTGCCTGCGTTGCATCTGCCTCGGTGCAGCCCCTTCTCTTCGCCCTCACAAGGCTATCTCGCACTACTCCAGCGAATCGCCCGCTTGTTGCTTTTGACTCCCCGGCGTATTTCTTGGGCAAACTTTTCCCGCATTCACCATCCTTTTACTTTGCTGTCGCTGCCCCTGTCCCTTTCCCAGCCCCCGCCCATTCACCCTGCTTCGCCGGCTTCCTTTTTTATTTTCTTTTAATCATATTTAATTTTTTTAGCTTTTCCATTCTCGGGCTTGAGTTTTTCCTTTTTCTCTTCTTTGCCTGCTTTTTCTGGCGCAGTTTCTCGCTGGTGCTGAGAAACATGCTGCTGATTTCTGGGCGCCTGTTCCAGCACTGGACTTGGCCGGCCATCATGGACTTGGCTGCCACAAGCACTGCCAGTCTCTTGCCACTGTTTTTGGCCCACGTTGTGGCGCCTCGTCTAGTGGTCAAGTTGTATTTACACTTGTAGCGCATTGATTTTTTTGTTTTCTTTTCTCGGTTTTTCCGCCACTGTCCGGTGAGATATGCCTTTGTTTTTTAAGAGCTTTGTTTTTATGCATTTTTTCTACAGACTTTCTTGCTTTTCCCGGTGCCTTGTCAACTTTTGGCCAGACTTTTGATTTGGCTGGCAGGTGCTCCCATAAAAGAATGGGCGGGTGGGAAACGTCTTAGTTGATGTTAGTGTTAAAATATGCTTAGAACCTTAAATCAACACTCTAGATTTATCCTAAAATATAAATATATATAAAGGCATTGATGGTTAGTGTTGGGAAGGACAGATAGGGTCTCATCCATAAACTGGGATTAGAGAATTTTCTGAACTTAAAAGGGTTGTGAGCAACTGAGTCATAAAGCGCCCTGCGCCGCAGATATCTGGGGGCCACCTGATATCTCGTTAACATGCATCAATAATGACCCTATCCCAGGAGCATCCCCGCCGCCTTCCTTCGACCCCATCGCCATTGAGAAGTTACTAGCAGATAGAAGCTCTCGAAACACGCTCCGCCGAGCCACTGGCAACGGACGGCGGCCAACTTGTGAGCTCTTAATTAGTAAATGCTGGCCATTATGGCGGATCCTGCGCCCCCCTGCCCTGCCTCATCGCCACTACAGAACATCTCGAGTAGCAAACAGACCAGAAAGCTCCCGCTCCCATTCCCGTTCCCGCATCCCCTGCACTCGCACGCTTGGCGGGGCTCGTATATAACCCATACAAAGGCAATTTCATACATTTCATAATTATCAGGCGAGTCAAGAACCCCTTTATCACAAGCAGGCGCACCTACAAGCGCTTTCCACCCACTACATCCTCGACAAGCCCTCTATGTGTTGGGTAGCCAAAGGATAACGAAGGAGAAGGAAAGGAAGCCCAAGAGAGAAAGGGCGCATCGCCAGCCCCTCCTCCGCCAGCGCCACGTCCGCTCATTTTCGCGAGCGTGAAAAATTGAGCAACCAAAGAAAAAAGGAAAATATAGCTGCGTCCTGGGCCGGAGACATGCGCACGTGTGCCGCGGAAATCGCGCGGAAGGGGTGGGAGCGAGGAAAATCGAGCTCGGGAAATGTAAAACGTACATTTCAACTCGGCTCCTGCAACCAGGCCCACGCAGACAGAGGCGGAGGCAGAGAGGCAGCAGCCGCTGTTGGAAGCAGACCGCGGCAGGCACGCGCTCATATAGCGATTCGAAGCATCGGGAACAGCTCTGGAGAACTCTGTTCACTCGAATCGAAAATCGAAATAGTTGGAAACTTAATTTGCATAATTTCCAAATAAATCCCTTGAAACAAACGCACCCGAGAGGTGCATCCGTTTTCCGGGCGGAGACTATTGCCACCCCTTGAATACGTTCCTTTTCTCTCTATTTGTTGTAAGGTGTAAAAAATGTGTAAACGTATCCTTTATTTGTCCTTTGTCTGAACTGCATTTGCATATGAAACGCGGCACTTTTGTCCCTGGAATTTGCATAATCGATGCGCGCATGCGTACAGTTTTGGTTTTTAGTTCGCAATACGATATGATTTCTACCCCTCAACTCACATTGATCAGATCTGAATCCAACCTTTTTGGTATTCAGGTAAGCCTGATCGAAAATAAGGCTTCCGTCATTTTTCTCTCCTGTTTTAATTCGGCGAAACATTGGTAATCAGTAAAGGCAAAATTAAAAAAAAATACTTTCTGAACAAGGCAAACCAACAGGAAACCTTATTTGTACTTAAAGAGCAAGTTTGGCCCCATAATCACAAGTGTGGTAGGGCGTCCGGGAGAAAAGAGGAGCCACCGAGATACGACAAAGGTGCCACTCGCCTGGGCCTAGTCCAAAAGTGGGCGCCACAGCCACGGAGACATCCGTTCCTTAGGCTCCACCACTGAACTTCCAGAGAAAGAATGGGGCAAAAGTAAAAATCGAAGAAAGACAATTAAAATTTATGGCGAAAACGGAGCGCTGGAAACAAAGCGCATGCAAACAAATCATAAAATGCAAATGAACTTCCAAAGAGAAAACATAATTAAATGCAAAGGACGGCAAACAAAAACGGTGAGAGTAGGCTGGAAAAATGGAGCCGAAGCCAGCTAAATATGAATAGAATAAAGGAAAACTGCCAAATAGGCGCTCTTAAAGAAGACAACCCTTTTGCGCTTTTTTCACAAAATAAAGGTAAAACATGGTCTGCTTAGAAAGGCAATGGAAAATCAAGGGTCAAGGATTCGTTGGGAAGAGCTACCACACATGCCAGTTCCCTCCATCTTTTTCATACGTCAGTCTCGCTCTTAGGATCCTGCGGCGACCAATGTCGATGTTCGGCTGGCAACATACGGCTGACCTCGCCTAATCCGTCCGAGCACATATGTGGGCGTGTGTATATACGCGTATCCTGTGTGCCGTATCCTGTCCCATGTACTCTTGTATTGGTGAGCGAGAGATTTGCGCCAACAAATCGAAATGTTGCAAAAACGTGCTCATATGGCCCACACACAATAACACAGGCACACATGCTGACATACACAGCCAGCCACCCTCAACCTTCCGTTCGGAATTTCCCACAACCGCTTTTCCGATTTCCACAAAAATCGCGCTCAGCTAGGGGTTGGTTTTTCCGAACTTCGCGATGTACATACAAACATTTTTTGTTTTTCATTTCTCTTTCGCACACATGCCCGAGAGCGAGAGACATATGCAGCATACATATGTACTGTGACTGCTATGTGTGTAATATGTTGTGTACATGATTTTTTTGTTGTGGCTCTGCGCCAACGCCGCGGTCCTTGCGCTCCATTCCCCAAGCTCCTATGTAAAGGCAGCCCCATGCATGGCACGGAATAGATAACATATTAAAAACTGAGCACATGCGACAAGGACAGCTACACCAGTCGCGGCAGCGCTGCGGCAGAGCGTCAGATCTGGAAAAGCTTGAAAAGCTGCGCTGCCGCTTTCCCGGGCAGATGAGCAGAAGAGTTGTGCATGTGTGGGGCTCACACACAGACACACCCCCACGTACGCTGCTTGTTCAGCAGGTCTCGTGCGCTCTCTTTCCGAACTGCCGTCTGTCTCGTTCGCAGCCCTCTCCCTCTCCCTCTCGCTCACTGCGCCACTTTCCCCCATTCGACAGCGGCCTCGGGAAAAACTCAACTCGCAGCTTTTCAATTTCCATAAGCTGGCAAAAAAGGGATATGTTGCCGTCTACGCTGACGCCGACTGCGACTGCAACCGCGACGGCAACAGCGACGTCGGCGCTTTTGGGGGGACTGTTAAAAAATGTTACACTCCCGCGCAGTTGGCGGTGCCAACGTGTGACAACTGTGGGTCGTGAGCAAGCTCCATGTGGGCCAACATACCGCTCGGGTGGGAGTGGGAGTCCTTCCAGTTATTGTTGTTGTTGCGTTGTTGCTGTTGTCTGGTGGTGACTATTACTCTTTACGGACATTTAGAGCCTCCACATGAATACGTGTGCGTGTGTGTGTCAATGTGTCCGTGTGCACGAAGGGATGTCGGTGTGCGGGCGCTTCGCTCTTTCGTGCTCTTTTTTGCTCCTTTCGTGTCCATTCGGCCCGCCTCGTATCACTCGGCCTGTGCTCGGCCTCGGCTACGCATGTGTATGCAAATGTATTTCGTATACACATATACATAATAAATTTTTTTCGGTGTACGTGACGTGCGAGGACATCCTCCTCCGCCGGCCCCACGCAGCTGCTGTTGTGATAAGGGAAAATATATATTTTATTTGATGAAGGAGTAAGGACGTCGCTGTCGCTGCGACGCCGCTGCCTCTGTCGGCTTCGCAGCCAGCTTCCAAATCCGATCCGACCCAGCTTCGTCCTGCCGAACGGAACGCCGCATCCTCATGTGATTTCTGTTTCGCAGGCTCCGACTGTTTGTGGCCCGCTGCTCATACGTGTGCGCGTACGTGGGCGGCTGCAGCCCACGCGGGCAGGGGGCGTGGCAACTGGGGGTGGCAGTGGGGAGCAGCGCGTGTGTGCCGTCGCTGTCGCCGCTGCTGCTGGCGCTTCTGTTGGCTGCGACGCCGTAGCTGTGTTTTTTCGGGCCGGCCGACATTCATTTGAATTAGTCGCTTCGTGACGTTTGAACGGTTCGAAACATACACGCGACACCCACATACGCGGGTATTACCCTTTAGTCGTTAGCCGCTACCCGTTAACCGTTACGATGTGCAGCGCTCGTCTGCACCGCCGCCGCCAATAAATACAAATATTTATTCGATCAGAAGTATGTCAAAAAATAAGCGCACACTTGTGAATTTCAGTGTGTTTAGAGTGATCTATTCTTTAGATTTAACAAATTTCTTTTACTATTTTCTATAGTTTTGAAAAGAGTTTACAACTTAGCTTTGCTAAGTCGTTAAAGCTTAAAACTATTATACTAAAGAAGTATGTCAAAAAATAGGCGCACATTCGTGTATTACAGCTTAAGACTAAAACAATTAAGGAGTGTTTGTAACGGACTATTTTTTAGATTTACTATTTTTACTATTTTGTAAAGAGTTAAAGAGTTAAAGCTTAAAACTATTATATTGATGAGACTATTAAAATATTTCAGACATTTTCTAAATCACGATTAATAATACTTCAATTTCTATCAATAAAGAAACAGAGCCTTTCGAAAAAGTCTTTTTTGAAGTAATACAGTTAACTCTGGACTACATAAGTTGTCACAAAAATAAATGTGAATATTAATCGCTTTTTAAACTTGTATTAGTCTCGAACTTCGTTGTTTAAGTAGCATTTACTGACTGAAAGAAGTTGAAATTGTTAAGCCTTCCTAAATTAATTTCTAACCAAGTAAGTTTCGTGTGGAAAAAAACGTTGTGTGTAGAGTGTTACGGGTATCGCGCCCATCATAAACGAAAACATGCGCGAAATATTTCAAATGAAACCCAAAATCAGTTCTCCGAAAATTGCGAGCCAAATTAAAGGATCGATATGGTCATATAAACATAAACATGGGCCTTAAATCGACCTGTCAGCAACCATTTAGGGAAAAATACGTAGCCCGTCGCGATCTACCTGTTCGGCTGGTCAGCACTATGTCCTGTTTATTTATTTGCTGTATGTGTGTGTCAACATACACGATCACGCACCTGATTATCACCTGCACGGCCGGCCAAGAGGGGAATCCTTCGGCAAGGCCAGCAGAGCGAGAGGAATGCGAGAGCGAATCTCAACCGATCCTGCCCACCCCGACACACACATGCACGCATAGTGTGGTGTATGGTGCGTGGTGCACGGTGGTTTATGAGGGTTGCATGTGTGCGGGGTGTGTGGTGAGGACCGCTCGCTCATAGGTGAACACCGTTACCAACTTGCTGTGCATTTATTTGCATAGATATAGCTCAGTTTGCTGTAGACCCTCAACCAGAACGTGTTACAATCGAGCTGCGTGAACTCGTATTTCTTAGCAAATCTAATGAATGGTGACTACCTAAATTTGTTGCACATGATTTAAGGGTATGCAGATTTCTAAAGATAAAAGGATTAAAGTGATAACTTTCAAGAGACAGATAGATAGTGCAAGTGCAAATAAACCATAAGAATCGTACGGATACTAAAGTTATACTGCTAACTTTTGAATGGTATGTAGGGTTAATAAAATTCATTTTTTGGAAAATGGTGTTTTTACAAAAAATCAGTAAATGTGCAAAATTTGTTTTGTTTAAATACAACATTTTAAGCCTACTTGGCTAAAACGTAAATTTTTTCAAAATTTAGTAAGTCATTTTTGTCAAAGTAATCTACATTGTAGACATTTTGCGAAAAGGTAATCCGTGTGCACATAAAAAAATGAGTTCAGATACAATCGAAACTAAGTGAAATGTTTATGATTAAAGCTAGAACTAGGACAAATAAAGGATGCCGATAAAAATATTTAAAATGCGGTAGTCGCCTTAATGTGAGATCCTTTGCCACCTCGCACTGACTTACTTTACCATTAATTAAAAAACTTGACAGTTTCTCTTCTCGGCGTTCCACTAACTTGCTTTTACCTGTCGCCACTCTAAAGCAAAATAAATAAATAAAAATGTTGTCTCAGTTGCCGCAAACCGCAAATGAGTTACGAGAAAAAAAAAAGCAAGCCAAACCCGAGAAAGGAACGAGGTAAGCGCCTAGCAGCTCGCTGCTAATTGCACATTGTTGCATTGGAGCGTGGTTATCCTTTGGCTCTGGTTTCGTTCCCAGCAAAAAGTCCTGGCGCGGAGAAGCATGTGTTAATATGCGGTTTTAAGCCCCTTCCGCACACCACTTACTACTGTGCAACCGCTCCCAAAAGGTAGACGGGCGAGCCAAAGATGCAGCAACTACGGCAAATAAAAATGTTTATTTTGCTAGCGCTCCTACCAAAGTTTTTTAATTTTGCCTGAAGAAGTCAGTGTGAGGTGGACTTCCAAGTTTTCTAGCGGACGTAGTCAGGCAGCTGGTGACTCTTTTAAAA
Organism: Drosophila kurseongensis; assembly: GCA_018153305.1. Lineage (NCBI taxonomy): Eukaryota > Metazoa > Arthropoda > Insecta > Diptera > Drosophilidae > Drosophila > Drosophila kurseongensis. The sequence goes on from JAECXX010000004.1 coordinate 25,833,044, forward strand.
ATTCACACACGCAGCTTCCGAGTAAAAGGGGTGCGCAGCCATGCCAGACAGTCGCTGAATTAATTAGATCCCTCGCACTGAATGTGGCAATCGCTCATAAAATTAACTGTAGCAGATCCAGGGCATTTAATCAGTGCTTCGCACTTTACGAAAATGCTGTGTAGATCAGTACTTTAAATCAGTTTAACATCACCATTTATATTTAAAATACTACACTAAAAGAGCCTGTGTCTAAAAGTTAGACCCAGCAAAAACCAAAGCCACTTTCTTTGCTCCTGTATTCATTCCACGGTGGCTTGTTTGGGGCACGGTTAAACAAAGCAAAACAAAATCCGAGGCAGACGCATGCTGACACAATTGGGAGGGGGCAATGAGCCATTATCACACATCACACATCTGCATGTGATATCCTCGAGGATATGCGACACGACACGTAGCAACTGTGATTGCTACACCTTTCATGCGTCTGTTCCCTGGCTTTGTGTTCCTTTCCCCAGTGCCAGCCGCCTGTTGTTGCCTTTTTCTTTCATATTCTTGGCCCAGGAGCCGGAAAAATGATATATGCCGCGACTCATTAACATATCACACGGTGTGTGCCTCACTTCAGATATGCCTCACAGCATATGTCATGAATACGAATACATTATGCCTGGCATTATCCTTAAGCTTGCTTATTCGTCTCTCGCCTAAAACCTTCTCTTTCTCTTTATCCCGCTTGTTCTTTTCTCAGAGAAGCGAAGCACCTTGCACGTGACTGGGACGGGGCATGTTAAAGGACGCCAACAAGGAGTCGATTAAGCACCGCCAACTGACCTCGCTCCCCATGACCGACTTCGCACGTCAGGTGGCGCCTACACAGCTGCCTCTGCCGCTCCAATTGCCGCTACCGCTGCCGCTTTTGGCCAAGACCCCAACCAACGATCACGCCCCGATGCACTCCACGCCCCCCACGACGCCGCCCACGCCTCCACCTCTGCCCTTGAACATGAGTCAAGCTGCAACGGCGACGACGGAAACGGAGACTCCTTCCGACCACAGTCCGCCGGCCACGCCCCCCTCCAGAGGGGCAGCCGTGGCGAACTCGGCCCCACAGGATCACTACAGTCTGCGCTGGAACAACCACCAAAACCACATCCTGCGAGCCTTCGATGCACTGCTGCAGACCAAGACGCTGGTGGACGTGACCCTGGTGTGTGCGGAGACTTCCATTCGGGCCCACAAAATGGTGCTCTCTGCCTGCTCGCCCTTCTTCCAGCGCGTGTTCGCGGAAACGCCCTGCAAGCACCCGGTTATCGTGCTCAAGGACTTCCGGGGCTGGGTGGTGCAGGCCATCGTGGACTTCATGTACCGCGGAGAGATCAGTGTGCCCCAGCAGCGTCTGCAGACCCTCATCCAGGCCGGAGAGTCGCTTCAGGTGCGGGGGCTGGTGGAGAGTTCTGTGCCGGAGCACACGCCCACGCCGGCCGCCTCTCCCGACGACTTTGGAATGCTGGACGCCTCGATGCTGTCCTCCAGCTTCGACGACGAGTCGCCCTCGATGTCCCGGCCGACGGCGACGGGGAAGCTGATGATGCCCTCCGCCCGACTGTTTGGCACTGCCTCGAACGCCATGGCAGCGCTGAGTCTGCGCCGCAAGCGGGAGCAGGACTGCGAGCTGGAGAGCGACCAGGAGTTGGGTGGCAGTTCGCCCATGCCGCGCCGCAAACAAGCACGACCTCGCCGCCGATCCGGCGATGTTCCCCACGACTTTGCCCTGAACAAGACCGATGCGGAGTCCCTGCAAACTGTGATCAAGCATGAGCTGCTCGAGCGTTCGGAAAGAGATCACGACGAGGATCATGATCAGGGACACACCCAAAGTGAGGCGCAGGAAGGCGGTACCTCGCCGGCGGAAAACTCGACGGAGCAGGCCAAGGAGAAGCAGTCGCAAAAGCCAGAAGGACCCGATCATCGCCTCAACCTCAACGAAAGCCACCATCAACTCGAGCTTGACGACGAGGACGACGACGATCAGGACCAGGAAGAGGAAGAGGAGCAGGACATTGAAGAGCTTATCCACACAACCAATGAGCTGAGGCGACAGGCCGCCGTGGCTGCGGCCAACGCGGCCGCCATGTCGCCCACCCCCTCACCATGTCCCAGTGACGGGCCTGAGGATCTCTGCACCACCAAGAAGCCCAAGGAGGGGAACACCGCCCACTCGTCCGACTGTGAGTCCAATAACAACAACAGCAGCAAGCTGCAGGACAACAACCAGCGCATCATGCTGTCGCTTAAGGACATCCGCCAACTGAACGCCAACCCGAACCCCACAGCCATCCACACGCCCACCAGCTGCTCTGGAGGCAACAACGGACTCCTTGGGTTTCCACCGCCGGGTATGCGGCCACCTGGACTCCCGGACAGCCCGCCCTGCCACATGGAAGCACTGGAGGCGCAGATGCACGCTGCCGCGGCCGCTGCTGTGGCGGCTGCCGGTGCCGGAGAGCATCCCTTCCACCACATGGAACACCAAATGGAGATGTCCTTGGCGGCTGCTGCGGCGGCAGCTGCAATGCATCAGCGGGAGTCCAGGGATCCCCGGGATCCGCGAGACCACAATTCATTTGCCAGCAATCTGTTGGGGCCAATGGGGATGCCCCCGTTCGGAGGACATAACGGAGGACATCCGGGCAACAGTGGCCCAGGAAGCGGATGCCCCGGACAGGCTGCACACGAACGGCTCGAGGAGAGCATGAATCGACTGAGCAAGGAGCTTGGCAAGGAGTTCGGCAAGGACTTTGGCAAGGAGTTTGGGAAGGAGTTCGCCCCGGCGTCGCCAATGAGTCTGCCAGGGCACTTCAATGCACCGGATGGCCCTCCGCACCCACCGTCGCCACTGCCCTTTCCTGGCATGTCCTCTGCGATGACGCTGACGCCGCCGCACAGTGAGTACTCTGTTTGAATCTAATTTCGTTTGACTCTTGCCTACTGGCCTCCAGAGGTCACTGGGTTATTCGTCAGGATGCCGGTCTACACCCGGCGGAAGTCTCTAATAACGCAAGCCCACTTCCATCTGCTCACGTACTAGAGTCCTTCCTCCCCAACAAACATCCCCAAAAGTCCGTTCGACCTGTTTGCTTGTCCTTTTTGCCACTCCTCCAGAGTTGGCTGAAATGCAACATGTGGCCTCTGTGCGACATGAAAGTGTCGTCAAGTGACGAGTATCCTTAAAGAAGTGCTCTTGCATTGCCACGCAAAGCTGTTGCAAAGCCCCTAAGCACATTAAGGCTCCTGTCGCCTTTTCCGCTGCTTATAGGACCAGTTAAGAGCAGGGACCCGAGAACGACTCCATTTAAATGAAACTGGCCTTTAAACGTTCAGAGTATGACATACCTGTCAGTCTACTGATTTATTTTTTATACTAATTAAGTCATAAAAAGTTTGCGCTGCTGACAGCTAATAAGAAATATGGAAATGCAATCGTATAAGCAATGGACTCCTAATAATTTGACAGTTTGGCAGGCCCCAGTCCCCAGTCCTCAGTCCCTTCTCTGCTGACAACACCGTCTGGGTAGACCTTTGCGGTTGAGTCCCAGGCGGAACTGCAGTCGAAGCAAATTCAATTGCGTTTTATATGATTTTTATATTCATGTCACTTGGAGTCAGGCGAAACAAACGCAAACACAAATTGAGGTGCAAAGGTTGGAAGAGGGCGGGTTGGGTTAGCTTCCGCCGTTGCGTGCAGAAAGCGCAAGAAATTTATGTTGTGTCTTTCCAACATGTGAGTTTCAGAGCGGGTTGAGTTCAAACTGTCAGCAGACGTTTAGCCAAATGACTTTTAAGTTGGTTGGCTGCCGAGCAGGAGACAGCCCTGCTCCGCCCCAGAATATTCCGTGTCTTCTCCTGCCCTTTCTGGCCATGTGTTGTGTTTAAAGTATGCCAAAGCGCGCACAACTTAAACCTTTTGGCAAACAACTTTGGCAGCGTCGGCGGCATAAATAAAAATACGAAGGCGACGTCTCGTGGTTGGGCTACCCTTGCCTTGCTCTAGTCCTTCCACACAACTTTTGCATATAAGTCGCGCGATATTCATATTAATAATATCCGTTTGGGGAGGCCCACGCCGAGCAGAGGCAGAACCCAAGGACCAGGACCTTTACCTGTGGGGGCCAGGGGAGGGTAAATGCAGGCGAGACGCGCGCACACAGGATATAAAATAAATTAAGGCACAAAAATATGAAAAATTGTACGAAAATGCCAAGTGGAAGTCAGGCAGGAAGCGCAATACCTTTTAATGCGACAAAAATTTCAGCCAACATATCAGAGCAGCGAAGCCCAGGAAATAAAGAGGTAGGGGTGAGTAAAGCGCACCAAAGTCCCGTCGTATTCGAGCAAATCGCTAACTACTGCATAAACAGGCTGCAGGCAATGAACGATCCAGGCAAGGATACGGTAAGGCACAGGACTCAAGATTTCATTGTCCCGACTAGTGCTTGACTATATATTACCCTGGCCGTTTAATGTCATGAGGTTATAGAGTTTTCCAAAAAGAATGTATTAATATGTTTCTATTATTATACATTTTATACTTTGCGCTATGCTTTTTTTGAAAGTACTTAATGTCAATCAGACATTATATTGCACAAGTTTCGTGTCGTATATACGATGCAACTTCCTTAAGCCTATGCTACCCACAGTTTGATACCCAATAGCTCATACCCTGTCGCCAGCTCGCAGACAGTCCTGTAAGAGATTTACCACCGTTTGTCGTTCGTATGAAGAATGTGATTTATTTTTTTGGTGAAACATTTTCGGCGTGAAAATCATTGAACTAATAGCTTGTGACATGTGGCGGGGGCAGAAAGCTCTACCTGCTTGAGATCCTTCAGGATTTTGAAAGAGAAATCCACTAATTTTGCGCGCAGTCAAAAGAAGTTGGAAGAAAATAACGCACATTACGTATACGCCGCGTGTTGTAATGTCTACTTCAGAAAACAGAGTCAAACAATGTGCGCTCGTTATTTGTGTCATTATGCTGCAGATACAACACATCCTCGAGACACAGATACGGCTACAAATACGCGATACGTCCCCTTATTCATATGCTTGAACATTGTCTTCGCCTCCTTCTGTTTGTATATGAGCTCGTCGGTTTTGCCGGGTTTGTTTGCATCTTGGAGTCCGCAGCGCGACTTATGAAATCATTCAGCACAATGGCAATATTATGCGTTACTCCTTAGATGGCTGAAGGTTCTTAGTGGAGTCCCTCCCTGGTTTTCCTGCCGCCTTCGGCTCATCAGCGCTCCAATTGTTTCACTCATGTGTAGAAGTGCACTCCAAGCGTAAAATATTAATAGAATAACGATGTGCCATTGTTTACCATCCGGTCGGCGTAACCGCTTCTCGGAGTGTGTTTGCGTCTATTGTCTTGCCGGCTAATCAGCTTCAGTGAGCCGGAAAATGAGTCGCTTATGCTGAATTTACTCAATGCAGTAACTCTTATATAAGACAAGTGCAGTTTGCTATAAATAGAAGTTATTCTGTGAGCGTCGGCGATAAAGCAATCAATACTTTTTGACAATATTTTCATCCGCAGTGTTTGGCTTGGACTCCCCACTCGGGCTCTTTCCCCCCGGAATGGATCCCGGCAAGCTGTACAATCCGCTAATGGAAATGAGCGATCCCAGGGACATGGCTGGCGGGCCGCCTCCGTTTCTTAAAAAAAAAAGTAAGTACTAGTAGCCCATTAAATAATTGGATAAGAACAAACTTTCGCCAAGCCGAGCAAACAACTAATTAACCCGAGAGGCAGTGGCGAACCCCAGGAAAAGGGAACAGGCAACACCTCCCCTCCGCGCGAAGGCTTGAAATCATTTCGACATGATTGGCGTCGATCACGTTGAGGCACTGGAGCTTGTAGGCCGATCGGTTCCGTGCCTGGCTGCAATACTTCACACCTGACTGATTGATCCCGCGCTCTGGCAGCAGAGTTCAGGCTGAGACTTCTACCTTTTTACCTCTTGCATTTGATCTGCTGCACTTTTGATCACGTATTTGGGCTGGGGGCAGTAGGAAAACACTTTGGCTGGGATCGATTGCGGGTAATTGAAGAGCAAATAGAAAGGGTCACAACCAGTTTTGTAAGTGGCTGAGCCAAAGTATAACTGATTATATTATCCTAATTCTGTTACGAAATCAACCAAGGCTCTGGTTCAAAATGCATACCACCTTCCCTTCGAAACTTATCGTCGGCACCAAAGCAGCCAAGAGTGCACTCACAACACTCATTTCGTTTAAGCCACATTCTATGCCCCCCCTCCATATGCCTCCCCTCCTCGATCCGTTCCAGATGCGATCACTGATCGCTCGTGCGATCATGTGAGGCGGCAAATTTGTTTCTGCGGTTTTCCTGTGCGCCGATGCAATCGTTGAACCGTTCGGGAAATGGTTTGTTTGTTTCTTTATTGGTTTCTTACATGTGCACCTATGCATATCGCAGGCGAAAACGTAAGCGTAAACGTAGCTTTTTTTGATTGACAAATGGGCGAGGCGAGGAAGTAAGTCGTTTTTTACGCAGTTCACCTGCGGACGATGCGAAGCAAGTGAAACCTCAGAGAGTTAATGAAGTTTTTTGTACGCCAGAAAATCATAAGAACTCCACATTTTTGTAAATGTAGTTCACAAATCAATTATGGCCAGCCAGCCAACTGATTGACAAATGAGAAGTAGTGGAGTAAAAAGAGGGGTAGATGTGAAGATAGGGTTTTATAATCTACATGTGAGCTGTTTGCTTTGACAGTTCATTTGACAGGCGAACGGCGTTGACGGGTTAAGTGCTTGGCTATTACCATTTTCATTTCATTCATTTTTAAAATCATACGTACGTTGACCAATGCTTTTAAATCTCTCCAGGCGCTTGATCACGGGCTTGAGAATTGGGAAAAAAAATAAAATGGACACTACTGCATCAAACAGTTTTCTCACTTTCCTCACGCCAAAGCTAATTGCTTAATTTTCTGGTGCTGAAGAACCCATCCACTGAGGGAATAACAAAGCCAGGTCGTGATCATATGTTGAAAAAATCAGGGTGAAGAATATCCAAAAATGATTTCTTAAGTGTTATCCAATCTACATCTTGAGGCGTGCAGAATGATGCTGAAATCGCAAACACAAGTACAACAATGAAAGCCGGCAAATAAAACGCAAATCTGGCGTATAGCACGATATTCTTTATTGCAAATCTGCAAAACCCGTTTCGCAACTGATACCAATCAGGAACTGGGGAAGCTCTATACTGACAACTTCGATGCGATCCCCTCGTACTCTGTGACCCGCAATCGTGTGGGTGTGATTAACTGATTTGTTCACATTTATTTGTTCATTCGGTGATTGTTTTGAGCCCGTCTCTGAAACGTGATTTGCGATTTGTACCAAATTCAAATTTCGTTTATGTAAAAGCCCGACTTAGCCGACAGTTGTGTCTAGTGGAACTTCATTAGGCAGCCTACATATTCGAAGCTTGCCAATTGCAGTTCGCTGGGACCAGACATTTTCTGTATTTTCGTTTTCACTGGAATCGAAGGGTCAGACCTTGCTTGTGACCCAGCTGCCGCGGACCAAGGCAAAAGCCCCAGCTGCGGAAAAGCTGTGTATTCCAGACTCCCAAATAGAGGAAAATTCATATGATCACGCCGAACCAAGCAGTGAATTAGTGTAAGCTGGAGCTGCCTTTAGATTCTCCTTCATTGTCAAGCAGCAAAAGGGTTTTGAAGAATGGAACCTGTGGCTTCGATGGCGTTTTGCCGGTGCCAGGCGATATCTGAGGATCTAAATTGAGTTTTAGCGGCGCATGTGACGCCGCAGTCTCTGCACACTCTTAATTTGCATATAGAGGAGAGCCAAGCCAAGACGAGCCGGCAGGTCAGGATGGGAACCTCCACAGCGTTCGTATTTCTTTGGCAGTGCCGAATGATCGCTCTCCCCAAGAATAGGTGCCACACAAAGAATCGTAGCAGGGTGTGTGCGAGCTGAAGGCAGGCCGGAGCTGGCTGCTTCGCTGTGCAGGTCCCAGACAATGGGTGACTTTTCAGCAAATTTGTCTAGGCAGCATATGAGGCCAAGAGATTGAAACATTAGCAGATGTAAGCTGGGCGATAAGCTCGTGCCTGTGGCGCCCTTGTGGAGCCCCCTCCTCATCCCTGCCCAACGTCATCATGGTGAAAAGCCCTGTTCTAATCCACTTTGTCCTGTTTCTTGCAGTGCCACGACCAAAGGGACAGCACTCAGCGCCTCGCGGAGGTCCTCCTCGCTCCTGGACCAACACAGAACTGACAGAGGCACTGCAGCACGTTTGGAACAAGAAGATGACCACGTCCCAGGCCTCGCGCATTTTCGGTATCCCCTACAACTCCCTGCTCATGTACGTGCGGGGCAAGTACGGGAAGAGCCTGAAGCTGGAGCAGCTCCGCAAGGACTGCATCAGCGGACCACCGATCGAGATGCTTCAGATGGGCATTGGCGGGGGCAGCGGGGGCGGCAGCGGCTCCAGTAAGAGCGAGAAAGGCAAGGAACGCAAGGAGAAGGAAAAGGACAAGAGCTCCGCGAGCAACAACGGCTCCGGTGGGTCGAGCAACGCCCAAGGAGGAGGGCCGAACTCTGGGAACGGATCCTCCATGCCGCATCCCGGGGACCTGGGACCACTGGGTCCGCTGGACCTGGAGCTGGGTCTGCCCCTGGGCCCACCTGGCGGCCCCCGGAGCGGCAGCTCGGAGCCCGATCTGCTGGGCGGCCCCAACGCCCTTTTCAACCCGTTCAACCCGCAGGGCTTCTACCCGGACTTCGCGGGCGGCTTCCCCGGCCTGCCCCTGAGCATGCTGAACCTGCTGCCGCCGGCGGAGCGCCACCACGCGGCGGCTGCCATGCACCACCTGGGCGTGACCATGGACGAGGACTGCAAGTCTGTGGGCTCGAAGCAGTCCTCCTCCATGGACGACGACTTCTCGGGCCCAGGGATGCCACACTCTCTGGACCAGCGGCGGGAGATGAGCGCGACGGGCCCTCCGCTGACGCAGTCGAACGGGGGCGCCGGGCAGGATTGAAACTTGTGGCGGGATTGGGCAGCCGGGGCTGCCAACGCCAATCCAATGTACTTCCCTGCTTTCGAGCTGGACCAGGAGCAGAACCCGATCCCCCAGTCCGTGCCCCCGCGACCCGCCCTGCACCAAATGGCCTGCCGCGAGCTCAGCTTCAAGCCGGACCTATTCTTGGCCAGGCGCAAGCTGAAACGCTTCCGGGCCAAGCGCCAACTTCAGGCGCAGATGGAGACGCCGACCGCAGCCGTTCCTGCCAATTGTCCTGTCAGCCACGCGCTGCCACCGCTGAGGACTTGAATGTTAACTCGAATGCAATATGTCTACTATTAGTTGATTCTTTTGTTTAGGGGCCCCGAAGGACAATATTTGATTTACTAGGATTAGGTTTCCTTTTGTTTGAGCAACAAGCCGTGTGGTTTTTGCTGGTGCTTTTAGTTCCTATTCCCAATTAAATTCTGATATTTTGCTTTTAATTTAGTTAAGTAATTGAATATGACAAAGCTTACAAAGCATTTGAGGCAATACATGAAAACAATATATATTACAGCCTGTATTATTATATAATTTAAGTATGGAAGGAATATAATCAAAAAGAGCGAAGGTTAGGAAAAGAGAACAGTGTACATATGGGGAAATCCAAACCAACAAACAGCATTAGCCCTGCTCGGGCTGTGGCCCAGATTGCCTCGGCCTGCTCGTTCGGGAGATAGTTGTATAGCAACCACATTGCGATTAGTAGTATTGATAATATCGGATGCATAGCCGATGACTGTACCAAAATTTTTAATGTTATTTTATAAAAAAAAAAAAACGAAAATTAGTTTTAGTCTTAAGTTTTCTCGTAGGCAATTCGTATTTGTATAGAAAACATCTGCACCAATATTACTCACTCATAGTTGTGCACATTCCCCTCACCAAAAATCGACATTCCTAGTTATTGGTAGATGCCGCTTTGTAAATCTCTGCCGACCTCATGGAATAATGCAGATCTATCCGTTTTGTAATCTTGTTTGTAAGGAATGGAACAAAACCAACCAATTAAAAGGTACACAAAGTGACACATTCCCGCGCATAGTTTTAATAATTTATAAGCTCAAATACAATATTTTAATATTAAATATTACAACAGAAACTTATGTAAGTAAAAAGAAAATAAAGAAAAATAAAGTATATGCATTACAATAAATAGCAAAAGTTATTAAATAAAATGTCAAATGCTTATTCCTTGAAAAAATTTTCATTTCACAACTTTAGTTTGTCACTTTTAATCAGTTTTTAAATACAGTTGTTTGTACTATTTTTCTAAATACACGAAAACAAGGACCATTCTTGTGTGGTTAGTTTAACAAAAATAAAAAAAGAAGTAAAATTATTTTTCTTTTTTACTTTTACATATGTCTAGCAGAAAAAATTATATTTTCATCATTTAATTGTGTGCAAATAATGGTTATGCCCGCTAAATCATAAAGAAAAAAGCGATCTACAGCGCAGACCTTAAGAAGAAATATAGTAATTACCGAGCAATCAAAATTTAATACATTAATTGCTATATCAACCACTGTATCTGCGGAGTATGATGGAACAGGTTGTGGATGGATGGTGTGGTAGGCAGTCTAAAGTCTTCTTTAAAATAATATTCTTTGTTAAAATAATATTCACAAGACTAGGTACCCACCACAGTCAGGTGTATGACTTCTACCATCAAGTAGAAACACCTGCCGTGATCCTTCAACCGTCTTAGGCCGTCCAGGTTTTTAAAGATCCTGCTTGGCCGGCGCGGATCATCCATCTGTGGAAGGTGCTTGTCCACCTGGGCGTGCAGGTGCGGCATGGCAAAGAAGTTAAGCCTCAAAGGGTCCATAATATAAAAAACACAAGTATGGTAACTTAAGAATTTTGAACAACGGCGCCAAAACTGTATTACCACCTCGGAGAAAACGCAGAAAGTCCCGTAACGCCATGCAAAAGTGGCCAGAAAGCGCCTATATTTGCGTTAAACCCAAAGGTGGTCACACTGCCTGGACCTGAAATCTGTGTGTCGCGAAATTCTCTGCTCCGCCGCATTTTCCGCGAAAAAAAAAGTGCTGCCGACGGGAGCCGGGGGTGTGGGGCAGGTCGCCGCGATCAGTTTTCCGTGGAAAGTGATCGAATACACATGTTTTCCCGTCACGTGTGTTACCCATGTGCAAAATACAGTGCTGCCAGACCGGCAAACTGAACTTTACCGGTTTTTCACCAATTTCTCCATTTTCCTAACTCGGCCCCCAGTGTGAGACCCCCAAAAGTCGCGCCCCGCTCCCCCAAATCCGCCACGACCCTGGGACCCCCACAGAAAAGCGCAGGCTACGCTCCCAAGCCTCACGACCGAAATCATACCCTCAAGACGTCCAGCGTTGCCCCCCTCAAGACACACCCCATCCCGGCGTGGCCATAATTCTGTTAACTAACAGAAAAATATGTAAAAAATAAAAGTAAATATCCGCCAGGGGCGCTCAGGCACTGCTGTCGCTAGAGATGACATCTAAAGACAATTTCAACAAAAGATGGCGCACAAGCACAATTTTGTCGCCAGATGGCGATAAAAAATAAAACTTTAATTTTGACCTGATTTAAAATGTAGGTTTTATATTTCAGTTAATTTATGTAAGATTTTCCTGATGATGTGAGCCTCACTCAAATTGTAGAATAAGAATATAAAATTACAGAAAAATTACAAACTACATATAAACCAATTTGAAAACACAGATTTTTGAGAATTAAACCACAATCATTTAGAAGTATGCCGCTTTGAATTCAGATGTCTGTAAGAAAAGTTATAGGCTTGGAAGTGCAGGTTTTCGGTCACTTTTTTGCACAGCCATTTTTCGAAAATTTGGTAAGGGGTAACATCATAAAAATGATGAAAAATCGACCTCAAAATACAAGCCAAGCTGAAAATACAGATTTTTAGAGGATTAAACCACAATAATTTAAAAGTATCCCAATAAAAAAACAACATTATATTATGATATGAATATGTTTTATTTCAAATAATGGAAAATACAATAAATATTTTAGAGACCTAATAAATAATTAGAGTAATGTAAGGAAATATAACCTAGCTTAATTTAGTATTAATGTTTTATGTATGTATTTTAATTGAAGTTATAAAATAATAAGCGCTTAATATAACTCTTCGCTGTTGAGGTGGAACAAGGGAGACGACGACTGGTAAATCCTGGATAGCCTTGAAGACGACACTGAAGCCAGGCTCAATTCCTCGACAATGCTGATCCTGATGTCCTTACCGCATTCCTGTATATACATATTTTTTTAGTTTAGATATATCGTTTCTTAAATTATATAATTCAAATAAAGATCATTTTATACAAGAAAATGTTGCACAAATGTTATTTCTGGGGACTCATTCATTCTTTTTTATATTTTCTTATCAAATAAGTATCGTAAACCTTTTATAAGTTGATTTTTAAGGAATATATTTTTTAAAGATTACTGTACTCTCAAACATCATTAAAATTTAAAAAAAATACGCCTCAAAATACAAACCAAGTTGAAAATACAGATTTTTAGAGGATTAAACCACAATCATTTAGAAGTATACCGCATTGAAATCGGATGTCTGTAAGAAAAGTTACAGGCTTGGAAATTATGGTTTTCGGTCACTTTTCTGCAAAGCCATTTTTCGAAAATTTGAAAATCGACCCCAAAATACAAACCAAGCTGAAAATACAGATTTTTAGAGGATTAAACCACAATCATTTAGAAGTATGCCGCATTGGAATCGGATGTCTGTAAGCAAAGTTATAGACTTGGGAGTGCAGGTTTTCGGTCACTTTTCTGCACAGCCATTTTTCGAAAATTTGGTAAGGGGTAACATCATAAAAATGATGAAAAATCGACCGCAAAATACAAACCAAGCTGAAAATACAGATTTTTAGAGGATTAAACCACAATCATTTAGAAGTATGCCGCATTGGAATCGGAAGTCTGTAAGCAAAGTTATAGACTTGGGAGTGCAGGTTTTCGGTCACTTTTCTGCACAGCCATTTTTCGAAAATTTGGTAAGGGGTAACACCATAAAAATGATGAAAAATCGACCGCAAAATACAAACCAAGCTGAAAATACAGATTTTTAGAGGATTAAACCACAATCATTTAGAAGTATGCCGCATTGGAATCGGATGTCTGTAAGCAAAGTTATAGACTTGGGAGTGCAGGTTTTCGGTCACTTTTCTGCACAGCCACTATTCGAAAATTTGGTAAGGGGTGACATCATAAAAATGATGAAAAATCGACCCCAAAATACAAACCAAGCTGAAAATACAGATTTTTAGAGGATTAAACCACAATCATTTAGAAGTATGCCGCTTAGAAATCGGATTTCAGTAAGAAAAGTTACGGGCTTGGAATTTCAGGTTTTCGGTCCCTCTTCTGCAAAACCATTTTTCAAAAATTTGGTAACATCATAAAAATGATGAAAAATCGACCCCAAAATACAAACCAAGCTTAAACACAGATTTTTAGAGGATTAAACCACAATCATTTAGAAGTTTGCCGCTTTGAATTCAGATGTCTGTAAGAAAAGTTATAGACTTGGAAGTGCAGGTCTTCGGTCACTTTTCTGCACAGCCATTTTTCGAAAATTTGGTAGGGGGGTTGTTAGAGGATTAAACCACAATCATTTAGAGGTATGCCGCCTTGAATTCAGATGTCTGTAAGAAAAGTTACAGGCTTGGAAATGCGGATTTTCTGTCACTTTTCTGCCAAGCCATTTTGCGAAAATTTGGTATGGGGTAACATCATCAAAATTATGAAAAATCGACCCCAAAATACAAACAAAGCTGAAAATACAGGATTTTAGAGGATTAAACCACAATCATTTAGAAGTATGCCGCTTTGAAATCGGATTTCTGTAAGAAAAGTTACGGGCTTGGAATTGCAGGTTTTCGGTCTCTTTTCTGCAAAGCCATTTTTCGAAAATTTGGTAAGGGGTAACATCATCAAAATTATGAAAAATCGACCCCAAAATACAAACCAAGCTGAAAATACAGATTTTTAGAGGATTAAACCACAATCATTTAGAAGTATGCCGCTTTGAAATCGGATTTCTGTAAGAAAAGTTATAGGTTTGGAAGTGCAGGTTTTTGGTCACTTTTTTGCACAGCCATTTTTCGAAAATTTGGTAAGGGGTAACATCATCAAAATGATGAAAAATCGACCCCAAAATACAAACCAAGCTGAAAACACAGATTTTTAGAGGATTAAACAACAATCATTTAGAAGTATGCCGCTTTGAAATCGGATTTCTGTAAGAAAAGTTATAGGCTTGGAAATGCAGGTTTTCGGTCACTTTTCTGCACAGCCATTTTTTGAAAATTTGGTAAGGGGCAACATCATCAAAATGATGAAAAATCGACTCCAAAATACAAACCAAGCTGAAAATACAGAATTTTAGAGGATTAAACCACAATCATTTAGAAGTATACCGCTTTGAATTCGGATGTCTGTAAGAAAAGTTACGGGCTTGGAATTTCAGGTTTTCGGTCCCTCTTCTGCAAAACCATTTTTCAAAAATTTGGTAACATCATAAAAATGATGAAAAATCGACCCCAAAATACAAACCAAGCTTAAACACAGATTTTTAGAGGATTAAACCACAATCATTTAGAAGTTTGCCGCTTTGAATTCAGATGTCTGTAAGAAAAGTTATAGACTTGGAAGTGCAGGTCTTCGGTCACTTTTCTGCACAGCCATTTTTCGAAAATTTGGTAGGGGGGTTAGAGGATTAAACCACAATCATTTAGAAGTATGGCGCTTTGAAATCGGATGTCTGTAAGAAAAGTTACAGGCTTGGAAATGCTGGTTTTCGGTCACTTTTCTGCAAAGCCATTTTTCGAAAATTTGGTAACATCATACAAATGATGAAAAATCGACCCCAAAATACAAACCAAGCTGAAAATACAGATTTTTAGAGGATTAAACCACAATCATTTAGAAGTATGCCGCTCTGAATTCGGATGTCTGTAAGAAAAGTTATAGGCTTGGAAATGCTGGTTTTCAGTCACTTTTCTGCAAAGCCATTTTTCGAAAATTTGGTAACATCATACAAATGATGAAAAATCGACCCCAAAATACAAACCAAGCTGAAAATACAGATTTTTAGAGGATTAAACCACAATCATTTAGAAGTATGCCGCTCTGAATTCGGATGTCTGTAAGAAAAGTTACAGGCTTGGAAATGCTGGTTTCGGTCACTTTTCTGCACAGCCATTATTCGAAAATTTGGTAAAGGGTAACATCATAAAAATGATGAAAAATCGACCCCAAAATACAAACCAAGCTGAAAATACAGATTTTTATAGGATTAAGCCACAATCATTTAGAAGTATGCCGCTTTGAAATCGGATGTCTGTAAGAAAAGTTACAGGCTTGGAAATGCTGGTCTTCGGTCACTTTTCTGCAAAGCCATTTTTCGAATATTTGGTAAGGGGTAACATCATAAAAATGATGAAAAATCGACCCCAAAATACTAACCAAGCTGAAAATACAGATTTTTAGAGGATTAAACCACAATCATTTAGAAGTTTGACGCTTTGAAATCGGATTTCTGTAAGAAAAGTTATAGGTTTGGAAGTGCAGGGTTTCGTTCTCTTTTCTGCACAGCCATTATTCGAAAATTTGGTAAGGGGTAACATCATAAAAATGATGAAAAATCGACCCCAAAATACAAACCAAGCCGAAAATACAGATTTTTAGAGGATTAAACCACAATAATTTAAAAGTATCCCAATAAAAAAACAACATTATATTATGATATGAATATGTTTTATTTCAAATAATGGAAAATACAATAAATATTTTAGAGACCTAATAAATAATTAGAGTAATGTAAGGAAATATAACCTAGCTTAATTTAGTATTAATGTTTTATGTATGTATTTTAATTGAAGTTATAAAATAATAAGCGCTTAATATAACTCTTCGCTGTTGAGGTGGAACAAGGGAGACGACGACTGGTAAATCCTGGATAGCCTTGAAGACGACACTGAAGCCAGGCTCAATTCCTCGACAATGCTGATCCTGATGTCCTTACCGCATTCCTGTATATACATATTTTTTTAGTTTAGATATATCGTTTCTTAAATTATATAATTCAAATAAAGATCATTTTATACAAGAAAATGTTGCACAAATGTTATTTCTGGGGACTCATTCATTCTTTTTTATATTTTCTTAATAAATAAGTATCGTAAACCTTTTATAAGTTGATTTTAACGAAATATAATTTTTAAAGCTCACTGTACTCTCAAACATCATTAAAATTTAAAAAAAATACGCCTCAAAATACAAACCAAGTTAAAAATACAGATTTTTAGAGGATTAAACCACAATCATATAGAAGTATACCGCATTGAAATCGGATGTCTTTAAGAAAAGTTACAGGCTTGGAAATGCTGGTTTTCGGTCACTTTTCTGCACAACCATTATTCGAAAATTTGGTAAGGGGTAACATCATAAAAATGATGAAAAATCGACCCCAAAATACAAACCAAGCTGAAAATACAGATTTTTAGAGGATTAAACCACAATCATTTAGAAGTATGCCGCTTTGAAATCGGATTTCTGTAAGAAAAGTTATAGGTTTGGAAGTGCAGGGTTTCGGTCACTTTTCTGCACAGCCATTATTCGAAAATTTGGTAAGGGGTAACATCATAAAAATGATGCAAAATCGACCCCAAAATACAAACCAAGCTGAAAATACAGATTTTTATAGGATTAAACCACAATCATTTAGAAGTATGCCGCTTTGAAATCGGATGTCTGTAAGAAAAGTTAAAGGCTTGGAAATGCTGGTTTTCGGTCACTTTTCTGCAAAGCCATTTTTCTAAAATTTGGTAAGGGGTAACATCATAAAAATGATGAAAAATCGACCCCAAAATACAAACCAAGCAGAAAATACAGATTTTTAGAGGATTAAACCACAATCATTTAGAAGTATGCCGCTTTGAAATCGGATTTCTGTAAGAAAAGTTTCGGGCTTGGAATTGGAGGTTTTCGGTCACTTTTCCGCAAAGCCATTTTTCGAATATTTGGTAAGGGGTAACATCATAAAAATGATGAAAAATCGACCCCAAAATACTAACCAAGCTGAAAATACAGATTTTTAGAGGATTAAACCACAATCATTTAGAAGTATGCCGCTTTGAAATCGGATTTCTGTATGAAAAGTTACAGGCTTGGAAATGCTGGTTTTCGGTCACTTTTCTGCACAGCCATTTTTCGAAAATTTGGTAAGGGGTAACATCATCAAAATGATGAAAAATCGACCCCAAAATACAAACCAAGCTGAAAATACAGATTTTTAGAGGATTAAACCACAATCATTTAGAAGTATGCCGCTTTGAAATCGGATTTCTGTATGAAAAGTTACAGGCTTGGAAATGCTGGTTTTCGGTCACTTTTCTGCACAGCCATTTTTCGAAAATTTGGTAAGGGGTAACATCATCAAAATGATGAAAAATCGACCCCAAAATACAAACCAAGCAGAAAATACAGATTTTTAGAGGATTAAACCACAATCATTTAGAAGTATACCGCATTGAAATCGGATGTCTGTAAGCAAAGTTATAGGCTTGGGAGTGCAGGGTTTCGGTCACTTTTCTGCACAGCCAGCATTCCAAAATTTGGTAAGGGGTAACATCATCAAAATGATGAAAAATCGACCCCAAAATACAAACCAAGCTGAAAATACAGATTTTTAGAGGATTAAACCACAATCATTTAGAAGTATGCCGCATTGAAATCGGATGTCTGTAAGCAAAGTTATAGGCTTGGGAGTGCAGGTTTTCGGTCACTTTTCTGCACAGCCATTTTTCGAAAATTTGGTAAGGGGTAACATCATCAAAATGATGAAAAATCGACCCCAAAATACAAACCAAGCTGAAAACACAGATTTTTAGAGGATTAAACCACAATCATTTAGAAGTATGCCGCATTGAAATCGGATGTCTGTAAGCAAAGTTATAGGCTTGGGAGTGCAGGTTTTCGGTCACTTTTCTGCACAGCCATTGTTCGAAAATTTGGTAAAGGGTAACATCATCAAAATGATAAAAAATCGACCCCAAAATACAAACCAAGCTGAAAACACAGATTTTTAGAGGATTAAACCACAATCATTTAGAAGTATGCCGCTTTGAAATCGGATTTCTGTAAGAAAAGGTATAGGCTTGGAAGTGCAGGGTTTCGGTCACTTTTCTGCACAGCCAGTATTCGAAAATTTGGTAAGGGGTAACATCATAAAAATGATGAAAAATCGACCCCAAAATACAAACCAAGCTGAAAATACAGATTTTTAGAGGATTAAACCGCAATGATTTAGAAGTATGCCGCTTTGAAATCGGATTTCTGTATGAAAAGTTACAAGCTTGGAAATGCTGGTTTTCGGTCACTTTCCTGCACAGCCATTTTTCGAAAATTTGGTAAGGGGTAACATCATCAAAATGATGAAAAATCGACCCCAAAATACAAGCCAAGCTGAAAACACAGATTTCTAGAGGATTAAACCACAATCATTTAGAAGTATACCGCATTGAAATCGGATGTCTGTAAGAAAAGTTACAGGCTTGGAAGTGCAGGGTTTCGGTCACTTTTCTGCACAGCCAGTATTCGAAAATTTGGTAAGGGGTAACATCATCAAAATGATGAAAAATCGACCCCAAAATACAAACCAAGCTGAAAATACAGATTTTTAGAGGATTAAACCGCAATCATTTAGAAGTATGCCGCATTGAAATCGGATGTCTGTAAGCAAAGTTATAGGCTTGGGAGTGCAGGGTTTCGATCACATTTCTGCACAGCAATTTTTTTGAAAATTTGGTTAGGGGTAACATCATCAAAATTATGAAAAATCGACCCCAAAATACAAACCAAGCTGAAAATACAGATTTTTAGAGGATTAAACCGCAATCATTTAGAAGTATACCCCTTTGAAAGTTATAAGCTTGGAAGTGCAGGTTTTCGGTCACTTTTCTGCACAGCCATTTTTCGAAAATTTGGTAGGGGGTTGTTAGAGGATTAAACCACAATCATTTAGAGGTATGCCGCCGTGAATTCAGATGTCTGTAAGAAAAGTTATAGGCTTGGAAGTGCAGGTTTTCGGTCACTCTTCTGCACAGCCATTTTTCGAAAATTTGGTAAGGGGTAACATCATCAAAATGATGAAAAATCGACCCCAAAATACAAACCAAGCTGAAAATACAGATTTTTAGAGGATTAAACCACAATCATTTAGAAGTATACCGCATTGAAATCGGATGTCTGTAAGCAAAGTTACAGGCTTGGAAGTGCAGGTTTTCGGTCACTTTACAGCCATTTTTCGAAAATTTGGTAAGGGGTAACATCATCAAAATGATGAAAAATCGACCCCAAAATACAAACCAAGCTGAAAATACAGATTTTTAGAGGATTAAACCACAATCATTTAGAAGTCTACCGTTTTGAAATCGGATTTCTGTAAGAAAAGTTATAGGCTTGGAAGTACAAACCAAGCTGAAAATACAGATTTTTAGAGGATTAAACCGCAATCATTTAGAAGTATGCCGCATTGAAATCGGATGTCTGTAAGCAAAGTTATAGGCTTGGGAGTGCAGGGTTTCGATCACATTTCTGCACAGCAATTTTTTTGAAAATTTGGTTAGGGGTAACATCATAAAAATGATGAAAAATTGACCCCAAAATACAAACCAAGCTGAAAATACAGATTTTTAGAGGATTAAACCGCAATCATTTAGAAGTATACCCCTTTGAAAGTTATAAGCTTGGAAGTGCAGGTTTTCGGTCACTTTTCTGCACAGCCATTTTTCGAAAATTTGGTAGGGGGGTTGTTAGAGGATTAAACCACAATCATTTAGAGGTATGCCGCCGTGAATTCAGATGTCTGTAAGAAAAGTTATAGGCTTGGAAGTGCAGGTTTTCGGTCACTCTTCTGCACAGCCATTTTTCGAAAATTTGGTAAGGGGTAACATCATCAAAATGATGAAAAATCGACCCCAAAATACAAACCAAGCTGAAAATACAGATTTTTAGAGGATTAAACCACAATCATTTAGAAGTATACCGCATTGAAATCGGATGTCTGTAAGCAAAGTTACAGGCTTGGAAGTGCAGGTTTTCGGTCACTTTACAGCCATTTTTCGAAAATTTGGTAAGGGGTAACATCATCAAAATGATGAAAAATCGACCCCAAAATACAAACCAAGCTGAAAATACAGATTTTTAGAGGATTAAACCACAATCATTTAGAAGTCTACCGTTTTGAAATCGGATTTCTGTAAGAAAAGTTATAGGCTTGGAAGTACAAACCAAGCTGAAAATACAGATTTTTAGAGGATTAAACCGCAATCATTTAGAAGTATGCCGCTTTGAAATCGGATTTCTGTATGAAAAGTTACAGGCTTGGAAATGCTGGTTTTCGGTCACTTTTCTGCACAGCCATTTTTCGAAAATTTGGTAAGGGGTAACATCATCAAAATGATGAAAAATCGACCCCAAAATACAAACCAAGCTGAAAATACAGATTTTTAGAGGATTAAACCACAATCATTTAGAAGTATGCCGCATTGAAATCGGATGTCTGAAAGCAAAGTTATAGGCTTGGGAGTGCAGGTTTTCGTTCACTTTTCTGCACAGCCATTTTTCGAAAATTTGGTAAGGGGTAACATCATCAAAATGATGAAAAATCGACCCCAAAATACAAACCAAGCTGAAAATACAGATTTTAAGAGGATTAAACCACAATCATTTAGAAGTATGCCGCTTTGAAATCGGATTTCTGTATGAAAAGTTACAGGCTTGGAAATGCTGGTTTTCGGTCACTTTTCTGCACAGCCATTTTTCGAAAATTTGGTAAGGGGTAACATCATCAAAATGATGAAAAATCGACCCCAAAATACAAACCAAGCTGTAAATACAGATTTTTAGAGGATTAAACCACAATCATTTAGAAGTATGCCGCTTTGAAATCGGATTTCTGTAAGAAAAGTTATAGGCTTGGAAGTGCAGGGTTTCGGTCACTTTTCTGCACAGCCAGTATTCGAAAATTTGGTAAGGGGTAACATCATCAAAATGATGAAAAATCGACCCCAAAATACAAACCAAGCTGAAAATACAGATTTTTAGAGGATTAAACCACAATCATTTAGAAGTATGCCGCATTGAAATCGGATGTCTGTAAGAAAAGTTACAGGCTTGGAAATGCTGGTTTTCGGTCACTTTTCTGCACAGCCATTTTTCGAAAATTTGGTAAGGGGTAACATCATCAAAATGATGAAAAATCGACCCCAAAATACAAACCAAGCTGAAAATACAGATTTTTAGAGGATTTTTTTTTTTTTTTTCGCGCGGAGTCCCACGGCCCACTTACCCGCCCAACCGACCGAGGGGCGCAGCCGTGTATCGTACGGCACGATTCGCGATAGGATAGACGCGAGATAGGAAAATAAAGGTAAAGGTCCGGGGAAAAAAGTAATAGTTAGATCAATCTTGTGCCAATGAAGCAAGTATTAATCGTTTTAGGAGCGGCAGAGAGTCAAGATTTGATATTACAGGAAAAAGTCTATTATAGTCAGAACATAATACTCTGAAAGGCTCATGCAAGGCATAGTTAGATCTACAATGATTTAAAATTAGGGGAATATAATTTCTAGTTAATCTACTTGGCACAGAAAAGTTTAGCCGACTTATCAAGTCGGGGCAGTCAATATCACCATGTATAAGGTTATAAATAAAGATAGTACCAAGCATCGTTCTACGGTTGGCTAGGGATGGTAAATTAATCAAAAGAAGTCTACTAGAATAAGAAGGTAAGATAAGATTTGCATCCCAGTTTAGGCGCCGTAAAGCAAAAAGAAGGAAGTTTTTTTGTACAGATTCAATACGACCAATATGTATTCCGTATTGTGGACTCCAGACGGGAGACCCATACTCCAGAATCGGACGGACTAGCGAAATAAATAAAACCATTAAACCACAATCATTTAGAAGTATACCGCTTTGAAATCGGATTTCTGTAAGAAAAGTTATAGGCTTGGAAGTGCAGGGTTTCGGTCACTTTTCTGCACAGCCAGTATTCGAAAATTTGGTAAGGGGTAACATCATCAAAATGATGAAAAATCGACCCCAAAATACAAACCAAGATGAAAATACAGATTTTAAGAGGATTAAACCACAATCATTTAGAAGTATGCCGCTTTGAAATCGGATTTCTGTATGAAAAGTTACAGGCTTGGAAATGCTGGTTTTCGGTCACTTTTCTGCACAGCCATTTTTCGAAAATTTGGTAAGGGGTAACATCATCAAAATGATGAAAAATCGACCCCAAAATACAAACCAAGCTGAAAATACAGATTTTTAGAGGATTAAACCGCAATCATTTAGAAGTATGCCGCTTTGAAATCGGATTTCTGTATGAAAAGTTACAGGCTTGGAAATGCTGGTTTTCGGTCACTTTCCTGCACAGCCATTTTTCGAAAATTTGGTAAGGGGTAACATCATCAAAATGATGAAAAATCGACCCCAAAATACAAACCAAGCTGAAAATACAGATTTTTAGAGGATTAAACCACAATCATTTAGAAGTATGCCGCATTGAAATCGGATGTCTGTAAGCAAAGTTATAGGCTTGGGAGTGCAGGTTTTCGTTCACTTTTCTGCACAGCCATTTTTCGAAAATTTGGTAAGGGGCAACATCATCAAAATGATGAAAAATCGACCCCAAAATACAAACCAAGCTGAAAATACAGATTTTTAGAGGATTAAACCACAATCATTTAGAAGTATGCCGCTTTGAAATCGGATTTCTGTATGAAAAGTTACAAGCTTGGAAATGCTGGTTTTCGGTCACTTTCCTGCACAGCCATTTTTCGAAAATTTGGTAAGGGGTAACATCATCAAAATGATGAAAAATCGACCCCAAAATACAAACCAAGCTGAAAACACAGATTTTTAGAGGATTAAACCACAATCATTTAGAAGTATACCGCATTGAAATCGGATGTCTGTAAGAAAAGTTACAGGCTTGGAAATGCTGGTTTTCGGTCACTTTTCTGCACAGCCATTTTTCGAAAATTTGGTAAGGGGTAACATCATCAAAATGATGAAAAATCGACCCCAAAATACAAACCAAGCTGAAAATACAGATTTTTAGAGGATTAAACCACAATCATTTAGAAGTATACCGCTTTGAAATCGGATTTCTGTAAGAAAAGTTATAGGCTTGGAAGTGCAGGGTTTCGGTCACTTTTCTGCACAGCCATTTTTCGAAAATTTGGTAAGGGGTAACATCATCAAAATGATGAAAAATCGACCCCAAAATACAAACCAAGCTGAAAACACAGATTTTTAGAGGATTAAACCACAATCATTTAGAAGTATACCGCTTTGAAATCGGATTTCTGTAAGAAAAGTTATAGGCTTGGGAGTGCAGATTTTCGTTCACTTTTCTGCACAGCCATTTTTCGAAAATTTGGTAAGGGGTAACATCATCAAAATGATGAAAAATCGACCCCAAAATACAAACCAAGCTGAAAACACAGATTTTTAGAGGATTAAACCACAATCATTTAGAAGTATGCCGCATTGAAATCGGATGTCTGTAAGCAAAGTTATAGGCTTGGGAGTGCAGGGTTTCGATCACATTTCTGCACAGCAATTTTTTTGAAAATTTGGTAAGGGGTAACATCATCAAAATGATGAAAAATCGACCCCAAAATACAAACCAAGCTGAAAATACAGATTTTTAGAGGATTAAACCGCAATCATTTAGAAGTATGCCGCATTGAAATCGGATGTCTGTAAGCAAAGTTATAGGCTTGGGAGTGCAGGTTTTCGGTCACTTTTCGACGCCTAAATAAAAACTAAGTTGAAACCATTGATTTGTTCGCCAATTACGCCATCTCTTCTCCTCTTAATACCTTATTTTGTATTAAGGAACTGCGTATCTTTAAGCCGAGGAACTATAGGTTATTTTTTAGGTAATATGAAATGTTATTGGTAATATACGAATATAGAAGAATAATTTTTGCCGACGTGAGAACGTTAACATAAGTGTACAACAACAAACTCTACCGCATTATTTTGTAATACAAACCAATAAATTAAGGATTACTCCATGACCCAACTTTAATTAGCAAAGTTATAACTAAAGATATGTTTCGATGACCTAATTTGTGCCAAAGGTCTTCTCAGTGCAAACTTTATCGCTATTTTCCCTTGCGCATTGATGTTTCTATATGCTCTGTGCCATTGAACTTGCAAGGCAGTCAACAGATCATTAACTCGATTATCTTACACGTGCTGATATTTCTTTGTTTTGATTTTGACTAAGAAGGCCGACGAGAAATGCAGCGGGCTGGGCTAAGCGAATTGAGAAGTCACCGAACCCGAATTTCTGGCGAAACTCTTGCCAACTGATTCCCAATTTCATGCGGGGATGATTTGGGCTTACCGGCAACAGGCTGAGCTAATTACTAGGCCTTAACACAGTACAGTGACTAGTTGGCCAATCGACCTACACCATCGAGATGGTCACATTTCCGAATCAGGCGGACAAGACTAAGACGATGCATGGGCGTAGGCATGTGACATGTGCATTTGCCACCACACAGGTCTAAAAATAACGTGCTAAGCCCTTGGTGCAAGTGTTTTAAAGCGAAAACCCAGAAACGACACTTGCTGAGAACTTGGGTAGTTTGCACATGTGGAGATGTAAAAATATTTGTGTACTGCTTATAATCAGCGAACGTATGACTGCTCATCCATTAAACAATCGATACTTCAAAATATATAGATATATTTTTTTGTATTATTTGTCCCTCGCTGATTTCAAAGCTATCACACAGAACAGTTTATAATCTGCGGGGTATAAATTCTTCGTCTAGCACAAGTCAATAAGCCTTCTTGCTTTCCCTGGCTGGCTCCGCGCTCTTTATTGCTCTCTTCGAACTGCTCGCTCTCTTGCGCTTGCGTTGTTTGAATTAGTATTTTTGTTTCAATTTCGAATTCGAATGGGGCGCCTCTCCACTTCAGTTCTCCGACTGGTTGAATCAGTCTTTTCTCGTACCTGCAGCGCATTGGATACATCCGTCGGCTGGCAACCGTCTGCTGCTAGATTGGCGCTCCGAGTGGCGCGTATCTACCGATCTGTACTAATTGTCTTTTGGCTCGGCTAGTCAGTTGTCTTATGATTAAATAATAGTGTCGGAACTAACTAAGCTGCCTAGCAAACGGTAGTATCTAGAGAAAACAACAGGGTCGCAAAAGCGCTGCAGCAAGTGCTTTGGAGCAAGCGAGAGGCAGTCTAACAACAGAATAATAATACCTTAATATTTTCCAATCGCGTTCGCGTAACACAAAAAAATAATAGGTGAAGCAACAACAACTCAAAATATTACGAAAATACGCCAGGAAAAAAAACGAGATAAATTTCGATGCACTAAAGCGAAGAAAGTATCTTCTGTTTATTTATGTTGAACGTGTGAGTGGGGGGTACAAACAGCTGTTGGGGCAACAAAAGTATCAACCACATAAAAATCTTTTAGTGTTGAATACATTTCGACACAGCCACAAGCGACGACAATATTGAAATTCTCTCATCCTATCTCTCATTTGCTGTTCTCAAAAATCGTCGATTTTTTATTCTCCCACTGGAATTAAGGTGAGTTAATTTGTTTAATAGCACAAGTGTTTATTAAATGATTATGGCGAAAGTGACGTTTTTCCTTAGCAAACCTTTGTCTGTCATCGCAGACTGATAACGTAGAGTTGGGCAATGCTCTTGCAAGATTTCAGCAAAAGTTCAATGATTGCCAACTTGAACCAAAACAAGATAGCCTTTAAAATTATAGCACTGAGTGTTTTTTGACGAAAGTATATGTTCTGATAATTTATGCAACAGGTATTGAGCAAATATTTAAATCACTTTCCTAAGCCACTTAGTTTTTTTCATCTAGATTCAAACTAATTGTCCAGTTCGAACTTAACATTTAATTTCAATTTACTTTTACTTTCATTTCATTCAAATAGAAATCCAAAAGATTATATGTACATGTTCGCAATTCAGCCATATAACATTAGTGCACCAGCTCTGCAGCAACAACGGCAAGGTCTGGGAAAAATCAATAAAAACGCACGACTGGCGGCCCCAAAGCTTTTCTCCCTCGTCTGCATCGCACTTGGGCTAAAGGAGTCCGGCAGCAAATCGGACAACTCCTTAAGCGATTCGAACTTGGTTCTAATTGAGAATCAAAAGGGACAAGAGCCAAGTTAAGGATGGTCTGCTTAAAAATGGTCCTGGTGTAGTGCAGTCAAAGTACTGCAGGTGGTGGTTGATACCCGTGGATTTTCTCCCCTTATTACTTCCTTTGTTGTTGTCCTGCCAGAGTCATTGCCATCAAGCGAAAAGGGAAATCAGCAGCGAATTCAGAAGGGCAGGCTTTCAACCTTTAGTTGTCAACGAACAAAAACCATCACAATAGTTGAAGAGAAAAGGGTACCCGCGCAGGCGCAAGCATCTCTTCAACTCTCTTTTAATCTACAGCTTGCTTCAACCAAAATTCAAGCCCCATTCTGTTGTTATTGTTATTATTGTCACTGGTCTAT
Organism: Drosophila kurseongensis; assembly: GCA_018153305.1. Taxonomy (NCBI): domain Eukaryota; kingdom Metazoa; phylum Arthropoda; class Insecta; order Diptera; family Drosophilidae; genus Drosophila; species Drosophila kurseongensis. The sequence continues at coordinate 25,859,773 of JAECXX010000004.1, forward strand.
TGTTAATGCTACATTTTTGGCAACGAACTGTGTCACTTGTATGTATATCTGTATCTGAGAACTTGGTTGCAGCTTAACCAGCTTCTCTACTGATTTTCCTTGAACCGCACAAAGAGCCAACTGAAAAGCGTCGTGGAAAACGAGTTTCTCATTTGAAAGAACTGCATTTGCAATAGTGACAAAACTGAACTTAAGTTTTGGAATAAGTTCTGAAGACCTGAAGAGTATATACCAAACAACTGTGACACAAAATCGTAACACCCCAACTGAAGGGTACTCGTACTCATACTCCAAGAAATATTTCCTCCCCCTCCAATCTCTGATTTAAATGGGTCACTTAGAAATAATGTTCTTGACCAACATCTGGGGCGGATGCTTTCGTCATAGAGAGAAAAAGAAACTATGTACATTGAAAAAAACTTGCACAATTCCCAAGTTGAATTTGAAGAAGTTTGCAGGGGAAGTCAACGGAGCGTTATCAGTTTCACATGGACCAAAAAAATATAAAAATTATTCTGTAATTTTACACGATATTCCCCTCAATTAGCCAACGCCAATATGTTGGATGTTCATTGTCGTTGATATCGCCGCTTGCTTACGATGGTCTTCTGTGTTTGTCGCCCATTGCTTACTCGCCACCACTCCCTTCCCGTCTTCAGTACTAAGTGCAATGAACCCCCATCGCAATCATCCAGGGAATTAAGTGAAAAGTGTTTAATCGTTCTCGAGTTGTAAGTACAATTTGCAGCCAGGGCAAAGTCAACGAGTATACATAGGTTTACCAGAGTTGGGAGAATTTTCGTAAATTGTGCTAGTGGGACCAGCAATGAGCAGTTTTGCTATTCAAAGCAAGCAGCACTACCCCCTTTTTTTATCCAGTCTGGAAAAAGAATGCTTGTGAATGGTACTGCATACAGCCTCTTCAGATAATTACTTTTCCAGACGGCGGTATAATAAATTAGGTAAAACCAAAAATTGAGAAAGGGAACACTCGTTATCTTCCTGTTATGCCTGACCAAGTGCAAGTTGGCACAACTTAGTTGGTCTCTTGCCCCATCTATATTTTCCAACTATGAATGCTGGGAAAACTCTTTTGATCAAAGGAGATGTTTGTAGCAACGCTCCGCTTCAGCAACGTGAACATTTTAAGTCTTGGGCCTGCGGCAAATCCACATTAAATCGCACTTACATATGTTATGTTTATTTTTGGTTTCATAAGGTCCCACACTGGGCCATTCGCTGAATGGGTTCGCTTTAAAAGCTACACACGGCCAAAGTTCAAAAGTAATATCAATTTGGCTTTAGAGCCTCTGAAATCAAGGGAAACATTTTTGATCAGAATAGATTTCAAAACCTCACAGCCATTAGATTGATCGCCCGCTTTTTTTTCCATCCTTGACCCCCAACTAATTTAATTGATACAGGAACTTTTCACAATAATAGCGTTTGTCTTGACGTCACAGTGCCAATGCCAGTGAAAGGCATTCGGCACGCGCTAAGCCAACAGTGCGAAATAAATGGCTAAATGGCCGCTACTAGAGATCGGACCGGCTAAAAACAGGTACTACAGCCGCTTCCTCATAGGAACCTGTAACAGCCGGCGAATTTAAGCTGCTGGGGACAACGTCACAGTCACGTTCTGGGTTATTGATGATTAAATAATACAGCTTGGCTGAGCGTGGAAATATCTAAAAAGCAAGACAAAATCAGGCTGCGACCGGTTCATTTCAATAAAATGTTAACGAATACAAATGGTTTATTGCATTAGTTTAATAACTGAACGGAATTGAGTGCCATGTGGGGGAATCCATCTGAAACTTGAGCTGCTGTGTTTTAGATTTAACCTCGCAAGTTGTGCCTTTTCAACATTGCTATCGTAGCTTGGTGAGCACCCATTTCTGATCTGCTCTTCTGACTTACATATATATTACCAGTAATAGAAAAATAGTTAAATACATTATTTTCAATATTGATAAAGATGGTTAGAAATCAGCGGTAATTACCAAAGGCTATCGTTTGTAAGTAGAATAATTTTGTAATGAAAACATTTAATGAGTCGGCGCTAATAACACTGGATTACCAATTTCAATCGACAATTTGACGATAAATAGAACCACACAAATTACGTAACTAAGCACATTAGTTTTTATTGCAAAGTAAAGGGGTTAACTATAAGTCGGAAAATTAAATTTAGATCAGCTAATTTGGGTGGCCACAACTCGACATATAAAATAAAACACGAACATACAAACGAAAATTGAAGTAATGTGAAAATTTGAGGAACACAACGGAATACTAATTGACAAAACAACAGTTCCCTGACCTCTATTTCGCAGTAACTATTAGTTCAGGAATTCAAGTGCTTTGACATCAGCCCACATATCAAGTGAAATCTAATGGAGTTGCTCTGCATTAATAGTTGACTTTCCTAACGGCACTCTTAGTGCTACATGTCACGAAAGAGAAATACAAAAATTGCAGATTATGCTAATGGCTCATTAAGCCTTAACGTCAATGCAAAAACAAAAAAACAGATTCCCACTCCACTGGTATTGACTGTAAGAGAGCGAAATATTACAGTCACAATCCAAACAATCTCAAAATGAGTCACAGAAAAAAAGTCAGAGAGTTTTAAAGGCGCCCACATGCCTGTTGACGTGTGAATTATGTTAATTGGCAAACATTTATGGCATAATTGTCTTGCGATTGCCGCCACTTATTAAATAACCGTTTAGTCAACACGCGCTTTTGTGAAATGAAAGTGAAAATCAGCAAAATTTAAAAGAATGGTGAAGATCTACAACAAAGATAATAACCCAATATGGAGAGAAAGCAAAATTTTAGAAAATAGAGCTCAATTAAATAAAATAAAGATGTACCCATCATGCGAAATAAAAGTCACTGCCCAAGATTCCATCCATACCATCCAATTACTTTCCAGACTTAAATAAAATCACTTCATTACACTACAGCTAAGAAAGAACAAAGCCAAGAGGGAAAGCGAGTTAACAAAGACTGCAACACCAAAATAAAAATAGTAATGCGAATGCGAATCGTTAAAAGTTCAAACGCCCCGAGCCAAAAGTTAACTGCCCCAGAAGCACTAAAAATAAAAACGTCCAAAATACTAATTCGACTTTAGGAATTACTATAATAAGTGCTGTAAGGCTGCTAAGCGATAGTTTTCTTCAAAAAGTCCTTATAGACCAGATGTGCCCAGCCGTTCAGTCTTTTTTAAAAAGGAAAAATACATGTGTCACCCATACGTGTATAATCGAAAAACTTTTGCGTGTGTTCAAACGGCACTCTCGTCTAACAAATTAGAAACGCGTGCTAGAAAGCTTTCCTCAGCGTGAAATTAAACAAAGCGGAAGCAAACTTCGGCAAGCCGAAGTTTATATACCCTGGCAGCTATAACAACAATAAGGGAAGCGAACTTCGGCGACCGCAATTTGTTATACCCTTGTAGCTATATCAAATAAGTATATTCGTTTTTTTTTTTAAACCACGAACAACAACGAGTTATAATACCCTCTGCAAGGGCACAAAAAATATATAGCGCCGTCAACTGGCATGAGTGTTAGCAAGTGCGTCCACAGACCTTTGTCTAACGAAGTCTGTCATTGCGGCCAATGTCCCAAGCTAAAGTCAGTTATCCCCGCATTTGCACAGCTGGGGCCAGTTTAGACCTGTTTCAATAAACTGAAGTCTAACGTTCGTAGAGTGGAAATTTGCTTTTATTTGCCCCATTGAGTTTTTAATTACTTTCAACGCTTTCAGAGCTATTAATAAGATGTTCAAGTGTCCAACCATTATTATTTGTTTTTTCTCCTTAGTATATTTTACAACCAGACAGGAGCCAGTGATAAAAGAGTTTGATAAGAGTCCATAAAGGCAAGCGAAATTGCAGTCACATAAAAAATATTGCTCAAGGTTATTTTCCTCGGCTATTCCATTACTGCGCTTCATATTTTGAAACATTTCAATTCTGTTCAAACAAAAGGGTATTTTTATGGGCACCAAGTATACCGCAATTAATTTGCATACACTACACATGACGTGGTATACAGAGACGTCCCCGCCGTCGCTTTGGAACATGACTCACAAATAGCCGCAGTCACGAATAGACTCCAATCACACTCCAGGAGTGCGTCACTTTCGGAGTCCCTTCCCCGGCGAAGGCGCTGCAGGAGATGCATTTGCCTGCAAAGGCAAAGAGTAATATCTTTTTGAGGGCCGTCGTCTTTGGCGCTGCTTGGGCCTGGATCCCGACTACCCAGGCGACCTTAATTAAGACGACAAATGCTCGTGCGGAGCCTGGGAACGGATACGCTTCGGCGCCCTTCGCCAGAACTTCTTGCGTTTGGCTCTTGTTTTTGTGGTACTGTTTTTTCAAGGCGAAAGATATGCCATCTATTAAAGATATACCATATCGCTATTCGGGCCTGGCCGGTCCTATCTAAATATTTGCTTTATTATCTCTGTTATTTCTGTCATTGCCTCTCAGAGCTATCTATAAGTATTAATTGTGGGCGTAGTTCCCATTTGGACACAACACATTTTGATGGCAGGTCCAGGAATCGCCTAGTTGCTTAAGAACAATTTTCCCACAACAACGATTGTGGCAAGCGGTCGTCAGTTTGAACCCTAGAAAGTGAATTCTATGCTGAAGATATGCTGAACTATAATATTTCCCCACATTCGAGATTGCCAAATGGAATCTGAAAGCATCACAAATGTGTATTAATTTAAATGTTAAGTGCCAAATCAAGAAGCAGACACATAAAGGTGCGACCCAGAGGAAAAAGGAATAAAAAGAGCGAGGCAGAGACACCGACTAGACATGTGCGCTGAATTTAATATCGTTGAAAATGTCACCCAACAAAATACAATTTTGCCCACTAATTGGATACAACTGCGACTTGTCTAATGTTGGGCGAAATGGGATAGAGTAGGGGCAGAGACCAAATGAGGCTTCCTTCTGACGATGATTAAATAGCTTGACGTACTATAAAAATCAATATTGTTTAGCAATCTCGGCACGCAAATCGCAAATCGCCTGCACGTTGCCATGGCCAAAAGGAGGGGGACTCGGGGGAGTGGTGGTGTAGGGGTTGAGTGTGCGGTCTATAAGGGGACTGCTCACTAATTAGCAAGTGCTAAGCATTCTGACGCCCGACCCCCGCGTCTAATGTCGGTGATAACATGGCTGGGGGTATGGACATCTACTAAGTTCAAGGATCATTATAACAGGACGTTTTTTTACCAAAGGTTAAATCTTACTGTTTCATCTTTCTATAGTAAATAAACCAAAAGTGGCAGCCACTGTAAATTGAAGTGATACATCTCATACATTTTTTACATCGATACACTAAGTGATATTCTAAGATATTTGGATGTCAAATTTGCTTGGCGTTTACTATAAATGTATATTTGCGTAAATCAATTGCACAAGGGAAATTGCCAAGGGAAATTTAAATTTGTGGTAAAATAACTTCTATTGGCTCTGGTCAGTGCACAAGAGCGAATAAATTATAAATTAGTTACCATATCGGGACAGGCTCCATAAAGCTTCGAGTCTACGAGCACAACGCTACTTTTAATAATAAGAATATTTTTTTATTTATGTATCATGTGAATCAAAACCTTGTTTCCATAAGACTATCGTTGCACATCTTCCATTTTGCGGATACTTAGTAGACTTCTCGCGAAACTCTGAGTGCGACTACGTGGACCACCGTCCACAGTGATGTACTTAGAGTGTCAAACAAGGCTTCTGGTCAAAATCAGCAATCAGTTCCGACCCTGTTTTATTTTTTACTATGCTCAATTGGCAGCCAGGAGCTCTAGCTAGTCCCGAGTGACATACACCTCCGTCAATCAATCACTCCAAAGTTGGGCACTTTGAATCTGTACTCATATCGCATTCATTTGGTTGCAGATAAAGGTACATTATTACTTAACATGCAATACCTACCCCGCCCAGACAGATAGAATACAATAACCACAACAGCAATCTAGGTTTCCTATTGACGGGCTTAACGGCTCGAGCCAAGCGCGTGGAATGGCTTTTGAGTTATCATTGTTTTTTGGGGGATTGCTTTTCTCGGGAAATGGTAAAAATATTTGCAACCGCCATATAAATAGAAAAAACCTACAAAGACAATCAAAACGGTCAAAAATCAAATTAAATAAAAGACTAAATGGTCAATAATTAAAACCACGCATTTTAGACAAAAATAACTAAGCCCAAGAAATAAGTTAAAACCATTCTTTCCTGGTTTAAAAACAAAAAGCATTTCTAATGGCTTAAAAATCATAAGAAATATGCACTTAGGAAAGAACGAACTGTTATGATTGGTATCCCAGCTAAGTTTTTCCCTTAGAGGGCAAAATCGACTAAACACTAAACAACCGAAGTCGTCTAAACAATTATAGCCAGACAGTGCCAGCAGGCAAATAGCGGAAATCACGTTTTTACACTGCTGACGTTCGAGTGGCTAATGAATGGCCGAGTCGAGTGGGGGTTGGTGGGGCTTGGAAAAGCTGATCCAGGTCTGCTTCCGACCGACAGCGAAAGGGGTGGATGAGGTGGGGCAGGTTGTGGGTGGACAGCACGCGGAAGGTGTGTAAAGATTTATGACGTCGTTGCCGGCGCTGGCTTGCACATGTTCTGGCCCGCGCCTCCCCCTCCCCCGGACGCGGTTTGTGAGGGAGGGGGGACTAAGGGAAACGACAAACACTAGAAGAATAACAACTCGGTAGTGCTCCGCAGCGGTATTTGTAGCTCTTTACGCCATCCACCGCCGACCCCGCTCAGACACTCAGAACGCGGCTCCCAAGTAGCGGGTGTTAATATTTTTACGATCGTGTCAGCAGGGGCTACCTGTACTCCGACACTTCCAACACTTAAAGCCAAATGCATTTTACCAGGAGCGTGTCTCCGAGATACTTTTCCTGCCTAGTATGGCGGGGCCTTTATTGGTTTTGTCGATAGGTCGTAAAGTAAAGTGCATCATAAATATTTACAAGTCCTTTTTGGCCACGGTCCAAGGCTACGGAATGCCAATACAAGACAAATTTTGCAAGCGTTTCAAGTCCAAAACGAAAGGAATTAGCTGAAACCCAACAGACTAAGCTTGAATTTTATTCCCGAAGCTTCGTTTTTATTAACCCGAGCTATTTTTCGAATGTCCTTGCTCCGAATACCATTTGCGACTACTACTCAAACAACGGAACTAGCAACGACAATGATGATGACATGAAAGTGGCACAACGATAGTGAAGCTTTGATGAATGGCATGGCTGCAAGATAATTTGAAGCGGGGCTGACATTAAAATGCACTTGCACTTGCCAAATAAAAGCGAGCATTATAAATTGGGCAGGCAGCCAAGAACCCCCCAAAGCCTTTTTTCCATGGACAGAAACAATTGAAAGCAAAAGTGGGGAAATTCAGAGACTTTAATGGCTACAATTTGCTAGCAGCTGCCAAGTAATTAGAAACTTTGCGGAGGGGCCTCACGCCCCAGTTGATGGGGAGAACATGAGGAAATCCCATCGATGGAGTTTGCTTTGAACTTTTCTGGAAATGAATTGTGCTCATCATTTGTACAACGTGCAGCCCCGATGAGTGCGCTATGAAGTTTCAGAGAACGCAGTTGGGAAACCAAAGAGGAAGCCTCAACAGCCGCATTTAAACTTTTACTATTTATATTCCTAGGAGTTTGGGCACTCCAACTCGTGTCAAAATAAAACAAACAATTTAACCGGTGGTGTTGCCATTAAGGGCAGCGCCTTCATGTGTAGGATGTTCCCATAATTATGTGTTTTTATATGCGACATGGCCCATTATATATAATTCCCGTTCGAAAGAATGCGAATCGTTAACAGATATAGAATTTGTTTCAATTTCAAAAAGCAAGCTAAACTTGATCTGTCAAACATGGCAATGACAAGCGAAGTTCAAGCGTCGTGCAGTGAAGCCGAAACACAATGTTTAAAAATATGTTGCGGTAATATTTTCAGAAGTGTGGGACGAGAGTTTGGAGATATCGCAGCGGTATGAGGGCAGAGATACCTACTTATTTTTGTACATTTATCAAAATGCATATGTGAGTATGTGCTGGCCTATGTTTTAAATTGCTCTGGCTTGCACAGATGTTGCAATATGCAGACAAGCGGAACAGCACTGTCGGTGGCTGCAACGACATCCAAAACAAGGTAGCAATGTTGGAAAGAGGAGAAAGAAAAAGGGGGTTGCCTTCTTAATTATGTTCATGCATATTACAGAACGAGAGTTCTACAGCCCACACCTCTGTTTCCCCTCTAACTATCAGTAGTAAAACAAGGAAGCTGTTCCGGTAACTGTGATAAAGCAATTTTTTGGATCGTAAATATTAATATGAGAAACAGTGGCAGGCAAGATTGCAGCCCAATAATTCAGTTGTAATAGACAAAAACATTTAAGAAATGCATGGATAAAGAGTGCCTATGAAAGATTGAGAATTTCCAATTCCGTCTTAAAGTAACCCAAAGCTTAATTGAAACGCTGGACAATTCGGCCGCTTTCCACATGGTAATTTTTGGACCCAACATTTCTTTACCGCCTGCATTGTACATTCATCTTTTGTGTGGTTGCAAAATGTACAATCATTGTTGTTTTGTAATTGTGATCGTGTATAATATAAACAATGTATACGCAACAAAAATACATTTAAAATATCGGGCTAAATAAAGGAGGCCCGTAATCACTGCAGAGCTCGGCGGTACAAATATCACTGTGCAATTACAGTTGTCCAAACAATGCCATGCACTCGCCATAAGTTACCCTTTTGACAATGGAGTCTGTGTAAAGTTCAATGAAATGCTTCCGTTGTGGTTAATTGGAAATGGTATACATACAAGATTTTTCGGAAACCGAATCTTAAACTACACTTGCTGTCAGTTTTTTGTTAACTAGTTTATACTAGTACCTCTTCCTCACTTCCTAGCGTTTTTTCTTGCAAAAATATATCAAATATCTTTCACAACAAAACTAAAATATGTTAGAGTTATACAAATTAATACAACATATATATATATAAACAAACATTTCCGAGTTCTTTGCTATATCTTCCTAATGGCCTGGGTATAGCGAAGGTTTATTTATATTGTTTTAGATGCAGAGCCATCTATGCACACACACATTGATATACCCACCAAGCAGACAACGTATCGCATTTGCATACAATAAAATATTGGTAAACGATTATCAATCGAGGCACGTTTTTGCGAATCACGTTTCGCAATGGAAACAAACAAAAAATACAAATATCCATTTATGAGCTATTTTTTGCTTTGTTTTAATCTATTGACAGTTTTTCGTATTCTATCTTTGCTTCTTCTATTTGTCTTTAGCTTATTTGTGTGCAATATATATATATTTTTGTATATATATTTTTTTAATACTCTTTGACGAAATTAGTTGAAATCATTTAAGTTTCAAAACGCTTCTGAAGTCATACAAAGATATGTACATTAATTAACCTACCTACTCAGTATTGTAAGAGAAAGCAAACTGCAACTTGTGGATCTCCGTGAATAAAAGCACTAGACAAAGGGATCTATTAAAAATTGTTTAGACTCAAGGAAAATATAATGCATGTACACAAATACACAAACGCGAAACGTTTCATTGCCCGCTGGCTATTTGCCAAAATGAATAAATGCGGATTTTAAAAATAAACAGAAAGAAGTGCAATAGCCGCCACATGCGCCAAAAAAAATTGTTGTCTTAAAAGTAAACAAATACACCTAACAACAATCGATATTATAACATCCTTGCAGAGGTTACTATAAAATTGGTTAGAGGTTTGTAACGCAGTGAAGCAAATATTTCCGACCCTATATATATTTATATATATTCTCAGTTTAAAAGCTAGAGACTTACATCTTTAACAATCGTAATTTCTTATGTGTACGCAAATCAAGTTTGAAAACAGTGGAAGCAATTATCATATAGCTGACACAAACAGGTTGTTAAATTTCGATGTTTTTTTATATATAGATTTATCCCTTGAGATTTGATTAAAATCGGTTGACTATAAGCTAATATTTGAGCTTGCCAAAGTTAGCTTCCGAGGTCAGTATCAAGAATATCAACAGCGCACAATAAACAACTGATTTGTCTGTTCCGGTTATGCGGCTAGCATCAGTTTTCTCTACAAATATAAAAGCAAAATATTGATTCCGTACCACCCAAAACTAAATTCTGTCTTTGGGATTGAGATTTATTATTTATTTCTTTAAAAATCTGTTACTTCCAATAAGACTTCGAGAATCCATAACTTTACCAAATTTTATCCGATTTCAAAGTGGCATACTTCTTAAGAATTGTGATTTGATTCATTAAAATCTGCATTTAAATTTTTCAATTTTACGTTGGTCAAATTTTTGACCCATTTTCATGATAGTTATTTTCAACTTTCCGCTGGCTTGTAAAAAGGTTACTTCCACTTGGACTTCGAGAGTCCATAACTTTACCAAATTTTATTCGGTTTTAGAGTGGCATAAAACTTGTGATTTAATTCTTTAAAAATCAGCATTTATGTTGGTCAAGTTTACGCATTGAAATGAAATATAAAATATTACGTATACGTATAAGCTGCAAATGTATTTTAGCTTCCAGTTTTGTGTTTTTAATATTTTTTGATGCATTCACGAAAAGCGCACTTGAATACACATGTATATATTTACATATGTTTAGACTAGGCAAAACTGTATCCACACTTTTGGCAGCAACTCTCAGGGTCATTATTCTGAGCAAGCCACCTTTTTCAAATAGCCTGCCGTTTCAATAAGGGCCTGACAAACTTGTTTTGACTTTTGAGAAACTTTTATTATTTTTTACTTGCAAGTATTTAAATTACATTACAGAACAAGCATACATGAACTGACGTCAAATTAAAGTCTTGCTATTCGAGGAAACTTATCTTAGTTGCTCAACCGAAATAAGTATAATCCGAGTGGTTATATGTCTTGGGTCAGGTTTCAGCTGAAGTTAAAGACTGTCCGCATGCAAACTGTCTTTTGTGCCTTCAACGCGGTGGCAGGACGAGTCGGCGGTTGCCGTCTAAACCAGATTCCGATCCACTTTTCAAAGTCAGCCCAGCTGCACACACCCACGCTTCATTCTGGTGGCATTGGTTTTTTGCGAGTCCCAGAGGCCACATAAGTCCAATGCATTGCAGGCTCTGTATAATGCTTTTAAAATGTCTTCAAATTGCTTTATTTAAAGTCTTTATAAAAGTAGCTTTTATTTTTCATATTTTTTCATGCGCAAACAATTTGGTTGCCTATGGAATAACTCTGATAAGATATATCGGGTTGGGTAACGTGGGACAGTATTTAAACAAACAATAACAAAACTACCATCGGCTATTTCTGGTTTTTGAGGAAGGCATCTTATTGCCTGATAACCACAGTCCTCTAATAGTTAATAGATAAGCTTCACGTCGCTTTTTCGTTTCAGTTGCCAAACCACATTCGCTCAGAGGCAAATGAGTTATTCTGATTAGAAACAAAAACAGCCGAAAAACTACCGCAGCATGTATTTACGGGAAATGCTCCTACTGGCCTGCCTAATGCTGCTGTTCGGGGGACTGCCACATCTCACTTCCCCCACAACGACAACCACCTTGGTGGCCGCCATGTCCATAGCCAATCAAGACTTGGAGCGCTACTTCAGGCCGGGAAACGGCACGCACACCTTCTCCAGCATGGAGGACCGCATTGCAGTCGATGTCTACAACTACGCCTTTCTCAACTGGTCGTATGTGGACCACGGCAACACCCTGTGCACTATGGACTTTGCCCAGGAGCAGGCTCGCTACGGAGAGGGCAAGGTGTTGAACGTCACGGGGCGTCTGATCCACATCAGCGCCACGGACAACGTCAGTGACGACTACGCCTGCACACCATACATCCGGGGAACTCTGGGAGCCCCAACCCCAGACAAGGGCCCCTGGATAGCGTTAGTGCGCCGGGGACGCTGCACCTTCGAGGAAAAAGTTAAACATGTTTACCAGCAGAACGCAGCCGGTGTCATTATCTACAACGACAAGCAAGTGATGCAGCTGGAGAAGATGCAGATCAAGGGCAAGACAAGTGAGTTTCAGCCCTGATACCTAACGTTTCAACTTGACAATCAGTGCATTTGTACTCCTGCAGGAAGCATAGCCGCAGTGATAACTTATCAGAATATTGGACAGGACCTGGCCATGACTCTCGACAGGGGTTCCAATGTGACCATCTCCATCATCGAGGGACGACGGGGAGTACGCACCGTCAGCAGCGTGAATCGGTGAGTTCTATCAGTTCTATTGCATTTTTAAAATAAAAAGGTGGTAAAAAGAGGGTAGCATTCCTTTAATCTTGGAGACGCCGGGGTTTGAACCCGGGACTTCTCACATGCGAAGCGAGCGCTCTACCACTGAGCTACGTCCCCATGGAGTCCTCGAAACTTCCGTGTAATTAATCAAGTTAGCCAATTATTTAGTATTATTATATTGCCAATTAAGATGACCGAAAAATAACAGAGCTCTTGAAAGCTATTTAATATGTCCATTAATTTTATTTGTACTATAGACCTAGTTGCGGTCCGGTGTAGGGTTCGTTTTGTATATCACTTGCTGCTGTTGTTTCTAGAATCTGAAGATTAAGTTAAACAACTTTTTGTGATAAAATAATATTAATATCATTTGTTGAAAAAAAAAAAAGAAGATTCATATTCGGTTGGAGACGCCGGGGTTTGAACCCGGGACTTCTCACATGCGAAGCGAGCGCTCTACCACTGAGCTACGTCCCCGTGTGGCATAGTGGTGACCAATTGCTATGTAGAGAAAGGGCAGCAGTCGCGCATTGATTTCGCACTGCTTTATCACCTTGGCATCGGTAAAGCAGGTTAGGTAAAATACGGATTGTGAAATGTTAAATACTCTTCTAAATTAAAAGAGGAGCAAAATATTATTTATATTACGAAAAGCTTGCCTACTATGTTTTTGGTAATTTTACGTAACAAATTAAAAAAAATCCTTATATTGTTTTGAAATAAAAAGGGTTACTCCAACACTTAAGAGGGTATTACCATTTCAATCAAAAGCTTTCCGCTCAATGAAGAAGACACTTTAAAGTATATATATTCGTGATCAGCTGTATATGGATCGGACTTTATAATACATCTGCCACATACAATAGATCAAAATTATTTATGTTTTTTTCGAATTCAATTTTCCAATTGTTGCAAACAAATGTAGCTTGGGCTTAAATTATATACGCGTTTAAAATTAAAAAAAAAAAAAAAACACTTTGCTTAAATTGAAAAAATAACACTATTGACGTTATTCAAATGGAGACGCCGGGGTTTGAACCCGGGACTTCTCACATGCGAAGCGAGCGCTCTACCACTGAGCTACGTCCCCTTGCCGCATTTCCGCGACAATTTCCAAATACAACCGCAGTAACGAATGTTCTGCTTTACCAACTAATGATAAGCAGTGTAAACTGCAAGCAATATTGTTCTGTCAGGATATATTGTTCGTGAACAAATGTTTTTGAATAAATAATGTTTCCCTCCCACTTATTTTTCAGGACGTCGGTGCTATTCGTGTCCATAGCATTCATCGTTTTGATGATTATTTCGCTGGTTTGGCTCATCTTCTACTACATTCAGAGGTTCCGTTACATGCAGGCAAAGGATCAACAATCGGTAAGCTGCTCCCTAATAAATATATTCCAAGACTAATCCATTCTTACCACGTAGCGCAATCTGTGCTCTGTCACCAAAAAGGCCATCATGAAGATTCCAACGAAGACGGGGAAAATAAGCGACGAGAAGGACTTGGACAGCGACTGCTGCGCCATATGCATCGAGGCATATAAGCCCACTGACACCATACGGATATTACCGTGCAAGTAAGTGACCAGCAGCGTTGTCATTATCTATAATAGGATGACTACTAAACTGCATATTTCCAGGCACGAGTTCCATAAAAACTGCATCGATCCATGGCTCATCGAACACCGAACATGCCCCATGTGCAAGCTCGACGTGCTCAAGTTCTACGGATATGTGGTGGGTGACCAAATTTACCAAACCCCCAGTCCGCAGCACACTGCGACCATAGCCGCCGTGGCTGTGGCCCAGCCCTCCATCGAGGAGCTGCCCGTCATTGTGGTGGCCTTGCCGATGGGGCCGCAGCCCCTCCAGCCCCTGCAGCCCCTACAGCCCCTCCAGCAGCTGCAAGCCAGCAACATGAGTAGTTTCGCTCCCAGTCACTTCCTCCCGCGTAGTCGTAGTCCTAGCAGTAGTATCCAGCAGCAGCTGCCGCCGCTTGCGTATCAACACCACCCGCGGCAGGCGGCAGCGGAGCGCGGCAGACGCAACTCCGCTCCCGCCACAATGCCGCACGCTATTATTTGTACTGCCAGCCATCAGGTGACCGACGTTTAAGATATCTCCAAGCCACCCACGAATAAGTCTAAGATACCGCATTCAACTTACTGTGTACATATGAACTGCCCGCGAGCAGGTATTCAATAGTAAGCTGTAGTGAGTTATAGTTTTTGGTTAGATCTGAGAACCTTACAGCCAGACCAATGTTCATCTTGCTTTGGCAAGGACTTGCATCGAAATTTGTATAGTAAACTTGCAACATTACAGGAACGCCATCTGCGAAGTGCATCCTTTTATCAGTCTCAACCATAAATAATTTTAATTGAGTTATGTATTAAAAACATGAAGTGTGAGATTTTGTACGTACTATATGTGAATTTAAGTATTGCTTAAAACAAGAACTTGATTTCTGATTATAAGGATCAACCTTTTCCTTGGCTTGACATTACAAGTGCTGATGCCGATTCAGAGTAACGTAAAGGCTTTTTGGACTATGATATATTCACTTATTTGTAAATAAACTCATTTGAGAACAGTGTACTTACATGTGCTGATAAGAAGACTTTAATTTTAGTTTTACAAGAACCCCACGCACATTTTATGTATCTAAGCAAAAATACAAAATACCGCTAGAAGTTCAACTTGAAAACGGATTTATGAATAAACTTAAATCGCATAGGGTTTAAGGTAAATATTTAAGTTCTATGTAAGAGTAAGAATTGTCGATAAACGTAGACGAAGGAAATTACTTGCGAGTACTACAATAACTATGCCTACCTAAAATACTATACCAATACAATTATAAACAATGACTATATCTTATAGCTGTAGAGTATGTAATGTTAAATGCAATAATTTTAGCAAAATCTGCGACTGTTTTGCTAGTCAAAGGCATGCGAAGTCGAGATCTCTGCCGTTTAGACCAACAAAGAGTTACACAAACCAATCGCACTCAGCGCACATTACTTATTAATGATTTCTGTAATATTGAAGGTGCCAAAGTATTTGCTTTTAGTTGTTCAAATTGAATAAATCAAAAAATATTTCATTTTAATTATTTCGTAATGCCTGCGTCGTTTATTTGCATTTATTTCTTTTTTTAAAAGCTCTGGTGGCTTTACAAAATGGTAATACAACATTTTAAAACATTTTGGAGCTGCGCTTATGAAACCTTCCCTAATTAAAAGGCCTCGGCTTTCAATAGGTCCACATCTTTAACATTTATTAATGTTTTAGAACTTGTTTCCCATTTGGATTCTTTTATAGTTTAATAGCTAATTTCCTTTTTTTGTTGATTTAGATCATTTAAGCATTAATCTCTAAAAAAGACCATGCTGATCGGCTTAAATAATCGAAAAGACATAATATATTATCTTTGCTAAACCCCTTTTACAAATTGTGGACTCAAACATTTTTAAGAACCAACCAAATAAACATATTGAAATTTGAGAATGTATTTGAAAGTCGCCGCATCTTGCATTTAGAACTGCTTGCTTCATCTATTTCTTGGAGTCGAACCAGAACTAGAAAGATCTCTTTTGTTGCAGTTTCTAGGCAGCGAGGAAAGTATTCTGGAGTACCAGCCGGATCCCCCACAGGTTCTGACAATTGTGGATGCGGGAAACGGCTCTACGGAGCCTGGATCTGAAGCGGATCAAACAAGGCCCGGCGCCTTGGCGGATCTCATTCGAAGCCGTGACTTCGTAATCGACTTCCCGCGCGTATTTGTCCTCGACAGCGGCAGTGTTGTGGGAGCCCGCGAAACGCTGTTTCCGACCCGACTCCCCGAACGCTCGCAGAGCTCCCTGTCGCTGAGACAAGCCCGCGATTGGATGAGCCTGATGAGCAACAAGCTCGAGGAGCAGCAGGGTCTGCGCCGCCTGCGCAAAGATGAAATGCAGCAGGTAACGAACGGCGAAATGGGAAACTACACTTCTGTCACTACTCAACCTTTTCTCTGTCCAGCAACTTCTTAGTGCGCGGGAGTCGGCCCGCCACCGCCGGTCGCGCTCTGCGGATGGACGCTACTCAACTGGATGTTTCGGGGGTCGCCAGCGCCAGCCCTCTGTGCAGGCTTCTGGCCAGGGGCAGTTCCAGTTCCCAGCCGATGTCGCCCAGATCCGGCGCACCAGCTCCACACAGGCCTTGCAGCAGTTGACGGACGCCGCCTACGCCCAGTCGCGGCAGAGGCAGCGGGAAGCCTTCGACTTCGCCAGGACGCGGCGTCGCTTCGTGAGACGCGAGAGCGACGAGATATCCTTGCGCTCACTACCCAGGCGAGGAGTGGCACCTGCTCCTCCCCTTCTGTTGCATCGGGAGAGAGAGCACGATGTGACCAGTGACCAGATCACCATCCAAGTGAATGGTGAAGGCGTCGATCTCAATGAGTGATACATGTTGATTACGCTTATTCGCCGAAATTATTGTATAAAATATATAATGCCTATCTTAGAATCCGTTAAAATAATGCTATGTGGCTTGAGTGGACTATTATTTAGGGGATAGGGCATGGTGATTCCCCCTGCTCCATGGAGCTCATTCGGTACTCGCTTACCGAAGAGGGGGCGAATTCCATTAGGGATTTGCGCGTGTGCCTTAAGCTTGGAGAAGGAATGCAAAACACGGTCGATCCCAGCCAAGTGATACGTTACCGGACTTCGAGCTGGTCAGGGCAGACAGCCAGGCAGCAACAGAGCCTTGGCCACTGACAACGGACCGCAGGTCCCAAATCGACAGCTCAGGGGAGATCCACATTTTGATCCCACCTAAGGCGAGAAGCGAGAGAAATAGAGCACAAGTTATAAGGAAGCCCAGCGGTTGAAGTCGCCGCAGCCCAAGACAGCTAATAAGAATTCATCATGTGCCGCCCCAGCGAGCAGCGGGGGGAGAACTCTTCCGGGGGGAAGGCAAGACAGGGGGCAGGCTTCGTCTGCACGCGCCGTAATTGCAACGCAACAGGAGGGCTCGGATGCCTGGACCAGGAGCCCCAGCTTCGAAGCCGTTCGATGTTTATAAACTTAAAGTCCGTAATCACATTAGCCCTGGCTTTGCTGCCCAAACTGCTGCAGCTTTTCACCTGAGCCCCGCTCCGCTTCTCCAGCTTCGAGAGACTCCGCGTCTCCTCCTCTCCTCCTCGTCATGCCTACTCCTCTGGTTCCGCGATCGCGATCGATGACAGCACGTACGAGTCTGGGTGCCCCTTTTCGAGATTGGAGGCACGGCCGCGTTGGGTTTCTTGTGAGCTCTGGGCACAAGGGGCGTGTCCGAGGTGGGCGTTGTACTGAGCATTCATGATAAAATTATTATATTGTTCGAGGGCCGCCGTTTTATAGCCGTTCTAAAGCCGTAGCAGGAACTAAACAGAAAATGAGTTCTTCCCTCGCGCTTACATTCCGTAACTCTGACACGATTTCTAACAAAGACGTTAAGAGTTGTAGTCATAAAAATACCAATAAGAATATTTTATTTAAATTTAACACTTAAATAAAACCTTCTTTGATAGCTTAGTTCAGCGCTTGAGCGCTAGATGTCGGCAAAAACCATGTGGAAGCTCTGTAGAATGTATGTATAATCGTACGGTAAATTACATTCGTGTAAAATTAAAATGGTACTTCCAATGCGTCAAAGAGTTCTTGATCTGATTGGAATCGTTAGGCAATAATTAACGCCGGCATAGAAAAAGAGAAAGTGTAGAACCTAAGAAACTTTTCCCACCCAGCTTTAAAACAATATTTAATTTGGATATTTTATTAAATTTAGTTAGATACATTTACAATTAGTATTCTGCTTCTAAGGGTTAATAAACATTAAGCCAATTAGAAGATTAATAATTGATTGATAAGGTAAAATTGACTTATTTTACCAATTAATTAAATTGCTTAAAATAATTCTTAAAAATTAACTTAAATAAATAAATGTTCAATCATTTTCTAAGCATAATGAATGTGTGTTTTACAAGACAATTATAAATTAAAAGCGTCAGTACTCAAAATTGTTTTGAAATATATCAGCCAATCCTGTGGTAATCAATAGATGATCAAAATCATGTCTTAGACCCGCCCTCGAAACTTATCTCGTCGGCCTGCAGGCTATAAATAAATAGGCACACGACAAAAACAATGCACTGAGCTAATGTGGCATGTAGGAGGCGATGGCATTTAGGCGAAACCAATCGGCCAGCCGGCAGATGTGGTTCTGGTTTCCTTTATCAGATCGTTGATGCCTCAAACCCAGGTCAGTCTACAATGCGATCACCCGGGCCGTCGATAATCTGCTGCAAATGAGTAACACGAAGCAATGGAAATCATGGCAGCTATTGACGATCCTGCATATGCTCCATGAATCCGCTCTCCCAATCGGAACTAATTGGGAATAATACAATTTTTGTTCAACCCTCATACAAATTGTCAAGGTAAGTATAATCATTGAGCAAGCGATGGCCAAGGATTAGGAATAGAATTTTATTGCCAATATTACGTAGTCTGATCATGGATCACGTGACAGGAAGACTGCTACTAGGATCAAGAAGAGGACAGCGAAAAAATGGCGATTCGACGCGCCTGCTTGTCATGTTTGTCGATCGTCGCCGACCGCCCTCTCGGAGACTCGAACTGGAACTGCCAGTGGGTGTGGTGACACCATTGTGAATGTCTACCTCGTGCTGTCTCACTCACGTCCACAGATTTGGTTAGACTGGTGGTATAACCGTAAACAAAATAAATATGTAAAAGCCGTGTTTTTTTAACTTGGCCAAAATACGACGCGCAGGCAAAGAATGACTGTTTTGTGCATGGAGGGGATTACAAATCTCTAGCTGTATCTCCAAGCTTGCAAATCCCAGAAGCTCATATTTCACGCCATTTGCCCGCACGAAATTCCACCTCTCTGGAAAAATGTTAATACACATAAATATATTTTTTAGAAGAAGTCATAAATTGACGGCGCTTTGTCGTCGCTATTCAGCGCAAATGAGGTGCCGGCAGCGGCTCCCTGGAATCGGGAGACGAGTTGGCGTATTTTATCGACTGGCATCCATAATTTTGGAATCTAGACTCCGGGCTTATCTACGTCTACGTCGCCGTCTCAGTATTCCCACCTCTGGATTCTCCTCTTCCGTAATTCCTTGTGTTTGTTATGTACATTCTCAACAAGGTATGATTCCTTCAACCATTCGGCATACCAGCTACAAGAATTTTCTTTTTTGTTCTCGTTCAATAAACGTTCGTATATGCTTTCGTTTAATAAGGTTGTTTCAACTGCAATATCCAAATTTGATATCTGTATCGGCAATGGGATGCACTTAACTTAAGACCTTCTATAAACGCCCAACTTCCGCCTCTCGTGGGGGATTAAAATAGATCAATCCAACTTCTTAGCCTTAGGGAAGCTCCATGCCGGTCCTTATGAGTATGATGTAGTTCGTCTTGTTGTTGTGAGTGGGCTCTTTGGGCAACCTTTCCTAGGTGGCTTTTTCATTGCGTTAGACCTGCTGAGATAGCGATCGTGTCGATTGCTCGCTGATATAAATATAAATGGGCGAGTATTGCGCTGATTTGTCGGCTCAACTACAAAGCGAAGACTAACGGCAATTCTCCACCGCGATCTTAATCTTTTAAGACCGACCGCTTAGCGATTTATCTTTTGCACTTTACTGTGCTCTCGAAAAACGTACAATTCAGAGATTTCAGGGAATTTTATTTAGTATTTCCTCATAGTTGCCGGCTCTTAACCAGTTCATTCACAAGTTGCAAATCTGCTCAAGCTGATCGAAAAGTTAATCCTTAAATTGTCACAAAATCAAAATCTACCAAAATATTTTCAAGACCTGCCTAAGCCCTTTCCCGTAGGCACTCTGGAATTCTCCGAAGTCAGAACACCTATATTCAAAAATCCGCTTATATAGATCAGCACGATCAGCGGACAAAACAAGCGGGCGAAAAAAAACAGAAGAACGGCATGTTGTCAAACGTTGAGTTGGCTCAGCCGCAGGCCAAGATTAAGTTGGGACTTCGCACCCGAGCACGACGATGCGCGGAGATGAAGTCGAGAAGAATGAAGAGCGACTCAAGGAATCAACCTCTGCCAAAGGCAACGTGGGCGTGTCCGCATTTTGATTGAAATCAAACACAAAAGCAGATTACAATTTATTTATTTGGTCAAGCGTGTGGGAAAAGTGCAGGATAAGGAGCGTCCGCCTTAAGAAAGGATGTGTTCGGGAGTTGCGCGTGTGCAGCAGATTATCCCTGTGCACTTGTTACATATCCTTGCAGGAGACCGCAGTCGTAGGGACTTTAAAGACGGCCAAGTTCAAGAGGCGAGGAGATGAACTGATCAGACAGATTCTGACAACCGAAAAGCCGTCGGACACCGGCACTGATCCCGATCGCCTGGTCTGGAATAAATGCGGATTAGTTTCCCGAGAGGGTGCTAAGTCGAGTAAACGCCTACACGGCCAAAAGTCATGTCATGTTGGGCCAAAAAGGATTTGCCCGGCCACTGACACAATTTCTTTTACCCTTGTCTGCGTACAGTTGTTTCTGCGGGATAAGATCAAGGCCTCCCCTTGATCCTTGCATTTAAAAAGCACTGGGCACGGTTTGACAATATTTATTAGTTTTTATTGGATTTTCAGCTTAGGCTTAGAGCAATGCGCAATTTTGCATGTGAATCTTTAAACTAAGAAGCTGGAAAATGAACGGTCCACCCCCAGTGACTCTCCATGTCACCTCCTTGGGTGAAACAAATTCAACTTGGTCATGGGGTATTAATTTGTGCAGTTTCATTACCAGTGCAGATCATCTTGTAGTCGCATTTTTTGCTTTTTGTCAAATTATCAATGATCAGGCGTCTAATCCGGAAAGGATAAGGATAGTGTGGACTCCCAGTTAGCAGTGGAATGTGTGGCAAATCGTAATTACCAATTTCCTTATTAGTGAGTATGATCAGGACTAGATTAGTATGCAATTATACAGGAACTGCACTATATGTTTATGCTTGATCTCTCACTAAATACGTACCCACGTATACATATATACATATGTATTTTATAATTAATTACTTATTCTCAAATGTTTGTAAGACTTATTAGAGATCATCAGAGTAAAAATGGCTGCCGTTTCCATGACTTCCCTTTTTGGCAAGAACTGTTGCAAATCATGATGGCGGCCGCGGAGAGAAGAGGAAGTGTGGATAGTTCAACCCCCAAAGGAAAAGGAAGTTGAGCTAGGAGCAACTTCAGACTGGGCTCGGTTACACCAAGCGTTTATAACCACCAAAAGCAAACATCCACCGAGCATTTCGAAATAAGCGTGAAAATAATCCATCTTTCCGCTAAGCAAGCTGCAGTCCGCTCCCGTCACCTCGCCCCTTTTGACACTTTTGACGCACGACCTCCCTTCGGAATAGTCGCTGTCCATGGCCAGGATCAGGATCAGGGCAGGGCAGCTGCCGTGGAGAGAATGGCAGCGAAAAAAGTGTCAAAAAATGTTTCATTTTAGATCTGTTGAAAAATAATGCTCCTGTCTTTGTCTTTTTCCCGTGATTTCTGCACGCTTCACGCCAATTTGCGCGCTTATCAACTGGGAGATGGTGGTGGTGTTGCTGCTGTGCCCATACCCAAACCCATACCATACCCATACCAAAACCCATATCCACTTCCCCTTGCTCCGATCCCGGGTCTGTATGCAATCCCAGTTTTCCGATAGGGACTGGCCTCAACTGCTGCATCCTTTCGCATATTGTTCCCATTCGTCCTTCCACTCCTGACATGGGAATCACTTCCGATGGCGCGGAATATAATTCATTTGAATGATTGGGTTGTTTGTATAGACTGCATATGCGGGGACTGCAGAAGGGGAGGAGCTGAGCTCTGCTAGCCGTGGAAATTAGTTTTTCCTTTCGTTCACAGAGGCATGCCTGTAATCGAAACTGCGTTGTTCAGATACATGGACACTAAATGAGCAAAAGCCCTAGCTTTTTAGAAAAATTTTGTGAATAAATTGACGTAGAACTAGAATTCCAGACGAGAAAACTGCTGCTCAACCACAACCTTCGCTTGGGACAGAGCTTTGCAGATACAAGAGACTTTGTAAATTGTACAAATTACAAACAATTGACATAATAACTAACGCTTGTCTCGCTTTTTGTTCCGATAGAAAAGCAGGCGAAGAAAACTGTAAACGAATCTACGAACCTAAGTATTCGAGTCCGACTCGGTAGAAGCACAATACGGCTACAATTACAATTACAAATGCCAGTTGGCGGGTCGGCGAAAGATCAAAGTAAAGCACAAAGCTATGCAGGCTAGGAAATAACAGATAAAAACGTTGCCAGCGTGCACAATAACAATGGCAATAAAGATAAAAATAATAAAATATAAGCCAAGGAAAAATAGTGTACCGAAAATGGCACAGACTCAACGGCAACAAGAAGCATTGTATACCATCTCCATTGCCAGCACCCAAGCCAAAACGGAGTTCATCGCCAACTTTCCCAAGCAATACGAGTATGCAAATATATCGCCGGCTTGCTAGTTGCCTGATGGATGGTACAGCCAATGTTCCATGAGTCATCCGCCCTGGTGGCCGCTTGCTCGATCCCGCAAGCTGAGAGCAGGTACGACACCAAAGCTACGGTTTGATCACAAGTTGAGCGTAAAATATGCTAAAGATCATCGGGTGTCAGTGACTGTGTGTGCCGGCAAATGAGCGTAAAAAGATCAAAGAATCTTCGCGCGCTGTGCCAAGTCTGACCGGCAGTCCTCTCCACCCTGGCCACGGTCCGGTCCGGTCCGGCCTCGATCCAAAGCCCTCCGATCACCTGGGACATCTTCTGCCATCGCACGCTGCATGGATACTAACTACGTGCGCGCATTTTGTAAAATAACATTCAATTTGTGGAACCTGATCAAACCATTACAGCAGGCCCAGATCGCTGATCGCAGATCACCCTTCGATGATCATCAAAAAGCCTGCCTTAATAAATAATCAAAGTACTCCGTTGTAATCACATTTCTGCGATCCACATTTCCAAATCCCTCGACTTACGTTTGCGCATATTTTTACGCTTGCTTAAAACGACCGAGTGCCGGGCACAAAGATTGCCGACGGCTCCACCGCTGCCCCCGCCCCGAACTTGGTTCAAACTGCCACCATCGGAGATGGAAATTACACGTTCCAGGCCCCTCTGATGATTTCTGCAATTGCTGGCCAGGCATCGGCGGCAATAACAACAATTTGTTCGCATAGCCGGTGCAGACAGCCTGGCTGCTGCCGCTTCATCGCTGGTCCAATTGGTCCGAGTCGGCATCGACATCGACATCGGCATCGCATCGGCATCGAAATCAACTCGCAGCTGCATTGCCATTACTCAGCCGATCTTCGGGCTCCTCCCGGTCTGGAGGGGTCCCTTATTGAATTATAATGTTATTTAGTTGCGGCTGCCGCTGCAGCTTCTCCATCGACGTCATCGACTGTGGATTGCAGACTTTGTGGAAGCGATCGTCGCCTGGGGCCTTGGAGCTTTGGAACATCGATGGGGCTGCTTTCAGTGGCGTATGAAGACATTGTAGGAGGCATATGATTAGATGGCTTATAAGTGCCGGCATCAAGTGCATAACCACAAATGTTGATTCCTCACCTGTCAAAGGGTCCTTAATACAGACACAATCGCATCTCGCTCAGTGTCAAGGATACTGTTGGTAAAAAGCTTACATGCGTAAGTCAAACACCCGGCGAATCGATCAAAACTTCATACGTAATTGCCTTACAGCGGTTTTGGATGAAAAGGGCACGCGAGAGCCAGTAAAGTGGAACCCTCCCAGGGGAAGACGAACCGCATCCAAATGTTGTGCGAAGGCAGAACCAGCCCTCTCATTACCACACAGCGATCCAAAAACAACACAGAGATACGCTCTAAATTTGCGTTACGTAACGGAATTTAAAGCGTTCCTTATCAGATTGGTTTTGATGTTTTATCAACGCTCGCTGGTCACCGCTTCCATGAACATGAACATAAACATGAGCCTGAACGGTTGTTGTTGCTCCTCGGCTGCGCTGCTTAATACGTATATAATTTTTAATGAATATATGATAAATATATTTTGGCGTGCGGCTCGAAACAAGCGAATGAGTGTGTGAAAAATTAGCGGAAAATGCCCAAAACGTCAACACTTGAACATTGAATATTAATTCGTCGGCACACGGTTGTTTTGCTCCGGGTTTACGTCCTCAGATCGGGGGCAATTAACGGCTGCATTTCAATTGGATGTAAGTGATTTGGGCGCGGTTTTGTCGACACCATATAGATCGAAAACTATAATGATTCCCACCTAATTCGCATTATCCCACGTCGTTCGAGATGGTGCTCTGCGATCATCAATCAAAAGACAGGATACCGTCGCTAAACGAACCTAAAGTGAATACAGCTACCAGAGCTACACCTTCAGTCAAATTGGCCACACAGGAAGTCTGCGTTGAGATGAAGAGGCCACAAAATTCGCATGGTACCGACTCCAACTCAAAGCGACTGAGTCCGTCTATCAAAAACGCATAAATCACGGAATTCTTTTCTGTGTCGGAAAGGCCTTTCAACAGCCTTGTCAAATGAGCCGCTGCGGAACTCGCACTCGGACTTGTATCTCAGCTCTTTTGGCCACCCAAATTAAATTTGTTTAAAAATATCGAAGTTGGTGGCCCAGGACCCAGCCCAGGATAAGAGCAGTCAGGACAAACGAAGCCGCAGGCTACTGTATGGCATGGGAATGACAAAGTGGAAACAGGCAAATGCCTTGGGCAGGAAAGAAGTCCCAAGGACAAGATGTGCGATCAATTATGATTGTCACAGTTGACACACATTATCGCCCTCGCAAAGTTCCCGAACCTGTCGTCGTGGCAGGCAGGGTCCGGCGATATGAGCTAATTGATGTTTTCATTTGGGCACCCTGACGACCGGAGAACGTTTTCATTCTAGGTGGTAAGTACGACGCCCGCTGAGCACACATAATTGAGAGCAGCGGGAAGGACCTGAAGAAAGACACCGATCGCCGGGGTCCGAGATGGGCTACCTACGACTGTACCAGCAGCATCGCTCAAGATTCCGAACTGCCGTAACTAGGGCATGGGGAGATGCCTGGCCGGACAAGTATGAGTCCTTCCCTCCCTCGCTGTCATTTTGTCAATGGCTTTGTTCACTCCCGTGTACACTTGGTGGCTGTTTCGGGTCCTCTCATCTTTGGCCAGGCCCACATTTTGGCGGCATCTTGAAAGTCCTGTCTCAGTGACGTTGGTGGTCGCAGGATTCCACTGCTCATATTTTGCGCATCTCCTTTGTCGACTGCTCTATTTTGCTGCGGTGTGTGTGGGACCCTGGACAATGCACAGCTCCTAAATTATTTTCGTATTATCGAATCTGCAGTACGTGTTTGTCGTTTTTGTCTCTAATTGTTTAATTGTCAGATCATGAGTCGGCTTGTTGTCTGGATATGTCACGAGAGCGCCTTCATCCAGACCCCGTCCACCTCCATGCACGTTACAAAGCTAAGAGGGATATTTGGGCGATCGACATGTTAGTACATTGTACATTGTCAATTTGTTATTTAGGGGAACAGTATCTGTACTATTTTGAGGGATTAGTTGCTTGTGCTCGTGAACCTGTTAGGTGGTGCCTGCCGCAGGGACATGACCAAAAAAAGGACATGTGTGTGGTCCTGAACCTTAGAGACAATGCTGTTAGTTAAATGGAGTGTGAGAGGTTTGTCTTCATTGTGCGCTTTTTTATAATGGGATATACATTTAATGTCGATAAGAAATAGTATTTAGAGATAATATCCACTAACATACAGATATAGTTAAAGTCCATTTTCAGAAAAAAGAAAATAAAGTATATTCCCAATTCTTCAGCTTTATAAACCACTGCCGATGGTTTTATTTTATGGTTTTATCTTTCACATTATGTTCTACCTTTTGAATTGTTTAGGAACATCCGATAGTTTGGATCGGACTATCGATCTGATTTATGATCTTGGCCATAAAAAAACATATATTTAAAAACACATTTGTTAAGTTTTTTTGTTGTAACTTGGCCACAATAAGACGCACAGCCATGAAAATTACTGTTTCGTGCAGCTGAGAACCTATACAACCAATTCCTGGTTAATTTGGTAAAAATTTATTTTTGAGCTATTTTCGCATTTTTCATAAGGGGTAACACTAAGATATTTGGCAAAAACTGGCCAAAAATAAAAATTTTTTGCTGAGAATACCAATGGATTGGAAATTTTGTACCGAATCCAATGAGGTATGACATTCTAAAATCTGACTATTATTTCCAAGGGTTGTGATCAAAAAACCGAAACATCGAGCTGGTTTTTTATCGGATCTTGGCCATCAAAAACATAAATTGAACGCACATTTTTTAAGGGTTTTTGATTTTAACTTTACCAAAATAGGACGAACGGCCAACAGAATAATTGTTTTGTGCAGCTGAAAACTAATATAATTAATTCCAGGTTGATTTGGTAAAATTTTATTAATTTTTGGGCTTTGATCAAGCAACTAAGAATCCAGTGGAATTGTTCTGTATTTTGGCAATATATAAATGTATTCCCGATTGATGTAACTTTTTCACACAATATTGTTGACATATTCTGCATTATTTATTTATGTTAATAAGCAGCGAGGTTATGTCGATTAAATTTGTGCCGGACCTGTTGGAAAAGTTTCATCCAGGTAGCTTCAAAACCAAATTAAAAGCCCCTTTTCAAGTGTGTAAACCACGTCATAATAAAACAAAATGTTAATATTTTAATTTTATATTTAAAATTTTATTTTTTTGATTATCGCTCTTTCATCTTACATCTATCAAGAACACAAGTCCCAAAGTATGATTTAAAATAATTTTAAACAGTCTTAAGATCTTAAGATATCGACTTATTGCTAGCATTAAAGTACGAAACGCTCAAAAAGATAACTTCCCATCGGCTTAGAATCCGAAGTAGGGATAGGATGAAGCAGTAGGCATCATTGTGCTCTTCTGGTCGACCTGATGATGGTAGGCGCCAACGTGGTTGGCTGCGGCAGCGGTGGGGGGGAAGAAGGATCCGGCAAAGTTGTAGCTGTCCCACGTGGAAGGGTGGTGGGAGCCCGAGGCGGCAGCGGATGCAAACTGGGACCGGAGATGCTCCGCCGAAGTGGCAGCAGTCGGGGGCATGGTGTAGGCTGCCGATCCGGTGGACGGGTAGGCTGCACTGCCCGATCCCACGCCGTAGGTGGAGTTCATGAACTCATGTCCGGCGGATGGCTGCTGGGCTTGCGTCTGCACGGGACTGTGGGCGGCGGAGCTGCTGCCAGATGTGCTGCTGGCCGGGGACATGGAGGCCAAAGAGCCCCCATAGCCGGCGTGGTTCTCGTAGGCCGTTCCCGATGCTGGCCAGGTCTGGGAACCGTACAGGCCCATTCCCATGTTTGGAGCAGGGGCAGAACTGGTGGTGGCAGGGGCGCCGTAGGAAGCAGCTGTGGGGGCGAAGCTGGGCACTTGCTGGGTGTTCAGCTGCTTGCGCAGACGAGCACGGCGGTTGGAGAACCAGACCTGGACGCGGGCCTCGGTCAGTCCGGTGCTCTGGGCCAGTTCCTCGCGGGTGTAAACGTCGGGGTACTGGGTACGGGCGAAAATGCGCTCCAGGGCATCGATCTGGTCGTTGGAGAAGGTGGTGCGGGAGCGTCTCTGCTTCCTCTTCAGCTGCACACTGGGCTCGGCGTCGTCCTCGCTCTCATCTTCGCTACCGGCCGATTGAGATCCCCCGCCGAGGATGCCATCGATGCTGTGGGAGGTTCCCGATCCGGAGGATCCACGCAGCAGGCGCGAAATAGAGCTTACAGATGGGGCGTTCTGCTTGTCACAGACCCCGGCTTCGATCAGCTTGGCGCGGATCTCCCAGCTGAAGATGCCGGGCTGCGACTGCTTCAGTTCCTCGATCCTGGACTCGATGTCGGGCGTGGCCACGCGGGGCTTGCTGCCGCCGATCACTCCCGGCCGAATGGAGCCAGTCTCCTGGAAGCGGTTGAGAATCTTCGAGACGCAGCCGTGCGAGACGCGCAACTGACGGGAGATGACGCAGGGACGAACCCCAGCAGCAGCCATCTCAACGATTTGGCGACGGATGTGATTGGGCAACGGACGCCCGTTGATGAAGACGCCACCAAGTTGGTTGACGCGACCTTGTCCTGAAAGCAAAAGAGAAAAGGGCATGATAAGTAAATTTGTAAGCCAACTTTTATTCTTTAAGTCCGTCCATTGAAGTCAGATCGTATTGCAAAGGTTCAACTAGGTTTGTTTGCAACCATGTTTTTGGGTCGATCCTTCAATTAACCTTTTCTCTGTGCTCGATTGAGCGGAAGCAAGTAATCTAGTTAGCCAGCATTGACCACTTCACTGCATTGCACTCGAAACGCACTAAGCTGGATAAGCTCGAGGATCAATTCGCACAATCTTTTGTTGTAGATGGGTACAAACGATTCGATGGCCATTTGTAGACAAAACAAAACGCAAATTGGCAATTTGCGTAGACCTTTTCTAGTTTTCCAGAAAATGGAAAGGCTCTTGCTGGCGGTGGCGGGGAAAATGCCGATCTCGCCGGGGCACGGAGCTGCGAACGCATCTGCATCCCGGGTTGCCTCATGCAATCAAATCAAACTAATAATCCATAAGCGCTGCAGACGCCCAGCTGTGCCAGCTAACACAAGTGTGTGTATGTGAAAAGGCGGCCCCAAAACAGCCGAAAAGAGAAGTAAAACCCAGTCCATGCTCAGGGTCTGTTGTTTGGGGCGCTGACGTTGCTCGGCTACGTGCTACTCAAGACCCCGGCTCGATCGCAGACACTGAGCCGATCCAAGATCAAAGCCCAGCGCCACGAAGCCGCCAGCGAAAGAGACGAGCCGAGACATGAGCTGGCCTGAGCTGGCTGGTCGCGCCAAAAAGTCTGCAAAGTCCGCACTGGAAGCTGGGATGCGATGCGATCCAAGTGATGCGATGCGGCTGGCTCTGGGCCTGGCCGGCCGAAAGGCCGATCACAATCAATAAGTCAAAAAGCTGATCATGCTGCCGAACGGGTAATGATCTCTCGTTTGAAAACAGCGGGCGAAAGCGCTGCCCCAAATGATGAGCCAGCTCTTTTCTATGTCCGAGTCTGGCGTTTTGTACTCGTAATTGTGGTAATTGGTAATGCTCGTTGTGGGCTCTGATATACTATCTGTAATCGGTGCTTACCTTGGAAGGGATATCCTGCAAAGTAGGGAGTCATGTTGAGAGCCGAAACAGCCATGTCTTTTTCAGTAATCCGTTGGGGAGATTTTCCGGTGTCAACACTTTTTATTTTCTACGTTTGGTTAGCAATCTTCAGAGAGCCCGACAGTTCACAAGTTAGAATACTTATAGGTTTAGACCCAGCTCTAGTAAGGCGAGTGCGCAGTGAATGGTGGTGCTGCTCGTTTGCTTGACAGCTCGAAACTGATTTTGAAACGGTCAGCCGCAAGACTAAAACGAATCCGTGAGATTCTCAGAGCCAAGAAAACGAGTTTTGGTCGGCGGAGAGGCAGTGCGGGCGAGGGTGGATGTGCGGACTGGCAGCCGGTCCAGGCGAGAGCGAGAGGCGGCGATCGCACGAGAGCGCTGCCGGTGGTTAGAGCAAGGCGGCTGCCTGCCCTGCCCCCGTGTGCTAGAGCAGTGAAGGGAAACGGAAACGAGAGAGAAAACTCAGTGAGTTTTCATAGCATGGCTGCAATTTCGCTTGGCTCCGCCCCCAGAAAACCGAACTGAATGCTCTTTTACATTCCTTCCTGGCGGAGCTAGATTTGGGATAACTCCGAGTGGGCTTAGACTGGCACTCCATTACGATTGTTTATTTTATTTGCGCTTGATTTGGAGTTATGCTTTTTTGGAGCCGGGATCTAAGGTTCGAGGTGGGTGGGTGGTGGCCTTAGGGCCAAGTTGATTGCGCATATCGTATTCAAATTATAAATACGATTTCCAACGCCTTCTCAAGTACACTGTTTTCCTGAAACCATATTTTGGTGCGACGCAAAAATAGATTTCCATTATGAAACCCGTAGAAAAGCAAACACTTTTTCATCTCCATTGAAATGCTTTGAATGAACCGGAGAGGAAAGCAGAATGCAAAAAGTTACTAAGCCCTCAAAATGCGTGACGTTCAGACCTCTCTTCCTTGCTCCACCTTCAACTCGTC
This sequence comes from Drosophila kurseongensis, assembly GCA_018153305.1. Lineage (NCBI taxonomy): Eukaryota > Metazoa > Arthropoda > Insecta > Diptera > Drosophilidae > Drosophila > Drosophila kurseongensis. The sequence continues at coordinate 25,890,442 of JAECXX010000004.1, forward strand.
CCCGACAGGCTATGACGCGCATTTTATTGCATTTCTATCTGGCTGATAGACGCCTGGCCAAATCAATGGCCTTGGGCTAAATGGGGAATGCCTTGGGGCTCAGGCACCCGTGTCTTGTTTAGTCTGCGGCAAGATTTCCATTTTCAAACAAGTTCAACCTATTGATTGTTTGTTACTTTGCTTTCGACCGGAAGGGCAAGACAGTTATTTTGCGACTTAAACCATTGTAGTTTAACTCAGAGGACACGCTTCATTAAAAGTTCATTTCGCAGCTGTAATTCAATTACTGAGGCAATCCAATCCAGCCGCTGTTTGCCTAAACTAATTAGAAAAGGCCCCATCCCCAAACCAACTCCCAAAATTAATATTCATGAGAAAAAGAGACTCGGAACGACCACTAATATGTGTGGCCGAGTGGGAAGCTGACAAAAACATTTTCGCACGGGCAAAATGGAAGAGCAAAAAGGAAACTCCATTTCCGAGTGCATGACTTTTGGTTAATTTTGTGAGAGTGCTTGGCTAGCTGGCTAGCTGGCGGTGTAAATCAAAGAGGTTTCGGCCATGTTGCGTATACGCCGCGTGTGCGAGCATTGAAATTATGCGGCATCATACCCAAGGCAAGGCTGTGGACATGAACAATATAGACAAAGTTGTTGCCACTGTTGTTGGGAGCAGGCAAGATACTTGCCGAGCGAGCATGTACACATGTAGCCATGTATCTGTGAGATACTTTAAGCGTGGGTGCGTCGCTGAATATGTGCCATTTGGCAATAATTGTAGGTCTATTGTTTGGTTGGCCGCCACGCTCTGTGTGTGGCTTTGCCGCGAGGCAATCGTTCAAATCGTACGACAACTGAAACTGCTACTGTGCGATTGGCAAAGTCGCCGATGCCGGCACCGCCTCAGATGCAGATACCGATATTGATTGTGTGTCAGCGGGAATGATGAATCTGTCTCTATTGAGCATTCAAATGGCAAGTGTGCGGCCTCTGTTTTATCTGCTTGGACTGTTCATGTATTTCACATTCAGCTCCCCTTCATTCAGTTTCGCATTGAGCTGAACCAACTTTTCGAAACACATTATTTGCGGCAAATAAATAGTCCCGACGCCTCAGATGGCCAAATACTTTTCTCTCGTTGACTTTGGCATTTTTGTGGGAATTTTTAATATTTGCTGTAAGCCAGCCGCAGACGGAAGGCACTTCGGGCCGAAGGCAATGTATTTTCCAAGCTGTCGAGCTTCGCATTGCGAGTATCAGTTCAAGTTGGAAAATTCGTTTGCGAACTGGCAGACGCGGCCAAGAGAATTAACTTGAGTGATGGTTTTACAATGCTGTGGAATTCAAATTTTTTCCTTGAACCGAAAGAGACAGGCGATTCCAACAAGGCTTCTTTCCAGTGTCGATAAAAGTAGCTCCCCGAAAGCCTTTCTCCTCGGAAATAATTTTTCATAAGCGTCGTACATCTGTGTGTAATGAAGAGACCGCCAAAATACTGGGTTAATGATTTTCAAAGCGCTCCCAATAAATAAACTGAAAAATAACCACTAACGCCCATATGTCAGCTTAGCTAAAAGCCCCTCTGCCCCTCTGCCCATCGGCCCCTTTGCCCTTACTGCCCGCTCGCCGTAGGCAACAACAACAGCTGCTGGGGCAGTGGCAGTGGCAAGGGCGAAGCGGTGAAACAAGAAAACTAAATTAAAACTCAACCGCAACTGTTTACACAGCAAATGTTACCACAAAGGGGCGGCTTGGCGCACTAAAGCCTCCAAATGACTCCAAGCCGAAATCCCAGAGCGAGCTGAGCCGGGAGATGATTAATTAAGGCGGCTACTCGGCAGAGGAGGGTGAACAGCTCGGACAGTTGGCCGGCGAGGTGAGAAGAGTAATATGTACAAATATATCACTCCTTCGGAACGGTTAAAAACGAATTAATAATGTGTGATCGGAGGCCGCCCCCAAAAACGTGGAGTGCCAGTTGGCGGATTCAAGAACAAAATCGACTAATTGCGGAGGCAGCCCGGAGGACGTGTCAGCCAATCAGGAGTGTTGTGCGGGCGGCCACGAGCACCTCCTGGATGACGAGCCAAAAGGATCCGGTGCACCCAGGGCCCAAGGACTGCTTGACTCTGGATGGCTGCACAAAGGAGGCCATTGTGTGGATGATCTGTGGTTTCCATTTCACTCCGCGCAGCTACGTTTGCAGCGCTTTGTCGGCAAGAGTGTGAACAGAACGGGGGAGGGGTGATCTGAGTTAGGGGAGGACACCCAAGCCGCTGGCCGGGTCCGCTATTATCGATGTGTGAATTGCAACAGCCCGCGTCGGCGTTTCGTCGTGAATAATGCGTTTGAGATTCGGTCACAGTCGCTGAAATGTAAGGATTCTTTGAAACCCAAGGGCGAATGGAGACGAAACGTCGAAAATGATCGGGATGAAGATTAAGACCCAGCCTAATTGGCCCCGGCGTAGCGCCTTCGTTTAACGCATTCCTGTTAATTTTGATCTGATCCTTGATTAGCACTCCGCTCGCCTTCTAATAGGGACATTAGGCCAAACTCCCTTCGTGTTGTATGGCGTCAAGCCATAAAATTCGTTTAGCACCTGCGCGGCCGTGATCTGAATGTGTGATGTCAATAATCACAATTATAACGCCTGGCCATGTTTTCCAGTAAAAGGGTTTCGCCGTCGCGATCTACCCTTGAGCTACCTATGAGTTGTGAGCGGCTAACCATTTCAGAATATATGCATTTTCGATCCACTTCGATTCCGTCTCCTTTCATCCGTAGCCACGTCCGCGTGGAGAATAATTCATTTATTATCACATTATGATTAAAACTAATTTGACATTGAATTATTAGCATGTCCAGACCCTAACCAGATACCGCGGGAGAAATCCCCGAAGTATCGTAGACGAAATAATCAAGAAACGCAATTAATCCTTTGATGGTGATGCAGATGACGAGCCAAGCCATACTTATTAGCTGCAGCCACAGAACATAAATAATCCATGAGCCAGGAATTTTCCTTTTCCCTGTGCACTGCTTTCCCGCTTTGATTTATTTACCATAGTACAAATGCATTCGAAATGCATTTTAGTTCTGCGCCGAGGCCTCCACCAATCTTCAAAATTATCGTCCGCAGTACCATGTGAAAATGGAAAATAAATAATTCTTCAGAGGCTCCCTACTAAAGTCAACACAGTGATTCGTGCTCATAGTTCAACCTTTAATTAAAAACGCATTTCTTGACGTTCATTTCGAGTCTTTAATTCCAGTTCCAGTTGCATCTCAAAATCGATTTGATACAATTCCAATTTTTGTTGATTTTTCCCAAAGTGACAATTGCCCTGCGTGATTTTCAATTATTCCCAGCTGAATCGATTCGTCAGTCGGCACATGTCAAAGTGGGGAGTTGGTGCTTCCAAATCTCCGCGTCCATAATTGTGGCACCAAGTCCAGTTCCCGTTAAGCCAAGTGTAATGACTCGTGCCGACTTTCCTAGCTCATATTGCAGCGGCTTTGGACGGACGGTTTCTTTTCGGCGAGTGTGGAAAATTGAGCTGCATGTTATCTTTCGTTGATTTAATTAGATTTCGATTTGTTGCGCCATTTTCGCATTTAATTGATGTTTAGTTCTTGGAATCGAAGATTATTATTGGACAGGGTTTGAAGATGCCGCCTACATTGTTCAATCAAACTTTCTGAAATCGTGTAAATTTTCTATTTCTTTATCTTTAATCAGTTCTGTGAAAAATTTGATTTTGTGACCACCAAATTTATATTTTCGTACTTCCCCGCTTACATCAATATTTGATTAGTAAATCTGTAAATAATTTACTGTCTTTAGTGGGCGTCCAAAATCAATTTGCAATAAGTGTCTAAGCGTCATTAGGTCGATTAACACATTAGGTATCTTCATCTCCATTATCATTCATTATCATCGCCTTATGCTAATTTTCCTGCTCAGATAAGGCCCACAAAAACTCCGCGATACAGTTTTCACCTTTAGCCGACTAATTTAATTAGCATAATTTGGCAACACCTTTTTCGGCCGTTGTGGCGACGCCTACTTACCTACGAGCAGATGCGTATCTTCCGGACTGCTCGTAGACAGTCGTATTTCTGTTTGTGCGTTTAGGCCAAAAAGCGCTGCTAAAGCGATTGGCAACGCCAGCACATGATATAGGCAGCCAGAAGTTGACTAAGTTGGCGTGTCAAATCGATCATTGGCACAGTTTGACAAGTCTATTTGGCTGGACAAGTCCGTGAAGCAGGAAACAAAACCCGGCCAAACAAAGCCCGTCGCAGCGACCACCGGGAGTTTCGGTCTGGCCAAGTCCAGACCCCGAGTCGCCCGACGGACAGGGACGGAGCGTAACACTTACGATTCGTAATGGCCCCTAATCATGCGACAAAAAGAGGAAGATGCCAGTGCACCACTGCAGTGGTGCACTGGCAGGACCTACCGCCGTCAACAGGTAGCCGCGCTAGCCGGTGCAGCATCTCGGCTAGTTGGCAGTTTGCGGTTCGGGTGTTAATGGTTTGTTAGTACGCGGTGGTGTCCTTGCTCGCCCGTCCTTGACGGTCATAGTCATAAGTCCGCCCAGCCAGCCCCTCGTCAGACTCACCGCAATTAGGACGCCTGTGGTCGTTGTCTTTGCGGTAATTTAGTCATCTTGCAGGACTGCTTGCGATTTTCGCCGGAAATCGACAGTTGGCGGTCGAAAGCCACAGATCTTTGATTTAGCATGCACTATTTAAAAACACATTCGGCAGCCTATAAGCCACTTTTACTGCCAATGCCCAGCGATAAACACCCAGACAATACAATACTCTCGGCCCATAAATCTGAGAAAATCTGCCCAGTCCTGCTCCATCGATAGGCGGTTGCATGTTTAGCAAATTACTCAACACGGTGCAGGGCCAGCTAGCCATTAAATAAATTATAACGAACTGCTGGCGGAAGAACGCCCCCCGCCTTTCGACGCTGAGCGCAAACAAATTGCTCCCTGCCAAGAGCTTGCCCCGTCATGTGGGAGACGACACGCAGTCTGCAGTTTCCGCGGTCCAGGGATTGGGGCAGTGGGGTTTCGGTGATTCGGGGACCCCGGGGCAAGGCATTTGCTCAAAGCCAATGCCGCTGGGAGTCGGCTTTTCGGGTGAGTTTTAAATTTATGTTATTGGTGCGAGAGATATAGGGAATGCACTGAGGGAAACTGGTGGAGAAGTCAAGACAATCGAAAATGGGTTGCCCATTAGGCCGTCTTAATATTCACACGAGTCTTGTCCAATTGTCCATTCCAAAACCAACTCAAACGCGAAATTTCGGTTAAGGTTGCACTTCGAATTTTGCGTGAGCAGTAAATGAACGTACACAAAGCGGAGGAAAAAGAGACGAAATGAGTTACGGATTTGTGATCGCTTAAGTTGAGTGCCAATCTGAGCCGGCTCCAAGCCCCAGTCATATAAACAAATGAACATATGTAAAATCCATGCTCGACAGCGGCCACGACAACTCGGGCTGACGCTGATGCTGATGTTTTTTACGACTTGACACAGAGTTTCCGAGGACGGACGGGATGGGTCTGCGGTGTATGCAGTGTCTGCAGTGACTGGACAAAGTGGCCGACAAAAGTCGGTCGGAGATCCGTGCGCTTCAAGCTCGCAGTTCGGCGGACTGCTGACTGAAATGGCTTTGAAGCGCACATTTGCCAAAGTGATCGTAAAAATGCCAAGCCAAATACCTTGAGCACGTCAAGCGCGGCAATTAAAATTGAACTTTTATGTTACAATGACATATAGCCCAGTCGCAGTCCCGGGTTGGCCCACGTCGGAGCGCCTTAGCGCTCAAATGAGATGCTGATGGGTGGCGGCGAGGAGGGGGGCGGGGCATGGTGGTGGAGTGGAAAGGCCATGCGTGTGAACGGGGCAAGATCAAAGCTCGCGCCGCAGCCACGCACTTGCAACTGGGAAAAGGACGCAGCTAGGTGCGAGCGAGCGCGAGGTCTCTTTCGGCCGGACAATGCAAATGCCGAGGCCGGGGTCCCGTGCAGTTTGGTTTCACAATTTAATTGCAAATAAATTGAGTTTTTGGTACTTCATTTAAGCGAAACACGCTAAACTTTCCTGGACTGGCGGATAAATCAAAGTCGGCTGAGGATGTCTTCTTTGCACTGCTCAGAGTTGGCTTTTACGAGGCTCTCTGCCTCCACAAGACAGAAAACTCTCGAAACGAATGGTTTGCATGAAATTAAAATAGTTTCCTATTCAACTGAACGAAAGTGTCTTTTTAGGACTCTTCGTGTGGGTAAATCTTTTCGCACCCCTTCTTGTTCCTTCCTGGAACAACCAATCGACCAACTCTCCCACTTGGGTTCTGCCCAATACCAAATAATGAGGTTCCGCTAACTGATCCATCAAAACTCCGTTAGAAAACTGTCAACAGATGCGCAGGAACTCTGAAACTGGGCATACAGTAAAATAAATCCGTCGGTAGCTGATGGCCAAACGGAAGCAAAACAAACAGACTGGCGGGCCGACAAATATTGAACAATCGCCTATGACAGATCGCTCGTCCATCTGGACCGACCAAGGAGGAGGACAAGTGAAAATTAGGCACACACACGCGCTCCCACTCTCACACATAAAAGACAGTTGTCAAACAGTTTTCACTCCTTCATGCTAAATTTGCAAGGCAAACAAACGCCGTCGTTGGTCCCTCCGGACTCGACGGACTCAACGAACTCACCGGACTCGCCAGACCCAGTGGCAGGGCCAGGACTGCGCGGGGTGCCGCCTAGGATGGTGGCACAGCAAGTGGCGGGCAGTAGTCTGGAACACTTGGCTACTCGTTCGGGATGCCGCTGTCCTTGGCCTCACTATACGCCAGATGCCAGTGGACCATTTTGGAAAGCCCTCACCTATTCATGCGAGTCGATGATTATCTTTTTGAGGAACTCTTACGCCCCCGTCCCCCTGTTTTGTTACGAGTTTCCAAAGAGGTTTACGATCTCGTGAGTTTGAATGAATTTGACTGTACGCACTCTGGCCTTTTACTGCCCCTAGTAATGTTCTATAGAACAAGTTTTATGCTGCCTGGCGACAAAATTTACAGCCCACTGTAAATCACGGTTCTGCAGAGTGGCCAACATGTGCTCTGATTCAGGAGAAGACAAGCCGTAGAATTTGGCACACAGTTTACGGCGTCCATAAAATCCTGTCAGTAGCGTGGCACTACGACTAAAGCCTTTCAAGAATTCGATAGACATTGAGTTTTGAATCTCGTTTATGGGACACTGATTGGGGGCTTTGTTGACGAAATATCAACTGGAAAGTATCCCAAAGAGGGTGAACTGTTCTCTTAACACGTTTTCTTTCGCTAGTTCTCGACTTATTTAAGAATTACCAGTTTTATGAGCATGTCACTTGAGGAATTACCCAATGTTTGATCCTTGAAGCATTTTTATCTACAATACTTCATCGTTTAAAAAAAAATGTTGGTCACTGGCTTTAAAAAATTCATTTCCATCACTGAAAAGATTTCCATTAGAACTGCGAACACTTCAAACGCTCTAAACTCAGAAACAGGAAGCCAACATGCCAGGACCACATTTATAGGCGGGTTTCCGTTTTACAGGTCCTTACAAATTTCCTGGCACTTGGCTGATTATTAAAACTTTTAATGCGGTCGCTGCCGCGCATGAGGAGCTCCGATAATTGAAAACTGTCAATACGCAAATTAGGGAATTTGTCATGTTTATCGTGACCAACTACTTGTGGTCTCGGCCTGAGCACGGAAACGGGCGGAGACGCAATCAATTAAAGCCTTAGACGGGCATGTCCTGTGTGGTTCATTTGCATTGCTGTTCCATTGCCGGCGTAGATGAGGCATACCAGTGCACTCAAGTGCCTGGAAGCACTCGGTCCTTGCATAACGCTTCATTAGCATCGATTTTTATGCTGATTATGGGAGAGACTCCAGGTCGGCGCAGCAGTTAATTCCTACTTTGTAGTGCCCGGGCATATTTTATCAGCCTGCCAGCTCATTCCGCTCAATGCAGTCCGGGGCCGAAGGATTCTGTAACATTTGATAGCTCAGAGATTTGCATGCGGCCCGCTGCCAGGAATACACTCTCATACACACTCGCATAAGAGGCGAAAGCAGCCATTTTTGGTTTGAGTTCATCCCCGGTTCCCTTCTGGCCCGGTGAAGCCAGATGCAGGCGGCATGTGCGTATCCTTAATATGCGTAAACTTCACGCTTAATTCTTTATATTATGATGATGTCCTTTCGCTATTTTCGCTTTTGTTCGTTGGTTTTCCAATTTTTCAAAACTACATACCGTCCAGACTTCACCAGGTGTGACTTCGTTTGCCGTTAATGGCTGTTGATAGATTTTTATGTTTGTATATCGGTAATTGACTTTCTCAGTTCAGGGTAGAATACGCAGGATGGGATTACCAAGTAGCTTTTAGATCGCTCCTTTTGATCAGTCGCCTGTCAACTTTTGTACGCCGTGCTTTGGACATGTAATCCTTCAATCAAAAAAGCACTATAACCAGCTAATGAGCCTAAAGCTAATCCGCACAAGAGGTCATTATTACATTGCATTCCATTAATCAAATGCAGCTTCTCTCGGGGAGGAGAAAACTAACGCAAGCCTTGACACGATTTCATCGACGTAAACAAGCATGAACTGGCATTGTGTGTGTCGCCAAGGGAGGATAAGCCAGGAAGCTAAAGGAAACCCGGACCCCATAAACTTGGATGACAAAGAACTAGTCTAACTAGTGAGAAGCTGGCGAAGGGGGAAGAAAAGAGTAGTGGAAGGGAGGACAGAATGGGATAAACATACACTGGGAACACACGACACGCAACTGTGGGTGCTAAAAATGCCAAAACCGGAACGATTGATAATGCGTCCTGGTCTGGGTAATAGTGTTGGGCTTGGTCTTGGTCTTGGTCCTCGGCCTGTGTCCTGTGCCGACGGCAGCCTTCACGGTTTAATTGGCTGCCAGCGACAAAATAAAAGTCATACAATTCGTACAAAATGCTCGGGGACAGCTGCACACCCAGAGTGATCAGGCAAACGTCGGTGGGAGGGGGTTGATGTGCGGACGGATTGTGGATGCGTTGCAGTATCAAACGTCGGGCCGGCGGGCCAGCGGAGCACCAAACCGCCCTGAACGAGCTCAGCCAATCAGAGGTCTTCCGAGGCGTGGCATTAGCTCGATTAAAGCGCGGTCCGCTCACCGGCGACTCTCTCTCTGTCTGGCCACGAAGTTTTGATCGTTGCCATATTGAATGCCCATAGCCGTGGCGCTCAGGCAGGCATCAACCACTGGAAGGGCGGACGCGAAAGCTGCTCTCACTCTCCCTCCTGCCAGCATCTCCATCTCGGCGGTGGTGGCTCGACGCGGAAACCAGTTTATGGAGCGATCTCATTGTTCGTCCGTCTGCGGAGTAGTCGTCGTCATCGCCCGGCCGGCCGGCCCTCGTTAATTTATGCTCGCGCTTCTCTTTAGTTGCTTTGCAAGTCTCGTGCTGTTTGATCGCCGAAGCGCGCGTAATTCCAAGAAAATTTCCCACAGCCTCACCACCGGCCTGGGAGTTGCAAAGTTCCGTCGGAATTGGAAGCCGCTCGTCGCAGGCTCGCAGTGATGAAGTGGAACTTTTGGGCCATTTTCTAAGTGATTTCCCGCTAATAACTACAGCCTCTGGGCCGTTTAAATCACAACTGTGCAATTGTATCGACTCTGATGCACTACCCTAAAACCAAAGCCAAATTGTTCTGCAGTGTAACGTCATTTTAGATTTTAAGTTATTATTAAGCACAGTGTTTTCGGACAATGGATATGTCCAGCGCCAACTCGTTGCGGCCCCTTTTCGCGGGGTATCCCTTTCAGGGTAAGCTCGAAAGCTTTTAAAGCATAACTAGATACTTTATGCTTATCATTCAATTGGGTCTTACTCACAACCCAGAAAATGTTAATGGATGTACCTTATTGAGTCTTTTTCGCCATTATAACAGTATGAGTTTTTATTTGATCTCACTCGCTCACAGGACAAGGTCGCGTTAACCAGCTCGGGGGCGTCTTTATCAATGGTCGCCCGCTGCCCAATCACATTCGCCTTAAGATCGTGGAAATGGCTGCAAGTGGAGTACGGCCCTGTGTGATCTCGCGTCAGCTGCGCGTCTCCCACGGCTGCGTATCGAAGATTCTGAACCGATACCAGGAGACGGGCTCCATTAGACCCGGTGTAATTGGTGGGTCCAAGCCCAAGGTGACCTCGCCCGAGATTGAAACGCGGATCGATGAGCTGCGAAAGGAAAACCCTGGCATTTTCAGTTGGGAGATACGGGAAAAGCTGATCAAGGTGAGTAGCGACCAACACCTGCAAGACTGCAGGAAGCCATAAACTGTTCCAAGACAAAGGATCAAGGTCTTTGCTAGGCCCACCGGTAGTCAAAACCGCATGCCATTATTGGCAGACGCACAGGGCCAAATACAGACCGATTGCGAATCAGTTTACTTCCGTTTTCCGAAAAGTCACGTGGCAGACTCGGGCCGCCCGCTGGCTTTGTTATGGCACGTTGCCGACGACACCTAAAGGCCGTTTGCATATGCCGGCTGGCTAGTTGCACAGATGGCCAAAACGGCCCAAGGACCGATTTTTAACTTGGCCGCTCATTGACAAATTTGTCGTACAACGGCGACGACAAATTTTCGCTTGCCACCCAAACCGTTAAGAAATCGATTAAACCATAAAGAGTCGGCTGACTCTGTTGTTGTCGTTTTTCTTGTCGGCATCGATTGGGTTTTATCCTTGAGGCGACAAGGTGCAAAAAGAGAATATATTTATGTCTTTTGCCTCCAGGACATTGCTTCAAACTTCCTGTTTGACATGCAATTTAGAGGCGTAAGAAAAGTAAGCCTAAAAGTAATCGGGAAGGGAATCCCAATCGAAGTGATTCTTATCATTAAGTTTGTTTTGTAAATCCTTCTTTCGGTGTATCGCAACTCACCCGATAAAAATGGCAACGGATTTTAAATCTAATAAAAACTGGTCGACACTGGTGACACCTCTTTCTCCTTATATCCTCTGCTTTAATATTTCTCTTCACAAAAATGTAATTTTTCCCAATACCCACATGTTATTGTGCCTCACAGCGTACAACTTTAAAAAAGATGAGCAGACATGCCCACACCTCGATATGGACGGGAACGCAAAGTCCAAAAGGGAAAATATGTTATAGCTCAGGACTGAACCTACGCCTATATGGCTCATTCAGGGAGACCAGCTGTTTGGGTAAAACATCGATTTCGGATTACTGCCCACTAGTCGGGGCAGCTCCTCTGATCCACGTCTGGATGGATGGATGTGCCTGTGACGGCTGTGTTGGAGTACTTGTTTTCGCCTTTCGGCGGTGTTGTAGAGGAGGCGAAAGATTTACTCGAGTATCGTGTATTCATGCGCCAGCCTCTTTTGGCGGCTCTCGTCTCGCTCTTTATTTGAAGCCGCAATTAGCCACACTTTATGTGGCGATACGAGTTGAGCGACCATCGATACGATCGGTCAATGGATCAGAGTTTGCATCACTTCAGACCATGTCGGAGACGCGCACTTTGTATCTGCACCGAAAGAAATGCACTTAAATGGGGATTTGTAAATTTGAAGAATTTAGATGATCATCATAAGTTATGGTGATAGCCTAGTTTCCTACTAGACGATGAGCGGCAAATGGATGTTGTTAACATTAAACAAATAATATTATTAACGTATAAATTTGCAATGCCTGTACTCGCATGACATCAAAATAATAATAATAATTCATCGTCATATATATTTTTTTAGCTGTGTCGTTCTTTTTGTTTTGTTTGCGCAGGCTTGGTCAGGCAATAGGCCGAAAACTGCCCCCAGGTGCGCTTCATGCTTAATTAGAACACGCTTTGGGCATCTCTCCTTTTTCGGTTTGATCCCTAGTCGCTTGTCGATGGCCCCTCCTTATTTAAAAATGCGACTTGCTCAGTGGCGGTGAACCATTGGCTTGCACTTATTAGGAATGGACTTTTGAGTTTGTAGCCTCAAATTTTTTATGACCCGCTGACAAACTGTTTAATTCCCAGAAATTTAATTATTTAAAAACACAAAACGCACCTGTCACTCAAACAAAAAGCTAACTCAGACTCAAAACGCGACATGCAGAGGTAGACAATATATAGACAAAGAACGCAGTACAAGTATAAAGCGCAGTCAAGCGTCAATCCAACTGTCAACTAATTAATTAAATTTCAATTGAAATTGTTAAGCCAGAGCCCAGGCGGAGGTGAAAAATGTTTCTCGCAGTCGGGGGCTCGACCGAGATCGAGATCGAGATCAGTTTGGCTTGGGGTTTGGGATTGGAATTGGAATTGGGATTGGGATCCAGTTGTCAGTTGCCGCAAGATAAGCCGTCACACATTCCAGCGGAACAACCGGTATGGTAGACCCCAGCCAGAGTTGCAGACCCAGCACAAGTCATAAGTAGCGCAACAAAGTTCGGTTGAAAATCAAAACATATTTCTGTTGTTGTCTCCATGACACATTCAATAGAAATAGGAGCCAGCAGCCAGTAGCCAGTAGCCAGAAGACCGACACCAGTTAGCCAGACAGCCCGCGGCAGTACACACACAGCATTCACTCCAGACTGGACAAAATGTCAGTCTCGGTTTTCGTGCCCGGCGTCTTGTCTGGTCCGGTCCCTGTCCTGTCTATGAGGTGCCAGTTATGCCACCTTTGTTAGCAGAGGAATTCAAATTTACTACAGCCCAAAGAGGGGGCAGGGGTCGCCGCACCACGATAATTTCGTTAGTGAAAAAATAATATTATTAATCATGAAAATGTTTGCGGCACATGCCACTCCATTTGAGCAACGACTGACACCCGGCCACCGGACAGACAAGTACTTCGAGGCTGGGTCACACTTCGGCCACCAGGAGCCAGCCTCCAGAGTTGGGATTTCACTCCCAGACATGACGCCGCGTCGCGCAGTTGCGCTTCGTTGTGCAGCGATTAGTTTGAAGTCGACATGTCGCTGTAATGAAAACTGACAGTTTTCGGTTTCTTACCACGGAAGACGGCTTTGGGGCTGATTTCGAGATGGGATATGTGTTTTCATACTGAAACCTGTCACAAAACAGGGGTTGCCGTGCTAGAGCCATTCTATGATGCACGAGCGATCGAATTTTATTCTGAAAAATCAAAGCTCTTTATTTCTGAGCAGTCCGAAGAAAAGCTTAGCTTTGCAATTTCTCGCAATTTTTTTGTAATTTCCGCAGCAGTCTCCTTTCTCGATTCTGTTCAGTCTCTCACTTGTCTTGTTTCATGACACAACAAGCGACACAATCCGAGACACAATCGCAGGGAAAAAGCACAGATAGAGGTAAATTCTCATGCCTGGCCTAACTCTCGGCTTGACATTTTTTTAATTGGATTACCAGCCAAAGTTTTTGAGAGGGAAGAGGGCACAAAGACATCTACATAAAAATTGTCCAAACACAAAGCCTGCCCGGCGACTATAGCATTAGTGTCAGAGCTCTCCACCAGCGACCATTCTTCAGAAGACCAACAGTAGCCACCAGAAATATTTATCGGTCCTCCGCGTTATCTTAATGGGAATTGGGTTATTTATTATCTTCGAACACGTAGCCACTGTTATTAGCTTTAAAGATAAGCCGAATCATAACCCGATTTCTAATTGGATACTTTCTATTTATTCGATTAATACAGGAGGGCTTTGCGGATCCGCCGTCAACGTCATCTATCAGTCGCTTGTTGCGGGGCAACGATCGTGGCAGCGAAGACGGTCGGAAGGACTATACTATACATGGAATTCTTGGAGGTAAGAGAAACCAGATTGCTACGATGGGCGATGGAGAACCCCTTTTGGGAACAGACACGGGGAATCTAGCTGTGAAAATCACCGATCATTTATTTGATAATTTCGGAAAATCATCATCAAATCATTTGTAGCTGAAATCAACCAACTGGTGTCGGCAGCATGGCTTTGATCGTCTTAGAACTAGCGACTTAAACTTAAATAAAAGCCGCTCGGAATGGGAAAGAAAAGACTACAATGGATCTGGCTGGCCATACGATAACGATCTCGATGGCTTGTTGGCGATACACAGCAGAAATAGGTGTAGATGATGACACCTGAGAATCAAAAGTACACAAGTCCCAAGATTCTGTTGCCACATCCCAGTCCCAGCTAATAACCCTGCTTTCCAATGCCTTGTGTGAGATCTCGTAGTGCCCCTTGCCTCTGTCCCATGATCGGAGCCAATAATCAGGCTAAATATGCATAGTCATTCGATAAACGACCGGCGGGGTCAAAGCGGTGGTCGTTCAGCCAAAGAGCTTGGTGTTCCGCTCGCGTGTGCGTTTGGGAAATGGGGCAGAAAATTGTTTTGTACGATCACTCACTGCATCATTAGACGCACTCTGCTTTTTCAATTGGAACCGATATCCGAACTACTTTTATGTGATCTCCTTTTTGCAATTGTCAATTTTGCCGACATCCTCTGTTATTTGCCGACTTTGTGGTGTCAAAACAGAAATCCCGCCTCACAATAGCCTGGAGGGGATTCCCTGTGATGTCACCCCGATGTTGAATGCGAACAAGCCAACAATGACTCTGGGTTGCATCCGATAGATGGATATTGTAAAAGTGTTTAGGTGTGGTGTCCTTGAAGGAATGTCATGTGCACCGTTGTTTGTTTTCTATTATTGTATTCTTGAGCGCTGTGTGAAAATGGCACTCACAGGTGAAATGCTAAAGGAAGGATCAAATGCAAATTATAATTTGATATATGATCTTTTCTTTACGTTTCACCTTTCCACTTATTGACCCCACTCTATCAAGCTACCATGAAGCACCTGTGTTCTAAAGCTATTTAACTGTTGTTGGAAACGTACACACATAAAAACTTACTAAGCATAATCTACACAGCCCTGGCACAAGGGTAATCATTATGTTGTCGAAGCGTATAATAAGCACACGCCCTCCCATCATCATTGATTCCTCGGCCCCCATCCCATCCCCGTGGCCATCTGCACCCAACGCCCGCTCGGCCGGCAGAAGTAGCTGCCAGCTCGCAATCACAACTCCAATCGGAATGACTGCGCAGAGACACATCCCAAGTGGAACTGGGCAGACCCCAACTGTGCTGGAATCTTTGGGATCTGGGATCTGGGACCTGGGACCTGGGATAACAAAATCGGTGCCGGTGCCTGTAATCAACGCCTTCTTTGCCGGCGACTGAATGATTCCTGGCCCTCACCTGCAGACGCCGAAAATAAAATTATGCATTATTAAATATGTTTCTCCATCCGCTGTTTCGCGTATAATTTCGTTTGATTTGGATTTTGAACAATTTATACAACTGACTCGGCCCCACGTTCAGGCCGCGTCCGTCGCCTGTTCCCACTCTCTCTGCCAGCCCCATCTGGAGCTTCCCCGGCTCTGGCCACAAAGCCTCAGTGTCGCTCACTGTGTTTACCGGCGGCTCGCTTTGATCTAGCAAATACCGAAAAATCGATGGAAATATATAAAATACCCAATAATAGCTGAATATGCCCAAAAAAGAAAGAGAAATTGTGTGGGAGCTCCTGAAATAAGTAAGGTGACAATAATGGTGTTATAAGTTTTGATTTTGAGTATTTGAAAAAAAAACCGACAAAACGAGTCGAATAAAGTCGTTATTAAGAGCATTGATTGCAGTCAAGAGATGCCGATGGAGATCATCAGCAAAAACCCAATTTAAATTGTAATGTTTTTAAAAACTAAAAGGTGTGAGAAAAGGTGAGACATCCGACGAACCTAATTATAATTCAAATACGCCCTAGTTTAAGCCGCTTCCCGAAAGAAGCACGATATATGATCGCAGCGAAATCAACTAAAAACCCAGTATTTATTGTTTTGGGTTCGTACTTCACTTCTCGGTAATCTTCGACACGATAAGCATGGATCTCCACACCCGTTGAAGAGACAACAAACACACCGCTAAACGCTTGACACGCCCCCGCCAAACGGCCTGACAATAGCCAAGCTGTCTATTCTGAGCCCTAAACCTTGACTGATAAATACGCGTGCGATTTTCTTTATTTAGTTCGATCCCTGGGCATTCTGGTCCACTCAAAGAAAGAAAGTGACGCAAAACAGTGAAATCAAATGGCAAAACACCGACAAAAAGTCATCGGGGAGAGAAGAAAAGCCGAACAGAACACTTGTGGCAATTAGTGGCCACGACAAAGGCATCAAGAGAGGCCGCCGTGGGAATGGCTGGCGATATTTACAAAATACTCTCCTCCAACCCAAGGACCCAGGACCAGACAATGCGGCAGCGATGCAAGGGCTGATCCTGGCCTCGTCCAAACACAAACAGGTTCAATTATTTGCAAAAAATAGAAACACAAAATGGCAGCCGAAGGACGAAGGACGAAGCAGTCCTGTTTGGGAGTTCACACCTCCTCTAATGATTCGCAACGGGATGTCAGGGGAGGGGAGGGGAGGGGAGGAGAGGAGAGGAGAGCAGAGCAGAGCAGACCAGAGAAGCATTCCTGCAGTGTCACATGACAAATGACCGCAAGGCGAGGGAGGCTTCTCGGCGGTGATTGCGCAAAAATACCCTATCCTTGTGTGTGCGGTCTCTAACCCGCAGCACCGACTTCGGAGCTGTCCCTATCTCACACATATGGCCCGATCCAGTGGTTGGCTCATTTGTTCGACTCGAAAACCCATTAAAATCGTTCATGCCCGAAAAAAGTGTCAACGTAACAAAAGCATCGCTCTGACTTCAAATGCACCGGTCTCGAGCGGCTTCTTTAATGCCCACCAGGGTGTCCTGGAGCGTTCTGTTTGATCTCATTGTAGGCCGGATCGTCTCGGTCCGACTTTCGTATGTTTTCTGCCGCCTCGATACACTGGTGCGCCCCGCGAGTCCGTCGTTCGTGTTGATGAGTTACAAAATATTTTATTAACGTATTATCACACTTTAACCGACGTCTCCGTCCCACTCCCTCTGCAGTTATTTGGCTCCTTTCCTTTTTCTCTTTCGTTCTTGCCGCCGCGGCTGTTCATCTGGGATTTGTTTTGATCAAGTGTTTGTATGCATTGTTATTTAAATTAGGTTTTTCATTCTGGCCCTACGTTGGACTCTTTCGATTTCGATAATTACGTTTCTTTTGCCGCCGGATTATGATTATGACTAATTTTGGTCTCATTTTTATCTGCGTTGTCCTCTTGCGTGGAAGCCCTTTCGACTTTTGTAAATTAGTTTAAATGGGCCCCATTGAAAAATTGTTTGAATTTAATCATGGTATTTAGTGGTCTGCCCATTCTTAATGCGTTCGCCTTATCACTGTGGGGGCGTTTCTTGCATACATTTCTGGATACTTTGTTGGTAATATTGCAAGATGTATATAATTTCATCACGAGTGATTTAATGTCAAAGTAGTCTGTGGCTTAATATGACTCTGGGTGTACAACAAATAAATCAAAAAAGTCTGTTATAATTCAAGACTTGACTCAAAGGTATTTAATAATAGAAGTGTCGCACGGTGCCAAGCAGTGCAATTAATTACTTCTTAATCTAGTAAAAGAAGAAATCTATATAGTTATTTATATATTTTTCTAGTCCCCGTGTGTATTGAATCTATATCTTTTCAATACAAGTATAATACCGCCGCCACATTCCATCCCACGTGAGCGACTCAGCGCTTGTTAAACTTAGCGCATATAAGCGGCATTAATTTTAAAGCTCCTGTAATCCTTTTGCTGACATGAGTCTTAAGACACGAATCTTAAGATTTAACGAACAACATTCGCCGGAATCGAGCCCGACCGAAATGAGCTGAGTTGAGCTGGGCTGGGTTACCCTTCGGCCGGGCCCCAGTCAATGTCACATAGTCCGAGGTCTTTCAAATCCCGAATCCGTGGCTCTGCGGCACAGAACGCGCGTGTCTCCAACTGACATCTGACAGGTCGACTGTCGGCTGTCGGGTGTCGGGTGTTGGGGATCCCCTTACCCCCGCAAGGCGAGGGGCTGTACAAGAATTGTTTTCCAATTGCAGGTCGCTGTTCCAGGCACACAAAAAGCTGCATTAGATGCACTAATTTCAATCAGGGGTCAGTGTCAGGATGGCTGATTGATGAGCGGCTGGGTTTCACTTCGGCCCCATATCTTTCCGAACAAGATAAAGGCAACAGAGCAGATTGATCTTTGTCCCAACTGCGATAGAAGCTGTGCAGCAATTGTCCATCAGAGGTGATTCGCTCCAAAAATAAATATCCAGAAAAAAGACTGGGGAAATGACCGATTGCCTTTTGCACTTTGCCACACAAGTGCGAGTACTACCTGCTGTTCGGAAACACAACCTTAACGTCGTCAAAAATGATGGAATACCCGGCCAGATTACGAAACCGCAGTAATTTATCAAAGCTCAGGGCCCCAAACGGTTTTCCACGGCGACCAGTCACCGAAAAGAAAAGAAAGCCCAAAACTCAAAGAGCTCCACAGTAGCCAAAGTGCCCTGCCGATGTCGGTGTTGGTGCCAAAATAAAAAGGCTTTGTCTTCGGCGCTGCTGGATTGTTTTCTCCCCGGACCGCCAGTGTTACCGGGTCTCTTTCGCCGCTATTGACGGGTCAGTAGCAACAAATTAATAAAATGTTTAACATTTAAAAACTAATTGATTTTTCTGCCTTCCACCTTTCCTGGTGTCGTTTCTCTTGGCCGCTCGCTTTGTCTTCTTGCCCCGGCACCCATCCCGACCCTTTATTTCGAATAATTAAGTTTTATTGTTTCGTATGTTGAAAGATTAATAGTCCGACTTCTGTATTTTATCATTCATATTCATTCATTTTCATTTAATACGCATGTGAACTTTTCGATTTCTTTATTGGACCACAGCCCGAACTAAACAGTGGGCGTTTCGCGCTTCGGAGTTTTTTGAGGTTTTGCTTAAGGCGATTTTGGGTGTGGCCTGCTGGTCAGAGAAGCTCATAAGCGTGCCGAAAGCTTATTTTTTGGTTTGCGTTTCAAAACTGGGTTTTTGCCAATCCGATTTCGACAGTTTGCATACTTACGGGACTGGGACAGATAGGTAGTACCTTATTATGTACCTTGAGTCAAATCATGTCACTGATCGCATGTGGAGAACTTAGATACGATTGATCGGAAGGTCTAACTCCGAGGGTCCAACCTTTATATTGTTACCAGTGTTTAATCACCCATTAAACACATCGAAAAAGGAAACAGGAAGCCACCTAATTCTCAAGATCAATTAATAATTTCACTTGACAGACCGGAAAAGATCAATACCCCACCACTGACCGCAAAAGCCAAATAACTGAGTTCCCGAGTACCTGCACAACACACGAGCCCACGAATGCATTCAATTCAAAGGACAAGAGCGATCAATTTAATCGAAACCCAAACTGTTTCCGCTCACAGCGGGATCGGAATAGGGATACGCTGAGTCCTGAAACTGGTGAAACTATTTTGAAAACTATCCAGTTGTGATCCAGTTGAGTATTTCCCGCAAAAGACCTGCTTCCCTGCTTTGATCCTAGGCCGGTGGGGCTGTGCCTGCATCGCGCCTCGAAAACCCAGTTTGTTGTGTAATGAGCTCTCCAAACACTTTGGCATGGCCGTGTGAGTGCTCTGCCCCACGCCGCGCTTCAAGCCCGATTGCCAATGACTGCGGCTTTCCTTGTTCCCCTTTCGTAAACAGATGCCGAAGTTAATTGGCGCACTCCTCCATGGCCGCTGACAACTTGCCGATCATCTTCTTATGTAATGTGATATATTGTGTCACTTGTCAATACTGTGACTTTTACGAGCTGCCAGTGGCAACGCCCCGCGTGATCTGAAGAGCCCGTCCGGCCGCATTGCTGCCTTCTGTGGGATCGTCGGATCGGCCGACCGTCGGTGGCTTTGACGGATTTGTTGCGCTCCCTGACGTCTCAATTAATATGCAATGGCGCGCAGTGAACGTCGACTCCCATTCACACAGAGCTGGGGGCTGTGCCCAAAGCCGATCCGGGGGTTACTCGATCCACGTCGGTGGGCCTGTTCATTGAATCCGGAGATCAAACCGCGGAATATGGTTCAGTTTCGAGGGAACCAAAGGGCGTGGAAAATCGAATGGCTGCTTACGAGGCGTTTATAATTTTAGTTGCCTTTAATAAAGACCCCAATCTCTTTCCCATCGTTGCAGGCCGTGACTCCGACATAAGTGATACGGAGTCGGAGCCCGGGATTCCGCTGAAACGCAAGCAGCGTCGCTCCCGCACCACCTTCACCGCCGAGCAGCTGGAGGCCCTGGAGCGGGCCTTTGCCCGCACCCAATACCCGGACGTCTACACCAGGGAGGAGCTGGCCCAGACCACTGCTCTGACCGAGGCGCGCATCCAGGTGTGGTTCTCCAACCGTCGTGCTCGCCTGCGCAAGAACTCGGGCGGCTCGAGCTCCGGACTCTCGCCCATGAACAGCGGCAGCTCGAGTGTGGGCGTGGGGGCGGCTCCTCTGGGCTTCGGCCCCTTGGGCGTCGGGTCCATGGCGGGCTACAGTCCAGCGCCGGGCACCACCGCCAATGGGGCTGGCATGGGCGACGCAGTACACCACGCCGCCAACGCCCCGAGTTCCCACCACAGTGCAGCGGCGGCAGCCACGGCGGCGCACCACCATACGCAGATGGGTGGCTACGACTTGGTACAAAGTGCGGCGCAACACGGATTCCCCGGCACATTCGCTCAGCCCGGCCACTTTGGGGGCCAGAACTACTACCATCAAGGTGGGTGAACTTCAAAACAACGAATATTTAGTCCCTTTGGCCTTTCATCAACTATTCAGTCCAAATTCAACCTCCGTCCTTCCTCTTGCCGCTGCAGACTACTCCAAGATGACCATTGACGACTTCTCCAAGCTAACCGCCGACAGTGTCTCCAAGATCTCGCCCTCTCTGCACCTGAGCGACAACTACTCAAAGCTGGACTCGCCCTCGAACTGGTACCACCTCAACCAGTCGGCGGTGGCCGCGGCCAACTACAATGCCCACGTAGCCCAGCACCAGCTCAACGACTACGCGGCTGCAGCGGCTCACGGCTCGGCTGCCGCCGCCTACAACCACCCCCTGCCGGCGCAAGGTCAGGCCAAGTACTGGTCGTGAGCTGTTGGATCCGGCGGCTTTTGCATGAGTTTCATGCATTTCAATCATCAGCAGAGGCACATGTAGATGTTAAACAACTATCTATACCCCTAAACGTTAATATGGAAAATAACGGCTTGGCTATAATTTAGGATTACTTCGCTTACTGCACGTGCATTACATGGCTTTTATAGGCGCATTAGGGCTGCCAACGTTCCATACAAGCACTTCGGAAAAATAGCTACAAATTAATTTATATTTTGAAACCTTAGTAATGAGATATTGTTAATTACAGTACATATGAGTGCCGGCGAAAATTCGTTTAATTAAACCAATGATGTGGAAGGTACTTTTGGGCGTTGAAGCAAAAAGAGATGCTTATAAATTCAAAAAATTAATAAAAAATATATCATTTAAATTGCTAAGACTTCATTTTTAAAAAAATCCTTGATTTAATGGTAGTTGGTATATTTCCGAATCATTGGAACACGTTATTACCACGTAAATTAAAGGTTCCAAAGGTTCCTCTATTGCTGAGGTAAGTCATTCAATGCTCCACTCCTATCCTTGAGAAAGTAACTCAAGAGCCCACAAATGCAAGGTAAAACAAAGCAAAAGTCTGTATTGTATTACAGGAACAAACCATTAATATTTGTATATATTTGCATTAATTTATATATGATATACATAATGTGTATACAGATATAACGTTGATAATTAGTGGATACTTCCGCTGCGAGATCTCAGCTTTGTTCCTGTTTTTAGAGCTTAACCCCATGCATGCGGGCTTAGATAGGTTTACTATATAATATATTCGAAGTAAATACTTGGTAATAAATTATGTATCATTTGCAATACTTTGATTTGAAAATTCATAATCGTTTAAGTTAATTATTGACAACATCAGACTTATTATTACATACAGTTATTTGGATATCCTTTTTGTTTTTGTATTTTCAAGTTTTTATTTAAATAATTTCAAGAATTTAAAATCAATCGAAATGACTTTCAATGAAATACTTGATACCTTTGTAATGTTTTATTGTCAACATTTGTTATTGTCTGAAATACATATTTGTATAATATATTTATGTATATATAAATCGATATTTTCCTTATTTCTCACCAAGTTTTATTGTCTTTGACGCAGTTTGTTAATACTCTCATATATCAATGATCATTGGTGGCAATAATTAGTTTTGGACTAGGGGAAGTATTAATTGTCATATACCCATAGAAGATGTTAGGAAAATGGAATATAAACTTGCAAGGTACAATATTGGCACTAGTTAAATATTTCCTTCAAGTTTTAAATATGTAAATGATAAAGACGATATGATTTGCTTTGATATTTATCGTTTTTTTCGCTTTGCACTGATATCAGTTACTTCAGTATTGTAAATATAATTTATACATTGAGAGTTGTGGCATTACAGATCCTACAAATTGGAGCACTTCCAGTACAACTCTCGATTGCACTTGCTAGCCTCGGTAGTTGCGAGTGATGCAGGTCTTTAGTGTGACTTAAGCAACAAATTGGGGGATGGGGATCTACATTTAGTATATTTACTGCATAGTTTTACATTCCAACTGCGGTAGTCGGTATCGCATAATTTGCATAGAGAGTATATTGTCCATATTTAGTATTCGTAATTGTCCAAGTTGCGTCGAAACTCCCGTCGATGCAGTGCTGTGATACGCGGCGGAGTGCCCCAGGAGTGGAAGGGCGGATAGACTGGAGCCCCAAAGCGCAGGAGCGGACGCGGTGGACGTCCCGATGGCAGCGAGTTACTGGAAAGGCTGGGCATGCGCGCTGGAGAGGCCTCGGGATCCACGTAGTGCTTGGACAGACGGCCGCGTATGCCAGCACCGCTCCTGTTGATCTTCGGTTGATTGGGTATGAAACACCTCTTACAAACGGCTGCGGTGTGTTGACGCAGTCGCTCGTGTTGGGGGAAGTACCCTACCTGTATGGGACGAAGAAACCGCTTGGATTATTACATTTTCTCCGGCAGTCTTTCTACAAGAGGTCTACAGGAATACAGAATAGAAAACACTTTCGCAGTCAATACACTAAGTCCAGGATGCAGTCGATTTAGTAAAGACCCGCCGCAGCTAAGCTACAGAAAAACTGTAAGTAATGAAACTTAAAGAAGAAAATGAATATCTCAAATAAAGAACACAGAAAGACCAGATCATGCCAATTAGCTTAAACATGCCAATACAAACTGATTATTGTAACACCACTAAATCCACAGGTGCATCAGAAGAATTTAACAAATTATTATAAATGAATTTATTTACAAATGTGCGCTAGTAGCAATATTCCAGGAAAAGTCTTGCGAAAACTTTTAGTCTCAGCAGGTTTAATACCAATACCTTTTAAACCGTAATATATTGTTTGTGCCCTAATTTATGTGGCCTACCTTCAGGCATAAATAAGTATATTTTAAACTGCGCCACGTGCTGCATACTTTTCGGACTCAAACGTTTTTAAGCCAATATCGTAAATCCAAAGTATTGTTTCCAAATTATTTCTTGTCTATGCCTATTTATTTATTATCGTTTAGCACCATGACAGGGTCAAGGCCTCTTAAAGCTCTGCTTTGTAATCCAGCCGGAGGCAGACAAAGTGCCGGAAATTAATCGATTGTTCCCAACGAAGGAAGTCCCTAATCAATCGTATTTGGATTCTGCAAAGTACACGGAAATCAAATTTCCGAGTACCATTTAAATGGAAAAATTACATTGAGTATGCCGACGGAAATGTGTGAAAAATAGGCTTGATTGTTGTTGGGGCTTTGGTCGGACTGGATAATAAAGTAGGAAGTGGCACAAAAATCACATAGAAAGTTTCTTGGCAAAAATCACACAAACGCAACCCCGAGAGCAAATTTATGATCAATGACGGCTAACATGCTACTTCTAAAACGTGTCAACCAAACACTTGACAGGCCACAGACACAACAAAGACCAGAGATGAAAGGTCTCCGGAGTCAATTACTAGAACTCAAACCAAAAGAAATCATGATTTCCACAACAAAGAAGGAACGAAGGAAATGAACAAAATAAAAGTAAGCAGCACACATCGAACCATCGCCATTTACTCATACAAATTGCCTGGCGTCACGTCCCGAGCGACTGAAACGCCCCCCGACCCCGCCGTAGCCACCACCCCCTCCAGGGCTGCGCAGGTAGCGGTAGCTGGGCAGGAATCCGGATCGGTAAACGGCCCCTATGTGCCGCTTCTGCGGCGATGGCAACTGCTCGCTCTCCGCCTCCACCTCCGCATCTGCATCCGCGTCCGGCTCCTCATCCTCATTCTCTGCTTCTGCAACGGCAGCGGCAACGGCATTTCCATGCTCGATGCCGAACAGTTCTGGATCCTTGGAGGTGTCTTTTGTGGGATAATATATATAAACATATGTACAAAACTGTGCCAGAAGAAAGTGCTTCATGGCGGCTAGCTAGGTGCAGTGTGCTGACAAATGTTAGATTTGCTAGGGAAATCGGCTAGCCGGGATTCGATTAAGTCAAGCTCTCCCAGAAACCGATGGGGCGGGGGCACTCACCTAGAAAACGCTTCTCTGCCCTACGGTAGTCGTTCCAGTCGAGGTCGGCGTAGCCGGCGTAGCTGGGGTACCACCAGTAGCTCTGCATGGGGTCGGCGTAGTCGGGGGCGGCGGCGGGCAGGAGCATCTCCTCGTCCTCGCGCTTCTGCTGGACTCCATGCACCGGGGAGGACTTCAGGGCACCCAGGTTGCGCTTCTCGCCACCGGCGCGTTGGTTGTGGCTCTGCTGCGAGTTGTAGCGGGCGACGGCGGCCACATTTCGCTTCGGCTGCTCCCGGTGGGTGGAGGGAGCACTCTGCAGACGGGCCATGGTGGCGAGGTTGCGCTTGCCGTTGGGGATGGGGAGCTGGAAGTCGCGGGCCAGAGTGCCCACGTTGCGCTTGCCATAGGTCATCAGTCCGCCGGCTCGGGCCAGGGAGCCGATGTATCGCTTCTGCTCACTCGGCTCGCCGGAGTCTGCGTCGGCGTAATCCTCACCGGGCTCCGCCGTGGGCAGCTGTCCGTTCTTGGCCAGGGTGGCCAGACTCCTTTTCGGGGCGTTCAGCAGGCCTTGGGCAGCCAGGGCGGCCACCGAACGCTTGTCCTCCTCCATGTAGTCTGAATACTCACCAAGCGGTTGCTCCTCACCCACAGCCAGCTGACGTTCACGGAGCAGGTTCTTCAGTTGATTGCGCAAGGCGGAGGCCTGAGAATGGAGGGAATCGCGGGATGGAACGCAAAAGCAGAAAGCAATTTAAATTCAAAGCTCTTGCAGATGTTGCCCTCCAAGGGCACAAATAAATCCTTTCCCGTCAAGGATAAATACGGGCTGCAGCAGGTGACTTACGTGAAGCTGATACTCGGGACTGGGGTTCATCAGTTGATTTATAAGAGACTCCATTTCGCAGGGCGATACGTTGGCAACATCCTCAGAGGCACTCACGACAATGGAGCGTGGTTGGATGGCCTGAAAGCAAAACAGGGCGAATGAGAAGGCCGGAACGTTTACATTTCAATCAGCGTTTTTATCACGGAACGTCGAGTTTGCTCCCACGCCTTTGGATTTCCAAAGGCAACGCACATTGTCTTTCACTTAATTGCCGCAATTATTTACACTAAATTGACTTTGAAATGTGTCGACACTTGGCGCTTTTTCGCCTGCTCAAAGTTTTCTCGCTCTGAATCGCAAGATACCAGTTTCTCAGTTTCTGGGCCTGTTGAGGTCATAAATTTTCGAAAAGCTGTACATGAACGATGCATGGTCTTTTTGGAAGTACCACTTTTGACTTATTTACTTTACTCCGCCCTCTTGGCGGAGTCCATTAAGGTCCTCAAGGCATCGTCATTGATGACTGCGCCAGGAGCTTCCCAAAGTGAGTAAAGTCCGAAAACAGTGTGGTCCGACCTAATTCTTTCTGAGAGGCTCAAGGACCTCCCTTCGCCCTGTCGCATCGGCTCATCTACCTTTCAAGCTAACGTCAAATAGGTGCTCGAGAAGAAAAACAGCAGAACGTGGGACAAAAACTTGGAATTGGCACGGTAGTGAGGGCAAGCAACAGGAGTGCCTGAGTCGAGCTCATAATAGATTTCCTTTAACGTACACAACAACAAGTGGAGACTGGTCGAAGCAGTTTGCTTGCCAAATGGTCGCTGAACTGAAAGGATAATTCGCAGTCCCAGGAGTGTCGAAAGTACGAGTATGTGAGCTCCACACGACCATCGACTGTGTGGATGCCTTCCGCTTCAACTGAGGGCCGAGGGTGGGCCCAGAAACAGTGCTTCCGCTTTAATAACTGGTATGCCGGCAGAGTGGGAGGCGGAAGGAAGGACGCACAGGATGTGTTGCAGGACGAGCTGGCTGGCGGCGCCAGTGCCCGTAAATCTCATGCAGAAAATGAAAACCTCCTGAGAGACCTGCGTGTGTGCTGGAGGCCCAGCTTTATGTCTTATTAGCACTTAAAGCAACAACCTAAATGTGTTTGTTAAGTCAACTGCTGTCGTTCGGATTTTCCTTTTTAGTTTACTAGCAAACAACTCGCAAATTGCAGTTCTCTGGCTTGGAATTCAATGTGCTCGCCTTGGCAGCGAAAATACTTTATGCTAAAAATGTTTGGGTCATAAATCTTGTATATAACATCCATTAATAACAGCGATGAAAATGGCAAAAAAAATTGTATTTGTTTTTGAAAAAATAAGGCTTGCAAATAAGCAAGTGAACAAAAGCTTAACGAATATAATAAAAACCGGGCCATTATGTTTCAAAATTTGTGAAATGTATATCACAACAGTCTAAGTAATATCAATTTACGCCATAGTGGCTTTAAGAATTCCTTGTCCATGGAATACTGCTCTTGTCGCCAACATTCCCCAAAGAAACAAGCGAAAAATGCTAACTGTTGGGGCGGTTGTGCTGCGTGGGCACGGGACTTGCATAGACAAGGATTTCATTCATGGAAGCCTTGTGTGTTGCGTAACAATCTGTGCGGCTGGTCTCCCGATTCGCTAATTTTTGCCACTTTTCAAACTGCTGCGAAGGACGTAAAGTATTTAAGGCTTACGGGTAATTAAAATTATGAATCTGCGCGTTTTAATCGCTTTTTATTATTCACCCTCTTAAGGCAGGTGCTCCTTCAGCCGATTATTGGAATTCCTTTGCCATTGTTTGCGTAATTACATTAAATGTTGGCCAGAGCTATCAGCAGATTTCAAAGGTTTGTCTGCATCCGACAACAAAACAATCCTTCAAGTGCAATATAGTCGTAATACTCGGGCAGCAGCAATTAAAAGTAGTCCAATTAAAAAGTAAGCTCGAAAAGGGGAAAAAATCAATACGCCAAATCAAGTTAAGTGGACAGCTGCCAGGACATGACCAATAAGCGAGAATGATGCCAATCGAATGGGATTCAGATCGCCTGCCTAATTAGGCGTGATATTATGCAGCATCTGCAATGGCCAGGAGAGCAATAAGAACTGCGTGTCAGCAGTCATGGGGACATTTGCTGTCCTGCGGGCCACAAAGTTTCTCCTTTCCCGGCTTCCCACCCCAACCACATCCACTGATTTACTTTGTCTGTGATCCCTGCTGAGCCGCTTATGTCGCCTCAGTCCAGCCGCAGGCAAATTTTATTATCGCAGACGCTTGGCCCTACGTGGCACGTTCCCTGGCTTTCCCTCCTCTACTTGGCAATTTAATGGCGTACTTTGTTGCTTTTTCTTTTACTTAAATAAATACTGTGCGCAATATTAAAACTTAAGTGCTATGCTGACCTTCCCGAGAATTCCGAGTTTCTGAGACCCGGGGAAGAGGAGTCTTAAGTTCCTCAGCAGCATTGCGCTAATGGAATTAATGAAGGAAGGTAAGAAAAGGTACAACATTCCAAGTGTAATATCCGAAAATAATCTTCAGGGGCTTTGAGTAGCAAAAGAGGTTTCTGATGCGGAATTTTCCTTTCATCGAGGACAAGAAATTAAGAAATTTGCATTTATTTGTTAGTTGAGTTATGTTGTGGATTGCAGGCAATGTTCAGTCTTGTATTCATTACACTAAAGTTTTATGAACCATTTTCTCCAACTGCGGGAAAGTGTCCATTGCGTTAAAATGCCTCTATTAACAGTAATTGTCCTTGCAATGAAACCCACAGGTAACTCCATTCTGTACTTTGCTTTGCGGGAAAGCTCAAAATGAATGGGAACAAACCCTGCCGACACAAATGTGAAAGTGCTATATGCGTGAATAACTTTGAATGGCTTCGAAGGCATTTCTATATACGAGGAGGATAATGACACATTTCTTGATTAATGGATGAGATTATCCATCCGTAAAACTAGATTTTTAATGCATGTCAGTTGTGAACTCTAAAAGGAATATTTAATTTTTCCCTTTTAATGTTATAAGATAGTTATTCCAATTAAATAGATTATTTTATGATTTTGGCACCTTCCCAATCAGAATGAAAAAGTCAATATCTGACTCATTGAAATGTTGGGCTCTTTTTTATTTATGGCGATATGTTCAAGAATATATAAAAGCAAACAATGGAAATGGGATAGAAGGAAGTTCCATCCCGCACCATCATGGATCAAATTGATTGCCAGTCTACCCCCGATGAAATCAATTTGTTGGCTTTTAATAAAAATGTAAACTCACAACTGGCGTATCAATGCAAACAAGGCACGATATTGACATATGAAAGCTCGTGTTTTCCAGTTTTCTGTTTATTTGCACATTTCGTCGGATTTATGTTATTGGCAGCATCTTTTGCATAATAAATTTGCCAGCCTCGAAATGATTACCGCAGTTCAGGGTATACAAGTTTTGGAAAGTTAATTTAAAGAAAATAAGACTACAAAGTTTACAAAAGGTCTATGACGAGCATACCTACCTAATCAATGCGCTGTATAAATACAAATTTGATAAACTTAGCAGACATTACCGAAAACAATCCTTTTTTGACCCCAAGTAAAAAGTTTGCTAAATATTCCTGAAATACCAATCACACAGAAAATCCCATCATTTAAAGAAGAGTTTGCGCAAGAAAATTAATGTTTGCACAACATCACTCGGTGCGTATACGCGATGTGCTCGGTGGCGAAATTCACGGTAAAAATTAATATTTTTGCTCTGTTGGTAGCTATTGATTCTGTGTTTATTAAATAGCCGCCGCGATTGTCAGTGACGAGCTATATCATAAATAGTTCATATCGAGCCTGATACAAGAAAAAAGCAAACCGGCGCTTTTTGTCATTAATATCGGTATCCATTTCAGTTCAATTCTTTACCCCGTCACGCGTTTACATGCTGACTCTTTGTTTCTTCAATGCTGCGCTGCATTCCATGTGGGTATAAAAAAGTATAAAAATCATGGGAAAGTCTATATTCAAACATGTTTTACAATAGTAGTCATTGACGTGGCAGTTGCCTCTGACGTCGTTGCTGTTTTCACTGCAGATCTATCCTCACACTCTTGCAAATGTCAAATGTCTATACAAGTTTCAAAGATACATAATCATTAATATCTATAATTAAAAAATTGTATATTGCCATCGATAACTTCGCAAGATACAGACAATTAAAGAAAAATTCTGTTGTGTTCTTTGGAATATTTTTATTTAATTAGGTTTTTAATTTCTCTAAGTTCTCTTCCAAATGTTTTAATTATTGTTCCTAAAAACCCCAATTGGAGATATTCTGGACCATGGGCACTTTATACTCTCATCACAAGTTTCTTAATTTCTTCATCAACAGACCGCCTTCAGATTACAATTTCGAAACTTGAGACATTTCTAGCGTCTTAACTCTCTTGCTAACAATGACAGAAGAAACGTTTTAACTTTTAATTAATGTTTGGTGAAAGTTAGTTGGCCAGCGTAAAAAGGCTTTCTGTCTTTTAACACGCAAAAACAATTTGACACAGTAGTTCTAGTTCGCTTTCCAGCCAGATAGCCAGCATTCATGGGAATACCAAGTTCCGCGAATATGGAAAAATTTCAGCATATGTCAGCAGGGAACAATAGAAATGTCAGCCATCTCGTGACCAATTTTTCAATGCTCCGACAAGAGAAGTGAAAATGCCAAATGAAAAACTGCACTTTCCACCTCAGCGTGTCGTCCTGTTGCAACCGCAGCAGCAACTGTTGCAGCAGTAAAGCAAGCCGCAGAAGAGTAATGCTTGAATGGGGCGTGGTCTGGCCAATGTAAATTACTGCAAAGTGGACGGGGGCCTTGAAAAATGGAAAATAATTAAGTTCTTTGTTGCCACTGAAGCTGAACAGCTAGAGACTACCCGTTTAATGGGAATTGGATACTTCGTGTCTGGTGTTTTAAAAAGCAAAGCTGCTCAACTTACAAATACTTATAATTAGCCGTTATAAATACGAAAATCTTCTTAGGTTCCACAGGACTATATCGCATTTAATATTTCCGTTCATCAAGAGGGAGCTGGGACACAAGCGAATTTCAACAAAATTCATGCCCCACCGCACACGTCCACGCATAAAACCATAAATTTAGGAGAAGGCAGGAGCACGGTCCATGAAACACAAAAGACCGAATGTGCTGATAGCGCCACAAATTTCAAAATTGAAAATATAATCCCCAGGACTTACGGCATTGAGCAGCATGGAGAGCAACAGCATCAGCCGCCTGCTGCTGTGTGCAGATTTGTGCACCGCCTGCATCGTAGATGGCCTCCTGGGAGCGGTTCAACTGCAAAGTCCCTGTCAATTGAGTTTTCTTTCGCTATTAACGCGGCGAAAGGATCGACCGCACTGCCACTGCCGCACGAATTGATTTGCCTCGCACCCAAAGGTGAGCTTCTGCAGCCCCTTTCGAACCGATTCAAACTGTAACGGAAACACAATCGCGACGCTTGCTGTTCGCCAGCTGCTGTTCCAGAAACGTTCGCCACGAAGTCGTCTGCTCGACTGCTTGCCTGTGACCAGGACCTTCCACTTTTTATACCCGAGCGGTCCCGGATAAGCTCTCTCGCGGGAGCGAAACCGGAGCGCCGAGCTCGGATAACGACCGTCAACTGTTGCTGTTCCTTCGCAGTGCCAGTCGCGGGCGGCATACTTTTAAGGACTCTCTGTTGCGCGAGCAATGTCCTGCTTTGTGGGCCGCTTATGTAGGTAATGACGTCATAGCGGCTGCAGGACTCGGACTGTGTAACTTGTTGGCAAGCCCAGTGTATTCAGGCCAAGCAGCAGCACAGTGGCTGCAAAGTTAAGGCAAAGAAAGATGATCCACATTAAATTATTTTGATGAGGCTTATGGTAATGGGATCACAAATTGAGTGGTTGTTTGTCCGATTATGTAAATGCCCACTTTAACGAAAGTAATTGCTTAATTAAATTGTAGTTTCACTTCGGCAACACTTCGGCAACTGCTACCCACTGTGCACGGTGTTGCTTGCCTCTCTTAGGGACCAATCAAAGAGAGTTTACTTGAGCTTCAGGCCATATGTCGACGCTCTCAGAGGAGCAGTTGGCCATCCCAAAGCTAGGATGCGACAGGCTGGGCGAGAGCACTTGCGCAACGCCAGAAGCCAAATTAGAAGCGAACCCGAGATGGAAACCCGAGTAACCCATACGCACTGTGGCCGGCACTGGGGCGCTTCATAATATCCTAAGTTCCTGAATTATGTGACACTTAATTTTGTTGGCAAGTTTTGTTATTTCAAGAGCTCTTTTCCAAATAGTCTCCTTTCTTTTGGCTAACTTTAAAACGCATTTAAGGTAATACTGGTCGTTTTTGAAATATACTTTATTTGAATGATTCAAACCACAATTGGAGACAATGGCAATAATTAAATACATTTATTCTTTGTTTGAAATATTTTCCTAATTATGTATGTATGAGTTACAATATTTTCAGTTTGATTATCGCATATTAATGGGCTGGCAATACATTTATCAATCACATGAAATTTTCGATTATTCTAAAACACTTAGCGCTGTCAATACATTTTTGTTATTTAAGTGTTAAAATAAGATCTTAAGATGTAGCTAAGTAACAGAATAAAACTGAAAAAATTAAGAAACCAACCGCCCGCAACTGCGACCTGTATGCGTCAGTCCCGAAAGTAATAAATAACCTAATAGCCGGACAGACAGACTGCTTTTCCCCACCCACCGATTGTTGGCCAAATATATGCAATTTCTGAAACCGAAAATTACAAAGCGTAAAAGGCTGAAACGTAACCAGCACGCACACGGCACAGCCAGAACCGCTGTTATGCCCAGATCGCATTAAGGGAAGCTGAAGCAATGCACAAAGTGCAGAGGCGGTCACATTCATATGCCTACGTCAGTGAAGTCAAGCACGTTGGGGGTTAGCTCGCGTTACGCCTGAATGCAGGATGTACGGTGGATGGCAGATGGCGGAGCGGAGGTAGCAGATTGCACGCCGGTACAGAAGGTTGGCAAAAACCTGTCAGCGAGCTGCAACGGAAGGGGTTGGAACCTGCGGTATCGGCGGCTTTTGTTTCAAGCAATCCATGCATATTAAATTTGGTCAGCAGACCAGAGCAATAGTCGAAACTCCAGCCGCACTCATCCCTTGAAAAAAATACAAGCAAACTTTATTTAAGTGTTAAATTATTTAAGAATCGCACTGCGATTTTGGACACATTGTCGAGCTCTCAAGTTCATTTTAATTGAACAATGCCGATAGACTATAGCGTAACTCTCTTCAATCGGTCTGACGCCCCCAAAACAACACCATCCAGATTAAAACCCGTTTGTTAGCCTTCATGTGGTCACGCTTTAAAAATATCGCTCGCATAACAATACATTGGATTCTAACGCGAAATCACTTTTTGCTTTGGTTTTCATCAAACCACTTTTGTCGTTCTTTGCCCAACAGCGCAGAACGAGTGAGTGAAGTGATGTGTACCAAAACTGGACATATATATTTCATTATCACAGCGATTGAACAAAACGTGATTTGCATTGTAATCGAGAGGCCGCCAACAGACTGCATGGCATTTTAATATGCTAATTGGTTATTTAAATTGACAAGACAAATAACAAAAATGGCAATTAAAATACAAAAATCATCAGCTGTTGGAACCAGCCCAAGATCAGTTGGATAGTGAATGGCCAAAATCGACTGCCTCTTTTTATCTTTTTTCCTGTTTCACATTTACTTAAGCTTTTAACAGGTGTTGCACGAAGAACAAATTTGGATGTATAGACAAGGCTATTAGAGGGTTGTGCGTTGGGATCATGGGATCGATTCATCTTCTTTTAAATGGTGTCTTGCATCCCGATTGAGCTATTCAATTGATTGTAAATATTTATAAATTGGTCGGTAAAAAAGTGGGATATAATGTTGCCATAAGCTTAATTTTGTATTAAACCAACTGCAATTAGTCGAACATTTTCATTTTGGCTACATTTTTGAAAGCCTGTTATAAGGGAAATTAAAAAAACTGAGTGTCATAGTAAAGCATTTAACTTTCAATTTTGTAAAAAGAAAACCAATTGTTGTTTTAATTTTTAATTTACAAGCTTTATTTTTTTTTATAAAATAAGAGATTTATTGTATCTTCGACGCATACAAGTTTAAGACCAAACCAATTCTGAAAAATGAACGCAAATCATATTTAAATTTAATGAGTTTAAAGAAAATGTTTCTAATTTACAAATTTGAAGTTTTTTCTTAAACAATTACATACATTCTCGTACTTATGTTTCACATAGGTTTTTTTTAGACATATACATACATCATTTAAGAGAGCGTGATTTATAATATCATCCCTAAATAAAATGTCAATTTATTTTTAGTACTTTTTCTACTTGCTATTAATGTGGCTTACTAATTAAAGAAATACGAAGCCAGTTAAATCATAAGACATTGTTTTGCATTGCAAATAAAAAAACGTTTAAAATATTTCTACATACAGATATATATATATTTTACATAAATATATATATATATATTTATTTTTAATTTATACTTTTGATTCATTTCCGTTTGTGAGGGATTTAGTTTAGGAATGTATTAGGTTTATTCTTCTTGGTAATTTCAATTCGTATTGCTACTTGCATGCATGTTATAGAAGAAGCCTTGGGACAAGTATAAAAAATATCGACTTTTGCTTTCAGTTTTCACACCAAAATTATTCCCACTCACGGGATCTACTATTTCTTATATGCCTAACTCCTTTCGGAGCCTTTAATGTCTATTTGCGTATTTCTTCTTCGTTTCGCTCTCAAAGACGGGTACAACAGGTACAACAACAACAATTAAACGCTATACTTAGTCCGGAGCTCAATTCCATCTACAGACTCAGGAAAACCGTTACGAGCAGCGCCAAGAAAGCCGACCCTGCAGTTGCTATCGACGCTGCTGCGTTGACTCCGAACCCTGCCAGCGCCACTTCGTTCTTGCCAGGATTAGAGGACATGTTCTCGGGAGCCTCGTGTGAATTCACTTCGTTGCTGGACGGTGAGTCCTGCAAGGTTTTTTCCAATGTATCGGGACCCGAATGCTGTACGCCCGTATCCTTCATATGGACCAGCGGGGGCTCGTTGATGGGCGTAGGCTCATTGGTGCTGGTTGTGGTGGCATGTGTAGTGGTCGATGTGGATGTTGTCGTTGTGGTTGTCGTTGTGGGTACCAGAGTTCCGTTCTCAATCCAGTAGACTGGGCTGAACTCCAGCTTCACATCCTTCAAGTAGCTTTTGCGCACCTGCAAGCCAAACAATTTTAGAACAGGACTCTTCAGAAGGTTAAAACACTTGCCTCTGAGCTGATCTTCCGGGATACGCTCTCATCGCTGCCATAGTAGAAGGCAAATAGCTTTCCACTGTACGGCGCCTCCAGGGTTACATAGTAGCCACGTAGCGTAACATTAATAGCTGTGCCAGGCCAGAGTTTCGTGTGAACTGCCTTGTTTTCCGATCGTTTTTCGGTGTGCTTCAGAGCCCAGTTAATTTCAGCCGGGATGGGCACATCTTTTTCGAATATTTTTGTGGGCAGACCTCGAGCCAAGCCCTCATGGGATCCCCAGTTCTGAGTATAGTCAAAGCTATAGCTAAGAATAGTCTCCACAGTGCTGTACTTATCTCCCAGGTTTTCCAGCCTTATAGTGACTGTGGAAAATGTTTAACTTATTAATTCAGCCAACCATTAAAAATTATACTTACCCAGTTCAGTCTGGTTCTCCTTTGTATCAGTGCGCAAGCGATCCAACTTGATGTCCCTGAGCTCATAGCGGAAAGGCTCCGTCTCGACTAAAACCTCGCCATCGTCATAGTATTTTTCAAGTTCGTTCTCAATTACCTTAATTTTCCCCAGGCCCACGTGTTCCAAGTGGCCCAGGTTGAAGTCTGCGCCCCAGTGCGTGACAATGCCTTCCGCGTTCGGCTGACTCGGGGCCCTATGGCGTCCAATGTAGGAGTCGTCTCCAATACGAATGGCACCCACCGGGACTCCAGCATCGAACTTACGCCAATGACGCCAGCCCACCTTTCCCAAGTGACCCTTGTTCATCAGAACATCGAAGTTGTCGTACTTTCCGTGCTTATAGTGGGCCGCAACGCAGACGTGTCTTTGAAGAATTTTCTCGGTGTGGCCGGACACCTGGAATCCGTCAATGGGCACACGGCATACGTAGATTGGGTAGTGCTCATCCTCGGTGACATACTTTCCGCCCTCCACGGCAAATTGCAGCTGAGCGGCATCCTTGGGGTCATAGCTCTCCCACACCAGGGTGCTCGAGGTGACCAATTGCCCCAAAACGGATGATGCATTCTTGTGGGTGGACACTGAGTGCACTGTAGCTTTGGCGGGAGCTAGGGCTTGAATAAGGATCAGGAGGCAGCTGAGGCTGATTAAACTACTTTTTGAGGTCATCCTGCTGATTGAACTTCGTTGTGTTTGGAATCTGACTTTCGTCATTCCAGTTTGTGCCCAGAAGAGGTGGGTAAAGATCTGAAAATGAATGGAGAGATAAAAACTTCATTATGAGCAGCTCAGAAAATGAATCTTATCTAAGTGACTTTGAACTTCCCTTCCCTTCCCAACACTTCAAGCTATCAAACTTTTATAAAGTTCACAAGATCGCCTTTCGTGTCCTCTGCTTTTTCACGCCCGAAAAGCAAAAATTTGCAGCCGGCATTTAAAGCTTATAGGGGAATGAGCAACTTTACCGCTTCTACCCCATTAACGGTATCAATGTCGCCGACAGATCACAGACCTGTCCATTCTGGCCTGAGGAAGGAGAAACATGCTGTATGTCTGCATGTTGTCCCCATGGAGAGGATTCCCAATAAATTTGTCGCTTGTTTGCTCAACTTTCGTGCGGGCACACGACGTATACGTAACTTTATAACTTCATTGCTGGCCGGAAAGGAGGAGGGCAACAGAGGTTTGCTGCAGCGGAAGTGACTGGTCGCCATGCTTATTCATTAGCAAGCATTGTGTTCATGACACGGACACACAGGACTTGTGGGTAGTGAAAAGGACACATCTACTGCAGCATGACTACAGCTTGTGTTCGTCTGGTGTCCCATTGTATCGTGCTCTCCTTGCTCCAGCCGACGTGGCTCGTCCAGTCTAACCCAGAACGCTTGACCCTAGGTGTCCGGTATTCAACTCCTCTGTCGCCCCTGTCCCCCGCCGAACCGTAACGTAACCGTCTGCGACGGATATGAGATGATAAGGTTACATGCAACATCATTTGTTTGCCCTGACAAATGATGTGTTATTGTGATAGTGTAGTAAAAGCCCTTCGCCAAGGGCTGAGGACAACGAACGTTGGCCGGGGCCAAGTAACTTTCGAGTGTCGGGAGTTTAAGTGCCCTAGGTCAAAATTTAAATAATACATGAGCAGCTAGAGAAAGGAATTGCTTGGTCTTGGCTTTGTGCTCGGTGGCGCGGTTTCTTTGCTCCGACTGCTAGTGAGTGATAAACGCCGTGGCTCACATTGACACTGAAGCATTACTCCGATTAGAGCATGTTTGCGAAACTGACTTATAAGTACTGGGCTGAGGGTTCGTTACACCATCGCAACGAGTTCAGCTTCTTTCCTTCCGGTTGCACTTATTGGATCTCATTGTACGTAACTGTTAAGGCGTTCTGCTGTGACGCACCACTTGCCACTTAAGGTTACCCAGCACAGTTACTTTCCACCGCCAATCGCCGGAAGCAACTGTCATAAAAGCCTCGCCAGCAACTTATAGAGATCCACATTTCGAGGCATAAATTGACCTCTGGTCACCGACCGCATTGTTGGACTGCTTTTGCACATGCAATAAATATGCTAAAAATAGCCGAAGCGGAGACCCGGCAAATTGGCGAAGGCAACGGAGAATATAATTTATTTAGGCCCAGCATAGTTCTACAATGAAGAAGCCTCCCCGCCCGCACTGCAATAATTCAATTGAGCGCTCTGGCAGCGCGGAAATCGGGCTGCGGAATCTGATCCGTCCCTGGAGGAGGAGGAGTTGGAAGACCAGGCCACGGCCAGGCCAAAGCCGGTGAAAGTTCACGTGGCCTTTTATTAAATCACATAGCTTGCAACTTTGTCTTCAGCTTTCGAGTTTTCAGTTCCTCTGCAGGTTGGGTTATTTAAATTTACGAGCAACAGGGCCGGTGAAAGGTCTGCGGGTTCTGCCGCAGCGGCAAGGGGGCGGGGCAAACTGCGGCGGTTTAATTGGATTTTATTGAACTTTGCCTCTGACCCTCATGGTCTCGAAAGTTGCAACAAGTTGTTGCCGTTGCCCATGCATGTGCAACACGAGCTTGCTCACAATTGATTCAGCTAGTTGTTTTGAATTACAGTCGCTGTTCTCCACTCCCGTTTATATTCCCATTTTGAATCCCATTACTATTATGGGGGCCCGACCCGCGCTTCAATCAACTCAATTGAGCATCGTGCTTTATGACTTTGGCATTACAATGATCCGGCGTCCGATCATTTCAACACTTGATTTCTCACTTCGCAGTTGATTATCGCCTGCAATGTCAGAGTTCAGTGCACTTGGCATCGCCTTGAAATACTTGTAAACAAAAATTAATTAGAAAACCATTAAGAACTTGTAACGGCCGGCAATTTCTACCCGGCAACGTCCGTACGTGATGCTGCCTCTAAATGAGCATGGGAATGAAGCCAAAAGTAAGTAAGCCAAACTGATTTTCAGAATTGGAAATAGTTGATGTTGGGGGTTTGATTTATGGGACTGGTAAATTCCATTCGTTTAATCCAAAAGATTGGTTTCTAGAAGTCCATGCTATTTCAGAGTTCTCGATGGGTAGCTTCACTAACCGAATCAGTGAACAATTACTTCGGGTTCATGGGTCAGTTTCAATTAGGATTGAGGAAAGTATGTAGATGAATTAAAGTGACCTGACCTGAGGCCATTCATTCATTTAGGTAATTGCTTGCTAAATCAATTGTAACCATTTCCTTCATATTGATTAAGCAATTACCCATAAGTCCGAGATAGTTAGCAAATCGTTTTCAACTTACAGCTTATACAACTATTCAAGCCCTCTCTTTCTCTTTCTGATTAAAAGCCAGTTGAATAATTGTGTTGTTCGAAAGTATTTGCAGACAGCTATTGAAATGCCTGTGTAAAAATGCATGTCCGCAATCTTAGTTGAATTTATTTCTCAATAATGTTTTTTTTTTTAATTTTCCAGCCGACTTATTGTATGGCTCAGCTTGCGTGCCGCATTGTACCATTTCTTCAATGGCCGATTGTACGATCTAAACGATTAAGATGGGATGGAGCTGAATGCAAAATTATTCGTATTATATAATTTTTAATTTTAATTTGCAGGCAATCCGACAATAGGAAATGCCATATCAGTTTGCCTCCCACACTTTCAATTGTTACTGCCTGCACCGCTTCCCCACCAGCTGTTCGTTGCATCCAAATCACCTCAACGCATCCAACCAAAGCAGATACCCAGCCAAACCAGCGGTTACAGATACGCTTGTTCAAAAAGAAACTAACAGAAATAACTGAGGAAAATTACTTTTATGCTGTTTGTTGCTGGCAGCGATGTATTACAAAAACAGCTTCTAACCTATTTAAAGTGGTAAGCCAACAATAGGTTAAAAAGCAGTCCAGAACTCGAGCTCTGCCTGGTTTACTCTGAAATACTTTAGGAGATTGCGTTTACTGATTATTGGTTTCTGAGTTGGATTACAGAACGGACTATGAGATAACTTCTGATTTAAAATGATTTACATATTTATGTTCAATATTTGAACACTTCTCGTACTCAATTCACACCACAAGCCCAACGCATCACTCAGCGCTACATAGTATATGCATATATTTTGAAAGCTCTGACTCCACAGATTCATTCCACTGACCTCACCCTCTCATCTGGCATCTGCGGTGTTTGCCCAGCTGCGGCACAGCTTACATATGGCGCAAGTCTGGCCCAAAGTTTTCACACCCCGATTCCTTCCCACCCAACCTCTCAGACCCATTTGCATGTTGCATCAATTAAGGCGTCTGGAGCAGCACCGCTCTGGTTGGACCGGCTACCGGCGTGGCTGTTGGTAAGCCCATTAAATCGAATGCAGCCTGCACGAGGGCACGTGACAGTGGACAGTCCTGCCCACCCCCCCACTTCATCCCATTCCGCGAAAAGCGTTCCCTGCGTCGGCTCGAATATACATACATTGTTTGCAAAGCGTTTTCACTACACTTAATTAATTTAATGGATCAATCGATCGTCGAGTTTGATTGGGTGGCCAAAGTCGGAAAGTTAACAGGTTGGGAAGGTGATTTGCTGCCGGCACAATCCACTAATTACCACCTGTGTAGACGCCGTTGAGGGGACTGACTAAGGTGCACGGGCCCCAACTGCACATTTAAAATACTGCAACTTTAAAACTAGTTGCCTATTCGATTTTTTAGTATTCCATTTTGAGCTCATAAATTTTCATTTACAAATTAAACCAGTTTTAATATTTAAACAAATATCGAAACAGCGCATTTTTAATAGATTTAATAAAAGACTTATTTATGCAAAATTTTAATACCTTTAACGAAATCAGGCAATTAGGCAAACAAATGATCTGCTTAATATTTAATTCGTAATACATTTGTCATTATTTATATTTTGGCTTTCAGTGCCCCCCAAGCAATTAGGCGTGGCAAATATTTAAAAGTCAATTCTTTTGATAAAATCATAAAGATAATGCTCCGTATAAAACTATATTATTGAGCTATGGTAAATTCCAAAACTGCTTC
The DNA here is from genome assembly GCA_018153305.1 of Drosophila kurseongensis. NCBI lineage: Eukaryota > Metazoa > Arthropoda > Insecta > Diptera > Drosophilidae > Drosophila > Drosophila kurseongensis. The sequence continues at coordinate 25,930,903 of JAECXX010000004.1, forward strand.
TGTAGTTCGTGAAGGCCAAAAGCTTATTTTGACTAGTTATTTTAATGCATCGATGAGAGGTGACAACGGCTTTGATTTTAAGATATAAACATTTATTATAAAATCTGTTTTCGTTTACACTCGTTATTCTAAAGATCTCGATGTTTCTATTTATATTGAATGAATAGCATCTTATTTGCACCTAATTACATATGTTATAATACTACATTATAAAATGTCTTTATTAATATATTATATTCATTAGTTAATATTCCTTCAGCGTTAGATTGCTTTATGTTGAAATTAATCTTAGTTGATTGACATTTGAGTTACATGAAGCAATCGCGAGGGTCGCAGAAGAACCCCCAATTATTCGTAGGGAACCATTTTGAGCAGGGACAGGCTAAAAGAGAAAACCCCCAATGTTATTGAACCCACCATTAGCTGACAGTAATTTCTTATAATTGCTTTTTAATTATGCACGAAGAGACGAAGCGAGCATGGGTACTATACAAAAAGCACTCTAAGCTCTTGAAGGCAAACTAATTGAAATCTATAATATAATACGCAATTTTGCCCTGCAGGCTCTCGACAAAGCAATTTCGCCCTTCTGATGAAGTATTTTTGATTCTGTAGTGGAATTGCCGCTTTTTATAATCGTCTCTCCCCTCTTGGTGAAAACTTTGACCCCACTTGGAGATTTCAAAATCGGTCATGGTCCGTTTGAGAGCAGGCCACATGTGCTCGAAGCGCTCCGAGCACTACACGTCATCGTCAGAATACTGAAAACTGGCCAAGCAAAATAAACCAAAACCGGTACTGTGCAGTGTTCTTAAAGCCAGCCAGCCACGTGTTGATACAATATTGTTACCGCCAAAAATCTAACAGAAACGCAAAACTAAATTTTAACTGGTTTTTCAACTAAACTATACTCAAAAGATTCAAAGCCAATTCTTTGCCAATGTGTTCTGTGATCTAAGCTTTGCCGTCGAGCTAGACGTAAAAATAATTGTATACAACATCAAGCTTGAGCGCGATATATTTTTTCCTTCACTCATTCTGAGCGCCTTTAACTCGAAATCCAGTATCAAAACATCATCTGTAGGCATTAGCTCATAACACACGAATCGCATATAAAGTGGGAGTTCGGAAACTGAGCTTAGATAATGTAATTACAACACACAATGTATATTCAAATGGTATTTACAAGTAGTATTGTTCTTTTGGCTTTATGTTTCGCCATATGAGTTGCGTGAGCGGGGTTTGTTATTGTTAAATATTTCGATGGCAAACACGTCACGACAGCTTTGGCTTAGGCCTTGGAACTGCCGGCACTTTTGTTGTGCCCATCTTTCATATAGCTCTATAACAGCTGCCGTTCATTTTGCAAGTTAGATAATTAATTATTGAAATGGGGTTAGATATGAAATAAATATGCTACGTGCCGTATATCTGACATAAGCTTGTTTCACTGCACAGGAACCCTTTGAATTATGGCGTGTAAATGTTTTCTCAAGTTCGTATCTGGTCAAACTCGCTGCTTGTACTGAAATCTGTGCTTAGATCTTTGGAATGTTTGCTTAAAAGCAACCACATAACGTCTTCAAGCTCTCTTGAAGATTTACGCTTTCTCAGATTACGCCAAAACAAGAGCACTCCATGGTGGTCGAAGGAAGTGGTTGAGGAAGTTGCAGCCGGGCATCCCTCTAACCACTTTTGTTAGACATGGCAAATCATAACTGTGGTTGTGGCAAGCACACAAGCTAACTGTGCATCCACACCATGGCCGAGAGTAGAGGCAGTAAGCAGGGAAACGCAGCATGCCGCGACGGCACGCCGCGATCCAATGCCAGGGCTCCATTAGCACCTCATTGACAGCCTGGCTTCGCACTCCCAAGAGACGACAGGGAAACTGGATTGCACTGGGATGCGACGCATCAATGCCAGGCCGGCCTAACTACCGAATCGCGTGTTGCACTCATTACATATCTGGGAGATAGAACTTTGCCATGTATCTTCAGCCGGCCTTCGCGGCATGTAAGCACCATCATCTCCTACAAGTGTTTGTTGAGCTCTCTGCAGTGACTTATGACAGGCCATCAATAACCGTCAAGCAATGCTCATACGCCCAGTGATGACACGTTGCCTTTAACTTGATGAACACAAGTGCTGTTTTCAGATAAACAATGTCGTAAGTATGTTCTTATGGTTTTCAGTTTTGGGTTTTTCCAATTTGACTACGAGGTCTTTAAGTGCATTAGCGTTGTTAACAGCGCAGACCCCTCCTTAACAAGGAGTGCTTCATATTTGTCACTTTTAAGTATCGCTGCAAACACAATATACCTCGAGCGCAAATTTGTCATTTGATCCTTTTGCCCCAACAGCCTTCCCCGTCTTCTGGCAGTAATTAACTGGCAATTTGCATTTTGTCAAGGCCTTTAACAACGTTCGCTTAACCCTTTGTGTTTACTTAAGTAAACAAGCCTTTTCTCTTTTCGTTACCAATGTCCTCTTCTGAGTTTCAGTTTCCTTCTATAGTTTTCTGTTTCTTCATTTCTAACTTAACCTCCTTAAGCAATCGATTCGAACGCTTCTCTGGGTGACTATATTTGAAACGGGGTGTATCTGCCCCAAATTCCACCCAATTTGCTTCGAGTGAAAAATATTTTCATTTTTAGGTTTTAAATGGTCTGCAGCGAATTTAAGCTCGTCCGTTGCTCTCAGTGTCACTTTCAATTTCTAGCAATTTAATTCGCGTTTGCAGTTGGTTTAATGTGTGTCTCTGTTTTTTGTTTTTCTCGTTTATATGGTTTATGGAGCGTTTCCGTCAATGAGGTCAGCAGTATATAAAATTTAGTTATCTATAAGTGTAGATTTAGAAAAGGCCTACGTATTGCTTTAATAATAATCCCAGAAAACTCCAGCTGATAGTAAAAACAAACTATTAAATGGCTTTCTAGAATTGCACACACTAGGAAATATAATGCATTGGGGATGTGATCACTGGCACTTTTGCTGGCCCTGCTAATAAAAATACCTTGTTTAAAATTCACAGCTGCGAACGAATGCAAACGAAAATTGCTATGACCCAGACGAAGTAAAAAGTAATTTGCAAAAGCATTTTGTTCAACAATAAAAACGCACGTCAATGTAGAGCACGGCTAGTACAAATATGGAAACAATTGTAGTGGCAGTCATGCTGACTTACGCCATTAATGGAATGCAGGTGGAGCTCCTGTTCCAGAGCCACTGCATTGGACTCCTTCGGTCCTCGCCCCAGCTAATTGCCAATTAGCATTCCACTCCCAATTCCTGCATGCAGTGCCGGAATGTCAGCCAGGGTAATTATATAATTGAGTCTGGGTGAAGTCACTGCATTTCTAATTAAGGTTTGCCAGCCATCATCGCTGATGATCTGTGCGATACGAGTCAGAGTACCGAAAGCAAAAAAATGTGTGTCAGACACTTGACATTAAACATTAAATGAATTGAATTTGCCGACGCTCCATGCTTGGCATCTATTGCTGATGACATCGTTTGACAACATCCCATTGATGCGAGCGAGCACCTAATGACCTGTAACTGCTCCTCCACCAGAGTGCTGTTCTTCTGCCTGCGTGGGTGGAATGGGTCGTTGTTCTTGCGATGGAAGTCGTGGTAGGGAGGGTGTACTGTGCGGTGACACGGGGCGTTAAACGCGATAAGCGGTGTTTCCTCTGCCCTGACAACCTACTCTACATTGATTGAAGAAAACCACGCATTCTGGTTGCCTCTCAGTGGGTCACAGCTACTGTGGCACCACATTTCTTGGCCAGGGAGAAATGGAGGACAAGAGCTTTCTATATACTAACAAGCTCTCTGAGCTAACCACTTAACCCATTGTCTCTATTGAGACGTAGAGCCTCACTAAAGTTTCCCATTTATTGGAATAAGTAAACACAAGGCGACGTCTTAAAAATTAATCAAGATTAATCACAAGATGTCGACCATTTTTGAGATCCTCCTTTCACGAGAACCTCCGCTTCCTCCAAACAATTTGTTTGACCAATTTGAGTTATTCCCGCACGAAAATAACTAATACAAATAGCAATAAATGAAAGCAATAAATGTTAAAGCGACGGAGGCAAGCGCTCAAAACAAATGCACGAATAAATAAACGCCAAAAGGCAGACGCACAAAAAATACAAATTTTTACCCAACAAAAAATAATGAAATAAATAAAAAACCAAAACCAGTGGTAAACAGAGTGGTCTGAGGGGGCAGGGCTCGCCAATTCTCAGACAAGGTAAATAAAGCGAACGACCCCGGAGCAACAAAAACCCAGGCTGATCTCACAACTCGGATAAGTGTTCCACAAAAAGAGGAAAACATTTTCCTCCGTTGTGAGCCCGAAGTCGTCATGTCCAAACAGAAAGAAAAATGTATTTATGTATGTGTTTAGTTTTAGATTTATTACAAGTTAATATTACAAATTATAGTTGATTTAAACTAGTGGTCACCACACAAACTGCATTTTTTAATCGAACATGTTTCACATATCAAAATTACCTGGACAATTCGATTAGATATCGAGCTGCATTTTTCTCTGTGTATGTTGTGCCAGTAGTAGCCGACGACGGAGACGTCGCCACTGCTTGTAGTTCAAGGTGCGATAGTGAACTGTCGAGAGGCCGACAGACATGCGGGTGCAGTAAAGACTGGCTGGCAAGAACGGCGCCGTGGGGCGAGAAACGGAGTTTATCCTCCCGAGGGCGCACTGCAGGCCACTTTCCACCATCCGCCAAGTACAGCACAAAGTCATTTTGCATGTGCACCGTAAATTGACAATGATTGCCCACAATTTGCTCAGCATAAAACGCGACAGCAACGAGCAAGAGGCTGCGAAATGCAGTCGAGCGGAGATGCAAATTCAGAACCAGATGCGAGCAGATGCAGATACAGATAGAGATACAAGTGCTGGAATCGTAGCTACTTTACGGGCATGTCTCTATCCGCGACTTGGTTGCCGGTAGGCTGTTTCATAACTCTGGCCACTTAAGTGGAAGATCGCAAACCATCTTGGGCACCGCAGAGGGGACTGGGAACGGTGGTAGGGCATCTTCTCACTGAATCAGCAAACAGCTTCAATGATTTTTCAATTAAGATTGATAGTAATGAAGCCGTTTTAAGCCTGTCGTCGTGGAGCATAATTGACCACTCAAGTTATGTAAGCAACAGTCCGGCAACGCACATTTCACTCGGACCACCCGCTCATCGGCCCTATAAGAAGCCGCAGTAAAACATCCTAAGATGGGAATTACTTAAAAGCGTTGCGCGACGATTATGTGACGATAAAAAAAAGAAAGCTGTTTCTTTAATTAAAAAAAAAGAGTATTTTCAATTCCTAATGGATTTCCAATTTATGGCTTTTGCCTTTTGAAATTCATTTGCAATTATAAAAATTCTATAAATAAATCTTAACAAATTATTTGGAAACAAGAAAAAATCAGCTGTAATGGGGGTTAAAATAATAATTTATATTCAGATTTTTAGAGAATCAACCCACAAGTCTTAAAGGGTATTCCACTTTGAAATTGGCTGAAATTTGAAAAACTTATGGATTCTAGAAGTCCCACTGAGGTTCATTCTTTTGTATATCATCGGAAACTTATGGGTCCAAAAATTTATCAACGTTAAAATTACAAATTTGAATACCGATTTTTTGAAAGTCAAACCACAAGTCTTAAGAGGTATGTCGCTTAAATTTTGTAAAGTGATGGACTCTAGAAGTTTAGTAACCTTTTTACAATTCATTGGACAGCTTTTTTAGAAAGTCGTCTGATATTTATACCCTTGCAAAGGGTATTAGAAGTTCAGTCCGACCCCAACATTTTTGACTGAAATAAAAACCCTTTCACCAAAATGCCCGTCAAAAATCAAACAATTGTGACGACCCAGCGTCACAAATAATAAAAAGAACATTCCAAAAACAACACAATGATCTTTTATTCTCCCTACGCTACACCACATTCAAAACACGCGCCAAAATCGCGCACTTTTAAAACGCGCGCCCAAAAACATCAAATCGGTCACACTAATACACCGATGGTCGACTACCATCGCTATATTCCGTGACCCGATAACGAGTTATCGAGATCGGGATTATCGTCATCGACCACTCTGGGCACACTCAACGGGGCCTATATAAACAGAGGCAAGACCCCAGATGAGTCACTTGCGTTCCGACGATCTTCGAGGAAACATCAGCAACAAGGTAAGTGTTCTGGTAGATAGTCTTGGTAGTAGTAGTGGATCCGTAAGAACGCGGTTTATAAATCGGTTCTACGACCTGGACAGGATCACTGGCGTCCCGGTGTGGTTTCCTAGAAATCAGCCCAGACCCAGTCGTGATCACTGAGGCGGCCCGGTTTTCGTAATACAGGCCCACCTCAGTGAGTTCCCCCAGAAGTCACGTTTCCGGCTCCCGACCCGGAAACGAAACGGATGTAGAAACGGCAGTTCGAACCTAACGATGCCCGGCAGACCGAAACTAACGATGCCCTACATTCCCGAATCCCACTAGAAACCAAGTAGATCTCTCCCAACGACCCAGAACACTTCGACACGACGTACGCACGACGAATCAGTTCATCACTCGGCATATCCGCAGCGCCGATACTCGCAGCAAGCAGTTCACCACTCGGCCCATCCGCAGCGCCGATACTCGCAGCAAGCAGTTCACCACTCGGCCCATCCGCAGCGCCGATACTCACAGCAAGCAGTTCATCACTCGGCCCATCCGCAGCGCCGACACTGACAGCAAGCAGTTCATCACTCGGCCCATACGCAGCGCCGACACTCTCAGAAAGCAGTTCATCACTCGGCCCATACGCAGCGCCGACACTCTCAGAAAGCAGTTCATCACTCGGCCCATTCGCAGCGCCGACACTCGCACACCGGATCACGACAGCAAGCAGTTCATCTCGGCTTTTCCGAAGCGCCGAATCGACAGAACAACCAGTCCCGACGCATCTACACACCACTACACGATTATACGATTACTTTGAAATACACGTCTCTAGTTTTACCCATCTGTGTCATTATTGGGGAAAGGGAGGTAAACCGATCTATAGAGGAATAAATATAAATATCTGTCACGAACCCTGACCACGGCGAGCTATACCGCCTCCCAAAACAGGGTCGTTACAGTGGCGCCCGAACAGATTAAAAACAAACAGATAGAAACCTCAAAATACCAACAAAGATCGTTTACCCTCTTCCTCAACACAGCAACACAGCAACATGGAAGACAAGCTGACTCGAAGCTGGATCAGCAATTGCAACAAGGCCCAACTGGAAATCTATCTGAGGGAATTCGACATCAAGCCAGAAACGCGGTGCGAGGACATGCGGAAACAAATGTCGGAGTTAATCAAGAGCGGTGCACACAGCGAAGAAACCACCAAACGTCTCCAAGACCTAGCACAGAAGCACGCGAGAACCCCATCACCAGCACCCGACGGAATGGAGAAAAACCAGAACTTGTTACAGATACCAGACAAACAAGAGACAAGCAACGGAAAACCCGCACCCGAGCCCAGAAAGACCGACAAAGTGGCCACAATGGGAGTAATACGAAGCTGGGGAGAATTTTACGACGGCACGGGCGACCCGACAGAATTCATTTCTAGAATGGAAGAGCTGGCAAAGGCCTATGGGATAGAGCTCGACCACGCAGCAGGAGCTATGGTAATTTTGCTCAGAGACTGTGCCCTGGACTGGTGGCACACCCACCCTACCGCAATGCCATCGTGGGAAAACTTTAAAAAGGAATTCCTGGGATACTACAGACCAACGGACCACGAAGAGAGAGCGATGGAAAACATAACACGCAGACACCAGGGTACAAACGAGCCAGCAAAAGACTACGCGCGGGAACTACGGAAGATTATGAGATTTACCACACTCACGGAAGAAAAAAAACTAGAGTGGGTCTACCGGAACAGTCGTGTGGAATTTAAAAAGTATGCTAAACGGGGAGAATGCCGAACCCTAGCAGAATACCTGCAGTTAGCAGAGGAACTCGAGGCCCTCCAGCCGCAGGAACGCACAACACAACAAACACCGGAGAATCACTGGACACAACAGCAGCGACCAGGAAATTTCGGGAGACAACAGCAAACATCCGGAAATTTCGGGAGACAAACAAGAAACCAATGGAGTCCCCAGGAACAACCACAAACACTGAACCGAGGAATCACAAGATCATTCAGCATGAATAATAGATGTTCAAGGTGCAAAGAAGAAGGACACATAGGACAGCAGTGCAACAACACACCAAATATATATTGCTGGATATGCGGACATGATGGAATACGCACAATCCATTGCTGTCGACGGAATGAAACGGCGGGAAACGCCAAAGGCCCATGGGATCAAAGCGGGCACCCAGGGCAAACACCACACCCGCAACAGCAATAAACTTCAACGGCCGACGACTGATTGCACAAGTAAATATAGGCAACACAAGAGTTCGCGGGGCCATAGACACGGGAGCAACAAGAAGTTTCATCGCCAGGAAGCTAGCCAACAACATTGCAAGGCATGGGATAAGGAAGCAAGTAACCGAAGCCATTAGACTAGCAGACGGGACAAACAGAACGGTCACAGAGGCACTTGAAGTACCAATACATCTCGGGAACCAAACAAGCACGATGACGCTGCTAATCCTCGAAGAAGTAATCGGCGACCTACTACTGGGGACAGACTTCTTGGAACAATGTAACGCGACACTACAATGCGGAGGCATCACAGCAAGAATGAACATGAACAAAAGAAACAAAAACAGAATGCCAGAAGAAGAAGCTCACGGAGCCGAGGTCGAAGAAGACATCTGGATTAAACAGAAACTCCTAGACTTGGAAAGAAATCCCGAAACATGGCCAGATTACGCGATAATCAACAGAAAAACAAAACACCGGATGAGGGCGACACCAACAACCAAGGAAACGACCACAGCAATAACACGGCAAACGAAGGCGACACCAAAAACCAAGGAAACAACCGCAGCAACAACACGGCAAACAATGGCAACAACAACAACCAAGGAAACGACACGGCAAACAACGGACAACGAAGCACGACCCCCATGCCCAGGACTACAACCGGCACAAAAAAGCACGAGTTAGCGGATTTCCAACGACCACAAACAAAATGGGTAACCCCGCGGCGGCTCTCTTCACTCGACCATCCCGGAACAAAGCGGTTCAAAACATCAGAAGAAAGTGAAGAGAACTGGGAACCAAAACCGCGGGGATACGACGATCACATGAAAAGGGTGGAAGAAGCGGTCACACACATAAAGGCAACCTGGCGCAGAGGAAACAGAAGGTCTAGACTGGTGATCTCGGACAACCTCACGACCCGAATCCGGATCGGGAGAAGTGGACACATTCAAAAAAACACCGGGGAGACACCAACGTCCTAAGCGGGGGGGTGTGACGACCCAGCGTCACAAATAATAAAAAGAACATTCCAAAAACAACACAATGATCTTTTATTCTCCCTACGCTACACCACATTCAAAACACGCGCCAAAATCGCGCACTTTTAAAACGCGCGCCCAAAAACATCAAATCGGTCACACTAATACACCGATGGTCGACTACCATCGCTATATTCCGTGACCCGATAACGAGTTATCGAGATCGGGATTATCGTCATCGACCACTCTGGGCACACTCAACGGGGCCTATATAAACAGAGGCAAGACCCCAGATGAGTCACTTGCGTTCCGACGATCTTCGAGGAAACATCAGCAACAAGGTAAGTGTTCTGGTAGATAGTCTTGGTAGTAGTAGTGGATCCGTAAGAACGCGGTTTATAAATCGGTTCTACGACCTGGACAGGATCACTGGCGTCCCGGTGTGGTTTCCTAGAAATCAGCCCAGACCCAGTCGTGATCACTGAGGCGGCCCGGTTTTCGTAATACAGGCCCACCTCAGTGAGTTCCCCCAGAAGTCACGTTTCCGGCTCCCGACCCGGAAACGAAACGGATGTAGAAACGGCAGTTCGAACCTAACGATGCCCGGCAGACCGAAACTAACGATGCCCTACATTCCCGAATCCCACTAGAAACCAAGTAGATCTCTCCCAACGACCCAGAACACTTCGACACGACGTACGCACGACGAATCAGTTCATCACTCGGCATATCCGCAGCGCCGATACTCGCAGCAAGCAGTTCACCACTCGGCCCATCCGCAGCGCCGATACTCGCAGCAAGCAGTTCACCACTCGGCCCATCCGCAGCGCCGATACTCACAGCAAGCAGTTCATCACTCGGCCCATCCGCAGCGCCGACACTGACAGCAAGCAGTTCATCACTCGGCCCATACGCAGCGCCGACACTCTCAGAAAGCAGTTCATCACTCGGCCCATACGCAGCGCCGACACTCTCAGAAAGCAGTTCATCACTCGGCCCATTCGCAGCGCCGACACTCGCACACCGGATCACGACAGCAAGCAGTTCATCTCGGCTTTTCCGAAGCGCCGAATCGACAGAACAACCAGTCCCGACGCATCTACACACCACTACACGATTATACGATTACTTTGAAATACACGTCTCTAGTTTTACCCATCTGTGTCATTATTGGGGAAAGGGAGGTAAACCGATCTATAGAGGAATAAATATAAATATCTGTCACGAACCCTGACCACGGCGAGCTATACCGCCTCCCAAAACAGGGTCGTTACACAATTAAAAGGTTTCAACTTACCAGTCGGTTGTGTGCGCTCCAAAAGCCAATTAATCTGCGAATGGGAAACAAAAAATACATTATTACACACTTATTAATTTAATAGAATTCACAATAATCGAACAAGCCAAACATTGAAAAGCCATTAAAAGTGCTATTCCCTCTCAAAGTCCAAGATCTTCGACTGCCTCGCTCAGGTAAGCAGCCACCGCTGAAGCTCACAAAAAGTTAGAAAAGCCACTGAGGGGGCCAAAGCGGCTTGCACATGGTAATCTATCACTTGAGCCGACACTATCGACGCAAATCTCACGAGCCCGATGCGATTAGAGATCTGGGCACAACAAACTGATAGTTATGATGCCAAAGTGGCGAGGCGGGACGGTGGAAAATGGTACCGTTAGCCACGACTTGAGCCAGACTAATTGCAACGTGTGTCTGTGTGGCATATGTGAGGTAAGACGAAACCAGTTCGCCGGTCTCAGCTCTCTGCCTAAAGTCAACAAGCGTAATCTCCGCTGCACGTGAGGCCAATGAGGAGGCCAGATTCCGAAAAGTCGCTAGAACAAAGAGGCCGCCCAAAGGAAATTGATGCTTATGAGGGGGAAGTGCAATTCCGCGCTCGAGCAACGATGCATGTCAGATGGGAGGATGAAACAACATGGAAAGCCCTAATCCCAGACAGAACTCGACCGCATTTAGTCTAGGACCATCCTTCTCCGCTCTCTAATCGATATGGAAATGAGCAGCTAATGAATGACTGTGGCCATCAAATTGCAGGATCATAAAATATATTTGCTAATTAATTGTGGAACCAGGGGTATTTTAATGGCCAGGCCATAAAGTTCCATAATGTTGCAGGCAAGCGATAAAATGCCACAAGTCCGTTGACCGTTAGCTGTCATTTAAGGTGTGAAAAGTTCCTAGTTTTGAGGTCAACCCGTTCCCGCTTCCCACTGGCTGACTGTGGCTGAGTTGCGGTCAATCTCTCCTTTAGGCTGACGCACCTTAAAGTCCACAGCGGCCTGTCAATAAAGCTCTGTGAGGAAATGTTCCCGAATTATGAGACCCTACCTCGAGTGCCGCTAATTGGTTTTGTACTTCTTGCTGTGCCTGTAATTACAGATGGCAGATACGCCCGCGCAGAGATTGATTGTTTGGCGCCATACTTTTTGCTTGCACTGTTCGGGGGCGGCCAGAGGAAGTCCATTATTACGGTGCACTCGACGTGCAGAATGGTTAAACAAACAAACGGCATTTTAATTGGAGCTGACATTTGTGTGTGCCAGTATCCAGCTTCTGCTGAATTTCTGAACAATCCCATGCAAATGTCCGCAGCAGACGCTTAGAAATGTGGCACTCCATTCATTTGTGATACGGGGCTGGAGTGGCCGACAAATCCAGCTGAGCTGTGCAGAATAGAAGGGGGTGTGATAAGACTTGTGGGCAGTGTAAAATCACGTCGAGAGCCAGAATCGGAAGTGTGGAACACGAAGTTCTCTGTTCGGACTTGTGATACTCACCGCAACTCAACCGCCAGTTCAATCAGCTCGTACAAAGTGCTTTCCATAAATCAATACCACACAATTTCAGTGACCCAGTCCATTAGCCAGGCCACGACAAAAGTTGTGGGTGGCAACCTGGCCAATTACCAGGAAATTCTTGGCAGGACTCTCTCGCAGAGCAACAATTGCTGGCTAGCCACATGGAAAATTAGTACGCTCAGCGACCGAGGCCGGTGCAACTATATTACAGGGGATAGCGCTATGCAGCGGGCTTTTTATAGTAGCAATTTCGTCGGAGTTGTGTAACCTGCCTTCAATTTGCAGCAGCAGCGTGGTCGAGGCCAGTACACCATGTCAAGTGGCAGGACTGGAGCCCAAACATGAGACATTTGCTGGCATGACATGGCGCCAACACAAGCCAGCGGGCGGTGGGGAAAGCGGGACATTCAGCTGGTGGACCCTGTGTTCAAACTGCGTAGTGCTAGGCACTGGAGCTCGTATATTGATTTTCCATTGTTCCGGGGACATTTTCATCGATGATGTGCTGTCACTCTGGCATTTGTTGTCAAGCACTTATCACTAATACCCCGACCCAGTACGGGGTTTTTGCTATGCCCTGTTTGTTGTGTGGGACTTGTAAGGCGCTTACGCAGGTTACTCTGAGGCAGCTTTAAGTTACTTCTCTTATCAGCAGCTGCTGCATCTCGAATCCAATCGAGTGGCTCACCTTGGTCGAGGTTTCATAGTTCCGTCTGCAACCATCAGGCGAAAATGCAATTCAGCATGGAATGCTCGGAGGGATGTGGGATCGAGAGAAGGAGGAACTGCATATCGAATTCGATCCCTCAGGCGCATGATGTTGGATTGTGGGTGTGTTAGGTCGCGCAGGAACTTGAGTCTGCTCCAGGTTGGGTCTGTGTTTTCAATCCAGCTTTGGTTTTGACTGGCAACAGCTGTGCACACTTATTCAGAGGAGATGGGGGCATGTTCTGGGCTTTTGTGTATCTTAAATTTAGCGTTAACTTGCAAGCTCCACTCTACTTTTTGCCTTCCTTGCAGGACTTACCCTCGAAGAAAAGTGAAAAGTCCCGCAACCGAAAGACGTTTTTCACTGCGCCGCCACATAAAGCGGTTTTTAACGCCGATGCTGGAAATAATAGCGACGTAGTGGAACAAGTTGAATGTTCCTTTAAGTGGTGGGCAAAAGGTTTCAGGGCTGTGCAGAATCATCAAAAGCATTGTCTCTCCCCCAACCTTTCCAAACAGGTTAGGTTATTCAAAGGCAAAATTGTTTGCGCTTTAAAAAAACTTATAAGCCCTTCAAAACAGCAACAAGCTACGATTTTAAAGGCACGCAATCCACTTCAGAAAAGGACTCCGGGCGAGGAAATGTGAGTGTCGAGTATTGTAACGGCCAGAATGCAAGCCAAGTGACTTTCCCCTAATCGAAGCGGGTCCAAAGGGTGAGCGGTCAGGAAGCCAACCGCCCCCGAAGCGCAGCCAATATGTCCAACGACAATGTGGGCAATTTAAAATTTATCACAACAGAGAGCAAAGGGCCCTGACGAAGGGGATGCATTGCAAACGGGACATTTGCGGGGTGGTTTCCAAATTATCAACGCCACAAGACGCACGCAGGGTAAGCGTGGAGAATGCCGCTGGTCGGTGTTTAGAAACGCCGGCCCAAATATCCATTTCTGTGTGGAAATTAATTTTTATTTTATGGTCCTCGCTTTGTTTGCTTTGTTTGTTTACAGAAATGTGAAATAATTGGCGGCGGGCGCCGCACAGCGAGCGATTCAGGATCATATCCAGGATCTGGAACGGGACACGTGTGGTTTACGAATTTCCCACCGAATGGCGCCTGCGGCACTAAATTGAGGTATGGGATGCAAAAGTCAAACATTTGAAAATTTACCAAGTTTAGAAGCAAATCTTGGCACTTGCATGAGAGCCAGAAAAAAACGCCTCTTCTGCCAAATGCAGGAAATGCGGATGAAATTCCTATGGAGCAGCACAGTTTTTGTATGTACATATGTAACTTATAATGCATTTAATATTTCAGCCGGCAAGAAATGCTTATTCTGCCAAGTACAACTAAAGCAGCATAGTTGGGAGATATAATATGACTTAGCGATGTGAAAACAAGAAACTCAATATTTCGGCCACCACTGTCCCAGGCGACTGGGTTCAATCCGAGGAAAATTCTCACTCAAATTTTCGACTCAAGCACACCCAACACGAAGGACGGAGACACAACAAAGGCGTAATAGAGAAAGAAATAGCGAAATAATAAAATAACAAAATACGCACATGCCAGTTCCAACCCCCTTTTCTGCCAGTCTGCTGGAAGTGCCGCCCGAAAAATAGAAGCCACGGTTTGGTTTGCGAGTGGCAACAAGCGCAGGGAACGTGTAATGCTGTAAGCAGGGCCAGACGACGAGCAGAGCAGAGCCGAGCCAAACCACCCCTCTGTGGCACCGGCAAGGATGGTTTCATCGGCAGAGGACAATGCCACAAGAAGAAGCAGCTGCCGCTAGTTGGCTCGCAGGCATCTCTCGCATTTTCCCATTTTTCCTTTTTTGCGTACTTGTCTCGGCGCGTCATCGTCGTCGACGTCCTCGTCCTCGTCCCCATATCCATCCTTGGACTGAATCTTCTTCTCAGAGCCGCGCTCACGCTCATCCCATTCCAATGCCCTCGACAGGCTCTAAGGAAAGCCAGGGTCAGAATACAAAATCCCAGAGAACGTGATTTATTCACGGAATTCTCCCATGGTGTTTCAGAAATCAAGCGCAGGAGTCTGCTACATGCTCTAGTTTGTCTGCTCACCTCAATCCCCGAATGACATGCAGGTGAGTCACTAAATTATCCCGACCAATGAACCCAGAAATTAAACTTCATTACTTGTGTCCTCGACGTCGATCTGAAATTGGGGCGTTCTAAATTTGCGTCACTTCCGAGTAGTTTAAGCCGATTCGGATGTTGTTTTGGGACAATTTATTGCCTTCAACCAAATCCAATCATCATTCAATATCAATCAATTTGAACCGATCAAGAAGCCACCTCTCAAGACCAACTCGGAGAATAAACGCCATAAAAGGAGGCGAATCTGTACATATGAGAATAGCGAAATAGTGAGAAACTGAGTCATGATTGCGGGAAGGCGATGGCTTTGATTCAAGGTTCTATTATTAATCTTCGATATGATGACATCACACGCTGTTATTTAGTCGAGAATTTGTGTGCAAACATTTCAATTAAGTTACAATTTTGTTGAGCAGCGCCATACAAGATTAAATAAATGGATAATTGTTCGTTTCAAGCTGTGATACTGAAAGTTAGGATAGAATCAGAATTAAATCGAGAAGGCGGATCACTATTAGTCTTTATACTTTTTTTTCACTTTACTATTACAACCCTTTGCCAAGGCAACCCCTAACAATCTAAGGACCCAACGACACCACTGGAATTGACCTCTGACAGCGGAGTGCATGACCTCTCATGCCTGGTGTCCATCAAGGAAATCGATTTTAATTTTGGGGATTGCTTGAAGGTCTTCCCACCACCCGCCAAATGCACCATTCCGTCAAACAAACAAAGCGAAATTAAAAGACGAAGCAAGCCTACCACAATCTGAAACCCATCTGAGCGGCATCGGTATATATGCATATATCTTTGAAAACTTGGTAGCCTATGTGGGCCATCGCGTGCCTGAATCGAGTTAATTGGGCGACAAATACAATTTCATAATCAACAACTGCTGGCAATGGGAAATTTATGACACTTCCCCGGGTTGCTGGTCTTTTTCTTAGGCCATAAACTGACAAAATGAGTCCGGCGAGGAAGTTGCCCCTGCCCCAGGATGACTCATCGTGTATCCCACTATCGTCTCCCCCGAATCCTGCGACCTTCATCTGGATCCAAGCAACTTCGCCAGCGACATCAAAACGAATTAACAACCAACTTTTGTTCATATCCTGCTATCTAGCGCAGCTCACACTGCCGCCTCCACATCCTTTCCCGTTTGACTACTCCTTGAGCATTTGTTTGTTTTCGTGCGGGTGTCCCCTGCCCTCTGGCTCAGCTGTTTGCGTGCGGCGTCAAATAGGTTGCCCCGTACCCGTTCTGCCGCCGCTCAGAAGCTGAGATGTTTGAGGGGGCCAGGAGGCGTCAACCGAGCAAACGTCAACTTGGCGCCATTTCAATGCCGCCAAGCTTCAATGAGTATGAAAGTGCCTGTGAGTGTGTCGACTGTCTGATGTTCTGAGGACATATGAAATACCAATGTGTATTTACTTTTACGGCCACAGAGCAGCAGAAATTTTTAGTATTCAATCCAATTAGCACGCAGAGAAAATATTTTAGCCATTAAAAGTGCGCATTAATGAGTTCCACATGTTCCTAAATTAACATCATAATTTGAACATTTAGATCGCAGTAATGAGGTGCGAGTAATTAAACTGAAGTAATACACTAAATAATATAATAAAGTTGTTTATTAGAACTCGAAAGCCAGCATTTAGCCAAGAAAGTCAACAATAAAAACTCGGTTTAAAAAAATGCAAATTTGGCAATCAGCAGGCAAATCAAACCAAAGTAACAAAAAAAATATACATTAAAAAAAACATGTTTTTTATGAGGGGCGGAATCAAAGTTTTTCGATTTGAATTTTTTTGGCGGCGACGTAAGAAATCTGTTTTTTTTTTGTTGGTCATCAGAAGTTTGATACCTACTTTGAGGGGTCTTTAAGTTTGAGCTGAATAAACCCCCCAGAAACCCAGTGGAATTTGCAGGGTATTCAACTCGATTAACTCCGAAAATCGATTCTCCCCCCGAGGGGAATGCGGAAGCACTTACAGCTCTGCAGAGTCATAAATGCGATGTTCCACGGGCCTCCATTTGCCCACGAGCTCCAGTACGTATGCTTATTAGGTCGAACGTGCCCTGTCACGAGACTCCGGGCAGGAAAACTGTCTGTGCCAGGGTTTCCGGCCGGGTCCCATTCGTATTCCAGCCTACCAACCCGCCACTTGAGTCGGTGGAGGCAGTTCTCTGGTTGTTCGATGGCGCAGTAAAAGCCTTTGATTATGTTGTCCCGGGTGCCTTTGGGAGCGGGCAAGACCTTCCCCCCTGTTTGGTGGAGCTACCTTGTTGTCTGCCGCTCGTCTGGTCCTTTAATATGTACAACCTCCCGAAAAAGCGGAGTAGGGGACTTGGAGGCGTACTATGGCACCACAGTCAGATGCCTTTGAAGATTTGACCAGTTTATTTTATTTGATATGGTTTTACTTCTTTACTGTCGCCGGTGAAACAGGAAAGGAGCTTCTGGCTGCGGTGTCTGGCTCCATTTTAAAAATGTATCATCAGCGCGAAGCTGGAATGGGTCGAGTTTCGAGCAGATGAGTCTGGCTCGCCTTACACTACACTTGAGGGGCTCAAGCAAATCGGCGAGTGTAATGCTAGAACCTAATTATCTGACCCAGTTGTTGTTTTTTCACGGGAAAACAGCTGCAATGGTTTCTTACCTGAAGCGATAGTTTTTAAATGCAACGTTAGTTCGCCATCCGACGACTCCAATTGCAGGCAATATCTCGGGATCCTGGAAACGAGAAACCATAGACAAATCGTGAGAGTCCTGCGGATTTAATCGGGGATGTCCTGCAGTAATTAAGGCACCCGCGACATTAATCGGTTAGCGGTACTGTAAGTTTGCAGCTAATCTGCGGCACATCCAACTATACTTTGCTATTGCGCTCCAATTTCATCACATACACACGCATACACACACTCGCACAGACACACACGGACGCAAACTGGCAAACTGGTCAGCAATCGAATGACGTCATGGCCAAGGATGCTGCGCGCATCCCAAAACGGTGCCAAAAGTCGCACTTTGTTTTAAATATGTAGAATTTCTGTTTTTTGCACTAGTTTTGGCACTGTTCTTTGGCAGAAAGGCCTTTTTCCCAGAAGGTGACTATTCTTAGAAATCGTCTTTATTTTCAGTTAATTGAACGGTTGAAAAATAATCAAAATGTGAGTTTTTTACTCGGGTCGGGTATGGACTTACTGAATCAAACGCGAAGCACTCACTTGCGTTCTGCGAATAAATTTGTAAACTAACTGAAAAGTATCCGTTAATCCGCGCGCCCGACTTTCACGACTCGCTACTATTTCCAGTATGACCAGGGTTACTTGTTGTTAAAATGCACGTAAACAGCTGTTTTGGTCTTGTGTTGAATTATGCGAGGCAACATCAATAGGCTTTGTACCCATAGGCGAATGCGTGCGTGAGAAGAGCACAGCTAGAAAAGGTTGCAATGGGGAAATTCACCTTGGCGCGCGTTCAAATTTGAATTTAGTTGTTATACTCAACGTTATAATCTGAGTTAATTAATTAATTAATTAACTGTTCGTATGCCACATTATAAATATAAAGTACTTTATACCATCACTTGCACAGGATTCCTGCTAATTTAGCGATATTGATAGTTATTGGGGACTTGCACCGCAGCTAGCGGGGACTTGCTCCGCTGGCAACAGGGACTTACTTAACAGATAGTGGGGGCAATCTTAACATTTCCCTTACGAAACGATGTAGTTAACAGTTAGTGATGGAAAGCCACAGATATTGCTCTGCTAAACATCGATACAAACATAGAAAACATCGATTACTTCGATGTTGGCATCGATGTTTCTCCACCACTACCGAATTGAAATTGAATTTCAATCAACAATCAACTGCGGTGCGTCGAAGTCGAAGTCTCTGTGAGTGCTTGTGTGTGAGTGTGGTGTACTGTGAGCTGAAAGTGCAGCTGTCGCTAAAACAAATGAAAAGCGCTAAGTTTGCGCATAAAAGGCTGCTGCCGGCACAGTCTGCCAGCCATTCTTTGTCCTCCGGTGCGGAAAAACAACAACATTAAATGCATGTAGAATTATTTCCCAACGCAACGCATCAATTCAACGCCCAAAAGTCGCCGGCGACGTGACGCCAACGTCGGCGCCGGCAGAGACGCTGTTCGCCGCGCTGCAACAAATGCAGCAAATGCGGGACTGAATTCAGCTGAATTTGCACAAACGCCGTGCTGACGCTGTGAAATGGGAGCATAAAAAACCAAAAAACAACATTTATGTGCGAAATATTCGAAAACTTCGTTCCCAGCGCGATGTGTGTGTGTGTGTGTGAGCCGTGCAAGTGTGTTGCAGAACGAAGAGAGTGGGATAGCCAAAGCGAGAGGAGAGAAGGATGGCCGCGCTTATACCTGCTCCGAAAACTGAAACAGAGTTTGTTGCAGTCTTCGGAAATGCAAACTGGTTAATGGTTAATTGCTACGTAACGCTATTTTTCCGCTAAACTTCTTCCCTTCCATCTTCCTCTCCCTCGCCCACGGCCGACGTTGGCTTAAGAAAATGTGTGGCCATATTTTTTCTTCTCCTTCGCCGTCTCCGTCTTTCTTCGTGCTCTCCCTTTTGAAACTCTCGCCGCGCGCTGTTCTCGCCGCCTCCGTTTTGTGCCACACTTCCAGATAAAGAACGCGAACGCTAGATAAATGCGAAATATTGTATCTTGCTGGCGACGAGACGAGCGAAACAACGTACTCATTTGTTCTCATCGATTTGTTTTGTCCGACAGAAAAGCCACTAGCCGCTGAATAGCGATAACCTACCACGCAAACCAGCCGCCAGACAAGGAATTATTAATTAACCGCCGCAGGGACTTAAACAGACAGACAGCGAGAAGCGCCGCCAAAATGTCGGAAGAAGTAGATCGCAACGATCCGGAGCTCAAGTACCTCTCGGTGGAGCGCAATCAGTTCAACGATCCGGCCACACAGGCCGAGTGGACACAGAAGCGTCTGGTGTGGGTGCCGCACGAGAACCAGGTGAGTCCGTTTGCCCCTACCTGAGTCTCCTCAGAGATCCGCCGCGATCTACCAAAACCTGCGGATACCCATGTTTTTTCCTGCCCGGCTTATTCGTTGTGTGAGCCACGCCCGAAACACTGAATTACCTGACATAAACCCTATTGATAGCTCCCATACATGAGTGTAAAGCAACAGGAACATCTACAGCTGCGGTCAACGGAATAGCAAAGTAATTGTATCTTTTTAGGCAAGTTGTTAAAACGAATGTTAGGAACTTAAAATATATGAAAACTGTTAATTTAGAATTAACAATGTAAACTTTATCGCAACATCCAGCAAACAAAGCTGATATTTAACTTTAGATAAGTGTTTAATATAAAGCAAAATAAAGTCGACTCGATATTATTTTGACCGCAGTTATACATTTTCTAATCAATTTGCGCAGTGTTTGGACTCCTTATCGCCAGCACTCCTCCGTGCCATCCGATTGGGCATGAATCACGCCCCGTTGTTCCGCTTATTTTTAACTTTTAACCAGGCCAACTTCTTTGAATTTTTCATTACTTTCGCACCGCGGCGATAAAATTGAGTAAACATCCGTCGATGCTGAATCACCCGTTTCTCCTGCGGTGAGACTGAAATCACCTCACCGATTAGGGAGTCCGATTTAACGGTTTACTTGGTCAAATATGCAAGCATTTGCCGCCAAGAGGCTTTGCCCAATGCTACACATTTGCATGAAGACGCTCTCTGACTTACTGACTCACCTTTGAGGGAGAGTGGTAGCAGAAATGGTCCCAGTTTCCAGTGAGAGCGGTGCAAAACAAGTTTTTAATCTGGCCGGGTATTCGTGTGTTCGATTTGTGTGTGTTGGGCAGCCGACCCTCCAGCGAACATTCAGCCAAGCCAGCGAAGAAACGGGCTGAGATTGGCCCAAAGAATCATCGATTTCAGCGCCCACTCTTGGTTCAGAAATGCGATCGCGAAACTTTGGTCGGCTGGGGGGTTGCCCGTCAGATGATAACAAGCTGAATTGTTTTGCTAATTTTTGCTGCTCCTTTCTTCTTCTCGTCTTCGCATGAAACGATTTCTTGTAGATGTCATTCAACTGCATTCCTCAGACTTAATTTCAGGACCATAAACCCAAACTGGGAAAATTAGCAGCCTTTCTTCCCTTGGCCCAGCCGGTGATTGCTTTATTTGCCAGAGATAATTCTGGGCCATAGAATGGTAGCACTTTTGGGTGACTTCATATAATAAAAGAGGCAACGAAAACAAAAGCAAACAACTTCACATTTTTTTTTTGTAATTACGCGATCACTTAAACAGGCATTTACTTTGCAATGGAAAAAAGACAGCGACAGAGATAAAGCCAAGAAATAAACACGAAAATAACGAAACGAACGATTGTCATGAGCTGTCCGTCGGACAGTGGGACTAACGGACCGCCTTACAGACGGAAAGTCTGAGGAACTGACGACCGACACATGAGAGGGGCAAGAAACGTAAAGAAATTTGCATTTAGCTCAAACTGTTGCTCCATTGGAATGTCCCACAGATACTATTGCAGATACAGCTACGGTTTAACGGGAACGGACCCGGCCAAAAGGGTATTCGCCATTTGTGCCAACACTCCGCTCGGCCGAACATCCCGCTTCGTTTCGTTTCCAGCAACTGTTCCAACTTTGCGCAATGTAAGGGAATTCGCTGAATAATGGCAACGGCAGTCCACGTACGTGTTATCCAAATCCATTTATTCACTTGTGGATACACAGAGAAACCTTTTGTTGCTGGCTGGCTTTCGTTCAATTTTGTTTACTGATCAGCGATATTTTTCCAGGTCATGTGGGTTGCGTTTTGGGGCAATGATTCATCGTAGTATTTACACCGAGTGGAGTTTGATTGACGACAAAATTGAAATGGAGAATCAGGGTTGCTAGTGGTTTTAAAATAGTTGAATAAATCCTAACAATTTTCCTGAAAGTAATATTTGTTGTTTGTACAGGAAGGATCTCGGATCTCAAGTAAAAAAAACAAAATTCAGTGCATCCGGAAATTTTTAGTATTTCTATGATTTAATCATATGAATAACTTAAATCATTAAACATTACGTAAATAGAAAATAATTCGGCTACCACTAAAGCGCTAGTAAAGGTGGCGGCCATATGTTGACATTTCTCCTCATATTTATTTTTCAACCTACTTCAGTTGAAAATCTGTTCTGATCTTCTGGTGTTTTTCGGGCATTCCTGCATGCCTGATACACCCGAACAATCTTAAAACATTTTCATATTGTTAGCCAAATTGAAGTCGGCTTAACCTTCGTCATGCCCAGAGAATCGAGTCGACTGTAACGAACGCTGATCATTTCGGGGTCTCTGCACACCCACACTTGCGCCCGGTATCGTTTGTTGATATCTCCGAGCATGTCTGTGTGTTACTTGTATTTATAACCAACAGAAACCACTTTGGACTTTGTTTGTTACCACTCCCACTCCGCTCCCCCGCCCTCGCTCTGCTGGGTTCTGGCGGAGATGCCTTTGCCGCGCGAGTATGAGTGTTTTCTTTTCGGTTACGACAACGACAAACGTAGCCAGCTTTTGACTCTCGTCCGTCCGGTTTACGGTCAACGAACCTGCTCCTCGTATCTCGTATCACGTATATGTAATATACGCTTCTTACCCTCTCCACACATGCATATGCGTTGATCGATTAAACGAAGAAATAAAATAAAAGAGTAACAAATTATAATGGGCCCATCCATCGTTCTTCTTGTTCGCATTCGGATTGTGTGAGAGGAAGGGGAGGTGAGAGGGTGGGGAGTCCGGGGGCCTTCTATTCATTATTCGTTTCATATTTACATTTTCGGAATAGTGTAAACAAAAGAAGCTGGCGAAAAGCATTTGCTCCCAGAGAGTAAATAACGGGTACAGATAAATCTTGGCATAGCCGCTCAGTACTCTTTTGTTTGCTTGCTATTTGGTGGATCCCTTGGCAAGTTCAAGGTTGCGATTGGGCAACCGAAAATAGTCAATCCCGGAACGGGGGCTACCACACTTGAATTTTTACCTCCTCCCCAACTTCCTTCTTTCAATTCCCGCCTCCCTAATCACCACCATCATCGCCGCTCGCTTTGTTTGTAGGTGTTGTTTTATATTTTCTTTGGTTTCGCTCCAACGGTTGCCCGGAATGCTCGAGATGCCGCTGAGCGAGAATCTGAGACTGATGACCTCATGTGCCACAACTGTTGCCCCCGCCTCCCGCTGCCTGCCTGACTAACTTTGGCTAATATCATTGGAACTATAACTCCAATTCATCTCTTGCGGGGCATTCCAAGATCGTGAATCATGGACCAACTGGCTGGCGAAGCAGTTACAGCATTTTCCGATTCGCCATATTTTTTGCTTCTTCTGCTGCTGTCGCAAAGCCTTGCATCTGGTGTGTCCAAACTGTCAAACGTTTTTATGCGCAAATGTTTTGCCAAGCTGACAGCGGCTGCCCACAAAACAGACAAATGACTAGGACGGGGCGGTTCGTCGGAAAATAAGTTTTGTCACAGGGAAAGTACTCGAAATTGTTCAAATCGTTCCGCTAACGAAAGCTTATATGTAGACAATTTTATATTATGTCGATCATGTCTGTAAACTTATCATATAACCGATCGAAAATAATTCGCCGTAGGGCATATTTATTAGTGCTGATTGCACGCTTGACTGTAGGGCATGTACATGCTCCAAATGGTTTCATATCCGTCATATCCGCTCGAGAATAACGATTTTCTTAAGGCTGTTTATCCCTGGTACCGGAAAAGCGAAAAGATAATACAGCCAGCACATAGCGAGATGCAGTACGACGCGGGTTTTCCGAATCTGATCGCTGGGGCGTGTGCGTGTTTAACTTAATGGAGCCGGTCTGGGATGGGATGCGTTGCAGATGCTCCTTCTGCTGCCCCGGTTGTTGGTTTTAATGCATTTCTCGTTGGCAGAGGCGGCACTTCACTCTACCCTTTAATGACTGAATTACGGGTTGCCCCTGATTTGATTAATGTCAGTGCGCCGCGTGCAGCATGCAGCGTGCCTCAAGCTCCCCTTTGTTGTTGTTTCACTTGACTTCTAATTAAAGCTGTTTGGCTGTTGCTGCAGCTTTTCCAAGTTGTTTGTATTCGATTGAATTCCAGGGTTCTTTTGCAGATGGAAATTCCAGGGTTCTTTTGCAGATGGAAATTCCGAAGATTTGGGAGTGAATCAAACTTAGCGCCCTGCTTTATCTATGGCTAATTATGGTCCAAACAGTTCAATACTAAATTTCGTGATGCTCACGTACATCCGAATCCGCGCCTTGAACTTGTTACGGATTGTGCGGCGAGCGGGGCAGCAGGGGTAGGGCCAACCAGGCGGACAGACAGTTGCATCTGCCTTCCGTTGTTCTGTTGGCTCGGTATTTGTTCTTTCTGCCTGGGCCACTTGAATGGGTGCAGTTTTTTCATAGGCATTTCACTTGCCAGCGAGAGAGCGGAGACTGAGTGGCTCTTCTTCTGGCGCTTGACTCATGCAGCGCTGTTGCACTTGTTGTGTTTATCGCCTACCCGCTGGGATGGGAAAACACACAATCTGCCATTTGCATACCGTACCCCGTCCCAATCCCGCACTGCTAAGAAACAAAAATTGCATCCTTATCTAACCCTTTCAACCTTCTTTACAGGGCTTCGTGGCCGCCAGTATTAAGCGGGAGCATGGCGACGAGGTCGAGGTGGAGCTGGCCGAGACCGGCAAACGGGTGATGATCCTACGCGACGACATACAGAAGATGAATCCGCCAAAGTTCGACAAAGTCGAGGACATGGCCGAGCTGACGTGCCTGAACGAGGCCTCCGTTTTGCACAACATTAAGGACAGATACTACTCTGGCCTGATCTATGTAAGTACATCGAATTATATTTCATATCTTATATGTTTGTGTTGGCTGCCCCAAAGTTTCTGACAAACCAACTGCCGGCAATATGACGACTGCCATATAATGGCGATGACACTAGTAAACAGTTTTTAACCAAGAGATTTCGCTTTGCTGAAAATTTGAAAGGCAAAACTTTGTCGAGCCGTCTTGCCTCATCGCGTTTGTGTTTACTTAAAATTAGCTTAAATATTTGAAACTCTAAAACAATCACTCAATCCTGCGGTGCATTCGTCACAGGCCGAATGATTTATAAACATTAGCTCATTCTTTTGCCTCCTACTCCCACCGCACATCCGTTGTTAATTGGCATGCCAAAAGCGTTTTGGTCAGAGCAGAAAGCCAGCGAAAAGTTAAATTTGGGTTTGATGAGAAACGAATTTCAAGTAGCACATTTAAATTCGAAGCCGTTAATTCCATCTGCTTTGCGCTGTGCGCCTCACCCTCTTTTCTTTCTTTTTTCCCCTTTATTATTCATTGAATTATCGCCTGCCATTGAAGCCTTCAATTGATATCGATTTATCTGAGCACATAACTTATTCCGCCAAAAATGGGGAAAGAGATTACTGTGCTGGAAAATTAGACAAAATACTAGCTTGAGAAATTAATTTACAATGATTGCATGTGGATCGCTTAGAAAGTGCCTTAATTCACTTAAATTAGATAATCGAAACCATGTCAGCTTAAAGCTCTTTTCTAAATTTTAAATTTAAAACGTTATCGGGATCTTGAAAAAGTCTTCGTTTGCTTTCGTTACCAAGGCGTTTTACTATATTTTAACTCTGGCAACATGTTGCTGGGGAATGTTGCCAAACTACTCGGCTTCAGCTGTTTCAGCAGTGGGTGTTTCTTTGCTTTGAATGTTCGTTTCTTTCTACTTTAATTCGCCGCCATGTGGCAGGTTCGTTGCGGCTTCTTTTTTTTATTGTACAACAAATTATGTACCTCTTTTTACATATTTGATGTACTGCGGCTGCTACTTATCGCAGTCTTTCTGCCTTTCGCTTTGGGAGTTTAAATTTAATGCCCAAACGGTTGTTGCCGCTTTTTGATGTGGGCGCGAACTGCTTTTAATTTGTTTATATTGTTGTTGGCCGGCCATGCTTCAGCGCACTTAGCATTGTCGTTGTATCTGATGTTGTTGCTGGCCAATTTCGTGCGCTGCTTTGCCGTTTACACAACCACACCACACACTCATCTTGCCTCCCTTTCTCGCTCTTACCACGGCTTGTCCCATTTAATTCGCTTGCCAATTGTTGCTGACGCGCTCTGCCCGCTAACTTGTTGGAGCGCTGTGCTGTGCTGTGGGGGCTGCATTTAACGGCATAATTATTAAAATTTGTTGACATTTAATTCGATTTTAAAATTTCATTTAAATTAATTTGCCTGACAGCTGCCGACTGCCGGTAGCTGGTAGCCTAATTAATATGCGTCGACAAGAAGAATGACTCTTGCACGGGCCACACACGCATACCCATTGCGACTCGATCATGGATATATGCAAATCAAGTGTCAACACCTTAGCAACACCTAAGAAAAGCAAAAAACCAGAGCAGTCATAAATATAGCCAATGTGTTTAACACGAAAAATCATAGACCAAAGTTCTTCTGCAAACATTAATGTCATAAAAATTATCCTGACAGCCGTATAAATCAGCACTGATTTGATTTTGTACACTTTACAAATGAAACTTGTAAATACAATTTTTTTTTTGTTTTTAAATAGTAGTACAAAAGTGTAATTTAATTAGGCATTTATAAACCCTCCCCCGCTCGCTGCGCCTGATTACAAGTTAAATTGGGTTTGAAATATTCCATTCGACATTTGCTTGCTGCCTCTGTTGTTGCTGCAATTAATTGATTTATGTCCACCGGGTGACTAAGTGCAATTGCTCAAAGGCCGAATGTATTCAGCAATATTTAGTTTGCTTCTGTTCAGCTGTTTTGGCAGCGAAAACAGCTTGACAACGCATCGGCGAAAGGGAGAGATGACGTTGGCGCCTTGGCAGCTGGTGCTATCTCAATTCCCGTTCGGTTCTAACTATCTTTGAGATGCGCTAATTGAAATGGCAATCCGAATTGAACAGAACGGCGTGTTAGTATGGGATTGCTGTGGCAATAAGCTCCCTTGGCCAGATTTAATTAGCGACTGCAGATAAGCCACATGAAGCATGCTCTTTGTGGCAAATAAATTATGTTTTTCGCATATCAGCTGAGAAATTTGTTGGCACTAATAGCAGGCCCCCAGGAGGAGGTGAAAAGGGTGGCAGGGGAGGTAGACAGAGGTGTCTTTAGGCATGTAATTAACATAAAAGGCGCCGCCGTTGGTTTTGCTTTTCGTTGTTGTTGACTCTGTTTGCTTTTCTCTGCGTGCAACGCTATTATGACCACACAAGGCCTGAAAAACGCGACCAAAAGTGGACCCACTAATAGTTACGATTTTTGGTGACTAATTTGAGTGGGCCTCAATGACTATCGAGACAGAACTTCTTTCAGAGGTTCCTTCAGACTATCAGCTTTTTGTATACCTAATTGATAAGCATTTCTCGTCCGCCGTGACTCGCCTTTGTCCTACACCCCTACACCCCATATACAAATAAATTTCGCTGTAATTTAATTGCCATGCCGCTTGTTGAATTTGAATAAATTTCATGATTTGACTTATCCGCTGACCATATAAGGCGTCGTATCAGGGCAGGTTTCAGTGATTAATGGCGTGCAGGGGTATTGAAGATGTATTCACCAGGATAATGACTCAAAGCAGCATAAACGATGTGATTCAAAGGCAAACGGAGCCAACATCGTCACTGCTCGGGGCCACCATCAAACGATTGCCCGAAACAGCAAAGAAACTGAACAATACATTTATTATGCCATTTATGGATGCCTAACACACGCACTCAAGCACGGGCAATGTGGCCGATTGGCAAGAAGAGATTTTGTTTTGGATTTTGGGCTCCGCTAAAAGTTCAATAGAGATTTTCTCAACTATGATTTTTAGCTGCGCTACTTTCCATTTCAGTCTGTGTGGGCTGGCCTTACACTTCCCCACCTCCTTCGATATATTTTGCGCGCCGCTGTGAAGTTTCCAGCGTTCGCAACTTATGTTTGGCCAGATATTTAAATGGTACAACAAATAGCAAAAGCCGCATACTTAGTGCCCACGCCGCAGTCTCGGTCCCAATCGCAATCGCAGTTATGTAGGCTGCCGCTCGATAGATACCACCAACGGATTCGGATTCGGAACACAGATTCAGCGGCGGATACAGATACATGCGTCGGCTGTTTATGGTGCTGGCCAACTTTAAAGCACATGTCTTATAGATAGCCATAGAGCGTGTGTGTGAGTTTGGGCAACATTAACTAGGCCACTGAACATCAGTCGCCGTTTCTGAGGCAGTCGTTACCCCAAGCATCACTTTTCATGCAGCATTAAAATGATTGATTTGAGGCCTGAAAAATCATCGATGAGATTTTGTCGACTATTTGGTAATGTTGTTCTTAATGTCCCTAATATGGAGCAGACAAATTAAGCGTATAGTCTCTTCAATAAATCAAATCAAAATTATATGCCGACTTAAAGGCAAACATTGTGGAAACTTTGAAGGGATTTGCCTATTATAATATTAGATTTTTTGTTTAAAGTGAAGAAAAACTAATAACAATTATTTTTCAGACATATTCCGGTCTATTCTGCGTTGTGGTCAATCCGTACAAGAAACTTCCGATCTACACCGAAAAGATAATGGAGCGGTACAAGGGCATAAAGAGACACGAAGTGCCTCCGCACGTATTTGCAATAACGGATAGTGCCTATAGAAACATGTTGGGTGGTAAGTATCTCGTCTCTGCACTTACTTTCCTTTTCGATTCAGCTGCGCACTGATATTGAAGGGAAAAGGCGAACATTATCAGCTCCGCTTCATGGTTTTCTCTGGTGCGCGATTTCTGGTCGCTATCGAAAATTCCATTCGCCACATAAACAAGCAAACATTTGAACCAGACCAAGCTGATAAGATAACACCTGGCTTGGGCAGGGTATTTCCACGAATTAAGTTGGAGGGGGGTCCATATATGACACACTGTGCAGAAGTAACTCCGTGGAGCTGCATTGGCACACAAAAATTTGCAGTGAATCATCTGGAAGTGTGTTCCTTTCCCCTGAATGACTGGCTCGCTTCTAATCATAAACTGGTTTCCTTTTTCGGCTTGTATTTTCAAATGGGATTTTTTTTCGATTTCCTTTTCACTGATTTTGCTTTTTAGTTTTGGCTTCAGTGAGTTTCGATGGTTTGCATGTCCGATCCAAGCGTAACGTCGCGCCTGGAGATGACTCACACGCTGGTGCCTCCAGCGCAGTAGAGACTCCACCTCGAGGCCAGACATATCTTGGCTGTATATATAGGTTTCTACATGTGTGTGTTTCCCCCGCTTGGGTTCGGTTAACTAATATTGCGTATACGTGTCATTACCATATTTGGATCTAAAACTGAACCCGGCTCCGCTTGGACAGCAGGCCACTTTGTTTGCCCCATCATCTTTGTTTTT
This sequence comes from Drosophila kurseongensis, assembly GCA_018153305.1. Classification (NCBI taxonomy): domain Eukaryota; kingdom Metazoa; phylum Arthropoda; class Insecta; order Diptera; family Drosophilidae; genus Drosophila; species Drosophila kurseongensis. The sequence goes on from JAECXX010000004.1 coordinate 25,960,489, forward strand.
GTTGCTGCTGTGAAAATGTTTAAACAAATCGTCACCTCACTCTGGCTCACCATATTTGACGCTTAATAAATTTCTGTTTATGCACATTTGCCTGATTGTGTTTCCTGGGAACACATTTTTCAAGAAGTTCGCTTTTACAGCGTCACCCCCTCCCATCTTCGGGGAGTGGCAGTTCCTTCGATTTATTTCACTGGCTCTAAATAATCTTAGCCCAACCCCATTGCCTCACACTCGATTGCCCTAAAACACGCACCGCAATCGGCTCCATAACGATCTAGGGACTTTGGAGCTGGACAATCGCCACACACCTTTATCTGTTTGAGCTATCGTTGCTCTCCCAACTCGTAGCAATCGCCAATCTCCCAACTCCGGCAAACTGCATTTTTTATGGCATTCCATTCCGTGCCAGATATCGCGCTGCTCATAATGTGCCAATGTCACACGAGTCTTGTTTATGATAAAATAACACGCCTTGACTTTGGCTGTATTTATGTGGTATATAACTGCATGCTTATGTACATAATCTCCGCGTACCACAGGGTAAGGGCCGCCAATGGACAGATGTTTTGCTTGTCTTTATTTTGTCAGTTGTTTCAGTCGGGAATTTATTTTGGGAGTGGAATCTTCTATTCGACACTTGTTAAGATAAAGAAATTATTACCCACCTTTTTGGTCAAAATAAGTAAAAAGTATGGTTGACATCGATAGAATATATAAATTGTATAGCTTAAATTTGAACCTTTTACAGACTTGTTTACAACAAAATTTGTATAGCTCAGAAAGTTTTGTTTCCAGTGTTTATAATACCTCTAAACAGCTATGCTTAGACTTTTGATTTGTTTGTTTTGGCATTCTTGGGAGAGAATTAAATTATTATAATTTACGATCTTGAAAAGAATTTAAATAAAAAGTGCCCAGTACTTTAAAAACAAGATCTTAATTTGGCCGAGCCATTAAATAAATTGCCCATAATCTATCTGAATTGCAAGGATTGCGTAACCCTCTTTATTGCTGTCTTTGAATGATCGAAATTCTTATTCAGCGTTTCTATCCACATAACTAAGCAACGAAAAATTCCCATAAAACGGCATGCTGAGATATATATTTCGGCCCATTTATGGTCGGATATTGAATGTAGTATGTATAAATACGCGACCGGCTTTATCCATAATAATAAATAAGTACAGGGTCGTGATGTTGAAGCTGTGTGGAGCTCCGTGTCTCAAAATCCATGGCAATCAGAGTGGATATATCTGCCTTGCCGTCTCTCCGCCTGTGTTTGTGGTTAGCTCAATGCTGGATCGTATGACGAGGCTGCCATGTGGCCGGGTGTTCCCGGGGTGCAATCTAGATCGCTATATTCTCGATGGGATCGTTGGCGCCATATCAATAGCTTTGAGCACCAGCAATTTACTTCTGCTGCCAGTTGCCGTATCTCTTAGATACGCAGGCTGAACTCAACTGTTTTCATTTTCAATTGATGTATGTCTTATTTTTTGCCCGCTCCCAACCACTCTATGCTTTATTTTACTGTTTTTTTTTTTTGCTTTGTTTTTGCCCGCTTGAATTTGGGTCAACAGAGACTTCAAGCTGAGCTTGGCTTTTTACATTTTAATTTCATTTTTGGCGGGTCAGCCGCATTGTTGCGTCAATGAAGTGTGTCATTTGCCCAATGCCTCTCGCATATGCCCTGCTTACTCACACCTTTCCCTCTTTCTTCATTGCAGATCGCGAAGACCAATCGATTCTGTGTACTGGCGAATCGGGTGCTGGAAAGACGGAGAACACCAAGAAGGTCATTCAGTTTCTGGCCTATGTGGCAGCCTCCAAGCCCAAGGGCTCCGGTGCGGTAAGTACAGAAGCCCAGAAACCGAAATGCGTTCATCTGACAATCGAAGCAAATGCAAAGCTGTATCCAACAGTGTGAGAGGGTGCGTTGGAGATACCCGCCATTGAGACACAGATCCATATGGTTTTTGTGTCTGAAAAATGCTTATTAAACTCACATTAAAGACACGCGAACCCAACAATTGTTATTGTTTGGTATTGTAATTAATTAGACAGACTAGGTTCGCGGGAGATTCACGACGCTTACATAAACACGTATATGTTTATTGTCGGCAAATCGGCTTTAATACGCCTTCGAAACTGTGACTTCCTCGTGGGAGTGTGCAATTCAATCTATTTTGTCTCAATTTACAGATCATTATTATGTTAGCATTAGTAAGCTTACAGGGGTAAGAGCTCTTTTTTTTGCTGGCATAATTTTTTCCATAGTTTATCGAACACCAAATTCTGATGGAATTAGAACCAAATCCAAGCAAATGCACAGTTTCAGAGCCCTCAACTGATGCTCCCCATCTGGTTTATGATTGAGGGTTACGCTCTAATATTTGGATGGTTGATCACTTGGCAGCTGGTTTATGTGCTTTAATAGGGGAACCGGAGAACTCTTCAGTAATCAAGAGCCATAAGTTGCTGACAAATTTTGTCATTTACAGCAATAAAACAAACACCATAAAAAAGCGAGAATTGAAATTAAATTGCAGAGGAGGCAATTGATACAAAAAAATGGAAATTATATTGGGCAGCAACTGCTGCTCTCTACCATCTTTGCTACTGCTGGGTTTGCCATAACCATAAATGGGAGGGGAAAGCAAACAGTTTTTTGTTTGTGTTTTTTGGGCTTGCACAGTCAATCCTTTTGAGCACAAACAAGTTGTTCTTGAGCTCCAAACACACTTCTCGTTATGTTTTATGCGTTTACTGCCTTATATGAGCCTGAAGCTGAGGCTGCGACCAAAGTTTAGTTGACTTTGCTGCTGTGAACGTGATAAGCTGCAAATATACTTAAAGAGCTTCTAAATACACTGGACTCCGAATCGTTTAATTTGCAATGATAAAACCAGCATATTAGGTAGATAGATACTCTAATCAACGGTTATATTATTAAGTTAAATGTTACCTCTGATACCATCTCCCATAAATAGACACTGATGATAAATAATTTATCGCGAAGGCAAACCACAACGGCAGCAGTGAATCATCGAAAGTTGTTGTTACTGTAAAATTCAATTGAACTAAAGGAGATTTGTTGGTTTGATTAGAAAATAGTGTGTTTTAGTGACACCCTTTATCAGACGTAGATAACAGAAGCGATAAAAGGAATGGAGGACAAACATTGATATAACTTTGCATTTGCTTGAAACAGTTTATGGCCTTTTTTTAAACGAATTTTGGTTGTTTTTAAAGTGTGTTTGCTTGATGCTAAGGATACGGCAAAATATAAATTTATTTACTTTTTTTATATTTTATTATTTATTTATTGATCTTATTTATTTTCATGTCCTACCTTACAAACACACCACTATGTTACACCACACACCTATAAATACACGCACACACACCCTGTACATTGGACTTTGGTTGTTGTCTCCACTTTCAACTCTGCTATACATATGTTTATATAACTTGTATATATGATCTGTACAAAACGCTGCCAAAAATCACAATCGATCCAAACATCCAACAACCGAACCAAAATCGAACCTCAACACTTCCAACAAACTGACAACAACTCCAACAGGTGCCGCATCCTGCCGTGCTCATTGTAAGTATTTGTGGACTGAGAGAAAATATTGCACACTTTGTGTTCCAAATTAACACGGTTATAGTTAATCCCATTCGATGTATGATTTAACTTCATTTTCGCCCCACCGTTTTTTTCTGTTCCCAAAAAGATTTATGTTTTCCCAACTATTTTGTTTCGCATTTCATCAACTGTGACCTAAATCTTAGTATTAACCCTCTCCAAATGAATTCTCCCTACTCTTCGTTTTGTCTCCCTGGTTTTCATCCCACCCAAGCCAACACTCATGTACTCAATCTCATCTCTCTGATCCGATCTGCTCTGCTCCCTCTTTGTACTACATATGCCAACGCAATTTTAGAGTAGTCATCAAGAAACATTTGCGGTAAAGTATGCTCAATGTCCATCAGCCCCGAGTATAAAATAACCATTTGAAGCTTAAGTATAATTATCAGTATAAAATATTTTATTTTGTAGCCATATAGTTTGATATGTATATATGATTTCAAGACAGGATAGACCAAAGCTCGTGAAAGATGCGAGTCCAGGAGAAGACCTAAATATCCATCCTTTATCCCATAACCCCATTCCTACCTAATTGCAGAACTTCTCGGTCAATACAAACAAGTACATAAGGGTTAAGATTATGACCCAAAGTCAGAATCAGTCGGTCGAAATTGCCAATGGATCAAAGATGGAAGTGGAAGTTAATTCCAAGTATCCAGAGGTAAAGTCCGGATGGAGTCACTGCGCCGGCATTGATCGTGAGAAGCTGTAGGAGATCGTCCAGTGTTCATTGTTCTTCGTTTGGCTTTGGCTTTTTTCTGCATGTTTCCATAGAGTTATCTTATCTTGTTGTGTAGATATTTTGTGTTGCTTGTGATGTCACTGTACTTGTCCCCAGACTGTTTACCTGTTTAGACTGCTTTTGTGTAATTTTTTGGCTAACCCCTAACCCTAAAGACCGTAAAACACATAGACTTAACATAATCTTCTTTATCTCTGAACAGGGCGAGCTGGAGCAACAGCTGCTGCAGGCCAATCCCATACTGGAAGCCTTTGGCAACGCCAAGACCGTCAAGAACGACAACTCTTCGCGTTTCGTAAGTGGTGCCTTCGTCTTTCACCGAATGTATGCATTTTATCGTTTACCACTTTGCAGGGAAAATTCATTCGCATTAATTTCGACGCCTCGGGCTTCATCTCGGGGGCCAACATCGAAACATATTTGCTGGAGAAGTCGCGTGCCATTCGTCAAGCGAAGGACGAACGAACATTCCATATTTTCTACCAATTGCTGGCGGGCGCTACGCCGGAGCAGCGCGAAAAGTTCATACTCGATGACGTCAAGTCGTATGCATTCCTGTCGAACGGCAGCCTGCCTGTGCCCGGCGTAGACGATTATGCCGAGTTCCAGGCAACGGTCAAGTCGATGAACATCATGGGCATGACATCTGAGGACTTCAACTCGATATTCCGCATCGTGAGCGCCGTTCTGCTGTTCGGCAGCATGAAGTTCCGCCAGGAGCGCAACAACGATCAGGCCACGCTTCCGGACAACACGGTGGCCCAGAAGATTGCGCATCTGCTTGGCCTTAGTGTGACTGACATGACTCGGGCCTTCCTTACGCCACGCATCAAAGTGGGAAGGGACTTCGTCACGAAAGCCCAGACAAAGGAGCAGGTGGAGTTCGCCGTAGAGGCCATTGCCAAGGCGTGCTACGAGCGCATGTTCAAGTGGCTAGTGAACCGCATCAACCGCTCTCTGGATCGCACCAAGCGCCAGGGCGCCTCGTTCATCGGCATTCTTGACATGGCAGGCTTCGAAATCTTTGAGCTTAACTCCTTCGAACAGTTGTGCATCAACTACACCAACGAGAAACTACAGCAGCTCTTTAACCACACCATGTTCATCCTGGAGCAGGAGGAGTACCAGCGCGAGGGCATCGAATGGAAATTTATTGACTTCGGGCTAGACCTACAGCCAACCATCGACCTAATCGATAAGCCGGGTGGCATCATGGCCCTGCTGGATGAGGAATGCTGGTTCCCCAAGGCCACAGACAAGACGTTTGTCGACAAGCTCGTTTCGGCCCACTCCATGCACCCAAAATTCATGAAGACCGACTTTCGCGGGGTGGCTGACTTTGCCATCGTGCACTACGCCGGCCGCGTTGACTACTCTGCGGCCAAGTGGTTGATGAAGAACATGGACCCGTTGAACGAGAACATTGTGTCGCTGCTGCAGGGCTCGCAGGATCCGTTCGTGGTGAACATCTGGAAGGATGCGGAGATCGTTGGCATGGCACAGCAGGCCCTGACTGATACCCAGTTTGGGGCCCGCACCCGCAAGGGCATGTTCCGCACCGTGTCGCATTTATACAAGGAGCAGCTTGCTAAGTTGATGGACACGCTGCGCAACACGAACCCGAACTTTGTGCGCTGTATCATACCGAACCATGAGAAGCGCGCCGGCAAGATCGATGCTCCCTTGGTGCTCGACCAGTTGCGATGCAACGGCGTGCTCGAGGGCATACGTATCTGCCGCCAGGGCTTCCCCAATCGCATACCCTTCCAGGAGTTCCGCCAACGCTACGAACTGCTTACGCCCAACGTGATTCCCAAAGGTTTCATGGACGGCAAGAAGGCCTGCGAGAAGATGATTCAGGCGCTGGAGCTCGACTCGAACCTGTATCGAGTGGGCCAGTCGAAGATCTTCTTTCGCGCTGGTGTCCTAGCTCATCTGGAGGAGGAGCGTGATTTCAAGATCTCCGACCTAATCGTCAACTTCCAGGCCTTCTGCCGTGGCTTCCTCGCGCGTCGCAACTACCAGAAGCGCTTGCAGCAGCTCAACGCCATTCGTATAATTCAGCGTAACTGCGCCGCCTACCTCAAGCTTCGCAACTGGCAGTGGTGGCGTCTCTACACAAAGGTCAAGCCTCTGTTGGAAGTAACCAAGCAGGAGGAGAAGCTCGTTCAGAAGGAGGACGAGCTGAAACAAGTGCGCGAGAAGCTTGATACTCTGGCCAAAAACACACAGGAGTATGAGCGCAAGTATCAGCAAGCGTTGGTGGAGAAAACCACTCTTGCGGAGCAGCTGCAGGCCGAGATAGAACTGTGCGCCGAAGCCGAGGAATCACGTTCCCGACTGATGGCGCGCAAACAGGAGTTGGAGGACATGATGCAGGAGCTGGAGACGCGCATCGAGGAAGAAGAGGAGCGTGTCCTGGCCCTTGGAGGAGAGAAAAAGAAATTGGAGCTGAATATTCAAGATCTGGAGGAGCAGCTGGAGGAAGAAGAGGCCGCACGCCAAAAATTACAGCTGGAGAAGGTGCAGCTTGACGCCAAGATTAAAAAGCACGAAGAAGATCTCGCCCTCACCGACGACCAGAACCAAAAGCTTCTAAAGGAGAAGAAGCTGCTGGAGGAGCGCGCTAACGATCTATCCCAGACGCTCGCCGAGGAGGAGGAAAAGGCTAAGCATCTGGCCAAACTGAAGGCCAAGCACGAGGCCACCATCGCTGAGCTCGAGGAACGCATGCACAAGGATCAGCAGCAGAGACAGGAGTCTGATAGGTCCAAGCGGAAGATCGAGACCGAAGTTGCCGATCTTAAAGAGCAACTTAACGAGCGGCGAGTTCAGGTGGAAGAGATGCAGACGCAGCTGGCCAAACGCGAGGAGGAACTTACCCAGACTTTGTTGCGCATCGACGAGGAGTCCGCAACCAAGGCCACCGCTCAAAAGGCCCAACGCGAGTTGGAGTCACAGCTGGCCGAGATTCAAGAGGATCTAGAGGCCGAAAAAGCTGCCCGAGCAAAGGCGGAGAAAGTGAGGCGCGACCTTAGCGAGGAATTGGAAGCCCTCAAGAATGAGTTGCTTGATTCCCTGGACACCACAGCCGGTAAGACTTAAATTTCCCATTTAATCGAAAAACAAAATTTACAAAAAATTATTTTAACAAACAGCCCAGCAGGAATTGCGCTCTAAGCGCGAACAAGAGTTAGCCACGCTAAAGAAGTCGCTCGAAGAGGAGACTATCAATCACGAGGGCGTCTTGGCGGACATGCGGCATAAGCATTCGCAGGAGCTTAACGGCATCAACGACCAGCTTGAGAACCTACGCAAAGCCAAGACCGTCCTTGAAAAGGCGAAGGGTACTTTGGAGGCGGAAAACGCCGACCTGGCCACTGAACTGCGCAGCGTCAACAGCTCTCGGCAAGAGAACGATCGGCGTCGCAAGCAGGCCGAGTCGCAAATCGCTGAATTGCAGGTAAATAGTCGTGACACGAAATAGCTGAATAAGCTGAAACATATACTTTTGGAAGCAATCACTTACTTTTCTAAATAATCAACAGGTAAAACTAGCTGAGATTGAACGCGCCCGGTCAGAACTGCAAGAGAAGTGCACAAAACTTCAGCAGGAGGCGGAGAACATTACAAACCAGCTAGAGGAGGCTGAACTTAAGGCCTCGGCCGCCGTGAAGTCTGCGAGCAATATGGAATCGCAGCTCACCGAAGCCCAGCAGCTGTTAGAGGAGGAAACGCGCCAGAAACTGGGCCTGAGTTCCAAGCTGCGTCAAATCGAGTCCGAAAAAGAGGCGCTACAAGAGCAGCTTGAGGAGGACGATGAGGCAAAGCGTAACTACGAACGCAAGCTGGCTGAGGTCACCGCCCAGATGCAGGAGATTAAGAAGAAGGCCGAGGAAGACGCGGATTTGGCTAAGGAATTGGAGGAGGGCAAGAAGCGGCTCAACAAGGACATCGAGGCCTTGGAGCGACAGGTCAAGGAATTAATTGCCCAGAATGACCGTCTTGATAAAAGCAAAAAGAAGATTCAGTCGGAGCTGGAAGATGCAACCATTGAACTAGAGGCACAACGCACGAAGGTGAGTCTTTGTTTTTTCATTTAAAAAAGTACTATATAATGCAAATAATTATGTGCTTCGTCAGGTGCTTGAATTGGAGAAGAAGCAGAAGAACTTCGACAAGATCCTTGCCGAGGAAAAAGCCATATCAGAACAGATTGCCCAGGAGCGCGATACTGCCGAGCGGGAGGCGCGTGAAAAGGAAACCAAGGTGCTGTCGGTTTCCCGCGAGCTGGACGAAGCCTTTGACAAGATTGAAGATCTCGAGAACAAGCGCAAGACCCTCCAAAACGAGCTCGACGACCTGGCCAACTCACAGGGTACCGCAGACAAAAACGTCCACGAACTGGAAAAGGCGAAGAGGGCCCTGGAGTCTCAGCTGGCCGAGCTGAAAGCACAAAACGAGGAGCTCGAGGACGACCTGCAGCTAACCGAAGACGCTAAATTGCGCCTGGAGGTCAACATGCAGGCCCTGCGCTCCCAGTTCGAACGCGACCTGTTGGCAAAGGAGGAGGGCGCCGAGGAAAAGAGACGCGGCCTCGTTAAACAGCTCCGGGATCTGGAGACCGAGTTGGATGAGGAACGTAAACAGCGCACGGCCGCGGTGGCGTCGAAGAAGAAGCTTGAGGGAGACCTAAAGGAAATCGAGACCACCATGGAAATGCATAATAAGGTGAAGGAGGATGCGTTGAAGCACGCGAAGAAGCTGCAAGCACAAGTCAAGGATGCCCTGCGCGACGCCGAGGAGGCTAAGGCCGCCAAGGAGGAACTGCAGGCACTGAGCAAGGAGGCCGAGCGCAAGGTCAAGGCACTGGAGGCCGAAGTATTACAGCTGACTGAGGATCTGGCCAGTTCAGAAAGGGCGCGCCGTGCTGCTGAAACTGAGCGCGACGAACTGGCCGAAGAAATTGCCAATAACGCCAACAAGGGCTCCTTGATGATCGACGAGAAGCGCCGATTGGAAGCTCGCATCGCCACTCTTGAGGAGGAGCTGGAGGAGGAGCAGTCCAACTCAGAGGTGCTGCTGGATCGCAGCCGCAAGGCGCAGCTGCAGATTGAGCAGTTGACCACAGAGCTGGCCAACGAGAAGTCTAACTCGCAAAAGAACGAGAACGGTCGCGCTCTGCTCGAACGTCAGAACAAGGAGCTAAAGGCTAAGCTTGCCGAAATCGAGACGGCGCAGCGCACCAAGGTTAAGGCCACGATTGCAACGCTCGAGGCCAAGATCGCCAACCTCGAGGAGCAGCTAGAGAACGAGGGCAAAGAGCGTCTGGTGCAGCAAAAGGCCAACCGCAAAATGGACAAGAAGATCAAGGAGCTTACGATGAACATCGAGGACGAACGGAGACATGTCGACCAGCACAAGGAGCAAATGGATAAGGTAAAGGGAGGTCAAAAGCATTTTAGAGATCAATAATAAAATATTGATTTTTTTTCAGCTGAATAGCCGCATTAAGCTGCTCAAGCGCAATCTGGACGAGACCGAGGAAGAGCTCCAGAAGGAGAAGACCCAGAAGCGCAAGTACCAGCGTGAGTGCGAAGACATGATTGAATCGCAGGAAGCCATGAATCGTGAGATTAACTCACTCAAAACAAAACTACGGTGAGTCGTGGCCTGTGCCAGCTGAATTTCAGGGCGGCGGTCCTTTGGTGTCTCCTGGGGTTGCATTTATTGATTATTATGGTTTGCAATTTATCTTTGGTTTAAGCTCCATACAAGTGGCCGAGACCGAAAAGGCAAAGGCGTATTCGCCGAAAAAGGATGCTGCACTCATTATGAATTGTGAGGGTCTGCATTAGGTTTCGTTTCGCTTCGATTCGCTTGGTTTCCTTCGCGTAGGCTGTAAGTGCTGCTGTTCGCCATGATCCTTAGAACCAGTGAATGTCAACCGAACCCAGCAACCAAACCATCGTCTTCTTTCTGCATGTTAGGAACAGAAGACACCATCAAGTCCAAATGTGCGAACTTATGCCGTACCTCAAACTTCCTCAATATTAGATCTTAGTCCTTGAACACACAAACCGTACCCTCTGTTTTGATTTATATGTTGTCCCTGCACTGCACGTTCACCCGGAAATTGCAAACCGAGATGTTAATTAATATTTTGGTCTTTCCCTTCCTAGACGCACCGGCGGCATGGGTCTCAGCTCCAGTCGGCTCACGGGCACACCTTCATCAAAGCGCGCAGGAGGAGGCGGGGGCGGCGGCGGCGACGACTCATCGGTGCAGGATGAATCACTAGATGGAGAGGATTCAGGCAATTGACGCGTTAATTATTAGATGAAGATAAAGTTAAAGCGGAGGAAGAAGGTGAAGTTGAAGAGCAAAATAAACGATTATATTTAATGTTTCTTTTATATAATTTCTCTGTTATTTTTTATATAAACTATTATACATACTTAAATTAAAACGTAAACAAACAAAACCAACATTTTTATAACGACAAAACGTAAACATAAAACAAAACAAAAATAATGTTGTAAAACACACTCCCACTCTATACAAACCATAAACACATAAGAAACATCCCATCCCTCGAATGGCTGCGGATTAAAGCAGCCAACGAAATAAAATTAAAATTATTCAACACAAAAATCAACCAAGAAACGTATTAACTATGAACACAACCACACAACAAAATCAGCAGGACACTCTTGCCCACAATTTTTAATAACATAATATAGAACCCATAGAAGTACTCCATGCAAAGTGTAATTCATGCATTTAACAACTAAAATGGTTTTCAAACAGAATCAGACCAGAACAGAAAATCAAATGTTGAACACGCAACTAATATACGAATTTCGTTTTTGTTTAGAACTAAACAATAAAATATTTGCTACATGAAACTTATCTTTCTATGGGTAGTCCAAAAACCTGTTTGAAGTGCGGCCAGTTAAAGGAAAATATCCGCTACCGCCCGAGTAGATTAGAAGCTTAAACGTGGCTCCAGTTTACGAAAACAAAAAAGTTTTATGTTATGAACAGTTTATTGAACGGTTTTTGCTTATATACATCAAATGACTACAGACTAAAGGTAACTGGCGACTCTTTGCAGACTAATGTCTAAGATCTATTCTATAAGCACTGACAAATTCGAAAATCTCATAAAAGTTTGAACAACTTTCCCCACCCGCCCATAACTAACTAACTAATGGCACTATTCGATCTCAAGGCTCAGGCTGCTCGATGGTTGCTCCCTTGTACAGGAACCGGCCCTGGAGCAGGCATGTCGATGTGGTGCACCACGACGATTTCCCCGTTTAGTGCCTCCAGCTCAGCGGAGGACTTGCTCTCCTGGAGCTGCTCTTCCCGCCTGCTATTCAGGTAGTATACTGAGGCCACGATCAGGCTGAACGATGTCACCGATATAAGCAGCGTGCCGTATTTGAGAGTCTCCTGAATGGCATTTAGGCCAAAGGTACTTAGGTACAACGTATGAATAACCTCCTTTGAGAAGTCACCTGCGGTGATCTCGATCCACATCAGCGGAAGAATGGTGGCATTCTTCAGCCGAGCGCCCTGATCTGAAAAAAGACTAATTTAATACGGTTTCCGAAAAAGTATGAATCCCTCGTTTGAGCGTACTTCTCAGTATTGGCGTCTTGTCTAACATGATGTTAATCTGGACGCGTGAGGCTCCGCTAATGGGAAAGCCGAATCGAGGATGGATGTCGGCGTAGGTCTGATGAATATCTGCATCCGGTTTGATTCCATCAAAATCCTCGTATAGCACTGGATCGCCCGTGAAGAAGTGTGGGAACGAGGGAAATATGGGAGCATCCCCGTAGCACTTGGTGGCGTTAATCACGCCGCTGCGCATGCACAGCTCCGTGTTTTCACAGTAGCACTGGTTCGCAGAATTTACTTTGGGGTTGGCGAATACATCCATTGGTGTCTTGTAGCGCAGAACATCTATGTCGTCGTAGATAGTCACCTCCTTTTCGAAATGTAGCGGCACCTTGCGGCACAGGACCTGGAGGAATACATGCACAGTACTGCGATCCTGCAGCAAATGCGGTGAGAACATCGAGGGCTCGGAGCCGTCAATGCGATTGCACTCCTCCCCCTCCCAGTAGTCCAACTGGGGCATTCCATTGAACTGGGTGATGATGCTGAACTTGTTGATGTCGTCCTCGCCCGTGTTCAGCTGCACCGAGTCCACGCTGGTTCCGTTGCGCTAATAAATACACTTTATTAATAACCTGACGAATAATCCCCTTTCCATCCTTACGGTCATCAAAAGGCCAAAGCGCCGCCGTCCCCGTCCCAGGGACTTTAATTTAATGATGCTGTCCTCATATCCCCAGAGAAATTCGGAGGCTGTGAGATTCTTGAAGAGTGGCTCCTTGAATTGCTGGATCAAACCTGAGACAAACATTCGTTCAAAAGGCTTCATGCGCTTAACGGGTCCGGCCGCAGATATGAGGGGCACATTGGGCACCCTCAGCACTTCGTGCTCCACAATAGATGACTTCTCCGGCAGGAACTTGTACGACTTGCGATCCTGAAACGCATTTTATTAAACACTGGGTATATCTGTTTTGTAAGGGAAAACATACCCTGAAGCTAACCGTAAAGTTTTTGTTAAAGGAAACTTCATCTTTAATAGTGTGTTCTTGGTAGGTGAGGGGTCCTACATCCACGACCTTTATCTTATCAGCCCGACCTGCCAAGTAGTCGTCGATGTTGGGGTAGTGGAAAATGTGTGCCTTTAGCAGCGTATCGTACTTGGGATCGGGGTTTAGCCAACTGTTGGCGGTCTCCGAGTTCTCGGAAAGAATAAGATTCTGTGGACCAGTTGGTATTAGGTAAATCATGATACAAACGAAGACATTACAGACTCACCTCAAGCATGGTGTTGTTGTAGTACTCGGTGAACCACATTACAAAGAATCCGGTCACGCTGATTACAAAGAGCAGAAATATTACGCCCAGCACTGGAAAAGTCGAAGCGGATTAACCGACCCAGCCAGGCTTGTCAAGAATGCTCTACTCACTTATCAGGGCTCCGATATCCTTGGACGTTGGCTCGCGGTTTTGCGCCTGATTGCGCAGGCCCAAGGCCTCGAGAATCATCTGCAGCACAGTAGGCTTCTCGGATCCGTTCGTCAGGCCAAAGCCTCCGAAGTTTCCAGTACCCACCCCGCTCCGCGATGAGTTCAGAGTGAGGGATTTGGTTATTTGAGGTGCCACTGTGCGATCGGATTCTTGCCTGGGAGGTAAGGTCACCTCAGGGTCTGTGGCGGAAGGCATTGTGCTGTGACTTTGGGTGTAATCTCTCGTCGTGAGCTAAAAAATAAAGTGAGTTTTGCAATTATGGGTTCCTATCATTCTCTTATGTTGTTGTACTCGGTTTTGAAAGCCAGATTGTGATTTCCCTACAATTTTGTAATTGGCCTTATGGCTTGGTCTTTGAATTAGTTGCAAATCCAATGCTTGTTCATATATATTCAATGTGTATTGAATGTTATATTTATAAATGCTAAACACGTGGACGCAACAGGGCTCTGTTTGGAAAGATTATAGCTTATCAGGCCAGCCTTTATAAATTTGAATCTGGGGTTCATTGAACACATAAAAAATCAATAACGTCTCTAAAGCATCTATATTTAATTGTTCGAATTAGCGCTAATTTTGTTTCATATATTTTGTGTTTTAACTTTAATGGCCTTTAAGCCTTTAAATTAATTCGATCATCTCCGACCGACAGAATTTAAACCATACGTTTACAGATGATTCGACGAACTAATCGGGGTTTTAATTCCGAGAGCCTTCGATTCTCTGGTGCTTGCTGGCTGAATTCAAAGTTCAACCGTATGTACTATAGTGTTATCAGCTGCTCCTACAAGTATATATGCTTGGTACATACTAACTAGGCATTAATTCATTATTAAATGGAAACAACATTTATCAGTATATGCAGTGCACTATGTGTATAGAGTTAAGCTTTGGCAACCGTGGGGCTGGGATTTGCCAAGAGATAACGCGCAACCTGAGCTTTAAAATTTTTCAATATTATGCTCAAACATTAATGAATGATCTAGGAAGGGAATGTGATTGATCGGTTGGGGAACGATTGAACAGATAGCCACAATGGAAGTTAAAAACTTATTTTTGCTGTGCGATTCTTTGACACCTATTTAAATATAATTTTCATAATTCTCACATTCTATAAAGATCTAAGGGAAAGTCCTAGATGGGACTCTAGAAAAGATTAAAATTAACAAAAGAATTGCTTTCAAAGCCCCATCTACGACTTGCCATTAGATCCTTTTAGATCCTGATCTTCGGTATGGAAATGTATCTTTGATATTTTGTCTTATTCAAATCCCCAAGACCCGGGGGAACCGCTAATGGTTTTCCACTTGCTTCTTACTTTTGAGGCTCTCCTAATCGCTGGTGCTAGATGTCTTGCCACTGCGCTCCCCCGAATCAGTTGCAGAGAAGTGGCATTGACTGATAACGTGGTGCGAGGCGGTTAACCAGGGGCGTGTGGGTGGGACTGGGTGGTAGGGCAAGAGCGGGAGCGCTCTCCGGTAGCATGCACTTGAAATGAGCTATAATACGGTACCAGCTGATTTTCGGTGGGCTAGGCGAAATGCGCGCTACAGTGGAAACGGAATCACTCTCACAGATACGAACTGCACCCACACGCTTATCGATCGCGCACTCTCTCACTGCTTAGTGCTCGGCTCCTCTGCTTTGCACTTTCGAAGTCTGCCAAACATTTGGCGTCTTAATTAATAATTTCGTCGTGTTTACGCTGGCTGAACACAGTCGTGCTGAGTAAGCGCTTTACTTTGTTGGTTTCTTTTCGGGGCTCTCGTCCCGCGCCCCCGTGAATAGATGGTCCTGCTGGATGCACTACCTTTGCATCTATGCTACGACTGACTCGTTTTGTATCTGGTATCTTGTATCTGGCGCTGGTGGATCTGCGCCTCTCTGTCCCGTTCTTTTTGTTGCCTTGTGTTCTTTGTTCGCCTGCTTCTTTGTTTTGTCGTCGTCTCTTTTGTGGGCTCGATCGCTCTGGCACTGGCTGTTGTAGCTATAGCAGCAGCTGGAGTCGTCTGTGTAGTTGCAGTTGTAGTTGTGGTTGAAGCAAGAGCTAGTGCTGGTGCTGCTTTTAAACCCGAAGAGCACTTTTCCTGCCCAGCTATATTCGAGGCGAGGCTGAGTTTCCCTTAGTTTCGACCACTTAGGGCACTTCCAGCGAACGGCAGCACTTGAGGACGGACTGCCTCTGCGGAATTTGTTTATCTAGGCACGGAGAATGGCCCACTGCCACCGGTTGATCCACTTGCCAATTGTTGGCCGCGATTAGCTACGAACTCGGGCCTGCCCACGCATTATCTGGCAGGCAACCCTATTGAACCGATTAGATTTCGCCCGCTTCGCGCCGATCTTCGCGGGGATTAGAGAGCGTGTTTTGCCTGGAACTGGGACTGGTTCTCCGCTGGACTGGACTGTGCGTACTGCCCACCAAACAAGTTATTACTACGACGTCGGAATCGGACGGAATCAGTTCGAGCAGAGCTCTGCCAGCAGCGCAGACGCCCCTCTTTCCCCAACCTCCGCCGTCGCGGCCTCGCCCGCCGCAGTGATAACCGCTGCGGTCAGCTATGATTGGAGCTGGACGCAGCGGGCGCCGACTGCGCTGCCGAGGAATCGGGATCTCTTGTTTACTACGTAGCAGCTTTGTGCGTGCCCACGAGACAAAGTGCAAACATAATCGTCGTCGAAACAAAGAAGGCTCTCGGCAGAGATTGAAGAAGCTCATCAGCCCGCCAGCTGCTCGATGCGCTCCAGCTCCAGCTCCGTCTGCGTATCATATTATCGAGTTAGACTGGCTCCCTGTTGGCAGGGGGCTGTGTCCAGAAACAAGCTTTGTTGTTTCGATCATTTGCAATAGAACGGGCCAGAACCGCAGGAATTGAAACGTAGAGGAAGAGTATCAAAAACCTTTAATTTAAATAATAATGTGACTTTTTACAATATTATTTAAAAATTTTAGATACAAAGTAAACTAAAAATTGGTTCCAGAAGTTGTGTCCTGAATCAAGTAT
Source organism: Drosophila kurseongensis (assembly GCA_018153305.1). Lineage (NCBI taxonomy): Eukaryota > Metazoa > Arthropoda > Insecta > Diptera > Drosophilidae > Drosophila > Drosophila kurseongensis. Next base: position 25,977,011 of record JAECXX010000004.1, read on the forward strand.
TCTAGTTCACCTACCTTAGGTTAAAGTAAATCAATGTCGACAACCATTTTTTTCTTGATACCCAAACTTTCATTTCCTCTTAAGAAAGAATAAAAAATATATACCCTAATTATAACCACATCAATAACAGATGTTTTTGTTTCAAAGTTTTCTGAGTGTAGGCAGATGCAGATGCAAAGTACCCCACCTACAGTATATTTATAAGTGTGCGCTGTCGCCAAAACAATTTAATTATCACTTAAGTACTTTAAGTACCCTTCAGCCATGGGCCTGCATTTGGTTTACCCAAGAAATTAACGGCGGAGAAAGGCACGGGCAATCCGGTGGGTGCATTGGTACTGAAGGTGCTCCCACATTTTCTTTTTTAATACCGTAAATCTTGGATACAGACTTATTTAGACTTTCTTATCGAGCCTCTTTCGAATTCTTGAGCTAGCAAAAAGGCCGGAAGATCGCAATACCCCCGCCGGAGTCGTGTTATTGAACCCCCAGCGTGTGTGCCGAGCATTTATCAGTTCAGTCAAGAGTTTACAATCAACCCGCCGTTTTGAGCTGTCTCTGCCCGAATCCCTGCTCAGTGCCCACATCGTCGTGTTTCGCATCAGCGCGCTGATAGCCCCTCCGAACTTTTTGTTTTCCACAACTGATGACGCGGATGGGTTCAATAGCTCAATCTGACGTGCTAGTTAATAGCCTCTCAATACTAATGAGCTGCTTGACTATTTACCTGTGCACTCCCCTTTTGCGGAGTATGAACTCCATTGTGCGCAGTGCTTAAGTTCGGCTGACAGCCTAAGTGGCCCCAAGTCAGCGGCGATCTGAGTTACAGAAGTTTGTTTAGACTGCCGGCCAAAAGATCGCCAAAGTCGCTGTTGGCTTGTGCCGAGCATTATCTGTTAGTGGTCACTTCCTTAACGACCGCTTAGAGGAATCTTATCTCTCAGGGGAGCTGGCTTATCGACGTGGTTGCCGGGCAGTCAAGTGCCAAACACTTTCCAAACTCACCCAGATATCAGTCCGAAATTAAACTGTTCCGAAAGTGCTCCAAACATATTCCTGCGCCCCTTGATGGAAGACTGATTGTTGGCCATGCAGGTGGCTGACATACTGCTGAGTAAGTCTGAAAACATTGAAGAAGATTTACTAAACACGACTTTTGGGGCTGGGGTGAGAGCAATTGATAACACGCCACCACAGCTAAATTAACATATGCGTACGCCGTTGTTGTTGTTGTCGCGCTGTTTTTGTTATTATTTATTGCATCATTTACAGCAACAAATGCGCCATTTTGTACGACAGTTTACATAAACAGAAAGGTCGCATGCAACCCGGTTAGCCTTATTGGCATGCAAAGTCGCCGCAGTGTCAAGCTTCGGATACGGGTCGCCAGTTAGGCGAGTGTGTGTGGTTGGGCTGGGAATGTCACAAGCATCGGGGCGATAATGTCTTGGCTAGCCTTCTACGAAGCCGTGGATGTTGAGCAATGCCCTTTTCTGATCTAAAATTAGGGTGCGACGCTACGCCAAGATTTAATTTGGAAGTCAACCATTCTTCATATCGAAAATTGCTTTCCATTATCCCAGGATTTTAAACTAAACCATAAGCTTTTGCTTTTTCTGTACTTAAATCTTTTGAAAATGCGATATAATTAAGTCATGTTATGAGTCGAAAGGGTAGGGCTTTGTTTACAATATTCACCTTTTCATAGCTTAGCCAAACAGGACTTGTTAACCTTGCCCAGCTTAGTTTTGTCAGTACTGTGGCATTGTATTTTGCATTTGCAATTTGCATTTTAGCCCATTTTTAAAAAGGTTGCATTATCGACAAATGCAAGAAATGTTTGTAAAATGTTTTCCAACTTGTGGTCAATAAAATAAAAAAAAGACAATTCCAATAAAACAGAGTCAGCCCCTGATTCACCGGGGGAAATTCTTCTTACTCCTACTCAGAACTCAGTCTGTGAAAATACAACTTCCCGGCCAGTTTCTAGAATCGCATTAGATTCATCGATTTCCCCCTAGCTGATTGGTTATGCAAACGCAGTCAGTTTCTGGCCCGTGTTATTTTCGCAGCTGGATTCGCGCATTCCCAGATCCCGTTTATGCTGATGTCCGGGTATTTTGCAAGATTCCGATTCCGGGCAGGCAGCAAACAAACCTTTCGCAATGCCGGCATCAAAGCTCAATCGGCAATAACAATAATTTGCTATCGCTGGAGCTGTCAAGTTTGCATACATTCTTTGACTGCAACCTGTCGTCGGTCGTCGGCGGTCGTCGTTGGCAATGTGAATGCGGTTGTTGTGCTGGGTTTGGCAACCACCCCGTGAGTCACTTGCCACAACAACCACGAAAGAAACAGCAGCGGCAGATATCATAATCGCTGCGAATGGATAAGTGTTGGTGTGGCAATCAATGAGATTTGCCGAGTGTACAGCATTAAACGGAACGCACAACGCAACGAAACGAAAGACTTCAATGCAAGGCAACAAACTTGTTTTATCAGCCAGGCCCGAGCAGTGGCCACCACTTGGACCGCCTCACCCGAAACCGAATCCGATTCCGTTTTCGATCCGCCCGAGCTTTGATCGCATGCGTTGCACTCGCAAAAGCTCCCGCTCGCTTACTCTCGCTTTTGCTACCTGCCAATGGCTAGTAGTGGGGTTTTGCCTACCTGTTTATCAGGTTTTCGAGTTTCGCTTTGTCGCAACGCCAAGTCGAGCTTCTGGCCGAGCTTTCGCCGCCCGAACATCTTACGTTGGGGGGCCACTTGAAGACGGCAACTTCAGTTACTCGGCGGCACTGCGAGCGTTCAAGTCGTTGACGTTTTTTACCGGCGGTTGTTCAACGTTCCCTGCTCACCGATCAGCGATCGCCGATCACCACGTTCCAGTCCGGGCCCAAGAATCTTAACTTGCACCTCGGACCGTCGCAAGTCCGTGTAGCCGCCTATCCCAGTGTGAGTGAGTGTTGGCCTGGCCGTTTGGAAATGCCTGTGGCTTCCAGCCCGAATCAAACCTGCCGCACCAGATACAAGATACGCGCTGTGGCAGCAAGCGTAGCAGTGTGTTGGGGATCAGTCGCATTCCTAGGAATCGCCTGACTGCAGCCATAGTTTGATTGCCATTTCTGCCCCGATCGGGGGCAGACCCTTGCCCCCAGTCCGAGTCCGAGTCCGCGTCCGCGTCCGCGTCTAAGTCTCCAACTTCGAATCAGACTCCAATCAGAGCGCTGGTTGAGCAAGACCTTGCCCAGTCAGCCAAAATAAAACTACTTCGACAGCGAGTTCGCTTAGCAGCGCTACAAAAGCGGAAAATCATTGAATTATGCTTTGGGGGCTTTGATTTTGTTTGTGTTTCTGTTTCTTTGCTGCGGCTAAACGCTCTGCGGCCCTGCCAAAAGCGCATTTTATGTACGTGCATAGTTTTCTTATTACTTGTGTGGAAAAAGTGAAATTTTGCTCTGCACTTCACTCGAGCTGCCACGAAGCAGCGGCTCAAAGCGAAATCAAATAAAAGTTTAACAAAACACACATTTACAAGACGCGAGATCCGAAATTAAGCATGCGCAGGCAAGAAACCCTAAGATAAATACTCGTAAATAAATAAATAGAGGGCCTGCAAGCTTTTGACCACATAACGATGACGATTATGTGAAGGTTGCAGCAGCCCGGCCAGAGCTTTGGGCCATCTTCATCATGTCTGTTTTGCCGCTGTGCCGAGTTGATCATAAAATTGAGGTGACAATTGCCAGACTTTGTCTTCGCCTGCTGTTGACACATTTCGCTGCGAAAGCACTGGCAAACAAGATCTGCACTTCCCCTCGTCTGGCGAAGCCGACCTACTGCCAGTCCAAGATGAGCCACTTCAGTCCGCACATGTCTGTCACGCCATTGACGACGACATCAACATTGTTTAAGGCCCAAATTTAAAACCCATTTCGTTGCGTATTATCAAATGCAGCCCAGGCACGACAAAACGGCAGGTGAATTGCCAGCCACTGGCTCACTTTTTTGGCCGCTCAATGTCACACTAGCCATAATCAGCGGCAGCAGGAAAATCCGATTGAGGAACCGAAGCTTTTAATACCTCTTAAAACCATTAATGTAGAGGGATTCTGTGACCCCAGAAAAGATTCCTTTGGTGTCAAAGAATTTTAGGGATTTCAAAGAGTCCTGGCGTAACTTTGCTTAATAAAAAATCAATTTTCAAAACCCATGTTCAATAGATTTTGCTACAAGCATTAAATACTTTCACCCTCCACTAAGTTGAACGCCTAAGTCCGATAGATTACCAAACGCAATCAAGCTAATCCTACTCTTAGTCTTTTTTATTAATCCTACGAATCTAGGCATTTGCTGACTTAACTCGTAGAAGTTCGACTGTCACAAGCTCTGCAAGGGTAGCAGCTCGCGAATTGGGTCAGGGTAATTGCTTACACTAAACAGCTACCGCTTGTATTTATTTGTGCAACACTTAAACGCGGTGAAATTATGAGACGGCTCAGCTCGATCTCTGCGCCACCAAGCTGATCAGAGCAGCGGATGTCTTCACCGCGATTCCGCTTTCAGTTCAATTCATACAAAACGTGTGTTTAGAAAGTAAGTTTCTATTGAAGTTTGGATTCTGGCCAGGCGATTCGCTATAACCGCAGCAGCAATCAGCCAACAGCTGCTAATTGAAAGGCCACAACAAGTGAAACCAAAAATAAAATATAACTATTACATCAGCTATCGCATTTCGTTGGAATGCCGAAAAGCGCTGCTGTCTGCTCTGCTGCCAGGCATTATTGTTACGGCGAAATGTTGTTGCACTGGCGTGCCATCCCACCGATTTGCATACTTTGCGGGGAGGCTGATAGCAGTCTCTCAGGTTCTGAAAGTAAACGTAAACACTTTGTCCAAGTTGAGTCACTAGACTCTGGATGGTCTGTGTAAACATTTGGGCCTGGTGACTACTCTGATTCCGAGCAATGAGCAATCTCAAGGGTTTCAGCGACTGCGGAGTAAATCAACCCAGTGGGCCGTGAACACAGAACCCAATTAGCAGCAGGCAAGCAACAGAAAATATGGGTAGCCAAATCCGAAATTGAAATCACTGATTAATGGCCTGGCTGGCCGAGAGTCGCCGAAAATTCATTTGAGGTGAAATAATTACTGGATAATTAGTATTCAATGGGCATCGGCATGGGCCGCATCGATGCCAACAATGGTGGATCCAATACCCAGCACAATACACCAGCACAAATATTTAAGCCCAGCGAGCGACGACAGAGTCAGAGGCGGAGAAGTGCGACCTTGTGGCGTTCGGAAAGCGCAGTAAACTCGGCAAATAATAAAACTTCGTAGCTGTGTGCGTTGATAGGGTAGAGCGAACTCAAAGTACAAAGTTTAACGCCTTTAGCTGAAACTGCGGAGAAATCATAAACCGCTGGCCATTTCCGCGAGCATCCAAGAACTGGAATCGGAGACTCGATTATCGCCGCTTGTTCTTGGCCAGAGGGGCGGACGTGCCAGAGAGCTCCATCTGGAGTTGGCCCATCTCATCGCATCGATAAGCGGCCGTTTGTATGCACATGGGGAGGAATTGAATTGAACGTCAAGGGACCGCTCGATCGAGCCTCAATTAAAATGTTTCTATTGTCTCCGGCCGTGCGACGCCTGCAAATGGCGGGCCATTAGCCGAAAGCCATTTGGCTCCATGTCATTTGCTTTGTTTTATTTGGATCCGTTTATGAATATGAATAATGGCAGACTGCGCTCTGCCTGGAATCGTCAATAATAAAAACGTTTCGGTTTACGCACGAAAGCAACATGTATCTGAAGTATTTTGCGTTTGCGTTTGCGCTTGCGAAGCGCAGCCCTGGCCTCGGTCAAGGTCCCCACTCGCAGGCCGACCTTAGCCGAGCCAGAGCCTGTCAGCCCATTAAAAAGCTCTTAATGGCCCAAGGTCCGTCCCTGCCAGGAAGGGCGATAGCTCGAGCTGTGCTCGCTTTTGGCCAGCACTAAAGGTAGCTGACGCGAAGGTTCTGGAGTCAGTGCCCCAGATTGGTTTTTCGCTTTGGTGCGCTGTGATAAATCAGCATTTGGCCGAAACGCTCGCACATCGGCAAAGCGATGTCAAAACAGCACAAGGCTAACACGCCCCAAAACGTGTCTGAGGTCTTTGTGCCGCGACATCTCTCTAAAATGTGGCATGTGCACATGGAAAAGAATGAGCAAGTTGAGGGTGATCAAGATCGCGAAACGATGGCCGCGACCCAATGTCGTATAGAACCCAGTGAACAAGATATGATATTGAATGACTACTTTCCTGTTTATCTGGCTGCCACTGGCTGAATCTATAATTATTAACGAGACTACAATTTAACCGGTATTACGGCTAGTCTGTCCGTGTATCTCTAGGTCTCCTTAAACAAAACGTTATATGGCTTATATGTTATTTTGTTTTGCATTTTTAGTTAACAACTGCAAGGCGGTCAGCTCTTGACCTCCAGCTCCCTAAACCCCAACAGCGAATACGTCAGCATGAACGGCCCCAAACACAAGTTTTGCACAAAACTCTCCAGCACTTATCTAAGAAAATGGTGTAAGTATTAAATAGTAAGGACACGACGTGTTAGTCTGGGGGTGGTAATACCATATTGCCCATATTATTAGCATCTAATTGTATTATTTTCATAAATGAAATTATCACACGGGTTTCCAACATGATAATCAAAATAAACCCACCAAACTACTTACACAAAACGCAATGGGAGGTGGAATCACAAGTACCTGGCAGAAGCAATTTATTTAGCGATTCCATTGGTGTTAGAACTCCACGTGCCTCGTTCTTGTTTTGATCCAGTGCTATGCATAGTTTCTTTTCGAACGACTGGTTAGACTGGTATGCGAATGGAAATATTCTTATTTAATTGCGATGTACGTATAGGATAAACTGGATGTGCGAGGCCTTCCTATTCTTCCAACCTTTCCCCTTGTTTTAATTTACTTGTGAGACATATATTCCTCGTTGTAACTTTTCAGAGGTCTTCTGCTGCTGATATCCCGAATCCGGTTATAGTTTAAAGTAGAGTTTCCAGTTCTGGCGTCTCATCATCTATAATTTACTTGCAATTATTCAATCACAACTAATTGGCCATATTTATATATAATGGGTGATTGGATAGCTAGGAGCTAAAGGTCAAAAGGGTTGAATCACTCATTTGATATGCTCGATCAGAGGTGAATAAATATTTATGTCACATCCCAAACATCGCTATCAAGCGGTTTCAGTTGAGTGCCAACTCAATTGTGTGCTCCGATCAAAGCCAATACACTTTCCACGGTTACCCCTCCAATATCAAATGACTCATCCCACTTATCTGGTAATTTATGCATTCGGTGAACAATTGTTCAACAATTCGTTTTGGATTTACAGGGATTACGATCGTCGTGGCGTCGGCGCTGATAATTGGCGGAATCGTAGTGGCCTGTGAATTCTCCGTGCTGATCGATGCAGTCGTGGACCGCATGGTGGCCCTGCGTCCCGGCGCCAAGACCTTCGGCTGGTGGGCCAAGCCCCCGGTGGAGCCCCGAATCAGCCTGTACATCTACAACGTCACCAACGCGGACGACTTCCTCAGCAACGGCTCCAAGGCCATTGTCGATGAGGTAGGCCCCTACGTTTACAGGTAAGTAATCTTCACTCTTAGCAAATTCGACTTAAATATGAACACTATCCCCACCCTGCAGCGAGACCTGGGAAAAGGTAAACATCGTGGAGAATGACAATGGCACGCTCAGCTACAATCTGCGCAAGATCTACTCGTTCCGCGAAGATCTCTCTGTGGGGCCCGAAGACGACGTGGTCATTGTGCCCAACATTCCCATGCTGAGTGCCACCTCGCAAAGTAAGCACGCGGCCCGGTAAGTACTGCACCGCCTTACGATGGCTCTCTTGGTTAACCTGACCTTGTCCGGTGCAGATTCCTGCGTCTAGCCATGGCCAGCATCATGGACATTCTGAAGATCAAGCCGTTCGTGCAGGTTTCCGTGGGCCAGCTGCTCTGGGGCTACGAGGACCCGCTGCTTAAGCTGGCCAAGGATGTGGTGCCCAAGGAGCAGAAGCTGCCCTACGAGGAGTTTGGACTGCTGTATGGCAAGAACGGCACCTCCTCCGACCGCGTCACCGTGAACACGGGCGTGGACGACATTAGGCAGTACGGCATCATCGACAACTTCAACGGGCGCACCCATCTGCCGCACTGGACCACCGAAGCTTGCAACACCCTGGCGGGAACCGATGGCTCCATCTTCCCCCCGCACATCGACCACGACCGCATACTGCATGTGTACGACAAGGATCTGTGCCGCCTGTTGCCCTTGGTGTTCGAGAAGGAGGTGATGACTTCGAACGAGGTTCCCGGATACCGCTTCACCCCGCCCGAGTGGGTCTTCGCCGACGTCGACAGCCATCCGGACAACATGTGCTTCTGCCCCGCGGGCAAGCCCTCGTGTTCCCCTAACGGACTCTTCAACGTCTCCCTGTGTCAATACGGTGAGAAGGAATGCTAGATACTGGCTTCGATCGAGTTCTATCATAAAGTTTTCTGCAGATTCCCCTATCATGCTGAGTTTCCCGCATTTTTACCTGGCCGACGAAAGCCTACGGACGCAAGTGGAAGGCATTTCTGCGCCAATGAAGGAAAAGCACCAGTTCTTCTTCGACGTTCAGCCTGTAAGTCATAAATCGCACCCCTAATTCACCTTTAAAGCTTTTTTAATACATATTTATTTGCAGAAAATGGGAACCACCCTGCGAGTGCGCGCCCGTATCCAGATCAATCTGGCCGTCAGCCAGGTGTTTGACATCAAGCAGGTCGCCAACTTCCCGGACATCATTTTCCCGATCCTGTGGTTCGAAGAGGGAATCGACAACCTGCCCGACGAGGTCACCGACCTGATGCGCTTCGCCGAGCAGGTGCCGCCCAAGATCCGCGTGGCGCTGATCGTGGGCCTGTGCGCACTGGGCGTGATCCTCCTGCTGCTTTCGACCTTCTGCCTGATCCGCAACTCACACCGACAGAGCACCCTGCACCTGGAGGGCTCCAACTACCTGGCCACCGCTCAAGTGGACATGAACAAGAAACAGAACAAGGATAACCAACCCGCCAGATACTAGGCGCTCTAGTCGGAGTCTGGTTGCAGTCCGAGGGTCTCTGGGTGTCTTAGTTTAGTGTAGGCCTTAGCTAGGAACTGGGACTAGCCCACCTTACTTCCACTTCCCAATCCCCGATCCCCAATCTTCAATCCCCAAAAACCCAATCCCTTTTCCAACCCCATTCCCGAAGGCGAATGTTCGTCTCTGTAGATTAGAAGAAATGGAGCTGGGAAGACTTGTATGTATATGTATGTGTATCTGTATCTATTGTATTGTATGTAGGTTATCGTTGTAAGTAAGCGTTATGAAAATTTTGATTTGTAGTCTTACAAAACAGTCGTGATCGCTTAAGGGCTCAAAGCTTCGACTAAGACTTCGATTTGTTATACCAAAACAGAAGCCGATCCCGTACTTGTTTTCTATTACCCTGTTGAAATTGAAATTTAATGTCCAGATTGATTCACAAAACTTGAAACGTTTCTCAAATAAAACAAAGTTCCATCCTCGAATACAAATGTGCTTCATTAGACCAAATGCAGGACAAGGTCCGCATAGGAAATTTGTATACTATAAGTACATAATTCTATCGATCGAATGTACAATTTATATGCATTAATGTGAACAATAAACTACGATGTTATTTTAATTAGAAATATCCAAAAATTTTCTTTCCGTTCATATAAGCTTTAAAACCTGTCGCATTATGGGTGACGTTTGTTCTCCAGGCCTCGCTAGCTAGCAATTGTTTTTTTCGCTCCCACTGGCCAAAATACATCGCATATCCAAAAGAATTACTATTTTGTGCAGCTGACGACCTAAACTATTGATTCCAGGTTGAGTTGGAAAAATTAATATTTTGGCTGGTTTTAGAATTTTTCATAAGGGGTTAACCCTTAGTTTTTGCCAAAAAACGCCTAGATTTAATTTTTTTTAACTGTGAATGCCACCCTATTGAAAACTTTATAACGAATTCAGTGAGGTATGTCATTCCAACATCTGACAATTATTTCCCAGGGTTTTGATCAAAAAACCGAAATAACAGTTGATTTTAGCATTTTTGATAAGGGGTTACATCATGAATATTGGCCAAAAATCGACTGATTTGAAATTTTTTAGCTGTGAATGCCACCCGATTGGAAATTTTGTAACGAATTCAACGAGATAAGCCATTCCAACATTCCCAGGGTTTTGATCAAAAATCGAAATAAAAGTGGGTTTTTCCGGATCTCCGGATTTTAGCATTTTTGATAAGGGGTTACATCATGAATATTTGCCAAAAATCGACTGATTTGAAATTTTTTAGATGTGAATGCCACCCGATTGGAAATTTTATAACGAATTCAGAGAGGTATGGCATTCCAACATCTGACAATTATTTCCCAGGGTTTTGATCAAAAAACCGGAATAAAAGTGGGTTTTTCCGGATCTTCGGATTTTGGCATTTTTGATAAGGGGTTACATCATGAATATTTGCCAAAAATCGACTGATTTGAAATTTTTTAGATGTGAATGCCACCCGATTGGAAATTTTATAACGAATTCAGAGAGGTATGGCATTCCAACATCTGACAATTATTTCCCAGGGTTTTGATCAAAAAACCGAAATAAAAGTGTGTTTTTCCGGATCTTCGGATTTTATCATTTTTGATAAGGGGTTACATCATGAATATTTGCCAAAAATCGGCTGATTTGAAATTTTTGAGCTGTGAATGCGAGTTATGGCATTCCAACATATGGCAATTATTTCCCACGGTTTTGATCAAAAAACCGGAATAAAAGTGGGTTTTTCCGGATCTTCGGATTTTGGCATTTTTGATCATTAATATTTGCCAAAAATCGGCTGATATGAAATTTTTTAGCTGTGAATGCCACCCGATTGGTAATTTTATAACGAATTCAATGAGGTATGGCATTCCAACATCTGACAATTATTTCCCAGGGTTTTGATAAAAATCCGAAATAAAATTGGGTTTTTCCGGATCTTCGGATTTTGGCATTTTGATAAGGGGTTACATCATGAATATTTGCTAAAAATCGACTGATTTGAAATTTTTTAGCTGTGAATGCCACCCTATTGGAAATTTTATAACGAATTCAATGAGGTATGGCATTCTAACGTCTGACAATTATTTCCCAGGGTTTTGATCAAAAAACCGAAATAAAAGTGGGTTTTTCCGGATCTTCGGATTTTGGCATTTTTGATAAGGGGTTACATCATTAATATTTGCCAAAAATCGGCTGATTTGAAATTTTTAGCTGTGAATGCCACCCGATTAGAAATTTTATAACGAATTCAATGAGGTATGGCATTCCAACATCTGACAATTATTTCCCAGGGTTTTGATAAAAATCCGGAATAAAATTGGGTTTTTCCGGATCTTCGGATTTTGGCATTTTGATAAGGGGTTACATCATTAATATTTGCCAAAAATCGGCTGATTTGAAATTTTTTAGCTGTGAATGCCACCCTATTGGAAATTTTATAACGAATTCAATGAGGTATGCCGTTCCAACATCTGACAATTATTTCCCAGGGTTTTGATAAAAAAACCGGAATAAAAGTGGGTTTTTCCGGATCTTCGGATTTTGGCATTTTTGATAAGGGGTTACATCATTAATATTTGCCAAAAATCGGCTGATTTGAAATTTTTTAGCTGTGAATGCCACCCTATTGGAAATTTTATAACGAATTCAATGAGGTATGGCATTCTAACGTCTGACAATTATTTCCCAGGGTTTTGATAAAAAAACCGGAATAAAAGTGGGTTTTTCCGGATCTTCGGATTTTGGCATTTTTGATAAGGGGTTACATCATTAATATTTGCCAAAAATCGGCTGATATGAAATTTTTTAGCTGTGAATGCCACCCTATTGGAAATTTTATAACGAATTCAATGAGGTATGGCATTCTAACGTCTGACAATTATTTCCCAGGGTTTTGATCAAAAAACCGGAATAAAAGTGTGTTTTTCCGGATCTTCGGATTTTGGCATTTTTGATAAGGGGTTACATCATTAATATTTGCCAAAAATCGGCTGATTTGAAATTTTTTAGCTGTGAATGCCACCCGATTAGAAATTTTATAACGAATTCAATGAGGTATGCCATTCCAACAACTGACAATTATTTCACAGGGTTTTGATCAAAAAACCGGAATAAAAGTGGGTTTTTCCGGATCTTCGGATTTTGGCATTTTTGATAAGGGGTTACATCATTAATATTTGCCAAAAATCGGCTGAATTTAAATTTTTTCGCTGTGAATGCCACCCGATTGGAAATTTTTTAACGAATTCAATGAGGTATGGCATTCTAACGTCTGACAATTATTTTCCAGGGTTTTGATCAAAAAACCGAAATAAAAGTGGGTTGTTCCGGATCTTCGGATTTTGGCATTTTTGATAAGGGGTTACATCATTAATATTTGCCAAAAATCGGCTGATTTGAAATTTTTTAGCTGTGAATGCCATCATGAATATTTGCTAAAAATCGACTGATTTGAAATTTTTTAGCTGTGAATGCCACCCTATTGGAAATTTTATAACGAATTCAATGAGGTATGCCATTCCAACATCTGACAATTATTTCCCAGGGTTTTGATCAAAAAACCGAAATAAAAGTGGGTTTCTCCGGATCTTCGGATTTTGGCATTTTTGATAAGGGGTTACATCATTAATATTTGCCAAAAATCGGCTGAATTGAAATTTTTTAGCTGTGAATGCCATCATGAATATTTGCTAAAAATCGACTGATTTGAAATTTTTTAGCTGTGAATGCCATCATGAATATTTGCTAAAAATCGACTGATTTGAAATTTTTTAGCTGTGAATGCCACCCTATTGGAAATTTTATAACGAATTCAATGAGGTATGCCATTCCAACATCTGACAATTATTTCCCAGGGTTTTGATCAAAAAACCGAAATAAAAGTGGGTTTTTCCGGATCTTCGGATTTTGGCATTTTTGATAAGGGGTTACATCATTAATATTTGCCAAAAATCGGCTGATTTGAAATTTTTTAGCTGTGAATGCCACCCTATTAGAAATTTTATAACGAATTCAATGAGGTATGCCATTCCAACATCTGACAAATATTTCCCAGGGTTTTGATAAAAAAACCGGAATAAAAGTGGGTTTTTCCGGATCTTCGGATTTTGGCATTTTTGATAAGGGGTTACATCATTAATATTTGCCAAAAATCGGCTGATTTGAAATTTTTTAGCTGTGAATGCCACCCGATTGGAAATTTTATAACGAATTCAATGAGGTATGCCATTCCAACATCTGACAATTATTTCACAGGGTTTTGATCAAAAAACCGGAATAAAAGTGGGTTTTTCCCGGATCTTCGGATTTTGGCATTTTTGATAAGGGGTTACATCATTAATATTTGCCAAAAATCGGCTGATTTGAAATTTTTTAGCTGTGAATGCCACCCGATTAGAAATTTTATAACGAATTCAATGAGGTATGCCATTCCAACATCTGACAATTATTTCACAGGGTTTTGATCAAAAAACCGGAATAAAAGTGGGTTTTTCCGGATCTTCGGATTTTGGCATTTTTGATAAGGGGTTACATCATTAATATTTGCCAAAAATCGGCTGATTTGAAATTTTTAGCTGTGAATGCCACCCGATTGGAAATTTTATAACGAATTCAATGAGGTATGGCATTCTAACGTCTGACAATTATTTCCCAGGGTTTTGATCAAGAAACCGGAATAAAAGTGGGTTTTTCCGGATCTTCGGATTTTGGCATTTTTGATAAGGGGTTACATAATTAATATTTGCCAAAAATCGGCTGATTTGAAATTTTTTAGCTGTGAATGCCACCCTATTAGAAATTTTATAACGAATTCAATGAGGTATGCCATTCCAACATCTGACAAATATTTCCCAGGGTTTTGATAAAAAAAAAATCGGCTGATTTGAAATTTTTTAGCTGTGAATGCCACCCGATTAGAAATTTTATAACGAATTCAATGAGGTATGCCATTCCAACATCTGACAATTATTTCCCAGGGTTTTGATCAAAAAACCGGAATAAAAGTGGGTTTTTCCGGATCTTCGGATTTTGGCATTTTTGATAAGGGGTTACATCATTAATATTTGCCAAAAATCGGCTGATTTGAAATTTTTTAGCTGTGAATGCCACCCGATTAGAAATTTTATAACGAATTCAATGAGGTATGCCATTCCAACAACTGACAATTATTTCACAGGGTTTTGATCAAAAAACCGGAATAAAAGTGGGTTTTTCCGGATCTTCGGATTTTGGCATTTTTGATAAGGGGTTACATCATTAATATTTGCCAAAAATCGGCTGAATTGAAATTTTTTCGCTGTGAATGCCACCCGATTGGAAATTTTATAACGAATTCAATGAGGTATGGCATTCTAACGTCTGACAATTATTTTCCAGGGTTTTGATCAAAAAACCGAAATAAAAGTGGGTTGTTCCGGATCTTCGGATTTTGGCATTTTTGATAAGGGGTTACATCATTAATATTTGCCAAAAATCGGCTGATTTGAAATTTTTTAGCTGTGAATGCCACCCGATTGGAAATTTTATAACGAATTCAATGAGGTATGGCATTCTAACGTCTGACAATTATTTCCCAGGGTTTTGATCAAGAAACCGGAATAAAAGTGGGTTTTTCCGGATCTTCGGATTTTGGCATTTTTGATAAGGGGTTACATAATTAATATTTGCCAAAAATCGGCTGATTTGAAATTTTTTAGCTGTGAATGCCACCCTTTTAGAAATTTTATAACGAATTCAATGAGGTATGCCATTCCAACATCTGACAAATATTTCCCAGGGTTTTGATAAAAAAAAAATCGGCTGATTTGAAATTTTTTAGCTGTGAATGCCACCCGATTAGAAATTTTATAACGAATTCAATGAGGTATGCCATTCCAACATCTGACAATTATTTCCCAGGGTTTTGATCAAAAAACCGGAATAAAAGTGGGTTTTTCCGGATCTTCGGATTTTGGCATTTTTGATAAGGGGTTACATCATTAATATTTGCCAAAAATCGGCTGATATGAAATTTTTTAGCTGTGATGCCACCCGATTAGAAATTTTATAACGAATTCAATGAGGTATGCCATTCCAACATCTGACAATTATTTCCCAGGGTTTTGATCAAAAAACCGGAATAAAAGTGGGTTTTTCCGGATCTTCGGATTTTGGCATTTTTGATAAGGGGTTTTATCATTAATATTTGCCAAAAATCGGCTGATTTGAAATTTTTTAGCTGTGAATGCCATCCGATTGGAAATTTTATAACGAATTCAATGAGGTATGACATTCCAACATGTGACCATTATTTCCCAGGGTTTTGATCTAAAAACGGAAACGAAGGTCCATTTTTCCGGATCTCCGGAATTCAATGAGGTATGGCATTCCAACATCTGACAATTATTTCCCAGGGTTTTGATCAATAAACCGGAATAAAAGTGGGTTTTTCCGGATCTTCGGATTTTGGCATTTTTGATAAGGGGTTACATCATTAATATTTGCCAAAAATCGGCTGATATGAAATTTTTTAGCTGTGAATGCCACCCGATTAGAAATTTTATAACGAATTCAATGAGGTATGCCATTCCAACATCTGACAATTATTTCCCAGGGTTTTGATAAAAAAAAAATCGGCTGATTTGAAATTTTTTAGCTGTGAATGCCACCCGATTAGAAATTTTATAACGAATTCAATGAGGTATGCCATTCCAACATCTGACAATTATTTCCCAGGGTTTTGATCAAAAAACCGGAATAAAAGTGGGTTTTTCCGGATCTTCGGATTTTGGCATTTTTGATAAGGGGTTACATCATTAATATTTGCCAAAAATCGGCTGATTTGAAATTTTTTAGCTGTGAATGCCACCCGATTAGAAATTTTATAACGAATTCAATGAGGCATGCCATTCCAACATCTGACAAATATTTCCCAGGGTTTTGATAAAAAAACCGGAATAAAAGTGGGTTTTTCCGGATCTTCGGATTTTGGCATTTTTGATAAGGGGTTACATCATTAATATTTGCCAAAAATCGGCTGATTTGAAATTTTTTAGCTGTGAATGCCACCCGATTAGAAATTTTATAACGAATTCAATGAGGTATGCCATTCCAACATCTGACAATTATTTCCCAGGGTTTTGATCAAAAAACCGGAATAAAAGTGGGTTTTTCCGGATCTTCGGATTTTGGCATTTTTGATAAGGGGTTACATCATTAATATTTGCCAAATATCGGCTGATTTGAAATTTTTTAGCTGTGAATGCCACCCGATTAGAAATTTTATAACGAATTCAATGAGGTATGCCATTCCAACATCTGACAATTATTTCCCAGGGTTTTGATCAAAAAAACGGAATAAAAGTGGGTTTTTCCGGATCTTCGGATTTTGGCATTTTTGATAAGGGGTTACATCATTAATATTTGCCAAAAATCGGCTGATTTGAAATTTTTAGCTGTGAATGCCACCCTATTGGAAATTTTATAACGAATTCAATGAGGTATGGCATTCTAACGTCTGACAATTATTTCCCAGGGTTTTGATCAAAAAACCGGAATAAAAGTGTGTTTTTCCGGATCTTCGGATTTTGGCATTTTTGATAAGGGGTTACATCATTAATATTTGCCAAAAATCGGCTGATTTGAAATTTTTTAGCTGTGAATGCCACCCGATTAGAAATTTTATAACGAATTCAATGAGGTATGCCATTCCAACATCTGACAATTATTTCCCAGGGTTTTGATAAAAAACCGGAATAAAAGTGGGTTTTTCCGGATCTTCGGATTTTGGCATTTTTGATAAGGGGTTACATCATTAATATTTGCCAAAAATCGGCTGATTTGAAATTTTTAGCTGTGAATGCCACCCTATTAGAAATTTTATAACGAATTCAATGAGGTATGCCATTCCAACATCTGACAATTATTTCCCAGGGTTTTGATAAAAAAACCGGAATAAAAGTGGGTTTTTCCGGATCTTCGGATTTTGGCATTTTTGATAAGGGGTTACATAATTAATATTTGCCAAAAATCGGCTGATTTGAAATTTTTTAGCTGTGAATGCCACCCTATTAGAAATTTTATAACGAATTCAATGAGGTATGCCATTCCAACATCTGACAAATATTTCCCAGGGTTTTGATAAAAAAAAATCGGCTGATTTGAAATTTTTTAGCTGTGAATGCCACCCGATTAGAAATTTTATAACGAATTCAATGAGGTATGCCATTCCAACATCTGACAATTATTTCCCAGGGTTTTGATAAAAAAACCGGAATAAAAGTGGGTTTTTCCGGATCTTCGGATTTTGGCATTTTTGATAAGGGGTTACATCATTAATATTTGCCAAAAATCGGCTGATTTGAAATTTTTTAGCTGTGAATGCCACCCGATTAGAAATTTTATAACGAATTCAATGAGGTATGCCATTCCAACATCTGACAATTATTTCCCAGGGTTTTGATCAAAAAACCGGAATAAAAGTGTGTTTTTCCGGATCTTCGGATTTTGGCATTTTTGATAAGGGGTTACATCATTAATATTTGCCAAAAATCGGCTGATATGAAATTTTTTAGCTGTGAATGCCACCCTATTGGAAATTTTATAACGAATTCAATGAGGTATGGCATTCTAACGTCTGACAATTATTTCCCAGGGTTTTGATCAAAAAACCGGAATAAAAGTGGGTTTTTCCGGATCTTCGGATTTTGGCATTTTTGATAATATTAATATTAATATTTGCCAAAAATCGGCTGATTTGAAATTTTTTAGCTGTGAATGCCACCCTATTGGAAATTTTATAACGAATTCAATGAGGTATGGCATTCTAACGTCTGACAATTATTTCCCAGGGTTTTGATCAAAAAACCGGAATAAAAGTGTGTTTTTCCGGATCTTCGGATTTTGGCATTTTTGATAAGGGGTTACATCATTAATATTGCCAAAAATCGGCTGATATGAAATTTTTAGCTGTGAATGCCACCCTATTGGAAATTTTATAACGAATTCAATGAGGTATGGCATTCTAACGTCTGACAATTATTTCCCAGGGTTTTGATCAAAAAACCGGAATAAAAGTGTGTTTTTCCGGATCTTCGGATTTTGGCATTTTTGATAAGGGGTTACATCATTAATATTTGCCAAAAATCGGCTGATATGAAATTTTTTAGCTGTGAATGCCACCCTATTGGAAATTTTATAACGAATTCAATGAGGTATGGCATTCTAACGTCTGACAATTATTTCCCAGGGTTTTGATCAAAAAACCGGAATAAAAGTGGGTTTTTCCGGATCTTCGGATTTTGGCATTTTTGATAAGGGGTTACATCATTAATATTTGCCAAAAATCGGCTGATTTGAAATTTTTTAGCTGTGAATGCCACCCGATTAGAAATTTTATAACGAATTCAATGAGGTATGCCATTCCAACATCTGACAATTATTTCCCAGGGTTTTGATCAAAAAACCGGAATAAAAGTGGGTTTTTCCGGATCTTCGGATTTTGGCATTTTTGATAAGGGGTTACATCATTAATATTTGCCAAAAATCGGCTGATTTGAAATTTTTTAGCTGTGAATGCCACCCTATTAGAAATTTTATAACGAATTCAATGAGGTATGCCATTCCAACATCTGACAAATATTTCCCAGGGTTTTGATAAAAAAACCGGAATAAAAGTGTGTTTTTCCGGATCTTCGGATTTTGGCATTTTTGATAAGGGGTTACATCATTAATATTTGCCAAAAATCGGCTGATTTGAAATTTTTTAGCTGTGAATGCCACCCGATTAGAAATTTTATAACGAATTCAATGAGGTATGCCATTCCAACATCTGACAATTATTTGCCAGGGTTTTGATCAAAAAAACGGAATAAAAGTGGGTTTTTCCGGATCTTCGGATTTTGGCATTTTTGATAAGGGGTTACATCATTAATATTTGCCAAAAATCGGCTGATATGAAATTTTTTAGCTGTGAATGCCACCCTATTGGAAATTTTATAACGAATTCAATGAGGTATGGCATTCTAACGTCTGACAATTATTTCCCAGGGTTTTGATCAAAAAACCGGAATAAAAGTGTGTTTTTCGGATCTTCGGATTTTGGCATTTTTGATAAGGGGTTACATCATTAATATTTGCCAAAAATCGGCTGATTTGAAATTTTTTAGCTGTGAATGCCACCCTATTGGAAATTTTATAACGAATTCAATGAGGTATGGCATTCTAACGTCTGACAATTATTTCCCAGGGTTTTGATCAAAAAACCGGAATAAAAGTGTGTTTTTCCGGATCTTCGGATTTTGGCATTTTTGATAAGGGGTTACATCATTAATATTTGCCAAAAATCGGCTGATTTGAAATTTTTAGCTGTGAATGCCACCCGATTAGAAATTTTATAACGAATTCAATGAGGTATGCCATTCCAACATCTGACAATTATTTCCCAGGGTTTTGATCAAAAAACCGGAATAAAAGTGGGTTTTTCCGGATCTTCGGATTTTGGCATTTTTGATAAGGGGTTACATCATTAATATTTGCCAAAAATCGGCTGATTTGAAATTTTTTAGCTGTGAATGCCACCCTATTAGAAATTTTATAACGAATTCAATGAGGTATGCCATTCCAACATCTGACAATTATTTCCCAGGGTTTTGATAAAAAAACCGGAATAAAAGTGGGTTTTTCCGGATCTTCAGATTTTGGCATTTTTGATAAGGGGTTACATCATTAATATTTGCCAAAAATCGGCTGATTTGAAATTTTTTAGCTGTGAATGCCACCCTATTAGAAATTTTATGACGAATTCAATGAGGTATGCCATTCCAACATCTGACAAATATTTCCCAGGGTTTTGATAAAAAAACCGGAATAAAAGTGGGTTTTTCCGGATCTTCGGATTTTGGCATTTTTGATAAGGGGTTACATCATTAATATTTGCCAAAAATCGGCTGATATGAAATTTTTAGCTGTGAATGCCACCCTATTGGAAATTTTATAACGAATTCAATGAGGTATGGCATTCTAACGTCTGACAATTATTTCCCAGGGTTTTGATCAAAAAACCGGAATAAAAGTGTGTTTTTCCGGATCTTCGGATTTTGGCATTTTTGATAAGGGGTTACATCATTAATATTTGCCAAAAATCGGCTGATATGAAATTTTTTAGCTGTGAATGCCACCCTATTGGAAATTTTATAACGAATTCAATGAGGTATGGCATTCTAACGTCTGACAATTATTTCCCAGGGTTTTGATCAAAAAAACGGAATAAAAGTGGGTTTTTCCGGATCTTCGGATTTTGGCATTTTTGATAATATTAATATTAATATTTGCCAAAAATCGGCTGATTTGAAATTTTTAGCTGTGAATGCCACCCTATTGGAAATTTTATAACGAATTCAATGAGGTATGGCATTCTAACGTCTGACAATTATTTCCCAGGGTTTTGATCAAAAAACCGGAATAAAAGTGTGTTTTTCCGGATCTTCGGATTTTGGCATTTTTGATAAGGGGTTACATCATTAATATTTGCCAAAAATCGGCTGATTTGAAATTTTTTAGCTGTGAATGCCACCCGATTAGAAATTTTATAACGAATTCAATGAGGTATGCCATTCCAACATCTGACAATTATTTCCCAGGGTTTTGATCAAAAAACCGGAATAAAAGTGGGTTTTTCCGGATCTTCGGATTTTGGCATTTTTGATAAGGGGTTACATCATTAATATTTGCCAAAAATCGGCTGATTTGAAATTTTTAGCTGTGAATGCCACCCTATTAGAAATTTTATAACGAATTCAATGAGGTATGCCATTCCAACATCTGACAATTATTTCCCAATGATAAAAAAACCGGAATAAAAGTGGGTTTTTCCGGATCTTCAGATTTTGGCATTTTTGATAAGGGGTTACATCATTAATATTTGCCAAAAATCGGCTGATTTGAAATTTTTTAGCTGTGAATGCCACCCTATTAGAAATTTTATGACGAATTCAATGAGGTATGCCATTCCAACATCTGACAAATATTTCCCAGGGTTTTGATAAAAAAACCGGAATAAAAGTGGGTTTTTCCGGATCTTCGGATTTTGGCATTTTTGATAAGGGGTTACATCATTAATATTTGCCAAAAATCGGCTGATATGAAATTTTTAGCTGTGAATGCCACCCTATTGGAAATTTTATAACGAATTCAATGAGGTATGGCATTCTAACGTCTGACAATTATTTCCCAGGGTTTTGATCAAAAAACCGGAATAAAAGTGTGTTTTTCCGGATCTTCGGATTTTGGCATTTTTGATAAGGGGTTACATCATTAATATTTGCCAAAAATCGGCTGATATGAAATTTTTTAGCTGTGAATGCCACCCTATTGGAAATTTTATAACGAATTCAATGAGGTATGGCATTCTAACGTCTGACAATTATTTCCCAGGGTTTTGATAAAAAAACCGGAATAAAAGTGTGTTTTTCCGGATCTTCGGATTTTGGCATTTTTGATAAGGGGTTACATCATTAATATTTGCCAAAAATCGGCTGATTTGAAATTTTTTAGCTGTGAATGCCACCCTATTAGAAATTTTATAACGAATTCAATGAGGTATGCCATTCCAACATCTGACAATTATTTCCCAGGGTTTTGATCAAAAAACCGGAATAAAAGTGGGTTTTTCCGGATCTTCGGATTTTGGCATTTTTGATAAGGGGTTACATCATTAATATTTGCCAAAAATCGGCTGATTTGAAATTTTTTAGCTGTGAATGCCACCCTATTAGAAATTTTATAACGAATTCAATGAGGTATGCCATTCCAACATCTGACAATTATTTCCCAGGGTTTTGATAAAAAAAACCGGAATAAAAGTGGGTTTTTCCGGATCTTCAGATTTTGGCATTTTTGATAAGGGGTTACATCATTAATATTTGCCAAAAATCGGCTGATTTGAAATTTTTTAGCTGTGAATGCCACCCTATTAGAAATTTTATGACGAATTCAATGAGGTATGCCATTCCAACATCTGACAAATATTTCCCAGGGTTTTGATAAAAAAACCGGAATAAAAGTGGGTTTTTCCGGATCTTCGGATTTTGGCATTTTTGATAAGGGGTTACATCATTAATATTTGCCAAAAATCGGCTGATATGAAATTTTTAGCTGTGAATGCCACCCTATTGGAAATTTTATAACGAATTCAATGAGGTATGGCATTCTAACGTCTGACAATTATTTCCCAGGGTTTTGATCAAAAAACCGGAATAAAAGTGTGTTTTTCCGGATCTTCGGATTTTGGCATTTTTGATAAGGGGTTACATCATTAATATTTGCCAAAAATCGGCTGATATGAAATTTTTAGCTGTGAATGCCACCCTATTGGAAATTTTATAACGAATTCAATGAGGTATGGCATTCTAACGTCTGACAATTATTTCCCAGGGTTTTGATCAAAAAACCGGAATAAAAGTGGGTTTTTCCGGATCTTCGGATTTTGGCATTTTTGATAATATTAATATTAATATTTGCCAAAAATCGGCTGATTTGAAATTTTTTAGCTGTGAATGCCACCCTATTGGAAATTTTATAACGAATTCAATGAGGTATGGCATTCTAACGTCTGACAATTATTTCCCAGGGTTTTGATCAAAAAACCGGAATAAAAGTGTGTTTTTCCGGATCTTCGGATTTTGGCATTTTTGATAAGGGGTTACATCATTAATATTTGCCAAAAATCGGCTGATTTGAAATTTTTTAGCTGTGAATGCCACCCGATTAGAAATTTTATAACGAATTCAATGAGGTATGCCATTCCAACATCTGACAATTATTTCCCAGGGTTTTGATCAAAAAACCGGAATAAAAGTGGGTTTTTCCGGATCTTCGGATTTTGGCATTTTTGATAAGGGGTTACATCATTAATATTTGCCAAAAATCGGCTGATTTGAAATTTTTTAGCTGTGAATGCCACCCTATTAGAAATTTTATAACGAATTCAATGAGGTATGCCATTCCAACATCTGACAAATATTTCCCAGGGTTTTGATAAAAAAACCGGAATAAAAGTGTGTTTTTCCGGATCTTCGGATTTTGGCATTTTTGATAAGGGGTTACATCATTAATATTTGCCAAAAATCGGCTGATTTGAAATTTTTTAGCTGTGAATGCCACCCGATTAGAAATTTTATAACGAATTCAATGAGGTATGCCATTCCAACATCTGACAATTATTTGCCAGGGTTTTGATCAAAAAAACGGAATAAAAGTGGGTTTTTCCGGATCTTCGGATTTTGGCATTTTTGATAAGGGGTTACATCATTAATATTTGCCAAAAATCGGCTGATATGAAATTTTTAGCTGTGAATGCCACCCTATTGGAAATTTTATAACGAATTCAATGAGGTATGGCATTCTAACGTCTGACAATTATTTCCCAGGGTTTTGATCAAAAAACCGGAATAAAAGTGTGTTTTTCCGGATCTTCGGATTTTGGCATTTTTGATAAGGGGTTACATCATTAATATTTGCCAAAAATCGGCTGATTTGAAATTTTTAGCTGTGAATGCCACCCTATTAGAAATTTTATAACGAATTCAATGAGGTATGCCATTCCAACATCTGACAATTATTTCCCAGGGTTTTGATAAAAAAAACCGGAATAAAAGTGGGTTTTTCCGGATCTTCAGATTTTGGCATTTTTGATAAGGGGTTACATCATTAATATTTGCCAAAAATCGGCTGATTTGAAATTTTTTAGCTGTGAATGCCACCCTATTAGAAATTTTATGACGAATTCAATGAGGTATGCCATTCCAACATCTGACAAATATTTCCCAGGGTTTTGATAAAAAAACCGGAATAAAAGTGGGTTTTTCCGGATCTTCGGATTTTGGCATTTTTGATAAGGGGTTACATCATTAATATTTGCCAAAAATCGGCTGATATGAAATTTTTAGCTGTGAATGCCACCCTATTGGAAATTTTATAACGAATTCAATGAGGTATGGCATTCTAACGTCTGACAATTATTTCCCAGGGTTTTGATCAAAAAACCGGAATAAAAGTGTGTTTTTCCGGATCTTCGGATTTTGGCATTTTTGATAAGGGGTTACATCATTAATATTTGCCAAAAATCGGCTGATTTGAAATTTTTTAGCTGTGAATGCCACCCGATTAGAAATTTTATAACGAATTCAATGAGGTATGCCATTCCAACATCTGACAATTATTTCCCAGGGTTTTGATCAAAAAACCGGAATAAAAGTGGGTTTTTCCGGATCTTCGGATTTTGGCATTTTTGATAAGGGGTTACATCATTAATATTTGCCAAAAATCGGCTGATTTGAAATTTTTTAGCTGTGAATGCCACCCTATTAGAAATTTTATAACGAATTCAATGAGGTATGCCATTCCAACATCTGACAAATATTTCCCAGGGTTTTGATAAAAAAACCGGAATAAAAGTGGGTTTTTCCGGATCTTCGGATTTTGGCATTTTTGATAAGGGGTTACATCATTAATATTTGCCAAAAATCGGCTGATTTGAAATTTTTTAGCTGTGAATGCCACCCTATTAGAAATTTTATAACGAATTCAATGAGGTATGCCGTTCCAACATCTGACAATTATTTCCCAGGGTTTTGATAAAAAAAACCGGAATAAAAGTGGGTTTTTCCGGATCTTCGGATTTTGGCATTTTTGATAAGGGGTTACATCATTAATATTTGCCAAAAATCGGCTGATTTGAAATTTTTTAGCTGTGAATGCCACCCTATTGGAAATTTTATAACGAATTCAATGAGGTATGGCATTCTAACGTCTGACAATTATTTCCCAGGGTTTTGATAAAAAAACCGGAATAAAAGTGGGTTTTTCCGGATCTTCGGATTTTGGCATTTTTGATAAGGGGTTACATCATTAATATTTGCCAAAAATCGGCTGATATGAAATTTTTTAGCTGTGAATGCCACCCTATTGGAAATTTTATAACGAATTCAATGAGGTATGCCGTTCCAACATCTGACAATTATTTCCCAGGGTTTTGATAAAAAAAACCGGAATAAAAGTGGGTTTTTCCGGATCTTCGGATTTTGGCATTTTTGATAAGGGGTTACATCATTAATATTTGCCAAAAATCGGCTGATTTGAAATTTTTTAGCTGTGAATGCCACCCGATTAGAAATTTTATAACGAATTCAATGAGGTATGCCATTCCAACATCTGACAATTATTTCCCAGGGTTTTGATCAAAAAACCGGAATAAAAGTGGGTTTTTCCGGATCTTCGGATTTTGGCATTTTTGATAAGGGGTTACATCATTAATATTTGCCAAAAATCGGCTGATTTGAAATTTTTAGCTGTGAATGCCACCCTATTAGAAATTTTATAACGAATTCAATGAGGTATGCCATTCCAACATCTGACAATTATTTCCCAGGGTTTTGATAAAAAAACCGGAATAAAAGTGGGTTTTTCCGGATCTTCGGATTTTGGCATTTTTGATAAGGGGTTACATCATTAATATTTGCCAAAAATCGGCTGATATGAAATTTTTAGCTGTGAATGCCACCCTATTGGAAATTTTATAACGAATTCAATGAGGTATGGCATTCTAACGTCTGACAATTATTTCCCAGGGTTTTGATCAAAAAACCGGAATAAAAGTGTGTTTTTCCGGATCTTCGGATTTTGGCATTTTTGATAAGGGGTTACATCATTAATATTTGCCAAAAATCGGCTGATTTGAAATTTTTTAGCTGTGAATGCCACCCGATTAGAAATTTTATAACGAATTCAATGAGGTATGCCATTCCAACATCTGACAATTATTTCCCAGGGTTTTGATCAAAAAACCGGAATAAAAGTGGGTTTTTCCGGATCGAAGGTCCATTTTTCCGGATCTCCGGAATTCAATGAGGTATGGCATTCCAACATGTGACCATTATTTCCCAGGGTTTTGATCAAAAAACGGAAATGAAAGTCTATTTTTCCGGATCTCCGGATTTCAGCATTTTTCATAAGGGATTATAACAGTTTAACGATTAGTTTAAATAAAATAGACAATGGATTTTGTAATTAATAAGTCCCATCCCACAGTAAAAGTTGTTCATAATTAGTTTTTTTTTTTAACATTTTTAATTCAGTTATATAATTTAAGAATGGATATATCTAAATTAGAATAAATTAAACACAGGAATCCGCTTTGGAGATCACGATCAGCATTGTTCAGGATGTTTCCATAGATAATTGTGCCGGGTTTCAGTGTCGCCTTCAAGGATATCCAAGATTCACCAGTCGTCGGCCCTTTTTTTTCACCTCACCAATAGACGCTTATTTCTAAGTACTTATAAATTAACTATAAATAAATTCCGTATTCCTATTAATTATATTAACAATAAGTTAAGCTAGTTTCTATATGATATTATTATCTACATATTGTATACTTAATTTATTTAGTAATGAAAAATAAATATGTGTAATACAAGAATTTTGTTTTTTATTGGATTTTTTTTTTAGAGCTTTCATCGGGAGATTTAATTTTGTGTCTTTAACCTACCATAACAATAGTAGATTTAGTTCTGAATCTTAATATACAAGGCTATACATATATAGTATATATATTCTTGATCAGGATCACCTCCTGTGTTGATATAAGCATGTCCGTCTGTCCGTCTGTCCGTCTGTCTGTTTCTACGCAAACTAGTCTCTCAGTTTTAAAGATATCAAATTGAAACTTTGCATACACCCTTCTTTCCTTTGCACGCAGTATATAAGTCGGGACGGGATCGGCCGACTATATCCTATAGCTGCCATATAACTGAACGATCGGAAATGCCTTAACTTTGGTGTTTGTAAAGTTAGGAAGTTGGGATTTTCTATGGGTTTTATTTTTGGCCAATCAATCCGACCTACCAAATTTCATAAGGATCGGCTGGCTATATACTATAGCTGCCATACAACTGAACGATTGGAAATGCCATAACTTTGGTGTTTCTAAAGTTAGGAAGTTGGGATTTTTAATGAGTATTAAGAATGCATCACATGAATAATTTTGGAGAATATAATTTACACAGTATTCTGCAAGGGTATATCAACTTGGGCTCCGCCCGAAGTTAGCTTTTTTTTCTTGTTTTATATTAAACTACCAAACAAAAATGTTAGCTGTGAATGCCACTCGAATGGAAATTTTATAACGAATTCAATGAGGTATGGCATTCCAAAATCTGACCATTATTTCCCAGGGTTTTGATAAAAAAACCGACAACAAAGTTGATTTTTCCGGATCTCCGGTTTTTAAATCATTTTTCAGATTTTCCAACATCTGACCATTATTTCCCAGGGTTTTGATCAAAAAACGGAAACGAAGGTCCATTTTTCCGGACCTCCGGAATTCAATGAGGTATGGCATTCCAACTTGTGACCATTATTTCCCAGGGTCATCATTAATATTTGCCAAAAATCGGTTGTTTTGAAATTTTTTAGCTGTGAATGCCACCCGATTGGAAATTTTATAACGCATTCAATGAGGTATGGCATTCCAACATCTGACAATTATTTCCCAGGGTTTTGATCAAAAAACCGGAATAAAAGTGGGTTTTTCCGGATCTTCGGATTTTGGCATTTTTGATAAGGGGTTACATCATTAATATTTGCCAAAAATCGGTTGATTTGAAATTTTTTAGCTGTGAATGCCACCCGATTGGAAATTTTATAACGCATTCAATGAGGTATGGCATTCCAACATCTGACAATTATTTCCCAGGGTTTTAATCAAAAAACCGGAATAAAAGTGGGTTTTTCCGGATCTTCGGATTTTGGCATTTTTGATAAGGGGTTACATGATATTTTATTTCTGTAAATGCCACTTTGTTGAATATGTTGTAACGTATTCAACGAGTTATGCCATTCCAACATTCGACTACTATTTCCAAGGCTTTTGATTAAAAATACGAAAAATCGAGGTGATTTTCTTCAAATTTTGGCGTTGTCATAAGGGTGGGGGTCATAATTTTTTTCGAAAAATGTTTTCAATTTATATTTTTTTCTGTAAATGCCACTTTGTTGGAAATTTTATAACGAATTCAGAGAGGAATGGCATTCCAACATCTGACAATTATTTCCCAGGGTTTTGATCAAAAAACCGAAATAAAAGTGGGTTTTTCCGGATCTTCGGATTTTGGCATTTTTGATAAGGGGTTACATAATGAATATTTGCCAAAAATCGACTGATTTGAAATTTTTTAGATGTGAATGCCACCCGATTGGAAATTTTATAACGAATTCAGAGAGGTATGGCATTCCAACATCTGACAATTATTTCCCAGAGTTTTGATCAAAAAACCGAAATAAAAGTTGATTTTTTCGGATCTTCGGATTTTTGCATTTTTGATGGTAACCCCATCATGAATATTTGCTAAAAATCGACTGATTTGAAATTTTTTAGCTGTGAATGCCACCCTACTGGAAATTTTATAACGAATTCAATGAGGTATGGCATTCCAACATCTGACAATTGGCATTTTTCATAAGAGTAATTTTAACTGATCCTTAGATGACCCTCGGTTGACAAAATTACAAATTAATGTGTTAAAAGAAAAATCGTGTCGCAATAGTTTTTTATTTGAGGCTTTTGACAATTACATGTTCTATTTACACATTGGCGTTTTGCTTGATCCAGGACCTCAGGGCTCCCACATAGGTGTACATGGCCGGGCGTCCTTTGGCCCCACAACCGAATCCCCAGGACACCACTCCGAACAGCTTGCCATCGACGGTAAGAGGTCCGCCGGAGTCACCCTGGCAGGAGCTCACCTGGCCACTGGGATGTCCAGCACACACCATGCGATCCGTAAGGCCGGGAATGTTCTGGGAGTTGCAGTAATCCCGGCTCCACAGCTGCACCTGGGCGAACTTAAGGCGGTTGGGCAGCTGCAGGTTCTGGTTAATGGCGCCGAAGCCACTAATCATTGCCATCGTGTCCGCCGCGTAATTGGAGTCCGAGTCCGCCATTTCGATGGTCCTCACTGCTCCGCCCAGGGGTACCGGGCTGCTCAGCTTAATCAGCGACATGTCGAAGTCCTGGCTCTGCGGATTGTACTGCGGATGGATGATGAACTGGGCGATGTTGAAGGTCTTCCCGTTACCAGCCGCCAGATCGTTGGTTCCCACAATGGCCTTCATCTGGCCTGGACTCTGGCCCCTGGTGCAGTGGGCCGCTGTCACGATCACCGTCTCGGAGATCAGGGAGCCGCCGCAGTGATGGCGACCATTCAGCTGGAGAGACACCTGATGCGGAAACTGGCCAGGAGCAGCGAACTGGCCTCCAATTATCCGGGACTCCTCCGCCACATCCATCTCGCCGGGAACCAAGGCCGCAGCGAGGAGCAAGATCAGAGGCTTTACCAGTTTGTTAACCGAAGACATGGCAAGGGTTGATTGTGTTGAATGGAGCTCGGCTGTTCTCTATTTATAGGTCTGGTATGGTGCTACGTTCGAGTGGTTTTATCACCAGAGTGGCACACTTTCGTGTGGGAAGAACTCCGATAAGTGGGGAACATTGTGGGGGGTCATGTTTTTTACTTTATTAATTTTGTAAGTCCAATAACTCTATAACGGACTTGTGTACATGTGCGACTCAAATTTAGAATATAAATATTGGTATTCAGTTAGTTTTAGATTATAATATTCCCTCTTTGACGTACAACCTTCTGTGGTCATTATCTTAAGTACCGTCCCAGTTAAAGGTAGTTTCTTTTCAAATTACCACGCCAAATGTAAATTTCTATCTAGGCTATAACAGCAGGGGCTCGGCTAGGCACAGTTTATGTGCAAAATTTAAATTTTCGCGACATAAAAATAAAGTTCAAATAACACCTGATTGCTGTGGCCTTTTTTACGAATATGAAATGCCCTCCGAGCCTTTTGAAGCTTTAAAGACTCAGTGAGACGAAGACTTTGCTGATTTAGAGCCAGTCTGATATCCATTGCTGATTATCCACACGTTCTTCCAGATCTCATGCTTGAAGATGTTTTGATAGTTCTGCACGGACACCAAAAACTCGGGTCCAAACAGGGTTTGGATTAAAACATTTTCAGCGGCTAGATTTCGATTCGTGGTTCCGTGCACAATCACAAGGGGGGAATTGCTCTGTGAATATAATTAAGAAAAGGTGAATAATTATAAGTCTAATCTAATTAAAACGTCTACTTACAGGTATATCTTCCCCCTCGCTTTCGAAACGCTGCTTTGGATCAACGTGTCGGCAGAACCAGTTTGTATACGCCAGGGGTAAATCATTGTCTGGACAGCCAAATCTCTGAAGGGAGTTAATAATAACATGTTTCATATTTAAAAGTACATTGCGTTTTTCATGAAGTGGAACATTAGATAAATTCAACACTCACACTGCGATGCACCAGTCCCAAGTTCAGGTTGAGCTCCCCGTTTTTGTGGGACAAATAGGTGGCGTTGACGCCCTGCTGCAGGTTGCACTGCTTGGGCCCACTGTACAGTACTATGGGGTCGTGGTCCGAGGCCATGCACTGCAGCTGGAACCGCTGCCCGTACTTGATGTTCTCCCCAGTGCGATCGCGGCCGTCTCCGCTGACAATCATGAAGGAGTTTCGCACACAGGGTCGCTTCGAAGGAGCCACCGAGAGCTCGCAGTCCTCGTTAATCGACTGGCTCCTCCGCACCACCTTCTCATTGATAACCACCGACAAGGCGGCATTCAGGTCGGATGTGTCCATGTCGCTGATGTTCATATAGATGGGCATCAGCTGCACTATGGCCCCGAAAATAATGGTCTGCTTGGGGGCGGCCAAAACGACCTCCTTGTGGAAGTTGTCATACAAAGTGCGGGCCTTTTCCACCAGGAGCTCGCCCCGATCGCGTTGTTTCTTGAAGTTCACTATTTTGTCCTAGGAAAAGGGCATGCGAATATTACCTATTCTCTCTATACTCTATTATATTAAACTCTACCTCCTCTAGGCAATTTTCTTCCACCCAATTTCCAATTCTTACACTAGGCTGAAAACGAGCCGAAACGGAATCTGTGTCGCCGACTCTGCAGGGCATTTTGTTGTGCTCAAAAAATGTATTTTTAAGTGAAACTCAAGAAATAAATTCAAGTTTCTAAGTGTAGTGTTTAAATATGAAAGTAATTCCGATTGGTGTGGGAATGTAAGAAACCCAAATGATTACTAGATTAAAAATGGTTGCTTATTGTTAGGAACAACAAAATATGATTTAATGGGCACCTTAGTTCCCATTATTTCACCACATTTGGAAACCATAATCTACTTTCGGGCTACCATGACAAAAATAACCAGCTCGTGTTGCTGTGTTGCTCGAAGCAGACAGGGCGTATGAGTAATGGCAGACCCAATATTTTGCACTGGCACACATTTCCGAGCACTAAGATATCTATTTGCCGCTCTCGGACAACTCAAACAGGGATGATTGGCTTTGTTTGCTGTAATCCAAGTCCGCTTAGGGTCCATTAGTGTCTCATTCTTAGAGTCTTAGCTCAGAGACGAGACTCTTGCAGAAGACACCGGTGTCTGTTGCCCCCCGTGATCACTAACAAACTCCCGGCCAATATCGGTGACAAGATAAGCCATTTAGCACATCGCCCGCTCTTAATTGTGCTTGTTATTCATTATCGCCGACGTCGGTGGGTTGTTGTGGTCTTAGCTGTCGCTGATTTACCTGCCGGTAATGGTGGGTAAATGTACCTGGCCGGATGGATCGGCGTGCACATCACGTGAACGAGCGGCTCGGCCGATTTGCGGCACGTTCCTTATCTGGCCACTCGATTGCAATGGCGGCTAAATGCGAGATATATTGTCGCCGGGGCTCCAAGTTTTATGACTGTATTTACCTCCTCTCCCAGGCGTGCCTACCAATCGAGATATTAGATGTTCAGCTCGACACTGATTTATTTGTGTTTTTTGCACTACAATTTATTATATATCACGTTTGCACGATGATATTGCCCAAATAGAAAGAACAATAAAATGTCAATATTAGTAAACAAGCACTTGGAAATGTCTCTTTCTTGAAGTCAACCGAATAGCCCATAGTTGGAGCCAAAGTATCTGACACTGCTCACTTCGTAGGATGGCACTTCCACCTGTCTCGCCCTGCAATCCCTTCTCAAAATGCATCGCGAACTGCTTTCATCGATTACGTAGTCCATTCGGCAGACGCAGGGACCTCCACAATTTCTGGGAGGACATCCGAGGGACTTGTACTGGCAGGTTTCCTGGCATCGGGAGGAGCAGTACGACCTTGTGGCGTTTTGACCACATTCCAGCGACTGGGGGTATGGTGTTGGGGGTGTTGAATACCCCACACTCGTTCCAAAATATAAAATGGTTAGTAACAGATGAATCTGAAACGGCATAATCGAAGCTCTGATAGTTAAAAAATAACACTAATTGGTAGCGCAATGGAAAGTGGAACAGTTACTAATCTAGTTAAGTTATTCACAACTAGTTTTAGCTGCAGCGTTCCGCCTGACGAACAGAGATTATAAGTATTTGTACTTCAGTGATATTAAACTAGTTATCTAAAACAGTCATGCAAGTTAATATGCCTGCGAGATCCAAAACTGTTCCTTTCACTGTAAAAATAAAAACCCGTAAATAATCTGAATTATATCATATTTTAAACACTCCAGCACTTTAGCAATCAAAAAAATATAAGTGGGAAAAATAAATAACTTTCCTTATCTTTTATAATAATTTGTGACTTAAATGTCCGATATTTTTCATTCAGAGAAAATTAAAAATGTTCAGTTTATATTTGTGATTAGAACTCATCGTAATTAACTTTCTAATGGTGTCATCGATGTTCCTTGATTTCAAATGTCTTTAACGATGCGACTCACCTTTTGAAGAGTTCATTCAATGGAAAATCACTTCATCAACGATAATGTCAAATATAACTATAGCGTTGTGTAATTGCTTGCAGGCCGCATAACGACATTGTTATCTTGGAAAAAAGATGGAAATCCGGAGCCGCATTAATTGCGTCACACGACAGGCCCCAAAAAGCCTGGCCGATCAAATGTGGCGCTGAAATATCTTCGTCGATCCCCCAATTCCGTCACTAACACACGGTCTATTCTATCTGGAGATTCGAAACACAATTAATAACGAGATAATGCGGGCACTAGGGACTGAAACGGATTGGCCAAATATGATTTGGCATGGGCAATTGAATCGCACTCAAACCTGTCATACTTATAGCCCCGATGATAAGAGATCTCTAAAAGGTTATACCGAGTCGGTTGTGCGACTAATCCGCTAACCACAATCCGAAGTCATGTGACTACGTTTTTCCCGGTTTAGGTTGATCGCCTATTTATGGGGCTATATGCTACTGTAAAAATTAAATTCCGAACTCGACTACTGCTGGTCAAGATTGTGTTTTACGACTCTTTATTGAGCAAAATCAGTTGGTATTTGATATTGGCCACTGGGAAACAGAACTGGCCTCAGTCTTATCGCACACCATTCTTGGTTTTATACGCATAGCTGCACTGATGGAAAAATTCAGCTGTATTTAAAGTATAAGGAAATCTTGTTCTAGTATTTACCAAATAATAATCTTTTATACTGCAATTAAGTTTTAAATTTCGTTACTAGAGCTTGAATCATTGTTTATTCAAGAACATTCCACAAATATTCGAATATTAATTAAAAAACACTTTCTCTGTTTCAATTATAATACCTAGTAAAGTGAGTCTTTTAGTGCGGGAGATGGGCACCAGTTGTTGGCGTGTGTTTAAACAAGACTAAATTGTTATAGCCGTTTCTTAGCTCGATAGGATGTATTATATTTCCTGTGCCAACAACTTGTTCTTTTCTTGACGTCAATTCTGAAGCTCTAAAATAGCGCGGACTGTAAATCTCCTATGGGCCTTGTCAATTTGTCAATATCGTAAAAGCATGAGTCTCTCATGCAGGCCAGAGATTAATTTAATACTTTGCCAGAAAGTGATGGTGTGCGCACGTGAGCGGCACACGATTTGCGGGAGTGAGTGTAGTGCTTACATATACTGGTACATTCTCTGTGGAGACCGCGAAGCGACTGCAGTCACTCTCCCCAACCGGTTGCTCGAAAACCGATTGACAGGGTCAGCCGATGTGGGAGTGGGATCCTCAAAGGCAGCTCCATTATACCATACACCATATACCATTTACCAGTGGTTTACAACGCAGCCTTATTATCACAATGGGCCATTATCACACGGCGGACAGGTATTTATCAGGCAAACGAAGCTCGGCCGGTGAATCAAGTTGAGAGCTTCGTGTTTCCTAACGGCGACGCCGCTGCCTCGGCGACTTCTCTGCTCTGCGGGTAAAACAGAAACAGAATTATAAAAACGTTCAATTAGCCGAGGTAGTAAGTCATTACAGTGGCAACGCTCGTGGCGAAAAGAGCGAGTGAAAAGGCCCGAAAAGAAAGTTTTCCAGCGGTTGTGCGTGGAAATTTCGTGGAACGACTAAGTCCGGCGGCAGCCTAATAATGTGAGTGGTAAATCTAGAATCTAAGTTGTTGAAATTCCGCTGTGGTGTCAGTTCCCCCATCGCCCCTTTGTTTTTGTCCGCAAATTCGCTGGGATCCAGTTAATTTTGAAGGCACTGCAAAAAAAGTGGAAGAACTTATTAAAAACAGCTGATGCGTATTTTTGAAAAGTTGTTTTTTATGTGCGTTTTCGCGTGTGTTTGTGCTCGGCGTGAGGTGAGTGAGTTTCTGATTAAAACCACCAGCCAATTAAATCCACAAAAATTTAAAAATATGTTCAAGCCTCTGGCTGGCAAAAAATTTAACAAAGGAAAAAAACAACTCGAGTAGGCAGAACAAAAGTGCTGCTTTTCATTGTCAAGGAACTCGAATTAAGTGCATGATTAACGATCGCAAATGATGCTTTATTTTGTGTAACCATACCATTCACTTCCACCCAGACAAGTGTTTAGGCTTTTGGCTTGTGAGATAACCTAGCCCTACTTACTTTCGATTCGAATCCTGATCCGATAGCCAGCTCAAGTGCGAAAATGCGCGCCGATAAGCAGATAAGACCCCTGAAGCCCCCAAGTCCACTGATCCAAACAGTTTCCCACTGCTCGAGAACGCGAAAACAATGTTAAGAATCTGATAATAGCTGACGCACTGCGAAAAATAAATATAACACAAAAAGTGCGTTCGTTTTCATGACTTTTCTATATCTAAGACTGCTTATTCATTATAAAAAGAATTTAAAATAAATACCAGTTCTTCTTTAAACATGTTTTTATTCAAATTCGTGAACATACTTAAGACTCCCTTCAGAACAAAAGTTCAAGAATATATATCCTAACATTAGATAGCACATTTTCCCCGAGTGTACGGCCACTCGGCCGAATCGAATGGGAATATGAGTTGAGGTTGAGTCTCGGGCCTGAACTTGAACTTGAAAAGCTGAATGCAAACACTCGCAGCCAGTGAAAATGAAAATTGTTATGGAACTGGAAATGGTGTGGAAATGTTGGCAACAATTGGAACAAATAGCGAATAGCATTAAAATAAATTAAGAGGAGCCCATTCCCATTAAAATGCCAATCTACGGTCGTTGAACGGTCTTAGCTGGTGGAAAAAGCCACTGCCTTGTCACGGACCCGTCGTATAAGCGACGAAGGCTGGTTTATGGACCAGCGATATGGCCCAATTATGGCTTAATTATCGCAATCTGAAACCAGACGTCTTGGGTTCCTTCATGGCCTCATCCCAGTCAGCCGAAAAACGGGTGAATGAAGTGTAATTCGCACGTGTTTTGGGCCGAGAGGAAGTATCTCGTTTCAGGTCCGGAGTTCGCATTCCCGTGCAATCTATGAGAGGTCCCCACTCTTAGATAAGCGAATTTGATTTACTGCCACAGTCACCTCTCATGGCAACCCATTATTCGGTGGGTTCCAGTTCCATTGTAGAGGAAAGCGATCGACAATCTGTCAATAAATCCGTCTGACTGGGAATTTATTGGCAACCCGCTTTAGGACAAGAGTGGCAAGAGGTATTCTATTGGCCAAATCGAACTTTGGCAGCTCCCCTCTGGCCCACTTCACTTACCAAAATTACCACCACTTCTTGTAGCGCCCCGGCGTACTTTTCAATCCGATTAAGGGGCGTTAGCGATAGCGATTAGATTCGTAGATTTTTGTGGGCCTCTCCACTGCATTAAATATGGTTTTGTGGCCAGTCATAAATTTAGGGCTTTTTATTAATATTTACTAATGCACTTTTAATGCCGGCCAAATGTAGTTATAAACTACAGAAAACTGACAGTTACGACACAATGAACAATTAGCCATAAAAATTGCAATTTAAATTGATTACGTTATTTATAGGGTTTTTGCTGGAGATCCCTAGGCCCTTGGGGGACTTTTTTCTATTTATGCATGAGCTGCAGTAAATTATCAATGTCCGCCTTGAATTTATTTTAACCTGTCGTGACTTGTATAATACCAGGGCAGTAAACGCCAGTGAGATCAGTGCCAGGAGTAAGGCAACCATCGCTTTCGACTGCTTCCAGTGATCTGCGGTCGTTTAGCGGCTGAAAATGCCAAATCATTCCGCCTAAGTTTGATAGCCCAAATGTTTACCCAAATGTCGGATTGCTAATTGCTTAAATTGATCAATATTTGTGACAGAAATACGGCAAAGGAAGCTAGAGATTTGCGCCACCTCACAGAGCGATCTTATTAAGTAACCACAAAGATCACATTTCTATTTTTGATCACTGGCTAATGAAAAAATAAGATAATCAAACTCCTTATGATTTCTGCAGTACAGCGGGTAATTGGTTACTCAATGCATTCTTTAATCATTCATTAAGGCAAACACTGAGTCTGATAAGAGTAAATGAAAGCATGTAGTACTGCACATGAGATATGCTTCTGCCATGCCATTGTATTTAAATAAAATGAACTAAAACTAATCTTTCCAGCTATCTTATGGAGACTTTTTAGCATTTCTAGTGTAATTAGTGGGGTGTCGACTTGACATGTTTATAGTCTAGTTTTTGTTTGCCAGACTTAGGCATTGAAAGCAGTCCAATTAAGGCATTGTGTGGTCTCAATTTCTAAGAAATCTGCGCAAACAAATTGACGCAGGGAGAGCAGGTTGCTCAGACGGCTTACGAAACTTTCCAAAAACGTTTTTTCGGCTGCTTGACGTGCAAACAATTCGACAACAATTTAAATGCCGCTCACACAAAAACTCAAGTGCGCAACTGTGTTATTGTTATATTGAATTCGGCTCTTTATATTTAAATACATGTAGAATCAAAGCGCTGTTATAATCAATTTACCTGGAAATTTGCTTGCAAAACCCCGTAACCAGTTTCGTGAAAAGGGACGCATTGTTTTGATTTTCGGTAGTATGCTGGAAACCGAAATCAACGTACAAATTATAAACACATTACATCATCGGGAGCCGAAATTGTCAATATGTGAGTGGATAGGCTCTGAACGAGATAAGTAGAGCTGTAAGGTTGATTACATTGCGAGTATGCGATATAAATGCAAATATTAAGCTAGCCTTGCAGTGCCACCACATTAAAAAGCAGCCAAGGTCTCCGCACAGAACTGGCTAAGAAATCGGGGCCCAAACTGTACCCCCGATCGATCGGACTACGGATATACTTGAATATATAAAAATGGTCAAATCACCGTATTAAATATTTGATCGCCGGTCGCTGTTAACTGGGAAAACGTGCGTAGGGAGACAAACTCGTGAGATCTCGAAATCAAATGCCAATCTCGGCGGGATGACGGTGGACATTTCGCATTCGGCGACACTTAGCGTTTGCCTAACCAATTGAAGCCGATAGCCTGTTAAATTTATCAAACTAATTTGTTTACCGCTCTCTGCTTTCAGATTAACAACTTGATCTGCCGATCTGTGCGATCCGCCGACCAGAAAAGCGGGGAAACTGCTGGAGAAGTGAAGGGACGCCATCCGTATTCCCGAAGAGCGAGTGTCAACAAGCTGGCGAAACGGCGAATAACTCGTGCAAACAGCAGACGTCTGACTGGGACTGCGACTGCGACTGGGACCCAGACCCAGAGCGAACCTGAATCGGGG
The DNA here is from genome assembly GCA_018153305.1 of Drosophila kurseongensis. Taxonomy (NCBI): domain Eukaryota; kingdom Metazoa; phylum Arthropoda; class Insecta; order Diptera; family Drosophilidae; genus Drosophila; species Drosophila kurseongensis. Next base: position 26,015,293 of record JAECXX010000004.1, read on the forward strand.
CTTATTTAAGGCCCGCTATCCGCTGTCTGTCAATCAGAACAATTCAAGCTGCCGGCGGCAGCAGATCGCGAGTGAAGAAACCAGAAGAAATCAGAAGAATTCCGAAGAAAGCTCCTGGCAGAAGATAATTGTGCAGGCAATAATACCTATCGTACCGGTGGGGCAAATGCCCCGACACCTAGCACACAAAAGTTAAACTGCAAATACTCGCATTCAGTATCAATAACAATTACACCCCCGTCGAAGTTTGCCTTCTGCATTGTGAGCAGTATTGTGATATTTGAACGCGCCACCTGCACCGTCGCAATCAATTTGCTTTAACACTTTGTGTTCAAGCCAAACAAAGCCACCAAAGCCATCAGGTCTGATTAAACAAGTAGCAAGATGTCCGCGTCAAAGGAGGCCATTTGTGCCAGCACCGAGAAGGATCTGGAGAAGCCAGCACTGGGTGAGTTTCCTTGACTCGGGTATATTGTAGCTTATATTACAGAAGGGAGCGTGCCAAAGTATCACAGTAAAATGGTGTAATGTTTACTAATTACAGCTGAGATAATTCACAATTGTCTTTACACTTATAGCCGAGATAATTCCCAATTGTTATTGCGCTCTTTGCTCGGCAATTATTAAGGGTCTGACAGGGATGTGACAAAAACATCATAAGTACAATGGCCAATAAGAGAATATAAATAGAAAGGATGATATATAGTAGTGACATAAATCTTGATATGGGAGCAGGTATCTTAGCTTCTATAGCTTTCTAGCAAAATTATCCCCATATTGCAATATTGTTATCCTTGTTTACAAGCCACACGAACTAAAACTCGCTGAATAGTAGGGAATATCTTACCCCACAATATATCCACCTTCAGTTATTGACGATAGGAAGTAATTTCGAACACCTAATAATGATCGGTGATTTAAGTAATATGCATATACACCTTTGCTTTCTTTCACTCGAACAATTACCCGCTAGGTTGGCAAATCATATGATGCGTACCGCAAGTCTATGATTTCAGTTACGGGGTAATTGCCCCATTTATTGCAAATGACAATTCTCCCGGGTATGTGTCTTAACCGGTGAGCCATATAATTTATATTTATCGGTTGCTCGAAATACTAAGCAAATTAACAGAACAGAACCTGAATAGAAAACGTGAGCACACGTTCACCCGGCTATTTCGCAATCGTTAAACTCAAGAATTACACTGAAGTCGATTGAATGGGCTGCTCATTGCTTCTCCGGGGATCCACTTGATTTAAATAAAAAAAATCCGCCCGAAAATGGATGAGAAGGTTGCCGCTAAACGGAAGTTACTTGTTATGCAACGAAACTGAGGAGAAAAATAAAATCCATTAATAAGAAGAGTCGCCAATGCGTGAGCCAAATTCACAATTAACGTGTGACACAGAGTCCGTCGTTTGCAAAGGAAAAATGTATTGTGCTTAATAAATGAGATATGTTTTGAGCAACTTTTACAAGTTATTTTGTGACTGAAAAAATAAATTAATTGACTTAGGCATTAGTTAGAATAAGCATAATAATAAAAATTGGTTTCATTTAAAATAGCTTGTGATGTTTCTTTGAGCAGTTTAGTCAACAGTCCAAAATAGTGTTTTCTAGGTTGCCCATTATTCCGCCATTTACGGACAAGCCAAGTGGTTTGTTTACGATGTCTTAGCTTCCTCTCATAACTTATCCAGAAGTCATCTGCTCTATACTTGACACAGTTTGCCTGAGTTCCCGGCTTACCTTTTTCGTAGCCCAGTAGCGTGGTTCCAACCGACCAAAACCGGTTACCGGCAAAGGCCCCAAAATGCAAAAGCCAGACTGGCCAAAAAACAGAGCTAAACAGAGCGGCAGATGCCAAATCCAGTACGTGTTTATAACTGTGCAAATGAACTCTGCAAGGCGATGTCAAAACTCGTTTTCTCGCGAGATTCGCGGCTAAGGTCAGTCGGGGAAATGCAATCGCCTTGAGATTCCGGCGAGAACTTTTCACTTTTTACTTTCGTTGGCGATTACAAAACTGTGTTGGCTTTCCGCGTCGAGAATTGCGAAATGAGAGCGATTTTCGGTCTGGCAGCTTGCCGAGTCTTTCACCGAGTCGCTGGCTTTTGGCCCTGATATTGACACTTGAATGGGGTGCCCTCTGGCTCTGTCATCTTGCGACATGCAACCGGTTAATTGGATGAAACAGTAGTGAATACATTATCCATTCAATTTCCCAGCCAACGCCCCCGCAGTTTGGGATCGTATGTGGAGGTGGGTGGCTCGAAAAACGCCCAGTAATTTAACAATAGGACGGTAGAGTATGGAATCAGCGACCTGTTCAGCGATGCGCTCGACTGGAGCCCCATATCCGTTCTATATTTCCATGGGATATATCTAGTATATGCACAGCATTGTTGGCGTTGACGTCTCGGGGCACTGGCGTAATCCGATTTGCGGTCCATTTCAGTGCGACTTGCTAAATTGAAAAATTGCCTTTACAAAGTAGGCTTACATTCTTATGCGAGCAAGTGAGATAGCTGGCACTATAAACTTTTCAATTTGGACAGTGGAAATTCCTCATTTTTTAAGATCGTGACTTTGCGACGTTTTCGTAGAATTTTATTTAACTTTTTATTTTTTTTTTGCGACAGTGAGTGGCATGCAAATTACTCATCTCATCTCTTAAGTGTGCATGTTACTATTTTTATAGATTACAATTACCACGAAAATAGCCCAGACATTCATTCAGATAGCGCTACCTAACATTTCAACTGCAAAAAGGGAAACCGAATTAGAAATTACAGAGCAATTAACCCAATGCCACAGTTGTGACTTGCTGAATTGGAACTATCTTATAAAGATGGGCAAATAATCTCCGAATAACAACAGTCTGACCTTCTGGGAAAACAAAGCCGCCTCTTTTATAGCCGGTAAATGTTTGCGATACTCTTTTTCACCTCTCAAGATACCCGATACCAGGAAACGAACCCTCAAAGGCGACAAGTATTCGTTGTTTATGTTTAAATTGAGTTGAAAGCCAAATAAACATCAATTGCGCCTTACAATCATGGCTGGCGGTGGCAAATCGGGGCTTCTTGGATACCCAGAGTTCCCCAGAATGATCTCTCTGGGAGATGAAAGATGAAGTGGCATAGAAAACCCTGCAAAAGTAGTTGCCCTAGTCACTTACGTTACGTCGTTACGCTGCAAAGCTCAACCCAAAAGCAGGCACTGAAAACGTAACGAAAGCTTACGTCATGTAGAGCGTCATGTAGAGTGTACGTAAAATAGTTAACTCAGTCAAATGCCCATAAATAAATATCAATATAATTATATTCATTCTTGTTGCCAAACTAAAATAGATCGCAATACTTGGCAGTCAAAGTGAAAAATCACTTAATTGCTTTGGGCGCGCACAACTGTACCGCAGCCTGACCATAAAAATTCCATTAGAAGACTGCCAAAAATACACCCTTCCTACGAACACTTAAATAATTAGAATATGGCATACATCAAGCTAGACAGTGTGAATGCCTTCTCTTCTTTGTCACGAGAGCTTAACATGCCCAATGCCAGCTAAAAACAATTTGCACAAAAGGGAACCATAAACAAGAGGAAAGGAAGTTGGAGATGTTTAACTATCATGTGGCGAATACCTCGAATGTTTGGAATTGTTAAAAATATATCACCCTGAAAGATAAAATAAATATGAAATAATTATACTAAAAATATAGAATAATAATCCATGACATTCAGGCTATTATTTTTTATAATATGCCAACCTAGAACTACTGATCTTCTAAGGCCTCATAAGAGATAACCCCACTGCTTCCCCTTTTCAAGATGTAAGATCCAAGCTTCTACCCCTTCTTCAACAGTAGATCATTCGCAAGTCGGTGCGATCTTGTCGGATTGGCGGATTGAACTTGTGAGGAGAGGCAGGCGACAAACACGTGTCGGTCTCAGCCGGCGGCAACTTTCAGAGCGGGCTTTGACATCGCCACACACACTCGCATATGAACACTTATCGAGTCAAGCGTGACTGTAGCTATTTTTGCTGTTCCAACTTTGGTCTCGCTCTGCGGTTTGTTGAAAAAATAAATAATGGTTGAACCAAAACAAAAGGGAAATGCCGTGCGGTTTTGTTCTGACTTTCGGTCTCTGTCAAAATTAACAGCAACTTGTCAAAACGATTAAATAGCGTATATATTTTGGCATGACCAGTAATTACACACAAAATATAGTGCACCTTGCGGGGGCGCCTCCATTTAGCGGCGTCGCATTTCTATGACTTCATCCTGGGTCTGTAGACATAGTTACACATGTCTGCCCCATTTGCTTTTGTTGGGGATGGTTAGGGTACCTTAAAGACCATAATTTTGATATTAACATTAACGAGATACTCTTTCATTCGCAATAACTATAATGAACTAAATGGATATAAAAAATGTGTACAATTTAGAGTACAAAAATATAAATACTCAACAAAACTATAAATAATTTATGAATGGTCCACGAATGGCCGAAGATCCAAAAATATACTTAGTAATTTTCCAAATTCCCCAACGAGTACCCCCGATGCTACCATAATCACGCTGTGCATATTTTAGGCAGCGCGTGTACGTGTACTCCATGTGCCGAAAGTCACGAGATTTGAATGTGTATCATGCTTACGTCCATCCGATATAATTAGACATATATACTATGCGGAGGTGGTGCGCCCGATTTCTTTGACTTTGGTCCAACCGAAAAGTTCACTCTATCAATTGACATCAATCGCCGGGCCCGAAATGATGCATTATGCAGGGGAGAATTTTCCATCGCCTCACTTAATTAGTCGAAATCTGAACACTAAAACTGATGTAATCGCCCAGCGGCGAAGAGAGCGATGCCGGCGCAGAATCGTACATTCGTACACCATGCTCGGTCTGTATCCGAACCCACTGGTCGCAGATATACTCGAGGCATAGGCATACCCACATACCCACAGCCGTAGTGTAGCCACAGTTTATAAATGAAGGCGGCGCAACAGTTGGCGCTCAGTGGGAAAAGCTTAAGGCAGCAAGCGGGAGCGCAAAGTGCCGACTCAGTTGAACGTTCAGCGTCGAAGGCAGAACACATTGGGCTGGCGAATTATCGCTAATTGTTTCTCGATTCAAAACTCCGAGCTTCCCGGTCCGCGATATGTTACGGTCTTCAGCCGGCCAGGTCGACAGATAGACAATGAAATGGTTTAAGCGTGTGCGCAAAAAGTCTTGAACTCGAGGAAAACCGAACTGGAAAATATCGAATTTAGCTGAGTTAAGGGTGGCTTCCCACAAAATGCCCTTCCGCCGCAGCAGTCTGAATCATCGCCACCGCGATGGCCACGTTTTGGTGTGGAACCAGAGAAACGTTCATGAGTCTCTGGAGCAGCAGCCACATAGTAAGCTAAAAATCGTATTTAAAAAAAGATCCACAAGTCTACATACAGTCACTTCTAAAAAATTAATAGCTCATTGATCTCTGCATTTGTTTTTCCTCTACACTTTTCTTTTGTGCCCACCATGCGTATACGTAATATTAAGGGTAGAACTATGTTGTCAATCGTCGCTCGCCTTTTAAACACACATCTCCACCGGTAGACCGCTTTTCTTCTCCTTGGGCTGATTTCGCGCGATATACACGTGCTTCTCCTCATCGCCAGATTGCTGCCAACGAAATCAAGCGCGGCAATTGTGCAACACGAGATCTTGGCGGAAAATGCGGGGAAACCAGGGAAAAAGCAAGCAAATCGCGCGATTTAACGCTGCGTGAGCAGAAATAAACGGCTAGCGAACAACAATATTTTAAAAATTTTTTTCAAATCAGCAATTTTGCGTTTTTGCGCTATTGTTTATGTCATATATTTTTTTGTGAATTATGGGGCTACTAAATTCTGCCGAATCTTTTGGGTTATTGAACACAAAAAGCTATTCGTACAGTTTTTGTTATTCCACAAGGTGGTCAAAGTTCATTAGTTTTGAAAGTTACTTGCCTCATTTAATTCTGTTCACTGGCAGCCTTGACTTTTCTATGCGTCACGTACTGATTAAACCATAAAGACTCAACGCCAGCCCCAAGCCCTAGAAAGCAAACACAACTGTACTGAAAGCTGGAATTCTGGGTAACCTCACGTGTTCCACGGCCGTGCAAATTGCTAGAAATGCCGGCGATTCACGTTTGACAAATGACACAAACGGCACTAAAAGCAACAAGCCTTTCTCCACCCAACGTCAACAATGGCTTTCATCATAATAACAGAACGCGATCTAGCAATATGACTCTGTGGCAATAAAATAAAATAAATAGAGGCAATTGTGAAATGTTCGTAGAAACTAAAAAAAAAAAAATTAAAAACATCCATTTATAGTGTTTTATGAGTCTGATAGTCTCCGACCTCCCATGAGTCATTTAGCAAATCCGATGAGAATCTTATCTCGAACGAGCAATGAACCTTGAGCTAAGCAAACCCCAGAAGAGATTATATCTTCATTTCTCGGCGATAGCCTCGATATATTTGGGTTATTTCTGCATTTCCGAAACTTATAATTTGGCAGATGGCATTTGTAGTTGATGACAAGATTTCCGCTCGCCTTAGATTAATTATTTTGTACTTGCTTATTGCTCACTGACGCATGCATTCACATTCTTAGAGAGGTATATTTCAATTTTTTGTGTTCTCTTGGGGTCTCTCTTTAAAGTGCTTTGTACTAATTTGTATTATGTTAATTTTCTAGGATGCTTCGCCACCCGGTACTTTGTGACCTTCATGCTTTTCCTGGGCATGGCCAATGCGTATGTGATGCGCACTAACATGTCGGTGGCCATTGTGGCCATGGTCAATCACACGGCCATCAAGACCGGCGTAGAGGAGTACGACGACGAGTGCGGAGATCGGGACATACCAATTGTAAGTTCACTAGACAAAGATCCATATTTGGTAACAATTTCACTTACCTCCTCCTTATTGAACTCCGCTTTCAGGACGATTCCCAGGACGGCGAGTTCCCCTGGAGCTCGGCCTTGCAGGGCTACATCCTGTCGTCCTTCTTCTACGGCTATGTCATCACCCAGATTCCCTTCGGCATCCTGGCCAAGAAGTACGGCTCCCTGCGATTCCTGGGCTACGGCATGCTGATCAACTCGGTGTTCGCCTTCCTGGTCCCGGTGGCTGCCCGCCAAGGGGGTGTCTGGGGTCTGTGCGCGGTGCGGTTCATCCAGGGTCTGGGCGAGGGTCCCATTGTGCCCTGCACCCACGCCATGCTGGCTAAGTGGATTCCTCCCAACGAGAGGTCTCGCATGGGTGCTGCCGTGTACGCGGGTGCGCAGTTTGGAACCATCATCTCGATGCCACTTTCCGGACTGCTGGCCGAATATGGCTTCGATGGCGGCTGGCCATCGATCTTCTATGTGTTTGGCATCGTGGGCACCGTCTGGTCCATCGCCTTCCTGATCTTTGTGTACGAGGAACCCTCCGCGCACCCCACCATCGACGAGCGCGAGAAGAAGTACATTAACGATGCCCTCTGGGGATCCGATGTGGTCAAGGTGGGTTCTTTGGGAATGCAAACTAAACGCGGAGTGGCTAATACTGTTTTCCTTTTTTCTTTTAGAGTCCTCCCATCCCCTTCAGGGCCATCATGAAGTCGCTGCCCTTCTACGCCATTCTGTTCGCCCACATGGGCCACAACTATGGCTACGAGACCCTGATGACCGAGCTGCCCACCTACATGAAGCAGGTGCTCCGCTTCTCGCTGAAGTCGAACGGCCTCCTCAGCTCCCTGCCCTACCTGGCCATGTGGCTCTTCTCCATGTTCATCTCGGTGATCGCCGATTGGATGATTAGCTCGAAGCGCTTCTCGCACACGGCCACCAGGAAGCTGATCAACAGTATTGGGCAGTACGGACCTGGCATCGCCCTGCTGGCCGCCGCCTACACGGGCTGCGATCGCGCCCTGACCCTGGCCATCCTTACCATCGGAGTGGGCCTGAACGGAGGCATCTACTCCGGCTTCAAGATCAACCACTTGGACCTCACCCCGCGCTTCGCCGGCTTCTTGATGGCCATCACGAACTGCTCGGCCAACTTGGCAGGTCTGCTGGCGCCCATTGCTGCGGGCAACCTCATCTCCGATCACAGCAAGGTGAGTTTGGGGATCGGTTTCTTTAAGTGCACCACTAAGAACTTCATCTGGAGTGGGAAAATCAGTGGAGATGGTCTTTACGTGTCACTAATGTCACCCCTTTCTATTGCAGCCCATGATGGGTCAGTGGAAGATCGTGTTCTTCATCGCCGCCTTCGTGTACATCATCTGCGGCACCTTCTACAACATCTTCGGCTCCGGCGAGCGCCAGTACTGGGACAATCCGGCGGACGACGAGCAGAAGCCGGCCCTGCAGACCACGAGCACCACCACCCCGCAAAGGCTGAGCAATGGCAGATCGGCGCCGGCCATCTCCAGCTCCTAAGATCCTGAGGGCCCTAGTATTAATACGTACACTATACGAAATGCCTAGCTTAGTCCTTGTTTTAGTTACCTATGTGTTAAGCCAAAAGTTGTTAATATTGATAGTTAGCAATTGACCTATTCCTATGCCTGCATATACATACACCGCTAAAAAGACAGTAAGCTTCCCATTGTAAATAAATTGGGAACTCGAAACGAGCCCACACGAAATCGAGCACAAATCGTCAACTTTAGTTAGGGAATTCGAGGTCTACCATAGCAAATGCGTAGTTTTCTTAACTTATTGTGATAGCGACAGAGTTTATTTCTCTTACTGATTTGTTTTGAAATTAAATGATCCGCTCAAGCGAACATTGTTAAGCAAGTAACCAAATTTATGGAAACCATTAAAAACTACTAGTTTAAGAAACAACCAAAATACGACCTTTTATTTATTGGGAAAGGGTTCCTTTTTAGTAAATGCCTATAAACTGGCTTAAACTCCGTGATTCGTCTAGGAATTACTGTTTTAAGTACTGAGTAAAAAAGCTGTATTACTCACAAGACTGTATATTAAATACACTCACCCTCAAATCCTAATTCGTTAATAATAAGCACTTGCCAGTATATCAAGTGAGGCCATCTCCTCCGACACTGTATTTAAATGCGTGGGCCAACGCAAACGCCATCAGTTGGCAGTTCAAATGGGTCACGAAGAGGAGCTGAGTCCGGACCAGGTGGATCTGAAAGTATCTCCTTTGGTGGGGTCCCTTCGACGAACTTGGAGTGACTTCTGCGCCACCAGCAGTATCCACGGATTGAGATACACCCGCGATGAGGACACCAACCGAATAGTGCACCTCGTGTGGCTGTTGATTTCCTTGGTTATGTTTATCTGCGCTGTGGCTATGGCGCACACCTTCTACATGGACTACCGTAGCAGTCCCACCAGAATGAATGTGCAAAGTGATCACACGCCGGTTACTAACCTCTATTTCCCACCAGTCACCATCTGCCCCGATGTGCTTTTCAACATGCAGAAGTCCAAGGCTTTTCTAAACACCATGTGGGTGGTAATTTCTTGAAGAAAAATGTGTTTTATCCATTTTACCCCGGCAGACAACTCCCAAAAGGAGCTGAGCTAAGTGGCATTCTTCGGAATCTTCACATTTTCTACGGTTTTATGCTGGACGATGAACGTTACACTGCAGAAGATATTGAACAAATGGAGACCCTGCTCTTCATCAACAATTTGACCCTTCAACAATTTGTGGAGCACCTTCGTTGGGATTGTGATGAAATTCTGCATCGCTGTCGATTCAATGGCGACATTTTGGATTGTTCGAAGATTTTTCAGCTGTCCAAGACTTTCTTCGGTCACTGTTGTTCATTTAATTTGCGGCAGAAGGGGTGGGTAAAGAATTGCGATCCTAAATCAGTTAAATACGTGATTTAATTATTTTCTGCTAAAGTCTCAACTTCACAGCCCAACGAGCCATTGGGAGTCTTAAGTACGGCCTTTCGGTTATTGTTAGGTATAAAGACGACAGCTACGATCCAGTACAATCGTATTCCTATGGCGTAAAGCTGCTAATCCAGGAAGTAGATGCCTTTCCCAGTGCCCATTCTGCTGCAAAGTTCGTGGCATTCAACACGGAGACTTTTGCCGCCCTCAGACCCCAAGAAACCTTCTGTTCGGCGGCTGTCAAGGCTCTTACGATTGAGGAGAGGAATTGCGTTTTCCAGAAAGAGTTTCCTCTGAGGTACTTTTCCGACTATGTTTACCCAAACTGCGAGCTGAATTGTAGAGTGACGAATATGGTTAAGTTTTGCGGCTGCCACACGTACTTCTTTGACTTCAATCGGACCCAAGATAGGATTTGTACCTTCAGGGATATTCCCTGTCTGGTGGATAATTTCGGTGGGTCATTGGCTTTAATGATAAATGTATACAGCTAACTTTGCTCTTAGCTAATATAATAACCAGGAAAAAGAGCACGCAGTGCTATTGTCCCCTTACCTGTGAACACTTTGATTACGATGTCCAGGTATCAAATTTTCCCCTAGAACTCAACATGCCAGTGCCGGATAAGTTTTAGTAAGTGACTCTAAAACTTTACACTTGATTTACTATATAAAACATTTTCGATTTCAGCTCTGGCCTAGCCAAAAACGACGGTGTTTTGCATGTATTTATCAACTCATTCAGCTATCGTCGCCTACGTCGTGACTTGCTTTCCAATATGGTTACTTTGGTTTGTAGGTAGAGTTAATATTTCACCTCAATTTCCGAACTTATTGAGTGCTATTTTTAGCAAACCTAGGCAGCGCCTTCAGCCTTTTTGTAGGAATGAGTATGCTCTCCGTGGTGGAGATTATCTACTACTTTTCAGTCATCCTTCGCAAGAACTATAAAATGGAATGTGAAACACGCAACAAGATGCTTCATAAGGGGCCAAAGTTCGCCCGACCCAAAGTAAATGACTCCCACAGTAAATACCAGAAATCAGTTTTCATAGTTCACAAATCGTAATCTGCTCAATGGCAGAATGCAAAAAAATATTGTCATAAATTATACCAAAAAAATCGATTTCAAGCGGAATTAAGCGAGCGAATGAACTTGGTTATACTCTGCTCAAAGGGGTATAATTGTTTTGCTTAGATTTTTGAAATGCTAAAGTAAATATATTAAAAATATGAATTTTCGGAAACCGTAATCTATGTTTAAAGACACATTAAATGATAGCTGGTATTTGAAAATAACAATTTGATCTTCTCGAGAATTTCCTTTTGATCTTTAGAGAATTTCCTTTTGATCATACCAAATTTCTAAACATTGTTAAGGGCTATTATCATATCAATCAAGATGATCTTATTTATGTTTGAAAATATATTACAGATTAAAAATTGTTTCCTTAAGAATATGTCAAATTTTTTCGGGGGGAATATTTTACTTTGGAGTAAATATGAAACATCCAGCAAGGGTATCTTAGGTAGTGACGAATCTAATCTTCTTGTCTCATAATCTTCTGGGAAAGCCAAGACACTTCCAGATATCTGCCCCACTATCGCGTATTGCCATAGGTCAGCCGATGGCCATTGTAAATCTGCCCCCAATCGTGTGGCGACCATCTGCTGGTCGTAAATTGGACCCAAGCGAAGCAAATCCGCGATAAGATTGCCGGGGGGTATAAAAGGGGAAATCGCTCTGGAGATTGCCCACAGTTTACGGTCATGTTCAAGTTCGCATTTGCCCTGACGCTCTGCCTGGCGGGCAGCCTTTCGCTGGCCCAGCACAATCCCCACTGGTGGGGCAACCGCAACACCATCGTCCACCTGTTCGAGTGGAAGTGGTCGGACATCGCCGAGGAGTGCGAGAGCTTCCTAGGACCGCGCGGGTTCGCCGGGGTGCAAGTGAGCCCCGTGAACGAGAACATCATTGCCGCGGGACGGCCTTGGTGGGAGAGGTACCAGCCCATCTCCTACAAGCTGACCACTCGCTCGGGAAATGAGGAGGAGTTTGGCGACATGGTGCGCCGCTGCAACGAAGTGGGTGTCCGCATCTACGTGGACGTGCTCCTGAACCACATGTCCGGCGACTTCGAGGGCCTTGCCGTGGGCACGGCCGGTTCAGAGGCGGAGCCTAGCAAGAAGTCCTTCCCAGGGGTTCCTTTCACCGCCCAGGACTTCCACCCCAGCTGCGAGATCACCGACTGGAACGACCGCTTCCAGGTGCAGCAGTGCGAGCTGGTGGGCCTCAAGGATCTCGACCAGAGCAGCGACTGGGTGAGGAGCAAGCTGATCGAGTTCCTGGACCACTTCATCGAACTGGGTGTCGCCGGGTTCCGAGTGGATGCCGCCAAGCACATGGCTTCGGAGGATCTGGAGGTGAGTCGGGTCTGCGTCTGTTAAAAGTTCGTTTAATCGTATCCATATCCGCAGTACATCTACGGCAGCTTGAGCAACCTGAACATCGAGCATGGCTTCCCCCACAACTCGCGTCCCTTCATCTTCCAGGAGGTCATCGACCATGGTCACGAGACTGTGTCCCGCGATGAGTACAAGAATCTGGGCGCCGTGACCGAGTTCCGGTTCTCCGAGGAGATCGGCAACGCCTTCCGTGGCAACAACGCCCTGAAGTGGCTGCAGAGCTGGGGCACCGGCTGGGGGTTTCTGCCCTCGGAGCAGGCCTTGACCTTCGTGGACAACCACGACAACCAGCGGGACGCGGGAGCCGTGCTGAACTACAAGACCCCCAGGCAGTACAAGATGGCCACCGCCTTCCACCTGGCCTACCCCTACGGCGTCAGTCGGGTGATGAGCTCCTTCGCCTTCGACGACCACGACACTCCGCCGCCGCAGGACGCGCAGGAGAGGATCGTCTCGCCCGAGTTCGACCAGGACGGAGCCTGCGTGAACGGGTGGATCTGCGAGCACCGCTGGCGCCAGATCTACGCGATGGTGGGCTTCAAGAACGCCGTGCGCGACACGGAGCTGGCCGAGTGGTGGGACAACGGGGACAGCCAGATCTCCTTCTGCCGCGGCAACAAGGGCTTCCTGGCCGTCAACAACAACCTGTACGACCTGTCCCAGGAGCTGAACACCTGCCTGCCGGCCGGTTTATACTGCGACGTGATCTCCGGCAGCCTGATCGACGGCTCCTGCACCGGCAAGTCCGTCACGGTGGACGACAGGGGATACGGCTACATCCACATCGGAGCCGAGGACTTCGATGGCGTGCTGGCCCTGCATGTGGACGCCAAAGTTTGAATTAAGGTAACACAGAAATCTGGGCTTTATTTTGTCTCAAATTACAATAAAAACGAGCGCACATAATGTATGGAGGTATTAGCTCTAACTATTTGAGTATGTATGTGAGCGGTAACAATAACAGTACAAATGCAAAGTAGGACATTTAACGAGACTCGATTCGAACTGGAACTGGACTTAGTCTAACAAATGCCACGACAACGACAACCTCTGAATAAAAACCCGGACAAAGGGAATACCTAATAACGTGTGGGTTGGCGAACCTGTGCTAAATCCACATCCGATCCAGCTGGCACACTGTAAACACGCTCTGCAAATAGAAGAAGTTGGCATTGTGAAATTGTAGTTGGGTGCTCTGGCCGGGATTCGAATCGCTACATCTCCATTGGCGACCACCTCCCACAAGCATTCGGAGGGGCAATGGAGAACCGATCGAAAATACGTAACTGGCAAAGCGATTTGGTCAGCGACTGTTGGTTAGTTTCAAAACAAGCAACTACAAATCAAAATAGCAACGTTTCTACTGGCATTCCGATTAGTTACGAGTGTAGTCCTGGATCGACGGGTCTCCAGGTCCGAGATGTCGGATGGTGGCAATTAATGTGTGGTTATCGTTACGATTAGTTACCATTTACTTGGAATTAAATGCTCATGATGCGTATTTACCTGTAAAATGCTGATATCTTTCTTCTTACGAGTTAGTTGCTAAAAAGCCAACGGTTCCTACTCCCTTGGGAGTATTACATACAATGTGTATACCTTGTAAATTATGATTTGTTAGACACTCCGCTTAAATTTAGGGTTCTCATAAAGGGGTTCCTTTTAACTAACAAACACAGAGTCCAAAAATGTTGCTCAAAGTTTAACACTAAATATTAATTTGATAATATTAATTTTCTCCACATATCGTCTCTTTTGCGGCACAAAAGTTAATGCTCTCTTACATTGTTAAGATTTAAGTACGGCCCCAAATCCAGCTTTAATATACAAACATGCGCACACACATATGCGCATAATTTTTCTCTGATCTTAGTCTTAGGAGTTTAGAAAAACGTTTCTGACTCTTTGCAATAGCAGCGCAGTTCGGTTACATTTAGAATTTAATATTTCTTAGGTTCCTTAGAATCATATAATGTATATCGATTATATTAAGCCATCAAAAATTTGTAATACTTGCGCTTGATTGCGCATATATCTATAGCTATATAACAGGAACCACGTAAAAATGCACAAATACTTAGAATATTCTCTCTTTCTGATTTCGGTTTCCACATTAATTACAACATCGAAGTGTGAACTCTTATGCACATGTATACATATAAACTTTTGATCTATTGTTGTTTAAATAGTAGTCAGGTAAATCGTGGGAGGAATTATTGTTGCGCATAAGTTTGTTAATTATTTAGAATATATATTTAATATCATCCACGGTTACCTGCCACAGCAATCGATCAGTGTGTAACCGAGGATCTAACGAGGGTTGCTTGACAAGTCAGCAGAGATCATAAGTCATAAGCCAGACGCCCGATAAGGCGGAATGGATCGACTGACTTCGGTCGGCCGAAGTTCGCGCTTTTGGTAGAGCTTTTGAAACGGCCTAAAAACCAGAACCATTTTATAAAGTTTGATTACCAAACGCCAGTAGTTCGGTGTTATTCTTAACCCTAAAGAGGTTCGATTGTGAGAGGTTCTTCATAGATGCAACACTGAGATTGTCAAAAATATATGCGTATCGTAGAGATATTGAGAGATTGCCGCGAGGCTCTTTTTTTTGCTACCAGTAATGGGAATTACATATTTGGGTTCTTTTGGGTACCTAGCTACATCAAACATTAATTGTATTACTCCACAAGTACTGTCTATGGCAAAAATGCATTGGAATTTCAAGTTTACGGATTTCTTAATCAGCGTACTATTACAAAAAAATGATGTGGTTACAGGTACATACTTAGATTCATTTGCAAACATGTATAAATTTAATTATTTCTTATACAATACATTAAACATCAAAATGTTTTGTAATAAGTGTAGTTGTCTTCCCTAGCAATAAACTGTTATATTTAAGAGTTTTCAAAATATTTGCAGGACAATTCGGTTCTCAGATTTTAATTCATGTTGACGTTTATTCTTTATGGTTTGAGTATTTCAAATATTTTTCAAAAGAGTATTGTTATACCTCTGCAAGTATGTAAAAGGCAGTTGTTGTTAAATTTAAAGGTATTTGAGTTTGATAAAGGTATTTTGTTTGATTAACTCATCAAATATTCTGATATTTTGACTCTATGGTTGGATGCCTATCTAAGTACTTTCCCCATCACTGGTTGCCACTAGTTGCGTGCCCCACTGCCCCCTAGAAGCTCTTTCCGGCATCGTGGATGCGCTTGCGGCGACTGTCGCGCCTCCTGTACCGATCGATAATCCGCGAGCGGTGCCTCTCCGGACACAGGGCCTCCGGCGAGCTGTCCACCTTCTTCATCACGATGCGGAATGTGAAGGTGTGCTTGGGTGAGGCGCTGGCCGCCCGTCGCGGGGACGGCGGCTCGAACTCGCTGCCGCTAGAGAAGCCGCAGGACGAGAGCGGTCCGGGGTGGGGCAGCGGCACGGGTCCGACCGCCGCGCCCGGCACCCTGGGCGTCCCGTTCGTGTAGCCCGACGGGGTGGACATGGAGCCGGTGGACAGCTGCTGGGTTAGCACGGAGCTGGGCCGGGGCTCAAAGATCGAGGCGCATCTCTGGTCCGTGCAGAGGAAGGTGCGCACCTCGCGCTCCTCCTCGCCCCTCTGGCGCACCGTCAGGGGGAAGTGCTTGCGACTGGGGTCCCCGTAGGGACTCTTCTGCGGCTCCGGGGGATAGCCGTAGCCGTGAGGATAGGAGCCGCTCGAGTCGTAGCTGTCCCGGGAGCTGTAGTTCGAGGAGGTCTGCTGGGACAGCGGACTGCGTGCCCGGGAGAAGGCACTGAACTGGGAGACGTGCAGCTGGCGGAAGTTCTCCGTGCGCTGCTTCTTGCTCATCGCCGGAAAGGGGAGGCTGGGCGAGCGGCCACCGGCCTCGGTGGGCGTGTAGTCAAAGTGGGTCTCCAGCGAGGACTTGCGGCCGCCGCAGGAGGAGCCCGATCTTTGGAAGGTCTCCGCGTCCACCAGCTCGATGGAGCTCTTGCGCAAGTCCACGGCCCGTCTGCCCTGGGCCTTTTCATCGGTGTCCACAATCTCAAAGCTGGAGGTCTGATCCTCGTAACTAGTGGACTGGTACCGCGAAATGGACACGTCGAAGCTGGTGTCCCTGGAGGAGTATGGACAATCGAAACTGGACTCGCCGCGACTGGACTTGCTCCACTTGCTCTCGACCAGCTCGAAGCTGTCGCCCCCGGAGTCCAGGCGCTGCAGGTTGATCAGGTCGGTTTCCGTGTCCACCCCGGGACTGCGCAGCTGCTCGAGAAAGGGGGACCGTGGGGGGTCGAAGGAGGAGCGGCGCGACGGCGGCTCAAACTCGATGGTAGGACACTGCAGCGGCTTCTTGGCCGGCTCGGCCGCCGCCAAGACTGCGGCCTCAGCCTGGGCGACGGCCATATCCGCGTCCTCGGTCTCCCGCCGCAGTGCCTGCAGATTCACATAAACTGGTTCTGGCGCGTAGGCTTTCAAGATCTCTACCAACTCTGCGCGCATGTCATCGGGTATCATCAGGTCGTTGGAGTCCGACTCCCGCTCCTCGCTGATGCGCGGCTCGATGGGCTCGCGGCTTTCGGAGCGACGGGTGAAGTGGTGCACGGCGGCCGCTCCGCCCTCGCCGTTCAGAGCCACCACCTTTAGCGAGTTGGTGACCTCCTCCACGAACTGCGCCATGGCTGCATCGGCTTGCTCCACCTCCGCTTCCGCATCCGTTTCCGTCCTCGGCTCTGCCTCCTTTTCGATCTCCTCATCCCGTTCGGCCTCTGGTTCTTGCAACTCGCGGAGCCTCTCATGCTTGATATAGGACTCACCTACCTTCTCGAAGTGCACGTTGGCCAGCTCGAAGGGTAGCTCGTCCGATCCACCTACCTGTTGCTCCACGTGGGCCTGGCTCAGGTCCGCACTGGGTCTCTTTGAGCCCGCGGCCGAGCTCTGCCTCTGCTTCTCCCGTTCCCGCTCCCTCTCCTTTTCCTCCTCGTCGCGTTTCGTCGATCTGCGCAGCCTCAGGGACATCTTGGCGTAGTGGGTGAACTTCTGGGATATCTTCGGCTCGAAGCCCACCTCGGACATTTGTTTTTGGACAGCACTCTTGGCCGCCGTCGAGGAGGCGGCTGGACTGGCGGAGAAGGTGCTCTGCCGGATCAGCGGACCACCGGACGAACCCGATTCGGCTCGGGTGAAAGCGTTTGCGAAGCGGTTGGTTCGGCTGCTAAGATGCTTCGATGGCTTCCTCACAAAGGCCAGGATCTCGCGCATCACGCTCTTCTTCTCCTGCGGCTGGGCCTCCTTTTCCTTCTCCTTCTCCCTCTCCTTCTCCTTTTCTCGAGCAGCCGCCTCCGCCGCCTCCCGCTCGCGTTCCGCGCTTTTGTAGGTCTCGGCGGGATTGGAGACGGTTATGGGGGGAATCGGGCCCATTGGCGAGCGCTTCTCGCTGGCGAAATAGATGGGAGTGAAGAGGCTTATCGATGGTCTTTTGAGGCCCACGAATCCCGCCTCGTCGGCCTCCGTGGCCATGTCCTGGACGTGGACCGTGGATGTGGGGCTCCTCCGTGTGCCCGGCAGCCCAAATTGGCAGCCAAAGTCCGTGGGAGCCACTGCGCCCAGCGGCGAACGACGTTCCTGAGTGTGGACGCTGAAAGTGGGACTGCTTCGCCGGGGCTCCCCGGTGGGACTTCTGACTGTGGGGCTGGTCATTGGGTCGTTCGGTGACCTCAGTCCACTGCTCGGGAAGAGCGGACTGCGGCGTCCTTGAGGACTGCGATCGTTGAGACCCACAGGACTTCGCCTGCCCTGCGTGCCCAGGGAAATGGAGAGCTGTCCGCTGTTTTTCCTCCGGTTCGAGGCCCTCAGAGTTCCCTGCCGCGAAAGCGAGGTGGGCGTCTTCTGGGAGCTGCTGCCCGGACTCTTCGACTCCGGCACCGGCATCACCGGACTCTTCGGGGTCAGCGGGCTGCGCTTCTTGTCGCCATTGCCGGAGGCCAGGCTCGTGTTCAGCGTGAGGTTTGGGGCATTGTTGGGACTTCTCCGCTCCGAGGGACTGCGCCGTGTCCGGAAGGACTGCGACTTGGCCTTGCGGATCTTCGGCAGCGACTGGTGGTGGTGGCGGTGGCGGTGGTGCTGCTGCTGGGAGGACGAGGAGGAGGAGGGGCCGTTCAACTTATGTTAGTTGCTGTGGTGCGGCCCACTCGTGGGGTCGCTGCTGCCGCTGGAGCTGAGGGTGGTGTTCGATCCGTAGGGGTCCAGCGAGCTCTGGACCGACATCGAGCGCCCTTGGTTCTGGCGGGCCCGCCTCACTCGGCTAGAGTTGGGAGACAGCTTTCCGGGGTCGATGCTTTCTGGGTCTGCCTGCAAAGTGTAGAATCAGACATAAAGGGGACAACAGGATGGATGGACGGAATGGAGCGCATGGGTGGCGGCGGCGGCGGGGTGGATGGTTCGATGGACGGATAGAGAGACAGGCGGACAGATAGATGGACAGATGAAGGCGTGAGTGACTGAGTTAAACACCAAGGAAGCAACGCAAATCAATCGAGAAGCACAGTGCAACCCACCTGATAGGCCAGCGCGTTCATGATGATGGCGTAGGGGACGAGGTTCAGGGGATGAATCTCCCGCATCAGCACGTTGGCGGGGATCTTGTGGAACTGGATGTACTCGCAGAAGGTGCCCAGGATCTCCTTTATGTCGATGTTCTGTAGGGTATGAGCTCGGATTAAAGAAGTGGGTTTAATGGGGCCGTGTATCTTATGAACCCTTACCGGATTGTTGTCATAGTACTTCTTGCTCCACATCAGTGCCGCCTGGAACTTGGTGAATTCATCGGCGCGCAGCTCCTCCCTGGCCAAGATCAGGCGGACCACGTGCTGCGGCAGCAGGGTAAAGCTGCCCAGGTTCAGCACCTCGGTCCCGTGCTCATCCACAAACTCCAGCACTTTCTGGACCAAGGTCTTTGTACACTTGTACTGGATATATCGCTCGGCAGAGGCCAACAAGGCGCACACAGTATCCACGTTGATGCAACACTGCACAAATCCTGCACAGGCGCGACGCAGTTCCTCAAGTCCATAATAGTCCGCGGCATTCATGACACCTGCAAGCAGATAGCTTTATCGGTCTATATTATATTTCTTGAACTAGTCTGCAATTACCTAGGAGAGTGCGAGGTTGCAGGGTCACACAGCCCGTGTGGATATACTCAATCAGCTGGCGAAAGACATCCGGTTCGAATTCCTCAATGATCAGAGTCTGATGCTGCTGACCTGAAGGCTACATCAACATAAGTCAGCATTTAAAACCAATACTACAATGTTAAGTCTAACGAAACATAAGCAACTAAACTTGCAGAGACAAGTGCAGAGGGTATAATTTTCATAGGCATTCCAATAGTGAGGTTCAGGCTCAATTGAAAGTCTTCAACACAGATCAACTTTTTGTAGGGAGCATACTCCCCAATTAAAGTTCAAGACAGAAAGTATGTTCAGGAGGATTATTTCCCAGCTCAGGATAGATACGAATATCAGATTAAATAAATCATACAAGAACAAAGTATAGTAACTGGGGAAGTAACAGAGATTCTGATGGATAAACCACGCAAACCATTCTAGCCAACTTATCTCTACTTGAAAGTAAAACATTACGGTGCACAATCAGGCTAGACATATACATTTAGCCAATTACAATAAGAATATTTTTATTTTTTAACAAGTAATTAGGATTAGCTTCGAGTGTCCGAAGTTCTTAATGTCCTTGCAGGTGTAAAAATTACGTGTAAAAGATAAAGTTAAGATCAAGAAATGAACCAATTCTTAACAGTACAAGTATAAATAATGAATGTTTTTTTTTATTTTAACCTTATGGCCTTCAAGGACATCAAAGAACTTCCAATAATTACAACACCCACACAGTTACAGCGACAGCTACAATTACACATACACGCACAGAGGCATTATTTGATGCTTGGTTACCTCGGGTATCGGAGCTAATTGTTGGGTGAAACCGGTTCTCTATGATTACGGATATGGGTTGCGGGATAACGAGTACGAGTACGATGAGGAATGGTGGTTGTCACAACAGAAAAGGCACAAGAACATTGATATCAGTTAAATGGAATTCACTGGCACACGACGTATTTACACACAAAGGTAGGAAAAGGTAGGAAACTGAAAAGGTGGATACGAAAATAGTCCCATTGATGCAGACCCACACGGCAAAATGCAAAATCACACCGGCACTCACACACACCACATACGTAATCCCCCCGCTGGGTAATCGATTATGGATGAATATAGAACACATATGCGAATACGAACCTGTTGTGCGGCATTCTGCAGATTGAGCAGGGGCTCCGAGGAGCGTTTCAGGAAGAGGCGCAGCTTGTTCTCCTTGGTGGAGGTTTCCCTTTTCCGCTGGGGCGAGGGGGCAGCATAGAGCATCTTTGCAAATACCCGGGAGCGGGACGCCAGCACAGCCTATATGGGAGGGAAAACCATAATACTACTATTTAATGCCTTAATGATTGGCATATTGCCATTCAATAATAGAATAAATAGAATTTTCATAAGTTAAAACTAATTTAATATGTTTTCAGTTTCGGTAATGATACATTTTTATAAACTTTTAAACATGTCAAACTTAATAAGTTAAAACTAATTTAATATGTTTTCAGTTTCAGTAATATTAAATATTTTTAAACTTTTCAACATGTCAACTTACATGTTCATGGAAATTGAATGTCTGACACTCTTATTGTGGTGTCAGACATTAAATATTAAGTAATTCAAGACTTTTCTGTGACCTTTCTATGCCAAATTAAAAGATTAAGTGCCAAAATGATGACGCCCTTATGCCTTATTTTATTTCCAGTGTAAGGGCCAAAGTGTGAAGTTATTTAGCGTCGGGATTATTCAACGGGAGACGCTTCCCACATTGAAGTTATGCAAGGGGAGTCAATTATTTAGAGGACCAGAGTGGCGATTACGCAGTGACCTGATTTTAGAGTCCGGCACAGGGAGCAGTCCGGGGAGTACGCCATGGAAATACAGAGTACAAAGCACAAACCTTGACGGCGCAGACGGGTTCGCGGGTGTCGCCCACCAGGAAGGTTACGTCACACAGCTCGGGCATGGATGCCAGGAACTTCATGTCTTCCGCCAGGCCCGTCTTGTTCTCGAACGTCGAGAGGTCCGGCTCTGCGTCAGCCATGCCGGGTAGAATCAAAGCTTCGGGCATCTGGGTTTACTGCAATCGGGGAACTTAATTAATAACTATAATCTGGCAAGCACTGCTATCTCAATGCTACTTAAGGAACTGTTAATTACAACTTTCTGCAACTCAAAATATTTAATAACTACAAAGACTTGACTTCATGCACTTATCTGTCCTAAACCTAACATTCTCCCTATTGCGAGATTGGATCAGTTGGCTTTAATCCGTTTTCTGTACTGCAATGCACCTCGAAGGGACTCTGAAGGGAATTTTAAATGATTTACAAAGCCTATGAACTCGGATCTGATTTGTTTTTGTAACATAACTTTCTTTAAGTATCAATATTCGCTGCCGATAAGATCGGACAAGACAAAAACAAAACAAACACAATGTCCATGTGGTTAAACATTTTGTATTTGTTTTGCACTGCCATAAAATGGATTTGAGACCAATGACTTAAAGTTTAAACCAAGTTACCACTTTGCAGTAAAATTTTAAAAGTCTTTATCTTGTAGTTATCTCTTAGGAGTATTTTAGGGGTATTTATGAATTTTATTATATCTTGATATTAAGTGTCCAATTCTTACAAAAATTATCATTGTCCCACCTTGTACCTAAAATCCTTGAAACAAAATAATATTCTGTAACAAAAACTCCATCCATCGCTATTCGAGTGTAATTGAAATTTCTATAAATAATTTCGTTAGTATCCAAGGTTCTATCACAAAGCCCGGCATTAAGCTGTTGAGACCTGCTGGTAATTAAATTGTAATTCACTTCAACTTCTAGCCCCACCCAACTGCCAGTCCCCAGGGCACGCGTCTGCGCCTGCTCTGCCCCAGCTCCAAGCCAATGCCTTCCACCCCCACCCCCTGAAAACCAAACCGAACCAAACCACTAAGAGCCCCTCGAAAGCCTCACAGCCTCCGCGCCTGTCCTTGAACACGGCTAAATGAGAACTAAATTACAATTACCATAAAAGCGGGCAAAAGGTAAAAGGTAAAAAGCCAACCTTAAATGGCAGCAGACAAGGTGCTGTCACAATCAGCTACGCACAAAACAACAACAAAAATCAGGGCGGGCGTGGCTGCAGCCTTGCCACGGGGCGGTGGGTGGTTGGGTGCTTCTCTAGACAATGCAGAAAATTGCTGCACACTTTGGTAGAAGTTGGCTCTGCACAGCGAGGAACATGCTTTGGAAATTGGAAAAGTTTACCCGGGGAAAAGTTTAATTTACCTGTATGCTCTCACTATCAAATATCGATCAAATAAAAGTAGCTGGGAAAGTTTCTACTCGTATAACTCACCCACTTGACACTTACCTGTTGCAGTGCGAATTCGGTTTCTGGTCCCTCTCCCTCGGATATTTATTTATATATTTTTTATTTTACACATACAGTTTTTGTTTTTGAAACGGATTGGTAAAAATCCGTTTGCTAGCTTAATATTAAATCATTTCGACTGCAGTTCCAAAAGTGAGCAAAGTAAGAAAATTGGTATACAAAAATTCGCTTGCCAAGACAATCCAAAAAGTATTTACAAAAGTGTTTGAAAAAATTGAAGAAAAATGCTCGTGTCCTTAGTACAATTTACAGCATGCCAGAAATTGAAGGTTAAAAGAGGGGTTGGGCTGGGGGTGTTGGATACCAAAATTGTGCTGTGTATAAGTGTTTGCCAAAAAAGAAATAACTTAATGCGAAAATGTTGTATGTGCCAAATCAGAGAGAGAAAAAGAGAAAGTCGAGGGGGGATCGGGTAAAATTTGATTAGATTTCGGTTAACGTGTGGAAAATTATTGATACTTTCGCAGCTGGAGGTTTTCCACTAACTTTTTTCCAGCCAAGATGTGCGCCAAATGCGAAAAGTAGCGAGCTGTCCGATTTCCGGGTCGCTGGGGCGTCTCACTTTCACTTTTCTCCAAGGGTGACGGTGTGTGTGCGTGTGCGGTGTGTGCCTTTGTGTGCGTGTGTGTTGGTGAGGCAACCAAGGCAACAGAAGCGACACTGAACACAATCACTCGTCCTTCCACTCACACAAACGCGCGAAAAAAGCGGAAAACGGGTTCGCTGCAAATTCATAAAACTTCTACTCGCAAAAATCAAAGAGCTGTGATGAAAGCTAATGGCCGATAATCTTATTTTTCTCTACTCAGGCATTTGGCCAACACGCACACTCACATCCACACAGAAAGCAGAAGCGTTAGCTGGACGAGAAATGAACCGTTTTGCACGAGGCACAGGAGCGTTCTGGCCGAAATATTGGTGTCTACCTATGAGGAGGAGTCCTCGACCACTTCGCAGCTCCTGCGCATGTCCCTCGCCCATCGATCCGCTGCGAAGGTGTCCCCAGACCTCCCAGTCTCCCCAATCCTGGCCAGCACAACGTGGCCCACGGCCACTTGTTTGCATCATCTCGTGTTTATCTCACGGATGCGCAGGCGCCGGCAAACATAAACAAAGCCCAAGCCCAAGCCCAGTATCTGACAGATTGCGACAGTTGACAGTAGGACAATCGGCCCACTTGACATGCGCTCCGCAGGCGCCTTTCTCCAGTCTCCATTCGCCTTTCGCCACCAGGCCGCCGACCAGGGTTTCGGTTTTTGCCTGCGGTGGCAACTCCCTAGGCACTCGAAAAAAACCACGACCACACAGACCGACCCTGAAAAATAATCTAATACCCTATACTTTCGACAACATGAAAATCGTCAAAATAACAAATTGTTTTGACGCAATTCGGGATAACATGTAAAACATATTTTAAAGAATAATGTTTCTTACGATGTTGAAATTGTTTATTAAAACGTATTTATATTAAAGTCCCACAACCAAATGTTAATATAAAGTAAAGTATGTATGTTTTTTAATACATTTGTAAAATATATTGAAGACTGTTGTTTTAATCTCAAATCGAAAGCCTTTATTGTACCCTATTAAAATAACAGCTTGCCCCAAAAAATTTTAGTGATAAACAGACCAAAGCGATTGTACACTTTTTAATTTGAGTTTGCAGCGAAGCTTATCTCGATATGGATTCCCACCAGAATTCAGTACAGCTTTACAGCTGCGACAACTACATATATTTGTTTTATGTATTTATATAAAATTAGTGAGCTTGAGACTTCTAAGCAGCAGCTCATGTAATGTCGCTGGAGTTTCTCGTTCCCTCTTCAAATACGAATAAAATTTCTTGGTGGATTACTATATGCAAGAAATTACCCACAATTATTTTATAAATTCCCATTCCCACTGATAAGAATTTAATTTCCATTTTGGGTATATTAAGCTGTAAAAATCGCATGGTTCGTACTTTTCTGCTTGAACAAGACTTGGTATTTTCGCTGTGATTTGTGGCCCACTCTTCCTGATCGCCCCACTGTGATCTGCAGAGTTCGCCAATTTCCGCTCCGCTTCGGCGAAGGCAGCTTCAGCCGCAGAATCATTAATTACTTTCGCAGCTAAAGGCACCCCAAATGAAAGAGCTGTCGCAACGCCGGCTAAAAATATTTCCCCTTGCGATGCAGCGGGCGCACACATAAATCTGCCGACTGATTGGTCTGCCCAACTCGAACGGCGGCAGGTAGGCCAGCCTGAGGTCAGGGGTCAGGACGGACAAGGACTGGACGAGGTCCTGGTCCTGACGCCACCTCCCCGTGGCGACTAGTGAAACGCACAAGTCAATTTCAATTGCATTACCACTTGACGCGTCGCGACGAAAACAAATAAACAAACACGCACCCAAGGATGCCGCAGCCGTGGGAAAAGCGAACGGAACGACCCGGCGGACTTGAGTTCTGTGCAAGATGCCAACTGCCAAATGAGATGGCCTGAGTTCGGTCGTCTTCTTCGGACGACGCCTCCACATCGCTCTTCAGCTTCTGGCCGATCTCAGCTGCCTGCCGGCCCAATCTCTTGTCAGTCGTCGTCGAGCAGTCGTACCGCTCAGTCGGCCAGCGGATGTCACACCAGAGAACAGAGCAAGTCCCCAAGATACTTATTCGTAAAAGAGACTGAGTGATATAAATAGTGCGTTTAACTCCTTCTTCAACCGCGACACGTGCCGGGAAAACTTCCCCCGAACTGCGTGAGTGCTCCCCTATATAATCCAACATCTATTTTTAAATGTATACTTCTGGCAAAGTGCATCTGCTAGACGCGAACTGCTTATACTGAATATTTTATGTGCCATTTTGGGACCACTTCTCGCAATTTGCGCATCTCTAAACATTTTACGGCCCGTTTGCTGTTGCCAAATAGAACAAAATATCGAAAGATGGGACAACATTTTTATAAATCTGACAAAAATATCCGGTCAACAAAAACGCTGCTCTTAAAGTATTTTAAATACCGTTTGAGTTAATTGGCAGATATTAAAGGGTCATTTTGGAAAGTGTTGTGGTGTATAAAAAACCTGAAGTTAGTTAAAAACCTTCATAAACTCTTTGTTACACAGTCTGTCACCAATTATGAGGTTTTCTTGAGATCATTGCAGTCTTTTTCTCTTTTTGCTGCTGTCGGCGATCCTTAAGCTGCCGCCAACACTTATAAATAAGTTTGCATACGTGTTCAACGTATATATTATCGTACGTACATATATCCGCACATGTACTTTCATCTTTGTGATTCTATATTAATTTTCGCTACGTCTGTGTCGCCCATTTCCGTTTGTTGTCGTCATTAGTTGATGTTGTTTATGCCAATTTTTAGTAATAATATTATTTTGCTTATAGAAAATATGGCAATTTAATGGTTTAAACTGCTCTTTTGCACAGATATACTTTGCGAGATTCATGTAAAAATTAAAAACAAACCAATTATTATTTTTCATATAGAAATAACTCTTAAGACTCGTGTTTTAACCTTGATCAATTTTTGTGATATATTTCTTAAGACTAGTGGTTTGACTTGCTAATTAGAATTGGGGTTTTACATTTATAAAAATTGGATTGCCGGAAAAAATGACTCATTACGTTCGAGTGCTTAATAAATGTACATCTAAGCATTGCGTTAAATTAATTTTATCCTTAGTATAAATATTTGCTAGAAATTATAAAACACTAAGGGCAAATCAGCGGTGCAATTGTATGCATGTGCCGTTTCGGAACAGATGAAGCCCGAGCAGGTTCCTATATTTGGCACATAACCATTTGCTCTTTTATCATGAATAAATGGAAAGATTACCATTTCAAAGCTGCTAAGGAAATGCAGTCATTTTGCATTATTTCCTGTGCATTTAAATTAATTCAAAACAGAGACCGGAAGATGTGCAAGTCTGGGCAGCACCAACAGGTGTTGGTGTCGAGTCAATTGCTATGACCAGGCTATCTTGAATTACGGCTGCAGGTGTCCAAATTACAAGCACGTCAGACTCTTTCGAGCGAGCGAAAAGACCTAGATAAATGCATTTGTTTCGCATCCGTGGCGCAGATTAGGTGATATTACATCGCAGGATGAAGGATGGCACGATGGGGGCCTAATGCACTGCAAATTGAAAGAGGAAACGCAGCTCCGACTGAAACTGACGCACAAGCAAGCCCATCGGCCCCCTCAAAAACCCCCGGAAAAGCGGGTTTCGCCACTGCAGCGGCTGATGTAGCTAAATTCAATTTCCAGCAGTTTGCATTAATTTCCCGGCTTATGCCGACCGCCAGAGTGCGCCACTGTCGGCGAAACCCCCCCTCCCTCCCACCACATTCAATCAAAAACAGCAACAGCTTTCGCCGCCTGAGAAAACGAGTGGATGCCGTGGAAATCCAGCGAGTCGGCGGGAAATTTCCTCGACTCAATCGCATCTGTAGCTGCGAGCTCGGGTATCCTGCGGCTCGGTTTCAGCGCAGGATATTCGTTTAGCAGCCGACGCGAGATACCGATGCCAAGGATGCTGGCCGGGCACTGTCGAATTTCCCCTTTCACATTTCAGTCTTCGTTTGCCGAGCGTCGTGCGCGCAAGTATCCCACAGATACGCGGATAGACGGCCTCCAAGAAAAAACAACAAGAAAAACCAACAAAAATCCCTGAAGAAAAAACAATACAGTGCTATTAAAACAGTGCTTAGGAAAACGTTACAAATATATCTGCAGAAAAAATAATACCGAATGCAAATGAAAAAAAAGAGGAAACGTGAAATGTGTAGCTAAAAACTTGGTAATTTTCTTCTGAAAAAAGCATTTTTCCTAGGCACTACATAATTCACAGGCAGCAGCAGCTTTTCCATGTCTCAAGACCCCATAAAATGAGTGCGTTTTGGTTAAAGCAGTTACATATTTGAGCATATAACGAAAAAAAGTTGTCAAAAAGCCCATATAATGGTGTGAAAAATAGTGCCCAATCTAATGAAAAATTTGTTGAGCTGTAGAAACAATTTCGTTACTTCTAAGCCTGTTCGTGTGTGTGTGGTGTGTTTTTTGTGTAGTATCTTTTGTGCGCCTCGGCTTCTCTGTATCTGTGAGATACGCAAAACAATTTGTCTGCGCCATTAGTAGCGAAGAATATCCTATGTGTGTGTGTATCCTGCGCAGTCAACGAAACCGAAGCTGCGTCTCGCATCCTGGCAAATCCTGCCACCATCCAACTGCCAGGAGTGGGGGGCAGAGGGCAGCGCAATATTTGCGACGTTGACGCAGCCTCCACTCGCTCCTTCTAATGTTGTTGTTCTTGCTGTGTGTGTATCTGCAAAATACAGACCAAGGATACTGTCCATGTGCTGGTGCTCTTGGGTTGCTTCCTTTCGAGATTTACAAAATATTATTGTCGTTTCTTTTGATTAACCGTATTGGATAGTACATTAATTACTGAAAAAACTTATTCTGTCAAGAGTGATACTTTTGTAATGGAATCAAATAAGTGTTTGTTTAATTTTAAAAAGTTTTCTTCAAATAATTAGCTGTTAATGACTTTTTTTTGTAATTTCACGACATTGTATATTTTTTTTGAATTATAAGACATTGATATTCTTCTTCATTTTCTATTCTTATCCGGTTACTAGAACCAAATAAATAATTTGTTATTTAGAATTGGCTAAAGATATCTTAATGTTTTTTTCAAAATGTCGCTTTAGGAAAGCTATAACTAAATAAGTATCAGAAAATGTGGAGTCAAATCGTTTAAAGTATAATAAAGGGATCAATACCGTATATAAAATGATTAACATTATTTAAATTGTATATTAAAAAAAAAACTTAAAAAAACAGTTTTCAAAATAAACATGTTTTGTGCACTTTAATTTTTTGTAATTGTATAAATAGGACGTATACGGATGTTATATATAGGATGATATGTTTAATTGACGACGCTTTCACTTACGCATTTCATAAATAAAGCTTACCTGTCATTAATTTTCGACAACTTAAAGCAATTAAAGAGTCATTTTCATAAATTCCGAATTGATTGTCTTCTTCTGCCTTCCCAATCACGGTCCAAATATGAAATGCCCACAAAGTAAAGTTTTTTTAGTGGGATCCGCTGCTCATCGTAACCCTCGCAACTTCTGGCACTTGTCCGAGTCTTGAACTTTTGCCTCATCTCGAGTTCGCTTCCTGCTCCTCGATTTCAGTTCAAATGGGGAGAGGGCATTTTGCATGCATGTGTAGTTTCAGCTAGTTGGCTTACCGCTTTCCCAGCTCGGCGCTTTTCCCGCTTCACCGTTACTCGCAGGACTTTCAGCTTCAGTTGCGTTTCCGTTTTCGGCACTCGCTGCAATTTCCCAGAAAGATAGGGGTGTGGAATGGAAACACTCTCGTTCTCGCTGCTTTTCCCATTTTCGCTTTTCTTTTCCTTTTTTACGAGGCGTGTTTTGGCACTCTTTGTGAGTGTGAGTATTTACAATTCCGTTTTGTTGTTGTTTTCGCGTCAGCCATTTTGTATAGCATACTTTGCGTACTATGAAGTTACACACACACATACTTAGGAACTTTCTTTTTTGTTCTGGAAAATTTCCCGACTTTTTCGCTATCCCAACATGGAATATATTTTTTTTGTTGGGGGTTCGCTTGGCCAAAATAATAGAAAATGTGAAAAAGCGAAAGCCGAGCAGCAAAAACAACATCATTTTCTGACCCCACTCTATCACTCTTTCTTTCACTATTGCTCTCTCTCTCTCTTTCACTTGCCTATTTGCAAGTCTAGTATCCACAAAAAAAGATAGGACAAATTTTAGCTGCAAAATCAAATAAAATATATACGAGCGAAACAAATCAAGAAAAGAACGTGCGAGGAAAATACCAGTATCGTGTTAAGTGTGTTTGTGTGTGCTTTACCAAAGCCAAATGCTAAAAGTGAAATTGTACGACGCCCCTTTGGCAGAAGAAAATGCCTGTGTCTACACATTCAAAAATATAAATTGATTCGTTCAAAAAGCCAAATAATTATGAAGAAATCCATTTGGACATGTGAAATACGGAATCAGGCCACTGGCAAGTTTTTCAAATAACAGAACCTAAATTATAATTTCTAATTGGAATATTTGTATGTTTTATGGAAATTACTTGGCATTCAATAACGAAAGGCAAAAATATATTAAAATAGAAATATTTTTGCAAAAATTATTGAAAAAATGATTTGTTTGGAATTTTCTTAGAATTTGGTCAAGTAACTATGTTTCTTCTATCTTCAAAAATAGTCTTAGACAATAATGAAAAGCGGTGAATAAACTGAAACAACATGATAATATAACCCTTGCTTGGTTACATATTTTTGCTGGCTATCTGCATAAATTCAAAATTGTAAGGGTACTATTACCCTAATGTAACCGAATTAAGCAACGTAAGTCGAGAAGCGCAATCAATACTTGCATCTTCAGCAACGGCATGCAATTTCATACGATTTCGCAAGGAAATCGGAAGGTCTTCCATAGATTGGTTTTTTAATCAGTAGGAAAACTCGTATTTTCCCGAAAACACGTTCTCTAATAAAGGCTGCATTATTGCAATTTCGAACATTGGGCTTCACTATATCAATTCTTGGCCTGTGCGCCGGCAGCACTTTTATTGGTTTGGTGGCAGGACGAGAGGAGCGGTTTCCTTTGAAACAGGACGCGTGTGGCTGTGTGGGCTGGCCAAATCCTAAATCTCTGCATTATGAAATGTCATTACGTGGGCCGTATTATCTCTTTTTAAAAGTCAAACGTCAAAAGTGAATGGGGCTGATTAATAATTACTTTTCGGCCAACAAATTTACCCTATTATTTACTTAACAGAATCAAACGGAGGTGCCACATAATTAGGTAAAAGAGTACACTCACCTTTTGGTGAAAGCTATAGCAATGAGCTGTCTGCACTTGAAGAACTTTAAACGGGCCAAGTGGTCGCAACCTTTGCCAAAGAGTTAAGCATCTAACTGTCATACCATAACTACAAGCACTTTTCGGAGCCCTTCCAAGGCAGAACTCTGCAAGTGAAATCTATTGAGAGCTGGTCTAAAACAGGAGCCCCAAGTATGCCACCGCTCAGGCAGACGGTAGTGGTGCTGTCGGTGGTGCTGGCCCTGGCCCTCCTGCTGGTGGATCCCTCGCTCGCCCAGCGACCTCTGATCATGAACCACACCTTCAGCTCGCTGCCGATGTCCCAGCACCCCAGCTTCAACAGTTGGCCAGGAGCGACCGGGGGCAAGCAGTTGCGCAACGGCAGGCTGCACGAGCAGCCGCTGCCCCTGCCGCAACCCACTTTGCCGGTGGCCACTCAGTACGAGGACTACGAGGGGGCCAACCCCGGATTGCGAAGGGATAACAAGCGGCGCCTGGCTCAGATGGCCCAGATGGCTCAACGGCCAGGGAGCGGGAATGGCGGGCGACGCGGCATTGAATCCCTGCGCAAGGAGCTATTGAATCCCTCGGTGGGCGGCCCCGGCGGAGGAATCTCCGGCGGCAGTGCCGGGTATCCTTCGTACTCCGCCACCTCCTCCATCGGGCGCATCGACGGACTGGGCCAGGGCATAGGATCCGCGGATCGTTATGGCGAACAGCTGCGGCAGCCCAGCGGAATGGCCGCCATGACAGCCGGTCCTCTGGGAGGACCCTACTCCACGAGGTTCCCCCCTCTGTATGCCGGCGTGGATGAGCAGCCCAAGCGCTCCAATCAGAGGAAGAGCCCCATTAGCGAGCTGTACAAGCTAAAGAAGGCCCTGAATCAAGCCGATGAGCCCGCCGGCGGAGTGACTCACGGCAACTTCGAGGGCGATCCACAGCCCTCCTCGGCGGACCCGCTGCAGGAGATCAAGGACCGCATTCGAGATACATCCCCAAACGCGGTGAGTTCCTTTTTTTACAGAACAGACACAAGATTGCTTTAGACTTATTTGAATAATTTAAACTTTTTTTTTTTTTTTTTTTTTTTTTATATATATTTTTATTTGTAATCTATCCTTAGGATAATAAACAAATTTTTTAATGGGCATAATCATGGCAGGATCGATTGCGCTTCACTAAGTACAATCGATATACATATAAGGGTATTAATTTTGACTTATTTTACTATTTACAAGTTTTACTTAATCTATAATCTATCAGGAAGGTCGAGTACGTGGAAACGTTTAAGACGTCTCGTTTCTCTGCTATTGTCTAGCAAGTTAATGGCTAAGTTATTTTCATGGGAATTCAATCTGTTTATATATATTGTACTTAATCTTTTAACTTCATCTCTAATAAAAGGAATTTGCAGATCTTTATGTATTTCGAAATTGCTAATATACCAAGGAGCCCCTGTGATGTTTCGGAGAGTCATGTTTTGGTATCTTTGTAGGATTTCAATGTTGGAGGTACTTGCAGTTCCCCAGAGTTGAATGGCGTATGTCCATACCGGCTTTAAAACTGCTTTGTAAAGCCGCACCTTGTTCTCTAGGCTCAGCTCCGACTTTCTGCCCATTAGCCAGTACATTTTTCTATTTTTTGTTTTAAGCTGCATTTGCTTAGCTTTTATATGGGCTTTCCATGTCAGTCTTCGATCTAAATGAACTCCTAGGTATTTAACACTTTCGCATTCTGGGATGTTCACGCCACCCAGTATCACCGGAGGACATTTATCTTTTCTTAAGGCAAATGTTATTTGTATTGACTTTTGAGTGTTGACAACTATCTTCCATCTGTTTAGCCAGTTTTCTATTAAATGGAGCTGTTCCTGTAAGCGCTGGGATGCCTCAACTGGATTTATGCTTTTTGATAATAGCGCAGTGTCATCCGCATATGTTGCTACTAAAATGTTGTCCATAACAGGAAGATCAGCCGTAAAAATTGTGTATAGAACGGGGCCTAAAACACTTCCTTGTGGTACTCCGGCATTTACGTCATATAATATTGATGATTCATCCTGCTGTTGAACGTAGAAACTGCGTTTTGTCAAATATGATTTCATCAGGAGATAATATGGTGCAGGAAGCCATTTCTTTATTTTATAGAGTACGCCAGGATGCCAGACCTTGTCAAATGCTTGTTGAACATCAAGAAATACTGCAGCACAGTATTCTTTCTGTTCAAACGCACTGATTATTGTCTGCGCCACTCGGTGACATTGTTCGGTCGTTCCATGCCCTCTTCTAAACCCAAATTGATGTTCGGGTATGATGTTGAGAACGTCCAGTACCGGTAACAATCTTTTCAAAAGTATTTTTTCAAATACTTTAGAGAAAGTCACCAGCAAGCTAATCGGACGGTATGAAGAAGTCAATTGTTCGGGTTTATTCGGCTTAGGTATCATAATTACCTCAGCACATTTCCATTGGCTGGGGTAGTGGTCAAGTCTCAGTATGGCATTATAAATATGAGTTAGCAGGATGATACACTTCGGGGGTAGATTTCTCACAGTAATGCCATCAATTTTGTCAAATCCTGGCGATTTTTTAGGCTTCACACATCTTATTTCGGCCTGAACCTCAGAATATGAGATATGCCGAATTGGCATACTCATTTGACATGGTGCATCCAAGAAACTCATGACCTCCTCTTCTGTTTCTATATCAGTAATGGAATTTGGTTGGAAAACAAGATGTAAGTGCTGCCCAAATGCTTCTGCTTTTTCTTTGTTGTTCCTGCAACGAATTCCATTGTTGTCTTTAATTGTGGTGTTCCTTCTGGAGGGTCTTTTTAAGTAGGCTGTAGCTTTCCATAAACTGTGCTCCAAGTCACTAGTGAAAGGATTGAGGTTTCTTAAATATTCTGCTGTAGCTTCATTTCGCATTTCCCTTAGTTTTCTAATTAGGTTCTTAGCTGCATTATTGAAATTAGTTTTATCAGATGGGCATCGGCTTGTTTGCCATGTTTTTCTTAGTCTCCTTTTATTTCTAATAAGCTGTCTAAGCTCTACGGAAATATAGGACTGCGTAGATAGATATTTTGTTGATTGCGGTGTAAACAGGAGTCCAGCCTCATGTATTACCTGAGTGAGTTTTTCAACTGCAGAGTCAATTTCATCTCCAGATTTTAATGATACATCCAGACAGACATGATTTTCGAGCCAGTTTTTAAGAGCAGTTATGTTTGTATTTTGCCTAATTATTCTGTATGGTTTCTCTTTCATCAATACGGTTGATCCAAATGTTACTATTAGCGGTGAATGATCAGAGCTCAACTCGAAGTTTTCTTCAATATGTAAATGATGCGAAGGTACTCCAGCATAAACAACAAAGTCTAGGAGATCAGGTATTTTGCGAGGATCAGTTGGCCAATATGTTGGATTTCCAGTTGATAGTGTCGAGTAATTTTTAAGAGATATGCACTTGTATAGTTCAGTACCTTTTGGGTTTGCTAGCCTTGAGCCCCACCATGGGTGCTTGGCATTAAAGTCACCTCCGACCATAAAGTGACCTCCAAGTCCTTGAAAGAACGTTATGAAGTCCTGTTCTTTAAAAGTAAATCTAGGTGGTATGTACACAGCAGCTATAGTAACATCAATGTGGGAACATTTAATTTGTATAGCTGCGGCTTGAATATTGTTTTGTACAATGTTCTCTTGGACTTTGAATTGTAGAGCATTTTTAATATTTACTGCAGCACCACCTTGTGCTCTTCCTGATGGGTGATCTGCTCTTATGACTTCATAGCCCTTTATAGAAAAATATGATTTTTTATTAAAATGTGTCTCAGATATCAACATTAAGTCAATATCATTCGACTTGATAAAAAGATTTATTTCGTTGTGGCGGTTGGAGAGCCCATTGGCATTCCATATGGCAATGCGAATGTCTACTTGCATAATTTGTTGACAAGCAACATTATCATATTTAATAGATTATTTGTTAATTCTGATTGCTTTTCTAATAATTTTTCAATTCTTTCTAAAGATTTATTTTCTCTAGTTTTTGAGTTATCTTCTAATACCTGGGCATATGAGGGAACATTATTGTTTATGTATTCATGGTGTACTCTTTCGCGGGGATTCGTGAAGTTCATCGGGGGTTTGTTCTGGGGCTGATTTTTGTTATTATTGGCAAAGGACGCTTTTCTTGATATTAGCTCTTTATAAATTTTGCAGCCTTTATAGCTTGCAGCGTGATTCTCCAAGCAGTTTGCACATTTGGCTGGCAGATCTCTGTCTTTAGGGCAGGTTATGCTAGAATGCTGTAAGGAACATTTCACACATCTGTATTTTTTATTACAATAAGATTTGGTATGACCAAATTCCTGGCAACGAAAGCATTGCACTATATCACTCACTTTTCTTGGAGGCTCAATTTTAACAATAGCGTTTTCAATATGCTTAAGTTTATATATGTCAGAGTTAGTGTTTTCTGGCTCCAGGTCGACGAAAAACATGTTTAAGGGCTCCTTAGTAACTCTGCTCTTTATGTTACTAATACTTCTCACCTTGTGACCTTGAGATTCTATTTCTGACTTTATGCATTCAACTGGTGTAGAAAAGTGAATATCTTTGACAACAACTCTAAAAGATCTCTCCTGCTTTAATTGAAAGGTATGAAATTTAGCATTATCGCTTCTTAGTGATCTAATGAGGTTTCTATATTTTTCAACTTCTTTAACCATAATTCTAACTTTGCCATCGCGTTGAGATTTATACGAAAAGTCTTTTATATTAATTTTTGGCTTAAGGTAGTTTAGTAAACCATTAATATCATTGACATCTGTCATGAAAATAGGTGGGGGTCTAGGTGTCTCTTCGGATTGAGGATTATTTGAGTCGTCATTCAATTCTTGTAGGTGATTTTTACCAGTACTCGGTTCATCGTTACTGTCCTCATCACTGAGTACATCAAATCGATTAAAGCTTTTAGAAGTTCCAGGTCCATCATCGAGCCCCGGCTTTTTTCTGGCCACATTTGGTGAAGTTTGGATTGATCTTTTTAGTATTCGTGGTACTCTTTGCCATTCCAATACGTCATCATCTTCGTCGTCGCACATGGTTTTGCTGCCCTTTAAGCGGCTGCACTTAGACTGCTTATCAGTTAATTCTATTTTAGAATATGCTCTCTTTCTTGCAAATGTAATTGTTTTTGTTTTGTTTTGTTTTTCTTCTTTGTTTTTTGTTTGTTATCAGTAATCAATCACTCCGCGCAAACGCGACTTCACTCTGCGAGAGTTGAATTGCAACTGAATAATTTAAACTGGGATTTTAATTATCTCAAAACATAAATATTTGATTGATCCTTAGTAATATCAGTATTGTTTAAATCATAAATATTTATGTCTTCAGATCTTTTGACATAAGTCTGTAAATCCAAATATTAGCTATGGTTTATATTTTCGTATCATTAATTTATAAATTCCCGCCTCTTCACCCCCTTAGAACACGTACGCCCCGCACACGGACGCCACGCCCTCTTCGGAGTACGAGTACGAGCTGGGCGTGAAGTGCAACTTCGAGACCGCTTGCAGTTGGACTTGGGTGAACTACACGGACGGCTTCCAGGTGATCAGTGGCACGGAGTTGGCTAAGAGGAACCTCACTGGGCTGCTGCCAGGACCGGCTGCGGATAGTATCGACGACGCCAACGGACACTTCCTGTACGCCCGCGTACACCCGAACTCGCGGCCGCTGAACCTCACCTCGCCGGAGTTCAGCACCACGATGGAGAAGTGCTTCCTGGAGGTGTACATGCACCAGAGCGACATGAGCCACGGACTCTCGCGGGTGGTGGTGGAGCCCCTTCACACGGCGGAGAGCAACTGGGTGCCCGCGGAGATCCTGGGCGACAATGTGCGCCAGTGGACCAGGAAGGTGTACCGCCTGGGGCGCGTCTCCCGCGACTTCCGCATCGTCTTCGAGGTGGTTCCCGATCTGCGAGTGGGCCAAAAGGGTCACGTGGCGCTGGACAACCTACGGATGGTGAACTGCTTCCCCGAAGGCACTAGGTCGGAGAAGTGCAGCACCTCGCAGGTCAAGTGCACCGCCAACAGGGTGCCGGTGTGCATCCACCTGCCTCGGATCTGCGACATCACCAGGGACTGTGACGAGGCAGAGGATGAGCAGCAGTCGTGTGGTGAGTAGAAACAATTCAAATCGTCACTGGCAAGATGGGTCCCTAATTTAAACCTCCAGATAAAATTCCCTACGGCGGGCGCTGCGACTTCGAGGAGGACTGGTGTGGTTGGCGCGACTCCGGGAAGACCACGCTCACCTGGTCGCGGCACACGGGCTCCTCTCCCACCCACGACACCGGCCCCGATGGCGACCACACCATGCAGCACCTGCAGAACAACACCAGCGGGTACTACATGCTGGTCAACATGAACCAGCACATGAACAACACGGAGAAGAACTCGATCATCGGATTCGCCAGCAATGCGATCATGGTCAGCAAGACCTTCAATCCGCCGCCGTCGGTCCATGGAAATCCGGACTCTGCCTATCGCAACTCCTGCGTGGTGAGGTTCTTCATCCACCAGTTTGGCAAGAACCCGGGCAGCATCAATCTATCCGTGGTGGAGATGAAGGAGAAGGAGAACATCACCACCACGCTGTGGTGGAGCACCAAGAACCAAGGCAGCGATTGGCTGAGGGCGGAATATGTACTGCCCAACATAACGTCCAAGTTGGTTTTCTATTTGAGATCGGTGTTAAGAGAGGTACTAACTTTGCAACTCCCTCAGATACTATCTGCAATTCGAGGCTCGCATGGGCATGAGAATCTACTCGGATGTCGCCGTGGATGACTTCTCACTAAGTCCAGAGTGCTTTGGCCTCAATATACCGGAGGATCACCTGGGTGGCTACAACTACTGGGATGTCCGACAGAACCTAAAGAGTCCTACCTACAAGGACTTTGAATACACCAACTGTAAGTGGGGACTTTCTAACTTATCATACCCCATATTAACCCATTATATTGCACCATTCTCTTCAGATCTTGAGCTAACCAGCTGCGACACCCGTGGCATGATAGGACCCTCGCATTCGCAATGTGAAGCTTTCTACAGGGAGCAAAATAAGTCTCATGTCCTTCGGGAAGTTCATGTGGTGGAGGACCAGAGCAGCTACAAGGGAATGCAGAAGTGGAAGGTTCCCCACGAGGGTCACTACACGTGAGTTCTGAATGATCCACCCAATTGGGCTCTTTCCATACTAATGTATTGACTCCTAATCCACACCAGAATCATTGCGAAGGGCGCCAGTGGAGGACTGGGCTCGGGCGGAGTGGGCAGCTCTCGGGGATCGGTGGCGGTGGCCGTGCTGGAGCTCCACAAGCACGAGGAACTGTACTTCCTGGTGGGACAGCAGGGCGAGAATGCCTGCATCAAGTCCATGGGAGTGCTCAAAGAAGCCGGCTGCGGCACGGACCACGACCTGGATCTGGCACAGTATAGCTTCCGTTCAAAGCAGGATATGGTGAAAAATATCTACATTGAAAATGGCGCCGGCGGCGGAGGCGGTGGCTCCTACGTGTTCCTCCTCAACCAGGCCAAAAACGAGGCAGTGCCTCTGTTAGTGGCTGGCGGCGGAGGCGGTCTGGGAATAGGCCAGTACATAGACGAGGACTTCCAGCACGGACAGAAGTGGAAGCCCCTGCTGGCGCCAGAGAGTGGCCAGATCAACGGGGAGCCCCTGAACAAGAAGACCGCTGGACCAGGAGGCGGCTGGCGGGCCAAGGAGGACCAGGCCCTGAGTCCCACCAACGGAGCTGCGCTGCTCCAGGGCGGCCGCGGTGGTCACTCCTGCTACGTGGAGCTGGCGGACAACGGCACCTCCGTGCACAGACATGGCCAGGGTGGATTTGGCGGCGGAGGCGGGGGCTGCAACACCGGAGGAGGAGGCGGTGGCTACGCCGGCGGGGATGTCTACCTAACCGAGTCCAATGGCGAGGGAGGCAGCTCGTACATCAGCATGAGCCGCAGCCTCCGGGAAACAATAGACGTGCACCCGGGTGCCAGCAGTGGACCAGGCGCCATCATCATCATCCCGGCGATTGAGGGTTGCGGTTGCGACTACAGGTGCGTCGCACTGGACGAGTTCCGATCCAAGGTGCGGTGCATCTGCCCGGACGGCTGGAGTCTCAAGAGGGACAACCACACCGCCTGCGAGATTCGCGAGGAGGCGGGCCAGTCGTCCTTCCAGTACCTCGTCTCCATCCTGATGATCTCGCTGGCCGTACTCTTTATCTGCATTGCAGCACTCATCTTTATGCTGTGTAAGTAGACTGGAAGTACCTTTTATATGAAATGGATCATGCTTAAAAAACATTATAAAAATACAGAAAAATACAAAATACACAGCTTTGAAAGGCTTACACATGATACTTAGCAAAGCTTATCGTATTTAGAATTGTGGGGCTACTTATTATTGTAAAGGCATTTTAATAATACACAATATAAGTTTATTTAAATTTTTTTTAAGTACATTTGATATATAAATACTGTTTATCCTCATTGCTGATCTGATTTATTTCTTTCTGCCGCAGACAATCGCTATCAACGTAAGAAGCAGTCGAAGAAGCGCCATAAGATGCTCGTGGAGCAGGATCTCCAGCTCACACGGTTGCGCAACAACATCGACGACTCCAATCTGAACAACTTCAATCCCAACTACGGTTGCGATGGCATCCTCAATGGCCACATCGACGTCAACAGCTTGCCCCAAGTGGCTCGCGATAGCCTCCAGTTGGTCAAGTGAGTCACAGAGTCCAGCTACCTACCCAATTGCTGCAACTAATATTTCAATTGTTCACATTTTCAGTGCCCTGGGCAAAGGTGCTTTTGGTGAGGTCTACATGGCACTTTATCGCCACCGAGACGGGGATGCCGTGGAGATGGGAGTGGCAGTGAAAACCCTGCGCGAAGATCCCAAGCGCGAAAAGGAGGAGGATTTCCTGAAGGAGGCTGCCATAATGGCCAAGTTCAATCACCCGAACATGGTACACTTAATAGGCGTCTGCTTCGATCGCCAGCCGTATTACATAGTCCTGGAACTGCTCGCCGGCGGGGATCTGCAAAAGTTCCTGAGAGAGAACAGAAACACCCCGGAACGTCCTTCCCTGTTGACCATGAAGGATCTGCTCTTCTGCGCCCTGGACGTGGCCAAGGGGTGTCGCTACATGGAGAGCAAGCGGTTCATCCATCGGGACATTGCCGCCAGGAACTGTCTGCTGAGCAGCAAGGGTCCCGGTCGAGTGGTGAAGATCGCCGACTTCGGCATGTCCCGGGACATCTACAGGTCGGACTACTACCGCAAGGGAGGCAAGGCCATGTTGCCCATCAAATGGATGCCGCCCGAGGCCTTCCTCGACGGCATATTCACCTCTAAGACGGACGTGTGGTCCTTCGGCATCCTCCTGTGGGAGGTCTTCAGTCTGGGCCGCTCGCCATATCCCGGTCAGCACAACACCCAGGTGATGGAGCTGGTGGTGCGCGGCGGTCGCCTGGGCTCGCCCACCGAGTGTCCCGTCTCCATATACAAAGTGATGGCCGACTGTTGGAACCCCACGCCCGAGGATCGGCCCACCTTCATCAGTTTGCTGGAGCACCTGACCGCCTGCACGCAGGACGCGAGCATAATGAATGCCCCGCTGCCCAATATCCTGGGACCCACGGCCTCCGAGCGGGACGACACCGTCATTCGGCCGCCCAACGGCGAGGAGTTCTGTCTGGCAGTGCCGGACTACCTGGTGCCGCTGCCCCCCGGTGGCAGTGGCAACCCCTCGCTGGCCAGCAGCTCGGGCTACCTACCGGAGTCCCAGCGTCAGCAGATGAGCTCCTGCACCCCGCCGGCGGTAACCTCCCCCGCCGCACCACATCCGCGGCCGGTGGAGAGTGTCGCCCCCGCCAACGGAGATTGCTGGGAGACGTCCTTCATACTACCGAAGGCCAAGGCCAAGCCGGAACCGTCAGTGGCCGGCAATATCCACGAGGGGCCTCCAGCCGTCGGGGAGGAGGCCAAGCTGATCAGCCTGGACACCCCGCAGCCCACGCCGACCACCATCCAGCCGCCGCTGTCCTTCGCCTCCCAGCTGGACGGGATCACGCTGGATCCCTCGGCGCTGACCAAGGGCTTGCCCAACGGCAGTGCCAAGCAGTCGTATGCCAACGTGCAGGTGAAAAACGAGGCGGAGGGCAAGGTCGTTAACGGGGTGGTGGCCAACGGGGCTGCAGTGATGAACGGGGACGTCTCGACGGGATCATCGGGTGGTGCCGATTCACCGTTCACCATTCAGGGATATGCGGAGCGGTACAAGGACAACAACAATCATTCCGAAATCAGTTGTTAAGAGCACCGAGAAACATAGTATGTTGCAGTCAGGACTACACTTCCAAAAGCAGGAATTCAGGTGTCCTTGTTCATTGGATCATTTTAAATCAAGCGGGAAGCGTGAACATTTTCGTCAGCTTTTTGGAGATTTATAAAATCTTTAAGTGAAAAGGATTGGTCGAGGATCTGCTAATGAACGTTCAATATCCCTGGACCTTAAAATTATACCCCTGAATTAAGGCAGCATCTCCCACGCTCACTGTGAACTCTGAATCGCCCATGAGTTCTCCTTGTTTTGGGGCAATCACAATTTGCTTGCGCCTCACCAGCGTATTAAATATATTTATTCTCGATCTATAATGAGAGAAAAACCAAAAATTGGGATAGCAAAAACCGAGTGAGAACTTCACAAAAACATTTTATTGTAATCTTAAATTTGTATTGCGTAAAAACAAAAAACCGAAGTCGGATAACAAAATAATGAAAGTAACACATAAATTTAGTTGAAACAAATAGTTTAGTTTTTTACCAGATATTAGTTTTGCGAAAAAAAGCAGAGTAAAAAAACTAAAACCAAATTGTGCGAAAGGTTGTATATATTAATTGTATCTAAGTTTTACAATTGCCCTTAATTTAATTTTACTATTTTGTTTATCTCTTTAGTTTCATAAGCTGATGACTGAAATGCCAAACAATATTCCTA
The DNA here is from genome assembly GCA_018153305.1 of Drosophila kurseongensis. NCBI lineage: Eukaryota > Metazoa > Arthropoda > Insecta > Diptera > Drosophilidae > Drosophila > Drosophila kurseongensis. The sequence goes on from JAECXX010000004.1 coordinate 26,057,209, forward strand.
AAGTAAAAAAAAAGAGAGAATCGTTAGCTTATTTTTAATAGCAGTCCAGAACCGGGAACCAAGATGTCAACTCAAAGTAGTTCAAAGTCTCAAAACAGCTCTTTAAAGTTCGCAATAATACCACAAATGTAGTCAGACAGATATGCCACATATGTTTTAAAATAGGATATATTTTACTTTAGGACTCTCAATTCTTGTATGGTTTACTCCGAGAAAAATAAAATAGAGTGTAAATAACAAGCTTCCGTCGTAGCGAATTACGTATATTATATGTATTTGAGTAGTCTTAAAGAAATAAAAAAACAGTAGCATGTAAAGCGATAGAAGAAAAACTACAATTTACAGGGTGATTTTTATGAAAATTCAGTTGTATGTTTGAAAAACAAAAATTAGCATTAACGAAACCAAGATGACGCAACGACTTTCAGCTCGATTTGAGTTGCTAAAAATGTTGTAAAATATTCTTTCAACACAGCTCTGTATTTGTTCATAATCATTAATGCTCTTTGTTTAGGTGTTGATTGGAATTCGAAATTTTGTACATTTAGTTGGAACGTAACAAACAAGCTTTAAATTATATAATTTTTATAAAGATATATTAACGATATACAAGTGAGGCGAGAACATAATATTTAACCAAGCAGAAAATATAAAAATTATACAAGAACGGGGTTCCCGAGAGCCAGATTTGATTTACTATATATTGAGGTAAAATTAGCCCTAAGAAAATTGAGTGTGTGTTTAAAACAACAAATCGAATTAAAAAAATATATGCGTACTTAGATATTGATACCAAAACATACATATATAGGAAGGATAATGTTATGTCCGTTTTGCTTTATGTACAAGTCTACGGTTATATGCGCATACATCTATATACACGCAAACATATTATCGTATATAAACATATGTATAATCAACCTATATATCCAATATGTATGTCCGACTAAGCAAACCGTAAATTAAAATGCTGAATACGCGGAAACCAAAAATCATGTATATCACATTATTAATTAATATAGTTCGTACACGTATATTCAGTCGAGCTCTCGTTTTTCCTTTTCAAGTCTCACCCATGATTTGTATTTGAAAACGTATTTTTTTTAATATTTTTTGTCCCACTATAAAGGCAATTTAAATATATCCGGAGTATCGTTTCATTGAACTCAGTAATCGATTGTAAAGATAAATTTAATTTTGAAATATTATTATATAATTAGATTTTACGTTATCTGTAACAACCAAAATAATCACAAAAAGTAAGAAACGAGAGAACAGCTGACAATACGCCATACATAATTTTGTTCATCCGACTTGTCACACAAAATACCGGAACCCAAACACAAAATGTACAAAATAAAAATGAGAGAAAATAGAAATATATAAAAATCTAACAACGTATGCTCTAAACCGAATGCTCAATAAGTATAAGCCTCCGCATCCACGGCTTACACTTAGTCTTAACACTTAATCGAGTCAACTTGAGTTAACTTGACAGCATTTTTTTTGTTGTAAGTGTATCTATAATGGTTGTGCCGAGGCATCTTTAGTAAGCGAAATATACTTACTCAAATGCATTACACACATCTCCAGGAGATCCTTTCCGAATGCATGCATATGTATAAAACACAGACACCTGCGAACAGGATTCCCACACATTTTTGTACCCTGATGACATTACCTTGTGTACCTAAAGCCCACAACCTGAAGAGTTAAAGATGCATATATCCGCAAATCGTTGTTGATTAATTGTTGGCACTGGTTCAGTTCGAGATCGCTTTGTGGTTGCTGTTTTACGGTTCCGTAGTTCAACAACAGTTCAAGATGTTTTTATTAAATTCATTTGAAATGAAGATAATATTTGAATACGAATTGAACATCATTCGATGGGTCTTTAAAGTATAAGCTAGTTGAATTTTTTGGCACTTGGCTTGCCGATTGGGAACTGAAGGTTTTGAAGCTTAGAACCAGGTCAAGGCATTTACTCCCGACGAGATAAATCATTTTTGGCGGCATAGACGATTTTGATTGGAATATCAGTAGCTTTGTATACACTTCATTTCTCAACAATAAAAATTCGCAACGAAGTTTAGAAAAAGAAACATAAATTATATATATTTAAAGACAAATTTAAGAAATGAGATAAGTATTAAGATCACATAATAAATGGTATTTTTATATACTACAAAAACCCCGCAAAAAAAGAGAAAAACCATATGACAAACAAATTGAATGCAAGTTTAGTGCATGCGAACAGGCTTAAACTTAGCTCTAGCTATAAAATATTAATAAAATAAAAACAAAATTAATGGTTTTCATTTAAAATCGTAAATTATTTTGTTACATTTAAAAAGTAAAGGCAAAAAAAATAATAAACAAGAAACAGAAACGCAAAGACTAGAACCACATTTTGTAAGCTGGATCGATTGTGTGATGGATTGGTGGCAAGTAATATAAAATACAGCATAAGCAAACCGAACAGCAGCAAAAAGTCCATTTAGAGAAGCTACCACACTCGAAAGTAAAACGAACCTATTGTCATAACTTGCTGAAATATAATGGCTGGCGCAGAACGCGAACCGGAACTTGAGAATTCCACTCACATAGTATAATTTTCGACTCGGTCTAAGCTATAGAGTAATACCAGCTAAGAAACGTATAATTGATACGTACCCATGCTCGTACTTCCCCTCACACTCCGCTCACCCAATCTCAACTTCGGATTTCCACATTTTCTTTGCTTTTCCTCCCCTGTGAGTCGCGAGGACGAGTTTTAAATTATCTAAGCATAAGCACATCTCACAAAGCAAAACCGAAAAAGTATAAATATATCTTAATGGCATATATATTTGGCGCTATGGAGTGGAGAGCAATTTTAAAGTTGGTAGCGTGTAAGCGCTGGAAATGCGAAATGACAAAAGCCGAGAAACTGAGAAAAATAATAAAAGTGAAAATTCATGTGTACAAAACCAAGATGAAATGTGTTTTTATTTGGGACAAGTATTCCTCTGCCATTAAAACGATTTTCCAAACATTTTCTTTGTAATTTTTTTTATTGAGTTCTTTTTTAGGTTGGATTATTTTCCTGTTTTTCTTCAATTATTTTCATTCATCTCTTTACTAAAGTCAATTTCTTGCCATGGCCAAAAAGAACTAAGACTTTGTATAGCTTACAATTGGTTTGTTAAGTGTTAGTTTCTCGCCCCTGTCACGAACTATTATTATTGGATAGTTTTTTATTATTTCTAAAAGCTAATTGAACGTTTTTATTTAGAAAAATAAAAATAAGAACGCGTTGGTATATTTGTATTATTATTTTGGAAGTGTATTTTATTGATGCACTGCAATTTACAAATCGATTTAGAAATAAAACATAATAAATTCTAGGCATAACATAAGATATTTAATAATTGCACGAAAACGAACCCGAGAACGAACTATATCCTGGCCGTAACCCGGCCAATATTACCTGGCCCATATCGATCAAACGAGACGGGAAGCAAAAGTCCAAAGTGGAGGAAGAATTGGTTAATGACCCGATTTCCTACTGACTGGATGGAATGTTCTTACTATATGTGTCTTGGCTTCTGTGTGTGTGTGTTTGCTTGTATCGGTTTTGTGTTTAATTTATCGCATTTAAATATAAATTTCATAATCATGATTCTCTAATTGCGTTTGTCTCAAAAAACTTCATTCATAGTGTTATTTTTTGGAAACTCTTTTTCTGGCTACGCTTAGATTTAGTTTTTAGGCTGCAAATGCTAAGAAATTATGTTTCTGATGTTTATATATAAATATAATTTTTGTTTTCATTTATTATCATTATGATTTTTTTGTTGTTTTTTGCATGTCGCTTTTCTCATATACATATACATAAATTGAATTTTGTATATCTGAATTTTGACTCCTGTCTTATATAATTCCGCTCCTTCTGCTTTGTTTTTATATAAATTGAAAACTTAATTGTAAATGTAAAAATGTTAAAACTACATTCAATTATAAATAATGTTGGTTTTTGTTGTCGTATTATTTATATGCAATGTTCGCTCATTACGTAATAATATTTATAATTAATATTAATTAATTAGCATAGTTCACGTACTTTTATGTAATTTTTAAAGCAATAACAAGCCATTTTGTAATTCATTTATTCTCTTTTCTAATCATTGCTGAATTAATCGCTTTTGTTTGTCTTTTCAAATTTCCTTTTGTATAGTTTTGGATGTACTAATTCATGCAAATTGCTTCGTTATCGATGAATCCGCCCATAAATTCTCTCGACCCCCCATTTTTTTATTCAAAAAGGTGAAATTCACTGCTACTCTGGGTTTCTTCTTGCGCGTTTAAATTATTTCACAAAATTTTACAATCTCGCAGAAGGAGAGAGATAGGAGAAGACAACAACCGACACCGGGCACTCGAAATTCCTGCCCTCTCACACCTGATCATTGCACCTGAATATATGTGATGATGCCATTTAATTACCCCATTGCGTTAATGTCAATATTTTAATCTGTTAGTTAGCTGATGCTCCTTTCGTCGTGGTTATTGGATGTGTTTTTGTGGCTTCTGCTGTTTACTCATTGTAACATATATAAAAAATATGAATATAACTATTTGCTAAGAACCTCTAAAATGTACGCCATGTTAAAGCATTTAGAAATCGCAAAGAAGAAGAACATCGCAGATCCTGCCAGATCCCAGCACATATATATATGTCCACAGCTGCTGTCTCCCAGCTTCCACATCGGTCGCCATCTGCACTTAATTACAAAAAGGGTATCAAGCGCGCCATCTTCAGCGCGTTCTCCAGGAAGGAGCTCCACAAGTCGTTCAAGCGCTTGGAGCGCGACATCAGGAAGCGCCAGGTGAGCAGCACCGCCACCAGTTTGGTCAGCTGGTGCAGATAGTAGAGCCTAAGAAGCAAAAAATATGAATTAAATTTAAAAAAGGACCTAGAATAAACATTTTTCACCTGAGCATGCGCTTTCTGCTGGCCGGCAGCGATTCGGGCCGCTGCTTGAACAGGAACTCCCTGAATCCCAGGACGTAGCGCTCCACGTACTTGTCCCAGTTGATGTGGCGCACGTCGAACACGAAGATCTCTCGATCCTTGGGACTTAGTGTGTTCAGCAGGGCGTGGACGTTGTCGTCCTTGAAGCGCCATTGGCGTGTGGCGAAGTACTCCAGGCATTCCACAGCTTTGGCAATTTTGTTTTGTACGTTGACAACGCTATAAAGGGGTACGAAGGGATAGGGGTATTAAATGGAAGGCTCTGGGGGAGCGGTCGGCACTACTCACAATGGCTTCTTGCCCATGATTCTTGCCACTCCGTCCAGAATGTAGGCCGGTAGAAAGTGTTTGGCTATACAATTCAGCGTGTTCATGGGGCGGTTCATGCGCAGGTCGCCAGTCGGATACCACAGGCAGCCCTCTGGGAAAATACAATAATTGCCGGGTAATTTTAATGCCACATTAGGAGCCTGTTTTTCTGCTGCTTACCCAGGGGATGCTTGCGCACACTCGTCATGGCGTGTTTGACAAACTCCGACCAGATGATGGGATTGCGCTGGCCGGTGCAACAATTGTAGATGAGTAGGTTGTTGGACTTGCGGGTCGCTGTGCGCCAGGCGGCGGCAATCATCAGGTTAATCACAATATCGACAGGTACCATATCGGCCACATAGTTTTTCTCGCACATCATCGTACGGAACATGCCCTTGGCCAGCGCCGAAACCAGGCCCGTTGGCCCATTGAAGTTGTCCACCCATCCGGCGAAAGGCTCGTTCAGACTGGCAGTCACTGCGAATAAGAAATATTTACAAAAATTAAGCCTGCTTTAATTTAATGTAAATATTTGTCAACTTTTAAAAATAATCTAGATGACAATAACTATTTCTAAGCCATTTGGTTCCCATTCAACAAATTAAGTTATCCTTATTGGTTTCCCGATTTTATGATAACACTATTACAGCCAACTCACCAATCGATGGCCTCACAATGGCTACGGGCAGATTACCAGCCTCCTTAAGTAACATATGCTCCGCTAAGGCTTTTGTAAATGTGTACGTGTTAGGACGCTTTCCAATCAAGCGCGGTGTCAGCTATAAAGATAATTTAAACAGTTAATTAAATAAGTCGAAAAATTCCATATTTCAACACCCACCTGATCGAGTATATCCTCCGGAAGCCAGTTGATTAGTGAAATGATATCGTCGGGATTGTAGGGCGGTGCGTAAATAACCTCAGACACATCGGTTCTATCGCAATTGCAATAGGCAGTGGAAACATGGATAAGTGCCTGGAAGAGCGTTTAATGGTTAAGCAATCGCCTCGGATCCGTTTCTATACCCTAGACTTACGTCCAGTGACAGCATGCGATGGCAGAGCTCGACGAGTCGTTTCGTGCCCAGCATATTGATAGTGACAGACAGTTTGAGCTTCTCGTCGAATTTCACAGTGGCAGCCGAATGAAAGACAACGGAAACATTGCGACACAGTAGGTTCTAAAAGAGGAAAATTGCCATCTTAAATACCGGATTTCATTAATCACTAAGGTTGGGAAACTTACCTGATCTTTTTCTGAAATACCCAGTTCCTCGGAAGTTATGTCGCCCGAAATGGGTATGACTTTGCTGAGTTCCTTGGGCTTCTCCTGACGCAGTGATTCGAAAAGCTAAGAGAATATTAATAATAAGTATTGCAAACTCATTAATACTCCATATTTTACTCACCGGTGCATTTAGTAGTTCCGTGAGCCGCGCCGACACTTCTTGACCGCGTTTCGGTCGTATCAGGAGATATATATTCCTTATGTCCGGACATGAACGCAGCAACTTCTCCACCAGCACCTGGAAAACGGGACAGAGGAAATCGAATTGTAACTAGTCAATCATTTAATATAGCTATTAACCAAACAAACGACTATTGTTACACACTTGACCCACTTCAGTGGTGTCTGCGGTTTGGCTTGACTCGACATCAGTCGAACGCAGGAGTTGGGACACGCCCCGAAAACGATGTGAGAATTGTACCGGCATTAAGCGACAACAGCCCACAACAGACAAAAAGGGGTAGTCGATGGGTTCTGTGGGCCGTTGAGTGGGTGGTTTTGCGGGTGGTGGGCGTGCCAGGAGCACAAAATCGATGAACAACACACAACACCACTGTGAGGTCAGAGTCTGGGCGGCGCCACTGCGGTTCCATGTCATAATGACGCAGTCAGGAGCGACCGACATGCAATATGCACAGAGAAAATATTAATAGGGACGAGCATGGCTTTGAAACAATATTTTTAAAAATTTAAGTGATTCTTAGACAATCACCGAAGCATTTTTTTAATTTGATTATATTTTCTTATCAAGTTTATAATTTTGTAATTTTATCAAAATTATTATTTTGAGTTATTCCATTTAAAATTAACTGCTTTGATAGAAAATAATTTCCCATACATCGCATTTTTTTTTCAGTGTGCATATATATAACAATGGCTGGCTTAAAAATTGGCACAACAGCCGGAGGATGTATTTGGAGCAGGGAAACGGGTAGTCGCCTGCACCACTTGAGGAACAATTAAGCGGAACTCGGAGTTGGAGAAGCAGCCAAGCCAAATGCATAGGCGCAGTCACAATACTCGTATTATATTTCGCATGGCAGGCGACGATGAGTCAACAGCGTCTAGTGCTGTTAGCTCGGCGTAACTCAAGCATTTCGGCTTTAAAAAAACCAGCAATTCAAGCCAAGCACTCACGCATATTCGACCGTAAACACCTTACACAAAGTGCATCTAAAATTCAGGGTGGCTAACCATCGGATTCGCCCACCCAGCACTCTTTTGCCTGACTTTTTGTTTATCAGGCCGCACACAAATATTTGTTCATTTTTTATGACTGAGAAACACTTGGAGTTTTCAATCGAGCCCAACCAGGCTGGCGGGTTCAATAGTTCAATAGTTGTTGGGGCAATAAACACCCGGCGTATGCGTGACGTGAATTAAAGTGGCTCGCCGATGGCCCACAAAAGTATGCAACGAAATCTGGTAGAGGAGATTTCGCATGAAAATGGGAAAATCGGGTGAAAATGCGGGTTGGGACAGACATGGGTAAATAATATTGGCCTTGAATGAACATTAAATACTTATTAACATTTCTATATATAAATACAATTGCAGTATCTTTAATCTGTGAAATATTAAGGTATTAATATTATCTACCATTGTAAAAAGCATCTTAACAAGTCAAAATTATCATGATTGTTATCGTGTTATCACGCATGTCAGCCCTTTACCAAATTAAATTGAATTAAGTTTCAAGTAGTTTATCATATTTACTATTTTTTTAGGAAAACTCCTCTCAAAAAACAAATGAATTTTGAATAATGAATAATTTTAGCTTTGTAAATAAAATTAAAGTTGGAACTAGTTGCCTTTAAGCATCCACAATTGGCGAACGTGAAGAAAAAGTGTTCTTAATATCGAACTCTGATTTGAATAAATTACTGAGTTAAGTATTTCCTGAATTGTCTGTCAGATGAGGCCTAAACTTAGAAAAAAATGTAATCAACGAACTCACCTTTCCCATGAAGCCAGTGCCGCCTGTAATGAAGACGCTGCGGCCCGCGTAGAACTGGGCGATGGGCACGTAGCTGGAGTCGTCAGCCCGGAACCGCTCGTAGGGCATCTGGAGGCCATTGCTGTTCGGCGGCAAGGGCAGGGCCGTCGAGGGCGCCACCGCCGCTAAGGATGCGGATGATGTGGATCCGCCGGAGCCCGCGCCGGATCCGGCCGCACTCGAGCTGCCGTAGCCGGAGGAGGAGTTGACGGCCGCGCTGGCGGCGTGGGTTAGTCCGTTGGTGCGGGCCAAGGTGCCGTTGAGCAGCTTGGCATCGTGACTATTTGCGGGCTGGGGGGGCGACTGTTTGAGGCTGCTGTTTGTGGCTGCTTCCGTTTCCGTTTTGTTGGCTGCCGCGTGTGACATGTTCGATTGTTTGTTGCTTGCTTGTGTTTCTTTTTCTGTGCTTTTATCCTGCGGTTCGGGTCCTGCGCTTAATTTAAAGTAGGAAGCAGTTCTTTGTCATTTGCAGTGTGCGCTCGAGTTGCTAAGGGCGGTTTCCCCTATATTCCTTCTTGCTCTCGAATGTATACTTTTGGTTTGGAAGTGGTTGCTCTGGTTTTCCCTTTTTGGAAGCTGCTGAATAGTGCATATAAATTTATGCAATTAAGTCCTTCGAAAAGCTAGTTGAAAATCCTTCTGTCGCCGTTGAACGTCTGTCCATGTTTCCATGAGTCGCTTGTCCTGGAGGTTGCTTTGGGTTTTGTACAAAAAGTGTTTAGCTGGAGAGTGGTTATCGTCCTCAGGTGAATCCTGTGGGTTGGGTGGGGTGAACAAGACCGATTTACGACAAATTCCAGGCTTGAGTGCACTGCTGAACTGTAAGCAAAACAAAAACAATTATTGAACACGGTGGGAAACTTTAAAAAAAAAGGGAAATCATTGTAGGGTCTTTAAATTTCTCTATATTAAATCGATTTTAGCCGATATTTAAGTATTTTAACACCACTTGTAAATTTAATTAACACTATATTTATGATATTACTGCGGATGCAGACAGATCTTTAGAATTCAATCGCTTCCTATACACCTATGTATGTATTCAATTAAGTTTCTGAGGGAATGTAAGCCTTTATTGATTTTTTGTTATCCTATTCTGCACTCGCAATACTTTGATTTAATCATTAACCCTCATCATTTTCGTTTACCCCATCTATGTCAGATAATTAGCACTGAACAACAAATTTATTTCAAGGCAAAATATCTCACCAATCCCAAATCAAATTCCTAGCCAATACCCATTCACCCATCAATTTATCCACCTATCCATTTATATATCCATCTATCTTTCCATCAAAACGTCATTTATCCTTGGGTCCGGGTTAAAATTAGCAATCATTTTGAGCCGCAGCTGATTGGCAACCCAAATCCAAGCTATGACGTCTAAGAGCTTGGCAATCGGCCATCACGGAAAGGATATGCAAATGACGTCGAAGGATGTATGTGCGAAACCATTCCACTTCACTAAGATCTTGAAAATAGTTTCCACCGCCCTATAAAATTTAACGCACAATAGAGCTAAGTATGCGGAATCCGCTTAATGCTTAAATCGGCTTACAAGGCGGGAACTGAGAACTGAAAACCGAGAACTGAAGACCCGTCGAAACGAAAACGAACCGAACTGGGGAGACGATACTGTCGATAGCAGTGACAGTTGGCGAATGCTCGTTATACGTCTGGGAACACTTCATTCTATATTAAACGATTTTTACATGAGCCGAGTGGAGCTGCGCTTAGCTGCGCTGAGCTGAGAGATTCTATTGCTTTATGGCGACCCGCATGATCAAGTGCCGTTTAAGAGTATTTTGACACGTCATAATATCTCCGCAGGTCAAAAGTGGCCCTGCGTGATTACATAAGGCTTACAGTCCCCACACGAGCCATTATTACAAGGAGGGTAGCGAGGAGCGATGAAGAATTTATCGAGGTATTAAGACTGGGTGATTATAAAAGGCAGCCTTGTGGGTGGTGGTGGAGGTCTAGGAAATACTGCCCAATCGAATCGGTAACCTTCACATGGAGGGGCCAGCGCACTTAGCCAGTCTAAACAAACGGTTCTACCGACGTAGTTCCTGACTGTAGGGTTGTAAAAATCCCTAATGAATTTGTCAACAAGTGTTGGTAACAAGTGAAACAACAGGGCTGGCTAATAGGAAAAATATCAGATAAACAACAAGTCGTATTTGTTTCTTAGCGCAGTTCGCTTCCCTCAAGACCCCCTTTATTTGGTTATCTGGGAAGGGTTTGACCTTCGAACCCCCATGCATCAGAAAGTAGCCCCATCTCATCTGCCATGTAATTCGCCGAATGCCTTGCTAATTGAATTTCAAATTTATTGTTGACCAAATATTGATCGTAACCAGGAAACAGGGGTGTGTGTATCTATCTGGCTAGATTGATTGGTAGTTAGATATACTTATGGGGTGTGACGTCAAGCTCGCATGATAATCATGATGATGATGTTGGCTCAAAGCGTGGCGTCTGTAAAACGAATTTTTGGAGGTTCGAACTGCTGCCCATGACTTTCACTTTTTATTTTTTGAATCTTTTGTAGGTCTTTGGTTTTTTTTCCGATTTTTTAAATATCTAAATTCCGCAATATTTTTTTCCCTTCGTGGGTATTTAAATTTTTGTTGTTTTTTTTTTCGTCAACTTTCGTTTTCAATTTTTTAGTTTGTACAAAAATCTACCGCCTCAGATGGCTGGCACTATTTCTTTTGGTCATTTGCATTCGAGGGTTTCTTTCGCTGACTGGTCAAAAACAATTTCGTCGCTCTACTCGCTCTTTCTCTATGTGGCCAAGAAATGTGTTAAGAAATTGGCACATTGGTAGTTTGTCTTTTAGCCGGGCATCATCTTGTGTGGCGATGTTATCAAATCGCAGAGGGCTATATCCGCTGAACTAGTTAAGTGGTCCGTCCGACCGCCCGTCGAAGCTCTATAATTAAAGTTTAAAAAACTTTAAAACGCGGCAATCAGAGCGGCCTCATCACGTAACTGTAAATTTATCAATGAAGCCTCGAGACGCTGAGACATGGCCAACTTTGTTGACTGGTTCCTCTTCATTCTAAAGTGAAATTTCTTGAAAATCAACTTTTTCTCGCCCTCTCTTTTCAGCGCCGTGGGTTTTTCTCTTATTTCTTTCATGGTGTCTTACCAACTGCAACGAAAATTTGCGCGCCAGCGACAAGAGGCAAATGAACCAACCATCGAACCATCGCTTTGGCCCAGCCACGCCCCATGCCCCCGCCCCGCCTCCCGCATACCGCCCCACGGAGCGTGTTAGCCAAACATGAAGACCGAAATGTATCTGCATGTGTGCTGTTAAACGGTAAACATTCAACCTGCCTTGACAAGGTAGTTACACGCCAGTCTTCGCTGCCCGTGTATTGTCTGACCCATTTCCTATAATCGTGCCGCATTATCATCAGCAGCCTCGTCATCGTCATCAGCATCAACTTGCCGGACATTTGGAAACGACCGCTTCACAAATTTTACTATACCGAAAGGGTATTAATAAGAAGGATTTAAGATTCTTTGAAGTTTTAATATTTTCTAAAATTAACGTACAAGTTTTTGAATTTGGTAAGCATTAGCCAAAGAATATGGTTTCAATGCATTTTTTAACATCTGTTTTAAGTTCAATATGATATCTCGTATGAGGAGGAAGTTCTGAATTGGAACAAATAAATGTTAAGCTAAATAATGAATAACCATAATTAAATAGATTTAAATATAAAAACATTTTTCAGTAAACAACTATTTCTTCTTCACTTTACGGGTATAAAAATCGCCCCTTTCTGTGAAAACAAGTGTTACTTAACTTGAAGGCCCCCTATCGATTAACCACCTACTACTAATTACCTCTCAAATTGTTAAGATCCCCATACATTAACCAATACAATTGGAACTTCCTCAAGGGTATGCCTTGATTCGACCACATCCAATGTCTTATTTTTCTCCCATGGCTGAAGACCCGTCTTTAAGCGCGTTTCTTCTTTGCGCTTTTCTACACTGTCTCCTCTCTTCGGGCCCTGCCGTTTCCTCATTTGGAGCTTGTTGCTTTCGGATTACGAGTCTTTAGCACTCAGGGCTTCGGCATATATATACACTTACGGCCGCCTCGAATGCTTCCGCATGCAGACCATGGACTTTAGTATGCCCACAAGATATAGCCGTGCGATTCTGAGATGATTTCGGGTCCCTTGGCGGCGGTGTCAACCTGTTTGTTTTGGCAATTCGGAAGATCGTTTCATTTTCGGATCGGTTTCTTTCGTCTCGGACCGCATCGAATCGAACCGAATTGAACACAAACGAAAGTTCAAACATGCATTTTCACTTTTCAACAATGGGAGGCCTCTCATTATGTAAACCCGTAGACCTCGAGCCACGGCGGATGTGTAGACCTGGACCCATGTGTGAGTGCGCATAATGGGTCTGTGCCCTCTATTCTATTGAACCTTTGAGTGAGGCTCTGGAATTGCCGTCCGTTGATTGTGGACTGTCCGGTTGTCAGTTGTTAGTGGCCAGTGGTCGACTATGTCTGCTCTTGCAGTTATCGTAAGCTATCTATGCTTTGTGTGTAATTGAATAAATCTGTAGGGGTTGGATAGAATGGATCTCGGATCTGTCTCCCTCGCACTGCCCATAATTCGTGTGCCTTGATTAACAAACAAAAGCGATCTCGCGGTTTACAGCATAAAAGTTAAATTTAACTGTGTATAATGGGGGCGGCCTCTACGCCCCCCGTCCCACACCTGCCGTTCCCTACATTTGGAGGTAGTCATCAGATTAGCTATCCAATTTAAAAGCTCAGCTGAGTCGAGTTAAGTCTTCGTCCCGCTCGCACCTACACGAGCTTGCTGGATATTAAACAATTCACAACTATAATATACAGTTTATCTTATTTTTAGGCTGGTCACATGAGCTAAGACTAAATGTCTACGGACCCAATTAAAACATTCTTTTAGTCCAGCTGCAATTAAAATTTGTCTCAGTCGGTCAATTTGAATAATAAAAACAATTTATACTTTGCAATTATAACATGGAGATTTATGGACGACTAGACCTTAAGATAAGCCTAGCTTCTTGATTCTTTCAAATTGTGAACTGTGAAACAGGGATCATGCACGGGCGTATTTATTAAGTTTTTGCGAATTCAAGGTCTCGAAATGCATTTCAAGTTAAGTGGTATCTAAGTAGGTAATCAAAAGTGCAATTAGAAGGGTAGCGACTAAGCTATGTCAATAAGTAAGGATGTTAGAACTAGATCGTAAGAGAAAATAAGCAGGTTAATGGCAAATAAAAACCAGTTTAGGTAACCTGCGAAATATTTAGTTGTAAACGACTGTCTATTTTGCCGCTTACAAAATAAGAAAATCTCAGCCCGTTAGCAAATAAAGCAGGTAAATAAGTAAAGGGTTAACAAAATATTCCAAATAAAGCTTTACTTGGTTATTCCCAGGCTTTATTTACTGTCGCCAAGTTTACAAAGAAATACTACATCTGCGGTTCATAAAGTCGTCAAAATCGAGGCCTTTCGAGGAAGTGTGTATTTGAGATTCCTTGTTTACTAAAGAAACCTCGCCGTCCGCTTTACGTCATAGAGCTGCGAAAGTGTGTGCCCAATAAACAATCGATCTGAATGCCAAGTGGCTGGCTTTATGGCTCCGTAACCCATTTTGAGTAGGACCATTAGCCCCGTGGCCAAGTAGAATGAATCTAGCCCAGAGTTGCGAAAGTGAAAAAGAAATTCGACGGGTTGCTCAGGTAGGCCAGGCACGTAATCAATAGAAATATGTCGCCTTCTCGAACTCGCAGATACCGCCGCCGATACTGAAAACCGATACTATATATACTATAGGGCCGTATTGACTGTGGCAATCATTTTGGCTGAGCTCAGCGCTTGCCGTCGATGCATTTGCGCATGCGTCCACTCATTTCATTTCACTTCATTCCACGCCCAGCCAAAAATGTGGGTCAAGTCAATGTGGGTTCGCAATTATGACACATTGTCCGCGTCCGAGAGACAGATATTTACCACACAAAAGCTGAATTCGGTGTAATGATATTCGTAAATGTAAAAATTAAATAAACAATCGACCTACCGCTGTCTTACTCTTTTTTCTACAGGTTTTTGGAGGGTTTTTCGGCTATTTGGTTTTTTTCGGTTTTTTGGTTTTTCTTTTTTTGCAATTTGAGATGTAGTATCTTTGTGTATGTAAGTGTGTGTGGCCATGATCCATGTTTATTTATTATGCTCCATCGTCTTTTTGCTGTCGTTATCGTTTTCATTTTCGTTGTCGCTAGTCGTTGTCTCGTCTGTGTGCAAATTTTATTTGTAAATATGCAATGATTAATATTACAAATACACAACAAAAAAATGTCGAAAATATTTGTTGCCTTTTAAAACTTTCTCGCAGCAGCAACCTGGTTATTAATACAGTCAAACTTCTATAAATTAAACGCCCACGTGACTCGAACTTTAACACATGGTTTCCATAAATACAATTTAATTTCAAGTTTCACAAATCGAACTTAAAACCTTTTTTTAACAGAACCAAATCATTTGCAACTCAAAAGACATTAGAAAAGATTGTCATCGAATTTTAATAATGTCGAACAAAGGCTTTTTGTTATTCATGCTCCATTTATAGCTCGAGTAATTAGTTGGGCGCAAAAAAGAGGTCAAATAAGGTCAAAGCTTGAATACAATAATTTGATAAAATAGATGTCTTTTGAAAAATATATAAAGTGGGTATCTTTCAATCTCGACCTGATTAGTAACCGAAGCTCTACTGTGAATGGACTTAAGCTGTGGGTCAAATATTAGCTAAAAATGGAATTGCATAATCCGACGAAAAAAAGAAACAGCTCAAATATTTGTGGGCCAGGCCTGGCTTGCACTTACTTGTCAGACAAACTTATAGTCGACGATATTGGCTTATATCGAAGACGATGAAGATGCTGCGGCAACTCGTATTTGCGTTGACTTGATTTGATGTTTCCCACTTGGTTTTTCCGAGAAACCCCCAATTTAGGTCATTGACTTTGGGGCTTGCGAATTCGTTTGTTATGGTCTCGGGTTTTATCGGAACTTTAACACTTGCGGAGGTTTTTAGAGGTCGTTCGCTTGGAAAAACTGAGTACGACAGAACAGAAAACTATATTCGTAGACGATACTTTGTTTCGTTGTTGACACTACAGGCAAGGCAAGATACGATGATACCGATACCAATGCCTACTTCTGACACACTAAAAAACTCCAGACCGAAATTCTGCTTCTTCCCAAGAAATTTCTCCAAATATTTTCACTTTTGTGGCAGAGCGCGAGAGAGAGCGTAGAGAGTAAAGACGAAGATTGACCGTTGAGCAGGCGCAATGAAATCGAACGACTGAGAGAAGCAGAGCGCGTGAGAGAGTGCCGCCGCGGGAGAGAGTGGACCGTTCTTTGCTCGCTTTCTTAACTTTTTCAACTGCTTTTCTTTACCATCTACCACATATATGTGTATATATATATATAGATATGCGTGATCTTTTAGCGTCGCGTCCGATTCGTCGGCCGTTTCGAACTGAACTAAACTTGGCCCTCGAAGAAGTGAAAGATTTAAGCTGCGCGGCCAAGAAAGGCGCACAAAAGAAAGCAGCGCAAAGAGAGAGCGGCGAACACGTAGATTTCGGCTGCGAGATTTGAGATTTCATATTTGATATCCAGAGAATAGAGAGAAAGAGCGCCGGCAGAAACGTCGACTGAGGCAGCGACGAGGCAGAGGCAACATGCAACAAGCTTTAATTGAAAAAGCCGCAAAAGAACGGTGTGTGTGAAAAACGAGTCGTGGAAAACGGAATACGGAATGGGGAGGAGCGTCCGAGAAATGGAAGAAATTGGATATGTGGTCAGGCACTGACATTGACCACTCACTTCGACGTCGACAGAGACGTCAGCAGAGCCAAAAGAGGTCAAAGTACACACATTAGCTTCAGAGGTATCAGGTATCTGCCGCTACCTTTGTGTGAGTGTGCATGCATAATCTTGCACTTGCCACCAGGTAACAGTTAACAAAAAAGTAACACAAATTGACCAAAAAAACTTTCGTGTCTAATTGAAAGGCAAGTCACAATTGCGGTTTGGAAAAGGGTAAGCGAGAGGGCGGAGAGGTGATTAATTCACCACAGTTAACGCAGGAACTAATTGACTACACTAAGCAAAAATGCTAAGCAATACATATGATACCCCAATCCATTCTAGGTATAATTAAGATAATAAACTAAATAGGTTCTTTTAATAAAAGTCCCTTCAGAAAGCACACTTCAAAAGATTATGACCTTTAATCATCGTTATAATTAAATTTCGCAATCAGAAATCAATTATCGCCATTCATTGGTAAGCAATGACTCAAATAAAAATAAAGTAAACAAATTTTTAATTTCACCAACAACAGATATAACTTCATATTTAAAGGTAATGTTCTGGTTAATCGACAGCATTACTTATGAGTCGCTATAACCACTAATCAACAGTAAATATATGGAAATGATATTTTTAAAGATCGCTTGCAAATATGCAAGCTAAGAAATAACTTAGGCAAATCAAATGTACGTCAGTTTTGGATGCTTTTCCAATTCTCTTCATTTGTTACAGTGGGTGGTGGGTGTGTTTCGCTGTTCGCCACGTGCGAGAAAAAAACCTCTAATGGCGTATGGTCAATATTTGAGTTTTTAATTGATTTAGCATACACCAGTTCTCACATTCTGCGAGTTATGTTCAAGCTGCCTCCCAAAATAACGCCAACGGAAAGAGGAAACTGTTGGTTGAATCGAAGAGCCAGCCAAGCGTTGCTAAAGCAACCCAGTTCACCGTCCCCCCTTTTTCTCGCAGTGCAAACAACTACTTCTACTGCAAAGCCGACGCAAAAGTTTTTGGCCAAATCATAGAACTTGCTTAGTGAGGTATTGGTTGGAAATCGAAGAGGCTGGGCGAGAAAGACCCCTTTTGCCTACTTTTGGGCTGAGCAAATAAATTCTCATATGACCGGAAATAGGGCAGCATCAAACAAAAGTTTCTTTTCTGAAACGAAGGGAATATTTGCATTAAAGTGGGTAGTGCCAGTGTGGAATTTCTGTAACTTTGCCTAAACGACTTTGAAATAAATAAATAATATTTTATTTAAAGTTTGTACATTTATTTTGGATACAAATTTAACTTTGAAATTGTTCTTTTCGTTTCTCAATGAAACACTCTAAATGTTGGCAATCAATGAAACTCATTTAGTTTTTACAGGAAAATCAAGCATTTGATGCTCGCCTACAGTATACAATTCTATAAGCAGCACTATCAGCTGGCCAGGACATTCAGCAAAGTCACTCAAGTGTCACACTTTGGAGGCATATTATATGCATCCCCATCGCCACCCCCACCCCCACCCTTCGCTTCGTTCATTTTTATTTTTTTTAATTACACAAAGTTACAGCATTTGACGGCGCCCTGTTGACAGGACCTGCTCGTCCTCGTCCTCGTCCCTTTCATTTTTCCATTTTCTCGGCTGAGAAATGGCAAACACTCACACACATGGTCACGGGGGGCGGTACTGGAGGGTGGGAAAATCGAGGGGGTGGACGGGGTGAGAGGTAGACAACAAAACGGGGAAAATGACATAATGCACTTGAAATGTTATCGCCTCGCTGTCGAGTGCAACAATACACTCTCACACGCACTAACACACACTAGCCGGAAAAGTTGCGATTAAATCGAAATTATTTATGCGACCAATTAATGGACAGGTTCTTCGCCGCTCCATTCATCTTGAGGCATACTTTCGGGCTGAACACCTCCCACCACCCCTTATGAATTTTCCTAAAAGTTTTCCGGGCGCGCTGCCACTACTCACACATCGTTTTTTTATGCAATATCAGCTTAGTCCTCAGCGGCTGTTTGAGGAACTTTTTCTGCACTTTTCACGCTTTTTTGGAAACATCTTCACCGCTTAGCGAAATATGGAAATATTATCTGAATTTTGTAAAATTTTTGTCAGATATTCGAAGAAACTTTCTGGGGAAGAACTCGCGTCGACCGCCTTGAAAATCAATTGGAAAATGCCTGTTTCATTTTTTCCTCCCAAGCTCCCCAAGATTATTTCACGCGCCTGCTCTCATTTCGAGAGAGATATGTAGAGAAGTCTCAAGAGAAGGTGTCCCGGAGAGAAGAGAGAATCGCTCTTGGCCTACCATTTTCTGCTACTATTTTCCTGGGCGTCTGCCGGCTTTTCCGGGGGTTGTAAGCTGCTTATATAATGCCCAACCAGCTGACTCAACGGCACTATTAATTTTCAGATAAGATAAGTCTTTATCGGCGGGGTTTATCAGTCTGATATTGGGGCCACGTTTACAGGATTTAATTCAGTAATTTTCTGGGAAAATTCAAAATTTTATGAGGCATAATTTCAGGCTGCTTCCTTTCTCGCCCTCTAAGCCACAGCAACACTGATTTTCCTAGCTCTTAGCTGGCTTTCTTTTGACTCGCTTTCTCTCTTTCTCTCATTCGCGTAAAGCTCGTCTTCTCTTTGGCGGAAACGCCAAACGGAAATGTCAGGTTTTCTGCTAAATTTTTTACAACCGTCGACGCCAAAAAGCAGCGACATTCTCCGGATGAGATAATAAACCCAGCGACATACATTTTTTTATGGGGAGCGAGGGGGACCCATAAGCAGGGGCTGCTGCTAGAAGGGGGCTAAAAATAAATGGCAAGCAAAAAAAAACAGGCCACAAGAAGATGCTTAAACTAGGCCAAAAAAATATGCTAAAAATAAAGGAAGGCAGAAGTAAAAGAAAACGGGGATTTCGGGGGTCTGGGGGTCTGGGGGAAGACTCTGGTTTTTTTAGGGCGTGTACGTACCGGCTCCAAAACGAAAGTGAGGTTAGAAACGTGTGCGGATGCTGCGGCGTTTTGAACTGAACTGGATTTTCCGGGAGATGGGTACTTTCCTAATTTCTGGCTTTATTTATTTGCTTGCTATTTGGCATCACACTCACTCACACACGTAACCAGGCATTTCGCGTTGCGTTTGTTTCCTTTTTTTACTATTATTTTAACAGCCTTGTTTTTTGTGGGGGAAATGTACCGTTGTCTGCCACGAAGAGAAGAGAGCAGTACTGCTCGAAATGCGAAAAGTGACTGAGGCAGGAAGAAGAAGCTTCTGGCAAACCGGGCCGCCTGAAATTCTCACCATTAGCACATAGAGAGCCACTCTCTCCCAGCTTGCTCCTTTCCCTTTCTCCACCCCCTCTGCCAGTCGCTCTACCTTTTTTTTCGGTGGTGAGTTGACGGACACACACGCTCTCTCGCAGTCTGGGGGCTGATATTGCTATGATTTTCCCACCACCTTGGCCGTTTTTCCTATTGAATGAAATCCACTTTGGTCTAGTTCTTCTTCGTTTGCGCTCCTCTGCTTCTTTCCGCCCGTTCTGCGCCTGCGTTGGCCAACTTTTAGTTTTAGTAGCAGATTATTGCGCAGAAAAAACGGAATCTGATTTTTGGCACTGCATTTAACGCCACAAAAGAATGATAACCAAGCACACAAATCACCGCTTCCTGCGATTTCAAATAAACGACGGAGCTGCCACTTCACCGCGAAAGCAGCGTTGCCATTGCGCGGGAAGTTCAAAAAACTTGTTCATTTATTTACGCATCTACTTACTATTTAATAACTGTAAGAAAAGTTACTTAAAATTAGGGGTTTTCAGATAAGAAGATATAATTAAAGGGATCCAATATTCTCACGCTTGAATAACTTATTGACAACATAAAATGTTATTAGCTAACAAAATTGTGATCTTCTAAGATACAAATTAGATTTAGATAGAGAAAATAAAACTAAATTATTATTATCATTAAATAATACTTTCTAGTCTCTTTCTAATTCTCAATTTCTATACTTATATTCTATTAACTTCACAAAAATTGAATTTATTAAATTGAGATCTTAAAGCCCCAACCTTGGGCAGCCCAAATATTTGGACAATGAGCAAGGTCGCCACCCTATTGCATTGCCCCAACATAAATGTGAAAATCAAAACATAAAGACGAAAAAACAAACCAAAAATGCATTGTCATGTGGGGACGGCGGGGCCTTAAGTTGTCGGATATATAGATAAGGGGTGGGGGGTGATGACTGCTCTGCCACTCTGCATATTAATCAATTTTAAAATACATTAAGACAAATGAGTTGGGAGAGATTCAAGTGGAATTACCCAATGCTCTTAAAAGAAAAAAATAACTGATATATCAGATAATAAATATATGAAAACGGTATTTATATCTACGTTTATATTAATGGATATATCCCATTAACAACATTGCAAGATAACTATGATAAAGGATTGGTTAGGATGGACCTGTCAAGTTAAATAATTGCTTCAAAGAAATCTTCTTGGAATATATTTGGTACTGTCTCGACTACTCGGTAGTTTCAACTAGTATAAATACCCTATAATCAAAGAGTTCAACGAGAAATTAAAAATCTAATAAAAATGGGGTAAGTTGTTTACAGTTTCAGGGATAAACCAAGTCCATTATTAATTTTGAGTACCCCTTCAACCACTCCCATAAGAGGGTATTAACGGAGACAAGCGACTTCAAAACGATAACAAATAGGTGAGACATCGGCAAACAGACAAAAGGCAAGCATGGAATGAAAACCAAAGCCGAGCTCATTACTCATGCACTCAATAACGACGCACTGGGTGACGTTGTTTTGTGGCCCAAAGGGGATTTGACCAGGCTCCTCAAGATCCCCCATCTTCACCGCCTTTTTCAGCCTGCTCCACCGCCACTGGCTCGTGATGACGAGGCACTAAAAAATGTGAGCGAGACATGAAAATTCCCAGCCAGTCGGCAAGACTAGCAGCCAAGTAGCGCTGACTAAGTGCCTAACAAGAGCCTTTTTTGCGGTTTTCCTGCTGCCGAAGCTCGTTGCTGTTGCCTTTGTAGGGAAATTAAATTGAAGACACGTTGACAGCTATTTGAGGTTGATATGATTGAAAATTGCATTGCTAATGGGCTGATTGATTTGTTGTGTGGCTTCGGCTGACATAGAGTTGGGAGAAAATGAGCAATGTCACTTAAAGTTATAAGATATGGCTTTTAACAATAGGTGTCCCATTTTCTTATTTACACAGAAAATAACATTAGCCAAGAATTATCTTTTCTCTAATGAGTTAGGTATTGCAATTATTGATAATACATTTTAAGTCTTGACAACTACATTTCTATTGAGTACTATATTTATTTAACAATATTTTATAATAAACACTTTTTATTGGGCGTTAAAATATACAAAACTTAATTTATTGCAATTGTCCATCTTTCGACTTATCTTTTGGAGATGCTAAGTTTTCAGCGTTTGTTTTGAGACCACAGTTTCCTCTTCTTTCTCCCACTTTTTTCCACAGCGGTCATATATGGCCACTTTCCTTCGCGTGTCGTCCAAATTATTGCCAATTTTGACATTTATTTTTCGGTTAAGCGAAGAGTCGTACCCCCGTACCTGTAATTACCGCTCAGGTATGTACACACTCCAGGCTCTTTGACTGTTGTTTCTGCTGCCTAGGCCTACAACTCTGGTTTCAGTATTTTTATAACCTTGCAAAGGGTGTTACAAAATTGGTCAGAAGTTTGTAACGCAGTGTGAGTTAAGATGAAAAGGTTATATGGCGATTTTTTATTTGTACTGTAAGGCGCAGAAGCAACGAATTGCTTTGATTGAATCAATTAAATTTAGCTGTGAAATACCTTCTCTTCTTTTGGTCTCATTTGTTTGATTTGTTTTTATTTTTTAAAAATCTGGGAGGGCATTAAAACTTTGGCTTGTAAATTTAGCTTCCTTTTCGCGTACTTTATTTGGTTTGTTTTTAACCAACATCTAGGTCAATTGCAATTGAACCCGTCACAAGGGAAAGAGCCTAGAAAGCTTGTCTCCGCTAAAAGGGGAATTATTTTTTAACTGACAGTTTTATAATACCAAGGTCCCAACTGATTTGCATTTTTGCATTGGCTATTTCAAAAGGCTATCACTCAGTTGACTGAACAAATAGTTTTGCATAATTAGACAATGAAAAGCGTGATCGATTACACCTCATGCAATTTACCGGTAATTTTCCTACTTTACAATGACCTTATTGACACCAAAATGAAATTATCAAAATCAGCAGAATATATTGTATATCTGGCCGCAATAAATTGGAGATGTCAGCAACCTGATTCGTGTGCTTGAAAATAAAAGAACAAGAAGCCAGGTAACAAAGTGAAAAGTTTGCACAATTAGCTACAGTTGCAAATGTGAATCGAAGATACTTTTCTACTTAGTACTTAACATTTTGAATTCAAATTTACTTCATCAGATAGCATGAGAAAACGTAAAACATCTCATAAGGAAATTTGTTTAATTTATTTAAAGACTTAAGAGCACTTAAACTCGATAATAATACAAAGCGAAATTGGGATGGCCTTTCAGATAGTTTTATTTAGTTTCAATTGTCATTAAGTTTTTATTATGTTTTGATGGGAGCATTTGGACCCCCGCAAATCAATCTTTTGGCTCAAGTGGTAGAGCCAACTCACTCCCAATTTAAGTCGAAAAGGCATTGCCAGATCCACTCAACAGATACCACGCACTCATAATAGATCCAGCAATATCCACAATTCGGAGAGCCAGCTTTCTCAGTTACCAAAAAGTCGAAGATCGCTGGCCACTCAAAGCTCTCTCAGTGTGTTGTCGTGATTTTATTTTTTGCCTGGCCTGGCTGCTGAGTTTGCGGGTTTTGTTTCTCGGGCTGGCTCTTGATTATTTTGTGTTCCGATTTTCATTACGTGCCCCGCAGTCTTCGCGAGCTGAACTCGGAAACTAAAACTGTGAAACCTAGAGACTCAAAAAGCCAGACAGTCAGAAACAGGCGAGTGAGTGCTTTTCAGCATTAGCTGCGATCGCATTACTTCCAGAGCCCGCAATCAGTCTTCAGTGAGCGTGCGTCGGCATCGGCAGCAAGTTGGCTAAAAGCGGATCCTCCTCAGTGACCACCACCCCCGATCTCTCTTTGCCCCCGACATTTTTGGTTAGTTTGCACTTCGCCTTAACATCTGCCGCAAGTCGTGCCCCGCAACTATATTTAATCAAGTGCAATGTGAAACGCCCAGCGGGGTGGTGAAAGAATAATAATAATAATCGCGGTAATTGCAAATCAATTGCCAAACAATCCAAGCGGAAGTGATGAAAGAATTCTGATTTGTTAGAAAAGTGCAATACTAAAATGAGATTACCTTTTTTTTTTTTTCGATTGCTTTGCGGAAAAACCATTGGAAAAGCAGTTGACTTAGCTCTTTGATTTTCACTTAAATGTTTGTTTTCATAGCTTTTCCAGTTTTCCTCGCTCTCAGCCGCTCTCTTTGCGTGAGTTCGTGTGTGTGTTTTTTTGAGTTGGATTAGTTTTCCGCGACACCGATTGAGTAAGTTTTTCCATGCGGTTTTTCCAGCGAATGCTGGAAAATTCATGGGCAGCAAAACAAACAACAAACTTTGTTATGATTTAACATTCAAGAATTGTGTGTTATGTTGAAAGCTCTTATTAATATTTAATTTTATAGTCCTTGGGTTGACTCGTGGCTAATTTCTGTCGAGACTTTTTCATTATTTATTATGTTTTCTTTATTTTGCCAGACATCGCATTTTATGCCGCAAACCGGTTTGCCAAGAATCTGGATATACAAATAAATTAAACAATTGTTGTGTGGAATTTCTAAATGGGCATAACCATTTAAACGACAAAAATTTCAATTGTCCAAAATTGAAGGCAAAGTAACAAGCTGAAATAAAGTTATCAAGCCAAGTTCGTTTATTGAGTCTTTTGAATGAAGCTCTCCTTCTAAATTCGTTTCATAAATCTTTGGATTGCCATTCAACGGAATTTCAATTATTAAAAATAATCCACCGAAAAAAGGTTCATTCAGCTTGCTTTGTTTCTATTTATTTTGTGGGACTTTCAATGTTAAGGTCTACACAACCATTTATTGCTAATGCCCAGCACAAGTGCGATTTGTTCGTCGATTTTTTTCTCTGATTTTATGGCATATTGAATCGGATTCGCATCCACTTCTCTGCCGCTCAAAATGTTCATGCCTAGCATAAACAAAATAGAATTATTGTTACACATTTGGTTGCCAAGGCGGAAATATATAAAGCAAAAAGACTATCAAACCAAATGGAATCGATTTGAATGGGATAAAATCATAACAGCACATGAAGAGAAATCAATGGCGCGAACCGAGATGAGAGAGATCTGTCCGTCGTAAAATAGAAAGTGACCAAAATGGATCTTTAGTCATAAACAAAACCCAAAAATTCGTCACAGTTAGAGGATACCCTCACTCGCAAGCGGAGTTGTTCAGCCAACTTGTTTTTTTTTTATAATTTGTTCATTAGGGCTCTTTTTTTTTGCCTAGGGCTCCGAATACGATATTTGCCATTTTGAGGCTGCAAAAGAAATTTCCAAATATCTAATATGCAGAAAAGTTTGTAAATACTCCGACGCACACGGATACTCACCAATACGGGGAACTTAAGACCCAGCTGGGTTTCAGTCATTTGTCTAAGCAAAAATTACGAACAAAGCAAAACGCAGACGTAGCTAAATTATGCAAATTCAGCCACAGCTACATCTGTAAAAATCTTTATGTATTGTTTATTTATATATAGAATAGTCCATGTGCTTCTCCAGTAGAAAAAGCAAAATAGCAGGTGAGCAATAGGCACAACACCTTAACAACAGAGAATCGTTTTAGGCGCTTCATTGAATTCTTCTTTGCACACATATTCAAATGCGTTAACTGAAAAAATAAAAATGACATTGCTTCTGCAATAAGTTATAAAAAAAAAGCTGCAACCAAAGTCGTTTCTCAGTTTATTTTAATTCTATTCTTTTAGAAGAATATCCAGCCGATTTAAAATAACTAAATAACCAACTCAGCCTAAAGCAAACATTGAAAACTATTCTGTGCTGTCACAAAACTAAATGTTGCTAAATCACCAAGAAACTATGATAAATCAAAGGGTGTAAAGCAACAAATAAAATAGATTTGAAGCCAAACAAGGTCTTTGCCTTAATTTATATAACGCAACAGAAATGTCAAGTTCAACGATCTTTTAGCCCTCCCAAAAACCATCAATAACTCATGCTGTCAATCCCAAGTCCCCGAAGTTAAAACCTGTTGCCCTAATCTAGCGAAGAACTTTACAAAGCCAAACAGTGGTATTACACTACGAGATGGAAATATGACAAAAATGTTGCTGGGTGAGGGCAAAATGGCGATGAATCTCCAAAACTCGCAGTTCGAGGAAATAAATGCAAATCATTTGGATGAGGGCCAGGCCAAGACCAAGCGAAACCAGTTAACTGCTATAAATTCAATGTTGATCGAACTGGCGGCACTCTGTCTCAGATGCGGAGAACACAATTTGCATAATTCTGGATTCCGCATCAGGCCAAATGGCGGAGTTTTTTCGAAAGCGAAATTCCAGTGGGCTAGGAAAAATCAGCGAAGGCTATTGGGGCTGTCCGATCTGTCGGTTGGTCAATTACAAGCGATTCAATTAGCGCCTGGGTGTTAGCCCCCGAAAAACACGACAATCGCTCAGCTATAACAACTGTTGGGGCAGAGAAATTTGTTGAATTCATCTGCATACGAAGACAACGCAGCACGACGATCTCTAGAGATCAACCGCGATCTGACCGTGACCGTGCATTTTGATTGAGCTGGGTTTTTGTTTGGCCGGCCAAACTCCAAATATATATGGTATTGGTAGGCCTATAGATCTGAGGATTCCTCCTCCTCCTACTCCAAACATACCACTCCACTCGAGATCTCCGGCTGGGCGGCCTTGACACAAATTTGGAATCACACGAAAATGTTCGAAATTAATCTCTCCTCCAACAAATTGTTACGCATTTCGTTAATTATGTTTTCCACCTGTACACAGAGCTTGGGCAACGTGCCGTATGCTTAATGCCGTATGCCGTGTGCCGTGTGAGATCTAACTACATCGGTTATACCTTGGTTTGATTTCTTTTTTCGAGGCTTTCGGTTTCCTTTTTTCGGATATACGCGTCATTTGCCATTAATTAGTCGAGCTATTGATGGTTTCGGATGGAGCGAACAAAAGGCGGCTTTGTGAATGGTTTTGCAGTTGGCCGGGAAAGTACAGTTAACAGTGTTGGGCAACGGCCATGAGTTTGATTGTGAAGTGTGGCAAGTCGAAAGTTTTGGGGGTATTAATTAACTCGATCTTAGCCACTCTAATTCGCTTGGTGATTTATGTTAACACTTAATTGGGCTTTAGTGTGGGAAAGTAAAAATTGATTCCCAAATTCTTAAGTTCGCTTAGATTGCAGTGCTGATCAACTTAAGTACTTTTGTTACTATTGACAATATGATGATCTATAGAAAGCATGCAATTTTCATCGGGCTAATTGATAACTGTTCCAGAAGCACGTTTTATTAACTCGCTTCTAATTGCCATTACTTTCCAAAAATAGTGGTTTACTTATGGAGATCAGGTTTTTATCTTCTCAAATACGTTTACCGTATCGTACATTAATT
Source organism: Drosophila kurseongensis (assembly GCA_018153305.1). Taxonomy (NCBI): domain Eukaryota; kingdom Metazoa; phylum Arthropoda; class Insecta; order Diptera; family Drosophilidae; genus Drosophila; species Drosophila kurseongensis. Next base: position 26,084,462 of record JAECXX010000004.1, read on the forward strand.
GGTTTGGAGGCGTATGCAGTTGCACAAAACTGAAGTCATGGAAATATTTGCTAGGTATGCCTTTAAAAATTTCCGCCCTTTGTTAATGGAAACCCCAGGCTAAATACAATCAGTTTGTCTACAACATTAGTTTTCCAACGTCAATAATATTAAAGGTAACTATAATATCCCAGAACCCCGCGAGGAGCTCAGCTAAATGTATTCAATATTAAAAAATTAAAATGAAATTCAAGAGGTTTCCCTATCCTCCTGCCGTGCGAGTGGGCCTCTATTTGGCGATTCCGCTGGAGACGGACCTACGAAGGTCCCCCATGTAAGCACTGGGTCCGGCGATGAAGGGCGGGATGTCCAGCTGCCCGGAGTAGCTGCAGACGGGCGTGGAGGGACGAGGCACCGGAGTGCGGGTCTTGACCACCATCCGGAATCGCGGAGGCTCCACAGACCGACGCCCCTCCCTGCGCTTGTGCTTCTTCTTGTCCTGCTTCTGGGGCACCACATGGGGCTTCTGTGGCTCGGGCAGGTCCTGATCCCAGGGAGTCACCTGTTTGAGGGCGAACTTGTGGAACTGCTTCTCGATGCCAGAAGGCCGTCGCTTGTTCAGCAGCACCGCGGTTTTGGCCTTCAGCCGGTAGACCGGGGGCACTATCTGGTGGTAGCCTCGGCGCTGGCCATCTCGGGGATAGGCGGGCGGGTGGGCCACCACCTTCTTGCGGCGCAGATGGGGCTTCACCTCCTCCGTGGTCTCCGCGTCCCGGGAACCGGGGCAGGTGTGCCAGGAGTGCCAGTATGCCGACTCGTCCTCCGCCTCGCGCTTCTTCAGCCACTCGGCAGTGGGACGGTTGGGATCGTAAACCACCGTCTGGCCATCTTCCTCCGCATAGTCAAGGTGGCGTTTCTCCGCTTCCCGCTGCAGTTTCTCCTCAAAGTACTTTTCCCTCCGCAGCTCCGGGCGGTAGGTGATCCCCGAGGTATTCGTTTCCCTCCTCGACTCCGGCCGGCTCTGCCACCGGCGACGATTCTGCTCGATGATCTGCTCCTGCCGCCGTTGGTGATCGGCGGGATCCTGCGTGATGGAGCGCCGGCGCATCGTGTCCGGCTCCTCGGAGCTGCCCGAGAAGTGGCTCTGGATCCTCTTCTGGGCCTCCGTGCGCCGCTCCTCACGCTCCATCCTGTACTTGTCCTGGGCGTCCCGGAACTTGTTTTTCGCCATGTACACGCGGTCGTTGCAGTGCGACTCGTAGCCCAGCTCGTCCAGGCGCTTGGGGAAGTCGGCGGAGCTCTCCTCGGACCAAGGAGACTCGCGGGGAGCCTCGGCCATGCTCATATCGCTGTTTAGAGTCTCGATTTGAGCCTGGGTCTTGTCGTCAAAGGTGTATCGGTCGGCATATCTGCGCCTTTGGCCGGAAACTGCCGGCAGTCGCCGCAAACCGGAAACATCACTCCGCGCCTTGTGGCTAACGAACCGGAAACAGTGTCGAGCCACTTTTAATGAGGCATTCATTTTTCGAAGATTTTACTTGAATTAAAATGTCCTTTTAAAACTAATAATTTTGGTGCGTGTGCTGCGGTGTCTGATAGGAAACCCCGGACTGAATTTTGGAACTTTCAATTTTGATGGCTTACAATTTTCAACTCCAAAAAAAGAATAACCGAAATTTTGTGAACTGAATGCTTCGCAAACTGGGAATATTATGAGAGCGGTAATGACTTCTTCCCACGAAGTAAAAGGCAATGCTACCCCAGTTGAATATACAAATCGAGGAGGTGAACAAGACCTACTGGGTGCCCAGCGGTTTATCATGGGATGTATAAATTATACTAGCTTTATTTACCTGCAAGTCACAAGATTAAAAAAACTGTTACCAAGCTTTGCGAAATATATATATATTTATATATATATACTTATATTATATATTACATTTTTGTGACACAATTTAGAACAATATCACTGTCAGTCTTCTTTGGTTTTTAAGTTTTATCTTATCACAAAAGCGGCCAACGTTTGAAGACATGTTTTTTCATTAGGTTTAACACCCAAAGTGGGAAAGTGTTGAAAGTTTAAATATTAAGCTTTAAACTTCGTTGGGCATTCAGCCAATTGAGCCTGTCCGCTTTCCGCATCGTGCACTCCACTTCCATCTAATTTGATATCAGATTTATGATGCACTTCCGCCGCAAGCTCAACTTGACACACTGCGGAGTGTATCTGGTTTTTCGGCACTGCCCTCGATCGCCAGCTTTACTGTCGCGCCGATCCAGTTGGACTAATGAACTTGAACCAACCGATGTCACGGCGCGTTTCTTATTTACTTATTTTCTCTATCTTTTCAGCTTGCCCAACCGATTCTAACGCTCAGCAGCAAATTGGCGCCGCCGACGAATCTCGAGCCCTACACCATGGCTGTCATCACGGAACATGGCGGCACCGCCTCCCTCCCGGAAAACAACAAGAGCCTCGTGGGCAACGGAAAGCTCCGGGTCAGCGGTCACCAGCTGACCATCCCGGAGTTCTTTGCCCACAAGAACATTTTCGTCACCGGCGGCACAGGCTTCCTGGGCACAGTGCTCATTGAGGCCCTCCTGGACACACATCCCGACATCGGCACCATCTACGTTTTGGTCCGGGGCAAGCGCAAGTTCGATCCCAACGAGCGGATCCGTCGACTGCTCCAGAAGCCGGTAAGTGTGGTGGCGTTTTTCACAGGTTTTCTTTTCGTTTTTGTTTTGGGCCAGCTGAAAAGGGGCAGCACCCGGCCACGCCCCCTGACACGAAGCTGCCCCCGACGCGCCGTCCACCTGGTGTGTCATTAAGGCCAATTACGAGCCTCTTTATGGAGCGTTAATTGGTCAAAGTCGTAACCTCGTCGACCTCTTCCGCTGCTTTTATGTTCCTTCCTTTATTTTTAAGTTACAAGAAACTAGAAATACTCTTTTGTTAAAATTGAGAAGCCTTTCAATACTTTTTAAGAATAACAACTACGAAAGTTTTGGAATCTCTTTAAAAAAAGCTCTGCCACCTTAAAATCGGTTAAATCGGTTACTTAGTTGAAACATTTTGCATAATCATTAAAAGCGTATTATAGTATTATAATCTTCGTCTCAACAAAGCCAGTCTTTCCATTATGTTGGCTCTTTCTCTTTATTTTACGAGACTCTTCACATATTGTTAATTATATTTTTAAGCGCATTTTTAATGGCGTAACAAAAAGCAGCTAACAGCAAATGTTGTTTGCTTTAGAAATTGCTTACTTACGAGTACGCGTATTTCTCAAAAGGTACAAATACCGAAGAAAACACTCAGCGCTAACAATCATAATTCGTGGGGCATAATGTGGGCGTGGACAGTTACCAACCCGACCTCCAGACAGCAGTGAAAATAATTGGCAACATCCGTGTCTACAGGGAGAGAAAAACACGAGCTTAAGCCCGATCTAAATAGATTTAAAACCCCACAAAATTTGTAATGTCTGTAATCGAGAGTCATAAAATCAATTAATACCTGTTGATAGCTAATAATGGCACAGTTACTATATAATTTTAATTATAGTATTATATTTTTATGGGGCATGCTAGATTTTCGAGAAGTACTCGGAGAAGACGCTGGCCAAAGTGGTGCCCGTGGTTGGGGAACTGAGCGAGCCGAACTTCGGCTTCGGACCCGAGCTCCTGCAGGAGCTGATCGACCAGGTCAACGTGATCTACCACAGTGCCGCCACCATCAAATTCAGCTCCCCGCTGCGCACCGCCATCCGCACCAACCTCACTGGAACGATGCGCACCATCGAGCTGGCCAAGCAGCTGAAGCACCTGGCCGCCTACATCTACTGCTCCACGGCCTTCTGCAACAGCAACAACCGCGGCCTGATCGCCGAGGAGGTGTACAAGTCGCAGTTCGACCCCTACGAGATGATGCAGATGGCCGAGGACGACGCCGCCTGGGAGGACTTCACCGACCAGAAGTGCAAGGGTTACATCCGGGACCACCCCAACACGTACACGTTTACCAAGAACCTCTCCGAGAATCTGCTGATGGCCGAGATGTCGGGACTGCCGGCGGCCATAGTCAGGCCATCGATTGGTGAGTTTCCCCACTGCTGCACAAAGCTGGCCGTAAACTGTAAGAGACGACCTGATCTAACCCCCAGTGTATGGCACCCTGGAGCACCCGATGAAGGGCTGGGTGGGCAACGCCAACTCCGGGCACCTGGGCTTCTTGGCCGGCTTCGTGAAGGGAATCTTCCGGACAATGTGCGGGAACGCTAATGCTGTGATCGACATCATTCCATGCGACTATGTGATCAACTCGTCGCTGGTCATGGGCTGGTACGTGGGCACCCGAAAACTGGAGCAGCCGGAAATCATACACTGCACCTCGGGGGAGGTGAATCCGCTGAACCTGGCCGAGTTCTGCACGATCATCAACGACAGCGTGGAGCGGCATCCGCCCAACAGCTTCGTCTGGAAGCCGGCGACGAAGTTGCGTAATGGCTGGCGCTACAATCTGTTCTTCTACCTGTTCCATCTGCTGCCAGCGATGGTCTTCATCATCCCAGAGAAGCTATTCGGCATCGGAATGCCGCAGCACACGTAAGTGTTTGTCTTGGAAATATAGTTACAAGATCATTCTTTGTTTGACACCAGAGTGATTACATAATTAAACTTGCGAACTATAATGGCACTCAAACCATACGAAGTCTACAATAACCCATATTTATTCTAACTTCATTTTCTAATGTCCCTTTCTTGTAGAGCCTACGAGTACATGCGCGTTTTCCAAAAGGGAACCAAGGCCTTCGACTACTTCCTGGACAAGGACTTCCGCTACTCCTTAAAGAATGCCCTGCGTATCTCGGCTTTGATACCCGAGAGCGATCGGAGGCGCTACAACTTCGATGCCAGCCAGTGCGACTGGTCGGAGTTCATCGATCGCTGTCTGATCGGCATCCGCCGCTTCTACTTCAAAGAGTCGGCAGTGACCACGGAGTGGCATCGCAACTACTGGAAGGTGTAAGTATAGCAAACATGATGTATGCAAACCTATTCTGAACCACTTTCTCCCCTCTTCATCAGTTTCAATTTCCTGTACTATGCGGGCTACGTTGTCATCTTCGCCGTCCTGTACTTCGCCCTCACCCTCACTCTGGGCCTGCAGATCGGCCTTACGCTGGCGGTCCTGATCTGGGGATTCCTCGTCTGGTTGTAGCCTAATTTCTGATTTCTGGATCGCCAACCGCTGGATTGTGCAATATTTCCGCTCGGATTCCGATCCTCCCTCACATGGTTGTTCGTTTCCATCCGTAGTTTGTTCTTAGTAGGGTATCATGTATTTTACTTTTAAGTCCTTTCACACAAGCCAAGTACAAGTCAGAATTGTGTACAATAATACTTAACTATCAAAGCAACACTAGACACGAATCTATTCACACAGCAATGCAAAAGTAGCCCAAAACTTAGTCACATTAACTAAACGCTAAATGTAAAACTAATGAACAATTGTATATTGTTGTAATAATCAACCGGTTTATAGTCAAATAGTCGAAGAATGCGAGAACTAAACTTTAAATGATTAAATATGTAACTATTATTCAAATAAATATGATTTTAATTTTAAGAAAAAATTAAGCAGTTTTCTTCGGTTTTCATTTAGATGGTTAACAAACAGAACTATACTATATAAAAAACATGGAGCTATATGACAAATAAGTATATGTTTTATGACCTAATTGATCTTATTGAATCTCTTCAGCTTTTAATTTTTTAACGACCAACTATTTCATCCAAAATGTAAAAATAAGGGATTTTATCGTTTATTATGATTTGCAGCCATTTAACAGTCGATTAACGGTTGTCTTAACGAAATATGTAACTTAATGCACAACGTCAGGGATGGTCGGAAGAAAAAATCGTTAGAAAACGTAATGGTATTGATTTTTTCCAGTTACAGACTTATCTATAGTTTTTACCCATGTTGGTTTTTGTTTTTACTCTTTGTTTTGAATTCTCTTTGCCTTTCTAGGTTCTAAAAACAAAAAGACATTAGTCATTTTTAAATTCAGAGTATGAGATTTGAATATAAAGCTTTGTAAGCTTGTAAATTTGAGACTTTTCTGGGATTAATTCAACTAAAATCGATGATGAGTCTCATATACTTACATTATCCTGCAGATCAAAGCACACTTTTCCACCGACATTAGATTCCATTTCATGGTAGAACTGGTTCAAATCAAGATAAAATGTTTTACAGGCCAAGCAGACCTCATCGGACTTAAACTTTTCCAAGCAATCCCTTAAAACGATGGATCTATTGTCGTACTTGGACCAATAATCATCCCTGAAGCAATCTAAAGAATAGAGAAGAGGAGTGACTTAGAGGTAACACATATACATACATCGAGGTTTGGGAATCCCAGAAACTAACTGTCGCAGTTCGCCTTTTGCCACATGCTGGTGAGGATTCCCTGGGTGGTGGCCACTATGTTGATCCTGTCCGAGTTCAGGTACTTCTTCGAGCAGTTGGCATCTGCGATGAGGTTCTCGTATTCCTTGGTGAGATTCTTATAGAGTCCCGCCCATCCGATGCAGATATTCACGGGCACCGCTTTTGTGGTGGCGCAGTAGAAAACAGTTAGTTACTGTCAGATCGGGTAGTTCTCTGGTAGAATTAACTGGAAATATTGAATTCCGTTCTTATATAGGGCTGGACCTGCCTTGCTGCCAGCGTCAATTCATCAGCAGATGATAAATAAAACAACGCTATAGTCGGGTGCCCCGACTATCAGATACCCGTTACTCAGTAAAGGGAGTGCGAGGGAGATGGAGATAGAAACTTTGATCACGCATAACTTTTTAAGGAATGGTCCGATTTGAAAAATTTCTTCTACATTTCGATAGGTATTGATAAACACAATAAAACTGCATTTTTACTTTTCCGAAATATTTAAATTTGTAAAATCGTATATTAGCGATTGTAGGCGTTAAAGGGGGCGTGGCACCTTTTTGAAACAAACTTGCGCTGCGTAGGAACTCCTAGAATCTGCATGCAAAATGCCAATCTTCTAGCTTTTATAGTTTCCGAGATCTCAGCGTTCATACGGACAGACAGACAGACAGACAGACGGACAGACAGACGGACAGACGGACAGACGGACATGGCTAGATCGACTCGGCTAGTGATCCTGAACAAGAATATATATACTTTATAGGGTCGGAAACGCTTCCTTCTACCTGTTACATACTTTTGCACGAATACAATATACCCTTTTACTCTACGAGTAACGGGTATAAAAAGAATGAAGAAGAACACAGTGAGAGCGACAAGTGCAGCCGCAAATATTCGGTATTATTGTTGTTTTATTATAAAAAATTAATTTATTATATATTATAGTTCTTACCGGTGCTTTCGCCCGTAACCTTCACCATAAGGTTGCTCCCGAGTCCGTAGGATCGGCGGTGGCCAGCCATCTGTGAATGCAACACCGTTAGGCGGCCGCAAGCGCACTCGTGGTTGTATTTCTCGAAGAAACACCCCAGTCGGTGCTCATAAAGAGCCACATACGAGCTGCACTTCTCGAGGCAAAGGCTGCATTGGTATGAGCTCATCTTAGCTCGCTGGGTCGCCAGCTCGGTCCCCTCCCAGGATGGAGTCCACATGTTCCTCCGGCTCGCTCCCTTTAAGCCTGCAGATCTTCGCTGCAACCAGGTCAAAGGCCTGTTGCTGCAGCGAAAACACTGCGGCGACTTCCTTGCTGGAAGGGTTCCTCTCCTCCTTCACTTCCTTTTCTATTTGGCTGTACAATTTTTTGAGAGCCGCCTGGCCAGCCCTGGCAGCCACTTTCTCCAACCTTGGGTCATTTTCGCAAATCCGAAAATGGGATTCTACTAACTCTTTACAAATTTGGAGTAGGCGATAGCAACGTTGCTTTAACCGATTTACGCCGTGCAAGTTTTTAAGGATCCCGCTTGGCCGGCGCGGATCATCCACCTGTGGGAGGTGCTTGTCCACCTGGGCGCGCAGGTGCGGCATGATCCATTATATAAACACAAGTATGGTAACTTAAGAACTTTGAAAGACGGCGCCAAAACTGTGTGACCACCTTGGACAAAACGCAAAAGTCCCGTAACGCCTTGCGAAAGTGGCCAGAAAGCGCCTATATTTGCGTTAAACCCAACGGTGGTCACACTGCCTGGACCTGAAATCCGTGTGTCGCGAAATTCTCCGTTCCGCCGCATTTTCCGCGAGAAAAAAGTGCTGTCGACGGGAGCCGGGGGTGGGGTACAGGTCGCCGCGATCAGTTTTCCGTGGAAAGTGATCGAATACACCAGATTTCCCGTCGCGTGTGTTCCGAACTCGGCCACCAGCGTGAGGCCCCCCAAAAGTTGCGCCCCGCTCCCCCACATTCGCTACGACCCTGGGACCCCCTCAACGTAGGAAACGCTCCCAGGCCTCCCGACCGAAATCATACCCTCAAGACCGCCAGCGTTGCCCCCCTCAAGACCCTCCCCATCCCGGCGTTGCCAGAAGCATAATACGTATTTACATCTACATGGAGTATTTTTTTTTAAGCAGAAAGTCCCCAAAACTTTCGCCAGGTGCGCTAGCAACGAGAAGACAGTCCCCCACTCTGCGAATAAATAAAAAGTATCTATGTATCACCGAAAATAAATGTATCTATAGAGAGGGAGTTGCTCTCCGTACTCTTCGAGCTCGAGAGAATTCAGTGAGTACAACGTTTGCAGCAATATCGTAGCTGCCGAGTTAGTTGGTTATCAGACAATAAATTATGTGAGACTACCACCCTTTTCGGACGTCTCTGGATAACTGGTTTACCCGACGATCGTTGTCGTAATAATGACGATCCGTGGAGCGTAGGTAATGATCATCTGCGTTCATTCGGCTTGCGAACGAGCACATTTCAGTGGCCATTGACGGTATAAAGATTCAGTTGAAGTTTTACTGTCGCCGGCTAACGTTCGAAAATCGGAGGGTCGGAGATAAACTCTTTCCCATTCAGTTGCCCCACTCACACGCACACCGCAGTACACACACGTGTACGGACAGTTGCACTGGTGTTGGTACTTTGTTTACAGTCGCATCGCAGCAACAACAAAAACAGTGGAGTAAAAGATAGAAAGACGGAATAAAAAGAAGAGGAGGCCGATAACGAAGAGAAATACGTGGAAAAGAGAAATTTCGACGTTCTAAGCCGAGTTTTAGTCTTAAATAAATAATCGGAACGACCGGATAGACACAGACTGCAACTACCATTAATATTGGCAATTACCACACCTGCTGAGAAACCATGACCAGGTAAGTCTTACTCAATTTGGCTGAAAACAACAGTTTCTGTTGGCTTTTATTGTATTTAATTTTGGTAGCAGTTTGACAACTTTCGACCTGCTTTTTCTCTTTTCTCCGCTTTCAAGCGATTTTTGTTAGGTAATAAAGACAGTGCAAAGTTCAAATTGCCACAAATATTTAAGAAGAAGATACTACATGCATGCACGCTAAATTTATATACATATGTACTCCCAAACTGCACCTAACTAAATCAATTTGAACTTTGCTTTTAACCGCGTTTTTTCCTCTAAATTGTTGTACATACTATAAAATGAGTACTTCGTTGGAAAAAATAAAGTATTTATATTAACCTTCAAATTCTCCCAAAACTCAAACTTTAAACTATCAAAAAGCTAATCATATCATCCTTTAAAGTTATTTTCATTAGTCTCACTTTTATTAAAAAGTATTTGATGTCCTTGCTTATTGTTTTAAAAAATGTAAGCCAAAGCTGTTTTAAAACAATACATTTTTAGATAGTTCGAGTTAATGAGGCCATACTGTATTATAATTAACACTCGCGTTAGCGACTGATTCTACTTCATTACGAACAGACAGTGGGTCATTAAGCCGGACACTTTCTTACCCCAATGAAATTCTATCACCTGAGAGTAAACTGCACTAGACAACAATGGAAAATTTCGTTAGCCTGCTGAATGCGTCTATTAATAAATAGGGTGATGCAAATAGTCCAGTTTTCTCACTCAAAGTTTGACCTGTTTGGTGCCCCTCTTCTAAAGATCGTATGAAGTACCCTTACCTTTAGTGCAGTATGACGTCAATAATTCAGTGGCTGGCAAGCAGGAAATCGAGCGGAAAATTACAGGTTGCAGAATCAAAGGAGATCGATGTGGAACAAAATCATTACATGCTATAGCCATCCCATCCTGACAGGTTGCTAAACATTTGCGGGACGAGCATTAATAATAATTTGCGCTGAGATTTATGGGCCGCCACAAGGTTGATTGCAGTTGGTAGGGTCAGTTACTCAAAGTCGAGTGGCTTAATTGTCGAGGTGGGCCAGCAGTTAAGTTTATGTGCAAGCTAATGGCATGGGAGTTCTTAACGCCAGTCGTAATGGAATGCGGTTAACTGTCGCAAATGATTTTGAATTACGCAGGACTAAGCACTGTGTCATGACATAATATTACTTTTTTAATTATTTCCTCTTCTTTAGCTTAGATATTACTTCCTATGCATTACATTTTGATTTTCATTGTAATACCAGTTCCAAGGCAAAGCAAAACCTAATTTGAAACAAATTTCAAGTAGCACTGCCACAGATAAGGCACATTATGGCCAACAGAAACATCTAATCTCAGAAGTCGATTCAAAACTGATAAGAAAGTTAATTTTCAACAGCGAAAGCGTAGACTGAAGAAAGAAAGAGTAACACGGAAACCTGCAGTCAAAACTTAGAAAATCAGCTCGATGAATTATTAGCCATTTGTCTTGATTGGGTCACCTGTCCCTTCTGTTTCGCCTTTTCTCCCTCTGAATCTTCGGACCGCAAAGTGAAAGCTCCATTTTGCTTACCAACAAGCTCTGCAGCTTGAACTGTGAGCCTGGCCAAAACGATGACTTGCCTTTTTGGGTGTGTAAATATGAGCACCTGCAAAGGCTTCAACTGCTCTACACCGCGCTCTGATGTGTCTGTCATCTCGAGGGTCTCCTTTAATTGCTCAAAGGAAAATTTGCATTCATTTTTTGCATTTTCGAATATAGGAAGAGATGCATTCACATTCGCTCCCCTCCAAATGTCATTTGTTACGCAGAAATTATATCACGCATCCGTAGAGGGGGCAAAAAACACAGAAATCATCTTCAATGATCGTCATTATAAAATCATTTGGCATAACAAAATGTAGAGACAGCGAACTGCGATGGAGGTCATTAAAAGAGAAATGCGCCAGTCTTGGCTAATTGAATGATCAAGTTGCGTGTTGGAGCCCCCATATGTTTGGTAACTCGATTGAAACGGTTGGAATAATATTCGATGGTAAATTGAAAATGGGGTTTCCCGAACTCAAAGAGCTCATGTGAACTGAAATGATCTTTAAGCAACCAAAATGCAACAGAAAACTTAACAAATTTGTTTGAGATCGGTTGAAAGAGAATTATGTAGCACCCCGAATGGACGTATTCTGAACCTAATGGAAAATTAAAAAGTTTTAAAGTAAAAAGAACAAGTAAATCATGGGTATATATAGATTAGGTTTACTCCACCAGTTTTTAATACTCTTTTTTATGGCCCAAAGTCTTTTATTACATAAAGCATTTAGGTTACTATTATAAAAATGTACAAAAGCTTAAAGAATTTAAGGGCCCAAGACATAAATAAAATATTTATGGCTCTAGCACACTGCAGCTATCTTGAAAAAGAATCTGAAAGTTCAAAGTGTTTAAAAAACAATCTTCAAAGATTAAAAACCATAACAAACTATATAATTAGCCAGTTTGCCTCACCGCACGACGAGTTTCCAGTCGAGTGTTGATTCCAAAGTGCCATGAAACCAGAGACACCCACAAGATGGATCCGAGTTCCAGCATTGACCCGCAAGTCGACAACTGCTAACGAATCATTAGTTAGATAAATATTGGAGGATGCACAATGGGCACTTAGAACTCGGAACTCACGGGGAAAACGGGTTTACGGATAGATGTCCGCCCTCGGAGGTTTCTATGGGCGAACGAGTGTCGTAAGCAACTGGCTTCATTGGGCCATTTGAATGGGCGATGAGAGAAAGTTTGGCTCATATTTTATGACGCCTGTAAATATAGTCGAAGTAGTTATGCAAACACAATAGACCGCAGCGAACTGATTGGAAAACCTCTAACTTTTCAGCTCACCCATCACAGACTTCTACGCGGGTCGCAATGTTTTCATCACCGGAGCCACTGGCTTCGTGGGCGTCACGATTGTGGAGAAACTGCTGAGGGAGATTCCCAACGTGGGCACACTGTACCTGCTGATGCGGGCCAAGAAGGGCAAGAATGTCCAGGAGCGCCTCGGGGAGCTGAAGAAGAACTCCGTGTTCGACAAGTTCAAGGAGCTGCAGCTGGAGTCTCGCCTGGCCAAGATCGTTCCCGTCGAGGGCGACGTGGGCCTGGAGAATCTGGGCATCTCTCCCGAGGATCGTCAGACCCTGATCGACAACGTGAACGTGGTCTTCCACTCGGCGGCCACCTTGGACTTCTTCCAATCCCTGAAGGAGACCACCAACATCAACTTGCGGGGCACAAGGCGCGTGGTAGAGCTGTGTCAGCAGCTGAAGCAACTGGACGCCCTGGTCCATGTGTCCAGCGCCTATGTGAATGCCTACCTGACTAAGGTCGAGGAGAAGCTGTATCCCTCGCCCGAGGATCCCGAGAAGATCATCCAGCTTTCGGAGACGCTCAACGACGAAGCTCTCAAGGAACTGGAACCAAAGTGGGTCGCTACACTGCATATTCTGAACTCTTCAATAGTAATCAACCAATCCCTTGCAGACTCCTAAAGGATCACCCAAACACCTACACCTTCACGAAGCACCTGGCGGAGCACGAGGTGGCCAATGTGGCCGGTAAATTCCCCTGCGGCATTGTCCGTCCAAGCATGAGTGAGTAGCCTACGGAGTTTTCCACCTTTTATATAAACTAAAACCAATTTGCATATCACTACAGTCACCGCAGCTTGGAAGGAGCCTCTTCCCGGGTGGACCATTTCGAAGAACGGCCCACAGGGCTTCTTCATGGGCGCCTCCAAGGGCGTGCTGCGTCGCCTTCCCTTGGATCCCAACATCATCATGGACTACATACCCATCGATGTGGTGGTCAATGGGTAAGCCAGTGCGTGCAATATTCTTTAAACCTAGATTTATGCCATACTCCCAAAATCCAGTATCATCACCACCGGCTACTATGTGAACTCGCTGCAGGCGAAGAACGCAGGCCGTCCATCCGAACTGCAGATCTTCCACCTGACCTCCAGCACATACAAGCCGTTCCGGTTCGAACTGATGGCGGACAAGATCAACGGCTACCTGCACGACTACCCGCTGAACAGTGCCGTGTGGTATCCCAACCTGCGTCTGGTCAAGAGCCTCTGGGTCTTCCGGCTGAGCGCCATCCTTTTCCACTTCATTCCGGCCCTGTTCCTGGATCTGGTCACCAAGATTGGAGGCGGCCGGCCTATGTAAGTATGCTTTAGTAAATTATTCCGTAACTGCTTATTCCAAGAAGTATTCAATTTGGTTTGTAATAAATGTTAAACTTTATTAATATAATCATTCGCTTTTCCAAAAAATGGGTAATGTTAGTATATCCAAGTACCCAAAAAACACAGACATATAGGAATGTTTTAAATTTGATACACAATATTTTTGAATTAAAACTAAAACAAAGATAAATGCTTTACCTTACTAATTCGAATTGAATAAAGTTTACAAACTAACTCTAAGTGACCAAATAAAAAAACAAATACTTTGAATACATTTTTATTGATCTGTATAGCACCCAAGAATAGCTCTTAAAAATTCAAAAGGCTTACTAAATTAATTTTATTACACTTTTAGTTTGGTTCGACTGCACAAGAACGTATGGAACTCACTGAATACCCTGGAACGGTTCATCTTCACGGAGTGGCACTTCGACAGCAAAAAACTATTGGCGCTTTCGAAGACTTTGAATCCGGTGGACAAGAAAAAGTTCTTCATCGACATCGGGGAACTGTCCTGGGATGAGTACTTCGCCAACACGATTCTGGGAGTCCGTCAGTATCTCAGCAAGGAGCCGCCCAAGAACCTGGAAAAGGCTCGTCGCAAGGACAAAATGTAAGCCCCTGGGATACCAGCAGTTCGAGCACCTATTAACCTTTCTCCCCCCTCAGTCTCCTGGGTCTTCACGTGGCCCTGCAGCTCCTCTTCTGGTATGGAGTCTTCAAGCTGATCGTTTGCTTCACCGGAATTTCTGGAGCTAAAGCGGCTCTGGTCCTGCCCGTGCTCTACTACCTTTTTGGACTCATCTAAGAGGTCGAGCATGTTCTCCCAGTAGTTCAGCATTTCTCAATGTTATTTATGCTAAATGCAATTTGTATGAGGTTTGGTTTTACAATATAAATACAAGAAAACAAACAGTGGCTATCTTATTTATTGATTTATTTTATCTTGTTCATATCAGTATTTAAACATATTTTTGTCTGAAAATGAGCAACGGAAACAAACTTTACTCTTTTTAATATATAACTGTTTTACAGAACTGTATCATATTTATATAAAATATATTTTCTTCTTTAAAAGGGCTAATTAAAAAAGCAAAATTTTGTTATCCAATATGGATGTTAACATGAAACAATTTTACAATACCTATTTAAATAATTAATTACGATTAGGAATTTTAAAAATAGTTAATAGTACAAATTTTGATTGTTCTTGGTTCGAGCTATTATTTGAATTTGTTTACTTCTGCCCGCCAAATTGGGAACCTGGGCACACCCGTCGCAGTGTGACCGCACCCTGGGACGCCTTAAGATTCCGAAGTGCATCTCAAACCCGAAGCAACAGTTCCCCAACAGCAGCAACAACAACAACGCACGACCAGCTGGTCCAGTCCATCCAAAACACCATCAATTTCCCGAAGTACAGGAAAGGAGGTGATAGGTTTTCCCCCACCTTGACCCATTTGCGGATACACAAATCGCCTCGAGTTTTTGCAGAAGTCATGTTTTGAGCCCCTGAGAATGCGCAGCCTAGAAACGGACAGCGAGCACTCGGACTCGGATTTGGAATCGGATCCAGGCGCCTCGTCCACGGACAGCCAGTCCAGCGGATCGGGAGGGGTGCTCCACAGGCGACGGAGCAGCCAGCGCGCGGATGTGCTCAGCCTCAAGGCCATGGCGCCCAGGTGAGTCACTTCGAGGGGCAGTCCAAAGTCCCGCCTTATCTGCACAGGCCTTAAATCTAATCTGACCCTTCTTAGACCCAATGCCGGACCCGGCGGCTGGCTGTGCCTGCTGCTCCCGCTGGCCTTGGGCGTCCGCCTGTTGCACGCCCAGGCCGATGGCAAGGTTGCGGCCAGGACGCAGTGGCTCCTTACTGTCTCCGCCGGCGGGATGGCCCTGGAAACGCTCTGCTTCTTCGTCTACGCCTTTGTGAAGACGGGCATCTTGGTCAAGTGCCTGGTGAGCCTGCTACCCGGAGTGGCCACCAGCTTGAGCCTTTACCTGCTGGTGGACTCCTCGCTGACCTTCGCCGTGCTCTTGGGCTTCCTGATGACCTCCTC
Source organism: Drosophila kurseongensis (assembly GCA_018153305.1). Classification (NCBI taxonomy): domain Eukaryota; kingdom Metazoa; phylum Arthropoda; class Insecta; order Diptera; family Drosophilidae; genus Drosophila; species Drosophila kurseongensis. The sequence goes on from JAECXX010000004.1 coordinate 26,100,057, forward strand.
CTATCAGCAGATATACATTTACACTCTGCGTGGTTTCGAGGGATCCTTCACCTTCGGCGAGGCCTCTGTTTTCGTCCAGGGACTGGTGCTCTTCGCCATGTGTGCTGTCCACCGCCTCTGCGGCTTTTTCTGCGGCGGTTCCTGGCCCACTGATGAGTTTGAGACCCTCAACATGATCATGGTGGTAGGTATAGTTGGGTTTTCTTATTTATTTTGATTTTAAAATAGGTTGCTAATGAACATCCATACCTATATTTGTCCATGGCAGTGTTGTATTTAAAACCAACCATAGCCCTTAAAAGATCTTATTGTTTAAAATTACTTTATATTAAGCTCTTAAATCGTAAGCAAAACTTTCGAAGTAAGCTTTTTAATTTAGAATTTAATTTCATAAGTAGTATTATTAATTCTTACCAATCCCACAGAACGCACTGTTTTGGCTCCTGGTGTTCTGCCTGGCTCTCGTCATGTTCCCATCGCTAAGGAAGCCGTACCGTTTCTACCTGTGGATGGTCCAGCTCCTGTTGTCTGTGACCTGCATGCCGGTGACGAGACCTCTTCCGCTGATGGCCCTGATCCACTTCCTGCTCCGGGATCGCAATAGACTTTTCATCTTGGTCTTGTATCTGGTGCTGGTGGCTTTAACCTGCATCACCGTAGCCTGGCAAATTGGTAGCTCCGCAAAGGCCAATACGCGCGTTCGCAAGATATTCCACCTCCTGATTGTGCTGGTCTACATCCCCGGATTGGTCTACGAATGCGCCTTGCTGTACTTGGCCACTGGAGTGGCGGTGGCTGCTTTTGTGGTCCTGGAACTGCTGCGACTCCTTAAGATTCCTCCTTTCGCCGACAGACTGGCTGAGGCGTTCCGCTCCTTCAAGGACGAGAAGGACGCCGGGGAGTTGGCTCTGACGCCGTTCTGCCTGCTTATCGGATGCTCCATGCCCGTCTGGATGACGCCAAGTCCCTGCTCTGGAGGCGACACCTTGGCGTTGCTCTCCGGAATTCTGGCAGTGGGCGTAGGTGACACGGCAGCCAGTGTAGTGGGCTCCAAGCTGGGTCGCAACAAGTGGGCAAGTGAGTCTGGCTAGATATGTCCTTATATTTCTGAAAGACTGTCATAACTTAAAATTGCTACTTAGTATTATTGGAATATTAATGTTATCTATATTTACATTTAGTAAGTTTGAACTGATAAGTTAAAATCTGATAGGGATTCTGATCTCTAATGCGTATCATTTATATATTCTTTGATTTAGTTATGACAGTCCTTCAAAATAAACCTTCCGCATAAAACTATTATTTTAATTTGAGCAATTCATCCTTTCAGGATCCTCCCGCTCACTGGAGGGCACCATAGCCTTTGTTGTGTCCATCCTGCTCGCCGTCTGGCTACTGGAGATTACCGGCTTGGTGGTCATGACCCAAGCCAAATGGTTTGCCACCATATTCGCGGCATTCAATACCGCTCTAGTGGAGGCTTTTACCGACCAAGTGGACAACCTGGTGCTCCCCCTGATTTTCTATACGATTGTGGGCCTAGCCTAACGCGTGGATGTAATAAGTTTGTGATGATCACATTCCTTGGTGTATTTATTTGTAAAATTACTCGGTGTATTTAAGTGTACTAGAGTTAGCCCATTGGTTTTATCTTAACCAATCAAAATGTTAAACTATCTAAAAGAATTTTAAACGCTATGCTGAAAGGTTTTATTTCAGGGATTGTGTTTTGGAAACTAAAATGGCTATTTGTTGGTTAAATATGTTTTTGCTTGTTCCAAATTCCTAAGAATAGTCTTTCAATGCTGAAAGTGATAGATGTACGAATCTTTTTCGCCCTGACTGTATTTGTATACCTATTGGCCGGAGACGTCTCATTCCAAGCGCCACAAGCTTCTGACCAATATGAATTTACCCTCTGACCAGTGTCCAGATGACTAAATACCCAACAAGGCTTCATGCTTGTTTATTTTCAGAAACAATAAGAATTTCCAGTAGACTATTTCAAATGCCCGTTTTGCAGTGCAGCCCTGGCCACTGTCAAGTTAACATGCTGTTACTACGCTGAATGTTGACCAACACGTGCGTCCAATGTTATGGAAATGGGACTCCAAAATACATGAAAATAACCAATAAGACCGCACTAAAAACACAATTCCATTCGGTTTGTATAGAGTGCAAGCACTGCAGATCTTTATTTCGCAGAACTGGTCATCGGATGGCTAGACATGTGGACATGGCCGGTGCCTTAAGAAGCTGCTCCTCCGCCTAGCAGGTGCTCCGCACGGAATACTCGCCTCCACTTTGAGCCACTTAGTCCGCTTACTCGAAGAGAGCGAAGCCCATGTCGTCGTCCTCGGACTCGGACTCCTCCTTCTTCTCCTCCTTCTTGGCCTCCTTCTTGTCGCCTCCGGCAGCGGCAGCTGGAGCGGCATCAGCGGCAGCGACGGCGCCACCGCCGCCCACAGGCATCGAGGAGAGCTTCTCGCGGCCCTCCTTGATCAGGTCCTCGATGCTCTTGCCGGCCAGCTCCTTGATGACCTTAGTCAGACGCTCCGCGTCGACCTCGATACCCACGGAGCTCAGGATCTTCTCCAGGTCGCCGTTGGCGGGGGCGTCCTTGCCACCGAGCACGGCCAGAAGGTAAGCAGCCACGTAACGCATGTTTAAGTCTTGGGTTCTTGACACGAAACGTGAATTGGCGAAAAGTACGAAAGTCACAACTTTCCTTAGCAAGTCGTCGTCGAAAAAGAGGCGGAAGTTAGAGAAGGGAGTTAGAGGGTGCCAAAACATCGATGCCAGCATCGGCGTCATCGATGCTTGCGGGACATCGGTGGTATCGATGTTCGGCAGCGCTCATCGGTGGTCTTCCACCTCTAGCCAGTCTGTTAGTGTTCACTCCAGTTGCGGTGCACTGTTAACGATTTCACTCCAGTTCTGGCGCTCTGTTAACGATTCCACTCCACTTCTTGTGCACTCTGTTATCTTCCACTCCATATCTTCCATCTCTAACGAAACGTCATTCAAACTTTGAAAAATGGTCCCACCAAAAACGATTATTTTCAAGGAGCCGCGGTAAAGATTTCCTTAAATTAAAATAACGAAATCGGTAAGAAATACAAGTTAGTCAATATACTTCAAACGGCGTTTATAATATTTGTTCTAATAGAATAGACACAGACTCTAGACTGTTGAATCGGTAAAATGTTTTTAACGGTGAAAATAAAAGTAAATGTATGAGAATTTTAGATATAACACATAAAGCGTTACTCACTTCAAAAAAAACCTTGAGAAATGAAAATTGCCATACAAATTTAGAATCTGAAAAATTATTAACTTAATTTTGCATGGATATTTTCATTTTGCCAGGTTTTTTAATTGAAGTATGTCTAAATAGTCATTAACGGTGAAAATGAAATAAATATATGAGAATTTTAAATACAACACATAAAGCGTTACACTCACTTCAATATAAATCTTCCAAAATGAAAATTGCCATACAAATTTAGAAGCAGACAATTTTTATTAGCTCAATTATGAATGGGTATTTTCATTTCGCAAGGTTTTTAATTAAATATATAAACGTATAATCGCATTGCGAAAAACCCGGCAAATCGATTAATGCTAAAATGTACCTTCAAATTCAACTGCAGATCCCATTCCCAAAGAAAACAAGAGAGAAATATATGTTTACGCTGTATATATAGTTGCATATATAAATTGTAGTTGTACAAAATTTTGAAATTGTATAATGCATTCCTGAACTTTGTGTATCACATTTCGATTTGGAGGGCTCAAAACGCCCCCGAGAATCGTTTCACATTTAACGGTTATCAGTTGATCGGCAGTAATAATTATACGACACGACAATGTTTTTACACTTAGCTTACGACTACAAACATATTAAGGTATTATTCATTCCGGACCCGCATCCGGACCCCGTAACTGGACTGACGCGACAAATAAACAAAATGCTTCACTACACTTAAAGGAACATTGTAACAAGACCGGAGCGAGGCCGAGGCCGTAACGATCACTCGCTCCCTAAATTTCTTCCCGGGATGTGTCTCTGGTCTCCGGCTATAGCGGCTCCTGCTGGAAGTACTCGTGCTCCAGGCAGGCCAAGGCGGAAGGTCGCAGGTGGAGGTCGTAGGACAGCATTTGCTGTGGGGAGAGTAGAGAAGGGTGTTCATTAGTCGTGGGTATTCATCATAATTTAAATGTCTTGTGAAAATGTATCAATACTCACATTCAATAGGCCATCGGCGTACTTGCACAAATGGGGACAAAAGTCTCTTGGTCTCTTTGGATGCCGCTGGGGAAAGTGCTCCAGGGCCACTGAAATAGTCTGGGGCCACTGCTGCTCGGTGGGTCGGCCAGTCAGTCTAAAGCATACAATATCACAATATAATAGAGTTATAGATTCCTTTCGAAGCACACCCACTCAAAGATGCGGTCCAGCTGGTTCTTCTCAGAGGTGCCCGGGAACAAGGCCCTGCGGTTGAACATCTCGAAGATGATGCAGGCGGCGCTCCAAATGTCCACGGTGCTGTTGTAGGGCTGGGCGAGCAGGACCTCGGGGGCGCGGTACCACAAGGTGACCACCACCGAGGTGAGCTTCATCTCCGATCCGTAGGTCTTGGCCAGGCCGAAGTCGGCGATCTTGAGGTGGCCCTGCGAGGAGACCAGCAGGTTCTGAGGCTTTAAGTCACGATGGATGATGCGGTGCGAGTGCAGAAAGTCCACTCCAGTGAGGAGTTCCCTCGAGAGGCGCTGGAATAGTGATAACAATCAAAGATCAGTATGGACTCGACTTAATTTCAGTATCCATTTGAAGACCCACCTGAATTGTAGGCGGCGACATGCCCGACTTGGGCAGTCTATCTATAAGATCCGACAGATCCTGTTCCAGGTGCTCGAAGACCAGGAGGATCAGCAGTTGGCCATCGCGCTCTAGAAACTGGCATACTTCGAACAGTCTGAAAAAGAGGGGAAACATGTGTCAGTATATTTGAAAATTGTGTGATTTCGAGCTTGGAAAGAGACAGACAGATGGAAATGTTGAGAGGTATAGACGAATGTTATAAAATGCTGCTGGCTTTGCTAGCGCCATCGGCCATACTGTGTTCGTTTGCGGAACTAGGCAAAGCACTCGCGACAAACACATGCGCACACTTACGATATTGCGATCAAAGAGCAGAAGAGAGTGCCAAATAGAGAGATCGTTTCCAAGAGCTAGTAACAGAAGTGTTAAGAGCAGAGGAATAACATAATGTTAAGACATTTTAGTCAGTTATTTTAACAGCACGTTTGGCTGGGCTTGTTTCGAAATGTACATGTTCATAGAAAACAATTAAATGTTTGGAAATAGTTAAATTCGTTCATCAACATCATATTATTGAATGCAAATAAGTATTAAAACATAATAAACAATTCCCCCTTAGCAATTCGTTTCCCCTCAATCCGAAAAAAATACTTTTGTTTTCAAACCAAATGGCAGGCACCACATTAGCGCCGTCTGCAACTTAACATTCTGTTGTGTGAGCTCGCTCACGCTCTATCCAACATACGATATTTACTAGATCCCTCTCCCACTGTTAATTTTACATCGTGGCTGCGGAGGGGAACGGAAAGAGAGCTACATGCTATCGGTATCGGCTACCGGCAACATTGTGCTATCGAGCCTGCCAGGCGCGCGCTCTGTAAATTCAAACTTCCAACGACTGCCGCAAATTACTTAATGCCAATACAAAATCGGCGAATCTGCGACTTCAGTGACAGCGGCGTGACCAGCGGCAGCAGAGCGGCGCCGCCCCAGAGTTATTTGACTGGCATATGCCAAAGGCGTGGGCAAGGGGCGATGTACTCTCCACCTGCAAATCGGCGGAATACTGCGGCTATAGCAGCTATAGCAAAGATAAACAGAAGCGCTGTGACTTTGAGGGGAGGTTTTTTCAAATGACTTTGGCAAATAGTTGGGGCGCCACTCGGCCTCAATAGCGGGTGATAACACACCATAAACACACCACCCCTTTTGGCTACTAGCACACGATCTAAATACCTGCTAATTGTTAGACAATGCACTTGAATTGCTTATTGTTTAGGCATTCCCATTAGACTTAACCTCTGAAATGGGGAAATGGGTATTTTCCGGGATAGCATACTCACTTGACTATGTTGGCATGATTGCTGGCATTCAGCTGCTTCAGCAGAGAGATTTCCCGCAGCGTGGACATGGGCACTCCATTCTCGTTCAGCGATATCCTCACCTTCTTCAGGGCCACTATGTTCCCGGTGATCACATCCCGGGCTCTGTAGACCGTTCCATAGGCACCTGAAAAAGTGGATCAAATTGCGAATGACCGAATCAAATGGCAATGCTAATCAGAAGCGAAAACAGAGAGAAAGAGCGAAAACAGCCAAAAGCAAGTCCAGATAAGAACAAGTACAACTGCCAAAAATTCACATTGTATAGTACGAAATAAAAGTAAAAGGCAACCAAAGTCAGCTGTGCTGATAAGATGGGCGAAAAGTGCCGGTTGATTGCCGATATCTGGAAACTATTTAGGTCGCATAATGGGAGAGATCACGGAGAAAAAAGTTTGGTTTGGCTTAATTATGCTAGAAAATCCACTTATCTTATCTATGATATATCGCATTGGTATTCTTATACTACTCATCTTGCTATTTTTAGCACACAGATCAAAGTGATAATTTTAAAGAATTTGTGTTAATGTATGATTGACTTTCAGGAACTGGTAACGAAAAAAGGGGAAATTATATTGATACTATTTCAATGTGCACAAGCGGAGAAAGCAGAAGAAACGCAATCAGAATGAAATGCCAGAGACAAAATGTTGTCACCGGAAATTTATCACCCGGACAAACGGACGGAGGCATGCGTGGGGGCAGCAACCAGACCCCGGCTATTTCGGTTGACATTGACAGACACTATATACTACGTACTGCAAGTGAAATGGAAGGAGGGCGGTGGAAGGTGGTAGACAGACCACCTGGCTTGTGAACTGTGCCGCTGTTTCGACAGTCGAGCACAAGGCCGAGAGCTCGACTTTGACTCGTTTCGAGCGTCGGCTACTGCTACTGCCCCTCGATTTGGTATTGTCAAAAAATAAACTCGAAAATTGCGCACAGACCAAGGGAAAAAAATAGAAACAACACGAAAGGTTGGAGCGAAAGCGAATGGCAGGGGGCAATAATTGAATGAATGCGAACGACGGACGGACGAGAATGGAAGTGTGTGCCGTATAACAGATGAAATTAGGGGGCTTCGGGGAGGACAGGGGCGAGGAGTAGCTTACCTTCCGGCTGCCAGCCCCCCTTTGAGCCCCTGACTCCCAGCGAATAACAATATTCATCATTAACATTCGCCTCTTCACAGCTCACAGCTCGGTGACGTAATTGATTTGGACTTTATTTACACAACAAAAAAAAAACGATTGGTAATTGCTGCCCCGAAAAACCAAGACCATGGCCACTTGTCAGAGCATCGATCTGAGATCAAACCTATTTTCGGAAAATTATCAAAAAACCACGTGGCCCCTAGGGATAAACCCGAAAGTATGCAAGGAAAGTTGTAAAGCCCCTAAACGGGGAAGTTTTGATCGTGAGACATTACCTAGTCAAAATTTTCCCCTTTTCCATGATTCTCCACGCTTATTTGGTCGTGGTATTATAAAAGTCGGCTAAGTGCACTCACTGAATGCGCTCCAAACTGGTTTTAAGCTAAATTAATAAATAGTAAAGCCATCTACATATTTTTCATAAGGCTTTATTTAGTGTAGTTTGTTAAAAGTTAATTTAACTAACAATAAAAAATATTGCTACTGCCACTTTTTAAATACAAAATAGCGACCTGTAAAACCAATTAGCCAAAGTTTTGTAAGCTAATTAAAGTAAATGTTAAATAATCCCCAGTTTCGTTGAGCAACCATAGATGAGCAGAAACCACTTGGTTGCGCCGACCTATCCCAACAACAAAGTCCGCTTACCTGTGCCGATGATGTTCAGCTCCTGGTAATTGAATGGGTCTCCATCGCCGAATTTTTTCCCCTGGGACATTTTCTGCCGCTTCAGCTGAGGTGATAGTGACATGTAGCCGGATTCTACAGTTACAGGTGCCGATTTGCCTTTACTCCTCTGATCTGATTTACAGGGGCTCTAGCACTGTTCACCGGATTCAATGGTCACTGCACCCACTGTAAATGGAAGTGGGATTGGTATTATCGATCTGCGTGTGGGTATCGATATGTCCTTCTGTTCCACGCGATAGCTGACAACCAGGTAACGGTTACCTGCTGCCTTTAATATAACCCAGCCCCAAAAAGAGCGGTGTGACAGGTGCTAATGGGAATGGGTCCGAAAAAGAAGTGAAGCCTATGATTTTTCTATCTCTGAGAACTCGCACACATGGAGCAGTGCGGTCGTTGAACCTCGGTTAATGTTTTCGTTTATTTGTACTTTAGTTTTATGTCTAACCGATCGCAAAAGACGAGAAACGAGAACGATCGCACTAACCCTAGTTATGATTTATTCATGTTCTTTTCACTCGTCTCCCTTTTGGGGCTCAATTCGTGCATCCTGTTACTTTTTACAGCAGCGCACGAGACGTTACTTATTGGGGAATGACACTTGTAACAATGTATGGATTTACTGGAAATAATAAGGCAGTTACGGAAATTATCAACTATTTTTTTTTAACAATATTATTATATCAGACAGATAAATAATAGGAAACAATCAGGATCTAACTATTTCTGAAATTTAAATATGTAGAGCTTTTCTCGCAGTGCCCCTTTTCGCCCGTAAGTACATATTAACATCGAAAAAAGAACTCGAATAATTTGTTGTTGCCATTTGTCAATTAATTCTAATCGCGAGACAACAACGAAACAACAATAACAATAACGCAACAAAAAAAGCACTAAAGTTATAACAAAGAGAGTGGGTAGATTTCGAGGAAAAATATGAAATAGTTATTGTTATTGTTGCACTTTTTTTCTACTGATAAGACGTGTTTTTTTCCACTTTCCACTTTTTTTCCGGTGTATTTCAATGCCAATGCTGCCGTTTTTTGTCTGGCCTTTGTGCCAAATATTAGTTAAATATTAAAAAATGTGTTTTTTATTTGCCCAGAGACTCGCACACACACATATGCACACTTGGTGATCTTCACACACACACACATGGATAGACACATGTGTACATATATAATTTTTATTCGCCTTGACGAAATTTTGGCATTTGTTGATTATCAGCAAGAACCGCACGATCGGAGCAAAGCCACACAACACGAATTTCGATGCGAACACGGCCAGGTGCCTTAAAGACCGGCAGCAGCACTTTAATTAAGTTTTTAAAACAGCGTTTTACAAATTTTTACCAATATTCGTAAGAACTGCTGGTGGATGTCGAGGAGTGTGTACGAAAATTACGATATTCGTTCGGACAGAGGTTTCTCTTCGCCTGTTGGCGTGCTGTTGTGTAACAGCTGTTCGCTAACAGTCTGTTGTGGCCGGCAAAACGGTTAACCGTTAATTTCGAAAGTGTTATCAGCGGTCGAAACTAAATCTGGGAGTTTATTTAATATATATTTATATATATTCATTTTTACAAAAGTGCTTCGAGTGAAACTAATTTTGTGCCTATAAAAACAAAATTCGGTGAATACCTCAAACTGTGAAGATTATTGTCTTATTTATCAATACGAGTTCTAAGTTTACGTTTTAAAATTAGTAAGTAAGAATAACTGATTAATTGATTTAAATGCTTCAATGATTTTTAAAAAATTTTCGTTTTTTTCTGTTAACATTAATTATAGATTATAAAAATTTATATGAATTATGTTTTAAGTCGGTATCTATAACATGTGTTTCAGGCACTTTAATTTAAGAACAAAATCAAAAAAGTTAAAGTCACAAAATATAAAACATTGATAAGAAAACCCGACTTTAGCGGCAATTTTGTTTATTTATAAATGTTTAAAATCAATCAATCAATTTATCTAAAACAACCTTTCGAAAACCTCTCACTCAAGCGTTCTTCGAGTGAAAGCTGGCTACATATTTTCCAGAGATCTGGCAGGGCCAATTCGAAGTCGAAAAAGCTCGCTTTGGCGCCAATGTTTAAAAACAATTGAATGTGGCGAAACCCTCATAAATTAATGATCTCCATTTAGCACACATTTTTAATCATATTACTAATTAGATCGGGCAAAATTTCCATGAATTTGGCGGTAAGCAAAACAAATTAGGTGGAAAGCGAGTGACGAAGTCGGCGAGGTGTTAATTTCCACCATTGAGTATCTGCCACCAAAGATCACCGGAGATCACTGGAGTTGACGTAGGCGAGCCGCGTCCAAAGTTGAAGGGCAAACAACGTGTGATTAGGATGGTCGGAGGGAAATGGAAATGTTAGTTTCGGCGACAGCGAGAACGTGCCCCTTTCTCATCTTTTCAGGCGCCAGTCGATCGCCACCAAATCGATCCCACGGAAAGCGTAACCCGCACCCAATCTTGGCCAATTATCACCTCGATGAGTCGGACGATGAGCTCCTCCGCGGAAGTCGACGCCCGGCAACGGAGCATATCTCTCCCAATTAGAACACCTGCATTTCCGACTAAGCCCTACAATAAAAGCCCAGTGATTCAGCTACTTCGATCGCAGATCTAGACTTTGGTCGGCGGACTCATGAATGAATAATGCTCGCCGAGAATCATGATCTTCCCCAATTAGTGAGTTCCGATGAGGAAGTTGTCATCAGATAAGGGAGAAGACTAATCCCAAGCCAAAGTCGCACTTAGGTTTGAAGTAAACAAAACTGGCGAGATTAATGAGATCGAGCAGCCGTTTCGCAAAATCCCACTTGGGATCCGGTCGGATCTGAACACCACCGCATAGACGCAAGTCCCTGATAAGCATTTTATTTTGTTTTTCACTCTCTGACATTTTGTCGGCCTGTGACGACTCCGCTTATCGCCGGCCATTAGTCTTATTGCGTTTCAAACCGGATTCCAGCCAAAAAACTAATTAAATGGAATTTATTGAACAAATATTATGGGCAAACGGTTCTGCCCCGGCTATAAATACGCAAGAAAAGGCAAAAGAAGCCAGCAAACAAAGACGCAAGTGAGAGTCTAGACCAAGTTCTGAGCCTGTTTTTCGGGGGTGTTGACGGGCAATTTGGCAAAAAGTTAGCCAATTGAATAAATCAGCCTGCACTCTCCGCAGCAACCGGTTGGCCATTGACACGGCCAAGACGGGTCTCGAAACCACAACCACTCGCGGACCGACGTCACTGGCTCCCAGCTGAGAAGCCACCAAGACCAAGACTACGACCAGCTCCAAGCCCATTCTCGATCCGATCTCCGCCTCACGTGCGGCAAAAGGGGGTATAAGTTGGTGCTGGGGCTGGGGCTTATCTTATCTGGGGGATCCAGTCGAGCGTGGCTCATTACCATCGGCACCAACAAGAGCACTCGACCTTGGGATTCCCCTCAAGCATGAAAGCCAAGCTCAAGTGCCTCGATCCGCGCTGGGTTGACAATTTTCCAAGCATCCAAACATTCAAGCCAAATCCAATTCCAAGCCAAGCCAGACATGCGTCACCAAACAGCAAGCCACGATTTGCATAACTTAGGCACATAATGATCTCCAAATTGGTTCCACTGCCGATCTCTGTGAGAGATCTCTCGAGCTCAAGCTTTACGACTCCCCTTTGGCTTCCGTGTCTGCGGCGCCAGTTTCCAGTTTTCCATTTCCCGTTTCCCATTTGCAGTTCCTCATCCTGCGATCCACACCGGTTATCGGATCTTCGGGGATTAGTGTCTTCTTGATTAGTAAGTGCGTCATGGAAAAAGTTTAATTAGTCCCCGCCGAAGATCGGTTAATGCCAAGCGCAAACAAATACGGGTATGTGTGACGCATATGAATGATCTCCCTGGGAAGCCTCTGAAACCCTCGAAACCCCTGAAACCTGTGAAGCGTTAATTACGTGACTTGATGGATCGGCCAACTGCAGCGGGGCCAGCCATTTGGCAATTTGGCCCAAACCCAAGCCCAAGCCCAAAGCAAACCCAAACCCAAACCCTGGGAGGGGGGTGCGTCGAGCGAGCGCCGCGATATCGGCAACACTTAGCGAAACGCAGGTCGAAACCTGTTCGGCTTGCGAAGGCGTCGGGCCAGCCGTATAAAAGTGAATTGTGACAAAAATTCTGAACAGTTGAGGCGCACGCTCAGCGGCGATAGCATCAAGAATACAATACACAAATCAAACAGGCAGCACGGGCCAACAAGGTGTCAAGCGGTTATCAATAAAGACATCGTCCCGCGATTAACGATTCATCAGAACGGTTTCGACGTTCCGCGAGTGCCCACCGAATCGAATCGAATCTCCCCATCCGAATCGGAACCCAAAGTGACAAAGTGCCCCGGTCAGGATACCCCACTCATTAAACGGCACCCGTACTCAGCAGCGATGGTCGCGTTCACTTCACGAGTGAGTATTCTCGAGATCGGTATCGATCCGATCCGAAATTTATGAGCCAAAACACAGGCACAAAACACACTGAGAAACGTGTTTCGGCGATTAACATTTTCAACAAATTCACAAATTAAGGCTGCAAAACACTGCTCTAACGGACAGCGTACTCTGATTTTTCGCCGCCGGACAAGGCCAAACGCATTATCGAATCAAGTTATTCTATTTCTATGTGTTCGATCTTGTGATCATCATGAGGAAGTGTCATAAAGCGCTTTGCACTGGGTCTTCGGCTGGTCGACCGGCTGGTCAGCCATCCTGCTGGAAGCCTTGATACCGTTTACAAAGCCGAGCTCTTAGCCCTGAACCACTAAGCCAACCGGTTACAGTCTCTATATCAGTCCGAATATCAGTCTCGATCCAGCCTCAGTCTCAATCTCCTTCTGCGCGCTGTTGATTTAAATTAATTTGTTTTGTCTGCGGTTGAGGTTTTACATAACCCAAAAACCACCTAAAGAGTACCATCCCTGCATTTAGCATATCATGTGGGTGACTCATTTGGGTTTCCAGGAACAGCCCATTGGAATCGGCATTTATTAGAGAGTGGTGCATCCGGTTCGGTGGCGCCTAGAGATCAGCTGGGTTCTCGGATCATGCTCGATGACGCCTACCGAATTCGAGACGTGCTCATGAATATTTTACGTGCGACTATAAATTAGATTTGATTGCGGTTATATCATTGACTTGGCCCGATCCACCTAACAGCCCCTGCACCCTACCACCTCCAGTTGGTTAATTTAAATTATTTATTGTATGCTAATTCGCAGCATAAGCGCTAAGAGCAGACAGGTTCTGGTTCTCTGGCACCGCTGGGTTCTGCCACTGGCCTCCAGCCGCAGTTCACACCTTCCAATGCCTCCAACTGACAGTTCCTTCTTCCTTGTTTCTCCATCCGCAGGTTTCCCCTCTGATCCTGATGTTCCTGATGGGGACGCTGGCCATGGCAGCTCCTCAGAACCAGGAGGCTCAGCACACTCTGCTGGACATTGAGACGCCCAACCAGTTCAACTACGCCCCCTCCCCGCTGGCCCAGCCCGACAGCCTGAAGTCCAGGCCGTACTTCGACTTCCTGAGCACCCTCTACGCCCACGACACGGCCAAGACGAACCTCTTCCGGCCGTACTCCGGTCGCCAGCGACGGGAAGTGGGCGCCCAGGTGCTGGACCGTCCGCGCAGGGCCATCGTGTTCCGGCCGCTGTTCGTGTACAAGCAGCAGGAGATCAGGAAGCAGGAGATCAAGGACAGAAACGCCCAGAGGCGCCACGACCTGAACAGCTTCACCCGGGTGTAGTCCTGCTGTCCGCCCATCGAATACTCCAGTGTCCATCCAGCCAACCCGGGCGTTGGCCTCCTACAGGGTCCTCTAGCACTTAGCCACTTGCACTGTGTCCTAGCCTTAAGTATCTGCACTGCAGCACGACAAGAGCACACTCATCGCTATATTATGTACGCCTATACTCCATTCGCACCACCTCACCACCACCCACATCCTCGTAGATTAAGTCCAGATGTTTGTTACGCAACTTGTTATCGCGACGTTTGATTAAAGCTAACAAAACTGATTTTGATACGAGCGGAGGTCTCTTTGGGGGGGGTTTATTCAAGCTGTTATCGGAGCTCATGTGACTGACTTGATATCTTGTTCTACTCCGATTGCACTTGAAAGTATATTAACCGGATCTTTAGTGTCTTCTTGATCACTTTCACCAGGTTCAGGTTTTTATATTCAAATTGATTTCCATTCGAATTTAAGAGTTGTGTATAAAAAAACAATTCGGTTATGAGCTACAGTAGTGAGTGTATAATGGTGTTGTTTTTAATCTTTAATGCATTGTCTTATTATCAATATCATTTGATTTTAAGTTGAAGTGATTTATATTTTACTTTCAAGTAAGGCAATATAATGGCTTATAAAGTACAGGTATTAATAAAGTGAAAGTATTTCTTTGAATAACCTATGAATATGAATGTATATGAATATGCTTTATGAACATTATTTTAAGTTAACCACCTTTAAGAAAATAATATTCATTAAAAGCATTACAATAACACTTAAAGAGATGTTATACAGGATTTTGGTCATACATATATTCATTCAGGATTTATCCTCTCAGATAGAGTTGCAAACTATACTCATACACTTGGTGTCCTATTCGCCCCACACGATGTTCTCTATCCAGTCGGTGTAGAGGTGCACCTTGGTGTACACACTGGGCAGCCCCTGGGTGCCGCACACCAGTCCGTACGAGGTGATGCCAGTCGGGGTGCGGGACGAAGACGGGTCCGCCGGAGTCGCTATAGCAAGTATCCGCACTGGTGTTCCGGGACCCCGCACACAGTTGCGTTCGCAAGTCTACTTTGTGTCGCAGCCGCTGGCTGCACTGCCGCTCCTCGAATCTCTCCAAGGTGACTTTCAGCAGATGCGAGAAGGAGTTCCCGCCCTCCGCGGTGGCCCCCCATCCTGCAGCGGTCACCTGGAGGAGGTCATTGCTACTAGCGAGTGGCAGGCAGGCGGGAGCCACGTACTCGCTCAGAGACGACTCCCTGTCCAGTTCCACCAGGGCGATGTCATTCTTGCGGCTCCCGGTGTCGTCGTCCTCGCCATATGCAGGGTGCAACACGTAGTTGACCACCCGGAAGTCCTGCGGCTGGGAGTCATCCGAGCTGCTCTCGTAGTCCAGCTCTCCCAGTCTAACCACATAATTGGGCCCATAGTTATTGGGGTCCAGGCGCTGATCCTTGGTTCTGGAAGAAGGATTATTAAATTATAGAAAATATGAACTTTTCACTGGAAGAAATATATATTTCTACAAAAATCACACTCAGGCAATTAATTGATACACTATTTGTTTATAGAGTGCTTAAACTGGATAGAAACTAGGGGTAAGTCAATAAACCGGGAGTTTCTCCTTCTGAATTCCATCTATTTCGGATTTTAAGAAAACCATGTTTAAAACATGATGTTTTTCTGGTCGCTTTTTATATAAAAAACAAACATTTTAAGACAAAATAAGTTATGGCGCAAACACAATAGCGTTGACGAAAAGATTTTTGTTGGCTAATTAGATGCGAATTTATGCAGCTACATATATTGTTATTTTTGAACTTAATTCCAAAAAAACAAATAAATAAGCAAGAGTTAATCAATTTTGTTTTGATCGGCTACTAGTGAAGTTTTTGTGGTATATTAACAGTTTATAAACTGTGAAACTGGAAATGTATATTGTAATGCACAAAAATTAACTATATCGATTTTTACTATAAGATCATAATCTTTATTAATAAGTTGATTAAATGGGAAGGAACAGTTTTCCTCGAATTTAAGTAGCACAAATGTTTTCAAATTCATAGATTCATATATTCATGTAAGATCAAGTTGTAAATTATGAACATTTAAGACAGTGTGTCAAACCCTTTTCTCTAGATATAACTAATATTACATCATCCTTCTCTGATATTTAGTTAAACATAAAATTGTGATATGGTAATGATTAGCCAGATTACCAATTACCAATTAATGTTTTAATCAAGTACGTGTTTGCATGTGATTAGATGGCAGTTCTTTGCAATGGGGGGGTGTGAGATCCCACTTACTCGCCGGTCTCCAGGCAGTGGGCGGCGGTGAGCACGAACTTGGGGTGGATGAGGGTGCCCTCACAGTCCCATTCGGTTTGCGGAGAGTCTTTCCCACGCTGCCCCAGTAGCGCCATGAAGGGGAATTCCCGGCCAGCGGCTTTGCGCCTCCCACAATTAGCGGCGTGGAGCGGCAGGAAGCTCTTATCTCGTTATAGCGACGACATTCTGTTTTTTTTCCTAATCCAAAGATTAGGACAATAGTTTTGTTGTATTTTTTATGTGAACTACTGACCCTTCTCGAATCTTTTGAGCCCGGTGTTGCCTGAAAATTGCTGCGACTTGCTGTGCATATTAATTGGCAGGGGACAGCACATGATGTCGTTGAACTCGTCGCAATATTTGACGAATCGTCCCATAGAAGCCAGGTTGAAAAATACGGCTGGGCAGTCCGTGGCATTCAAATCTTTGCACTCCCCAGTTCCATTATCGCAGAATTCCGATGAAATAATGGGCACTAATCCGAAGATCAACAGGATCCCACACGCGACTTTCATTGCGCCAGCTTACCAATTTCAAACTGAACTCCCGATTCGAAACTAACAAACAGAAAATAACTGATTAGAATTAGACTCGCTTTCGGCAAACGAAGATTTTGAAATTATATTGAAAAGTTGGTAATAATCTGAAAAGGGCGATGAATAATTGGTGCATATTTCTGCAGCTTAAATTAATGTGAAAGTTTAAAAAAACAATTTAAATAACGAAACTTCAAGTGTGGCTGCTTTTTACTTTCTTAAAATTACTTTTTTGAGTTTGCCGCCCAAGTTTTGTTGGCGTTGCTATTATTATAACATTTTCCGCAAAACTAACACAATTGCATTATTGCAGAAATGATTGATACTGATGATTTCACCGTAGACATTAAAAAAAAATCACTAGAATCAAAATTAATATTACAATTAATGCACAAAATCGTAGTATTGCTTTTAACCGTAACCAATAGAAAAACTGAATCGAAATTAATTGTTATATTAATTGTAATATTAATTTTGATTCTAGTGATTTTTTTTTAATGTCTACGGTGAAATCATCAGTATCTGTCGACGGTCAAAACATTGTGATCGATAGGTAGAATAAGTATTGTAAGAGAAATCTAGTATTTGTTAATTTATCCGAATTTGTATGGATTTCGTGGCCCTTGAAATGTGGGCTTACTAATCTCGGTAACATGGATGCCGCCATAAATTGTGCTTCTCATTGTCTTGTGAATTGTAGGAGGGCACACTGCGGTAAGCTTAAGTTAGTTTGAAATGTATAAGTCTGATTTGAATTGTTAACAGAATAAAACAGCACCCAGCGCCCAGCGCACAGCGCCCCAGCGCAACGCCACACACAACATCGGCGCACGTCGCCTTCTGAAGTCACCCTCTCTTCGGACCTACGCGTGTGGGGTAGCCGTTAAAAAGGCAACTCCGTATGATGCAAGACAACTCCTTTTATTCGCAGTCCTAGGGAGACTGTGGAGGGCAACTTGCGCTGGAGGACGGCTTGACGACCAGCTAGAGAGTTGCCAGGAGCAATACCCGTACCAGTAGAGGAGTCGCAGACAGCGACATAGAGGAGCGCAGACAGCGCCGAACACTGGGTACGGAGGGAGACGCAGGCAGCGTCAGTTAAGGAGACCGCAGGCAGCGGTCAGGAGGCGCAAGGAGCGCCAAGCATCGGCGACCGCAGACAGCGGTCAGGAGACGCAAGGAGCGCCAAGCAACGGCAGCCGCAGCAGCGGCCAGAAGGCATAGGTGCCGCCATTTTGGAGAGCGCCATATTTGGACCTTGGGATGCAGCATTCCCCCAAGAGGAGTACGCGGCTGAAAGGAGGGGAAGCCACCCCTACAGCAGCGCGAGCGGATCAGCAGCCAGTGAGTAGTGGAGCAGAAAACCGGCCGCGAGTGAAAATAACCTCGGCGGCGGCCATTTCGAGCCCAGCCACTACGGTGACTACAGTCGCGTCCCAACCCGGAGGCACTGCTGTCACAGCTGCGGAGATGAGCCAGTCCCTCACGTCGGACCTGTTGAAGAGGATCGCGGCGTTGGAGGAGGAGCTGAAGCAGGTTAGAACCCTGAGCAGTACGAGCACCGCCAATTGCGCGCCAATCGCAGTTGGCCCAAGCGCAGACGGCGAGGACAGTGGAGCGTCGGAGCGGCCGCCATCTTGGAGCGGGCCGCCATTAGCCACATCTAACGGTGAGGCCCCAACTAACGGGGTCGGGCCGGTCCCACATAGCGGTGTCGGTGCGAGCAGTGCGGCCTGCACGCTGCCGCCATCTTGGAGTGGACCGCCATTGCTAACGACTAGCAGTCATCATGTGGAGCCACTGTGTGCTACGAGTGTTGCGCAGACAGCGCATGGATTCGTGCTACCGGGCGGGAGCATCCACAACGTGGCAACAGCATCGCCATTTGTCGGATCCTACGCCTCGATGACGCCGAATGGAATCCAAGGATCGTATGGGCCAAGGAGGCTCCCGGACCTGCCTGTATTTGGAGGGCAGCCCGAGGAGTGGCCGATTTTTAACTGTGCGTTTGTGGAGACGACCCAAGCATACAACTGCACAGACTTGGAGAACAACCAGAGGTTGTTGAAGGCGCTGAAGGATGAAGCACGCGAGACAGTGAAGTCGCTGCTAATTCACCCTGGGAACGTCAGCGCTGTAATGGAGCAGCTGCGCTTTAGGTTTGGCCGACCGGAGCAGCTTATACGCAGCCAGCTGAACAGTGTGCGAGAGGTGCCGCCGATTTCGGAGCAGCACCTGGCGAGGATCGTTCCCTTCGCAACCCGAGTGAGTAACCTCACGGCCTTCTTGCAGTCAGCGAAGGCGGAGCAGCGCCTGTGGAACCCAACGCTAATGGAGGAGCTTGTGGCAAAGCTACCTACGAGCAAGCGAGTGGACTGGGCCAGGCATGCTGCATCGATCGAGCCCTTTCCCACTGTAGCGCACTTCAGCGCGTGGCTACAGGAGTACGCAAACGTTGTATGTACGGTTTTGGACGTCGAGGGAAAGGAGCCGAGGCGACGAGTTCTGCATGCGAGCGTCGACCATAACGGATGCGATCAACAGGATGATCGGCATGGAGGTTGTCCAATTTGTGGAGGGCAACATGGTGCGACGAGCTGCAGAGAGTTCATTGGAGCTTCGCCACCAGACAGGTGGGGCATGGCGAAGAGACATCGGCTCTGCTTCACATGCTTACGGAGCGGACATACGACCGGATCCTGCGATGCATATGGCGAGTGCCAGATCAACGGATGTCGTAGATTGCATCACCGTCTGCTACATGGCACAGACGAGGAGCGAAGATGGCCGGCGCGAGGTGGCTTTAGGCGCCACAACGGAGGAAACCAGCAGTCAGCAGTTTCCAGACGCGGCCCGGATAGGAGATCTTCGCCACGAGGTGGTTACAGGGACCACGAAGGGAGCCAGCAGTCGGCTGTCCCTAGAAACAGCCTGGAGAGAAGGGCCCCGCAGCCAGCGAAGGCGCCCGTGCAGAGGAATTTAAGCTGCGTTGACGCCGAAGGAGGCCGACTTTTGTTCCGTATACTGCCAGTAACGCTGTACGGAGCTGGTCGCCAGGTGGACACATACGCGCTCTTGGACGAGGGATCCTCCGTCACGATGATCGATGACGAGCTACGGAGGGATCTGGGAGTGCGAGGCGAGCGTCGACAGCTGAACATTCAATGGTTCGGAGGAAGGGCTAGTAGAGAGCCCAGTAACGTGGTGAGTCTAGAGATAAGTGGTGCTGGGAAGCCCACTCGCCACGCTTTGAGGAACGTGTACTCCGTTTCCAGCCTGAGTCTGCCGATGCAGACGTTAGGCCGACGAGATGTCCAAGGCGTGCATAAGGATGCGCGTCTGCCGATGAAGCCCTATACCAATGTGGTGCCCAAGTTGCTCATCGGACTGGATAATGGACATTTAGGATTGCCACTTAGGACGAGGCGGTTTGCCAGAGAGGGACCGTATGCGGCCGCAACCGAGCTGGGATGGGTTGTTTTTGGGCCAGTAAGTGGACAATCGACTACGCCGTCACCGAGGTCCTGCCTACTTGCCGTGTCAATGGACGACACGATGGAACAGATGGTGGAGGACTACTTCGAGATGGAAAGCTTTGGTGTGAAGCTCGCGCCACAGGTCGCAGCCAGCGATGACGCGCGGGCACAAAGGATCCTCGAAGACACCACGGTGAAAGTAGGGCGTCGCTACCAGACGGGATTACTCTGGAAGGATGACTACGCTGTGCTGCCACGGAGCTACGAGATGGCGCACAGACGGCTGATCAACGTCGAGAAGAAGTTGAAGCGCAACAGGCAGTTGGCGCTGGAATACGATCGCATCATCAGGGATTACGTAGCCAAAGGATATGCGAGGAAGCTGCAGCATGATGAGGTCGCGGTGAAGAGCGACCGGCTATGGTATTTGCCACATTTTGGTGTCGAAAACCCGAACAAGCCCGGTAAGGTCCGGCTTGTGTTCGATGCTGCAGCCAAGGTTGGAGGAACCTCTCTAAATTCGGCGCTGGACAAGGGGCCTCAGCATTACAAGCCCTTGCCAGCCGTGCTCTTCCACTTCAGGGAAGGAGCAGTCGGAGTCTGCGGTGACATCAAGGAGATGTTCCACCAGGTGCTGATCCGACCCGAGGACCGATGTTCCCAACGATTCCTTTGGAGAGATGGCAATGAAGATCGAGACCCGGATGTGTACGAGATGAACGTAATGACGTTTGGAGCAGCCTGCTCGCCGAGCGCTGCGCATTACGTGAAGACGGTGAATGCCCTGAAGTTTCGGGATTCAGATCCGAGGGCAGTTAAGGCCATCATCGACCACCATTACGTCGATGACTATGTGGACAGTTTCGCTACAGAGAGCGAAGCTATCAGTGTATCTACCCGAGTGAAAGAGATACATGCGGAGGCTGGATTCGAGTTATGCCAGTTTTCATCCAGCTCACCCATCGTGGAAGCGGCGTTGGGACCACCTGGACGAGTCAAGAGCGTCGGATGGGGTGAGGCTGAGCAGAAGATCCTTGGAATGCGATGGCAGGTAGCCACGGACGACTTCAGGTTCAACGTGGAGTATCACCGAGTGCCAAGTAGCGTTCTAAGTGGAGATCGAGTCCCTACAAAGAGGGAGTATTTGAGCCTGCTGATGTCAACGTTCGACCCATTGGGATTCCTGTGCTGCCTGATGATTACAGCGAAGCTGCTGTTGAGAGAGATCTGGAGGCAGAAGATCCAGTGGGACGAACCACTACCAGAGGAAATAGGCAAAGCCTTTGCAGCCTGGCGCAGGGAGATGGACGCCGTGGGACAGTTTCGATGTCCACGCCAATATTTTGGTCATGGAGCGGTTCGGACCATCGAGTTGCACGTGTTCGTGGATGCAAGTCAATCTGCATTCGCGGCGGTGGCCTATTGGAGGGTCACGTACGAGGATGGAAACGTGCTGGTTAGCTTCGTGTGCGCAAAGACGAAGTGCGCGCCCATGAGGACGATGTCGATCCCAAGGCTAGAGCTGCAGGCAGCGGTTCTTGGAACCAGACTGATGAACACTGTCAAGGAGGAGCACAGTGTGGACACCAGCGAGACGGTGTTATGGACGGACTCAAAAACGGTGCTGAGATGGATCGGCAGCACCCACCGCCGGTACAAGCAGTTTGTTGGCAACCGAGTGGCGGAGATTTTGGAGTCGTCGAAGGTTTCCCAGTGGCGATGGGTACCTACAGCTGACAACGCAGCGGATGATGCGACGCGGTCGCAGAATAAGGCGGACCTTAGCCCGGAATCACGGTGGCTAAGGGGACCAGCATTTTTGAGGCAGCCTGAGAGCGGCTGGCCGGCGCCTGAGGAGGGAACTAAGGGTGTTCCAGATGCGCCTGATGAAGAGGAGATGCCCAGTGAGTTTGCACTGGTGGCCACAAATGAATTTGTCATTCCGTTTCAGAGATACTCGAGCTTCAGTCGCCTTTTGAGGACCACAGCCTGGGTCTTAAGGTTTGCGCGCTGGTGCCGCAAGCAGAGAAGCGAGCTCGAGGAGTACGGACTCACTGCAAAGGAGTGTGAGAACGCGGAGAACCTGTTAGTCAGACAGGCCCAATTGGAGTCGTTCCCCGACGAGATGAGGTCGGTGGAATGCGGAAAGAACGTCGCCAGCTCGAGTGAGATTCGAGGTCTGACGCCTTACGTGGATGAACACGGAGTTCTGCGAACTTATGGCAGAGTTGATGCCGCGCTGTGCATGCCGTACAGTGCGAGGAGGCCAGTAATACTGTCACACAGGCACAGTCTTACGGAATTAATTGTGAGGCATTTTCACGCCCAGATGAAGCATCAAAATGTGGACGCGACGATTGCTCAGATCCGGACGAGATTCTGGGTAACGAAGATGAGACGAGTGATGAAGGAAGTAATCTCGTCGTGCAACGAGTGCAAGTTGCAGCGAACGCGGCCGATGCCGCCGATAATGGGACCCCTTCCAGAGGATCGATTCAAGTACACCGGATTGGACTACTTTGGACCACTGCTGGTGACTGTATCCCGTCACAGAGAGAAACGTTGGGTCGCCTTGTTCACGTGCCTGACGACAAGGGCGATTCATCTGGAGTTGGCGCATGACCTGTCGACGGATTCCTGCATAATAGCGATCAGGAACTTCGTCTGCCGTAGAGGACCAGTACAAAGACTGCGGAGTGATAACGGCAAGAACTTTGTGGGAGCTGACAGGGAGGCCAGACGATTTGGAGACGTGTTCGAGACGGAGAGGATACAGAGTGAGTTGTCCAGCAGAAGCATTGAATGGGTTTTCAATTGCCCATCGAACCCGTCTGCGGGCGGAGTATGGGAGCGGATGGTGCAGTGCGTCAAGCGAGTGCTGCGCCATACCCTGAAGGAAGTCGCGCCGAGGGATCATGTGTTGGAAAGTTTACTGATCGAGGCGGAGAATGTGGTCAACTCGCGCCCGCTCACCCACTTGCCGGTGGATGCGGACCAAGAGGCGCCGTTGACGCCAAACGACCTGCTCAAGGGAGCAGCTAATCTGCCGAATACGCCTGGATTGGATGCGGAGCTACCCAAGGAGGGTTCTACACGAAAGCAGTGGAGGATTGCCCGCATGCTGCGAGACCGTTTCTGGAGGAGGTGGGTCCTGGAGTACCTGCCTACGCTTGTGCGCCGCGAGAAGTGGTGCCGAAGAACGGAGCCCATCCGCCAGGGCGATATGGTCTTCGTCTGCGATCCTGCCTTGCCCAGACGAGAGTGGCGCAAGGGCATCGTGGAGGAGATATACAGCGGAGCTGATGGAGTCGTCAGACGCGCTACAGTGCGCGTGAACGACAATGGCCTATCTCGGACAATGTTGCGGCCCGTCTCAAAACTCGCGGTTTTGGATTTGAGTGAAGCGGTTCTTCACGGGGTCGGGGATGTCGACGGTCAAAACATTGTGATCGATAGGTAGAATAAGTATTGTAAGAGAAATCTAGTATTTGTTAATTTATCCGAATTTGTATGGATTTCGTGGCCCTTGAAATGTGGGCTTACTAATCTCGGTAACATGGATGCCGCCATAAATTGTGCTTCTCATTGTCTTGTGAATTGTAGGAGGGCACACTGCGGTAAGCTTAAGTTAGTTTGAAATGTATAAGTCTGATTTGAATTGTTAACAGAATAAAACAGCACCCAGCGCCCAGCGCACAGCGCCCCAGCGCAACGCCACACACAACATCGGCGCACGTCGCCTTCTGAAGTCACCCTCTCTTCGGACCTACGCGTGTGGGGTAGCCGTTAAAAAAGGCAACTCCGTATGATGCAAGACAGTATCAATCATTTCTGCAAATTTCGATTCAGTTTTTCTATTGGTTAATAATTTTCAACATAATTTTTGTACTCTGGAAAACATTTCGTGGAAAAGCATAAAAGTAAATAAAACCTAAAAAAATTAATTTAACTTAGCGTCACAGTTTTAAAGTATTTTTGGAAGTATTCACTATCAAAGTTTTCGACCAAGAAGTGTTGCCATGTTTTTGCTTAGCAAAGTTCCCATCCAACCACAGTTGCCACCTTATGCATCACCATTTCGACAACAATTTATCGTGTTTTTACCACCGCTACATTTTAGTTGTTGTTGGTTCGTGGGTGTCGAGTCGAGAAGCAAACGGCGCAATGTGAATTTTGTGTAAACAAAATCGTTGATAAGATATTCGCACGGATATACTCGGGAGTCGCGCGACATATTCTCCGTTGGCAAGCCCAGAAAAATTGCTGTATCGAGCGGCTAATTGAAGCCAGGCTTCAGGCGCGCGTGTGTGTGTATGTGTTTTAGGCCCTCGAGCGAAGCCCGAAAAAAAGAAGTTTTTCTGTTACCATATTTTTTACCAAGGGCCAAAGGGCGCAGCATCTCTGCTCTCTATCTATCTTTCTCTCTCTCTTAACCGTTAATGTGAGTTTCGCAACTCCAGTTATTGTGTTAACAGCAGGTGAAAAAATTAAACACGAAAAAACAAAAGGAGTGGGGAGAAAGAACGGAGAAGAAGCAGCAAAGCGGACCAACAAAAGTGACGCATAAATAAAGGTTGCTAATTACAAAAGGTAAACAATCGAAATTCCCAAGCAGACATAACAATAGTAATAAAATGTAAGGCAGATTTGTCAATACGATTTTCCCTTTTGAATTGCGTAGTAGATTTGCACGATAACGATACCGAAAACCCAGATGAGTGACGCGTTGGCGACGCAGCGCAAAAAGTTCATTCATAAAAACCGTCTGGCCCCGCCCCCAAAAGCCCCCTTTTACCGCCCCCACTTTCTGTGGTTGTCGCTGGGTTTTAGTTTACAAATATTTTTGTTGCCAGGTCTAGTAAGCCGCTTTGATATCTGATATACAAATACTCCCGCGAAAAGTAATTATCCCATTGTTTTTGGTTACCCCTCGCCCCTATTTCATATTTTACTGTTAGGTTAACTGTATTAAAAAGTATAAGAAACCTGTTTTGTAATGATACAATTCACAAGATTTTATTCCAATATCAGTTGGTAATGTCTGTGACATTTTTCATTTTTAATGACTTTGAAGAACATTTTATAAGATTTTTAATCAATTTATATTTGATTGATATAAATATGAATATAAAAGACTTTTCCATATCAATTTTTTTTAACCGTATTCCTTAATTAATCAACCCTTATCCTCATTAAGATTACAACTGATACCGCCATATGTCAGGCGGTGGAATGATTAACTCAGCGAATAATTATTAGACTGCCGGGCTAATGAAAAGTCGCACATAACTTGATCCACGGGTCAGGCCATTTTATCGCTTATCGTTTTGGCCTTTTCTCCACCTTGGTCAATCAGAATATCGACGGGGAAAACAATAACAGGGAATTTATGGCGAGCATGTCGCCAAAATGGCAAAGTCAAGCAAATAAATACATACAAATAATAAAAAAACAATCAAAATAACTCGGTGACATCATTTTGACTAATCGCCAATTTTAGCATTTGAAAAACGGCGGCCTGCTCACCGGGTCCGCTTTCATGGGTGGAAAAGAGAGGGGGATAGGGCGGGAACTTCGAGTGGGAGTGAGAGGGCGGGAAGACGGGGCAGGTGCGCCAAGCCGAAGTTCAAAACGAAGCTCAAGCCCGAAGCCACTTGGCATTCCAAACACCTACAAGTCACAAATAGATCGACGCGGTATTTTGATGTCAGCGAATTTCACTTTCGAGACGTAGCTGAGATAATTTTACAACTTTTCGTATCTGTAATATTGCAGTAAACATTTAAAACGATCTGGAAAAAAAAGGGGGTAAAACAAAAAGCTCATTGCTTTTATCGCAGGACAATAAATCAAATCCGACTCGTGGCCATATTTCTCGCAACATATCTAAGTAAATGTGCTTGAAATTTGTCAGATTTCAGTCGCTTAATTGTGCTGTTTTTACGACATGTTGAACTGTTAACGATCTTTTAATTTTACGATTACAAAAATCATAGATGAGGAAAAAAAAAAGTTGATATGAATTAGTTTTAAGGGAAAACCACTTTGGAGTTTAGAAACGTAGCCAGTTTTTCTTAGGAATAACAGCAAAACCAGAAGATATAGCTAGCACAAAATCATAAGCTTATGATTTTTTATTTAATATTTTCTTATGTAAATTACCATCTCTTAATTTAAGCTTTTGGGTTGGTAGTTAATAGCCAACTCAAAATTATATATTAACTCAACTCCGACCAATATCTTAAAGCATTTATCGGCTTTTTGTTGATAACTTCGCCGCACCTTCGATCGGATTTAATTAACTCGAACATATTGCGGCTCATTAGGAAGAACATTCCAATCTGAAGACGGGGCAGCTTGATCTAGTTCACAGATACGGCGTGCACACGCATCCACACCCCACTAGTTATTTCGGTTAATTTTGATGTGTGCTAAGAACCACCAGTGTAGAGTATTAGGCAGCAGTGCTCCAGATCCCCAGATATTTCCGAGACTCTGCGCGCTGTACGTTGTGCGATGTGCGACGTGCGATGGGCGACATCGGGTGGGTGGAAATGTGGAAATGTTGTGAAAAGCTAAATGAGGCGTGACATGAAAAAACGCAGGGAAACGAGACCAAAGCGGCAAACACCCGGCGCAGCATAGAAAACAAACAAAGTTGAGTGCGGCCACCCACATGACAGCAGCCACAACAATGGCAATAGAACTGCTGGAAAGAAGAACAAGAACTTGGGGCCCCGTAAATTCCAGCCACGGAGTAATTTCGGCCTAGAAAAACTGGCCAGTTGTCGCTAGAAGACAAAGGAAAACCAAGAGAGCGGAAATAAAAAGAATATAGCTGGGGAACAGCGCACAATTAACCCTTTCTTTGAAGTCGCCTCTTCCGCGGGCTGTGTCCACTGTGCTTTAATTAGTTTATGGAACAAGCGTCCCGGCTAACTGCAATAAAATTAATCGTTTATGCTGTAATCGCATTTAGCGGCGCCGACCTCCTTTCTTTCCCAGTTGCCCCGACTCCCTCTGATTCCCCCAATGCTCTCGTTTGATGTATAGGATGTATATTGAAAGCGACACCGATATTCCATAACCAAGGGGCAGTCATGTATGGGAATTCCATTACAGGAGATTGTTGGCGAATGAACCGTGAACCTGGTTATTTTTGGACCAAGTCACCCCACTAAACCCAAAGGACTAACCTTAATTGTTCGTGCTTTACAATCAATTTTGCTCAAGAAACCAGTTAACCGCTCACAGTAAAGTCCAGATGCCACAGATACTCAGCAGCAGCAGCAGGATGATTGGCCACAGGATTGGGCACAGGACTGGCCACAGCAGCCAACTCCACTGTTGCACATCATGCAGAAGTTTACCCTGCTTCGAGATTGACAAGATGAAGAAAAGCGGGGACTATAAGACGATCCACAACAGGGATGACAGGATGGTCCACAACAGCAGGGTCCACAAGATGGTCCACAAGATGGTCCACAAGATGGTCCACAAGAAGGTCTACAAGATGGTCCACAAGATGGTCCACAAGATGGTCCACACGATGGTCCACAGGATGGTCCACACGATGCACCACAGGATGGTCCACAAAAAGGATCACAGAAGGGATTCCAGGATGGCCCACAACCACCGCCCCCACAACGGCCTCCACACGGAGAATCGCCGCAGCAGGGATCACAGAAGGTGGAGCCAAGTGGTCCGTTCCCGCCACTCCAACCGCATCTCGTGAACCCCGAGTATTTCCCATAAGGACAATCCCCGCAGGCACAGTCCGGGTACGGTCCAATGTAGAACGGGTTGAACTTGCCGTGGCTGCACATGTTCTTTGGCTAATATCAGGGGTCCATCAATGGGCAGGCATACAAGATCAAGGACTCACATTCTGGACTTTACTGTGCGCGGGCAGCGAGCTTCTTTATTTGGTAAAATTTCGATAATCGCCTCGAACAATTGCTTCGTAATTTCCCATAAAACGCCAAAAGCCAACTAGACTGCTCATAAATATAGCGTTGTATTAAACACACTGATCGACAGCGGTGGGGGTCAATATATGGCAATCGTTTCATCTGGCGCGTTTTGTTTGTAAACAATACTCATGGCTAATAAACATTTGGGCATCGAACTTCCGCTTTGAAAAAATTGGGAAAGATATTTTATATATTGTTTACGCCAGGGATATTCAATATATTTAAAAAGCATTTGTGGATTTGCAGTTTGTTTATTTTTATTTGTTTGTCAAGTGATTGAAATCCACATGAGCGACTAATGATTTCATCTTTAATGTTGATACGAATACTTACTCATACTTGGTTACTTTACAATTGGTTCTTTGCAAGAGGTGGTCGATCCTTTTCCTTGATTTCTTCTATGCACTTCTAACATGGTTACATCACCATTGTGGCATTTTCCTAAGCCGCATTGATTGGTCAGAGTCGTCGTGGACAATGCCATTATGTGTGACAGTTGCATTTCAAATCTCATTATAGATATATGCAAAATGTAAGCAGAAACGCCAAAGAAAGGCACCAGAATTGCAGACCTGGAGACTGCCCTACGATTTACATACGATGAGAGGGCTCAGAGGGGGTCTCTTGACCACTTCAGCCCTGGCCTGCATTGATTTGTGGGGCTTTCTTTGTCGTTTCCCTTTCCCGTTTCCCTTTTGCCGCAACCTATTCGACTGGGATTCGATTTCCAATTCCACTCCCATTTCGATTGCAGTTTCAGTTGATTGACTTGACTTTTGTCGTGACATGCCGAGAGTTTCACCGCGCAAAAAAGGAAAATAACAGAAATTGCACAATTTTCCAGCACCCAGACGAGTTCCGCCCGGGTTAGCTGAATATATATCTTATCGGCTACGGTCTTTTTGCTTTGCAGATCGTTATCAACGCATGCGAGATAGTGGAACGCCATTCAAATGGATCGTGAAACGAGATAAACTGCCCACACTGAATTTTTATTTTAATGTCTGTGGGGCTGCCCTTTGTTTCGTAAGAGATTCCGTGTGCGTGGGCAGAAGCCAAAATAGAAATTTTCCCATATTCGGTTACAACATCCAACCGAAAAAGACCCCCCCCCCCACTTTTCAACTTTTTAGTGGCTTTGTGCAAAACACTTTGACACGCTTTGAGCGACGTTCTGTCTGCTGATTCTCGACTCGTTTGGCCAATTAGCTCACCACTTACAAATGTTGCAGGTTGGGCTCGGAATTTTCGATTTGTATTGGCCTTAGTTTGCATCTTTCCCTTGCTTTTCCGCTGCAAAGCGCACGTTCACATGCCAAAAATAGGGCGTGACTCGGGTGATAAAGTGAAAAATATTTACTGCGAATCGTTTGCTCATCTGTGCTAATTATACAGGGGATTGTCATCGATGGATCATGTCTGTTGTCGAAATGGTTACGGTTGTCACACCCCGCGTGCTATATGTGCCTACCACCTGAGGGGTCTGATTGCATATCTCCCCTTCGCTGACTGCCATCAATTACAAGTTGCTTAGCTGAGAATTTGCATATTTCGAGAGGAATTTGTAACTCAACTGGCTGATTTTGTGTGGGCCAGTTGCATTCATTAAACTGTGGGCGGTGGGTGTCAATTGCAGGTGCAGGTCATTTACCAAATGGAATAGTGAATGATGTAGTTCATATCACTGAATATTAATTTACCTTCAGGGGAATTGTATCTTTTTCGATAGATTTCCTTCCATTGTAGAAAACAATACGTTAATTATGTAACAAACTGAATAACTATTTATTAAAGCTATTTTTCTAAATTCCATTAGATTTTCCAAAGGTCATTTTTATACCCTTGCAGATGGTATTATAATTTTGGTCAAAAGTGTGCAACGCAGTGAAGGAGACATCTCCGACCCTATAAAGTATATATATTCTTGATCAGGATCACCTCCTGAGTTGATATAGCCATGTCCGTCTGTCCGTCTGTCTGTTTCTACGCAAACTAGTCTCTCAGTTTTAAGGCTATCGAATTGAAACTTTGCACACACCCTTCTTTCCTTTGCACGCAGTATATAAGTCGGAACGGCCGGGATCGGACGACTATATCCTATAGCCGCCATATAACTGATTAATCGGAAATGCCATAACTTTTGTGTTTGTTTAGTTAGGAAGTTGGGATTTTCTATGGGTTTTATTTTTGGTCAATCAATCCGACCTACCAAATTTCATAAGGATCGGCCGACTATATCCTATAGCTGCCATATAACTGAACGATTAGAAATGCCATAAATTTGGTGTTTTTAAAGTTAGGAAGTTGGGATTTTTTATGAGTATTAAGAATGCATCACATGAATAATTTTGGAGAATATAATTTAAAGAGTATTCTGCAAGGGTATATCAACTTCGGCTCCGCCCGAAGTTAGCTTTCCTTGCTTGTTAATTTGTTTAATTGGCCAAGTGAAACTTTCTAAAACTTGATTAATAATTGAGAACAAGGTTGTTGATTAAATCAGTGAGTCATGTCATATAGAATGTGAAATAGTAATGGTTGTGGAAATTTTCTTTAGTGAGAAAAAAGGTATAATTTCAGTACCCCATCTGCCTGCCAATTTCAATATCACATTCAGCTGACTGTTTAAGTTTAATGCAATCAAAGTCAGTGTCTTCGTTCATCAAGGTAAATCAAGAGGGCTTTATTTGCACCCTGACCTTGGCCAGGTGGCTCTGGGCAAACACGATCCAGGTGGGGCCATCGTCTCCATTGCTGTCAGCGCTTTCTTAGCCACCTGCTCGGCGAGTAAAGAGCCGACAGGTAAATCCCCAAGATCTGAGGATTGCGGCCACAGTAAACCTCCTTTAGAGTGCGTCAGCTGCCACTACAACTTCAAACAAAGCGTCTCGGCTCCGATTCTTAAGCTCTTCGGTATACACTTCATCCACCTGCGTCCTCGGTGGCTCAATCCCTTTGGAAATCCTTGAGCGGCGACAACTAATGGCGCTTTGTGGTGCCTTGGAATGTGCATTTCGCTCTTGCCTTCGCCAGTTGAGTTGTAGTAAGTGGCACAGACCCAGAACACAGCCCCCGCTCCCAGAGGCACCACCGCCCCACATCCTTGCTGTCCCTTTCCCATTCCCACTCCCACTGTCATTCCCTTCCTGCATGCTCCCATTACGAGCTGTACACATAATTACTCCGCTTGCGCATTCTGACGAGGCTGATGACAGTTGCCTCGTCTAACTGGGACACCACTTCCTTCCAGCAGGAGAGGTTCCCTTTCTGGTTTGTGCCCAGCTTTTGTTGTGTTCATGGACTAATTTTGTTTGGCTTTGCTGGTTGTGAGCACGGTGAGAAAAATACCATAAATGTTTCTAATATTATTATTTTATAAGCTAAAATTGTGAAAATTGTATTTCAATGTTATCCTGGCTCTGATCTACTTGGGGATTAGTTTTATTGTCATGGTTTTATTGTTCTACTTATGTTAGAAGTTATTCTAACTGGCCAAGAAATCATTCTGATTAACTAACTTATTCTATTCGCAGTTTATAGTTGAATAATAGCTCTTTTATTGTACATATTGGTGTGATGATTTTTTATACCCTTGCAGAGGGTATTATAATTTTGGTCAAAAGTGTGCAACGCAGTGATGAAGACATCTCCGACCCTATAAAGTATATATATTCTTGATCAGGATCACCTCCTGAGTTGATATAAGCATGTCCGTCTGTCTGGTTCTACGCAAACTAGTCTCTCAGTTTTAAAGATATCGAATTGAAACTTTGCACACACCCTTCTTTTTTCCGCACGCAGTATATAAGTCGGAACGGCTGGGATCGGCCCACTATATTCTATAGCTGCCATATAACTGATTGATCGGAAAAGCCATAACTTTGGTGTTTGTTAAGTTAGGAAGTTGGGATTTCCTATGGGTTTTATATTTGGCCAATCAATATGACCTACCAAATTTCATAAGGATCGGCCGACTATATCCTATAGCCGCCATATTACTGATTGATCGGAAATGCCATAACTTTGGTGTTTGTAAAGTTAGGAAGTTGGGATTTTTTCTAACTGTTAAGAATGCATCATATGAATAATTTTGGAGAATATAATTTACAGAATGTTCTGCAAGGGTATATCAACTTCGGCTCCCGCCGAAGTTAGCTTTCCTTTCTTGTTTATTGTGCATAAGTGAGCCCAGCCGAGTTATGTGACTTCCCTTGCAGGCCATCAGTTATGCCAAATGGAGCATATGCACATCCACTGTTGGCTCAATTTTTCAATTAACTTGGATAGTTCCAGTTGGCCTCACCTTTGGCCGTTTTTCGAGCCTGGACCTGGACAAAAGGTTATTGCCTCTACGATTTCTGCTGATCAATTCGGCCAGACATGCAATCTCCTGTCTCGCTGTTGCTGCAAAAACGGAAAAGTCGGAATTAACACGAAATAAATCCCGATCTCCCCCTCGCTCTGAAATTGCAAATTATGTGCCCAGTTATCATCGTTGGAGTCGGTTGTTTGGCTTTGATTTCCCTGGCACGCAAATGGCATACAACAGCAGCACCCCGGACTCACAGGACTCAGCAGAATTCCCAGGACACGGAGAACTTTCCAACTGAAACTTGTTTAATTTCTGTTTTGCGGGAAAAGCGCACGGCAAAAGGAAATGTGGAAGTGGGGGAAACTTTGATGCAGGTCCTGGACACGCTATCGTCCTCGTCCTTGTTGCTATTCATATTCCATCCATGCGGTTTCTCCGCTTTGCTCGTCGCTTATTTTCCCTATTTCTTTTTTCTTTGAACTCAGTTAGTAAATTGAGCATCAACGTGAGCTCCGGCTGACTTACCTGTCCCTGGAGTTCCTTTTGGGTTCACCTGGGGTCACCGATGCAGGTGATGGATGGTCGGATGCCTGGGTATTTGGACTGTTGATTTAAAGTTCCTGTTGCAGAAGGAAAACCCTATCCACTTTTGCTGATATGCTAATTAAATGGATTTATTCTTTTCTTGTTTAATGGTTGGGAAGGAAATTTTTAACCAGACCTACAAGAAATTGAAGAGGAGAAGAACAGCTTAAAGTTAATGGAGACATACACAATTGAGTCATAATAGATTTTAAATTAGAATTTAACCAGCAACTGGTAGGCTTTTAACAAAATCAGCAATGAAATGGCCTGGCAGTTTTGTTGCTTGAACTTCGTTATTTGTGTAAGATCTGATAGACTTGTTTTCTCTTTCCCATTTAATTAACAATACTGCAAGCCGCCCAGAGCTTATCAAATGTTTTGCATTCAGAGCTCTTCTACACTAACTGCTGTCGATAAATGCTGACCTCATTTTTTAAAATACATTCGTATTTAAATAAAATGTATACACGTATATATAAGTATGATTTTTGCTTTGCCGCCGCTGTATCACATCATTCAGTTCGACCCATTTCACATTTGAGGCCAAACTTAAGCCTGAGTTCAATCCCAAATTGCAGTCTGCCGGTAATGAGGTTCCAAACCGAGTTTAATGACTTCAAGTTAAAGTTCCTCGTCATATTCCCTTCAAAAGTGTCGCCAGCAGGAGTTCCAATTAGAAAAGTTTTCCCAGCTGGCTGGTTATTTAAATGGGAACATGTAAATGCCAGTAAAAATATAAACAATAGACAAAACAAATATGTAAAACAAGTAAGCAATCTGCATGAATTGAGATGCTGGCTGACCACAACAAAAGCTGTCAACAATTGGGGTTGCAATTGGGGAAATCCCCAATGAACAAGGAGGTGTTTGGGACTCTTTCCATGGAATTTAATATTCTGTCGGCACGGTAAAAAAAAGAGAATTCTTAGTGCAGAGATCTCTGAGTGACACGAATAGGGCTGCAGCCCCTAGCCTCCTTAACCCTCTTAATGTACAATGAGAAAAAAAACATCGATTCTTTATTAAATTTTATATTTAAAGCTCGTCTATAAGTAATTAAGTAATTTTCGAGTCAAGAAAGTTCTAGTTGGAGAAGTTTTATCTTTAACCTGCTGAAATTTGTAGTTATTAATTGTTATATCTAACATTAATAAATTTAAACCGATTTCAACTTCTAGAGTCCATAACATTACCAAACATCTGCATTCAAATTTGTCACTTTAACGTTGACCAAAATGTTGACCTATTTTCATGTTAGTTATTTCTAAGCTTTCGATCATTAAATTTAATCATTTAAATTAATCATTAAATTTTTCAAATTTAATCCGATTCCAAAGTGGCATACCTCTTACGACTCGTGTTTTGATTCTCTAAAAATCTGCATTCATATTTTTTACTTCAACGTTGATCAAAGTTTTGACCCATTTTCATGTTAGTTATTTCTAAGTATTCGATGATTAAAAAAAAGAGGTCCCATATTTGGACTTCCAGATTCCATAACTTTACCAAATTGAATCCGATTCCAAAGTGGCATACCTCTTACGGCTCTTGTTTTGATTTTTTTAAAATCTGCATTTAAATTTTAACGTTGATTAATTTTTTGACCCATTTATTGTAAAAGCTGCAAGTCAATATAAACTTCTTTCCTTGTTTTAGATATTTAATATATTTTTAAAGCTTAAAAAATGTGTTAATTCAGGCCGTTTTTCTTTACTATTTTATTTCGTGTGTGTATAATCGGTGTGTGGCCACTTGCGGGAAGCAGCAGGATGTCAACGCTCGGGGCGAGTAGTAGTACAAAACTGCAGCAGCCGCTGGCAATGCGGAATTCCCATCCTCATCCTCCGTACTCCTTCTCCTGGCCAAACTAAACTTATTCAGCCAGGTCTTGTTGCATACTTTTGAGCGCAAATGTTTGCTGAGCATTCGCTTCGTGCCCCAAGAATTTGTGAGTGTGAGACTGTGAGTACGGGTGTGTGGGTGTGTGTGTGTGTGTGTGCGCATATTTATATATGTCCTCATGGCTGTTGTTGCCCTATTTTCGTGTGGCCAAGTGGTGCAGGAAAACCAGAGGAACGCTGGGGAACGTCATATGACTCATCATCCTCAATCTCCAAACATTCGGCCTTCCATCTCGACACTGAGAAAAAATATGCTGTAAATGCAAGAATGTATCAATAAGCATTCGTAATTTACCTTTGCAAATTATAAGTTATAATTGTTTGTTAAGGGGGTCTTCTAGTCTAGAAATTTGAGAAAATCGAAAAATTTTTTTTTTCATAATTCGATAGTTTTTATATTCACAAATATCTCCCTAAAAGGATTTTTCAAAACTCTAATTATTTTCAAAGTAATAGCCGTTTTAGTGACGTGGCAACTATACCGGTTGAGCGAACGACTGGAACTTTAAACGCGTTTTTCTCAAAACTACTTTTTTTGATGCGGTCGCCACTCTAACTCAAGTTCTAATCAGTCGATTTACTTGAAATTTGGCATGAATATTCTTTAAATATATCGCTATCGCATGAACCAACAAAAAATAAAAATTTTAAATTTATAATATTTTTAAAAATTCGACAAAGTGGAAAAATTAGTGAAAAAATCGACTTTTTTCTTTGAGTAGCCGCCATTTCATGAAAAAATAGATTTTTTTTTTGGTGGTTCATGCCATAGCGACATTCGTACTCATTAAGAATCTATCATTGTTTTATTTTTGAGACAACGACAAGCATAGATATCATGGCGACGCGGACACGCCCTTTTTTTTTCCCCCTCTTCTTCAAGAAGGAATAACTCAATGAAAACTAATTTTTTTTTTTTGAAATTTATTTTATGTACTCCTTTAAGTTTAAGGATAGTGTCTGCGTTCCTCATATAAAAGAATAAAAAACATCCATGTTTTGAAAAAGTGACAAATAATGTGTTTTTGAATTTTTAGTTATAGTTTTAATAACAGGCGAACCGATGAAAGTTGTTCTTCAACTACTTCTTGGCAACCAAAATTTATATAAAATCTTTACAGATAGCACCAGTCTTCATACATCTTAAGTGCCCAAAGTTCTTCTGCCAGTGCATTTCCATTCCCACCGTCAACTTCATCATTTCCTCTCCAGTTCCATTCACAGTTTGCAGTTTGTAAATTGAATTTCAGTTCAGGCGACCCCGCTCACAGCTTTTTTTGCCCGCCCTGTAATAACACTATCATTTAGTTGACAGAGGGCAGCAGGAAAGAGGAAGCG
Source organism: Drosophila kurseongensis (assembly GCA_018153305.1). NCBI lineage: Eukaryota > Metazoa > Arthropoda > Insecta > Diptera > Drosophilidae > Drosophila > Drosophila kurseongensis. The sequence continues at coordinate 26,136,349 of JAECXX010000004.1, forward strand.
GCATTTAAATGAGAATGCTTGTTTAAATTGGCCAGCTCTGGATGACAAAAGGACGTCGCAGCACATATGATGGCATTGTGAGACAGAAATGGAAACCAGAGCCGCACAGAAAAGTTCCCTGATTATTCGTACGATTCGTATGATGACTCAGAGATGTCTACTTGCTTTTTTCCAAGGACATTTTTTTTGCTCCCACTCGTGAAAGATGGAAAATCAATTGCGAAAACTTGGGAATGAGAAGCGTGATGTGACAGAAACTTCTGAAGTTGTCGACACCCTTCTGGCGTGGAATTATTCTTCAAGGATATGACGAGGATGCTCCACCGGAAGAAAGGGGAGCTGCGGGGCATACTTGTCGCTTAATTGGACTGGCAAAGCGGTTTATGCGAGAGCAAAAACTTTTAGCGCATAGGCGGATTATTAAATTCTCTTTGTTTCAGTAACTAGCTGCGGGATGAGCGGCGGGGAATTACCGTCTGTCTCCCCGGATTGCTCACTTCCTCTTCCGGCGATTGCCGCCAGTAGGGATGCACCAGCATCAACACCAGACAATCTTTTCACACTTGGAAAAATTCTAGACACAGAATGTTAGTAGACCTTTGATAGACTGATTATAATGTAGACATGAAATGACATTGGCATTGGTTACCCACTTCGGAGTGAGTGCCATTTTAGAATAACTTTTTATTTATTCCTCTGATAAAATCTGAAACCAAGGCTTTTAGCTACCTTTTGATACTTAAAATCCCCAGTGCATCGATACGAGCTAGTCGAGGCCAGAAGCCGAACACAATGGGACGTGTAAAAAGGGTGCAGAATGCAGAGAATAGCATAGAATGGATTCCCCATACAGGAACATCCCACTGCGGTGGCTGTTAAGGGCATCCCTACTCCCAATCCCCCACCACTGACCCACTTGCTGCAGAAGTATAACTATTTACGATTATCCATACTACAATGCATATTCTTTAATTAAATCGCAGGCAAATAGGCATAACAGAGTATCAGGAATGGAGCTGGAGCCGCGTGTGGCAATCCTGCAGGACCTGCGCCTGCAGACCTTCGACTCCATTCGATTTGCCTCCTACCGCACGGCCTCTAAGCTGCGCTACATTCAGAAGTCCACGAACCTCCATCTGGTGGACATTTGGAATGTGATCGAGGCGTTCCGCGAGAACGGGCTCAACACCCTGGAGCCGCAGAGCGAAGTGAGCGTGGCCAGGCTGGAAACCCTGGTCTCCTCGCTGTACCACAACCTCAACAAGCGCCTACCCACCGCCCAGCAGGTGCCCGTAGACTCGAAGGCGGGTCTGCTGCTCAACTGGCTGCTGGCCGCGTACACAAGGTGAGTGCTCCCAATCCCCCGCAAGGCACTGCCATCTAATGTCTAAACACCCTTTCCCTTCCGCAGTGATAACTCGGGCAAGATTCGCGTGTTCTCCATCAAGGTGGCCCTGGCCACCATGTGCTCCGGCAAACTGGTGGACAAGCTCAGATGTGAGTAGCATTCAAGTACCGATGGAGTTCGTGAACGGATGACTCAACCCCTTCCCTCCCACAGATATATTCTCGCAGATCTCGGACGGCGCTGGCCAGCTGGTGGCCTGGAAGCTGGGCGAGTTCCTGCGCGAAGTGCTGGCCCTGCCGGCGGCCGTGTACGAGTCGCCCACATTCCACTACAAGGAGGGGCTCGAGGAGGAGATCTTTCCGGCCGAGAACAAGGTGACGGTGAACGACTTTATGGCCACGCTGATGTCCGAGCCGGGGCCGTCCTGTCTCGTCTGGCTGCCGCTGGTGCACCGGCTGGCCACCGTGGAGACCATTGTGCATCCGACTGTCTGCTCTGTTTGCCACAAGGAAAACTTCACCGGGTTTCGTTATCGCTGTCAGCGGTGTCACGCCTACCAGTTGTGTCAGGAGTGCTTCTGGCACGGCAAGACATCGCTGAACCACCAGAACGATCACGAGGTCAAGGAGTACTCGAGCTACAAGTCGCCCAGCAAACAGATCGGCCACTCGCTGCGCAAGAGCTTCCGCTGTGTGCCCGAGAAGACGGTGCAGGTGCTCCCGCGCTTTCCCGACCAGCCGGAGAAGACGCTCAACCTGTCGCACATCGTGCCGCCCTCGCCGCTGCCCTCGCACAACGGCTTCTCGGACCCCTCGGGCCTCGTACATGGCCACCATGGCCCGCATCCCCATCCGGGCCAGCACGGCCTCTTCGATCGCTCCAGCACGCTCGACTCGCGGGCCACAGGTCGCAGTCTGGACAGCGCCAGCGGCACCGCCGGCACCACCATGTCACGCGTGGCCGCCGCCTCCGCCAACGACGAGGAGCACCGCCTGATCGCCCGCTACGCCGCCCGACTGGCCCAGGAGAACAGAGCGGTGAGGGGGCCAACGATTGTCCAATATGAATTCCCTAATCTTATCTAATTCGTTTATCCTTGGTAGCCCTCCAACTTGCCCGACAGTGCCACCCCCATCGGCACGGACAACTCGCGGGCCCAGCGCGAGCTGATTGCCCAACTGGAGTCCAAGAACAAGGAGATAATGCGGGAGATAGCGCGACTGAGGCGTCAGCAGGAGACGGAGCAGATGGCCCCGGAGAACCCGGCGCTGATCAACGAGCTGCGGGCCTTGAGGCAGCGGAAGGGGGAACTGGAGGGTCACCTGGGTGCCCTGCAGGACTCGCGGCGGCAGCTAATGGAGCAGCTGGAGGGGCTGATGCGCATGCTGAAGAATCAGCAGACCGCCTCGCCGCGCTCCACGCCCAACTCGAGTCCTCGCTCCGGCAAGTCCCCACCCATGCCCGGAGGAGCTGGTATCCTGGGCACCTCGCCCATGAGTGCCCTGCACGCCCAGCAGATGCAGCAGCATCCAATGGCCGGGGGAGGAGTCAGGGCCACCCATCAGCAACTCCTCCAACAGCAACAGCAGCAGCAGGCACACGGACATGGTCCATTCAGCCAGAGCCAGCTGGAGCAGCTCAACCAGATCAGCAGCGACATGCGCAGCGCCTTCGCCGCCAACGGAAGTGCAAGTGAGTAGGGATTAGAGGGGGCGGGATGACCCATAGAATACTTTGCAGATAGGCTCGGTTATGTCCAAATTTTGAGATCCCTTGTTCAATTGGCTAACGCGAGAGCATAGGCCTGGGTTCAGACAGATATTAATCGTATACTCCGCTCAACAATGCGGTTACACCGCCAAACACACACCCGAAAACTTAAATCACCTGACCAACCACCAAATCACACGCTGTCACACCCAAAACACACTCGTTTCTTGATCGCTTCGCCTTCGCAGCGCCACCGCCAATGCGCACCACCACTGCCACTGCCAATGTCAGTGCCATTCCCAGCCTCAATCCGATTCAGAATCCGAGTCCGAATCAGAATCCGAATCCCGACGCGGAGCTCAATGAGGCCGCCGACCATCTAACGTCGGCCATTTCCCACATGGTCAGCGACTTGAACGCAGGTAAAACGTTGGATTCCATCCCATCCTTCCAATCGCTTCCGCTTCCGAATCTGCAACCGAAACTGCTGCGCCTGCTTCTGCTTTCCAAAAAGATGCTCGTGAATGGTGGTCTGCACTGCACCAGCACGTAGTTTTCGTAGTAGCACCGCTTCTAGAGCCACCTGCCACACACAATCCCTGCTCCAAAATGGAATGTTTCACTCTGTGCTTATCCGTGTTCTTTTTCGGTGTGCGTATTGTCTTGGGTCTCGCCGTTTTCCAGGACGGGGAAGGGCGTATCAGGGGCCCCAGCAGACGAGCTCGCTGACGCAGGCTCGCTTCATCATGCCACTGGGTAAGTTGTCCCGGGCCGCAGCGATCCGATCCTCCTCCTCCTGCTGGTTCCCACTTCTCTAAGCGACCTCTTTTTCGTTTTTGTTTTCTTCGTTTTTCTCGTACCGTATGATTTTAGATTATTTCCCCAATAGACGGCAAAAGAAAAAATGCTGCAAATATTGAGCTCCTCCCCGTTTGGTTAGTTGCCCCTTATAATTTTCGCTAATTTCTTCTGTATGTCCAATAAACTACCAAAAAAAATAAAACACCCCAAACACCGATTAAGAATTCCGGCACATCGAGGGCGGTGAGTCCGAGGGCTCGAGTCAGTGCGAGTGCAACGATTGCGAGTGCGGGGAGTTCAAGGAGGTGTTCCGCACCGACGAGGATCTCGAGTGCGAGGGAGCTGCAGCTCCCTACGGGGATCCCTTCACCCCGTACTCCACTAGCGCTCCCGACGAGGACCTCTTCGACTACACTTTTGGGCAGGGCGAAGAACAGTCGCAGGTGAACCGCATCCTGGGCTTCCGGAACCACCCGGAACTGTTTATCGACGATGACCAGGCTGGTTTCCCGGCGCTGCACGAAATCGGTGAGACAATCGATGAACTGCAGCTGATCATGCACGCTTATATCATGAAGTATAGTCTGAATATATAAAGTGTTCGACGTAGGTTACCAGTTACCAATATATACTCTCCGATCAGGTAAAATATGCCAAATCTACTGCCTCTAGACCATTCTAGCTCGCTCGACTCATGACTCCACTCCACCGCAGGTAGACCTCTAGTCGGGCCTATATATTCTCGAATAATTATTCTTCGAATAATTTCAATAGTCCTCCTTATAGCTCATCATCATCGTTGCACACTAAATCGCCTCTCTATCTCAAACTCAATGTCAATCTCAGTCCGTCCATCCTAGTTAGACTCTAGATTCACGTTGGCTGCTTGACTCAAACGATTCGAATAAATTGTCTGACTCTGACTTCTGCCTTTAATGTTACTACAAATGTTTACCGCAACCTTGATCAATTTCAGATTTCGACGAATCTCAATCGTATAACCAAGAGTGGAACGAAAAGGTAAAGGATTTCGCCACGAAATCCTGCTCACTGTTGATCTAGATGTTGTTTTGCCGTTGTCTATCCTTATTTATATTCCTCCTCTGTACATGCACTCGTAAACATAAATAAACAAACTATAAATATATATCCTGTAGCTAGTGTAGTGGTTGCCACTTTTCGATTGCCTTTGCATGCCAGTGACTTTAACATGAGTACGATTAAATGGAAATACTCGCCTAATAAGTTGATTAAAACTATATTTGTTTCTGATTCCACAGGCAAATGCGAATAGCCAATGGCAGGAGCAGTTTGCACAATGGAGTCTTAATTCGCAGAAGAACTAAGACCTCGCCAGTGGACCAGTGGAAACCGCAGGACTGGGAGCTTCCGGAGGCCGCTGAACAGATGAAGACGAACTCTCGCTTAGTTTTTTACCTTACATTTACTCATATGTTGACTTAGAGCAATTTATTTATTGATTATTTTATTGAGCCGTAGCCTACACTACCTTTATCATTATAATTTAAACTTTGAGGATTGGTATCTACACAGAAACATGTATGTAAACGTACATAAATATTGATATATATATATAAAAGCAAAGTATATAAATATAGCTGGTAAACAAGACTTGCAGTTGCACTCTTCGAAGTCGCAAAATCTATTGAATCTCGTTTAAACTTGTATGATCGCACTGCTAAAGGCGATGGCGTTTTAATTTTAGGTTTTCGCGATTTCATAATTGGCTTTTAAATTTTGTAAGCTCCGGCGGTTATTTATTACCATGAAACCTAACAAATTGAAAATCAAATCACGTAATGCATAATACAAATACGATATAGACATTTACATATTATGTACTTAATAACTAGCAACTTGTTGATAACCTAAAATCAAATTCTAAATGCTAAACATTATACACTTTGAGATACGATAAAGTCGACAACTATTTGAGCCACAATAAAACCCCATGTTAAACACTAAATTGAAAAATGAAACACGATTTATATATTATCCATTTATAATATGCATTCATACAAAAAAAGTTATACCATATAATCGTAACGGCATAAAGCACGAGATAGAGAAAATCCGACATTTATAGAACTTATACTAACTACTGAATAATATTACAAAAGAAAAATAAAAACCCATTTTAAACAATCACAAACATGCTGTTTTCATGTTTAATTTTAAAATTAAGTCTAACTGCAATCGGAACTTAGAATTTTTATGCAGAACGAAAAACTGAGCGTATATCACATTACAAACGGTAGATTAATTTAAGTGCCGCCTCTAAGTACCAGCCTTTTTTAAATTTCTTAAAGCCGACTTTTAAATATTCAAAATTTGAATTTCAAATGAAATAACGCTTAAAATTAAGTACGTGTCAGTGGTGCCAACTCATATTTGGCTAAGTCACCACTGTACGGCTTGGGTTATTGATATTTGCCAAGCAAAGTTTCCCACCGATAGACCAGTAGTGCCAACTCTTATTTGGTTCGAGTCACCACTGTACGGCTAATTTAGGCACATTTTGAATGCCCATCTCTAGGCAGCCCGCGCTCTCGAGTGCGCACTTTTCAAAGCCTGGATTTCATTCGTACCGCGACTTTCGTACAGTGAAGTTGACTCTCTGGCGCGATTCCCCGTCTTGACCGAAAATTCGTGACTGATCGAGAGAGCGAGTTTGAAACCAGCTTAGAGCGAGAAGACAGGTGTTGAGACTGCAGCCAGCATCCACGTTAGCCGCGCAACAGAAAGAAACGTCGATAGGTTTAATTTCTTTGGCTTAGGAGACGTCGCGTCGCGCTCTCTGTTCTCTTGAGAAAAGATAAAGATATATAAAGAGATATCGCGTGCTTGCAGGGTGTGGTGCTAAAAAGTCAGTTTACAAGATGAGGCGCTTGAGTATCTTGAATTGCCTGTGGAGCACCGTGCTCCTGGTCGTTGTTTTCCACCAGACGAGGGCCCAGCGAACGCCGACCATATCCTACATCACGCAGGAGCAGATCAAGGATATCGGAGGAACCGTGGAGTTTGACTGCTCGGTGCAGTATGCCAAAGAGTATAATGTGCTGTTCCTAAAGACGGACAGCGATCCCGTCTTTCTGTCCACGGGCTCCACGCTGGTCATCAAGGACTCGCGCTTCTCGCTGCGCTACGATCCCAACTCCTCCACCTACAAGCTGCAGATCAAGGACATCCAGGAGACGGACGCGGGCACCTACACCTGCCAGGTCGTCATCTCTGTCGTACACAAGGTCAGCGCCAACGTGCAGCTGTCCGTGCGGCGTCCTCCGGTCATCTCCGACAACTCCACGCAGTCGGTGGTGGCCGGCGAGGGCAGCGAGGTCCAGATGGAGTGCTATGCCAGCGGCTACCCCACCCCCACCATCACCTGGCGGCGCGAGAACAATGCCATTCTGCCCACGGGTGAGTTTCGCAACCTTCTACATGTGTTTGTTTTTAGTTATTCCTAAGTTACTGACTTGGGTTACGGTGGGTAAGCCAGCTCTCGCTAGTTGGGGCGCTGTTCTCTGCTCCTCTCTCTTTGTTCCCGCTCTTTGGGCCCGTCGCTCTGTCCGTCCCGCTTTGGCTCAGGCTTTTAACTGAATATTTTTAACTGGGCTCCAATGTGAGTGACCGTGACTCACTAAGGCGTCACCTTAGTTTTGTTTATTCGGCTTGTTGTGCACTAAAAGGGGGCTAGCCCTAGCTTTGCCTCCCACAACCTGTTCGAGGGCTAAGTTTCGCAACACAAGATTGATTTTTAGCTTACTCTTTGTGTCCGTTTTCACCTTCTCTTGACTTGGCTCCCATTGCTACCCTTTGTTTGTTTTTTTCCTTTTAACGGGTCTTCAAAAAAATCTAACAAATAACAATAGAAAGACTAATAAATACATTTTAGCAATTCGTACAATACACGAATTCATTAATTTTTTAAGAGAATTTGGAAATTTTGCTAAAGAGTCTCCTTTTATTTTTGTGTGATTTACTATTTTCAACTGTGTTTTGCTACGCAATAATGCTTTCTTACATATTTCCTTTATGAAATTTGAATCTTCTGTCAATTAGGCAACAGTTTCCAATCTTCGTTTATTTGCTTTTTATAATTACCATTAGCATTGATAAGTATATATTAAAAGAAATAAAAATACTCTGCACTCAGTACATTAATCCATAAGCCATAAACACTCGATTGCAAAAGTGCTAATGTTATCATTACTTTGGTTCGCATAAATTAATATGTCGAAGATTACCAGGAAAATTATCTTTTTTTTCACATTAAAGATGTACACCCCATTTCAAAAACGCTGTCCATTTTCTTGGGAAATTCCAGGTCGGACAAGTGCAAATGCTGTCTACAAATTATTTTCGTTTCTTTGCACTTCCAGAATTTCTTGAAAAGAAGGAAAAGCTAATAAAACAATAAACTAATATAGAGCCCAGGTAGATGGTACAATAGAACCTTCTTACAAGGTTAATCCCATACAGGTGCTGCTGTTCTTTGCCGATCCCGATCTCTACCTGAACTCTGACCCTCGGGCCGACATAATGGTTTCCCTTAACAAGATTGCAGCGTCATTTGCGCGGCGACCGAAAAGTAATTAGTATAACTAATCCGATAGTTGCTTATTTCCTAGAATCGACTCGCGGACACACCCTTTCAGCCCATACTGTATTTAAGAGCTATTTTAGTTCCAGGGGTTTTGTAAGTGTAAGTGTTAGCTTGCTTGTGCAATCTTACAGCAGGCTATAAAAACCAAACGCAACGAGTTGGATACGCTCCATGGCAGTCCAAAAAAGGCTCAACTTTTTTTGTCATAAATCAGAAGTGCCCATGGGTTTGAGGTCCAGTATTTGCCAGGAGTTTCACACTTTTCCACGCTCTAATTTAAAGCGCTTAGGCAAACCAAACAGTTCGTCCAGTGCTTTGAAATGCGCCAACGAGCCGAGTCAAATGTGGCGGGGGCAAGCAAGGGGTTTTCATAGGTATACCCGGGAAAAGGGGGCGGACGTGCGCTGACGAGGACTCCTTGCAGCCTTTGTGCCGCATTTCACGTTTCACGTTTCCATTCCCATTCGAGTTTCTGAGGCATTCGACAACTTCAGCACGCGCAATTGCTTCCGCAACTTGAAAACGTTCTACGGACCGTTTGATGGTCTCCGGGTCTCGGAGTACGGACGTAAGCAACCCGTGCAAAACGCGGCAGAGGGCTGTTCCTTACACATCAGACACGGTCTGGGCTTTTGGGTGGGATAAAAAATGAAAAATACAAAATACAAAAATGAAACAGAGAGGGAGCGAGTAAACAGCAAACATACGCAAACAAAGGGATCCTGAGAGCATGGCAAATGGGCTGCGCCCCCTGAAAAACTCCCAGGACCACACCCCTGAAAACACCCCTTCCCTTTCCCTTCCCCTTCCTCTACATAATTCTTATTTTGATAAGCGGCGAAATACAATCGAAGTATACAAAATGTATATAAATTACAAGCTAAAAAGGTAACCCAAACAAAGGCAGTTGGTTCCTGGGGCGAGCACAATGTAAGAGATGCAAACAAACAAGCCGCGAGCGGTTCGCCCTTGCCCCTCGATCTAAACAACCCCTGATCCTGATCCTAACCCTACCTTTTGCCGCTCCGCCCAGGGTCCAAGTGAGGAACCCCTAATCAACCGTTTCCGCTCGCTAGCCCACCAGTTTCCAGGGTGTTGAGCCCAGAGTCCATGCCAATTTGTGCGTTGCCATGCAAATCGATTGGTTTGTGTTTTTTTATATTGAACGGCCAAACAAAGTTGTTAGTAGATAGCCATTGAGTAAGCACAGACATGTGCAGTGTTTGCACCTGGCACCTGGAGCTAATTGCTTTATATGCTGCCCATGCAAAATCTGTTGCCATAATAAACCTCACCTTGGCCCATCGAATAAAAAAGCGAGGCAGCAGACCATTTTTGCAAAGAAAGCCAAAATTAAAATTCCACTTTTGCTGAGTTTTCAAACGTCGACAGCTGTCGACATTTGGGTTATTGTTGGGCAGCCGGAAGCGAGGCATCTTACAGATCTTATCTGTTCGAGGGATCGAGAATCATGGATCAGGCTAAATTAATTTTAATTGCTCAATTATGTGTGAGTACACGAGTTCTGCTTCGATTCTCGCACAGATCACTTCGGGGAGTCCGTACTCCCTTCATGTCCGCAGTTACTGCCATCACAATCCACTCTCCCTCGACTAAACTCTTGATTAACCTTCATGCAAATTGTGTTTGCTGGCAAATTGCGAATTAGACTCAAGTGAGCATGATCAAGTATTCCAATTTTGCCATCAAACCCAAGTGCAAGGGTGCAAATCTTAATGTTAATAATATTTACGCTTAAACATTTCGATGCGCAATTGATGCTCAACTCGAGATTTCAACAGGCCGTGCACGAAATTAGTTCCCCCGGTTTTTGATGCATAATGGAAATGAAATATGTATAATGAAATTCCTCAGTTGCCAAAGGGCAGCAGCTGCAGGGTCTGAAATTTTAAAATATTTGCAAGCAATTAGGTTTGGCACACTCGCAATTAGAAGAGGAGTGGCGAATCCTTTGATGGTGGATATGTTTTTATTTGTCCTGCTGCTGCCGTTTCCTCTTCCTGTTTGCCGTGGGATGCATTGTTTATGGCCGCTTCAGTTGGCAGTTGCAAAGTCAGAGGCAAAGGCAAAGGCAAAACGAGAACGGGAACGGGAACGATAAACGCCGATGACGTACCAAAAGCGTTGTGGAAAACCTGTTTGTGAATGTTGGTTGCTGGGGCAACGACCACTTGGTCAACATGGGGCCAACTGGCTGCTTTCAGTCAGCCAACAAATTGCAGAGAATCAGCAGAAAACCGGCCCTTTGTGGTAGTTACTCAGCTTGAAGTAATAACTTGTTAGTTAATAGCTGCAATGGTCGACTAAATCGTCCCAGTTTCCGCCTGTCCATTAGGCCATTTCGCATATACCTTTCCATTTAATCGGCTTATCAAAGATGGAAAGTAGGAAAAATTTAAGTACACTATAAAATATTAGTGTATACATCGTTTTTATACCCTTGCAGAGGGTATTATAATTTTGGTCAAAAGTGTGCAACACAGTGAAGGAGACATCTCCGACCCTATAAAGTATATATATTCTTGATCAGGATCACCTCCTGAGTTGATATAAGCATGTCCGTCTGTCCGTCTGTCTGTTTCTACGCAAACTAGTCTCTCAGCTTTAAAGATATCGAGTTGAAACTTTGCACACACCCTTCTTTCCTTTGCACGCAGTATATAAGTCGGAACGGCCGGGATCGGCCGACTATATCCTATAGCTGCCATATAACTGATTGATCGGAAATGCAATAACTTTGGTGTTTTTAAAGTTAGGAAGTTGAGATTTTGTATGAGTGTTAAGAATGCATCATAGGAGAATATTGGAGAATATAATTTACAGAATATTCTGCAAGGGTATTTCAACTTGGGCTCCGCCCGAAGTTAGCTTTCCTTTCTTGTTAAATTTAAAATAGTGTTGGGAGTATTTTCGATTTCAATTGAAGGAGACATAAACCAAACTGACGTATTTGCTTATAATAGTTATTGGTTTTTCTGTCAATGAACTTTTCCCAATGGCAATAACCAGGTTTTTCGATCATAAAAGTTTGTATGCATATCTAACACAGTAAGATGAAGTATTTTTAGTAGATGGTTAATCATTTAATCTTTTTCCTCTGTGTAGAGAATTCCTTTCACTTCACATACATTTTTGGTGTGGCAATTCCCTTATTTGTTTAGCACTCTTAGCTGCATGTTTCACCTTCAGACCGGCTTTTTAATCCTTATCACACTCACATTCTCACTCAAAGGACACGCGGCTTTTCCAACCCCCAACCCAATCCTCAATCTCATTGTTTGCCCTGGGACTTGGCCAATATTTATTTAGGCACTCGGCTCACAAGGGATTTACGTCGGTCAGCCTTCTTTCACTCGCTTATCCAGTTCTTTTTTGGCATAATTGCTATTTTAAAAGTTTTCTTTACAATTCCTTGATTTATGATTGCCAGCCGAGCAAGTACAGTCTGCAATTGAGTTTCTCTTGCGCGGAGAAGTGGAGTGTAATCCAATAAATGGCATGCCAGGCGGCATAACTCCCGGCCAGCTATAATGTACTACTCGACGAAGAAAATCACTTTTGAAAAGTCAACAACACAGCGTCTGTGGCTTTGTCTGTCGGTGGTTCGCTGGATGGTTGTGGGTGGCTCGGCCGTACGGAGGGTGGATCCATGTCACTCTGTACTGTGTGGTTTCAAGGCGAAGGCCCACCAAAGTGGTTGCATTCACATGTCTCAAGAGCTTGTTATATGCTCGATATGTATGTGCAGCGGTTACGGCAACATCAGCTAGAAGCCGTCGCCCCATGTTGATGTTCTTTGATGAGTTTGGGTGACAAAACAGGAAGAGGCGACAAATTTGCAGAGGCATGCAATTTTTCCACAAGAGTGCAGGGGAGGAGGAACTGCAGCTTCTGGTGTCTCATTTACCAAGTGTTCTTGGGCAATCAATGGAAGATGCTGTTAGCAGGGGAAAAGTAGCGTAAACGCTCTTCGTGGGTTAAATCAACTCAATCCACTTCACTTCTGGCCAAGAAAGCCCTTCGTTTTGTTAAGAATAGAAAAAAGTAATACACGAGAGTAGTAATTGCGAGATGAATACTAAAATACATGACTATGAATGGTTTTTCTTGGATAGGTTGCCTAATTTGACATTTACGCTTGGACATCACATTCAAAACAATTTAACTGAACCATCTGAACCATCAAGAGTTACCCCAAAAAGTAAAAATCGTATTAGAGCCAAAACACAGTGTACACTTTTTTAATTGGATTTCTGCCAACCCAAACGGGAAGAGCAAAATGGATACGTGCGAGGAACGAGGGACATGACCCATCTGTGACATGCCCTGGAGCCATGATATGTTGGGTGGTTGGGTTCTCTCGGTTTCTCATTTCGGTTGGGATGTGTGCATCGGGCGCAAGTAATACGGAGCGTCATTAAAAGCGCACCCGCTTCGGCATATGGCTTTTAGCCTTTGCATTGCCTTTGCCAGTCCGTGTTTTAAATTATGATGAGTCACACATTGTTGACGTGCCGTATTAACATTCATAATTTCCACATGGCAACGTTCGGTTCACAGAACCGTCCCTGAATCAGTTGACATTTGAAGAGCCCGGAGAGAGGCTTTTCCTGCATTTTCCTAAGTTCGCCAGGAAGACTTCCCGCCGGAGTCGCTGGCCAAATTGCAGGAAATTGAATGGGGAAAAACAAATATGGCCGCAGGCCTAGACTTAATGGGAAAGGGAAAGCGCTTGCATCAATGTTATTTCGGTTAGTTGTTGTTGCCCGTCACACGTTTTCCCTCTCGGCGGAGGGCGAAAAAAGCGTCTGGCCCTGTGATTGGTGCGGATATTTTTTGCATGCCAGTCAATTTCCATTTCCCCGAGGTGGACGCGTCTTGCCCTTTGGGTGGTTGTTTTGCCACCTCACAAAATGGCGGTCGGCGGCGTTTGTCGCTTTAAGTAGTTTATGAAAAATTAGAAACGGTAGCAGAGCAACCAACCCTTTCCACCAGCTTGTAACAAATTTTCCAAGCGAGCGCCCAGTTGACGGGGCGCTGAAAGTCATCCAAGCGCCTAGACCTAGACCCGACTTTTAGATCATAGCGGGTCATGCAAGTACACTACACCTGTCCGCTTTTTCCCTGCATTTCCTCTGCAGCGGCACAAAGGAAATGCATCCTTTCAGGCCATCCCACTGTCCCTACCTGCCTGCACTTCTCACCTTCCCCTTCCACCTACCCAATATCCAAAACAGAATTCTCACCTCTGCCTTTGCACAACTTTTCTTTCTTTAGCTCTGTTTCGTTGCCTTTAACTGACAATTTATCTCTGGTTGTTTGCTCAGTTGACGGAGATCGGGATCGGGCACAAGGGGTGTTGCGTTAGCAACGTTGTTTTCATTTTGCCTGATGGCAGGCGGAGACAGAGTTCCAGACAGGTTCCCTTGCAGGAAGGGCCTAAAACAAATGTGGACCCGCCCGCCTGCCATGTCGGGGTTTTCATTACCTTTTGAGTTTTCATCTTTCTGCTTGCAGTCTTTTTTTCGTTCTGTTCTTGAGTCTCTGAGTTACTGTTTTCCTTTCATTAGTTGTCAGAGATTGCCGAGTCAGAGATGGACGCACCATCATCATCCTGCCCGCAGCAAAGTGTTTTTATTCTCTCATTAGTAACTGAAATTACTCCGCACCATTCGGAATGATGGATGTTGGTTGGCATGATATGGAGTTGAGAGCTATTTCCGCTGGATATTGTATGGAATACATATCTTTTGTTGATCTTTGAAATGCGGGTTTTTGATTGCAGCCTCTCTTATTAGTTTGATTGAACTAAAATGTACTCCTAATTTGTCAATTCTTAATGGTTATTTATTGAAAAGGGCATCGGGGAATAGCTAACAGAGGGATAAAAAACAAGATTCAAATAGCAAATAGATCACGAATCAAAGAAAATGTATTTAGAACCCCATCCCAACCATTGCCTTGAGCTCATTATCAAGTGATATACGAGTCTGGTTTTCGTAATTCGACCCCATTACCATGTTTTCGATTCATGAACTGTGGAGTATCTCAAATTCACTTAGCAAAGCCATTCATCTTCCATTGGGGGTGTTCTGTTTCAATGACTTTCTGCTCTAGTTCATGAATTCGAATCCTCAAAGTGTCGCAAACATTGCGTCTAGAGTCAAATCAAGGCATTCATTCTGAATTTATGAATGCCAAAGGGAGAAAGAGAAATATCTTGTATTCAAGAAACTGGCAGCTGTATTTAATTTCTTCTCTCAGCTACATCTCTCCGATTCTTGGTTTGTGTCGCATAACTAATTAGCAATTAAACATTGCCACTTTCTGACACGCCCCAATTACGCGCATGCGTGACCCCATCGCTAACATAAAGTTTTTCAGTTCTTATACGCTAACGGTATATTGGTTTACAGGCGACAAATGTTTGGGAACGTTTGAAGTTCTGAAATTCCTCGGCTCTTTTGTACCTGACTTGCATATCATTTCACAGTCCAGCGAATGCGCGGTAGTCCATCAAAATATAAATAAAAAGTAGTAACACTATGCTCGGCCTACCCACTTGGCATTACGAGTAGGTAGTCTGTGAACTATAAATGTATCCATTGCACTTACAACTGCATTCGATCCAGAGTTATCTGGTTTGTATATAGGGCCGAAGTCATGCTGCCAAACGCAGAGCTGACTGCAAGGTAAAGGGCAACAAAAACAGAATCTGAGATTACTTCTGGGCTAGATATAGAGAAAGAACCTGTTTTACGCTGCGGCTCTCTGAATAGTCACAGTGATCGCTCGTAAATTACAACCGCCACTGATTTTACTTGTAGAATAGGGAGTAGTCATAGTCAACTTTAACTACTTGCATCTTTATTGATGCGAGCGTCCTGAGAATATGTGTGGGTTTTATCTGGCGAGTTATGTTAGCAAATGGTAGTGGCTTACCTCATAAATTTCGTAGCTGCACGAAAAAATAAAATTTTACTTAATTTCGGCAATTTTGAACTTAAATGGAAATTTTAAATGCTTTAAACTTAGAATATTATAATAAATCTTCTTTTGCTTTTCCAACTTGTTATAAGGTTTGGTAACCCAAAACCTCCTATTATATAGTTTCCCATTTCGAGAAGAGAGTCTGAAAACTTTAGGTTCCCGCCCAATTGTACAAACACAAATGTGTTCCACTCATGGCACTTTAATCCGACGTGAATCATTTTCCATTGGACTAATTAAACAAAGCCCTCGCCTGCTCTCTCGCACTCTACAAGTCTGCTATATATATGCATTTATTGAAGGCGGGTATTGCTGTTGGTGTGTGCTTTTCTAATATTGAAATGAGTTTGTTGCGTTGTTTTCTCAGATGCCCGCATCACGATGCCATTTTAGCTCGTCAACCGATGCAGTTGTTGGGCCACCGCCTTAACCCATTGCTAACACGAGAGCTCTGTTTTAGGGCGGAGGGGTGGGCTGTCAATCCAATTTTAATGAAATGTGTTACTTCGATTCCCAGGCGCAATTAATTTGAAATGTTTCAGTTGAGCAGACACAAGCCGCACTCGAGTTTCCCCCCTTTGGCTTGAGGCCCGCATTTGTGTGCAATTCGCATAAAACATATTTTCAGGGCATTCCAGAACTTTGGTCAATGCTCCTCGGGTTTTTACGGCTCCTTGCCAGCCCAACTCTATTTAAGCACAGAAAAAAATACTTTAACTTTGTGTTACAAAATAGAGCAAAGATCCCATTTGCTTTTCAAAACCATTGCTTGTGATATTTTCGTCTATTAGCTTTCAGTATTTTCTAATACTTTTTCATTGCGAATAATCCATAAATACGATATAGAAAAGTATATTTCTAGAAATATAGACACATACTTTTCCCAGTGCACAACTGCTCCATGTAGTTTGTGTCAATTGTTTGAGCCTGAATTGTTTTGGCAAATGTTTGAAGAGCAGCCACAGACACGCACACAGAAGCGGGTAGTATCTGTGTGTGGATGAGGGAACAGATCCCTAGGCTCATTGCACTCGTTTCCACTGCATCATACACCCTCGTTTCCCCCGAAGAGCTAAGCCAACTTCCGGTTATGAACCCGGAGCACCTTTCGCATTCGGCATTCGCAGTGCAATTCCCATTTCCATTCATGTTCACGCTTCAGTTGCTCAGCTCCTACCCCATCCAGTTCCCAATCCCATTCCTTCCTAGCACTCATGGCTAAGTGCAGGCGAACTCCGTTTTTCCAAATTAGTTGGCAACGCAAACGCACAGAGGCCCAAACAAAATGCTTTACTTGTTAGAGGTCATTAACGCTGCCATTGTTTCTCTGGGCGCCTTCCACAGAGCGTGGACACTGGAAAAGGTCACCCGCTAGTGCCAACGGATGTGCCCCGGGTTGGCTCATTAAAATCGGATTTTTGACTCTGCCCCCGCTGCATAAACACAATAGATTGCCACCGAGAGCGTTTAGAGCTGCTTCATTAATGGCTAGTGGTTGTGTTCGCACTCGAACGCGCATCGTTTAAACAGCGGATAAGATTAAACCTATAATGAAAATGGTTGCACCACACTCTAAAAGCAATTGTCTATGTTGATATGTAGTATTATAGATTTCAAATGAACTAAGAGTTTTTGATTTCAAGTGTGTTAGATATATGTATGATTGCCTATTGAACTTTTAAGTACTGTGGTTTTAAGTATTTGGCTTTACGGTAAAACTATGTATATTCAAGTCAGTCATTGCCGTAATCAATGATAAAAGTGTAGTTAAAGCAAGAACACAATTAATAATGAGTACCACTATCATCTTTCCATTGCAGATAGCGCTACCTACGTGGGCAACATCCTGCGCATCAAGTCAGTGAAGAAGGAGGATCGCGGCACCTACTACTGCGTGGCCGACAACGGAGTGAGCAAGGGCGACCGGCGGAACATCAACGTGGAAGTGGAGTTCGCCCCGGTTATCACCGTGCCCCGCCCCCGATTGGGGCAGGCCCTGCAGTACGACATGGACCTGGAGTGCCACATCGAGGCCTACCCGCCACCGGCCATCGTGTGGACCAAGGACGACATCCAACTGGCCAACAACCAGCACTACAGCATCTCGCACTTCGCCACCGCCGATGAGTACACCGACTCGACGCTCCGCGTGATCACCATCGAGAAGCGCCAGTACGGAGATTATGTGTGCAAGGCCACCAATCGCTTTGGAGAGGCCGAGGCGCGCGTCAATCTCTTCGAGACGATCATCCCCGTGTGCCCGCCCGCCTGCGGACAGGCGTACTTTGCCGGAGCCGAGGAGGTGGCCGCCACCTCGTTCGCCCTGGTCGGCATCCTGGCGACGCTGCTCTTCGCCAGATAAGGCAATGGGCCCCACGCCCGCCGACTCCAAGCGCTCCAAATTCAATCCATCACGCAACCCTCGAATGCATAAACATATATAAAATAGATATATCGAAAAACACATCGTATAACCGCGCAATAGTCGTCTCAAATGATTCCCGTCCCCAGTATCATTACTTTTGTAGCTTCTTTCGTTTCCGTTTAGCGCAGCCCTGTTTTCGAACGTCCAATATTATGTCTTAAGTTAAGTATGCTAAGTAAAGGGCCAACGATAACTAGAACTATAATTTATTAGACTATTGAAACCAAACTCAATTCGAAATTCAAATCCAACCAGCCGCAAACGATGCATTTCAGCTTGATCCGTTTCGTTTTGCTTTCTGATCTGGCACTGTATATGTTTTAAATATTTAAATCTAAGCAAGACACATCACAGAATTCCGATTTTGCTTCGACAATTAAGAGAATATTTTATTTTTATTTAATAAATATTAAAGTATTTTCGTTACGCAAATCTGACAAGACTATCCCATTAAAAACGTAACCCATAATCGAGGCAAAATCCATTTTCGAAGAAAGGCAACAAACAAAAGTTGTGTACATTATTAGCTCTTAAGCACAATAAGAAAATCTTTTGAATAACAAGGCATTTGTACCCAACTTTTTGCGTGGGTAAAATCAATTTCGACTTTGTAATAAAAAACGACAAAAAACAAAACTAAAACCAACAAAAAAATCAATAAAAATAATACAACAAAAAAACGACTGAGTTTTTAACAATAAATTCATTTAGTATTAAAAATGTGTAAATGAGAACGATAAAGTAACTAAAATATAAGTATAAGATTAATCGCGACTCTCGGAATGCTTTCGACCGGTGTAATTAGGGGGCTCCCTGATCGAAGTCCCATTGGTTGCCATGCGATAGTAGAGATTGAACTCGGACTCGTAGTCCCCGAAGCTTCCATTATTGTATCGCTTACCAGGGGGAACATAGCGACGCAACGGATTCTCGAGCAGGAAGTGGTAGATGCGCTCGGCCTTTTTCAGTTGCAATTCAGTTTTCACCCCGATGGCCATCAGGTTGTCCAGCAAATGGTCAATTTCCTCGTGCTGACGACTCGCCTTCAGCCTCAAATCGTGCGGATCAACTAGCGGACAGGGAGATTGGTTTCCCACTCAGGCGGATATGCGACAAAATGTCTGAATTGAGCTTACCAATTAACGGCTGCACATTCAATTTCAAGTCAGAGGAGTGTGCGGCAATTGCCGACGCCCACAAAATGCGTTTGCGGACTTCCTGCAGAGCGCCGAAGGGGGTTAGCAAATAGCCCGGCGCCAGTTGGGCAGTGGAGGCAAGCTCTTGGGCCTCGACGATGAGCGGATTGGCCGACAGCAGGAAGGAGCTGTCAAAAAAAGGACGTATTCCTGGTTAATTGAAAATATTGTGATGTGCATATGTGATGTATCTACCAAGCTCGTGGCACGCAGCTCAACTTCTCCAGCGGTATTTCCACAAAGGTATTGACTTCCAGCAAGTGCGAGGGTACAGTGCTTCCGGATGCTACAACTAGAGTGGTGGTGTTTGCGCTCCCAGGCATCAGTGTTTTGCTCTCGAAGCTGCGACGCAGTGAGGAGTTCATGGTGCTGCAATTGCCATCGAAGTCCACCTTGGTGCTGGAAAAAACACTGTCGTTGGCCAGGCAGAAGCTCTCCGCTCCCAGCATGGACATATTGCTGAACTTGGTGCTCATCAGCTGCGACTTGGCGTTCTGCTTCTGTGCGGCCGCCTGCATGTCGTCCAGCAGATTCTTCATCATATTGCGTGAGAAGAGGATCTTTTCCTTGATCTGCGACAGCTGCACCATGTCCTGCTGGATGCGGTTGATGCTGGCGTTGACGTCGCTATACACCTGCTTTACAGAGCCTAGTTTTAGGTCGTGGTTTTCCAGCTGCTTTGCGCTCGTCTCCAGCTCCACACGCAGTTGCTCGATCTGCTCGCGCAGAAATTCGTTCTGAGCGCGATTGAAATTGCGCAAGTTGTAGTGCATCAGATAGTCGCTGATCAGTTCATCGGGGTTTTCCTCGTCCCCCAAGCTGATGCCATTAAAGCTGTAAACCTTCGTCTGCAGCTTGTCCACAAAGAGGCTGTACTCCCGGCAGAATCGTTCCTCCTTCTGTTCTAGCTCCTTTTGTGCCCCAAGGAATTTGGACGCCAGGCCCAGCATATCGGCCTTCGTCTTTAGCAACTTTACCTCGTAGTTGTTCAGTGGTGGCTTGGCCGTGTTGCAGTTGTCCCTAGTTTCATTCAAATATATTATGTGCTGCAGCTGCTCCTCCTTGCTCTTTATGATGACGTTAAGAAGCAGGGCGTTGGGTGTGTCGGCAAAGGTGGTCCGCATGTCGTCCCACAGCTGCTGCTTGGCCTCTGACAGGCTGGGAACCGCACTCCCCTCATCGCACATCCCGTAGAATGTTTCAAGCTGCTTGAGAGCCTGCTCCACGGCCCGGCTGGCCTGCACCTCGCTGGAATTCCGGGCACTCTGCTTCACGGGCGTGGTGGAGATGATCTGGGCTTTGTTCTTCTGCTCCTGGTCGTAGTTCTTGTTCAGGGACTCCAGCTTCAGCTCTAGGATATTGCACTTCGCTTCGAGCAGTTGCTTGCGGTTCTCGGCACTGATAGTTTGAATGTCTATAGAGGATTAACTTTGCTACGATTAGATAGGGGCACTACTAGGTTGGTTTGCTACCCACTCTTGGTCTTGATGCTAGAGGATAGTTTCTGGAACTCCTTCCTGGCCTCGGCCAACTGTTGATCCGCCTTCTCCTCGTGCTTCTTCAGCTCCTGGATCTTTTGGTACCTCTGCAGCTCCGGTGGCTGGAAACTCCGGGAAGCCAGTGGCACCATTTTGTCCTTGTAGTGGGCCACTTGGGCAATCAGTAGGTTTTCGCGCACCTCCCGTACATATTCCACCGGCTGGACGCGGGACTGAAGCTGCCCCAGAAGCACACTGGAGCCGGATTTTAAAATCCTTTTAAAGGAATGCCAAATTTGGCCATTAGAAATTGGGATTTGTCTTACTTCCACCAAGACGTACCTTCGCAGCGCATCATCGGTGGGCAACGCAGAGGGCGGGCATCCCAGGCTGGTGGCCCAGTCCTTAAACTCTGATATTTTCTCCTGGTAAGCCATTATGTGCAATAATGTATAATTCCTGCAATAAAGCGCAGTTTTTTGAACAGGGCAGTGACCAATCAAAGCAACTTGGGAACAGGGTTGCCAACTAATGCGATCAGCAGCAGGTTGGCAGCCCGCCTAACGCATTTAAAATTCAAATTCACCTGCGTTATCGATATGAGCGAGCACATCTACCATTTTCTTTATAATAAATAAATATCGATGTTAACAATAATGTTTTTCCACCTCTATTTAGCGGCGCACGTGGAGTAGACTTAAAGGGCTCCAAAAAACCAAATAAATTAAATTAAAAAGATGGGTCGCAAGGCTGAGTACAGTGAAAAACCGAAGAAGGGGCCTGGCCGCAAGGCGCGCAAACAGGGAGCGCCGGTCTTTCGCAAGCAATCGTTTGGTGAGTGCTGGTAAAGATTCCCCCTCAGGACTTGCAGGACTAAAGTTGAAATGATTTGTTTCGCAGCTCCCATGGAGGAGGAGGAAAAGAAGCTATCCCACCGACAGAAGCAGCGATCCGTGAAGAGGGAGCAGAAGAAAGTTGTGCAAAAGGCCAAACTGCAGGAGAAACGGGCGAAGGGAAAACAGCCGCAACAGGTTAAGAGGAAAACGGCCTACAACAGCGACAGCGAACCAGAAAATGAGGACGAGGAGGCGGTGCAGCAGCAGGAGGCTTCCTCCGATGAGGAGGTGCCCCAACTGGTGCCTGCCCCCAAGGGCGAGAAATCGACGGCACCCAAAGGCTTCACAGACGACAACGATGCATGGTTGAAGCCCAAAAAGCTAAAGAAACAAGTGAAACAACCGGAACCCGAGTCCGATGGAGAAGAGGACGATGAAGACTTGGAGGAGGACTCCGAAGCTGAGCAGGAAGACGATTCCGTTGGCGAGGATGGTCTGGAAGCAGAGGAGTCCGCCGATGAAGAAGAGGATGATGACGAGGAAGACGACTCAGATAATGACACCGCTCAAATTGGGAAGCTGGCCGATCTCTCCGATGATGAAGAAGCCAATTCTGATGATGACTTCGATGTATCGGGCGAGGAAGATGGTGCCGATGGAGCAAGCGACAGCGTTGAAGATGAGGACGACGATGATGATGATGACAAGCTGCCCATCGAGCGCGCAAACAAAAAACTCAAAAAACGCGAGGCAAAGGAAGCCCAACTGGCGGACGACGAAATGCTTGAAACAGTTGACCGGCAGGATGTTTTCCAGCTACCCAACGAAGAGGAAGAGGCCGAGAAGGACCTCACCCTGCAGGAGGTGCAGCAGCGGATAAAGGATGTCAGCCTGGTCCTTTCCGACTTCAAGAAGTACCGCCAAGCGGATCGATCTCGCGGGGAGTACATCGATTTGCTGCGCAAAGATCTGTGCCTGTACTACAGCTACAACGAGTTCTTAATGGAAAAGCTGATGGACATGTTGCCGCTGACCGAACTTATGGAGTATCTGGAGGCGTCAGAGGTGAGTGAATTTATTAACGAATTTAATTAAACAATTTGTGAATAATGTAACTTTTAAAACAACGTTATAGATCGCTCGTCCGTTGACCATTCGCACCAATACTCTAAAAACACGTCGTCGGGACTTAGCCGGAGCTTTGATTAATCGTGGCGTCAACTTGGATCCCCTGGGCAGGTGGACCAAGGTGGGATTGGTCGTCTTCAACTCGCAGGTGCCGCTGGGTGCCACTCCAGAGTATTTGGCCGGTCACTACATGATCCAGGGAGCCTCTTCACTGCTGCCTGTGATGGCTCTTGCTCCGCAGGAGAACGAACGCATCCTGGACATGTGCTCTGCCCCTGGTGGCAAGGGATCCCACATAGCGTCCATCATGAAAAACACGGGTGTGCTGTTTGCCAACGATTCCAATCGAGATCGCATCAAGGCCATTGTGGCGAATTTCCATCGACTGGGAATTGTGAATGCGGTGGTTAGCTGCGAAGATGGCACCAAGTTTCGGAATATTATGACTGGCTTTGATCGTGTCCTACTGGATGCTCCTTGCACTGGCACCGGCGTCGTTTCCAAGGACCCCAGTGTGAAGACCACCAAGTCGGATGTGGACGTTCAGCGATGCTATAACTTGCAGAGAAAGCTTCTGCTTACGGCCATCGATTGTACGGATGCAAAATCCTCTAGCGGGGGCTATATTGTGTACTCCACATGCTCAGTGCTGCCCGAGGAGAACGAGTGGGTCATCGACTATGCGTTAAAGAAACGAAATGTCAAGCTGGTGCCCACTGGTCTGGACTTTGGCGTCGAGGGATTCACCAAGTTCCGGCAGCATCGGTTCCATCCCAGCTTAAACCTCACCAAGCGCTACTATCCGCACACACACAACATGGACGGATTCTACGTGGCCAAGCTGAAGAAGTTCTCCAACACAATACCCATAACCAAGGAGCAGCAGGAGGAGGATGAGAAGCAGCTCGACGAGGCCATCGAGACAGAGACCACCCCAGAAGCTGCGGAGGAGGTTGAAGAGGAGGAGTCCAAGGACAAGGGCCCTCGAAAACTGCTGGGCAAGCGAGCCGGCAAACCCAGTTTTACAGAAATCGAGCAGGAGCTAAAGAAAAAGAAGCGGGAGGAGAGCAAGACCAAGTATGTGGCCAAGGTGTTCGAGCAGCCCGTCAAGGCGCCCAAAAAGCCAAAGCTTGAACAGCCACTAGACAAGAAGGAGAAAAAATCGCAGACGCCGGTAGAAAAAACAAACGGAACCGAGTCACCATCCAAACCTAAAAAGACCAAAGTTAATGGCAATGTACCAGAACCCAAGTCAGATACAAAATCATTTAAGAAGAAGAGCCAAGCAAAGGCCAACGATCGCGATTCACCAACCAAACCCTTGGGCAAAAAGTCATCAGCCAATGTCGGTGATTCACCTGCCAAGCCAAAAGCAAAGGATCCTCAGACAAAACCGCAAGGAAAAGTGCAACAGCCACTCAAATCCAAAGCATCCAAACTAGACAAAGCGCCGCGGATAGATATAGACGATATACCAATTCTGGAGGGCAAACCTATTAAGAAACAGAACAAGCTGAAGCAGAAATCCAAGCAAATCGGCCAGCTGAAAAAATCCAAGACGGGACCGAATGTGGGAAAGAAGCAAAAGTTTAAGAAATGAAAACCTTAGATCCAGTTTGTTTAAGTAGACTAAGCCTTTGACCTATAGTTAAGGTATTCCCGAAACGATTACCTGTTTTATATTGCGAACTTTCTTAGCTAGTAACTGAAGTTTGAACCACTACAGTGTTGTAATTAACGATCAGATTCAATAAACGCTAAGATCGGATTAATGTAGCCACAAAGCGGGTTTATTCAAATTGTTGTTGGTATAAAGCAGATCTGGTCTTTTCAGAAAAGCTTTAAATTCTATTGACCCGATCCCAAGCTCTGGCGCTGGATCATAGGTGTCCAAGCTCAGCTGAGCTTTGCGATAATTTGTTGATTGTTTCATTAATTGATTAGTAAGAATTGTGCGAGCAACATGGGAAGTTTACAATTGCTGTGTGTTTTTCTAATGGCATCTTCTGTTTTCATCCAGGCGGATGTAGATATTAACGTGGCTACGTCAAACCAGATTCACAAGAACCTTAATAGAACATCCGCACCCTGCACAGAATTCTGGAATTTCGCCTGCAGCGGCTTTGCCAAAACCTCGGAATACGTCGACAACTTTGAGTGGGTCGAGGATCAGTTTGCTAATGCCATGGTGGAATTCATGGAGAGCCATGTGGGAGACAACGACACCCAAACACCCCAACTGATTAAGCAAATGCGATCATATTACAAAGCCTGTACGGACGATACGCTAAAACTGAACCTTAGCGATCCTCAACCAGTTATATGGCGATGGTTGCGGAATGAAGAAGGATTCCTCGAGCACGGCTTGAATGGCGTATTCTTTGAAGAGCGCGCTGATGTGGCTACAAATGATTCCACTCGCCGCGTGGTGCAGATAAGAATGCCAGATCAGAGTTCTAGAATTAGTGACTTCCGGGTATTGGAGCTTCTGCGATTGCATGACTGGGAGTACGAGCATGAAATGCTCCAGTTGGTGGATACAATTCAGAAGCTGCAGGATAAATATCGAGAAGATAATCCAGTGGTATATACATGGACGTACAAAGAAATTAGACGGCAAATCCCTATTATTAAATGGCATTTAATATTTGGTCAATTATTGGGAGTGCACCACACTTCCAAAGATTTGGATCATTTGCTTTTTGAAGTTAGTGACGTGGAATATCTCCGGGAAGCTTTTCAATTTTTGATGGATTTCGACCGCGGCGCCAAAAACATGTATCTTCGAGTGCGCCACTTGGTTTTAATCCAGGAGTCCGAGCCTAGAGTCCGGAATCCAAAGACCTGCATTCACCACATGCGCGCTTTCCTACCCCTGGGTGTGAATTATATATACGATCGGTTTGTATACCAAAATCGGGAGCAGGATTCCCGTCGACTTCGAGAGATCCTGGACAGTTTGAAGGCAACTTTCGGCAAATACTTGGATGCCAACCGCCTGCAGCTCACGCCAAACCAGATTGCCTATGTGAGAGCTAAATTGGCAGGTATTCAGGTGAAGGTAGGCAACCTACCGGAGGAGAAATCGCCAGAGTTCTTTGACACACAATACGAGAGTGCTGTCTTCACCGAGACAAGTTTCCTGGGCAATCTTATAGAGGTTTTGGGACTACGAACCCATCTCCAGCATGCCGATCTACTACAACCGATATCTAGACTGGACTTACACCGCTACTACGTTAACGACAATGTGATAAAGGCCCGAACTTCCCCTTTCTATGAAAACGAAAGAAACACCATCACAGTGCCCATGGAATTTCTTCAGTGGCCATTGTTCAATCACCGACAACATGCCATTTTCCAACATAGTCTTTTGGGAGCCGTCCTGGCCCACGAGATGAATCACGCCTTCGAGCAGGAGGGTATACTTTTCGACGCCTCTGGAAATGAGTCACCTGTGGGCCTCGGGATTCGGGAGTCGCAAGCTTTCCGGGATGCCATCAAGTGTGCGGAGGGGAAACCTGCAGTTTCGTTAAAAGAACGCCTGGCGGATATTAACGGGCTCCAGCTGGCCTACGACTCCTTCTTTGGATTGGCCCATGACTCCAGGAAATGGGCCTACCTCCCTTATGCATTCGAGCAGGAGTTCAAAGCGCCACAACTGTTCCTCCTGAACTATGCCCAGTTCTTCTGCGGCTCCCTGCCACCGGTGATCGCCCACGATCGGGATGACGAGCGTGTCAACGTGAGCGTTGGCAATTTGCGTCAATTTGCATACGACTTCAAGTGCTCAAGTCACTCATCCATCTGTGAAATGTGGCGTCCACGGGAGAAGTAAATGTTGATCAAATTACGAATACCTCGTAGTTCAGATGTTGTAAGTTCTCTTCTTTCAAATGTTTAAAAACACGGTAAAAAAAAAATAAATAAAATTGTATAATGAAAGCTATTAAGTTAATCCTAAATGCTTAAAAAAAACAGGGGATCTTCGATTCCATAATTCGATTGAAAATTTTATAGTGAGTTACATCATGAATATTTGCCAAAAGTCGACTGATTAGAAATTTTTTAGCTGTGAATGCCACCCGATTGGAAATTTTGTAACGAATTCAACGAGGTATGACATTCCACCATGGGATGATTGTTTCCAGCATTATTGATAAGGGGTTACATCACACAGCAAAAAACCGACTGATTTGAAATTTTTTAGCTGTCACCCGATTGGAAATTTTATAACGAATTCAGTTCAATTTTTGACAACGACATTCCAACAGGTGATTATTATTTACCTGGGTTTTGATAAAAAAAAAACCGAACTAAAGTTTATTTCTCAGGATCTCCGGATTTTTGCATTTGTCTTTAGTTAGTTCATTAATTTTTGCGAAAAATGGACTAAAATTACATTTTTTAGCTGTGAATGCAACTCGATAGGAAATTTTATAACGAATTCAACGAGGTATGCCATTCCACAATGGGACAATTGTTTCCCAGGGTTTTGATCAAAAAACGGAAATAAAAGTTGATTTTTCCGCATCTTCGGATTTTAGCATTTTTGATAAGGGGTTACATCATGAATATTTGCCAAAAATCGACTGATTTGATATTTTTTAGCTGTGAATGCCACTCGATTGGAAATTTTATAACGAATTCAACGAAGTATGTCATTCCAACAAGTGACCATTATTTTCCAGGGTTTTGATTAAAAAAAACCGAAATAAAAGTTGAAATATAAATACTGTTGAGCTAACAAGCCTTTTTGTCAGCTATTTTAAAAACAAATCACAAGGCGAGATAAATTCAATATTTCAGTTTATTAACGTTTCTATATGTATGCAAGGGCTACGGGCTTTGCGAACACCGCAGCTTGCTATCAACAACAACAAATGTATGCGCTGGCGACGGACCGTAGGCCTTGAGAGGCGGGCTCAGACTGACAAGTCCAATTAATAGAGAGATAAGAGGAGCCGCTTAGAAATGAGTGATTCTGACTCTATATTTAGTTGGAGTGGTTTGCCGCTGCGCTCAACAAATACAAAATTAAAGTTATTTAATTAACAAGTCCCAACACACAGTAAAAGTTTTGCATAAATAGTATGTACATTTTTTTTTATTTTTTAAACATATAATTAATGTATTGAACTGCCTTAATTAAATACAGGAACGCAGAAAGGAGATCAGGATACGCATTGTCAGGGAAGTTTCCATGGATATTTGGGCCTAGCTTCAGTGTCCTCTTCAAGGACCGTGATTTACCAGTCTCCGTGTTCTTGCCCTCCAGCTCATCAACGAAGATATATATTAGGCGCTTACCTACAAGAACTCATAAGTTAGCTATTAAAAATAATACTACCACTACATTACACCTGACACATCAATAATAAATTAATTTTGTTTCTCCTAGATAAAATGTTTGTTATAAGTGTTAGTAGAAAGTTAGCATAAGACTAAGGTAAGATCTTTCTAAATATAAGCACATAGCATTTATTTTATCTTAAACCTACATACTTTATTTAGTTATAATTTACATTGTTTTAAATAAAAACAAGAAAGAAAGCAAACTTCGGCATGCCGAAGTTTATATACCCTTGCAGTTATAACAATTATTCAGTCTATTTATTAGGTCAGAAAGAAAATGCCATATTAACTTTATTTTAAAAGAAAAAAAAATGTCCTCAAATCGCGTAAATTGGCCTTGTCTTCTTATCATGTTAATATATAGTAAACGAACCTATTTTATTTTATCGGATTGTTGCTAGTTTCAGTGATATTTATTTCGAAATTCACGTACTCAGCCCCCACACCACGACAAGGTCTCAATCCACGAGGGGGAAACTATATTTGCTTAAATAATAAAGATAAATTCAATTATAATAAATATACAATTATCTTTCTACAATTTATATTATATCTATTTATTTTATTTATTTACAATTTAGCGCTTACTATATAATAGTAATATTTTTTGACAAGCTATAACTGAGGAAAATTCCATCATGATGACTATATGGGGTTTCATATGTGAGGGCGAGAGTTTCCGGAATTCGAGCATCAGTGAATATCCAATCAATCTGCGTAAGGTGTCAGCTTTATTTCGAAATCTTGTAATAGGAATCTAGGACTCCTATATACAATTAAAAATGACGTGTCAAGAAATTTAAATGCAATTGATAGGTGCTCATCGGGCTTATTGATTTAGTTGTTTCGAACAAAAATACAACACTTTGCGAAATATTCTGCTTAGCATAGATGAGTATTCCGTTCTTCCCAAGACCATTCAAACGATTGCTATCTATTCTCCTTATAATGTGAAAATCCCTTATATTATACTCTTCATGTGGAAGAGTCCAGGTTTTAACAAAACATAAAAAGTTTGCGGAACAAATAATTTTGTCGTTGGCAATATCTTCGTGATGAGCACGAAGAGACTCAACATTGTGGTAATACAATGAGATGTCATCATTTTTATTGACCAAGAATTCATATTGCGTAGTCAAAGCCTTTTCCCCTCTTAAACATTGAAGTTCTTCTTGGACATTTGTTGCTCCAAATCTAGTTGGAGGAACAAAGTCTCCTAAAAGGAAAAGACCCGATGCGCTTGTTGCCCTGCTGCATCCTACGTAAAGCGAAGCTCGCTTAATGCCTCTTTTAAGATGCACGGCAGGAACAACTGGGAATTGCTTACGATCAATCGAAGAATGTCCTGAATTTCCGCACTGAAAAACTCGGGCTGTTTTCTGAATGGGAGTCCAACCGGGATTATCATTCCTTCGAACTTTTGACCTGGCTATGACCCCAACCGTAGGATCTGAAAACTTAATCCACAGTCCTGTAACTATAGGGGAGCCGTTAACCATGCAATGGTCAATTTGCATTAATTGGCCAGTTGCACCATTTACTAGTCCGTCATTTATGTCCATATTGACGGTAACCATATACTTGGCCGTTGTTTTGAGCTGAAGAATATATGGGTTTCTGAGGTTTTCATATTTTGGGCCATTCTTAAAGTCCTGACTCTATTGCTTTCTGACATATTTGCTGATTTAACAGTATCTATGGCAGATGAAAAAAACTCTTCAGTCTGAATTTGGGCAAGCTTTAAGGTATTATAATGGGCAACCTCATCATTAGAGCAGAACAAATGAATTGCGTCATCGGCAACCACGGTGGGAGAAACAACTCTTTGCCTAAGAAGCTCTACATCTGCGTCTGTCATATTGCCCTCGGACATATTATTTAATGCCAAAGTAAACGCGTGATCGTCGCGCTGTCTCATTATTTCTGTTAGCTTAAAGAACTTAAAATTATTCCAAAGGTTAGCTCCGGCAAGAATGTTATAGGGGTTATTACTATTTTCTAGGAATATCCACCGATCCCCAACTGGGCTAAGCTGCTTCAGATCTCCAAACACTATTATTGATTTTCCACCAAATATTAGATCTTGAGTTCTAAAAATTTGTCGAAGTCTTTGATCTAAATACCCAAGCATTTTCGATCCGACCATGGAAATTTCATCTATAATAATTAATTGGATGTCAATGCCAAGTCCTCCAATCCCAAACGCAGCTTTTTTAGTAGGAGCACAAAGTAAAACCTTTGCAGAATCAGTTGCCCCAGGAAGCTTATTCGCCCGCCACGTTATAGACTGATATATTGTTGAAATCAGCCTACTTTTTCCGACTCCAGCACCTCCACCAACATATTCATAAAAAATTTTCTTTGCTGCAACACTATGCATTATATGGGCGTAATACTGGCGTTGCTTAAAGTTAAGCGACCTAGTAAGGGAGCAAAGTGTGTCTTCAGATACCAAAGGGGGAAGTCTAATAAGTTGAAGTTCTCCATCCTCTGGGTTATTTTCAATGTCATCTTGGAGTAGATTTACGTTTTGCCCAACGTTTGGTACTGCCAAGGCTCTAAACTCTTCATCTAGGTATTGGGAGGCAGGCCCCTCAACAAGAGGACTGTTTGGTTCTCTATCAAAATTTTGCAAGTCTTGAAGAACCCTCTCCAAATCCATATCATCAAACACATCGTATTGCTCTTTGTTGGCTTTGATTATTTCAAAATTATTTCTGAATGTACTTTCATTGTCATTTGAAATAAGTTCCGACTCCTCACTCCTCCACGGGAAGAAAAGCATTACGTGCGCTCTAAAATAATCAGATGGGGAAGAGTTTAAGCTAAAGCGAACCCATCTAAGAATTAAGGCATGCTTATGCCTTTTCACACAACCAGTCCCATCTAGAAGTGCGAAACATTGTTCAGGAATGGCGTTTACATCATCTGGTTCCAAGTCGATCGGTTCATCATAATCTTCGTTGGACCTTTCTGTTTGAGAGTTTGACTTGCCGAATTTGTACCAAGCCGCAAATTCTGCAAGACATATTGACTCTAATTGTTCATGCCTTTGTACATACCGATCAAGTAAATTTTTCTCAAAGATATCAGTGGAGTTTTCAGGAAGCTGTTCTATTTCCCTATTAGATCGCACTATCCGCACTCTTTTATCTGGATGGCAAGTGTTAACAAAAATATTTCCTTCGCTAGCCTCTGACATGTGTAATCCTAAAATGTTGTAGGCTGCTTCTTAGGCAGAAATCTCAGTAGCGTTAATAAACTTGCTCCCGAGATGCTGCAGTTTTCTTTTAACTGAAATATATCCGTGACTTATTTCAGTCATTCCTTCGCGAAGGAGTTGCGACACTCCACGGTTGGATTTGTTAATGTAGTTAACTATATAACTACAACACGCGTACGCATCTAGGATAAATTGTTCTGAGATTGCTAAAATTTACTATATTTTGGAGTATATGGAAATATTTTAGGAAATAACAAAGTTATAGTTTCGAACGGACGCACATAATTCGAATCGGCATAGATCGACTCTACAGGCGATGCTGATCAAGAATCTATATACCTTATAGGATCGGAAATGTCTCCTTTACTGTAATGCCAACCTTCGAAATTATAATAGCATCTGCAAGGGTATAATAAAATACAACAAGAAAGGTAAGCCGAAGAATATTCTATAAATTATATTCTCCAAAATTATTCATATAAATCATTCTTAATACTCATGAAAAATTCCAACTTCCTAACTTTAAAAATACCAAAAACAAGGCATTTCCAATCGTTCAGTTATATGGCAGCTATAGGATATAGTCGGCTGATCCTTATGAAATTTGGTAGGTCGGATTGATTGGCCAAAAATAAAACCCATAAAAAAACCCCACCTTCCTAACTTTACAAACACCAAAGTTATGGCATTTCCAATAGTTCAGTTATATGGCAGCTTTTGAATACAGTCGGCCGATCCGACTCGTTCCGACTTATATACTACCTGCAATAGAAAGACAACTTTAGGGAAAGTTTTAAGCAGATAGCTTTAAAACTGAGGGACTAGTTTAGCGTAGAAACGGACAGACGGACGGACAGACGGACATGGCTAGATCGACTCTCCTGGTGATGCTGATCAAGAATATATATACTTTATAGGGTCGGAAATGTCTCCTTCACTGCGTTGCAAACTTTTGACTGAAATTATAATACCCTCTGCAAGGGTATAAAAATTCTTATATCATAATACAATTTCGTTTTTCACTGGGATTGTGTTTTAGGGCTTTTCCCAGGGTTTTGATCAAAAAACAGAAATAAAAGTGGGTTTTTACGGATCTCCGGTTAGCTGTGAACGCTCATCCCACAATCCCCTCAGGCGCAATATCTTGGATTGATCCTCGACAAGCGGCTCACATGGAGGCAGCACACCGTCAAAATAGCAGCAACATGCCGTAGTAAGCTTAGGAAGCTTAATTGGATGCTTAGAGCAGCGAGTCATCTGAGCCTCAGAAATAAAATTCTGATTTACAAGGCAATAGTAGTCCCTTCCATGACGTATTGCATGCAAATTTGGGGTACGGCATCCGACACAAACATCATGCGAGTACAACGGCTGCAAAACCGAGCACTGCGAACCATTGTAAATGCGCCGTGGTATGTGAGAAATGACGACATAACAAAAGACCTTCACATCCCCACCGTGAGGGAACAAATCAATCGTCACTCAAGTCGCTACAATGCACGGATTCGAGCCCACTCGAACCACCTAGCTGCAGCATTGGCAGCCCCTATGATTAGAAGAAGGCTAAAGAGAAGGCATCAAGCAGACCTATGGATAGGAGGGCGGCATAGAACGAGAGTCCTTCCCCAATAAATAAAGTATTATCGTGATCGTCACCAAAATCTGCAATTATTTTTATAGTCAAAAACATATTGATATTTATCACTGCTGTTATGTTTTTCCATGTTATGTTTGTTACTATTTCTAGTCCCTACGTTTTATAGCCATTTAATTGGCTGATTAACGTATAAATAAAATATATGTTATATTAAAAAAAAAAAAAAAATAAAAGCTGTGAATGCCACCCGATTGGAAATTTTATAACGAATTCAGAGAGGTATGGCATTCCAACATCTGACAATTATTTCCCAGGGTTTTGATCAAAAAACCGAAATAAAAGTGGGTTTTTTCCAAATCTTCGGATTCTAGCATTTTTGATATTTGCCAAAAATCGACTGATTTGAAATTTTTTAGCTGTGAATGCCACTCGATTGGAAATTTTATAACGAATTCAACGAAGTATGTCATTCCAACAAGTGACCATTATTTTCCAGGGTTTTGATCAAAAAACCGAAATAAAAGTTGATGTATTGGCTATAATCAGATAACCAGGTAAATGGCAAGCCGAAAACCCTTTGAGTCTTTGCTAAGCCGCAGGGTGTTAAATGTCTTATTCTCGTTAAAAGTGGACAAACCCTATTTGGCGGACCATTCAGCTTGAGTGTCAATTGCAGTTGACAGGCCATCCCAATCGCAATCAGAAACAGAATCGCTGCAATCGCCCATTGAATGCAAATACCGCAGAAAACGCCGGTCTCATCGGGAGCTTTCTGCTCTCTCGCCTGGTCTGTTCTCTGCGAGCACAGAGCTTTTCAACTTGTTGCGGTAGTGGGCCTCAACTGGTGTGGTGTTGTATCCTGCGTTGTTGTAGTGTCGGTGTGGGGGGCTTTCCAGCTGTGTGGGTGTGCTTTTCCTCAAAGCTCGCATTTTCATACGCCCCGTTGGCCGCAGTTTGGCGCTGTCTTTGGCCGCCTCTGGACGCGTGTGCCGCCGTCGCCGTGTCCCTTTGGACTACCCCTAATCTCGGCCCGGCTGATGCTCCCCGATTATCTCGCCATCTCCCCATCTCGCACAGAGCACAGCATCCAAAGAACACGACAAGCGCCGCAGGCTTAATTCCGTAACTCGACTAATTTCGCTGTTTTCTTGTTATTTTTTCGAATCGATTGGTGTTTTCGGGAAGTATTCGGGGTCATCTAAAATTAAAAGTGTTTCCAAGTTTCTATAATGTGTCATTCCGATCGTGCGTGCGTGTTAAGTAATGCAAACAAATAAATGATAATGATAAAAAGGCGATAAACGTTTAAAGCTCTGAAGAAGAAAAGAGGTGCAAAAAAACAAAAAGAAAAACGCATGTGAGTGCGAGGAGGGGCGCTAATTCGCGAATTCAGCAGTTAGTTCGGGGAGCGTGGGACCCTGACCCCCAAAACGACCCCAAACATCCCAAAAGATCCATTCCTCGGCCGGTGCATAACGAATTGGGCAAATACCGCACTGCCGGGCCATAAAAACATTCCGCCAAGCGCCACGGGTGGCGCACTTGTTCCAAATCCACCACCACATCCATGACAAATCAAAACCAAGTGGCGATGATCACTTAGCAGCTTGCTCCCATTAGCAAACAATGGAGAAGTCCGCAAATAGACTTTAAATTGAAGAATAAACGTCTGATTAGACTCAATGCCCGTCGGATTATCCGCTGCCAGCTTCACAAAAGGCGAAAACAAATTAGTGAGGTGAAAGGGGGAAGGGCACGTGCACAGGGAATAATATAAATATATGTGTTGACTACGCACAAAAAAAATAGAGTTTACATATCCAACAATTTTAGTTTATTCTGCAAATATTTTGTTTTTTATACAATTTCTTGCTATTTTGACATAAGGTTTGACTTATCTTCATTTGAAAGTTTATTTAATCAGCTTACTCCAAAGATATGTCCTTTATAATTTATTTAAATAAATAATTGGGCGGTTAATTTCAAAGTTTAACCATTTAAGCCATAAATCGCTAAAATTTTTTCTTGTTATACTTAAAATTATGTTGTTTTTATACCCTTGCAGAGGGTATTATAATTTTGGTCAAAAGTGTGCAACGCAGTGAAGGAGACATCTCCGACCCTATAAAGTATTATTGATCAGGATCACCTCCTGAGTTGATATAAGCATGTCCGTCTGTCTGTTTCTACGCAAACTAGTCTCTCAGTTTTAAAGATATCGAATTGAAACTTTGCACACACCCTTCTTTCCTTGCACGCAGTATATAAGTCGGAACGGCCGGGATCGGCCGGGATCGGCCGGGATCGGCCGACTCTATCCTATAGCTGCCATATAACTGATTGATCGGAAATGCCATAACTTTGGTGTTTGTAAAGTTGGGAAGTTGGGATTTTTTATGAGTGTTAAGAATGCATCATATGAATAATTTTGGAGAATATAATTTACAGAATATTCTGCAAGATTATTTCAACTTTGGCTCCGCCCGAAATTAGCTTTCCTTTGTTGTTTTAAGTAAAAATTATATTTTAAACTGCGGAATTCCAGTTAAGATCATAACCGTTTAACGTATGTTAATTAATAGCTAGCTATAAATGGCTGTTTTCTCTGTATAGGATTGGTTTTCTTTGCTTGTTCCGCCTTTCCTTGATTTTATCTCATATATGCAAATGTTGGTGCTCCATTTGCATGTTTGCGAATCGTTTTTCCGAATAAAGAGAGCCTCGAGGTGCTTGGGGACATCATGTCCTGCCTCTACATACCCATTCTCCTCCTCCTATTCTCTGTTTCCTGCATCCTGCAGTGGGATTTTTTAATTAATTTTTATCCGGCAGGATGGGCATCCTCTTGCTCTCTGAACTGCATTGCAAAATTCTTCTCTCATGCATATTTCAGATCTGGACCACGCCCACACCCACACGGTGTTGTTGCCATTGAGCAAAGATAAACATTTGTAATATTCACCCTTTATATTCGCCAGTTCCACTCGCCCTCCCCGATTCATTAGGCCGCCCTCACCAGGTTCCCCAAAAGGTAAACAGGGTATAAAAAAACAGAGTGCGTTCGGTACTCAGCAGGGCCCAAGTTGTTTGCGACTCTCGAGTATGAATTGTTAAGTAAATACGAAAATTTAATTATACTCGATTGTAAGATGGCAAAGCCAGAGGGAAATGCAAGTGCGGGAAAAGTTTTGGGGGGTGGGCTAAAATTAGCAAATGGCTTTCGAATGTAAGTGCACCAATTTCAAGAGGCTTTTGTTCGATCCACTAACTCTAAATGTAGATTGTGTGTTTGGAAGTGACTGACATTGTTCCATTGCCCTTTAAATTCATGTTCCCCTCCTTATACAACTGACAAACACGTCTTAACAGAAGCAAAATCAAATTTAATTAATCACAAATTATTTCAGGATCACTTAAAAGAAAATACATTATTACGATAATACAAAATAAAAAACCTATATTTAGAAATACCACAAATATTGATGACGATTATTCAGGTATTTTTTTCTATGTTTCCCTCTTAGAATCTTGCACAGCGTTTTCCTCCCTCTTGCAGTTAGCTAATTGAATTTTCTAATACGTATTGATTGCTCCTATAGCAGCTGGTCGTAGTTTGCGCTCCATGATGCTGTCTGCCTGACTACCTGTATCTTTATCTTTTCCTATCTACCCCTTCTGCATCCAGTGCCCCTGGCGTTGATGCCATAAAACAGATAAAACAAACTTTACATGAACTCATGAAATTTTAAAA
This sequence comes from Drosophila kurseongensis, assembly GCA_018153305.1. Lineage (NCBI taxonomy): Eukaryota > Metazoa > Arthropoda > Insecta > Diptera > Drosophilidae > Drosophila > Drosophila kurseongensis. The sequence continues at coordinate 26,172,832 of JAECXX010000004.1, forward strand.
TTACATAATGTTTATGTATCTGGGCGCGTCCGAGAGTGGGTGGCATTACAGTGCATGAGAATGTATGTGTATCTCCATGACTCCTGAACCTAGGACCACCCACTTCACTTCACCTGCCATGCAACAGGCAAATAAATGCCCGCAGCACCGCTGCCAAACTTGTATGAAAATTGCGAATGAAAAGGGAAATGTTTTTGTTTTATTTTTACTTTATTCAACTTTCTGTTTGGGTAGGGCATAAAACAACTTTACGACCCCCTTGCAAATCTAAACCGTCCTGCGAGTTCAAAGCATCTTGAGAATTTGTTATGCCGTTGTAAGCCAATAAAATTAGTAAGCATATGAAATGAAGACGTCTGGCAACGCGGCGTATGCTGGATATCGGTCCCCGTTGCTCATACGCCCTGTGCCCGAGATCTCTCTCTTTTGTTGGGTGTGTTTGGTTTCGTTTCAATTTACTTTTAATTTGTAAACTTTCGTCAAGCCCGTGTGTGGGTGTCTGTGTGTTTTGCTTGGCCTTAGACTGCCTTGTTTCACGGTGCGATGGTCAAGAGGATAAGGATGACGGCGGATGACGATGCTCGGAATCTTTCTATTTATTTGCTTGCAGCCGGCCAAAACCATAAATATCGATATGATAGCGCCTGACTGCGCCTGCCATTCCATTTAGTTCGATTTAATTCGCCTCGATTCGAAGCGATGCGATGCCATGCGATTCGTTTCGGTTCGGTTTGATTTGTCCGCCAGCTGACGCCGCCGCTGACTTCTGACTTCTACACGCTTCGTTGGGCGGGCTCGTTCATTCATAAAGCTTCTGCCTTTCTGCTCGCCCATAATTTTTATTACCGTTCGTACTTTTCAGTACATTTAATTTACGTGGTTTTTATCACGCAGGCCAACTGTCATTTGGCATTGGCTTAGAGTCTTTTAATTGATATAAAGATAATAAAACTTTGCACTGATCGAAATTTGTGTACTTGGGATGTAATTTATCAATAATATAGTTCATTTAGTTTTCATTTAGTTTTGTATTATTTAAAACAGAAGAGCGTAATTGCTAAAACATTAAATACACTTAGATGTTCCTCGTATTAGAAATATGTATTTTCCGAGTAATACTTAAAAATATGGGAAAGTTCTTTGGATTTTGATATTGCTGCAGTTCCAGTACAATGGTTTTTTATTAATCGGACGACTTTGATGGCCTATCGCGCATGTTTCGGATTGCATGTCCGTCTTCGTTAGCCTTCCCATTGCCCACATGCCGATTGCCAATTAATTTTCATTTGTTTTGACACTCCATAAATCATCAGAGCAGCAGTAGAAAAGCGAATTGGAGAGCAGTGTGCAGTGGCCAGCGAATATTAGACATACGCCCTGTTGCACCAGCGGCAAACACGACTTCCCTACGATTTGTCCAAAACCGACTGTTCACTATTATTGTTTACATTGGTCAAACAGTTGAAATGTTTATTTGACTACTGGGCGTCTAATTGTGGCGTATTTACGGCCAGATTAGTCGCCCCTCCATTGGCTCCAAATGACACGGATGCTGATTCTTGCCATGATCATGTTCATCATCATGGCGATAACCACAAGCACGCGCTCGTCCACATAATGCGCTTGTTTGCCAAGCTCATAAATAAATCGCTGCTTCTTTTTGGATGGAGAGCTTAAGATTGTGGCATGACGACTTCTATGCCAGATGTTTGGCCATTTCAGGATTGAAGGCAAATATTTGCACACGGAAAAGGGAGCGAGGCAGATGAGATTAGGGATTGTTGGGGAGGTGGAGGAGGAGTGGGAGGCCATTCCCAGGATCTGTTTTCATTTTAATTGATTCCCTAAGCAGAGAAGATAACATTTCATGTTCAAATCATGGTTTCAATACAAATATGAATCCGCCTCCGATAATGGGAGGTACTTAAAAACGTTTAAAGTACAGAACAAAAGAATAAAATTCTATCTTAAGCAAATAAGAATAGAAGGTACAAGAGAACCGCCCACATTGAATTTCTCAGGCGGATTCTTTGGCTGGCAACGTGCTGCAGGTGCATCTGGTATTTCCTACCCCCTGCCAGAGATCAAAGTTGTTGGGGGCTATTTATAGAGCGTAATTAGCTGGTGGGACATGGCCAAGATGGCCCACTCAACGGAACCCCGAACCCTGACACTCGCAGATATGGCCAGCATATGCAGGGCCCGAAAGCCGCCGTTATCTCATTCCCAAGTTGACATAGACTAAGCTCCTGCCCATCACCTCAACTGGTTCCAGCAGTTAAGGCGGTTAAAGCTTTGTGCGTGAGTCGGGCCGAGATGAGATGAGATGTGATGAGTCGGCGACCCGGGAGCAGCTCGCTGCCATGGTATTTGTTCATTAATAAATAACTTGACACTCTTTGTTTTAATCACTGCGAGGGGAGGGTGCCCACCCCTTCAACAGGTACACAGCACGTTGCCAGGTGGAAACGCACAACGCACATGCACCTGGGTTACACATCTGTCACAGCCTCCACAATTAACAGATAAAGTTACGGCCGCCGAACTAGTTGCTGCTTAATTGCTGAATGTAATGATTATGTGACTGTAGTTTTTATAAGTTCCTCAAAGTAATGTCTTTAAAAACTCATAACTGCCAAAGATTAAATGTGCAGATCTTTAAATTAAAGTACACATTTAGTAATTGTCCTGAGTAGCCGACTTATTATATTCCAGTTGAATTACAAGATATCCCCCATAGATTTTAGAACCCGTTTTCACCCGTGTGAATCGGAAAGTTTATCTCCCTTTCGCAATCTCCATTACGACAGCGTTTACAAAAAACATTATCGAGCGGCTAGAGTTATTGCAGCTAATTGGGATCTAATGGCTGGGCGACCCTGTTATTAATCGGGGTGTGCGGCCAAAATATAATGACATACGGTTTGGAACGATTTTAGTTCCGTGCGCCATATAAGCTATTCAATTACGGAGTGCTTACCGCGGAAAAGTATTTCACCTCGCTCCTGCCCTTTTCGGTTACCCATCAAAAACCAACTCCGCTGTCCATAAAGATTGGGCTGTAGTTATCTACGTTTAATCTGAACCACTCCCCATAAAGCAGACGCAGGCACGTGATTTTCTCATGTACTATTTGAACAGATTTTTTATAATTTGTGTACTTTACCGAAATTTCGAAAACAACTCACCTTCAAAGAAAAAGAGTATTTTTTTCGAAAATTGCACACTATTTAGCAAATAGATTTTTAGGATGCTTTATTTATTCTCCTCAATCAACACAATATGGACCCTTGTGTTTTGGCCTTCTCTATACTTTTTGAGTCACGGCAACCAAAATATTTAACCGGCGGCAAATAAAGTGTTTTATATTATAGCATATCTATATGTCTATTTGAGTAAACGGAGGCTGCTTTTGGGTTGTGGGATCACGGTTCCTTTGGTTTGGTATCTGATTTTTTTCGGTGGCGAAGACTCTTTACCTTAACTGATAACGAATGTTTCTTTCATTTTTGTACCCACACTCGGTTTATTTGAGCAGATTCGTTTAATTGCGCATCGCACGGCGGAGAGAGAAAGTGCCCGCGGAGTGCCAGAGTTCAGGAGCGGAGACGCCTCGCTGACAGTTTCCTGCTGGCTTCCATATTGCACCATCGCTCATCGCTCATCGAGGATACATCAAAGTTCGGCATCCCGGCCCCTGGTTTCATCACATGGCCGACGACGATTTGCGGGCTCTGGTCGACAGCCTGGATGACGCCTCGCAAGAGGACCTGGCCAAGGTCATCGCCAACTTCTCGCTGGACATGCTGCAGCGGGCCAGCGCCCTAATTGGCGCCCAGCAGCCGCACAATGGGGCGCTGCTCCACAATCGCACGCAGCAATGTCAGGAACAGGCGGACCTGGAGGCACTAACATCTGGTGGCGAGCGGGTGAGTTCTGTGGATTGGGGATGGGTAAGGCCGAGTCTCTAAAGAGGCATAAGCACTCCACTCATTTTACCAATATGTAGCATTAAGTGGGAATCGGCATGTATGTGAATCCACCAACTCAGTAATTTAACGCCCCACTAAACCATAGTAGATATAAAAGTTGTTCAAGCTGGCAGACCTATTAATCCATTTCAGAATGCATTTTAAATTGTGTAATAATATTTAAACGATGCTATAGCCATTTTGTAATAATAAAATAGTCGAGTGCCTTATTACGAGTCCCCTAATCACAACTAAACATTTTAGTTCATTAAAAAAATTGTATTCCTTTTTTATCCATTAACGTTTTTAAATTAAAATTATAAGTATTATAAGTATCTGATTGAGAAGCCCCCAAGATATAGATCGATGTATTTCTAGAAGCAAATGTATTCTCACATAATATTATAATTTTTTTATCATGATGCTTTTAAAATATCCTAAGGATTTATTTTAAGTTAGAGCGAGAAATAGCGGCCGTACTTACTTGGCACACAGTTTTATGTTTGCACCATTTAATCTTATTCGATTGAATAATAAACCTTTTTTATAGCAATCAAAATAAGAAACTAGGAAATCTATAAATATTCTTTAATAAGCCATTATTTGTAAAATTAATATTTATCCCAATTAATCGCACTCGCTAATTGATCCATCTCGTTGCCTGTCAATCTCTTCCACTGTAAGTTCAACATGGAAACGAAATCGACTGAATTACTGATAGCTTTCATATTAATTTTTTTGAAAATATTTAGGCTGCATTTTATTTCCGGAAAATTAACCAGAAATTTATTTATGTATTCCTCTTGGCTGTAAACAAAATGAGACCCAAGGAAACCCACTTGAGGCTGCATTTGGGCGTTATTGTTTATCCCAAATGCACGATCAAAGTCGGAGGCACCGAAACTCAAGGGCGTTATTCCTTGGAACTGTTATAGCGTCTTCCTCATGATTGTGGTTAAATGAAGAGCCTAATGAGTGAGAATAAAAAGTGCAAAGACAAATATTGGCGGAGTTCCCAGTCGTGTTTGGCTTATTCGTTGACAGCTCATTTTGTCGCGTGGCTAAGTCCGATCGCATTAGATGTCATAAAAGCTTAAGCTTATCAGTGAAAGCCATAAATGAATTGACAAATTTGAAACAAAATTCATCGACGAGTCTTGGGTTTTCGGCGTCACCTGATAAGGCCAATAAAAATATCAATGGAAGCTCTGTGTTTAGCACCGCCGCCTTCACCTTCTGCGATAATTTGGCGGTACAAACTAGACTGGGTAAACAATCGCTGGGTCGTATACATAACATTAATATATACTTTGTTTAGCAGGCCATTGCAAATATATAAATAAAGCGGTAGCCACCCCTCGGGTGAGTCTTTTTATTTTGGGTATAGACTGTTGGATGGCCCACGCTGCGTATGTGTATAAAATTTGGAAACTCAATTGATTAAAGGAAAATCTACTATACATTCATATGTCATGCGTCAGACCTATAAAAGTACAGAACAGAGATGTAGGCATCAAGATATTGTGTCAGTTTTCCTCCATAAATCTCTTGTACTCTGATTTAATGGTTTTGGGCTAGGTCAGGCTCGTTTATAGAGCGCAGCCAAGAAGGGAAACTTAATTACTGTGTGGCATCAGTACTAAATGGTTGTAAATGTTTACCATAGATTTCCTAAACTATGTTTTCTTTGCAAATCTTTGTGTATTCATAGTCTGAAATCGACTGTTGTTTTTACAGATTTTACAATGTCCCAGTTCGTTCGATTCGGTGCTGTGTTGGCCCCGCACAAATGCCGGCAGCCTGGCTGTTTTACCCTGTTTTGAGGAATTCAAGGGTGTTCACTACGACACCACAGGTGGGTGTTTAAGGTTCGATTTTCAACCTAAAATAATGTTATTTTGTATCCCCAGAAAACGCCACTCGCTTTTGTTTCGCGAACGGAACCTGGGATCACTATTCGGACTATGATCGTTGTCATCAGAACTCAGGTTCCATACCCGTAGTGCCGGATTTCTCACCCAATGTCGAACTGCCGACTATAATATATGCCTGTGGTTATTTCCTAAGCTTTGCCACCTTGGTGGTAGCTCTTATCATATTCCTCAGCTTTAAGTGAGTCCCGCTCCCAAATATCAATTTAATAAATTCCAAGTTGTGACATTTTCAGAGATCTGCGTTGTCTGCGAAACACCATTCATGCGAATCTATTCGTAGCCTATTCCACCTCAGCCCTCCTTTGGATTCTCACATTGTTTCTGCAAGTGGTATGTATAAGTCTCAATATATATTTTCAATTTAAATAACAAATATAATATCTGCTTAGATAACAACAGAATCTAGTCAGGCTGGCTGCATAACGCTGGTCATCATGTACCAATACTTCTACCTAACAAACTTTTTCTGGATGTTTGTGGAGGGTAAGTTCAATGGCGGTATCAATTGAACTGATTGTTTTATCATTCGCGTTTTATATAGGCCTCTATCTGTACACGTTGGTGGTGCAAACGTTCTCCAGTGATAACATTAGCTTTATTACCTACGCCCTGATAGGCTGGGGCTGCCCAGCTATATGCATTTTAGTGTGGTCCATTGCCAAGGCGTTTGCCCCACACCTCGAGAATGAGCATTTTAATGGGGTAGGTCTTATAATAGGGCCCTGAGTGTATTTTGTAACCTTTTTATGATTTTTCAAAGCTGGAAATTGACTGCGCCTGGATGCGTGAGTCTCACATTGACTGGATTACTAAGGGACCCGCCTCACTGGCTCTGCTTGTTAATTTAGTATTTCTCATACGCATCATGTGGGTGAGTCTAAAATTTATTTTTAGCCTGAGAAAGTTGACTATATGATATTTGTGACGTAGGTACTCATCACTAAATTGCGATCTGCTCATACGCTGGAAACGCGACAGTATTATAAAGCCTCGAAGGCGCTGCTGGTGCTGATCCCTCTCTTCGGGATCACCTATCTGGTGGTGCTAACTGGCCCGGAACACGGCATTAGTCGCAATCTCTTCGATGCCATAAGGGCCTTCCTCCTCAGCACGCAGGTAAGCTGGATTCTACTCATTCTTTACACCGGTAACCATTAATAACCATGCTCTTTCAGGGCTTCTTTGTGGCGCTGTTCTACTGTTTCCTAAACTCAGAGGTGCGCCAGACGCTGAGGCATCGCTTTAACCGATGGCGCGAGAGCAGGAATATCCACCGGAACAGCTCCATCAAGAATCGCAGGTGGGCTAACCAATCATTGATGGCGACTGCACTCATTTGGCATTGTAACGCATTGTTGTTGTTGGACAATATATATCCCAGGCTCTTGACATATTGGCTTTACACTTTGCACTATCTAATTCATGTGGCTATGGCTGCTATTTTAGTTGTTTGCTGTTGTCGTCGTTGTTGTCATTTAACCAATTAATTTCCATTTCAGGCATCGCGCCTCAAAAGACTACTCGCTGAGATCGCGAACCGAAAGTCTACGGTGCGTATACGCAATGCTCATGTATATGCTTTCTTTCTCTTATAAAACGCCTCCTCCAACCAAAAGCTCCAAAACTAAATTGCACTCTTTCGCTTAAAATACTAACACAAATGACCTTTAGCACTTTCCTATCTTAAACCTGATTTGTAAATGTACTCAGCATGATTGTCTTCGATATTGTACTTACTTTTTTATTTCCGTATATTTCTGATTTGGGATTTCCTCTTTTTCTGTTTATCGTTTCTTGTAGACTGACTTCAACAAGTCCCGTACCCACCGGACACTATGAATGAACAGCACACACAAATATGTATTCGACACAGAGATTTCCCACACACATGTAGAGCATATTGTTTTGTCCTTAAGTATTGCATGATAGTTTACACCATAGGCGTACGGATTAAAGTATTATATTTTTTATAAACCAACAGCAGATTCTTTACTTTTTTACCCTTGTTATTAATTTCAATTGATTTTCAGCACGGAGGAATGTGTGATCTGCCTCCGTCCTTCGCCGCACACGCGATTGGGATCTCTTCAACGCTACCACAGCATCGATATTACAGATTTCGTCTAGGTATTTTTCTTTTGTGAAGGGCAATTTTTTAGTCCACTTTGTTGCGCTTCAACTGCTTTTTAACTGCCCCGAAATAATGCACTCTGTGTCTTAGAGCAAATTATTCTACAGATATAATGAAAGCGCTTGCTGGTAAAGACTTTTCGATCTTCATTATATTTTTATTTCATCTTCATAGAAGTTTAAAAAGGAAAGTGGCACACAGTCAACCGGAGTGCTCCAAACTCACCACCTAAAGGTGTATTAGCACCTTAAGTGCCCCGCACCTCCTCATGGATTTAGATTTTGAGTTCCTGTATCAAGATATATAAACTATAGCCTCCCCAAAAGAGATCTTGAACCTGTTTAGACTGGACTTGTAGTTTATTTTCGAGAGTGACTTGGAGTTACAGCAGAAATGGTTAAACTAATTTAGGTTCAGGATTCATGTTTTACGTTTTCTGATATTTTGTTGCAAAATCTTAAGTACGAAAGCAAGTTGCTAACATAGGTTTCTTATCAATTATTCCAAATATTAAACCAAACAAAACTGTGAATACCCCAAACATTTTCCCCTTTTAGTGTACATTCTAAATTAGCTACTAATTTACTAGTCGAGTGTGCCAATGCGTGCAAAAATTGTTCGTAACGATTAATTGTTAATGTTAATTCTAAGTTTTACTCTTTAAGCAGTTTCTGTTTTTCTTTCTGATTCTTAAGGTCACATTGTTTATATCACTGAAAATGTAATAAATGTAATTTTATTTTAACTTAAGGCAACGCAAAATAACAGGAAACTAAACGAAAATAAAAGTTAAAGAAGAGGAAAATATCATTTAATGTCACCTTAAACTTAATAACATTCTGCGAATAAAGCTTTTAAAATTATCAAAAAGTTTGTAATTTCTCAATCGTGATTTGTTATCTAAAGCTAGGTATTAATATTTATATATATCGTAGGCCTATGTCTGTGTATGTGAATTGATGCGTATGAAATCTACAACTAAGTCTATGAACTCTAATGTTCAACGTCACCTGCATGTCAACCTCAACTTGATTCCCTACTAGGTCATTTATTCCCACCTCCCACCATTCTGTGTTCCAATGCAATGCCAATGTGCGCTATAATTCGAGATGGATTGTACTAGTAATGGGTGTGTTTATGTTTGTTCTATGAAAACGAAATTCGAGTTATGGTTTATGCCAGAAACCATTTTAAACAGTCGTCTGCTTCCTTGCTAAACAAAGCCTAGGTATCCGTATAAAATAACAATTAGACTATCAACTAACTAACGCACATTTCGGGCGGGGTTACGGGATTGGGATTATAGGAGGTTAATTTTACTTCTTAGAGGTCATATCAAATGCATTCTCCCGGATTCTGGGCACAGTATTTGGGAAACAGGGCTTCAGCCCGGATGCCCAGTTCCACGAGTCGATTTCGGAACAATGAGATTCTGCGGAACACATCTGGCGGCACTATATCCATATCGTGATCATCGCTAGGATCGGTCCATAGCCGCTCGGCCAGAGCTGCTGAACGCGGCCACAGTCGATTGTCGAGCTGATTTTCGTCCACCTGTTCGGTCCACATGCACACCTCACCACCCAGCACCTAAAAAAAGGAAGAAAAGGTTGATATAATCAAAGTCACCCAAAATTGAGGTATAAGTGTCGTTTGAATGTGGACGACAAGAAATACCTTAATTGGAACATGAGCTGTGGCCACACTCCTATCTGGACATGAATCAGGAGATGCTGTCGCCAATTTAAACCAAATTTAGCAAAGCTTACCTGCTTCCTGCGTTTCTTGTCTAAGCGCATCCGCTCCCACGGCCGGTGTTTGTAGACATTCTGCCAAGTGCGGTACGGAGCGCAGGCCGCATCACCAGTGGCCCGCCAACTGCCGAAGCCGCAGTCCAGATACCAGGCGTCCACGTGGGAGAAGATCACGTTGTAGCCGTTGTCAAGCAGGTCGTAGTTCTCCTGCCAGGTGCTGCCGCCCCAAACCTGCACGGTGAATTGACTATTTGGAAGACACTTGGTGTTGGTCAGGGCGCTCGACCAGACAGCCACGTACTTGGGCGCCACCCCGTTGTTGGCCAGCTTTAGTCTGCGGGATAAAAATTACCCTTATTTGTCTGCATGACCGCATATATTGGGATCTGCTCACCTGGCCATCGCCTGCAGCATGAAATCGCACCACAAGCCACGCAGATCCGTATCGTTAAAGTACTGCGCCCAGCAGTCGAGATTCACCTCGTCGCCGCCCAGGTGGAAGAAGTCCGTGGGCCCCGTGTGTTGCAGCAGCTCCTCGTAGAGGCGCTGCAGAATGAGGTAGGTGTGGTTGTTCTTCGGATTCAGCTGGCCACAAGGCGGTTCGCCGCAATAGAAGCTCCATGGCTGCTGGTTGATGCACATGGCAAGCTCGCCCATTCCGCGCTTCGGCCCCCAATCCCAGCCGTTGCCCACATGGGCGGGAGCATCGATCTCGGTTATGACCTGGACGCCATAGATCTTGGCGAACTCGGCCACCTCGCGCACATCCTGCTCCGTGTACGTCTCGCTTTCCGAGTAAGCTCCATGCTCGGCCAGCTCCGGATAGTACCGCGAAACGTAGGGGAAACTCTGGGCATCCGTGAGATGCCAGTGGAATCGGTTTAGCTTGGCCAGCCCCATCCCCACTATCGTTCGTTTGATGGACTCCACCGAGAAGAAGTGCCGCGAGGTGTCCAGCATCAGGCCGCGATATCTGAACTTGGGTGCGTCCCTCACCTTGCTGTTGGCGTACGTGTGCAGCAGGTGATCCTCATCGTCGAACCAGATCATCTGCTGCAGCGTGGACAGACCGTGGCGCGCTCCGAAGTACGAATTCGCGGTGATCTCGACCTGCAGGCGGTGACCATCAGCTGCTCAAGGGTTTGAAAAATTCAAATTTTAGTTTTTGAGTGGTGCACATTTTGAAATTACTCACCAATGGAGGTAACCTGATAGGTCTCATCATTGTCCAGACTGAAGTTGAGGTCTCCGGACTTGTGCACGATAATCTTTACCTGGACGCTGGCCAGATCACCAGCCTGCTTCACACCAAAGGTAGCTCCAAAGAGCGTGGCTGCTGGTTCCATATCCGCATGACGGCGACCCTTCGATGAAGATTCGCTGACGGTCGGTTCCGAAGAACTGCCGACATAAACCAGCCGTTGGATTTGCCGCAGATCCTTAAGAAACCAGTCGAAGGCCAGCTGCAGCTGTTTGCGCACCTCTCGATGTGACGTGTCCACCTGCAGCTGCACATCCTCTACAGAAAAGCTGTGCGTGTGCGAACTGAGCACAAATTTGTGGGTGGGATGCGGCCAAATGTTGATGTCACCGCACGTCATCGAGCAGCTGATGAACGAGACTCGCTTTGCAGATTTGCCATGGTGCCCCAGACGTATACATCGCTCGTTCTCACACTTGTACGTCCAGGACTTCTCGACGGGTCTGCAAACGAAGAATGATTAGTCGGATCATTGCTCAAGCTGATTGGCATGTGGCACTCACATGGGAAAGGCACTAGCATCGCGGTGGCTGCGGGGGCGTTCCAGCGCCTCGTTGTAAGCCTGGGCCTTTGTGGCTCCTTGGTTCCAGTAGAGCACCGTCAGGATGAATATGGCGCCAGAGAGCAGCACCAAGAGAGCTCTGCGCAGCGACACAGCCAAGGACATCTTATAAAGATAACGTAGTCTGCCAGGAAGAGAACGGTGTGGAATTAAACATACTATTCAACTTTAATTAAAGCTAAGATATGCCCTTGTAATCGCTTAAAACTTCAGCAATTGTAGTATTTTAATAAGGAATGCCAGCAATCCCCTCCCTTGAAATACATTTAATATAATTTTTCCTGTTTCCCCCACCCACCAGTTGACATCATCTGGCTTTCGGCCACTTGCTGCCAACTGGTTCAAAGAACTGAGACAGTTAAACGAAAAGGCACAATAGCAGGTCGTGGAGCAAGACAATGGGCCACCACGAGACCCTCCCTTAATTGTTCCATGTCATGGGGGACAGGACACATCGAACTTTAATCAATGCTCGCGACTTGGGCTTGACGAGCGATAAAATCAAAGGAAACCGGAGCAGCCAGGGTCTGCAACATGCCATTTAGTGGCAGTTGTCTGTCCTCGGCGACCGCGATGTCCTCACGCTAATACAAACGCACACATGGCACATTTACCTTTGCCACACGGAAGAAAATTGGGTTTCCAGTGGCGCCTGGCTGGCAACATAATGAAAAATCGAAGACAGTATCATATACAAACATTTGCGGCTACGCATCTATGTCGTATTACGTATTTGAAAAGTTAAGATTCGTAATTTGGTTGAATATTTAAGGATTGCTTGCTTTGGTTAAACGTCAAAAAGGGGCGAAAAGAAAGGCAAAGTTCTGATTCGAAGCTTGGAGAGATTGAAATTTGGATAGGTAAAAGCATTGCATTTGAAGATACTACCAGTTCTTAAAAACTTTTATAGACCGAACGAAACCTAATTTTTCGCCTTTGTGCTGTGTGTTTTATTTAGCAAGTAAAGCCTGTGTAACAACCCTTAACACCATATTTTTGGTTGTAATGTAACCTATAATTCAACATTGAACACTTCCTTATCGATTTTAAATCAAATTACTTAACAAATGAGTGGAGGACCAATAAACCCCAATGTGATTTTATATATTTTTAGGGCGTTCTCTTTTAAACTTAGCATAGACGAAGAATGAGGACGAGACCTTGCCACCAATGGAGAGTGGTACCTGGTGCCAGGTATCGTGACGCTTTCCCTCATGAGTGGGTGGCACACACCTGTATTGCAATGGCAAAAACGGCAAGGACCTGCAACCTTTGCGTGTGACTTTAACAACCAAAGCTGGCATGGGTGAGACCTTAAAATTTTCATTACACTTCATGTGAAAATATGAAATACTTTCGCAGGTCATGCAACCAGGTGAATTCTCCATTTGATACCCGTTTTTCCAGTTGCCACTGGCAACGAGGAGGTCGAAGGTGGCAGCATGGCAGATGGTGCCCCAATGCAATGGACGTGCCTCTACTTGTGGCATGGTCCCATCATTACCTTGATGGTCGTGCATAATAAATCAACAGGCATGCATAATTAATGCTGCCAATGCTTGAAAAAACCACAAGGAGCGTGGGCTGTGGGGCAGCAAGAAAGGATTGCTTGAATGTGACAGCCTCATTAGTTTCTTCATACACAGCACACTGACGACTGTCAAAAATATGTGTACAAAGTGTAGCATACATTGCAGTGTTTTTGGTGACCCGCACACTTATGAACAAAAAGGATAGTAAGTTAGAAAGAGGTAAGATTTGAAATAGGAAATTTAGGGTTTTATATATTTTAGAACCTAAAGTGATCTTGATTTGGAATTGCAAAATAGTTTTTTTATACATGATTTTAACAACGCAAACGATGTATTAACAAAGCTTATTAGTTCAAAAGAAGTATAGGTTTAATTAAAAATAACGTACTTTATATTAAAGTAATTTGTCTTTGATATTTCATTTTCGAATTTAATTGTGCTGTGGACGGCCAACACCTTTTAGTTACATTCTCAAAAACAAATTTGATTCTTTATGGTTTTTGTTTTTATTTGGGTCATCAGTTGCTCGCTTAATTGACTGTTTTTGGCCACGATTCGGGTTTGATTCGTTTCCTCGGCTTACCCGCAACGCGTGCGCAGAGCGCCGCTTTAAAGTGACCAGTAGCGCCCGAAACTATCCATCATCAGTGGGCCGGCCGGTGGGTGGGCGGCTACCGCCCCGCATGCCCCTGCAACAACCCTCTGCCCCAAAACAGCGAGACGCGCTAATGAGTCACGTTGCCAGCTGCCAACTGTTGAGGGGCGACATACAAAAAGGCGCCTTCTGCTCCTCCTGTCCTGGGTGTCCTGAATTGACAAATTTCCTTTCACACAAATCTAAAATTACTCCGGAGATGCAAAACTAAAATGCTGGCAACTTTTGTGTGTCGTTCACGGCCGTCGAGCGGCGAAAGCAACAGAAACAACCAGGCTGACGTGCTCTTAAGCGCGCGAGACACTCGAGGCGCTGGCAACTACTACGGGCCCAACTGTTACTATTATGCCGCCGACGTGGCGCGGATTTCAAGACGCTCGAACGTCGACGACGCCGTCAACAAACTGTTGGCACGGCTAAAACCCACTCGGAGCGATAGAGAGAGGAAGAAGTGCACTAAGAAAAATAATACCATACTTCTAAAAGTCAGGACACATTTTACTACGCCACCTTACAAAAATTAAGTCTGAAAGTTTTTACACGGAAGACCATTAAAATAACAGTTTCATTTTAATTGGGATTACATTCTCATGCCATTTTAAATAGAAATTAATTATTTTTAATCAGCCTATTACTACCATTCTAGCTTTGATCTGTTTTGAACCAAATAGTTAGTTTTATATAAATTTATATTCGTAGGTAAATTAAGTTCTTGTGCGATAATAACGACCTTTCACATTTTCAAGCTGGGACAGAATCTAAAAAAATATTATTAACATTATTAACCGTAGATATACTGATTTTTACTACTTCGTTAATTTGTTAATCTCAAATAGATCGCACTTTTACTGATACTTTTTGAAAAAATTAGTTATTGTTTTTCCCTGTGCACAGCGAACCCAAAAATAAAAGAGTGGGACGGTAAAAATGGCGTGCAACTATTTACATATGTTCTTGAAATCGGCGGGCGACTGGGCCTGCGATTGTATGCACCTGGCATAGGTATATCTATAGGTTTAGCTATACAAGAACAAGTGCACACTGCCGCTCCCAAATATTGGGAACTCACCATAGGCGCCGTGGAAATTCTCATTTAAATGTTTGTACAGGCAAGAGCGTAATAAATTAAAAGCAAATTTGCCCAAATAATTCCTGAATTTCAATTGGATGCTAACGGCTGGCAATTATGATGATAATTACTTACGGGTGCTAAAAAGCGTGGGTGATATGCAAATGTATACATTTCATTGGCATTGGTGAAACATTTTCAAAATTATTACAATATTGTGGCGTATTTTGGGGAAGTAGATATGTTGAAATGTAACAAATGGAACGCATAATGAACAATGAGCCGGATAAACAAATTATGTTTTAAACTCATTGCAATTGAGAACGTTATTGATAACTTTAATTTTAATAAATTTCGCGGCTATTATAATATATTATTTATACATTCTAAAAACTACAATCCTTTGTTGGAAATATATATTCAAAATGTAACCGCAGAGAAAAAACCATCTACTGCATTGAAATAGAGCTGGGTGAATTTAAAAAACCATTACTTCCCATACAATTTAATTTAAATGCAACAGTTTAGCAACCGTTTCCCCCAGCATAATTGGCCTGCATTTTTCACCGCATCACGCATACGCAGCGTGTGCCATGCAGCATGTTGCATGCTCAATATGCGCGGCATTGACTGTTGCTTCTGAGTCGCATTATTATTTATGGCCGCATGCCGTGAAAAATGTCAGTTGGCGACAAGTGTTGTTCAAATGGCATGCACGGTTCCCACAACAACACCAACAACACCAACAGCAGCAGCAACAACAGCAATAATGACAACCCATACGGGCATACAAAAGCATTTGGCGCTCAATTTGACGTGAAACGTGCACGAACAGAGGGAAAACTTGAGGCGAGTGAAAGGGATACAAAAGGAAGCTCAATACAAATAGCCGTGCTTGGCCTTTGTCGTCGACGTATCCTTCTTCCACCCGCCGGCCCCCACCTCAAAAAGAGAGGGAAAGCCGAAGAAAAATGGGCAACGCAACTTGTAACAGGCAACCAGCAACAGAAACCAGTAAAAAGCAACCAGCAGCACGGAACACGAAGTGCAAAGCCCAAACCGAAGGCTGGCTCACTCGGTTGCCATGGCAACTTCGTCGGGCTCACAACAAAAGGATAAGCCAAGCCAAAGTCCTCGGGACAGGACGACCAGGCAGCAAACTAGTCAGCAAGTCAAGCCGGAGCTCAGTTGCAGCAGCGCAACGCATTTGCCCAGACGCACAACTCGCGATTCGCGGCCAAAACTTAGAGTTACGGAAATAGACTTACCTTGGCCATCGATCGTTGTAACAACTACACTCGGAAAACAAAAATAAACTTTTATGGGAAAAACAAGGGTATAATAAAAATGCATATCAAGTTCTTATATCAACCAGTGTCTCCATTAGCTTTTAAACGGAACAGCATTGAAATTTATTCAACAAATTATTAAAAATGAATATAAATAAAATTTCAAATATCAAATATTAATAACCTGAAAAATAATAAGTGCGTACGTTTTTAAAGTGTAAACATAAAAAATGTACTATGTATTTGGGTACTTATGAAAAAGAAGATTCCACCAGTTACTTGTACTCTAAAAGATTAAGTGTTTGAAATATTCCATAGATTTCTTTGTTAGCACTGAATGTTTTTATAGTTGAAAAACCTGAGCGTGATATAAAAAATTGGTTTTCGTGTAGTGTGACAGATAGAATTGGTCTTGGTGTTGCTGTCGTGCAGTGTTGCTGTTGCCTTCGGGTCGTCGCTCGCGAGGGCTAACTCCTGGCAGTCGCTGTTCGTCCTTGCTGCGGTCTAGAGCCTTTAGCTTTCGCTCTAGCCAAGCTAGATGCGACGCGTTCGGGGTTGAAGTGTGCGTGTTAATGGAAACGTAATGAGTGCGCCGTGCTAATCGTTATGCAATCGCCTAGCTTCGATTTCTAGCCGCAGTGAAATGTCTCTAAAGCGTTATGCAACTCTGCTGGCCTTCGGTCAAACCCAAAATCAAAAGCACATAATCCCGTTCACAACAACATCGGTGCTTGCCACGACGGAGGAAATTCCATCATCATCGTATGGAAGTTTCAGCAGCGAGGAGCTGGTGTCCCAGTCCCAATCCCAATCCCAGTCCCAGGAGCATGTCTCATCCTCGTCCTCGGTGTCGACGCACACCACCTACTACACCGGCGGACTGGGGCAATATCATCAGCAGCGCGGTGGCTCAGGATCTGTCATTTCGGGCGTTGGTGGCGGTGGAGGACCTGGTGGACCCCAGACGTATGCAAATGTTGTCAACGGCAATGTGAATCTGCTGCTCGGCGGGTAAGTCTGACAGCTATGGCAACTGACTGATGGCAGGTAAGGCTTCAGAGCCAAGTTCTAGAGATGAGCCAAGGTGAGGCTCGTGGGAAATGCGAAAGAGTGGCACACATCATGGCTGCAACTTTTAGCAAATAGCTAAGCATTCCCCACAGTCATTTGCCAATTAATTAATTAGAGTTGGCATAAAAGTTTGGACAAAAAACAATTGGAACAAGACCCAAATCGTTCAAAGATGTACATTTTTAAGCACCTCTTTGGAGATCTTAAATTTCACATTTTAGAATAATTTAGCAATTAGCTCTTGTGGATAATTCATGGAAAATGTAGTTACCATGGCTGCCATTCCTGGTATCTAATGGCTTGCTCCCATAAGTGAGTTTGTCATTAAATAATTAGAGTTAACCAACAAGTTTTACAGAAAACACATACAAGTATAGGTCTCTGGGCAAACACAAAGTCAATTATTTAAATGTTTATAGCAGGTCGTAAATTCCTGTGAAATACTTGCGGTAATTGTCCTATTTGTAGACACTTTTAAGAAGGATATTACAAGCTGATTTAATAGATCATAATGCCTGGCACCGGTTGATTTATGGGTTGAAGCTGCAAATTAATAAACATCAACATTTTTAGTGCCTGCAAAAGAAGATGTCAGCCTTCCGCTTTTCCTTGTTGAGCGAATATAATAATTACAATTGCGCCAAGCCATTTTTCTAATTCGCTTCTTCCTAGCGGCGAAACCCAAGCATCCGTTCTTGTTAATAAAATTTATTTTCGTGTGCAACACGAGCTTTTTTTGGAAAACCCACACTAAGCAACAAAAACCAAAGCCATTTTGTTAACGCAGTTTTATAGGTTTTCTTTATGTCAGTAAACATCACCCGCCACACAAGCCGAAAAACTTTATATTAACTACATTTTTATCGATTGTCTTGGGCAATTCATTGAATAGCTCGAATAAAAAATGGTTTGGGGGAAAACCCTCTACATGCCGCTGTTGTCTCTTTTTCGCCTTTACGGAATGGAAAGGTTGGAAAAACTGGGTCCAAAAGAGAGCCCTAATGAACTGTTGACATGCGAGAAATGGCGTGAGCCAGGGAAAATGGAAAGCCAAAAAAACGAGGGAAAGAGATAAAAAAAAACTGGACAGACAAGTGGAACACAATGTTGCATTCTAAAGTGGATTAAGTGACGTCATGGAAGTGCTTTGACTAAGGAAATCTACTCGAAGAGACTAAATAAACCAGAGGGTTTCAATAAACCGACTCAAATTGGCCGACAGCGCTAAAAGGAAAATTTGATAACTGGCAATCAAGATGATAGCCACCGGATTTATTGACAAATTTAGAACATTTTAATGGCTGCAAGATAAGTTTCTAGATATAGGAAATAGGTTTAAAACTGTAAAGTAAGAATCTCCTGTAGAATTAAATAAATAATAAAACAAATACTGGCCATCAATACATACATTAGGCAACAAGCTTTTTTTATAAATGCCAGCTAATCAATGTTAGGTGAAAGCTATAAACATAAAACATTAGACGAACTTAAATCCTTTCAACACAAAAATCAGCTTAATGTCTTCGGACAAAAAATTAATTTGCATTACTATTAAAATTGTGGCACAATCTAGAGGTAAATAAATTAAAATTAAATCCTTAGAACAATGAGTGCAGTACAACAAATAAAGATAGAAATGAAATTAGAGCGCAAAATGTAGAGCACGCATAGCCATTAGAAAACAATAGACACACTCACAAATCTGGTTAATTTCAAAACCCACTGTACTGTGATGTCTTATTCAGTTTTAGATAATTGGCAATTTTCCTTGTATTCTGCACTTATCAACAGTTGGTTTACCTTTTGGCTTGAAAATGTATTGAGAGCCACTGCACTATCTTGCCATACGGCAAGGAAACTAATTTCCGCACTGATGATGTATTAAAGCCAACAAATTGCAGGAAATTTATGCTATCAATATGCAAGCAGAGGCCAACATAAATAAACACACAAACATTTGCAATTTGTTCGACAAAATTAATAAATGCCAAAAACGTTATTAATACGATATTATCATGATGGCCATTTATCGAGCCTTCGCAATCAATTTTATTTCACCACAGATAACATTTCGAAAAATACATGAGTACGAATACGTGGCTGATATCCGTGGAACAACATTGCATTCACATCCCCATTCGATTATGTTCTTTGCAGGGCGATGCTTTCCCTGGTGACAACCATTTTGTGTGTGGTCTGCTATTGTTGCCATCGGAATATCAAAAAGCGGACAGAGGCCGCCTACAGGCAGCAACATCAGTGGGTCGAAGGCGATCCTAACATGGAAATATACAGCGTGGAACAGGTGAGTTGTGCTGCCCACATCAATGGCTTTGTACCTCGGGGTACAAATAACAGCCATAATAACAAACGGATGTCAACGGCATTCCATATAGTTATGGGAATCGCCATGTCCGCTACCGGTCAGGGAGAATCCCTTGATGGTCGGGATTCAATTAATAACAGCTAGTAAAGGGATTTCAATTATTGCGCTCTTTTAATTCTGAACAAGACTTATTTATTTGACTAGAGGTTGAGAGAGTAAGAGGCTCGAACTATCGAACTATAATAAGCTTGTTTGTATTATTATCAATTTACTTAAAAAATAAAAAGTTCATCTGCAAATGATTGCCAATTATTCATATCAATTTCAATCAACTAAAGGCTAAACATTAATATGCCACTATAATGTAAAGTGCTAATTGAAACGAGTGTTAGAAAATGGAAATTAGATAAACTACATAACAAACTTTCCCTACAAGCAGCCATTTATTTTATGATTTGATTGATCTTAAATGAAATCAACCTCGATTCCCTATTAGTGACTAAAATAACAATTATAGGGAACAAATATATATTTATATTCCCTATTTCTACGTAGCAGCCAATTGGGCCCTAAAACCAACCACAAACCAGCCGTAATTGTCTTTTTTCAAGTATGAACCAACATTTTATGAGGACAGTTTAAAAGTAAGTCAGAAACTGAAAGTGTGGGGCGAAAAGCAGGGCGGTAATGGATATTTATGCGGCGCATTTAACAGGTGCGACAACGACGAGAAACTGAGTTGACCAAAGGGGCGCGGTAGTTGTGGTTGCCTTATAGCCAATGCAAGAGCCCCAGAAACCGCGTTCACTTGGCCATGGGCTTTATTAAGTTACAAGCCGTCGGCAGCCCACTAAAACCTCCCTATTCCACCTACAACCCACCACCCCCAAAGGCCATCACTCAGTTCATTGTTGTTTGTTGGCCCGCTGGGAAACGAGAGAAAAAACGCCGGCAAAAGGCTCCGCGTAAATCAACGTTAGCCTGTCCAGGCACAAATGTCAACTGCGGACAGAAGGAGTCGGATTTCTAGGGGCAAAATGGGTGGGTTGCAGATTGCCCAGAAGAGACAAATAAATTTATGATGTGTGCAATTTAAACTTTTTTATTTGATCGCGTAAATTTTACTTGTCCACCTCGTCTCCATTAAGGAGGTAAATTACAAACAGCCAAATGGAGATCGGTCATTACTCACGTCTTGGTGTAACATAAATAAGCAAGGAGCTTAATATTAAGGGACACAAGATTACGTACTAGTTCAAGGTTTTTTTAATTAAAAAGCTGAGATTAATGGAAAGAGTTCACAAGATCATTCAAACCATATAGTCAATAAATGATCTTTTCGCGATTATATACCACCCTTCTAATCAAGTAAAATTCTTCCCTTATTTTATAGTGCTACGAGACATCTGGCCTGTTTCTGGGGGATTCCACAGATGGACTGTCCGCCGTCCCCGCCCTGCACCACGAACCACCGCCCTCGTACGACGCGGTGGTGCTGCACGAGCAGCAACTCCACCAGCAGCAGTTGGAGCAACAGCAGCAGCAGCAACTGCAGCTGCAGCTGCAACAGCAGCAGCAGCTTCTGATGCAGCGCGTCTCACCGCCGCCGGGATACCGCTCCTCGCTGGACATCAGCGGGGGGCAGGGGACGAGCTTTGGTCACGGCACACGCGATGGCAGCGGGGACGCAGTGGCCGGGGGCAGTGCCGCGGGGTCAGCTGGAGGTCTCCTGGTCAACAAGCAGTTGCAGCTGGCCCTGAATGCCCAATCCTGCTGCTCATTGCAACGGGCCGAGGTGGAGAGCATGTGGAACGCGGCGGCGGCGGCGGTGGCTGCCCGCAGCGGAAATTGCCTGGAAATGGAGACGCTGCAGGTCTGTAAGCCGACCCAGAACATCAGATTGAACACCTTCGGGCGGCGGTATCTGCAGCAGAGCCACCAGCACAGTGGCAACCACTACCGACGCGGCTGTCCGCTGTGCGGCAAGTTCCGTTACGAGGGTGAGGCGGAAGATGAGCCCCTAACCGCTCTGTCCGTGGAGAGTGGTCTGAATATGACTGGACGAAGGGAGGAGCCGGCTCTATGTCCGTGTCCCAGCGACATCGATAATGGCAACCACATTTCTGGGGATGCTTTGCAGGACGAGGCCAACGGGAATGTTCGGGTTTGCAGTATTGATGAACCACCTCAAAATGAAGCCTTGTCCTTGTCCATAACCTCTGTCAATGATGAAAATGACAACGCAGCAACCTCAGACACACCACAGACAACATCCCGCACACCAGCAACATCCAGTGATGGCAGAGAGCCGGAGGAGGTGGAGCACGAACAGGAACAGGAGCAGGCCACGGGCCAACAGGTCGAACAGGATTTGAACAACATTAACGAAAACGGCATCATCAGCCTGGACATGAGCAAAATCATTGACAGATCGGGACTGCCCACATATGAGGGAGCCATCAAACTGGAGTCCAGTGGTTATGTGTGAGCCCAACGAGGAATTAACATTAGATTTAAGGCTGTAGTCCAAAAATCTATAACACAAGTGTGCTTAACTAAGATAAGTTGCGAATA
This sequence comes from Drosophila kurseongensis, assembly GCA_018153305.1. Lineage (NCBI taxonomy): Eukaryota > Metazoa > Arthropoda > Insecta > Diptera > Drosophilidae > Drosophila > Drosophila kurseongensis. The sequence goes on from JAECXX010000004.1 coordinate 26,194,961, forward strand.
GAGGGAAGTGCAAGTAAAAACAACAGGTTTTTAGAGCCCAAAGTTTTAAGTTTCGCGAGTGGCCCTGAATATGCTTTGAAGAGGGTTAAGATCTCAAAGCAGTTAATAAAGAATAGCACTCTTAAATTATAGGAATATACTATTAATATCTATTCGTAATTTAGAGCTTATGGAGGAAGTGTCTGCTAACATGAAATGGCTATCCTTGCGATGTCTGTGGTAAGAAAGAAAATTAGAAGCAAAAACGGAAACAATAATTTTAACGTTCAAGTGTTTAAAAATAAGCCCATGCATATCCCTGTAAATGTTCGTTTCGAATACTCGTATCAATAAAATCAAATCAAAAGTTGTAATCGAAAGCAACAAGCAACTCAATAACCCCAATTCGCAATCTTCGCCTTATTACACACGACCACTGTTTTGAGTTTATAATGCTCGGTCGGACGCAATCCGATTGATTTTGTATTAAATACGGGTGGGAGACGCAGCGAAGGAGATGATAAAAACGAAACCAGAGCAAGGAATGACATGCAAACAATCGCCAAAGACAACGGCTAACAAGCGGCAAGATAACAGCGAACACCACCCACTCGCCATTTTTCCCCAACCCCCTTAAGTTTTTCCGTTTTCCTTTTCCACCGCACTTACCTCAGACAGACAACGGGTTTATGTCTCTGTCTTTTCGTTTGGATCATTTGCATGAGGGGATCAAGGGAAATTCAAGGGGAAAAGTGTCTTTAGGTCGGCTACGAGATTCTCTTACTTAATTATACCAACTCTCTTTAAATATCTAATGGACTGTGTAAATGGTTTTGGAACAGTTGCAGTATATCAGCTCTCAAGTTAACCTAATAATTTAAGTTCTGACCATAATTAACTAAATAACAAAACAACACTGAATATTAAGTATGCGTACATATTTTCACAAATATCAAGCATACGCACCGTTAGCCTACTTAGAATAACTCCAAAGCTATTTCAAAGAACTCCAAATATCAAGTATACGTACGAATTCCACCCAATTTGGCACAGATTAACATCAAGTATACGCACCACTTGGAATATCTTCAGTGAAACTCAAGTATTGCATGGGTATTCGCAAACAGAAATCGTTAACAATTGCGGTTTCTGTGTTGTGTGTGGTCAAGCGATGACAAAACGAAGGGGGCCAGAGAACTCTTGTTTCTCTGCTACAACTACCTTTCTTTTGCCCTCGTGCCACATTGAAATGGTAACAAGAAAATTGTTAGTGGCTCTCATCATTGTGCACAATTTCATTTGAAAACCAGGTGCAGGGGTAACCAGCTCGTGGCGCTTATGCAACCTTGAAATGCTTAAGTGGATGGGAAATGGGGATTGTAATTATTATGTATGCATCGACCGAAAAGCCTCGGTTACACTTGCGATCACATGAAAGCCACTCAACCCCGATCAATGCGTCTAATTTGCTTTGTTTATTTTTAAATTATTGCCTATATGACTTTGTTTAACACCCGTACCGTCGTGTTAACGGCATTTGAATCGTTTTCGTTGAATTTTTCACGTGAGCACCGGCAATAAATAAAATGAATTTAATTTTGGTTTGTTTATGGCCATGCCAGCGAGATTTCTGGGCGACGTATTAACACAATTTCGATGCTCCGGCCAAGAGGAGCGCGCCTTGTTGATAATTGCAAACTGAAAGCGATGCGTCTGCCGCTGACGGCGGCACAACAAGTCGCAGCCGCTGCCGCTGCCGAGTGGCAGCCACAGCTGAGTGGGGGAAAAACGGGGAAAGCAGGCGTAAAATAGGTGGGAAAATAATAGAAAAGAGAGCACCAGACGCCTGCTAATGTGCATGTGTGCAGGCCAACCAAAATAGAGCGAACGAGAGCTGAAAATGAAACTGAATCGAGCTGAACTCATGGTTCGAATGGGCGGAATGGGGTGGAACTGGGCGGTACAGGGTTTTAAGGTGGCACCACAAACTGCGCAGCGCCGCTGACCCGTTCCATCCCCCGTTCGATTTATTAATAACACCAGAAGAGGCACACGAGGGGGAACCGAATGGGCGAATCGAAAATGGTTGGTTTGATGTTATGGGATGTGAGGTGTGAGTACAAGCACTTTGCCAACAGCCTCTCGTATTTATAATTGCTGCAAATTGCCGCTTAAAAACTTGTGTTCCTGCCGGGGCATCGGGCCAAACTACTCGAGCCACTTTCGCCGATGTCATCATCATCATCATCGTCAGCATCATCATCGCTAGTAGTGCCGTGCACGTGCTCAAAAATAGACTCCATTGGGTCACTAAATATAAACCATTTGGCATTTGGTATGACCCAAAAATGCACAATCGTAAAAACGGTAAACGGAATCTGAAAAGTTCTTTAGTTATAGCACCAGAAAATAATTAATATAATTCAAAAACAGGCGAATCAGAAAAAAAGTACAGCTTTAATAAACTAAAAAAATGTAATTCTTCTATCATTTCTAAATAAACAAAATAGCTTTTTCAAGCCACATTTCCAAGATTATTTCTTCGGCAGCAGCAACGGAGACTGATAACAACAAGAAAGTCAAGCTATCTTGACTAAGCTATCTTGAAATTAGGCAAGTCATGGGGCAAGTAGGCCACAAAGCCGCAATGGAGAGAAGAAACCCGAAACGTGAAAGTAAAAGTGCAAATACCTAATAGCCAAAATATGCCGGTACACGTATGAGCGCACTCGCAAAATCACAGTGGCAGACGGATGATTTTATTAAAAGGGGTGGGATTATAAAAAATCTTTGAAAACAATACCAATTTAAAAACCAATATTCCCAAATTAAAGCATATTTAATTTTGAATTAGTTTTAAAATCTTCCAGTCTTAAATATCTTAAACATATATATGTAGGAACCAACAATTGTAGTTTGTGTTAGTTATTTTATTCTATAATGTCAGCATTTTTTACGGAACAAAGTTACTTATGGTACAATTGTTTTTTCGTACAAAACAAAACGTCTTGAGAAACTTTTAAGGCTACATGCTATAATGACAAATTGTATGAAATAATAACGAATTGGGATATAAATAAATAATACTTGCTACGATATTAAAGTAAGCATATTATCAAAGTATTAAAATAGGCAGAATAATAATGAAACATTCGTGATGTTTTATAAGTTCCTGTACAGGTCTTGCTCTATATTCCTATGGGGTAATTCCAAACCAGTGTTTTTTTTTGGCGGTGAGGACCCTCCCCAAAGTCCATGCGTAGGTCTCTGCCCAAGCACACACACATGCATAAATACTGCGGATAAATGTACGTAGGCCTATGGACTTACCCACACTGCGGATGGAAATGCTCTTTGCATGTCCTTATTTCCTCCGATGCCAGGACAAAACTGCAGACGGTTGGGGTGCGGTGATGGTACTTATTGCCTCGGTTCTAGGGTGTTGCTGGTGCGGTAAGATAAGCATAAGCGTGCGCCTTGCAGGTGTGGCCCTAAGTAACAGTCTATATTTGCTATATTGCTTTTGCGACTTTGTGCGTCGGCAGGTTTACATTTTTGAAATGGAAATCGACTTATTTGTGCTGTAATTCACACAAAGTGCACACGACGACAGTGAGAGCGAGCGAGATGGCGAGCGAGTGCGGAAAATCGGTCTGCACTTAAACAAACTACAAGTACGTCTGTTTCGGATACAGTCTGCCGTATTCCAGACATTCGGTCAGTAATTAAACAATTGCACAACCCGTTTTGCCATTGGCGTAGTTAATTTTTGTGCGGGGCAAACATTTATTGCAAAAAAACAAAAAACAAAATCGGCAACTGACCGTGTTAGGAAAACGCTTTAATACACCACTTTCTTGGCTTTAAAAAATACTAAAAATATATAAAAATACTAATAAAGAAGGCGGCAAATAGTAACGTCTTTTAAATTAATTAATTAAGTTTTTATTAAGCTTTGTGTTGCATTTCAAATTGCAATTTAATCACACATGTAAACATTGAAAACTGATTTAAAGAAACCAAATCTGACGAAAAAACTTGTATGAAACTGTTCTCCGCTCTAGTTCCTACCACCCATAAGCCCATAACTTTTCTTACAGATATCCGATTTCAAAGTATAATAATAATTGTGGTTTAATTCTTTAAAAATTTGTGTTTTCAGCTTGGTTTATATTTTGGGGTCGATTTTTCATCATTTTGATGAGCTAACCCCTTACCGAAATTTCGAAAAGTGGCTTTGCAGAAAAGTCACCTACAACTGTGTGTTACGAAAATATGCTGTTAGACAAAAACTACAAGCAATAACCTTTGCCGGTCCTTTGCCAGTCATATAAATGTTAACAATTAGGATCAAACAAAATAAACAAAAATATACAAAAATAATATCGTTGTTCTTAAAAATATATGTACTATAAGCCATTGAGAAAATAAAAAATAAGGAATATACATATAATAAAGTTAAATCCATTATAAATCATGTTTGCGACGTAAATGTAAAACGTGCGCCTAATCCTGCTGGCCCTTGGCAGAATGTTCACACATGAACACGTATATATATATAAGAATTATATGTAAACATCAAACCGCAGCAGCACTGTACTGATAAGCATGTGTCTGCATAGATTTAAATTTCAAAGCCACTAGGCACCTAGAAATGAATCTGCAACTTGCGCTCTGCTGCAGCCACATTTGCCTGCGACTCTTCCGATTGTCCGCTAACCTCAGCAGCCTGGGAGAGAACGGGGTCAGCTGTAAAGAAATCCTCCGAAGGCTTGAGCGCGTAGATCTTTATTTTCTTCACACGTGCATTGGCATCGGTTGATGCCACTGGTCGCGAACTAAAGTATTTCTTGTAAGCGTTTTTGCTGGTGCGCAATACTCCGGCCTGCATTGATTTAAATTATACAAATAAATAGAAATCGACACTAAAATGAAGATTGAACTTACAATGTGGTGGCTTTTCTTGATATCAGTCACTGTGAGGTGCTCTTTCTCAAGTAAATCTTGCGGAATGGTTCCCATTGCCGAGCTGCCATTGATATTGAAAGGCCTGTTTAAGAATAAGTGAAGATCCAGAAGGTGGGCTGTGTTGTCGGTGGAAAAAATCGAGTATGCGGTACCGGTGCGCCCAGCTCAAGCACAACGTCCGACACGGTGTACAAACAACTTCGGTTTACCCAGAAAATGCAGGTTCACCACAAAGTCCAAGCTGTGTATGTCGATTCCGCGCGCCGCCACGTCCGTAACAATTAACACCGAATCCTTTTTGTTCACAAACTTGGCTGTGTTTATTTTGCGAGCAGCTGGAAATTCCAGCCTCAGTGAGTATGTAAGAAATCAGTTCCACATGATGCTGCGTGCCAGCAAACACCACGGTCTGCGACACCACAGGAATTACGTATTTCAGCAGAACGACGAGAGTTGTGTAGCGGTCGTCCGGCCGGCAGTAGAGAAACTTCAGAGCCAGCGCGTCTGGGAGCTTGGACTCGACATCCAAGCGAATAAGAACAGGGTCGTTTCATCCGGCACGGGCGAAGTCCACCAACAGCTTTGGCAGCGTGGCCGAAAACATCACCATCTGCCGGGAGGACGGCAATCTGTGCACTGTTTCGTTCAACTGTTCGCCAAAGCCCATCTCGAACAGTCAATCAGCTTTATCAAACACAACATACTCTGTGGAATCAACAAATTTAGTCCATGTTTTTATGTCCTTAAATGATGATAAGTTTACCTATAGAATTCAGTTTCAAATCCATTTCTACGCACAATTGGAGGAAACGGCTCGGCGTGGCGACAATGACGTTGGGGCATGTGTGTATGGCCGAGAACTGCGAGTCCATGGAGTCACCACCTAACACCAAAATCGTCTTAAGCTCCATAAAGCGCCCAAGCTCCTTAACAAACTTGTACGTTTGCACGTTTGTGGGCGATAAGATCAGGGCGCCGCTGAAACTTTTCAAAAAGCGGAATCAAGAAGCAGGCCGTCTTGCCGGAGCCCGTCCTGGCCATAGCCACTACATCGCGTCCCTCCAGGAAAAGGGGAATCGTCTTCCGCTGGATGCGAGTCTGTACCTTGTAACCGCGCTTGGTTATGCCTTTTATTAAATCGAACCCCAGACCCATCGACTGGAAGCCTCCCCTCTTCTTAGACATGGGCTTAGTTCTGAGTATGTCGTCCCCCTTACCGCCAGAAACGCCATCGTTGCTCAGATTGCTTTTTGCGCTGCAAATTGATTCTAATATTAAAACGTATTTAATCAAGATTCACATTTCTTACCATTTTTTTTGTTTTGCCAGAACACGTGTGCAGTGTAACCGCCCAGTCAAACAAGAAAAATCCAAAAAAAAAAATATACTAAAATATTTCGCACTGCTTGATTGAGACTGAAGATAAGTTTCAAACCACCGAGACGCTATAATTCTGGCAACGCCGGGATGGGGAGGGTCTTGAGGGGGGCAACGCTGGCGGTCTTGAGGGTATGATTTCGGTCGGGAGGCTTGGGAGCGAAAACTGAGAAATTATGGAAAAACCGGTAAAGTTCAGTTTGACGGTCTGGCAGCACTGTATTTTGCACATGGGTAACACACGCGACGGGAAAACAGGTGTATTCGATCACTTTCCACGGAAAACTGATCTCGGGGACCTGCCCTCCACCCCCGGCTCCCGTCGACAGCACTTTTTTCTAGCGGAAAATGCGGCGGAGCGGAGAATTTCGCGACACACGGATTTCAGGTCCAGGCAGTGTGACCACCTTTGGGTTTAACGCAAATATAGGCGCTTTTTGGCCACTTTCGCAAGGCGTCACGGGACTTTCTGCGTTTTCTCCAAGGTGGTCATACAGTTTTGGCGCCGTTGTTCAAAGTTATTAATTGTTGTGATTTTTATATTATGGACCTTTTCAGGCTTAAATTCTTTGCCATGCCGCACCTGCGCGCCCAGGTGGACAAGCACCTCCCACAGGTGGATGATCCGCGCCGGCCAAGCGGGATCTTTAAAAACTTGGACGGCGTAAATCGGTTAAAGGATCACGGAAGGTGTTTTTACTTGGTGGTAGACGTCATACACCTGACTGTGGTGTGTACCTAGTCTTGTGAATATTATTTTAACAAAGAATATTATTTCAAAGAAGACTTTAGACTGCCTACCACACCATCCATCCACAACCTGTTCCATCATACTCCGCAGATACAGTGGTTGATATAGCAATTAATGTATTAAATTTTGATTGCTCGGTAATTACTATATTTCTTCTTAAAGTCTGCGCTGTAGATCGCTTCTTTCTTTATGATTTAGCGGGTAATTTAAGGACCTTGTTTTCGTGTATTTAGAAAAATAGTACAAATAACTGTATTTAAAAACTGATTAAAAGTGAAATATCAGAAAAGCGATTGAGTGGTTTGCTGGAGAGTTGCTTGAGAGTGGGTATAATATTTGTTTTTTTCAAGATCAATGATTTCTATTCACTTTTTAAATAAAAAATAGTCTATTGTGTCTCTAATTGCTCTTATTTGCAGTTCATGGATGATTATACATATTCTTAGGCCTATAAAAGACCCAAATTTACAGCAACAGGAAACCTTTATTAAAAGCTGAACATTAAAAAATATTAAAAATACTCGATATATCGATATTTTTTAAAGATATTTTTTAATATCAGCGAGTGATATTTTTAAAACAGCAAATATCATCAATATGATATTTTTTCAAAATCCAACAACCCTATTTTGTACTGAGAACTAGAGGTGCAAGAGTCGCGATAGCGGTTACAGACATCGATGCTAGCATCGATAAGCATAGCATAGATAAACCTGTTATACGACGAGATTTTAAATTTGGGAGTTATGCCATTCAGTTTTGCACATGATCTGAAGGGAAGAACATGCCAAGTATAAAAATGCTGTGGATTTTCCTGCTGGTGTGTTTCCATCCCGGTTACCTGGAAGGTGCTCGCATCCTGGCATTGTTTCCAATACCGAGTCCTTCACATTACTTTTTCGCCTTACCCTACCTAAAAAGTCTGGCCTCCGTGGGCCATGAAATATTCTCTGTGAATCCGTATCCTCTAAAAGAGCCGGTAAAAAATATATACGATGTTCCTGTACCGGAAGTGTTTGAACATTTTGAAGGTACGTGATTGAATAATAGACGAAATTCGTTTATGTTTCTATTTTAATCTAAGAAAGTATTTTAATATGAATGAATGAATTATATTTTAAATATTCTTCCAGAATTCGTTAAACGTGTATTAACTTCCAAAAACACTTGGCAAAGCAATGATGTTTTTAACGAATATTCCCTAAACCTCATAGACACAGTGCTAAATAATGAGAGCGTAGGTCGAGAGATTCTCAGCCCCAACAGTGCCCGATTCGACCTGATCATAGCGGATCTTTGGCGGATCGACGCACTCTGTGGTCTTGCAGCCTACTTGGAGGCCCCCATAATTGGAGTGGCTCCCTATGGAACTGACTGGAAGATCGACGAACTAGTGGGTAACATCTCTCCAATTTCGTACCTCCAATCTCCGTACTCTCAATATAGAGGACGTCTGGCACAGTTTGTGGAACAATCTATTTCCTGGATTAACTATAAATGGCGGCATGTAGAAAAACTGAAGGCTCTCTATAAGAAGTACTTCCCGAATATAGCTAAGATTCCGCGAAATTTTGCCTTGGTTTTGGTCAACCAGCACTTCACAATAGGTCCTCCACGTCCATATGTTCCGAATATGATTGAAGTGGGTGGACTGCATGTAGATCAAAATCCGAAGCCTTTACCCAAGGAACTGGAGGACTTTATCTAAGGTGCTGGCGATGCTGGAGTCATCTACTTTTCTCTGGGCACCAATGTCAAAAGCAAATCTCTGTCTGAGGATCGTCGAAATGTACTGCTCAATACCTTTGGGTCTGGGCTTAACCTTAAACCTACAGGAAATGACAGCAGAGGAATTCAATTCAACCATTATAAGGCTGCTCTCTGAAAAGAGTTTCGATGTCATAGCAAAAACTACGGCTGCCAGATGTCGGGATAAGCCCATGGAACCAATGGAAAAGGCCATCTGGTGGACTCACTATGTCCTGCGGCACAAGGGAGCTGCTCATATGAGTGTAGCCGGCAAGGAACTGGACTTCTTCATCTACCACAGCCTGGATGTCCTGGTCACTTTTTTGCTCGCCTTTATCGTTACCTTGGGAATTTTATCTATTTGTATAATTAAAACCTTGAAGAGGTTTAAGTTGAAGGCACAACTTAAAAGCGAAAAAAATAAACAAAAGAGAAAGGTTCATTAAATAAAGAAATATTGCAGCAATAACGAAATAATGCAATATTTTATAAGATAACTCATTATCGATTTTTGCGAATATTTGTAGTCCATATAGTTTAAAAACGGCGAGTTATTTTGGCAAATAAACGTACGGACAGACAGTCATGGCTATATCAAGTCACCAAGTAATGCTGACAAGAATACATATCTCCGACTTAAACGATTGTAATGTGTTATTGATGCTCTTCGAATATCGGAATATGTACATACATTCAGATGATATACATACATATGTACATGAATTTATGCAAATATACACATGCATAAATGTTTAATTACTCTGTTTATGACAACATAAAGACTCAGTTGAGCCCCTTCGTGTACCATAATCGGCCGTTTTTCACTTATTGGTTATGGAATTGTGATAATCTAGTCTGGTAGTATGTACATATGTATATACATACAATGTATTTGAAGGAGTGCAACTGTGTACTCACATAAATACGTGCATATATGCATTCGCATTATCTATATTGCCACCACGACACTCAAATATTAACTTCGATTTGTTCTAAAAGTGTTGGTTGTGCTCGAATTATACAGCATATAATATTTATTTGGCTTTGTTTGTGCATTTTCAAATGCACATGTATTTAAAAGTAAAATTGTTATAAGGCCTTAAAGATAACATAGGGGTTTTACTTTACTTTCGAAATGTGATTGAAGAAAGAATAAAGTTGTCTAATAAAATAAAAAATGATAAATAAATATTATTATGTTTTTTATTGAGAACTGCAGATCTTAAATTTAGTGCATGTCTCGTTTTGACGCGTCTTTTAGAAATCATCTTTTCGCCTGAGAAAAATCATGGTTTAGTTAAGTTACTTGAAGGATTTAGCTAAAGATTATAAAGCCTTTTGAAAGCTTATGGAATTGTTTTCCTTGAGAAAACCTTAACCTTAAACCTTAGTTTAACTACTGGTTAGCTTTGATATTTAGATCATTTCTATTATCGTGCTGCCTACTTTTAGTCATGCGATTTCACTTTCGCGAATAAATTTATTTACGTAGAGCTATCTACTCATAATACTTACATTTATTTTTTTTTTGTATGAAAATTTGTAAAAACGCAGTTTAAATAAAATAAAAAATTAAAATTTTTAAACTTGATGCTCATTTTGCTGTTTAAAAAATTATTTAAAAAAAAATATAACGTAATATATAATATTATGTTGCTTTAATAAATGTAGTATTATTATTTTTTTCATTTTATAATAACAATTATATCGAATTTTTGGGCTAAAATCACGTTTTTGACTTTAAAGTGTTACCAAAAATCCAAAAATTGAAAAAAAACTTAACGCAGTTACCTCAAAAAACATATTAACTAGTAAACTATTTTTTTGGTTTTTTTCTGATGATCCAGTAACGAGTTCTGCTGTTCACCGCAAAACCTTTTTTCTTGGAGGCGCCTACGGAGCTTTGCTGTGAACGGCTCATTTATTTTTATACCCGTTACTCGTAGAGTAAAAGGGTATATTGTATTCGTGCAAAAGTATGTAACAGGTAGAAGGAAGCGTTTCCGACCCCATAAAGTATATATATTCTTGTTCAGGATCACTAGCCGAGTCGATCTAGCCATGTCCGTCTGTCCGTCTGTCCGTCTGTCTGTCCGTCTGTCTGTCTGTCTGTCTGTCCGTATGAACGCTGAGATCTCGGAAACTATAAAAGCTAGAAGATTGGCATTTTGCATGCAGATTCTAGGAGTTCCTACGCAGCGCAAGTTTGTTTCAAAAAGGTACCACGCCCCCTTTAACGCCCACAATCGCGTATATACGATTTTAAAAATTTAAATATTTCGAAAAAGTAAAAATGCAGTTTTATTGTGTTTATCAATGCCTATCGAAATGTAGAAGAAATTTTTCAAATCGGACCATTCGTTAAAAAGTTATTCGTGATCAAAGTTTCTATCTCCATCTCCCACGCACTCCCTTTACCTGAGTAACGGGTATCTGATAGTCGGGGCACCCGACTATAGCGTTCTCTCTTGTTTTATTATGAAAATTTGTGAAAACGTAGTTTAAATGTTGTACTTTAATATGGTTATAAAATAATTGATCTGACATTAACCGTATCGCGTAAAAAAATTCGTGAAAATAGGCTTTTTTGACCGAATTAACCATAACCCCCTTTAAATGAAATGAAACGGCCAATTTTTTTTGTTCACGAATAAGTAAATTACGAAAAATCGACCAAAAATTACAAACCAAGCTGAAAACACAGATTTGTAGAGAATTTAACTACAATCATTTTGAGGTATGCCACTTTGAAATCAGATGTCTGTGAGAAAAGTTATGGGCTTAGAAGTGCAGGTTTTAGGCCACATTTATGCAAAGCCGTTTTCGAAAATTGGGAAAGGGGTAACATCATTAAAATGACCGAAAATCTACCCAAAAATAAAAAACAATCTGAAAACACAATTTTTTAGAGAATTTAACCACAATCATTTTGAAGTATAACACTTTGAAATCGGAAGTCTGTAAGAAAAGTTATGGGCTTAGAAGTGCAGGTTTAAGGCCACATTTCTGCAAAGCCGTTCATCATTAAAATTACCGAAAATCGACCCAAAAATACCAAACAATCTGAAAACACAGCTCTTTAGAGAATTAAACCACAATCATTTTGAGGTATGCCACTTTGAAATCGGATGTCTGTAAGAATAGTTATGGGCTTCGAAGTGCAGGTTTTAGGACATCTGTAGCCTGTAGTTGCCTGAAATTTAAGTCGCAAAGTTTCCAGCACACTACACCACACACACACGCCATCTGTTGCCGAACGGCGGAACGCGAGCTGTGCTTGCATTTTCGTGCTGCCTACTTTTAGGCATGCGATTTCACTTTCGCGAATAAATTTATTTAAGTAGAGCTATCTACTCATTATACTTACTTATTTGTGAAAACGTAGTTTAAATGTTGTACTTTAATATTGTAAAATAAAAATAAATGATCTGACATTAACCGTATCGCGTAAAAAAAGGCATAAAAATAGGCCTTTTTTGGCCGAATTAACCATACCCCCCTTAAATGAAATCAAACGGCCAATTTTATTTGTTCACGAATATGTAACAGAAATTACAAATAATTACCGGAAAATAAAAAATTTAAATTTTTAAACTATATGCTCATTTTGCTGTTTAAAAAATTATTTAAAAAAATCTAAAATAATATATTGTTGCTTTAATAAATGTAGTATTATTATTTTTCATTTTATAATAACAAATACATCGAATTTTTAGGCTAAACTCACGTAACCCCCATAACCCCCTTTAAATGAAATGAAACGGACAATTTTTTTTGTTCACGAATAAGTAACAGGAATTACAAACAGTTAACAAATAATTACCGGAAAATAAAAAATAAAAATTTTTAAACTATGTGCTCATTTTGCTGTTTAAAAAATTATTTTAAAAAATATAAAATAATATATTATGTTGCTTTGGCAAAATGTTGTATTATTATTTTTTCATTTTATAATAACAAATATATCGAATTTTCAGTCTAAAATCACGTTTTTGACTTTAAAGTGTTACCAAAAATCCAAAAATTTAATAAAAAAAAAAACTCAACTCAGTTACCTCTAGAAACATATTAACTAATAAACAATTTTTTTTTGGTTTTTTCTGATGATCCAGTAACGAGTTCTGCTGTTCACCGCAAAACCTTTTTTCTTGGGGGCGCTTTTGCAGCTTTTCTGTAAACGGCTCATTTATTATTTTTATACCCTTGCAGAGGGTATTATAACGCAGTGAAGGAGACATCTCCGACCCTATAAAGTATATATATTCTTGATCAGGATCACCTCCTGAGTTGATATAGCCATGTCCGTCTGTCCGTCTGTCTGTCCGTCTGTCCGTCTGTCTGTTTCTACGCAAACTAGTCTCTCAGTTTTAAAGCTATCGAATTGAAACTTTGCACACACCCTTCTTTCCTTTGCACGCAGTATATAAGTCGGACCGGCCGGGATCGGACGACTATATCCTATAGCTGACATATAACTGATTGATCGGAAATGCCATAACTTTCGTGTTTGTAAAGGTAGGAAGTTGGGATTTTCTATGGGTTTTATTTCTGGAATACCAAATTTCATAAGGATCGGCCGACTATATCCTATAGCTGCCATATAACTAAACGATTGGAAATGCCATAACTTTGGTGTTTTAAAAGTTAGGAAGTTGGGATTTTTTATGAGTATTAAGAATGCATCACATGAATAATTTTGGAGAATAAAATTTACAGAGTATTCTGCAAGGGTATATCAACTTCGGCTCCGCCCGAAGTTAGCTTTCCTTTCTTGTTTTTTATGAAAATTTGTGAAAACATAGTTTAAATGTTGTACTTTAATATGGTTATAAAATAATTGATCTGACATTAACCGTATCGCGTAAAAAAATTCATGAAAATACGCTTTTTTTTGCCGAATTAACCATACCCCCCTTAAATGAAATCAAACGGCCTATTTTATTTGTTCACGAATAAGTGAATTACGAAAAATCGACCACAAATTACAAACCAAGCTGAAAACACAGATTTTTAGAGAATTTAACCACAATCATTTTGAGGTATGCCACTTTGAAATCAGATGTCTGTGAGAACAGTTATGGGCTTTGAATAGAGCGACCCGAAATAAGGGCGTCTTCATTTGTTGAGTTACTATTTCAAACTGATTTCTTTATTAATATTCAACTCTTACGTAGCTAACATGAGAATCTTATTTTACTCTTATCTTATGACCCACGCAGACATACCTGCTTATCGTTGGGTTTTTATAGTGCACATCTGTTATCGCTTATGTGCCTAGGATATTCGACCCTTCTCTGGGCATCCCATATTCGGGTTACAATTTATGACCTCATTGTAAGATACGGTCTACACAAATACATCTGTAAAAACGTGTTCATGTTTGAACATTCTGCCAAGGGCCAGCAAGATTAGGTGTGTCGTTTTAAACATTGACTTATAACCTATACAATTTGATAATATGCTAACATTTTTTTAATTAAACAATCATACATTAATATTTTAAACATCTTGCAAACGGCCTCCGAACGTTATGGCTTGCAGTTTCCTGCTTAAGTTACATTTTTGTATGGCATATATTATTAAAATTACAATAATTACGATACTTAAAATCAAAGAGGTATGACCAGATATGTGATGTACATTTAACCCCTTTAATTCTATATGAATTCCTTTCAAATGTGCTAATTCCTTTTTAAGTCTATCAATTTCGGCACTATGGTTTTTTGTGTGATTTTCAAATGGACTCCAAACGATTTTCGGAACCTCCGTGATATCACCTACATACGCTGATGATAATGTGTCTTGCCTCTCTGAGTTTATATTATATTGCGCTTCTAATATCTTATCGTCAGTGCGAGCTGTGCAATCCGACCTTAGTGTTAAAATTCCTTCTTCTGGCAAATTAACTACATCCATCTTGGTGTTTTGACATTGAATTCTTACTTTGGCGCTAAAACGCACTTTAAATAGCCAAGTGCTTTTTGCCTCTAATTCAACCCAGTATGAACTAGAATCTAAAATGCGCTTGTATACGCAATTAGCTGGTCTACCTGGTTTTAGCGGTCTCAATTCACATGCCAAATCGTTGGCATTACTCCATGGCCAATTTCCTTCACAAACTCTTCTTTGGGCCTGCCACTTTTGACATTTGTTCAAAGTGGTCTCCGTCATTAAATGATATGAATCAACCTCAAAATTGTACACTAAGTACTCTGAATTTAAGCTGGCTATCAGCAAACTCTCTTCTCCACTGCAAATTAATTTAGTGGCTATCAGCAAACTCTCTTCTGACCAAACTGGCACTGGTATTACTTTATATAATTTCGATGGGTGTCTGCTAAACAATGGTATCTTAGCATTGATTATCAATTTTTTGTCTACAAACAGTCCCCTAGCTGTTAAAAGAGTATATACCTCTTTTAACTCTGTTCCAGTTCTTTTTCCTGGTAATACTAGTGTCTCAGATAGACTTTCCTTGATTTTCGATATCTCGCTTTTCAGTTGGCTTGGCTTGAGAATATTAGTGTTCAGCCGTCCATGATTTATATCAATTAACAAACTAATTATACCTGCTTGTGTCCTTTCACAATCTTCAATTAGACTAGTCAACTGCTTTGTGACCATAAAGAAATTTATAGACTCCTTATAAACGTAATAACTTTCTTGTAGTACCGCCGTCATATTCTCTATACGTTCATTCATGTAATTGAAATTATTATTAACTTCCTCATTTGTCTTTTTAAGGATATTAGCCGTCGAATCCACGATAGACAGTTGCTTTTTTCCTAGATCGTTTAGGCTGTGTTGGTTATCTAACAAGTTTTTCATATTTTGCTCCATTTGTACCCTATCATCCTCATCCATAATCCCAAACAGTATGTGATACAAGGACCCCACGAACTCAAATGGAGCACGTTTCGTTCTTTGCTTACTATGCGCCATGAATAATTTATTATTTTCTTCTAATTCAGTTAGTTGTTTAAAAGTATTGTCTAGAACAAGGTTACATTGATCCTCGAAACTATGAAGTTTCTCACACACCCGTCTCATCTTGTTCACTAGAGCGCTTCCTTTGCTTATCATTTCAAAATAAGCATCCATATTATAGAAAACAACCAAATTCCAAGAGGATGAGACAATTTCTACTTCGCCCATTGGATCCAAATATATGGCTGCCGTTTTATTTATTTTTTCAATTTGATACTTGTGAGGGATGCATTTGATAGTTGACAAAACAACATCAACATTAGCATACTCATTATTAACCCAAGCTTGGATATCCTAGATCCACCCCTAGTTATCCTTTTGGGTTGAGATTCTTCTTCATTATCTTCGACAGCCTTGATTCCTAGAAGAGGGCAAACTTTGGTAATCGGTCGGGTAATCATGCGTCCTGCATCTTGACTTTTACTACCCGAACTTTCTCATCTTTAGCCTTATGCACTTCTTGGACTTTTCCTAACGGCCATCTTGACGGATGACAATTTTCATCCTTTATTAGAACTACCTGTCCCTTTTCTATATTGGGGCTATTCCTTTTCAATTTATACCTCTGTTGTAGGGTATGCAAGTAGTCATCTTTCCATTATATCCAAAAATCTCTTTTAATTTTTTGGATTAATCCACAACTTTTTTTACTTCATTAAAAGCAAAACCAAACAAAACGGTCCTAAAAGAAAGTGTCAAGTAAAAATTCTTTTTATAAATAAATAAAAAAAAATAAAATAAATTTAAAAAAAAAATATTATTTACTGCCGGGGGACAAAATGCCACTCAATCCCTTCTTTTCCGAGTTGTTTTGCCACCGCGGAATTTTCTTCAATCGCTTTCACCAACTCTGCGTCTAATTTTCTTGCTGCGCCTACAAAATTTGTTCCATTATCGGAATAAATAGCCGCAAACTTCCCTCTTCTTGCGATAAACCTTCTAAGCGCAGCTAGAAACGCGTCAGAAGTTAAATCGCTTACTACTTCTAAGTGTATTGCCTTTGTTACCATACACACAAAGACAGCTATATACCCTTTGTATGTTTTTTGACCTTATTATTATTTGTTCTGCATATCTCATTTCCTTAACCGATAAATTACACGGATAAGATATTTTCTTTGTTTTCATATTAATAAATCGAACTATGTAGCATATCACTCTTTTTAATTTTTGTATGCTTGAATATTTTTCTAAGAGATTATGAATAATATCCCTATCAGCAGTCAGCACGGTATGGACACCTGTTTCTTCCTCATCTTTTAACTGAGACGGCCAATTCTCTTTTGATTCTTTTAACCAATTTGGTCCATTCCACCAAAGATCAAAATTTATCAGTTCACTCGAAGAAATTCCCCTTGACGCCGCGTCCGCTGGATTATCTTCTGATTTGACGTGATTCCATTCTACTTCTGTATATCTACGAATATAATCTGTCCTATGTTTAATAAATTTGATTTTGCTTTGACCACTTTTAATCCAAGCCAACGTTATAGTCGAATCACACCATGCGTATATTTTAGATGCGTTATCAATAGATTCTTTGACCTTTTATATTAATTTACTCAACAGATGAGCTGCGCACAGTTCTAATTTTGGAATTGTTTTCCTATTTTTTATTGAATTTACCCTGCTTTTGCTACTACTGCCGCGTATGCTTTTTCAGACGCGTCTGCAAACCCATGCAGTTCAACAATCGAATTTAAATTACTTTGGATCCATCTAGGTATTCTGATTTTTTCCAATAGTAAAAGTTTTTCTTTATAGGCCGTCCATTCTTGGGCATTATCTTTTGATAACTCTTGATCCAAGCTATTTTCAGACAGCCAAAGTTTCTGCACAAACAGCTTTCCTGTGATAGTTACTGGAGCTAACCATCCTAACGGATCATAAATTTTAGATAAAGTGGAAAGTACTGTTCGTTTATTTTCTTTTTTAGCATTCCCTAAATTAACGTTGAATTTAAACTCATCCTTTTGGGGTTCCCATTGAAGTCCCAATGTTTCCACGAACCCATTTTCTTTGATACTTATTATCTTGTTGTCGCCAGTATCTTCTACTGCCTTTAATTTTGCTTTCTTATTCGAAATCCATTTCCGTAAATTCAGATTAACTTTCATAAATTCGCTAGAAATCTGCTCTATAATGTTTATGGCACTTTCCACTGAATTGGATCCTGTCATGAGATCATCCATGTAGAAATCATTTCTAATTATTCTTCCAATTCTTACAATTATCTGCTATATCTACTAGAACTCTAGTAGCTAAATATGGAGCTGAGGCGGTCCCATAAGTTATTGTTTTTAATTTGTAAGATTTTATTTTGTCTTCAGGAGAGTCTCTCCATAATATATATTGGTATTCTTGATCTTTTTCATCAATGAATATTTGTCGGTACATTTTTTCTATGTCCGCTGATATGACGTATTCCCATTTACGCCAACTCAAAATGATATCAAAAATTTCTTTCTGAACTCTAGGCCCAACCCACATGATATCATTTAGGCTTTTGTTGTTAGTCGTTTTTGCTGAGGCATCAAACACTACTCTTAGCTTTGTAGTTAGACTGGAATCTCTAAGTACGGCTTGATGGGGTAGGTAGTATTT
Organism: Drosophila kurseongensis; assembly: GCA_018153305.1. Lineage (NCBI taxonomy): Eukaryota > Metazoa > Arthropoda > Insecta > Diptera > Drosophilidae > Drosophila > Drosophila kurseongensis. The sequence continues at coordinate 26,213,376 of JAECXX010000004.1, forward strand.
TCCTTCCCTTTTCGACTCAACCATATGTCCAAGATCAATATATTCTTTCATAAACGTTTTATAGGCATTTCTAAGTTTTTCATTTCGCTGAAACTTCTTCTCCATGTTTATCAATCGAGCCATTGCTTGTGGCTTTGATTCCCCTAAGGATGTATCGTCCTTAAATGGAATTCGAACAATTTGAAATAGAGGTAGTTTTCATAAAATTGTCTTCACAAACTTCGGTTTCTACATCATTTTTATCTTCATTTTCTAACTCCCAAAAACGTTCTAAATCTTGCACTTCGATAGTAGTTGCCATTATCGAATGAGTACCCTTTAATTTAGTGCACCCAGAAATGACTCAACCGAAATTTGTATTCTGGCCTAATAGACCATTAATTTTTGCTATACCCTTTTTTAAAATTTGTGTATATAGATCGGCTCCAATGATTACATCAACTCGGCCTGGCTTATTAAAGTCCGGGTCAGCTAATGAATAATTTTGCCATTTTGTTTACTTTTTCGCGTTTTTGAGTGTTTATATGAAGCATCGTATGATGCGATTTATTGCACAAGGAACATAAATATTCGCTTGAGCATTTTTGATTAGAAGAATGTTTTAGGCATCTTGTACATAGTTGCACTTTTTTAGCGATTTCCAATCGCTCTGTGGGATTCATTCCTCTAAATCTGTGGCATTGAGTTGTGAAATGCCCCATCATTTTGCAGATCGGACATTTTTCTACCCAATTTGAATAACTAACTTGTTTAAAGTTGAAACTATTTGCCACATTTGACATTTTTTTAACAGGTTTTTCTTCCTGAAAAGAGCAAGTCGCACATAATCGCTGCTCCAAAAAATCGACCACCATTCGAGCTTCACCTTTTAGGGCCGACTTTAAATAATTGAATTTCAGGGAGGTAGTCAGACCTTCCCTTGTATGTATCAATTCCACATACAATTCCTGAAAAAGGTCCCAGTCTTTAGCATCTCCGCTAAATGTGGGTACCTCAATTTTAGGAAGGCTTGGTAAGTATTCAATTTTACCCATAGCCTCCATTTTAATCGAATCTCGTTTTATTATCTTCTCATTTATTTCAACAGAAATATTTTGAACGTCAAATTCTACTTCGCTAAGAGTTAATTCTTGGTCGAAACTACAACTACCAATATCTAGTTTTATGTTCGAGATAGTTTGCCACAGAAAATGTATCCTGTTCTTTCTAACATGTACCATATTCAGCTTACCGTCCCGCATTTCTATATAAGTCTCATTCAAATATTCTCTAAGTTCAATAATTCTTTTATTTAATGAAGCCCCTTTATCTTCTTTTTTCTCACTAGGTTGTTTTTTAACTCTTCATATTCAAATTTTAGTTGACTTATTGCACTTAAAACCTGATCATACCTCTTTATTGTAAAGTATTCATGATCTATAACACCTGCTGAAAAGAGGGTTCAAAAAGAAACGATCTTCATTCATTGAGTTTTTGTTAGAAACTGATTTTATTTAGAAATATCTTCGGCTTAAATAGCTTACATGAGAATCAAATAATACTAATACATGGCCTACGCAGAGGCCTAAGTAAATAGCCCCCGCCGTATCTAGGTCCTATGCTGCCGAACATCTACATATCTCGAGCGGCGAGGACCCTATCAGTGGTCTCCCACTAAGGGACACATTTAGGAGGCGGGGGAACATCTTATTAGATAAGCGACGTGCACTCAGATTACATGTGCACTGCACCCATGTCAAGTGTTCGATTTCATTTGTTTATTTCAAGTCCATTTATTCTTATTTAGATGTATTTATATTCGTGTTCGTCTGAACATTCTGCCAAGGGCCGGCAAGATTAGGGTTTACATTTTAATTAGTGGCAATACAAATGTAGTGGACTGTATTTATTTTATTCGATATAATTTATATTGCAACTTACATCTTGTAACGGCCGTTTTTGGTTTTATACATATTTTTTAAAATTTTTTATTTTATCTTTTTTTTTTTTTTTTAATTTTCTTAACATAACATATATTTTATTTATTATACCCTTGCAGAGGGTATTATAATTTTGGTCAAAAGTGTGCAACGCAGTGAAGGAGACATCTCCGACCCTTAAATAGTATATATATTCTTGATCAGGATCACCTCCTGAGTTGATATAGCCATGTCCGTCTGTCCGTCTTGTCCGTCTGTCCGTCTGTCCGTCTCGTCCGTCGGTCGTCTGTGTCCGTCTGTCCGTCTGTCCGTCTGTCTGTTTCTACGCAAACTAGTCTCTCAGTTTTAAAGCTATCGAATTGAAACTTTGCGCACCCTCCCTTTCCTTTGCACGCAGTATATAAGTCGGAACGGCCGGGATCGGCCGACTATATCCTATAGCTGCCATATAACTGATTGATCGGAAATGCCATAACTTTCGTGTTTGTAAAGTTAGGAAGTTGGGATTTTCTATGGGTTTTATATTTTGGCCAATCAATTCGACCTACCAAATTTCATAAGAATCGGACGACTATATCCTATAGCCGCTATATAACTGATTAATCGGAAATGCCAAAACTTTGGTGTTTGTTAAGTTAGGAAGTTGGGATTTTCCATGGGTCTTATTTTTGGCCAATCAATCCGACCTATTAAATTTCATAAGGACGTGGCCGACATATCCTATAGCTGCCATATAACTGAACGATTGGAAATGCCATAAATCTTGGTGTTTTTTAAAGTTAGGAAGTTGGGATTTTGTTTAAGAGTATTAGAATGCATCACATGAATAATTTTGGAGAATATAATTTACAGAGTATTCTGCAGAGTAGTTTAAGCTTTTCTTTCTTGTTTTTAAATTTTTTTTGTAATTTTAATCTATTTGTTTTTAAGTCATTTATTTTAATTATTAAATTTTTATTTCTTCTGTATGATTTATTACTGGAGACCCTAATTGGTACCAAACTACTTTAGGTATTTCAGTTATTTCACCGATATATGACATAGATAGCGTCCCTTGATCTTCTACCTGAATACTGTGATGAGCAGTTGGACCCGACCGACTTAGTGTTGTTCTGCACCTTAAAAAGCCAACTACTTCTTCTGTCTAACTCGACCCAGTATGACTTGTTCGGGGTGATGGATTTATATCTACAATTTGACGCACCATTTGGTTTAAGAGGCGTAAGCTCACAGCTGTTATCATTGGCACTTCTCCAAGGCCAACTACCGTCACACACTCTTTTTAAATGGTATTTCATTGATTTAACCCCAGCTTCCCAAATACCTCCGAAGTGAGGTCCTGCCGGGGGAATAAAATGCCAATCTAACTATTCTTTTCCAGCTGTGCTGCAATCATTATATTTTCTTGGATTGCTTTATACAACTCCTGATCCCATTCACTTTTATTTATCCAAAGTTTTTGAATAAAAAGTTTTCCTAAAATAGTAACTGGTGCCAACCAACCTAATGGATCGTATATTTTGGATAGTGTTGATAACACTACCCTTTTATTAGTGACCTAGGATTCAGTGCAATTTAAATAAAATTTGAACAAATCATTTTGAGGTTCCCATTTGAGTCCCAAAGTTTTTACACTCTCATTTTCAACAATACTAAGCACCTTATTATCACCTGTGTCCTCCACAGTTGACAATATATCAAAATTATTGGAAATCCATTTCCTCAAATTAAATCCCACTTTTTGTAGTTCCAGTGAAATTAATTTTATCAAGGTATTTGTTTCTTTTAACGAATCAGCTCCAGTCATTAGGTCATCCATATAGAAATCATTCCTAATTATTTCACTTACGGTTTTGTTTTGGCATTTATCTGCAATATCTACTAAAACTCTTGTAGCTAGATATGGTGCAGATGCAGTACCGTAAGTAACTGTTGTTAACTTATAATTTTTAATTTTTTGATCTGGAGAATTCCTCCATAAAATATATTGATATTTTTGGTCATCTTAATTTATTTTTATTTGACGGTACATTTTTTCAATGTCCGCTGATACAACGAATTCCCATTTTCTCCATTTAATGATAATGTCAAAAATATCTTTTTTGGACTCGTGGCCCAACCCACATTATATCGTTCAAACTTTTATTGTTAGTAGTTTTTGCTGAAGCATCAAAAACTACCCTTAGTTTGGTTGTCAGGCTTGAATCTCTTATCACTGCCTGGTGCGGTAAGAAATACTTTCCTTCATCCTGCACTTCAACCATATGACCTAAATCCATATATTCATTCATGAATTTAGTATAGTCAACCTTTAATTTTTCATTTTTATTTAATTTCTTTTCCAGATTCATGTAACGTGCCGTAGCTTGCTTCCTTGAATCTCCTAAGGTGACATCTTGTTTAAAAAGAATTGAGACTATGTATCGCCCATCTGAGTCTATTTTTGTTGTTTTTGTGAAATAATTTTCACAAAACTCAGATTCGATATAATTTTTGTCTTCTTCCTTTACTTCCCAATATCGATCTAAATCTTTTAGTTCAATCGTTGTTGCTACGATTGTTTTGTTTCCTTTGGATTTTTTACATCCTGAAACAATCCACCAGAAAGCAGTTTTTTGCCCAAGCAGCCCATTTATTTTTACAACTCCATTTTGTATTATGTGAGTGTATAAGTCTGCTCCAACAATTAGATCAATACGACCTGGTTTATCAAAATCGGGGTCAGCTAAATGGAAGCTCTCCCATTTTTCTTTGTCAACATTAACTGTGCTGACTGGAAGAGCCTTCATAAGCTTGGGAAGTATAAAATCTTCAATTTTTAACGTTTTTTGAGAATTTTGGGTTTTAATCTCAATAATAGCTTTGTGCTTGAGATGCACTTTCCTGTGGATGAAACTCCACTGATCTCTGTTTGAGCTCTAACTCTGTTTAACTTCAGAATCTGTGCTGATTCTTCTGAAATAATTGTGCTTTGTGACCCGCTGTCAATCAAAGCCCTAAAATTTCAAAATTTCCTTGAGAAGATTTTATTTTAATTCGTGCAGTTGCTAATAAAGCCTGCTCCGACGTGTCATACAAGTGTTCACCTTTTCACTATTTTGTTTAAAGTTTATATGTAGCATGCTATGGTGATTTCTTTTGCACAGCGAACACGTTACTCGCTAGTGCATTTTTTTTATATGTGTGTTTTAGACATCTAAAACATAAGAAAGCTTTCTTAACCTTTTCCATCCTTTCTGATGGACTTAACGCTTTAAATTTATGACAATAAGTTATAGGTGTCCCACACCTTTGCAAATGGGACAACTATTTGTGAACAATTCTTTTGAATTGTTATTAAATATATTTCTTTTAACAGGTTTTTCATCCTGAAGCGAGCTTATCGAACTTAGTCGTTGCTCTAAAAATTCTGTGACGTCGGACAATATTTGTATTTCCTTTGTTTTTTTGCATGGCTCTCATATAATTGTAGAGCTTCTTTATTACATTTTTTAATTATAATGTGTGCAAAGATAATATCCACTTCATCGGATAGTTGTGCCTTTAATTTTATCAGGTGAATTGACTCATTAATTGTGTCAATAAACACTCTCAATTGCCGGCTGAGTCAACATTTAAACATTGAAGCTCAAGAAGGCGATTCAATTGATCGGAAAATATTTTCCGTTTATTTCGTACCGCTTGGTTATCAATTCCCAAGCGGCCTCGTAATTATCCCCTGATCCCAACAATAAGTGAGAAACCATTTCCGGGCCTCTTCCTTTAAGTAGAGATTTTCAAATAATTAAATTTTAAGGTAGGACTTAGGTCCTCCTTAAATGTATGAGTTCAGTGAATAACTTCATAAAATAAGTCCCAATTTTTGGAGTCCCCAAAGAATGTGGGTACTTGTATTTTAGAACCGTCGGCAACTCGTCAATTTTTTGACTTGTGCCTTCTACTTTACTAGGCACATTAAGAATTTTCTTTTCATATTATTCGTGATTGTAATAATATCAAATTCTAGTTCATCTAGAATTTCATCAAACCTCCTATCTGTGACATCAGTCATTTCGACTTCCTTTAAAGCAACAAGCTTCTTCCAATAAAAATCCAATTTTTCAATCCTAATCTCAAATGAATTCCATTTATTTTCTTTAATGTCATCAAATGTTTCTTTCAAGTATTTATTCAATTGATCTATAGCCTTTTCCATTCTGCTAGAGTTACCTATTTGATATTTTTTAATTTCTCTGCTGTTATCTGCGCCTGAGTCTAACTTGATTTGATCTGTTCGGTCTAATGTCTCGTCTATGCGTGTCTTAATTTTCTCGAACCCTAACATCATCTGCTCAAAATGCTTATTTTTGAAGTAATCGTGATCGATTACTCCAATTTTCATAAGAGCCGAGTGATTATTTATACACTCGGCTTTAAGTGCGTCAAACGTTTTTAAATATTCAAAGGTTAAACTTGGGAGTTCCAGTAACTCCTTACTACTTAGTGTGATTTCGACTTGCCTTTTAATAAGGGCAATCGTTTGTGCGGACAACATTTTCTTAATTAAATTAAATTAAAATATCTTAAAATTGACTTATCTGCTTCGCCGACGCTGCCGTAGTTGTTGGTCGTTGCTGTCGCCGACACGTTGCTGCAGTGGTCGTTATAGTTGCTGAAGATGCCGCTCTGGCTCGCCGACACCTTGTTGTTGTGGTTGTTGTTGCTGAATTTGCTGCTGTTGTTGCTGCTGCTTCTCTGTTGCTGTTGTTAATGTCGTCTTCAATCTTCTGATATTTTTTTTTTTTTTATTTTTATTATAATTATTGCAGATATTGTGGGCTGATGATTTTTATTTTTTGTTTTACAAAAAATTTTTTTTTTTTTATATCGTTACACACTATTATTCTTCTTGCCACTTTTTTATCTTTTCTGCTAGTTAATGGAACTGTCACAAAACTGGAAAAACTTTTGATTTGGTAGGATTTTTTTTTTTTTTTTTTTTTTTTTTGTCACAGATTTCGGGGTAGATGCTTTATCTTCTTTTTTTTTTTGTCACCACTTTTTTGATGTCTTGGCCTCGAATACGCCCAAATATAATTTGCTTGATCGCAAAATATAAAATTTTTTGTTCTTGTCGATTTTATTTTTCGACCACGATTTTTTTTTTTTTTTTTTAAACAAAGAATTTTTCTATATTCTCAATAATTGAAAAAAATTTTTTAAACAATTAAGATTCTTTTGTATCTTTTGCTTTATAAATTTATGCTCTGACTCTTACCACTGGTGGGGAAATCAAGAGTCAATTATTTTTAGCAACCTGTAGCTGCTAGTGTTACCACTTCGCTGGATTTAAGGTGCTGGCCTCTGAGTCTCTTACCACAAGGGGGAAAACTGCAGAGTTGTCGAAGGACAAAATGAAAGAGGGTTCAAAAAGAAACGATCTTCATTCATTGAGTTTTTGTTAGAAACGGATTTTATTTAGAAATATCTTCGGCTTAAATAGCTTACATGAGAATCAAATAATACTAATACATGGCCTACGCAGAGGCCTAAGTAAATAACCCCCGCCGTATCTAGGTCCTATGCTGCCGAACATCTACATAGGACCCTATCAGTGGTCTCCCACTAAGGGACACATTTAGGAGGCGGGGGAACATCTTATTAGATAAGCGACGTGCACTCAGATTACATGTGCACTGCACCCATGTCAAGTGTTCGATTTCATTTGTTTATTTCAAGTCCATTTATTCTTATTTAGATGTATTTATATTCGTGTTCGTCTGAACACCTGCCTTAATTAAACTTGCATGGTTGGACCTAAATTCACTTTCCAATTCGTTTATACAACGTAATTCTTCGGTAGTGAAATTTCGTCCACCTTTCTCGCTAATTTCCCTGCAGTTCCTTTTGAGCACGCTTAAATATTGCTCGGACACCATTTTTTTTTTTTTTTATATATATTAAATATAGAAAAACAAATTATCTTAAATATCTTATCTGTTGTCCGTAGCTGCTGCTGTTTTTAGGCGATGATGTAGTTGTAGTTGCCGACGCTGTAGTTGTAGTTGCCGATGTTGTAGTTGCAGTTGCCGAAGCTGTAGTTGTAGTTGCTGATGTTGTAGTTGCAGTTGCCGAAGCTGTAGTCGCCGTTGCTGATGTTGTAGTTGCAGTTGCCGATGCTGTAGTCGCCGTTGCTGATATACTCTCTGCTACCGTAGTTGTTGCTCCAGTATTTGCTGCTGCTGTAGATGCTGCTGCCACTGTAGACGCTGACGTAGCCCCGTATACTTCAAAATATATATCTATATATATATTTTTTTTACCGCACCAAAATGTTATAATTTTGTTTCGAAAATACCGGATTTTGTCGATTTAGCACTTTTTTTTAACGCACATATACCGATAACCGTATCGCTGATGTTTAGGCCTCAAGCACGCCTTACCGCACTTTTTTTTTTTTAAATGGGTGTATATTTTTTTTAAATTAAAACAATAAAAATTCTTTTGAATATTTATGTTTATTTGTATTATTTATTTTTTTCTGTTCCTTACCACGGGTTGGGGGTAACAAGAGATTTTATTTCGCAACCTTAGATTTTTAAGGTGCTGGCTTATAACGCTAAGTCTCTTACCACTGGTGGGGGATGACTTTTAGACCTCCTCGAAGGACCAAAATGAATAGAGCGACCCGAAATAAGAACGTCTTCATTTATTGAGTTACTATTTCAAACTGATTTCTTTATTAATATTCAACTCTTACGTAGCTAACATGAGAATCTTATTTTACTCTTATCTTATGACCCACGCAGACATACCTGCTTATCGTTGGGTTTTTATAGTGCACATCTGTTATCGCTTATATGCCTAGGATATTCGACCCTTATCTGGGCATCCCATATTCGGGTTACAATTTATGACCTCATTGTAAGGTACGGTCTACACAAATACATCTGTAAAAACGTGTTCATGTTTGAATAATTAAAATTTCCGAAAATCGATCCCAAAATACAAAACAAACTGAAAACACAGATTTTTAGAGAATTTAACCACAATCATTTTAAAGTATGCCACTTTGAAATCGGATGTCTTTAAGAAAAGTTATGGGTTTTGAAGTGCAGGTTTTAGGCCACATTTATGCAAAGCCGTTTTTCGAAAATTTGGAAAGGGGTGACATCTTAAAAATGACCGAAAATCGACCCAAAAATACAAAACAAACTGAAAACACAGATTTTAAGAGAATTTAACCACCATCATTTTGAGGTATGCCACTTTGAAATCAGATGTCTGTGAGAACAGTTATGGGCTTAGAAGTGCAGGCTTTAGGCCACATTTCTGCAAAGCCGTTTCTCAAAAATTTGGTCATTAAAATGACCGAAAATCGACCCAAAAATACAAAACAAACTGAAAACACAGATTTTTAGAGAATTTAACCACAATCATTTTGAGGTATGCCACTTTGAAATCAGATGTCTTTAAGAAAAGTTATGGGCTTTGAAGTGCAGGTTTTAGGCCACATTTATGCAAAGCCGTTTTTCGAAAATTTGGAAAGGGGTAACATCATTAAAATGACTGAAAATCGATCCAAAAATACCAAACAAACTGAAAACACAGCTCTTTAGAGAATTAAACCACAATCATTTTGAGGTATGCCACTTTGAAATCGGATGTCTGTAAGAATAGTTATGGGTTTTGAAGTGCAGGTTTTAGAACATTTTCTGGAAAGCCATTAAATACAGATATAAAGCATCGATTGCTAAAGATGAACAGACGGACGTGGCTGGCCCACTATCACCTGCCTTCTGTAGCCTGTATTTGCCTGAAATTTAAGTCGCAAAGTTTCCAGCACACTACACCACACACACACGCCATCTGTTGCCGAGCGGCGGAACGCGGGCTGGGCTTGCATTTTCGTGCTGCCTACTTTTAGGCATGCGATTTCACTTTCGCGAATAAATTTATTTAAGTAGAGCTATCTTACACTCCACAGCCTTCTATCTCAACTGTAGACAGGCAAATAGCTAGAGTCAATCTGCTAACATCGGAGGGACTAGTTGAAATTTCGGCCGTGTATCTCCCTCCCAATGAACCATGGACTAGAGTGGGATTTGAATCCCCGTTCGCTGAGTTTGGAAACAAATTTATTGCTGGAGGTGACTACAATGCCAAACATGCATGGTGGGGCCCCACGAGTGGCAACCCGAGTGCCTACTCCAGAGGCAAACTGTTACAAGAAGTAGTAGCGAATAGCCAATACCAAATTGTTGCAACGGGAGAGCCCACTTTCTATTCTTACAACCCACAAATTACACCATCAGCAATTGATTTTTTTGTTACCAATGGCATCAACAACAATAGGATCCATGTCCAAACGCTCCACGAACTTTCTTCCGATCACACGCCTATACTGGCTGAAGTGTATGCTACTCCGTTAAGGAAGCCACTACGCGATCGTATACTCGCTCGTGGTGCTGATTTGAGAATTTTCAAGGCGCACTTGGAGGAGGAGTTGGACCTCTACATGGAAATTCAAGAGGAGGATGATATTGACAACGCCATCAATATCTTTATGAACCAGCTCACAAGCTGCAACAAGAGCTGCTCCTAGAAACCGAAAGCATGCGAATGAACAACGTCAGTTTCAGCTTCCTCCTGCAATCACTGAACTCCTCCGAATTAAGCGCAAAGTCAGAAGAGAGTACGCCAGAACTGATGATGCTCGAATCCAGCAGATTCACAATAGATTGGCCAATCGTCTTCACAAAGTGCTGGCCCGCAGGAAACAAATCCAAATTGGCAACTTGCTCGATAGCTTAGGGACGGATGCTTCTACTAACTACTCCCTCTGGAAAATAACTAAAAGGTACAAGACGCTACCGACAACAAAGTCCGCTTTTAGGGACCCCGCAGGAGGCTGGTGCCGCACCAGTCGGGACAAAGCAGAAGTATTTGCGAACAATATAGAGCAACGATTTAGGCCACATGACTTTGCGCCAGAGAGCCATCGCCGAATGATTGCCGAGTCACTAGAAACCCCGCTTCAAATGGCTCTGCCCGCAGATCCTGTTACGCTGGACGAAGTTAAGCATCTAATTTCGAAACTAAAAGTGAAGAAAGCCCCTGGCGAGGACTTGCTGGACAACAGGACCATCAGACTACTTCCAGATCAAGCTTTGCTATTTTTGGTCCTCATTTTCAACAGTATCCTGCGTTTGGGATACTTTCCGAGAGCTTGGAAGTCGGCGAGCATCATTATGATACTCAAACCAGGAAAGCAACCATCAAATGTGGATTCGTACAGGCCTATCAGTCTCCTTCCTTCATTAGGAAAAATAATGGAGAGGCTGATCACGCGGTGGCTGCTTTCTTGGATATTGAAAAAAATGATCTGACATTAACCGTATCGCGTAAAAAAATTCATGAAAATAGGCCTTTTTTGGCGGAATTAACCATACCATATTTTAAAAAAATATAACGTAATATATTATGTTGCTTTAATAAATGTAGTATTATTATTTTGCATTTTATAATAACAAATATATCGAATTTTTAGGCTAAAATCACGTTTTTGAATTTAAAGTGTTATTAAAAATCCACAAATTTAAAAAAAATTTAACTCAGTTACCTCAAGAAACATTAACTAATAAACTATTTCTTTTTGGTTTTTTCTGATGATCCAGTAACGAGTTCTGCTGCACCGCAAAACCTTTCTTCTTGGAGGCGCTTACGCAGCTTTGCTGTAAACGAATTAACCATACCCCCCTTAAATGAAATAAAACGGCCAATTTTATTTGTTCACGAATAAGTAAATTACTAAAAATCGACCACAAATTACAAACCAAGCTGAAAACACAGATTTTTAGAGAATTTAACCACAATCATTTTGAGGTATGCCACTTTGAAATACGATGTCTCTAAGAAAAGTTATGGCCTTAGAAGTTCTGAATTTAAGTCACTTTTGTGCAAAGCCATTTTTCAAAATTTATAAATCGACCACAAAATACATACATACCCCAAATCAAAAAATACAAAAATTCAAAACACAAATTTTTGAAGAATTAAATCACAATCATTTATGCCACTTTGAAATCGGATGTCTTTAAGAAAAGTTATGGGCTTTGAAGTGCAGGTTTTAGGCCACATTTATGCAAAGCAGTTTTTCATTAAAATTACCGAAAATCGACCCAAAAATACAAAACAAACTGAAAACACAGATTTTAAGAGAATTTGACCACAATCATTTTAATGTGTGCCACTTTGAAATCGGATGTCTTTAAGAAATGTTATGGGCTTAGAAGTGTAGGTTTTAGGCCACATTTCCGCAAAGCCGTTTCTCAAAAATTTGGTCATTAAAATGACCGAAAATCGACCCAAAAATACAAAACAAACTGAAAACACAGATTTTTAGAGAATTTAAACACAATAATTTTGAAGTATGCTACTTTGAAATCAGATGTCTGTGAGAAAAGTTATGGGCTTAGAGGTGCAGGTTTAATGCCACATTTCTGCAAAGCCGTTTTTCAAAAATTTGGTCATTAAAATGACCGAAAATCGACCCAAAAATACAAAACAAACTGAAAACACAGATTTTTAGAGAATTGACTTTGAAATCAGATGTCTTTAAGAAAAGTTATCCGCTTAGAAGTGCAGGTTTTAGGCCACATTTCTGCAAAGCCGTTTTTCGAAAATTGGTCATTAAAATGACCGAAAATCGACCCCAAAATACAAAACAAACTGAAGACACCGATTTTAAAAGAATTTAACCACAGTCATTTTGAAGTATGCCACTTTGAAATCGGATGTCTTTAAGAAATGTTATGGGCTTAGAAGTGCAGGTTGTAGGCCGCATTTATGCAAAGCCGTTTTTCGAAAATTTTGGAAACATCATTAAAATGACCGAAAATCGACCCAAAAATACCAAACAAACTGAAAACACAGCTCTTAAGAGAATTAAACCACAATCATTTTGAAGTATGCCACTTTGAAATCGGATGTCTTTAAAAAAAGTTATGGGCTGAGAAGTGCAGGTTTTAGCCCACATTTATGCAAAGCCGTTTTCGAAAATTTGGTCATTAAAATGACCGAAAATCGACCCCAAAATACAAAACAAACTGAAAACACAGATTTTTAGAGAATTTAACCACAATCATTTTGGGGTATGCCACTTTGAAATTAGATGTCTGTGAGAAAAGTTATGAGCTTAGAAGTGCAGGTTTTAGGACACATTTATGCAAAGCCGTTTTTCGAAAATTGGGAAAGGAGTAACATCATTAAAATGACCGAAAATCGACCCAAAAATACCAAACAAACTGAAAACACAGCTCTTAAGAGAATTAAACCACAATCATTTTGAAGTATGCCACTTTGAAATCGGATGTCTTTAAAAAAAGTTATGGGCTTAGAAGTGCAGGTTTTAGCCCACATTTATGCAAAGCCGTTTTCGAAAATTTGGTCATTAAAATGACCGAAAATCGACCCCAAAATACAAAACAAACTGAAAACACAGATTTTTAGAGAATTTAACCACAATCATTTTGGGGTATGCCACTTTGAAATTAGATGTCTGTGAGAAAAGTTATGAGCTTAGAAGTGCAGGTTTTAGGACACATTTATGCAAAGCCGTTTTTCGAAAATTGGGAAAGGAGTAACATCATTAAAATGACCGAAAATCGACCCAAAAATACCAAACAAACTGAAAACACAGCTCTTAAGAGAATTAAACCACAATCATTTTGAAGTATGCCACTTTGAAATCGGATGTCTTTAAAAAAAGTTATGGGCTTAGAAGTGCAGGTTTTAGCCCACATTTATGTAAAGCCGTTTTTCAAAAATTTGGAAAGGGGTAACATCATTAAAATGACCGAAAATCGACCCCAAAATACAAAACAAACTGAAAACACAGATTTTTAGAGAATTTAACCACAATCATTTTAAAGTATGCCACTTTGAAATCGGATGTCTTTAAGAAATGTTATAGGCTTAGAAGTGCAGGTTTTAGGCCACATTTATGCAAAGCCGTTTTTCAAAAATTTGGAAAGGGGTAACATCATTAAAATGACCGAAAATCGACCCCAAAATACAAAACAAACTGAAAACACAGCTCTTAAGAGAATTAAACCACAATCATTTTGAAGTATGCCACTTTGAAATCGGATGTCTTTAAAAAAAGTTATGGGCTTAAAAGTGCAGGTTTTAGCCCACATTTATGCAAAGCCGTTTTTCAAAAATTTGGAAAGGGGTAACATCATTAAAATGACCGAAAATCGACCCCAAAATACAAAACAAACTGAAAACACAGATTTTTAGAGAATTTAACCACAATCATTTTAAAGTATGCCACTCTGAAATCGGATGTCTTTAAGAAAAGTTATAGGCTTAGAAGTGCAGGTTTTAGGCCACATTTATGCAAAGCCGTTTTTCAAAAATTTGGAAAGGGGTAAGTAACATCATTAAAATGACCGAAAATCGACCCCAAAATACAAAACAAACTGAAAACACAGATTTTTAGAGAATTTAACCACAATCATTTTAAAGTATGCCACTTTGAAATCGGATGTCTTTAAAAAAAGTTATGGGCTTAGAAGTGCAGGTTTTAGGCCACATTTATGCAAAGCCGTTTTTCAAAAATTTGGAAAGGGGTAACATCATTAAAATGACCGAAAATCGACCCCCAAATACAAAACAAACTGAAAACACAGATTTAAAGAGAATTTAACCACAATCATTTTGAAGTATGCCACTTTGAAATCGGATGTCTTTAAGAAAAGTTATGGGCTTAGAAGTGCAGGTTTTAGGCCACATTTCTGCAAAGCCGTTTTTCGAAAAGTTATGGTCTTAGAAGTGCAGGTTTTAGGCCACATTTCTGCAAAGCCCTTTTTTTAGAATTTGGAAAGGGGTAACATCATTAAAATGACCGAAAATCGACCCCAAAATACAAAACAAACTGAAAACACAGATTTTTAGAGAATTTAACCACAATCATTTTAAAGTATGCCACTTTGAAATCGGATGTCTTTAAGAAAAGTTATGGGCTTAGAAGTGCAGGTTTTAGGCCACTTTTATGCAAAGCCGTTTTTCGAAAATTGGGAAAGGGGCATTAAAAATACGGAAAATCGATCCAAAAATACAAAACAAACTTAAAACACAGATTTAAAGAGAATTTAACCACAATCATTTTGAAGAATGCCACTTTGAAATCGGATGTCTTTAAGAAAAGTTATGGGCTTAGAAGTGCAGGTTTTAGGCCGCATTTATGCAAAGCCGTTTTTCGAAAATTTTGGAAAGGGGTAACATCATTAAAATGTCCGAAAATCGACCCCAAAATACAAAACAAACTGAAAACACAGATTTTTAGAGAATTTAACCACAATCATTTTAAAGTATGCCACTTTGAAATCGGATGTCTTTACGAAAAGTTATGGGCTTAGAAGTGCAGGTTTTAGGCCACATTTCTTCAAAGCCCTTTTTTTAGAATTTGGAAAGGGGTAACATCATTAAAATGTCCGAAAATCGACCCTAAAATACAAAACAAACTGAAAACACAGCTCTGTAGAGAATTTAACCACAATCATTTTGAGGTATGCCACTTTGAAATTAGATGTCTGTGAAAAAAGTTATGAGCTTAGAAGTGCAGGTTTTAGGACACATTTATGCAAAGCCGTTTTTCGAAAATTTGGAAAGGAGTAACATCATTAAAATGACCGAAAATCGACCCAAAAATACCAAACAAACTGAAATAACAGCTCTTAAAAGAATTAAACCACAATCATTTTGAGGTATGCCACTTTGAAATCCGATGTCTTTAAGAAAAGTTATGGGCTTAGAAGTGCAGGTTTTAGGCCACATTTATGCAAAGCCGTTTTTCAAAAATTTGGAATCATTAAAATGACCGAAAATCGACCCAAAAATACAAAACAAACAAAAAAACACAGATTTTAAAAGAATTTAACCACAATCATTTTGAAGTATGCCACTTTGAGAATTAAACCACAATCATTTTGAGGTATGCCACTTTGATCGGATGTCTGTAAGAATAGTTATGGGTTTCGAAAAGCAGGTTTTAGGACATTTTCTGGAAAGCCATTGAATACAGATATAAAGCATCGATTGCTAAAGACGAACAGACGGACGTGGCTGGCCCACTATCACCTGCCTTCTGTAGCCTGTATTTGCCTTAAATTTAAGTCGCAAAGTTTCCAGCACACTACACCACACACACACGCCATCTGTTGCCGAGCGGCGGAACGCGGGCTGTGCTTGCATTTTCGTGCTGCCTACTTTTAGGCATGCTATTTCACTTTCGCGAATAAATTTATTTAACTCCCAGCTCGGCGTTAAATTCCTTGCAGCAGGTGATTGGAATGCCAAACATAGGTGGTGGGGCAACTACAGAATGTGTGCCAGAGGCCGGATTCTGAGCTCAGTCCTGGCCGATGAAAACATCGATGTTGTAGCATCTGGAGAGGCCACCTGCTATCCTTATCGTGCGAACGCCACCCCCAGCGCAATCGACTTCGGAATTTCAAAGGGCTTCAGAGAGCAACAGATCACGGTTAGAGTTTTGACTGAGCTGTCATCAAACCACCTGCCGTTGCTCTTTTTGTTGGAAGAACAAGCTCAATTCTTTAAAGGAGTCCCCAAAATGTTGCCACCTCATGCAAACATAGAGACTTTTAAGTCGTACATCGAAACGCACACAATGCTCAACTTCCCAATCATTTCGGGCAGCGATCTGGATGCGTACGTCGACTGCCTCACAACAACAATTGCAGAAGCTGCACAGCAATCTACGCCACCTCAGCGTCCATCTGGTCTCCCAGCTAATAGAAGGGCGCCCATACTATCCTCGGAGGCAAGGACACTGCTGGACCAAAAAAAGCGTCTTAGAAGGCACTACATTGTGACGGGTGATCCTGCAACTAAGCATCTTTATGGAAGCTCACGAGAGGAATAAAGAGACAGCCGTTTTTCATATCTCCTATACAGAGTCACAGTGGCCACTGGCTCAAGTCAGATTGTGAGAAAGCAAATGCTTTTGCTGAGTACCTAGCCTCCACCTTCACGCCATTTCAACGTCCAGACGCTTTCCAGTGTCAAGAGGTTGCCAACTTTTTAAGCGCTCCTATGCAACCTGCCCGCCCCATTAGACCCATCACGCCGCAAGAAGTCATGTTGTATCTTAAAGCGCTTAAACCTAAGAAGTCCCCTGGACACGACGGCATCGACAATAGAGCGGCAAAGTCTCTTCCACGCAAAGGAGTCCTAGCACTGGTAAAAACTTTCAACGCCATGCTAAGCTTGGGTCACTTTCCAAGGCAGTGGAAACGTGCGCGGATTGTCATGATCCCCAAACCAGGCAAGACTCCAACGCAGGTCGACTCTTACCGCCCTATAAGCCTGCTAACCACCTTTTCCAAGGTCTTCGAGCGGATTCTGCTTAGCCGACTGATGGAACTGCGCCAAGTAGCACGTCTCATACCGAAGCATCAATTTGGATTCAGAAAATCCCATGGCTGCCCAGAACAAGTCCATCGCCTGGTCGACCTCATCACTCAGGGACTCGAGCATAAGCTCCACACCGTTGGCGTCTTCCTTGACGTGAAACAAGCCTTCGATAAGGTGTGGCACGATGGCTTGCTCTTCAAAATGAAGGATCTTCTCCCAGCACCCTACTTCGCCATAATGAGCTCTTTCATCGCTGATCGGACATTTGAAGTAGCAGTAAGAGACTCTCGCTCCAGCTTGGCTGAAATTCACGCAGGAGTGCCTCAAGGAAGTGTACTTGGTCCATTCCTTTACACTCTCTTCACCAGTGACATGCCAGCGCCGTTACCCGTCACATTTCCCGAAGGTATGTCACCTACCTCTCTGCTGCTGGCTACTTATGCAGATGACACGGCCATGCTTGCGTCCCACTCATGTCAGCAGACAGCAGCGGCGGCAGTTCAAGACTGGCTGTATGAGATGGAGAGATGGACCAAGCAATGAAACATTGCAATTAACTCCAATAAGTCGGCATGCGTGACATTTTCACTCAGACTCTTGATCGGCATAGATCTGACTTTCGATGGTGGCAACATCGAAAACGTCAATTCTCACTGCTACCTGGGTGTCCACTTGGACCGCCGGCTGATATGGAACCATATGGCCATCAAATCCAAATGCCTTCGCAAGCTCCAGAAGATGGATTGGCTTTTGAAGTCCAAAAGTCTCCAGCTGTCGACTAAGGCTCTATTGCTAAAAGCGATCCTCACGCCAACTTGGACATACGGCATCCAAGTTTGGGGTACAGCTTCAAGGCACCAGCTGAACAGGCTAAGGGTGGTGCAGGCACGTGCTGCTCGGCGGGCAACCGGGCTTCCCTGGTATGTGACCAACCGGGCAATCGAAGCTGATCTTCGCCTTATTCCGGCGGGCGATCAAATTAACCACCACAGCAGCCGTTACAGCGACAGGCTCATGGCGCACCCAAACCCACTGGCTAGCAGGCTTGTCAACCCGCAACCTCTTCGAAGGCTGAAGAGATTACACCCCAGTGACCTCGCTTCCCGGGTCATCCAGTAATCCATAAAAATGTTGTAAATTTTGTAAATAATTGTAAATAATTGTATTTAGTTTAAATAGTATAATATCTACTATATATGTATATATATCCTCATACGTCCGGTTATGTTCAAATGGCATTGAACGATTCCGGCGGAAATAAATATTAAAATAGAAAAAAAAAAATTTATTTAAGTAGAGCTATCTACTCATAATACTTACTTATTTGTGAAAACGTAGTTTAAATGTTGTACTTTAATATAAATGACCGAAAATCGACCCAAAAATACAAAACAAACTGAAAACACAGATTTTAAGAGAATTTAACCACAATCATTTTGAAGTATGCCACTTTGAAATCCGATGTCTTTAAGAAAAGTTATGGGCTTAGAAGTGCAGGTTTTAGGCCACATTTCTGCAAAGCCGTTTCTCATTTTAACATCATTAAAATGACCGAAAATCGACCCCAAAATACAAAACAAACTGAAAGAGAGAATTTAACCACAATCATTTTAAAGTATGCCACTTTGAAATCGGATGTCTTTAAGAAAAGTTATGGGCTTAGAAGTGCAGGTTTTAGGCCACATTTATGCAAAGCCGTTTTTCAAAAATTTGGAAAGGGGTAACATCATTAAAATGACCGAAAATCGACCCAAAAATACAAAACAAACTAAAAACACAGCTCTTTAGAGAATTAAACCACAATCATTTTGAAGTATGCCACTTTGAAATCGGATGTCTTTAAGAAATGTTATGGGCTTAGAAGTGCAGGTTTTAGGCCGCATTTATGCAAAGCCGTTTTTCGAAAATTTTGGAAAGGGGTAACATCATTAAAATGACCGAAAATCGACCCCAAAATACAAAACAAACTAAAACACACAGATTTTTAGAGAATTTAACCACAATCATTTTAAAGTATGCCACTTTGAAATCGGATGTCTTTAAGAAAAGTTATGGGCTTAGAAGTGCAGGTTTTAGGCCACATTTCTGCAAAGCCGTTTCTCATTTTAACATCATTAAAATGACCGAAAATCGACCCCAAAATACAAAACAAACTGAAACACACAGATTTTTAGAGAATTTAACCACAATCATTTTAAAGTATGCCACTTTGAAATCGGATGTCTTTAAGAAAAGTTATGGGCTTAGAAGTGCAGGTTTTAGGCCGCATTTATGCAAAGCCGTTTTTCGAAAATTTTGGAAAGGGGTAACATCATTAAAATGACCGAAAATCGACCCCAAAATACAAAACAAACTAAAACACACAGATTTTTAGAGAATTTAACCACAATCATTTTAAAGTATGCCACTTTGAAATCGGATGTCTTTAAGAAAAGTTATGGGCTTAGAAGTGCAGGTTTTAGGCCACATTTCTGCAAAGCCGTTTCTCATTTTAACATCATTAAAATGACCGAAAATCGACCCCAAAATACAAAACAAACTGAAAGAGAGAATTTAACCACAATCATTTTAAAGTATGCCACTTTGAAATCGGATGTCTTTAAGAAAAGTTATGGGCTTAGAAGTGCAGGTTTTAGGCCACATTTATGCAAAGCCGTTTTTCAAAAATTTGGAAAGGGGTAACATCATTAAAATGACCGAAAATCGACCCAAAAATACAAAACAAACTTAAAACACAGATTTAAAGATAATTTAACCACAATCATTTTGAAGAATGCCACTTTGAAATCGGATGTCTTTAAGAAAAGTTATGGGCTTAGAAGTGCAGGTTTTAGGCCACATTTCTGCAAAGCCGTTTTTCGAAAGTTTGGAAAGGGGTAACATCATTAAAATGTCCGAAAATCGACCCAAAAATACAAAAACAAACTGAAAACACAGATTTTAAAAGAATTTAACCACAATCGTTTTGAAGTATGCCACTTTGAAATCGGATGTCTTTAAGAAATGTTATGGGCTTAGAAGTGCAGGTTGTAGGCCGCATTTATGCAAAGCCGTTTTTCGAAAATTTTGGAAAGGGGTAACATCATTAAAATGACCGAAAATCGACCCAAAAATACAAAACAAACTGAAAACACAGATTTAAAGAGAATTTAACCACAATCATTTTGAAGTATGCCACTTTGAAATCGGATGTCTTTAAGAAAAGTTATGGGCTTAGAAGTGCAGGTTTTAGGCCGCATTTATGCAAAGCCGTTTTTCGAAAATTTTGGAAAGGGGTAACATCATTAAAATGACCGAAAATCGACCCCAAAATACAAAACAAACAGAAAACACAGATTTTTAGAGAATTTAACCACAATCATTTTAAAGTATGCCACTTTGAAATCGGATGTCTTTAAGAAAAGTTATGGGCTTAGAAGTGCAGGTTTTAGGCCACATTTATGCAAAGCCGTTTTTCAAAAATTTGCAAAGGGGTAACATCATTAAAATGACCGAAAATCGACCCCAAAATACAAAACAAACTGAAAGCACAGATTTTTAGAGAATTTAACCACAATCATTTTAAAGTATGCCACTTTGAAATCGGATGTCTTTAAAAAAAGTTATGGGCTTAGAAGTGCAGGTTTTAGGCCACATTTCTGCAAAGCCGTTTTTCGAAAATTTGGTCATTAAAATGACCGAAAATCGACCCAAAAATACAAAACAAACTGAAAACACAGATTTTAAGAGAATTTAACCACAATCATTTTGAAGTATGCCACTTTGAAATCGGAAGTCTTTAAAAAAAGTTATGGGCTTAGAAGTGCAGGTTTTAGGCCACATTTATGCAAAGCCGTTTTTCAAAAATTTGGAAAGGGGTAACATCATTAAAATGACCGAAAATCGACCCTAAAATACAAAACAAACTGAAATCACAGATTTTAAAAGAATTTAACCACAATCATTTTGAAGTATGCCACTTTGAAATCGGATGTCTTTAAAAAAAGTTATGGGCTTAGAAGTTCAGGTTTTAGGCCACATTTCTGCAAAGCCGTTTTTCGAAAGTTTGGAAAGGGGTAACATCATTAAAATGTCCGAAAATCGACCCTCAAATACAAAACAAACTTAAAACACAGATTTAAAGATAATTTAACCACAATCATTTTGAAGAATGCCACTTTGAAATCGGATGTCTTTAAGAAAAGTTATGGGCTTAGAAGTGCAGGTTTTAGGCCGCATTTATGCAAAGCCGTTTTTCGAAAATTTTGGAAAGGGGTAACATCATTAAAATGTCCGAAAATCGACCCCAAAATACAAAACAAACTGAAAACACAGATTTTTAGAGAATTTAACCACAATCATTTTAAAGTATGCCACTTTGAAATTAGATGTCTGTGAGAAAAGTTATGAGCTTAGAAGTGCAGGTTTTAGGCCACTTTTATGCAAAGCCGTTTTTCGAAAATTTGGAAAGGAGTAACATCATTAAAATGACCGAAAATCGACCCAAAAATACCAAACAAACTGAAAACACAGCTCTTAAGAGAATTAAACCACAATCATTTTGAGGTATGCCACTTTGAAATTAGATGTCTGTGAAAAAAGTTATGAGCTTAGAAGTGCAGGTTTTAGGCCACATTTCTGCAAAGCCGTTTTTCGAAAATTGGGAAAGGGGCAACATCATTAAAAATACGGAAAATCGATCCAAAAATACAAAACAAACTTAAAACACAGATTTAAAGATAATTTAACCACAATCATTTTAAAGTATGCCACTTTGAAATTAGATGTCTGTGAGAAAAGTTATGAGCTTAGAAGTGCAGGTTTTAGGCCACTTTTATGCAAAGCCGTTTTTCGAAAATTTGGAAAGGAGTAACATCATTAAAATGACCGAAAATCGACCCAAAAATACCAAACAAACTGAAAACACAGCTCTTAAGAGAATTAAACCACAATCATTTTGAGGTATGCCACTTTGAAATTAGATGTCTGTGAAAAAAGTTATGAGCTTAGAAGTGCAGGTTTTAGGCCACATTTCTGCAAAGCCGTTTTTCGAAAATTGGTAAAGGGGCAACATCATTAAAAATACGGAAAATCGATCCAAAAATACAAAACAAACTTAAAACACAGATTTAAAGATAATTTAACCACAATCATTTTGAAGAATGCCACTTTGAAATCGGATGTCTTTACGAAAAGTTATGGGCTTAGAAGTGCAGGTTTTAGGCCACATTTCTGCAAAGCCCTTTTTTTTAGAATTTGGAAAGGGGTAACATCATTAAAATGTCCGAAAATCGACCCTAAAATACAAAACAAACTGAAAACACAGCTCTGTAGAGAATTTAACCACAATCATTTTGAGGTATGCCACTTTGAAATTAGATGTCTGTGAAAAAAGTTATGAGCTTAGAAGTGCAGGTATTAGGACACATTTATGCAAAGCCGTTTTTCGAAAATTTGGAAAGGAGTAACATCATTAAAATGACCGAAAATCGACCCAAAAATACCAAACAAACTGAAAACACAGCTCTTAAGAGAATTAAACCACAATCATTTTGAGGTATGCCACTTAGAAATCCGATGTCTTTAAGAAAAGTTATGGGCTTAGAAGTGCAGGTTTTAGGCCACATTTATGCAAAGCCGTTTTTCAAAAATTTGGAATCATTAAAATGACCGAAAATCGACCCAAAAATACAAAACAAACTAAAAAACACAGATTTTAAAAAGAATTTAACCACAATCATTTTAAAGTATGCCACTTTGAGAATTAAACCACAATCATTTTGAGGTATGCCACTTTGATCGGATGTCTGTAAGAATAGTTATGGGTTTCGAAAAGCAGGTTTTAGGACATTTTCTGGAAAGTCATTGAATACAGATATAAAGCATCGATTGCTACAGACGAACAGACGGACGTGGCTGGCCCACTATCACCTGCCTTCTGTAGCCTGTATTTGCCTGAAATTTAAGTCGCAAAGTTTCCTGCACACTACACCACACACACACGCCATCTGTTGCCGAGCGGCGGAACGCGGGCTGTGCTTGCATTTTCGTGCTGCCTACTTTAAGGCATGCTATTTCACTTTCGCGAATAAATTTATTTAACTCCCAGCTCGGCGTTAAATTCCTTGCAGCAGGTGATTGGAATGCCAAACATAGGTGGTGGGGCAACTACAGAATGTGTGCCAGAGGCCGGATTCTGAGCTCAGTCCTGGCCGATGAAAACATCGATGTTGTAGCATCTGGAGAGGCCACCTGCTATCCTTATCGTGCGAACGCCACCCCCAGCGCAATCGACTTCGGAATTTCAAAGGGCTTCAGACAGCAACAGATCACGGTTAGAGTTTTGACTGAGCTGTCATCAAACCACCTGCCGTTGCTCTTTTTGTTGGAAGAACAAGCTCAATTCTTTAAAGGAGTCCCCAAAATGTTGCCACCACATGCAAACGCCACCCCCAGCGCAATCGACTTCGGAATTTCAAAGGGCTTCAGACAGCAACAGATCACGGTTAGAGTTTTGACTGAGCTGTCATCAGACCACCTGCCGTTGCTCTTTTTGTTGGAAGAACAAGCTCAATTCTTTAAAGGAGTCCCCAAAATGTTGCCACCTCATGCAAACATAGAGACTTTTAAGTCGTACATCGAAACGCACACAATGCTCAACTTCCCAATCATTTCGTGCAGCGATCTGGATGCGTACGTCGACTGCCTCACAACAACAATTGCAGAAGCTGCACAGCAAGCTACGCCACCTCAGAGTCCATCTGGTCTCCCAGCTAATAGAAGGGCGCCCATACTATCCTCGGAGGCAAGGACACTTCTGGACCAAAAAAGGCGTCTTAGAAGGCACTACATTGTGACGGGTGATCCTGCAACTAAGCATCTTTATGGAAGCTCACGAGAGGAATAAAGAGACAGCCGTTTTTCATATCTCCTATACAGAGTCACAGTGGCCACTGGCTCAAGTCAGATTGTGAGAAAGCAAATGCTTTTGCTGAGCACCTAGCCTCCACCTTCACGCCATTTCAACGTCCAGACGCTTTCCAGTGTCAAGAGGTTGCCAACTTTTTAAGCGCTCCTATGCAACCTGCCCGCCCC
This sequence comes from Drosophila kurseongensis, assembly GCA_018153305.1. Classification (NCBI taxonomy): domain Eukaryota; kingdom Metazoa; phylum Arthropoda; class Insecta; order Diptera; family Drosophilidae; genus Drosophila; species Drosophila kurseongensis. The sequence goes on from JAECXX010000004.1 coordinate 26,237,789, forward strand.
ATTAGACCCATCACGCCGCAAGAAGTCATGTTGTATCTTAAAGCGCTTAAACCTAAGAAGTCCCCTGGTCACGACGGCATCGACAATAGAGCGGCAAAGTCTCTTCCACGCAAAGGAGTCCTAGCACTGGTAAAAACTTTCAACGCTATGCTAAGCTTGGGTCACTTTCCAAGGCAGTGGAAACGTGCGCGGATTGTCATGATCCCCAAACCAGGCAAGACTCCAACGCAGGTCGACTCTTACCGCCCTATAAGCCTGCTAACCACCTTTTCCAAGGTCTTCGAGCGGATTCTGCTTAGCCGAGTGATGGAACTGCCCCAAGTAGCACGTCTCATACCGAAGCATCAATTTGGATTCAGAAAATCCCATGGCTGCCCAGAACAAGTCCATCGCCTGGTCGACCTCATCACTCAGGGACTCGAGCATAAGCTCCACACCGTTGGCGTCTTCCTTGACGTGAAACAAGCCTTCGATAAGGTGTGGCACGATGGCTTGCTCTTCAAAATGAAGGATCTTCTCCCAGCACCCTACTTCGCCATAATGAGCTCTTTCATCGCTGATCGGACATTTGAAGTAGCAGTAAGAGACTCTCGCTCCAGCTTGGCTGAAATTCACGCAGGAGTGCCTCAAGGAAGTGTACTTGGTCCATTCCTCTTCACTCTCTTCACCAGTGACATGCCAGCGCCGTTACCCGTCACATTTCCCGAAGGTATGTCACCTACCTCTCTGCTGCTGGCTACTTATGCAGATGACACGGCCATGCTTGCGTCCCACTCATATCAGCAGACAGCAGCGGCGGCAGTTCAAGACTGGCTGTATGAGATGGAGAGATGGACCAAGCAATGAAACATTGCAATTAACTCCAATAAGTCGGCATGCGTGACATTTTCACTCAGACTCTTGATCGGCATAGATCTGACTTTCGATGGTGGCAACATCGAAAACGTCAATTCTCACTGCTACCTGGGTGTCCACTTGGACCGCCGGCTGATATGGAACCATATGGCCATCAAATCCAAATGCCTTCGCAAGCTCCAGAAGATGGATTGGCTTTTGAAGTCTAAAAGTCTCCAGCTGTCGACGAAGGCTCTATTGCTAAAAGCGATCCTCACGCTAACTAGGACATACGGCATCCAAGTTTGGGGCACAGCTTCAAGGCACCAGCTGAACAGGCTAAGGGTGGTGCAGTCAGCAGACAGCAGCGGCGGCAGTTCAAGACTGGCTGTATGAGATGGAGAGATGGACCAAGCAATGAAACATTGCAATTAACTCCAATAAGTCGGCATGCGTGACATTTTCACTCAGACTCTTGATCGGCATAGATCTGACTTTCGATGGTGGCAACATCGAAAACGTCAATTCTTACTGCTACCTGGGTGTCCACTTGGACCGCCGGCTGATATGGAACCATATGGCCATCAAATCCAAATGCCTTCGCAAGCTCCAGAAGATGGATTGGCTTTTGAAGTCTTAAAGTCTCCAGCTGTCGACGAAGGCTCTATTGCTAAAAGCGATCCTCACGCCAACTAGGACATACGGCATCCAAGTTTGGGGCACAGCTTCAAGGCACCAGCTGAACAGGCTAAGGGTGGTGCAGGCACGTGCTGCTCGGCGGGCAACCGGGCTTTTCTGGTATGTGACCAACCGGGCAATCGAAGCTGATCTTCGCCTTATTCCGGTGGGCGATCAAATTAACCACCACAGCAGCCGTTACAGCGACAGGCTCATGGCGCACCCAAACCCACTGGCTAGCAGGCTTGTCAACCCGCAACCTCTTCGAAGGCTGAAGAGATTACACCCCAGTGACCTCGCTTCCCGGGTCATCCAGTAATCCATAAAAATGTTGTAAATTTTGTAAATAATTGTAAATAATTGTATTTAGTTTAAATAGTATAATATCTACTATATATGTATATATATCCTCATACGTCCGGTTATGTTCAAATGGCATTGAACGATTCCGGCGGAAATAAATATTAAAATAGAAAAAAAAAATTTATTTAAGTAGAGCTATCTACTCATAATACTTACTTATTTGTGAAAACGTAGTTTAAATGTTGTACTTTAATATAAATGACCGAAAATCGACCCAAAAATACAAAACAAACTGAAAACACAGATTTTAAGAGAATTTAACCACAATCATTTTGAAGTATGCCACTTTGAAATCCGATGTCTTTAAGAAAAGTTATGGGCTTAGAAGTGCAGGTTTTAGGCCACATTTCTGCAAAGCCGTTTCTCATTTTAACATCATTAAAATGACCGAAAATCGACCCCAAAATACAAAACAAACTGAAAGAGAGAATTTAACCACAATCATTTTAAAGTATGCCACTTTGAAATCGGATGTCTTTAAGAAAAGTTATGGGCTTAGAAGTGCAGGTTTTAGGCCACATTTTTGCAAAGCCGTTTTTCAAAAATTTGGAAAGGGGTAACATCATTAAAATGACCGAAAATCGACCCAAAAATACAAAACAAACTAAAAACACAGCTCTTTAGAGAATTAAACCACAATCATTTTGAAGTATGCCACTTTGAAATCGGATGTCTTTAAGAAATGTTATGGGCTTAGAAGTGCAGGTTTTAGGCCGCATTTATGCAAAGCCGTTTTTCGAAAATTTTGGAAAGGGGTAACATCATTAAAATGACCGAAAATCGACCCCAAAATACAAAACAAACTAAAACACACAGATTTTTAGAGAATTTAACCACAATCACTTCAAAGTATGCCACTTTGAAATCGGATGTCTTTAAGAAAAGTTATGGGCTTAGAAGTGCAGGTTTTAGGCCACATTTCTGCAAAGCCGTTTCTCATTTTAACATCATTAAAATGACCGAAAATCGACCCCAAAATACAAAACAAACTGAAACACACAGATTTTTAGAGAATTTAACCACAATCATTTTAAAGTATGCCACTTTGAAATCGGATGTCTTTAAGAAATATTATGGGCTTAGAAGTGCAGGTTTTAGGCCGCATTTATGCAAAGCCGTTTTTCGAAAATTTTGGAAAAGGGTAACATCATTAAAATGACCGAAAATCGACCCAAAAATACAAAACAAACTGAAAACACAGTTTTTAGAGAATTTAACCACAATCATTTTGAAGTATGCCACTTTGAAATCGGATGTCTTTAAGAAATGTTGTGGGCTTAGAAGTGCAGGTTTTAGGCCGCATTTATGCAAAGCCGTTTTTCGAAAATTTGGTCATTAAAATGACCGAAAATCGACCCAAAAATACAAAACAAACTGAAAACACAGATTTTAAGAGAATTTAACCACAATCATTTTAAAGTATGCCACTTTGAAATCGGATGTCTTTAAGAAAAGTTATGGGCTTAGAAGTGCAGGTTTTAGGCCACATTTATGCAAAGCCGTTTTTCGAAAATTTGCAATGGAGTAACATCATTATAATGACCGAAAATCGACCCAAAAATACCAAACAAACCGAAAACACAGCTCTTTAGAGAATTAAACCACAATCATTTTGAAGTATGCCACTTTGAAATCGGATGTCTTTAAGAAATGTTATGGGCTTAGAAGTGCAGGTTTTAGGCCGCATTTATGCAAAGCCGTTTTTCGAAAATTTTGGAAAGGGGTAACATCATTAAAATGACCGAAAATCGACCCCAAAATACAAAACAAACTAAAACACACAGATTTTTAGAGAATTTAACCACAATCATTTTAAAGTATGCCACTTTGAAATCGGATGTCTTTAAGAAAACTTATGAGCTTAGAAGTGCAGGTTTTAGGCCACATTTATGCAAAGCCGTTTCTCATTTTAACATCATTAAAATGACCGAAAATCGACCCCAAAATACAAAACAAACTGAAACACACAGATTTTTAGAGAATTTAACCACAATCATTTTAAAGTATGCCACTTTGAAATCGGATGTCTTTAAGAAATGTTATGGGCTTAGAAGTGCAGGTTTTAGGCCGCATTTATGCAAAGCCGTTTTTCGAAAATTTTGGAAAGGGGTAACATCATTAAAATGACCGAAAATCGACCCAAAAATACAAAACAAACTGAAAACACAGTTTTTAGAGAATTTAACCACAATCATTTTGAAGTATGCCACTTTGAAATCGGATGTCTTTAAGAAATGTTGTGGGCTTAGAAGTGCAGGTTTTAGGCCGCATTTATGCAAAGCCGTTTTTCGAAAATTTGGTCATTAAAATGACCGAAAATCGACCCAAAAATACAAAACAAACTAAAAACACAGATTTTAAAAGAATTTAACCACAATCATTTTGAAGTATGCCACTTTGAAATCGGATGTCTTTAAAAAAAGTTATGGGCTTAGAAGTGCAGGCTTTAGGCCACATTTCTGCAAAGCCGTTTTTCGAAAATTTGGAAAGGGGTGACATCATTAAAATGTCCGAAAATCGACCCTAACATACAAAACAAACTGAAAACACAGCTCTTTAGAGAATTTAACCACAATCATTTTGAGGTATGCCACTTTGAAATTTGATGTCTGTGAGAAAAGTTATGAGCTTAGAAGTGCAGGTTTTAGGCCACTTTTATGCAAAGCCGTTTTTCGAAAATTGGGAAAGGAGTAACATCATTAAAATGACCGAAAATCGACCCAAAAATTCCAAACAAACTGAAAACACAGCTCTTTAGAGAATTAAACCACAATCATTTTGAGGTATGCCACTTTGAAATCGGATGTCTGTAAGAATAGTTATGGGTTTCGAAGTGCAGGTTTTAGGACATTTTCTGGAAAGCCATTGAATACAGATATAAAGCATCGATTGCTAAAGACGAACAGACGGACGTGGCTGGCCCACTATCACCTGCCTTCTGTAGCCTGTATTTGCCTGAAATTTAAGTCGCAAAGTTTCCTGCACACTACTCCACACACACACGCCATCTGTTGCCGAGCGGCGGAACGCGGGCTGTGCTAGCATTTTCGTGCTGCCTACTTTTAGGCATGCGATTTCACTTTCGCGAATAAATTTATTTAAGTAGAGCTATCTACTCATAATACTTACTTATTTGTGAAAACGTAGTTTAAATGTTGTACTAAGGTTAGGTTTAGGTTAGGTTAGGACGGCTGCCAGATTATAGCCTGGCACACTTAGAACTCTGTGGGTCCATTGTGATACCGTATGATCTCTATTTTTGGGTCCCCTATCCGTTAAGAGTCAGCCTGTAGGTTGGTCGATCAGCAAGTCCCCCATCCGGAGGATTTAATAAAAGAGCTTATACTCTTCAGGTTAATCTGCGATATTTCGGTCTGGTCATTTATGAAAGGATATCCTAAGTGTTTCAGTCTAAACCTGCATAGGGCTAGGCATAAACAGAGTAGGTGTTCCACCGTTTCTTCTTCTTCCTCATCCCTGCAGCTTCTACAAAAATCATTTTTTGGGGCTTTTAGCCTGCCGGCGTGTGCGCCAACGAGCCAGTGGCCTGTGAGTACTCGAATTAGCATGCCGCACTCAGTGCGGCTGAAATTGAGTAGTTCTGATGTTTTCTTATTGTTTATTGCAGGCCATGTCTGGTGAGAGATTCGGCATTGCGGTGTGTTTTGCCAATGAGTGTTGGCTAATTTGCTGAAATGGTTTTTAATAATTAGCTTGCAAGTAGCCATAGGCATGCCAACATTCTCCTTTCCTGGAAGGAGAGGTATGGTGGTGCCTTTCCTGGCTAGCTCGTCTGCTATACAGTTGCCTACGATATCCCGGTGACCCGGAACCCATATAAGGCTGACAGTAAACTGACTAGCCATCTCGTGGAGAGATTTGCGACAGTCTGCTATTGTTCGGGAGTTTGTATTCGTCGAGTAGATTGATTTAATAGCCGCTTGGCTATCACTATATATGTTTATGTGTCTGTTCTGGGTGTTTAAGTCCCTTAAACAGACGAGTGCTTCCATTATAGCATACACTTCCGCTTGGAAGACACTGCAGTGGTCAGGAAGTCTGAATGACTGCCTGATCTCTAATTGCTCGGAGTATATGCCTCCACCTACGTGTCCGTCTAGTTTGGAGCCGTCTGTATATACACAGATTGCGTCTATTGAGCCCGGTCGGCCCCGATCCCATACTTCCCTGCCTGGGATCAGAGCTTCGAAGGGCGTGTGACTGTATTCACGGGTTTAACATAGATCCGTTTTTGGCGGGATCAATTTGTCATGCTGAATAATCTTAGCGTGATCATACAGTTGGGCTTTCCATTGCCCCGTATCCCTTAGTCGAATGTCTGCCGATTTCGCCCCTTCCATGCCTGCTAAGTCCAGGCTCTGGAGGTTCAAGATCGCATTCAGCGCTTCGTTTGGGGTAGTTCGAAGGGCTCTACTAATACACAAAGCCGCCATGCTCTGTACTTTGTTAAGGGGAGTTAAGATACATTGTTTGTGTAAAGCGGTCCACCACAGAGCCACTCCATATAGTAGGATTGGCTTGACTACCGCTGTGTATATCCAATTGACGATTTTAGGGGACAAACCCCATCTTAGCCCGATTGCTTTTTTACAAGAGTAAAGTGCAATGGTCGCTTTCTTGGTTCTCTCTTGGTTGTTTAAGCCCCATTTAAGACGCTTATCTAATACTAACCCCAAGTATCTTGCGTGCTCGCTAAAAGAGATATTACAGTTGTTTAAAGTGGGTGGGTTAAGTTTTGGGATTTTGTAAGGACTAGTTCCGTTTTTGAGGGATTTACCCCAAGTCCGTTCTTTGTAGTCCATTCTGATAGTGTTTTTAGTTTTGCGGTCATAAGATCGCATAACGTTTGTGGATACTTACCATTAAAGATGATAGCGACATCGTCTGCGTATGCCACTATTTTACAGCCTCCTCCTTCAAGAATCCGCAGTAGTTTATTTACCGCGATATTCCATAAGAGGGGTGATAGTACACCTCCTTGCGGAGTGCCTCTGTTCACTAATCTAGTCTGGGTCGAGGTCCCTAGTGTGGTCGTGACCAGTCTGCTTATCAGCAATTTGTGGATCAGCCCCACCAGCGGTGGCTCAACCCCTAGTTCTAGATTCTGTTATTGCCGTGGGAAGCACGTTGTTGAAAGCTCCTTCTATGTCAAGGAAGGCGATCAAGGTGTATTCTTGTATACTGAGTGATTTCTCGATGTTGCTTACTACCAAGTGTAGCGCCGATTCGGTCGACTTACCTTTGGTGTATGCGTGTTGCGCCTCTGATATCTGCGTCGGGTCAATGATGTCTCTAATGTGTAGACCTATCAGTCTTTCTAGGATTTTTAGCAGGAATGATGTCAGACTTATTGGTCTGAAATCCTTCGCTGTAGTATGGGTGGCCTTCCCTGCCTTAGGGATGAAAACGACTATCGTTTCCCCCCATGCTGTAGGTAGTTCTCCTACTGCAAGAATGGTCTGGAAGATTTTTCTCAGCCAGTTTATAGCTAGTTCTCCTGCTTGCTGAATATGTGCCGGTGTTATATTGTCCGGTCTCGGCGATTTGTATGGTTTAAAACTATGAATGGACCAGTTTATATTACGGTCTGATAGTAGGAGATTTAAGTTTATTCCTTCTTCCTGTTTGCAGGCTCCCTGGGAAGTGAGCGTCTAGGAATAGGTTTAGGGATTCTTCACTAGAGTCCGACCATGATCCGTCAGCCTTTTGGAGATAGCCCAAGGATACGGCTGTCTTAGAAAGTATTTTTCTGAGCCTTGCGGCATCAGTTGTCTTTTCAATATCCGAGCAGAAGTTCTGCCACGCAGTTCTCTTCTCTTTTCTGATGGCCTTTTTGTATGTGGCTAGTTCCTTTTTGTAGCTTTGCCAGTTTATGTCCTCATTTGTAGCTTTCGCTCTGTTGAACAGGTTTCTACATTTGGCTCTGAGGATTGATAATTGCTGGGTATGCAGGGCATGCAGCTGTGAATGCCGCGTTGCATGCTTCTGTGAATTTGTTTACTATATTATCTAGCTCCTGAGTGCAAAGAGTGCTTTCTGGTGGCTCCCTGGGGAGGAAGCTCGATAGAATTTCTTTGTATTTATTCCAGTTTGCCCGCCTGGGGTTGGCAAAGCTGACCGGCGCAGGTGACACTAGGGACAAAGTTGTCTCTATAAACCTGTGATCTGAAAATGAGTGCTCGTCGGAGACAGCCCAGTTTGTGACTGTGCTTATGAGTGAATCTGATGCCAGGGTTAGATCTATGATCGTTTGGCACGTTTTTGTTATAAAAGTAGGGGTATTGCCCCTGTTACAAAGAAATAAGTTCGAATTTAGAATGAAATCAAATAAAGACTCACCTCTGTCGTTGTTGATAGGGCAGCCCCACTGAGTATGGTGGGCATTTGCATCGCATCCTATCACCAAACCTTTCTTAAGCTCTTCACATTCCTGTACCAGTCCTCTGACTAGCGCGTCTGGGGGTCTACCTTTTCAAAATCCATGTAGGCCGATAGCATCCTAATAGAGCCGCTTTGCATCTCCAGGCTTATTGCTGTGTTGTCTCCGTTGCTGTAATTGCGAAGTAGAAATGTACTAAGATGCCGTTTGGCTAAAATGCAGGTTCGAATTTTACCTTGTTTGGGGTCAAGCATAAGCTTGTAATCTTTTGTTCCTAGTCCAGCAACCCTGCCTCCTGCTACCCAGGGTTCCTGAACTAAGACCACGTCGGCTTCGCCTTTGGCCAGGCGAAGCAAAAGAGCAGCGGACGCTGCTTTACTGTGATGTAGGTTGATCTGCAGGAGTCTTAGCGACATCCCCAGCTGCAACCTCCACCACAGTAACGTCGGCCTCCGAATCGCTCAGGTCCACTTCATCGATTGCCGGTCCTATCGCTCGCATCTCTCTGCTCAGCGACGAGTCGGTTGAGTAGCCGCCCTCCGGCACACGAGGGGCCTCCACTTCCTCCGCAAGCACCTGCTCAGCTGGGTTGCCGGCAGGACTTCCCAAAGAATTAGAGTCCCCTTTGTAAATCTTTATATGTATGGCACTGAAACCATAGTTGAGCGTTCCTCGAGCAGCCTCTATGGGAGCGACCGACTCCTTATTCAGCACCACGATCGCTTGGTTCACGTCACCTGCGTGCTCCTCCACCTTAATGACTTTCCAGTCTTTTGTGGGGAGATGTGGGTTGCATTCTTGCAACATATAAAGGATGTCCTCCGGTGATGCGATTGCAGCTGGGAGCCAAATTCTGGCTCGTGGTCTACTGGGGACGTCACACCAATCTAGTGCGACTATGTTCGCCCCTTCGTAAACTGCTCCGAGCTGTGCTACCGCCTGTTTGTATAGGTCAGCTGATCGCTGATTATCGCAGGCCACCACTTTTACACTGCCCTGGTACCAGCCCGCGTCCATACAGCAAGGCGCTGAACCGGGCTTCTCGCGTACCATACGCAGGCAAATAAGGGACAGCTCGGACTCAACCGCCTTCCATTTATTTCTGGGGATCCTGTTCTCCGGATTTCCCCTGTCTATAAGTCCAAGTAGGACCCGATCTTTGGTAATCTCGGCAAAGGAGACCGACGGCTGGATCTTCGATCTCTTCGCCGACGGACCGGGCAGCTCTATGGAGCGTTGCCTCTTCGCCTGAGCACCTTCTTGCTGGGGCTTCTCTTGCCCATAGTTCGGAAACACCGTCCTTGCCCACTCTACCTTCTTTAGCCATTCAGGCGAAGGCGTGGCGACATTGCTTCTGGCATGCGAGCGCAGGGTTTGGGCGGCAGTCCGTCTCTCTGCGTATGTGGATTTCTTTACACCAGCGGGTGACCCGATCGGCTTTGCTGCGCCTGCCGCTGGTTTTGGCGCAGATGCGCACATAGTGGAGGCGTTAGCGACAGTTTTTCTGTCCCCCGACATCCCTAGTTTGGGATGGGGCCCTTTCTGAGCCCTACTGGTGCTTGCAGTGGAACCATCGTTCATCTTTGCAGCGCCGGGTTTTTGTGGAGTTCCCGTCTCCGTTTTCTTATTTGTATTTTTATTTATAGTTTCCATAATTGGTCCCACGAGCTGCGGAGAAGGGGAAAGGTCTGCCAGGGCAGATATCCGCGGTACCCGGGTAAGGCGGTAGATAGAACAGGGGGTCGCCATCTCCCTGAGCCCACCGTTTGAGACTGAGCTAGTTGTTGATCCTGGCCCCCAGCCAGGCTGACTCTTGGCACGGTCCGAATTACACCGTAGTCCGGCCCGGAGTGAGATGTTGTTTGGGAGAGGAAGTGGGTAGGTGGTGTGTGGGGGATATTGGGTTTGTGTAAAGCAACTGTTTAGATGCGGCTGAACAAATCGCATCGTCGGTACTGCCTCGTTGCAAGATACCCGCTGGTTGTCCGGGACTGCTTATTTGCTGGGGTTTCCGTCCACGATTCCGTGTTTGACTTCCACCGCCAGCTTATTCGCAGTTGGCCTCGAGTGAGGTCGTCCGCTATCCGCAACCTGCGACCCGCTCGGTCGCCCCAGCTAGGCGGCTTCAGAACCATCTCACAAGTTCCTCAGACCGAGTCGTTGTACTTTAATATAATAAAATAAAAATAAATGATCTGACATTAACCGTATCGCGTAAAAAACTCATGAAAATAGGCCTTTTTTGGCCGAATTAACCATAATTTTAAACTTGATGCTTATTTTGATGTTAAAAAAATTATTTTAAAAAAAATTAAAGTAATATATTATGTTGCTTTAATAAATGTAGTATTATTATTTTTCATTTTATAATAACAAATATATCGAATTTTTAGGCAAAAATCACGTTTACGTGTTACCAAAAAACCACAAATTTAATAAAAAAAAAAAAAGCAACGCAGTTACCTCAAGAAACATATTAAAATGACTGAAAATCGACCCGAAAATACAAAACAAACTGAAAACACAGATCTTAAGAGAATTTAACCACAATCTTTTTGAAGTATCCCACTTTGAAATCGGATGTCTTTAAGAAATGTTATGGGCTTAGAAGTGCATGTTTTATGCAAATCCGTTTTTCGAAAATTTGAAAAGGGGTAACATCATTAAAATGTCCGAAAATCAACCCAAAAATACCAAACAAGCTGAAAACACAGATTCTTAGAGAATTTAACCACAATCATTTTGAGGTATGCCACTTTGAAATCCGATGTCTCTAAGAAAAGTTACGGGCTTAGAAATGCCGGTTTTTGGTCTCTTTTCTGTAAAGCCATTTTTCGAAAATTTGGAAAGGGGCAAAATCATTAAAATGACCGAAAATCGACCCCAAAATACAAAACAAACTGAAAACACAGATTTTAAGAGAATTTAGCCACAATCATTTTGAAGTATGCCACTTTGAAATCGGATGTCTTTAAGAAATGTTATGGGCTTAGACGTGCAGATTTTAGGCCGCATTTATGCAAAGCCGTTTTTCGAAAATTGGGTCATTAAAATTACCGAAAATCGACCCAAAAATACAAAACAAACTGAAAACACAGATTTTAAAAGAATTCAACCACAATCATTTTGAAGTAAGCCACTTTGAAATCGGATGTCTTTAAGAAAAGTTATGGGCTTAGAAGTGCAGGTTTTAGGCCGCATTTATGCAAAGCCGTTTTTCGAACATTTTGGAAAGGGGTAACATCATTAAAATGTCCGAAAATCAACCCAAAAATACCAAACAAGCTGAAAACACAGATTTTTAGAGAATTTAACCACAATCATTTTAAAGTATGCCACTTTGAAATCGGATGCCTTTAAGAAAAGTAATGGGCTTAGAAGTGCAGGTTTTAGGCCACATTAATGCAAAGCCGTTTTTCGAAAATTTGGAAATGTCCGAAAATCGACCCCAAAATACAAAACAAACAGAAAACACAGATTTTTAGAGAATTTAACCACAATCATTTTGAGGTATGCCACTTTGAAATCAGATGTCTGTGAGAAAAGTTATGGGCTTAGAAGTGCAGGTTTTAGGCCACATTTCTGCAAAGCTGTTTTTCGAAAATTTTGGAAAGGGGTAACATCATTAAAATGACCGAAAATCGACCCAAAATACAAAACAAACTGAAAACAATGTCTTTAAGAAAAGTTATGGGCTTAGAAGTGCAGGTTTTAGGCCACATTTATGCAAAGCCGTTTTTCAAAAATTTGGAAAGGGGTAACATCATTAAAATGACCGAAAATCGACCCAAAAATACAAAACAAACTGAAAACACAGATTTTAAAAAAATTTAACCACAATCATTTTGAAGTATGCCACTTTGAAATCGGATGTCTTTAAGAAATGTTATGGGCTTAGAAGTGCAGGTTTTAGGCCACATTTCTGCAAAGCCGTTTTTCGAAAATTTTGGAAAGGGGTAACATCATTAAAATGTCCGAAAATCGACCCCAAAATACAAAACAAACTGAAAACACAGATTTTTAGAGAATTTAACCACAATCATTTTGAGGTATGCCACTTTGAAATCAGATGTCTGTGAGAAAAGTTATGGGCTTAGAAGTGCAGGTTTTAGGCCACATTTATGCAAAGTCGTTTTTTGAAAATTTGGAAAGGGGTAACATCATTAAAATGACCGAAAATCGACCCCAAAATACAAAACAAACTGAAAACACAGATTTTTAGAGAATTTAACCACAATCATTTTAAAGTATGCCACTTTGAAATCGGATGTCTTTAAGAAATGTTATGGGCTTAGAAGTGCAGGTTTTAGGCCACATATAGCCGTTTTTCGAAAATTTTGGAAAGGGGTAACATCATTAAAATGTCCGAAAATCGACCCCAAAATACAAAACAAACTGAAAACACAGATTTTTAGAGAATTTAACCACAATCATTTTGAGGTATGCCACTTTGAAATCAGATGTCTGTGAGAAAAGTTATGGGCTTAGAAGTGCAGGTTTTAGGCCACATTTATGCAAAGTCGTTTTTTGAAAATTTGGAAAGGGGTAACATCATTAAAATGACCGAAAATCGACCCCAAAATACAAAACAAACTGAAAACACAGATTTTTAGAGAATTTAACCACAATCATTTTAAAGTATGCCACTTTGAAATCGGATGTCTTTAAGAAAAGTTATGGGCTTAGAAGTGCAGGTTTTAGGCCACATTTATGCAAAGCCGTTTTTCAAAAATTTGGAAAGGGGTAACATCATTAAAATGACCGAAAATTGACCCAAAATACAAAACAAACTGAAAACACAGATTTTTAGAGAATTTAACCACAATCATTTTAAAGTATGCCACTTTGAAATCGGATGTCTTTAAGAAATGTTATGGGCTTAGAAGTGCAGGTTTTAGGCCGCATTTATGCAAAGCCGTTTTTCGAAAATTTTGGAAAGGGGTAACATCATTAAAATGACCGAAAATCGACCCCAAAATACAAAACAAACTGAAAACACAGATTTTTAGAGAATTTAACCACAATCATTTTGAAGTAAGCCACTTTGAAATCGGATGTCTTTAAGAAAAGTTATGGGCTTAGAAGTGCAGGTTCTAGGCCGCATTTCGTCGTTTTTTGAAAATTTGGAAAGGGGTAACATCATTAAAATGACCGAAAATCGACTCCAAAATACAAAACAAACTGAAAACACAGATTTTGAGAGAATTTAACCACAATCATTTTAAAGTATGCCACTTTGAAATCGGATGTCTTTAAGAAATGTTATGGGCTTAGAAGTGCAGGTTTTAGGCCGCATTTATGCAAAGCCGTTTTTCGAACATTTTGGAAAGGGGTAACATCATTAAAATGACCGAAAATTGACCCAAAATACAAAACAAACTGAAAACACAGATTTTAAAAGAATTTAACCACAATCATTTTGAAGTATGCCACTTTGAAATCGGATGTCTTTAAGAAATGTTATGGGCTTAGAAGTGCAGGTTTTAGGCCACATTTCTGCAAAGCTGTTTTTCGAAAATTTTGGAAAGGGGTAACATCATTAAAATGACCGAAAATCGACCCCAAAATACAAAACAAACTGAAAACACAGATTTTAAAAAAATTTAACCACAATCATTTTGAAGTATGCCACTTTGAAATCGGATGTCTTTAAGAAATGTTATGGGCTTAGAAGTGCAGGTTTTAGGCCACATTTCTGCAAAGCTGTTTTTCGAAAATTTTGGAGAGGGGTAACATCATTAAAATGACCGAAAATCGACCCCAAAATACAAAACAAACTGAAAACACAGATTTTTAGAGAATTTAACCACAATCATTTTAATGTATGCCACTTTGAAATCGGATGTCTTTAAGAAAAGTTATGGGCTTAGAAGTGCAGGTTTTAGGCCACATTTATGCAAAGCCGTTTTTCAAAAATTTGGAAATTTAAAATGACCGAAAATCGACCCCAAAATACAAAACGAACTAAAAACACAGATTTTAAAAGAATTTAACCACAATCATTTTGAAGTATGCCACTTTGAAATCGGATGTCTTTAAGAAATGTTATGGGCTTAGAAGTGCAGGTTTTAGGCCACATTTCTGCAAAGCTGTTTTTCGAAAATTTTGGAAAGGGGTAACATCATTAAAATGACCGAAAACCGACCCCAAAATACAAAACAAACTAAAAACACAGATTTTAAAAGAATTTAACCACAATCATTTTGAAGTATGCCACTTTGAAATCGGATGTCTTTACGAAATGTTATGGGCTTAGAAGTGCAGGTTGTAGGCCGCATTTATGCAAAGCCGTTTTTCGAAAATTTTGGAAATGGGTAACATCATTAAAATGACCGAAAATCGACCCCAAAATACAAAACAAACTAAAAACACAGATTTTAAAAGAATTTAACCACAATCATTTTGAAGTATGCCACTTTGAAATCGGATGTCTTTAAGAAATGTTATTGGCTTAGAAGTGCAGGTTGTAGGCCGCATTTATGCAAAGCCGTTTTTCGAAAATTTTGGAAATGGGGTAACATCATTAGAATAACCGAACATCGACCCCAAAATACAAAACAAACTGAAAACACAGATTTTTAGAGAATTTAACCACAATCATTTTGAGGTATGCCACTTTGAAATCAGATGTCTGTGAGAAAAGTTATGGGCTTAGAAGTGCAGGTTGTAGGCCGCATTTATGCAAAGCCGTTTTTCGAAAATTTTGGAAAGGGGTAACATCATTAAAATGACCGAAAATCGACCCCAAAATACAAAACAAACTGAAAACACAGATTTTTAGAGAATTTAACCACAATCATTTTGAAGTAAGCCACTTTGAAATCGGATGTCTTTAAGACAAGTTATGGGCTTAGAAGTGCAGGTTCTAGGCCGCATTTCGTCGTTTTTTGAAAATTTGGAAAGGGGTAACATCATTAAAATGACCGAAAATCGACCCCAAAATACAAAACAAACTGAAAACACAGATTTTTAGAGAATTTAACCACAATCATTTTAAAGTATGCCACTTTGAAATCGGATGTCTTTAAGAAATGTTATGGGCTTAGAAGTGCAGGTTTTAGGCCGCATTTATGCAAAGCCGTTTTTCGAACATTTTGGAAAGGGGTAACATCATTAAAATGACCGAAAATTGACCCAAAATACAAAACAAACTGAAAACACAGATTTTAAAAGAATTTAACCACAATCATTTTGAAGTATGCCACTTTGAAATCGGATGTCTTTAAGAAATGTTATGGGCTTAGAAGTGCAGGTTTTAGGCCACATTTCTGCAAAGCTGTTTTTCGAAAATTTTGGAAAGGGGTAACATTATTAAAATGACCGAAAATCGACCCCAAAATACAAAACAAACTGAAAACACAGATTTTAAAAAAATTTAACCACAATCATTTTGAAGTATGCCACTTTGAAATCGGATGTCTTTAAGAAATGTTATGGGCTTAGAAGTGCAGGTTTTAGGCCACATTTCTGCAAAGCTGTTTTTCGAAAATTTTGGAAAGGGGTAACATCATTAAAATGACCGAAAATCGACCCCAAAATACAAAACAAACTGAAAACACAGATTTTTAGAGAATTTAACCACAATCATTTTAATGTATGCCACTTTGAAATCGGATGTCTTTAAGAAAAGTTATGGGCTTAGAAGTGCAGGTTTTAGGCCACATTTATGCAAAGCCGTTTTTCAAAAATTTGGAAATTTAAAATGACCGAAAATCGACCCAAAAATACAAAACAAACTAAAAACACAGATTTTAAAAGAATTTAACCACAATCATTTTGAAGTATGCCACTTTGAAATCGGATGTCTTTACGAAATGTTATGGGCTTAGAAGTGCAGGTTGTAGGCCGCATTTATGCAAAGCCGTTTTTCGAAAATTTTGGAAATGGGTAACATCATTAAAATGACCGAAAAGCGACCCCAAAATACAAAACAAACTAAAAACACAGATTTTAAAAGAATTTAACCACAATCATTTTGAAGTATGCCACTTTGAAATCGGATGTCTTTAAGAAATGTTATGGGCTTAGAAGTGCAGGTTTTACGCCACATTTCTGCAAAGCTGTTTTTCGAAAATTTTGGAAAGGGGTAACATCATTAAAATGACCGAAAATCGACCCCAAAATACAAAACAAACTGAAAACACAGATTTTAAAAGAATTTAACCACAATCATTTTGAAGTATGCCACTTTGAAATCGGATGTCTTTACGAAATGTTATGGGCTTAGAAGTGCAGGTTGTAGGCCGCATTTATGCAAAGCCGTTTTTCGAAAATTTTGGAAATGGGTAACATCATTAAAATGACCGAAAATCGACCCCAAAATACAAAACAAACTAAAAACACAGATTTTAAAAGAATTTAACCACAATCATTTTGAAGTATGCCACTTTGAAATCGGATGTCTTTAAGAAATGTTATTGGCTTAGAAGTGCAGGTTGTAGGCCGCATTTATGCAAAGCCGTTTTTCGAAAATTTTGGAAATGGGGTAACATCATTAAAATGACCGAAAATCGACCCAAAAATACAAAACAAACTGAAAACACAGATTTAAAGAGAATTTAACCACAATCATTTTGAAGTATGCCACTTTGAAATCGGATGTCTTTAAGAAAAGTTATGGGCTTAGAAGTGCAGGTTTTAGGCTGCATTTATGCAAGGCCGTTTTTCGAAAATTTTGGAAAGGGGAAACATCATTAAAATGTCCGAAAATCGACCCAAAAATACCAAACAAACTGAAAACACAGCTCTTTAGAGAATTAAACCACAATCATTTTGAGGTATGCCACTTTGAAATCGGATGTCTGTAAGAATAGTTATGGGTTTCGAAGTGCAGGTTTTAGGACATTTTCTGGAAAGCCATTGAATACAGATATAAAGCATCGATTGCTAAAGACGAACAGACGGACGTGGCTGGCCCACTATCTGTAGCCTGTATTTGCCTGAAATTTAAGTCGCAGTTTCCAGCACACTACACCACACACACAAGCCATCTGTTGCCGAGCGGCGGAACGCGGGCTGTGCTTGCATTTTCGTGCTGCCTACTTCAATATCACTTTCGCGAATAAATTTATTTAACTCCCAGCTCGGCGTAAAATTTCTTGCAGCAGGTGATTGGAATGCCAAACATAGGTGGTGGGGCAACTACAGAATGTGTGCCAGAGGCCGGATTCTGAGCTCAGTCCTGGCCGATGAAAACATCGATGTTGTAGCATCTGGAGAGGCCACCTGCTATCCTTATCGTGCGAACGCTACCCCCAGCGCAATCGACTTCGGAATTTCAAAGGGCTTCAGACAGAAACAGATCACGGTTAGAGTTTTGACTGAGCTGTCATCAGACCACCTGCCGTTGCTCTTTTTGTTGGAAGAACAAGCTCAATTCTTCAAAGGAGTCCCCAAAATGTTGCCACCACATGCAAACATAGAGACTTTTAAGTCGTACATCGAAACGCACACAATGCTCAACTTCCCAATCATTTTGTGCAGCGATCTGGATGCGTACGTCGACTGCCTCACAACAACAATTGCAGAAGCTGCACAGCAAGCTACGCCACCTCAGCGTCCATCTGGTCTCCCAGCTAATAGAAGGGCGCCCATACTATCCTCGGAGGCAAGGACACTGCTGGACCAAAAAAGGCGTCTTAGAAGGCACTACATTGTGACGGGTGATCCTGCAACTAAGCAGCTTTTATCAAGCGTAACAAACAGACTGCACAGAATGCTAGCAAAGACACGCCAGAAGAACATTGATTCACTGTTGGAAGGAGCTGGCCCGGATAGTTGCAGCGATTTCTGTATATGGAAGCTCACGAGAGGAATAAAGAGACAGCCGTTTTTCATATCTCCTATACAGAGTCACAGTGGCCACTGGCTCAAGTCAGATTGTGAGAAAGCAAATGCTTTTGCTGAGCACCTAGCCTCCACCTTCACGCCATTTCAACGTCCAGACGCTTTCCAGCGTCAAGAGGTTGCCAACCTTTTAAGCGCTCCTATGCAACCTGCCCGCCCCATTAGACCCATCACGCCGCAAGAAGTCATGTTGTATCTTAAAGCGCTTAAACCTAAGAAGTCCCCTGGACACGACGGCATCGACAATAGAGCGGCAAAGTCTCTTCCACGCAAAGGAGTCCTAGCACTGGTAAAAACTTTCAACGCCATGCTAAGCTTGGGTCACTTTCCAAGGCAGTGGAAACGTGCGCGGATTGTCATGATCCCCAAACCAGGCAAGACTCCAACGCAGGTCGACTCTTACCGCCCTATAAGCCTGCTAACCACCTTTTCCAAGGTCTTCGAGCGGATTCTGCTTAGCCGACTGATGGAACTGCCCCAAGTAGCACGTCTCATACCGAAGCATCAATTTGGATTCAGAAAATCCCTTGGCTGCCCAGAACAAGTCCATCGCCTGGTCGACCCCATCACTCAGGGACTCGAGCATAAGCTCCACACCGCTGGCGTCTTCCTTGACGTGAAACAAGCCTTCGATAAGGTGTGGCACGATGGCTTGCTCTTCAAAATGAAGGATCTTCTCCCAGCACCCTACTTCGCCATAATGAGCTCTTTCATCGCTGATCGGACATTTGACTCTCGCTCCAGCTTGGCTGAAATTCACGCAGGAGTGCCTCAAGGAAGTGTACTTGGTCCATTCCTCTTCACTCTCTTCACCAGTGACATGCCAGCGCCGTTACCCGTCACATTTCCCGAAGGTATGTCACCTACCTCTCTGCTGCTGGCTACTTATGCAGATGACACGGCCATGCTTGCGTCCCACTCATATCAGCAGACAGCAGCGGCGGCAGTTCAAGACTGGCTGTATGAGATGGAGAGATGGACCAAGCAATGAAACATTGCAATTAACTCCAATAAGTCGGCATGCGTGACATTTTCACTCAGACTCTTGATCGTCATAGATCTGACTTTCGATGGTGGCAACATCGAAAACGTCAATTCTCACTGCTACCTGGGTGTCCACTTGGACCGCCGGCTGATATGGAACCATATGGCCATCAAATCCAAATGCCTTCGCAAGCTCCAGAAGATGGATTGGCTTTTGAAGTCCAAAAGTCTCCAGCTGTCGACGAAGGCTCTATTGCTAAAAGCGATCCTCACGCCAACTTGGACATACGGCATCCAAGTTTGGGGTACAGCTTCAAGGCACCAGCTGAACAGGCTAAGGGTGGTGCAGGCACGTGCTGCTCGGCGGGCAACCGGGCTTCCCTGGTATGTGACCAACCGGGCAATCGAAGCTGATCTTCGCCTTATTCCGGTGGGCGATCAAATTAACCACCACAGCAGCCGTTACAGCGACAGGCTCATGGCGCACCCAAACCCACTGGCTAGCAGGCTTGTCAACCCGCAACCTCTTCGAAGGCTGAAGAGATTACACCCCAGTGACCTCGCTTCCCGGGTCATCCAGTAATCCATAAAAATGTTGTAAATTTTGTAAATAATTGTAAATAATTGTATTTAGTTTAAATAGTATAATATCTACTATACATGTATATATATCCTCATACGTCCGGTTATGTTCAAATGGCATTGAACGATTCCGGCGGAAGTAAATATTAAAATAGAAAAAAAAAAAAATTATTTTTGTAGAGCTATCTACTCATAATACTTACTTATTTGTGAAAACGTAGTTTAAATGTTGTACTTTAATATATATGACCGAAAATCGACCCAAAAATACAAAACAAACTGAAAACACAGATTTTAAGAGAATTTAACCACAATCATTTTGAAGTATGCCACTTTGAAATCCGATGTCTTTAAGAAAAGTTATGGGCTTAGAAGTGCAGGTTTTAGGCCACATTTCTGCAAAGCCGTTTCTCATTTTAACATCATTAAAATGACCGAAAATCGACCCCAAAATACAAAACAAACTGAAAAAACAGATTTTTAGAGAATTTAACCACAATCATTTTAATGTATGCCACTTTGAAATCGGATGTCTTTAAGAAATGTTATGGGCTTAGAAGTGCAGGTTTTAGGCCGCATTTATGCAAAGCCGTTTTTCGAAAATTTTGGAAAGGGGTAACATTATTAAAATGACCGAAAATCGACCCAAAAATACAAAACAAACTGAAAACACAGATTTAAAGAGAATTTAACCACAATCATTTTGAAGTCTTTAAGAAAAGTCTTTAAGAAAAGTTATGGGCTTAGAAGTGCAGGTTTTAGGCCGCATTTATGCAAAGCCGTTTTTCGAAAATTTTGGAAAGGTCATTAAAATGACCGAAAATCGACCCCAAAATACAAAACAAACTGAAACATACAGATTTTTAGAGAATTTAACCACAATCATTTTAAAGTATGCCACTTTGAAATCGGATGTCTTTAAGAAAAGTTATGGGCTTAGAAGTGCAGGTTTTAGGCCACATTTATGCAAAGCCGTTTTTCAAAAATTTGGAAAGGGGTAACATCATTAAAATGACCGAAAATAGACCCCAAAATACAAAACAAACTGAAAACACAGATTTTTAGAGAATTTAACCACAATCATTTTAAAGTATGCCACTTTGAAATCGGATGTCTTTAAGAAATGTTATGGGCTTAGAAGTGCAGGTTTTAGGTCGCATTTATGCAAAGCCGTTTTTCGAAAATTTTGGAAAGGGGTAACATCATTAAAATGACCGAAAATCGACCCAAAAATACAAAACAAACTGAAAACGCAGATTTTTACAGAATTTAACCACAATCATTTTGAAGTATGCCACTTTGAAATCGGATGTCTTTAAGAAATGTTATGGGCTTAGAAGTGCAGGTTTTAGGCCGCATTTATGCAAAGCCGTTTTTCGAAAATTTTTGACCGAAAATCGACCCAAAAATACAAAACAAACTGAAAACACAGATTTTAAGAGAATTTAACCACAATCATTTTGTAGTATGCCAATTTGAAATCGGATGTCTTTAAAAAAAGTTATGGGCTTAGAAGTGCAGGTTTTAGGCCACATTTATGCAAAGCCGTTTTTCAAAAATTTGGAAAGGGGTAACATCATTAAAATGTCCGAAAATCGACCCTAACATACAAAACAAACTGAAAACACAGCTCTTTAGAGAATTTAACCACAATCATTTTGAGGTATGCCACTTTGAAATTTGATGTCTGTGAGAAAAGTTATGAGCTTAGAAGTGCAGGTTTTAGGCCACTTTTATGCAAAGCCGTTTTTCGAAAATTGGGAAAGGAGTAACATCATTAAAATGACCGAAAATCGACCCAAAAATACCAAACAAACTGAAAACACAGCTCTTTAGAGAATTAAACCACAATCATTTTGAGGTATGCCACTTTGAAATCGGATGTCTGTAAGAATAGTTATGGGTTTCGAAGTGCAGGTTTTAGGACATTTTCTGGAAAGCCATTGAATACAGATATAAAGCATCGATTGCTAAAGACGAACAGACGGACGTGGCTGGCCCACTATCACCTGCCTTCTGTAGCCTGTATTTGCCTGAAATTTAAGTCGCAAAGTTTCCTGCACACTACTCCACACACACACGCCATCTGTTGCCGAGCGGCGGAACGCGGGCTGTGCTAGCATTTTCGTGCTGCCTACTTTTAGGCATGCGATTTCACTTTCGCGAATAAATTTATTTAAGTAGAGCTATCTACTCATAATACTTACTTATTTGTGAAAACGTAGTTTAAATGTTGTACTAAGGTTAGGTTTAGGTTAGGTTAGGACGGCTGCCAGATTATAGCCTGGCACACTTAGAACTCTGTGGGTCCACTGTGATCTCTATTTTTGGGTCCCCTATCCGTTAAGAGTCAGCCTGTAGGTTGGTCGATCAGCAAGTCCCCCATCCGGAGGATTTAATAAAAGAGCTTATACTCTTCAGGTTAATCTGCGATATTTCGGTCTGGTCATTTATGAAAGGATATCCTAAGTGTTTCAGTCTAAACCTGCATAGGGCTAGGCATAAACAGAGTAGGTGTTCCACCGTTTCTTCTTCTTCCTCATCCCTGCAGCTTCTACAAAAATCATTTTTTGGGGCTTTTAGCCTGCCGGCGTGTGCGTACTCGAATTAGCATGCCGCACTCAGTGCGGCTGAAATTGAGTAGTTCTGATGTTTTCTTATTGTTTATTGCAGGCCATGTCTGGTGAGAGATTCGGCATTGCGGTGTGTTTTGCCAATGAGTGTTGGCTAATTTGCTGAAATGGTTTTTAATAATTAGCTTGCAAGTAGCCATAGGCATGCCAACATTCTCCTTTCCTGGAAGGAGAGGTATGGTGGTGCCTTTCCTGGCTAGCTCGTCTGCTATACAGTTGCCTACGATATCCCGGTGACCCGGAACCCATATAAGGCTGACAGTAAACTGACTAGCCATCTCGTGGAGAGATTTGCGACAGTCTGCTATTGTTCGGGAGTTTGTATTCGTCGAGTAGATTGATTTAATAGCCGCTTGGCTATCACTATATATGTTTATGTGTCTGTTCTGGGTGTTTAAGTCCCTTAAACAGACGAGTGCTTCCATTATAGCATACACTTCCGCTTGGAAGACACTGCAGTGGTCAGGAAGTCTGAATGACTGCCTGATCTCTAATTGCTCGGAGTATATGCCTCCACCTACGTGTCCGTCTAGTTTGGAGCCGTCTGTATATACACAGATTGCGTCTATTGAGCCCGGTCGGCCCCGATCCCATACTTCCCTGCCTGGGATCAGAGCTTCGAAGGGCGTGTAACTGTATTCACGGGTTTAACATAGATCCGTTTTTGGCGGGATCAATTTGTCATGCTGAATAATCTTAGCGTGATCATACAGTTGGGCTTTCCATTGCCCCGTATCCCTTAGTCGAATGTCTGCCGATTTCGCCCCTTCCATGCCTGCTAAGTCCAGGCTCTGGAGGTTCAAGATCGCATTCAGCGCTTCGTTTGGGGTAGTTCGAAGGGCTCTACTAATACACAAAGCCGCCATGCTCTGTACTTTGTTAAGGGAGTTAAGATACATTGTTTGTGTAAAGCGGTCCACCACAGAGCCACTCCATATAGTAGGATTGGCTTGACTACCGCTGTGTATATCCAATTGACGATTTTAGGGGACAAACCCCATCTTAGCCCGATTGCTTTTTTACAAGAGTAAAGTGCAATGGTCGCTTTCTTGGTTCTCTCTTGGTTGTTTAAGCCCCATTTAAGACGCTTATCTAATACTAACCCCAAGTATCTTGCGTGCTCGCTAAAAGAGATATTACAGTTGTTTAAAGTGGGTGGGTTAAGTTTTGGGATTTTGTAAGGACTAGTTCCGTTTTTGAGGGATTTACCCCAAGTCCGTTCTTTGTAGTCCATTCTGATAGTGTTTTTAGTTTTGCGGTCATAAGATCGCATAACGTTTGTGGATACTTACCATTAAAGATGATAGCGACATCGTCTGCGTATGCCACTATTTTACAGCCTCCTCCTTCAAGAATCCGCAGTAGTTTATTTACCGCGATATTCCATAAGAGGGGTGATAGTACACCTCCTTGCGGAGTGCCTCTGTTCACTAATCTAGTCTGGGTCGAGGTCCCTAGTGTGGCCGTGACCAGTCTGCTTATCAGCAATTTGTGGATCAGCCCCACCAGCGGTGGCTCAACCCCTAGTTCAGTGAGGGATTCTGTTATTGCCGTGGCAAGCACGTTGTTGAAAGCTCCTTCTATGTCAAGGAAGGCGATCAAGGTGTATTCTTGTATACTGAGTGATTTCTCGATGTTGCTTACTACCAAGTGTAGCGCCGATTCGGTCGACTTACCTTTGGTGTATGCGTGTTGCGCCTCTGATATCTGCGTCGGGTCAATGATGTCTCTAATGTGTAGACCTATCAGTCTTTCTAGGATTTTTAGCAGGAATGATGTCAGACTTATCGGTCTGAAATCCTTCGCTGTAGTATGGGTGGCCTTCCCTGCCTTAGGGATGAAAACGACTCTCGTTTCCCGCCATGCTGTAGGTAGTTCTCCTACTGCAAGAATGGTCTGGAAGATTTTTCTCAGCCAGTTTATAGCTAGTTCTCCTGCTTGCTGAATATGTGCCGGTGTTATATTGTCCGGTCCCGGCGATATGTATGGTTTAAAACTATGAATGGACCAGTTTATATTACGGTCTGATAGTAGGAGATTTAAGTTTATTCCTTCTCCAGTGTGTCTTCCTGGGGGATGTCCTGTTTGCAGGCTCCCTGGGAAGTGAGCGTCTAGGAATAGGTTTAGGGATTCTTCACTAGAGTCCGACCATGCTCCGTCAGCCTTTTGGAGATAGCCTAAGGATACGGCTGTCTTAGAAAGTATTTTTCTGAGCCTTGCGGCATCAGTTGTCTTTTCAATATCCGAGCAGAAGTTCTGCCACGCAGTTCTCTTCTCTTTTCTGATGGCCTTTTTGTATGTGGCTAGTTCCTTTTTGTAGCTTTGCCAGTTTATGTCCTCATTTGTAGCTTTCGCTCTCTTGAACAGGTTTCTGCATTTGGCTCTGAGGATTGATAATTGCTGGGTATGCAGGGCATGCAGCTGCTGTGTTGTCTCCGTTGCTGTAATTGCGAAGTAGAAATGTACTAAGATGCCGTTTGGCTAAAATGCAGGTTCGAATTTTACCTTGTTTGGGGTCAAGCATAAGCTTGTAATCTTTTGTTCCTAGTCCAGCAACCCTGCCTCCTGCTACCCAGGGTTCCTGAACTAAGACCACGTCGGCTTCGCCTTTGGCCAGGCGAAGCAAAAGAGCAGCGGACGCTGCTTTACTTTGCTTTAACGTCGGCCTCCGAATCGCTCAGGTCCACTTCATCGATTGCCGGTCCTATCGCTCGCATCTCTCTGCTCAGCGACGAGTCGGTTGAGTAGCCGTCCTCCGGCACACCAGGGGCCTCCACTTCCTCCGCAAGCACCTGCTCAGCTGGGTTGCCGGCAGGACTTCCCAAAGAATTAGAGTCCCCTTTGTAAATCTTTATATGTATGGCACTGAAACCATAGTTGAGCGTTCCCCGAGCAGCCTCTATGGGAGCGACCGACTCCTTATTCAGCACCACGATCGCTTGGTTCACGTCACCTGCGTGCTTCTCCACCTTAACGACTTTCCAGTCTTTTGTGGGGAGATGTGGGTTGCATTCTTGCAACATATAAAGGATGTCCTCCGGTGATGCGATTGCAGCTGGGAGCCAAATTCTGGCTCGTGGTCTACTGGGGACGTCACACCAATCTAGTGCGACTATGTTCGCCCCTTCGTAAACTGCTCCGAGCTGTGCTACCGCCTGTTTGTATAGGTCAGCTGATCGCTGATTATCGCAGGCCACTGCCTGGTACCAGCCCGCGTCCATACAGCAAGGCGCTGAACCGGGCTTCTCGCGTACCATACGCAGGCAAATAAGGGACAGCTTGGACTCAACCGACTTCCATTTATTTCTGGGGATCATGTTCTCCGGATTTCCCCTGTCTATAAGTCCAAGTAGGACCCGATCTTTGGTAATCTCGGCAAAGGAGACCGACGGCTGGATCTTCGATCTCTTCGCCGACGGACCGGGCAGCTCTATGGAGCGTTGCCTCTTCGCCTGAGCACCTTCTTGCTGGGGCTTCTCTTGCCCATAGTTCGGAAACACCGTCCTTGCCCACTCTACCTTCTTTAGCCATTCGGGCGAAGGCGTGGCGACATTGCTTCTGGCATGCGAGCGCAGGGTTTGGGCGGCAGTCCGTCTCTCTGCGTATGTGGATTTCTTTACACCAGCGGGTGACCCGATCGACTTTGCTGCGCCTGCCGCTGGTTTTGGCGCAGATGCGCACATAGTGGAGGCGTTAGCGACAGTTTTTCTGTCCCCCGTCATCCCTAGTTTGGGATGGGGCCCTTTCTGAGCCCTACTGGTGCTTGCAGTGGAACCATCGTTCATCTTTGCAGCGCCGGGTTTTTGTGGAGTTCCCGTCTCCGTTTTCTTATTTGTATTTTTATTTATAGTTTCCATAATGGGTCCCACGAGCTGCGGAGAAGGGGAAAGGTCCGCCAGGGCAGAGATCCGCGGTACCCGGGTAAGGCGGTAGATAGAACAGGGGGTCGCCATCTCCCTGAGCCCACAGTTTGAGACTGAGCTAGTTGTTGATCCTGGCCCCTAGCCAGGCTGACTCTTGGCACGGTCCGAATTACACCGTAGTCCGGCCCGGAGTGAGATGTTGTTTGGGAGAGGAAGTGGGTAGGTGGTGTGTGGGGGATATTGGGTTTGTGTAAAGCAACTGTTTAGATGCGGCTGAACAAATCGCATCGTCCGTACTGCCTCGTTGCAAGATACCCGCTGGTTGTCCGGGACTGCTTATTTGCTGGGGTTTCCGTCCACGATTCCGTGTTTGACTTCCACCGCCAGCTTATTCGCAGTTGGCCTCGAGTGAGGTCGTCCGCTATCCGCAACCTGCGACCCGCTCGGTCGCCCCAGCTAGGCGGCTTCAGAACCATCTCACAAGTTCCTCAGACCGAGTCGTTGTACTTTAATATAATAAAATAAAAATAAATGATCTGACATTAACCGTATCGCGTAAAAAATAGGCCTTTTTTGGCCGAATTAACCATAATTTTAAACTTGATGCTTATTTTGATGTTAAAAAAATTATTTAAAAAAATTTAAAGTAATATATTATGTTGCTTTAATAAATGTATTATTATTATTTTTCATTTTATAATAACAAATATATCGAATTTTTAGGCAAAAATCACGTTTTTGAATTTAAAGTGTTACCCAAAAACCACAAATTTAATAAAAAAAAATACGCAACGCAGTTACCTCAAGAAACATATTAAAATGACTGAAAATCGACCCGAAAATACAAAACAAACTGAAAACACAGATTTTAAGAGAATTTAACCACAATCATTTTAAAGTATGCCACTTTGAAATCGGATGTCTTTAAGAAATGTTATGGGCTTAGAAGTGCAGGTTTTATGCAAATCCGTTTTTCGAAAATTTGAAAAGGGGTAACATCATTAAAATGTCCGAAAATCAACCCAAAAATACCAAACAAGCTGAAAACACAGATTCTTAGAGAATTTAACCACAATCATTTTGAGGTATGCCACTTTGAAATCCGATGTCTCTAAGAAAAGTTATGGGCTTAGAAATGCCGGTTTTTGGTCTCTTTTCTGTAAAGCCATTTTTCAAAAATTTGGAAAGGGGCAACATCATTAAAATTACCGAAAATCGACCCCAAAATACAAAACAAACTGAAAACACAGATTTCAAGAGAATTTAGCCACAATCATTTTGAAGTATGCCACTTTGAAATCGGATGTCTTTAAGAAATGTTATGGGCTTAGACGTGCAGAATTTAGGCCGCATTTATGCAAAGCCGTTTTTCGAAAATTTGGTCATTAAAATTACCGAAAATCGACCCAAAAATACAAAACAAACTGAAAACACAGATTTTAAAAAAATTTAACCACAATCATTTTGAAGTATGCCACTTTGAAATCGGATGTCTTTAAGAAAAGTTATGGGCTTAGAAGTGCAGGTTTTAGGCCGCATTTATGCAAAGCCGTTTTTCGAACATTTTGGAAAGGGGTAACATCATTAAAATGACCGAAAATCGACCCCAAAATACAAAACAAACTGAAAACACAGATTTTTAGAGAATTTAACCACAATCATTTTGAAGTATTCCACTTTGAAATCGGATGTCTTTAAGAAATGTTATGGGCTTAGAAGTGCAGGTTTTAGGCCACATTAATGCAAAGCCGTTTTTAAAAAATTTGGAAAGGGGTAACATCATTAAAATGACCAAAAATCGACCCAAAAATACAAAACAAACTGAAAACACAGATTTTAAAAAAATTTAACCACAATCATTTTGAAGTATGCCACTTTGAAATCGGATGTCTTTAAGAAAAGTTATGGGCTTAGAAGTGCAGGTTTTAGGCCACATTAATGCAAAGCCGTTTTTAAAAAATTTGGAAAGGGGTAACATCATTAAAATGACCGAAAATCGACCCAAAAATACAAAACAAACTGAAAACACAGATTTTAAAAAAATTTAACCACAATCATTTTGATGCATGCCACTTTGAAATCGGATGTCTTTAAGAAAAGTTATGGGCTTAGAAGTGCAGGTTTTAGGCCGCATTTATGCAAAGCCGTTTTTCGAACATTTTGGAAAGGGGTAACATCATTAAAATGACCGAAAATCGACCCAAAAATACAAGACAAACTGAAAACACAGATTTAAAGATAATTTAACCCCAATCATTTTGAAGTATGCCACTTTGAAATCGGATGTCTTTAAGAAAAGTTATGGGCTTAGAAGTGCAGGTTTTAGGCCACATTTATGCAAAGCCGTTTTTCAAAAATTTGGAAAGGGGTAACATCATTAAAATGACCGAAAATCGACCCAAAAATACAAAACAAACTGAAAACACAGATTTTAAAAAAATTTAACCACAATCATTTTGAAGTATGCCACTTTGAAATCGGATGTCTTTAAGAAATGTTATGGGCTTAGAAGTGCAGGTTTTAGGCCACATTTCTGCAAAGCCGTTTTTCGAAAATTTTGGAAAGGGGTAACATCATTAAAATGACCGAAAATCGACCCCAAAATACAAAACAAACTGAAAACACAGATTTTTAGAGAATTTAACCACAATCATTTTAATGTATGCCACTTTGAAATCGGATGTCTTTAAGAAATGTTATGGGCTTAGTAATGCAGGTTTTATGCAAATCCGTTTTTCGAAAATTTGAAAAGGGGTAACATCATTAAAATGTCCGAAAATCAACCCAAAAATACCAAACAAGCTGAAAACACAGATTTTTAGAGAATTTAACCACAATCATTTTAAAGTATGCCACTTTGAAATCGGATGTCTTTAAGAAATGTTATGGGCTTAGAAGTGCAGGTTTTATGCAAATCCGTTTTTCGAAAATTTGAAAAGGGGTAACATCATTAAAATGTCCGAAAATCAACCCAAAAATACCAAACAAGCTGAAAACACAGATTCTTAGAGAATTTAACCACAATCATTTTGAGGTATGCCACTTTCAAATCCGATGTCTCTAAGAAAAGTTACGGGCTTAGAAATTCCGGTTTTTGGTCTCTTTTCTGTAAAGCCATTTTTCGAAAATTTGGAAAGGGGCAACATCATTAAAATGACCGAAAATCGACCCCAAAATACAAAACAAACTGAAAACACAGATTTTTAGAGAATTTAACCACAATCATTTTAAAGTATGCCACTTTGAAATCGGATGTCTTTAAGAAATGTTATGGGCTTAGAAGTGCAGGTTTTAGGCCGCATTTATGCAAAGCCGTTTTTCGAAAATTTTGGAAAGGGGTAACATCATTAAAATGACCGAAAATCGACCCCAAAATACAAAACAAACTGAAAACACAGATTTTTAGAGAATTTAACCACAATCATTTTGAAGTAAGCCACTATGAAATCGAATGTCTTTAAGAAAAGTTATGGGCTTAGAAGTGCAGGTTTTAGGCCACATTTATGCAAAGCTGTTTTTCAAAAATTTGGAAAGGGGTAACATCATTAAAATGACCGAAAATCGACCCAAAAATACAAAACAAACTAAAAACACAGATTTTAATAGAATTCAACCACAATCATTTTGAAGTATGCCACTTTGAAATCGGATGTCTTTAAGAAATGTTATGGGCTTAGAAGTGCAGGTTTTAGGCCACATTTATGCAAAGCTGTTTTTCAAAAATTTGGAAAGGGGTAACATCATTAAAATGACCGAAAATCGACCCCAAAATACAAAACAAACTGAAAGCACAGATTTTTAGAGAATTTAACCACAATCATTTTAAAGTATGCCACTTTAAAATCGGATGTCTTTAAGAAAAGTTATGGGCTTAGAAGTGCAGGTTTTAGGCCACATTAATGCACAGCCGTTTTTCGAAAATTTGGAAAGGGGTGACATCATTAAAATGACCGAAAATCGACCCAAAAATACAAAACAAACTGAAAACATGGATTTTAAAAAAATTTAACCACAATCATTTTGAAGTATGCCACTTTGAAATCGGATGTCTTTAAGAAAAGTTATGGGCTTAGAAGTGCAGGTTTTAGGCCACATTAATGCAAAGCCGTTTTTAAAAAATTTGGAAAGGGGTGACATCATTAAAATTACCGAAAATCGACCCAAAAATACAAAACAAACTGAAAACACAGATTTTAAAAAAATTTAACCACAATCATTTTGAAGTATGCCACTTTGAAATCGGATGTCTTTAAGAAAAGTTATGGGCTTAGAAGTGCAGGTTTTAGGCCACATTTATGCAAAGCCGTTTTTCAAAAATTTGGAAAGGGGTAACATCATTAACATGACCGAAAATCGACCCAAAAATACAAAACAAACTAAAAACACAGATTTTAAAAAAATTTAACCACAATCATTTTGAAGTATGCCACTTTGAAATCGGATGTCTTTAAGAAAAGTTATGGGCTTAGAAGTGCAGGTTTTAGGCCACATTTATGCAAAGCCGTTTTTCGAACATTTTGGAAAGGGGAAACACCATTAAAATGACCGAAAATCGACCCAAAAATACAAAACAAACTGAAAACACAGATTTTTAGAGAATTTAACCACAATCATTTGAAAGTATGCCACTTTGAAATCGGATGTCTTTAAGAAATGTTATGGGCTTAGAAGTGCAGGTTTTAGGCCACATTTATGCAAAGCTGTTTTTCAAAAATTTGGAAAGGGGTAACATCATTAAAATGACCGAAAATCGACCCAAAAATACAAAACAAACTGAAAACACAGATTTTAAAAAAATTTAACCACAATCATTTTGAAGTATGCCACTTTGAAATCGGATGTCTTTAAGAAAAGTTATGGGCTTAGAAGTGCAGGTTTTAGGCCGCATTTATGCAAAGCCGTTTTTCGAACATTTTGGAAAGGGGAAACACCATTAAAATGAACGAAAATCGACCCAAAAATACAAAACAAACTGAAAACACAGATTTTTAGAGAATTTAACCACAATCATTTGAAAGTATGCCACTTTGAAATCGGATGTCTTTAAGAAATGTTATGGGCTTAGAAGTGCAGGTTTTAGGCCACATTTATGCAAAGCTGTTTTTCAAAAATTTGGAAAGGGGTAACATCATTAAAATGACCGAAAATCGACCCAAAAATACAAAACAAACTGAAAACACAGATTTTAAAAAAATTTAACCACAATCATTTTGAAGTATGCCACTTTGAAATCGGATGACTTTAAGAAATATTATGGGCTTAGAAGTGCAGGTTTTAGGCCACATTTCTGCAAAGCCGTTTTTCGAAAATTTTGGAAAGGGGTAACATCATTAAAATGACCGAAAATCGACCCAAAAATACAAGACAAACTGAAAACACAGATTTAAAGATAATTTAACCCCAATCATTTTGTGCTGGTTTTAGGCCACATTAATGCAAAGCCGTTTTTCGAAAATTTGGAAAGGGGTAACATCATTAAAATGACCGAAAATCAACCCCAAAATACAAAACAAACTGAAAACACAGATTTTAAAAGAATTCAACCACAATCATTTTGAAGTAAGCCACTTTGAAATCGGATGTCTTTAAGAAAAGTTATGGGCTTAGAAGTGCAGGTTTTAGGCCGCATTTATGCAAAGCCGTTTTTCGAACATTTTGGAAAGGGGTAACATCATTAAAATGTAGAAGTGCAGGTTTTAGGCCACATTTATGCAAAGCTGTTTTTCAAAAATTTGGAAAGGGGTAACATCATTAAAATGACCGAAAATCGACCCAAAAATACAAAACAAACTAAAAACACAGATTTTAATAGAATTTAACCACAATCATTTTAATGTATGCCACTTTGAAATCGGATGTCTTTAAGAAAAGTTATGGGCTTAGAAGTGCAGGTTTTAGGCCACATTTATGCAAAGCTGTTTTTCAAAAATTTGGAAAGGGGTAAAATGACCGAAAATCAACCCCAAAATACAAAACAAACTGAAAACACAGATTTTTAGAGAATTTAACCACAATCATTTTAAAGTATGCCACTTTGAAATCGGATGTCTTTAAGAAAAGTTATGGGCTTAGAAGTGCAGGTTTTAGGCCACATTTATGCAAAGCAGTTTTTCAAAAGGGGTAACATCATTAAAATGACCGAAAATTGACCCATAATACAAAACAAACTGAAAACACAGATTTTAAAAGAATTTAACCACAATCATTTTGAAGTATGCCACTTTGAAATCGGATGTCTTTAAGAAATGTTATCGGATGTCTTTAAGAAATGTTATGGGCTTAGAAGTGCAGGTTTTAGGCCGCATTTATGCAAAGCCGTTTTTCGAAAATTTTGGAAAGGGGTAGTAACATCATTAAAATGACCGAAAATCGACCCCAAAATACAAAACAAACTGAAAACACAGATTTTTAGAGAATTTAACCACAATCATTTTGAGGTATGCCACTTTGAAATCGGATGTCTTTAAGAAAAGTTATGGGCTTAGAAGTGCAGGTGTTAGGCCACATTTCTGCAAAGCCGTTTTTCAAAAATTTGGAAAGGGGTAACATCATTAAAATGACCGAAAATCGACCCCAAAATACAAAACAAACTGAAAACACAGATTTTTAGAGAATTTAACCACAATCATTTTAAAGTATGCCACTTTGAAATCGGATGTCTTTAAGAAATGTTATGGGCTTAGAAGTGCAGGTTTTAGGCCGCATTTATGCAAAGCCGTTTTTCGAAAATTTTGGAAAGGGGTAACATCATTAAAATGACCGAAAATCTACCCAAAAATACAAAACAAACTGAAAACACAGATTTAAAGAGAATTTAACCACAATCATTTTGAAGTATGCCACTTTGAAATCGGATGTCTTTAAGAAATGTTATGGGCTTAGAAGTGCAGGTTTTAGGCCGCATTTATGCAAAGCCGTTTTTCGAAAATTTTGGAAAGGGGTAACATCATTAAAATGACCGAAAATCGACCCAAAAATACAAAACAAACTGAAAACACAGATTTAAAGAGAATTTAACCACAATCATTTTGAAGTATGCCACTTTGAAATCGGATGTCTTTAAGAAAAGTTATGGGCTTAGAAGTGCAGGTTTTAGGCCGCATTTATGCAAAGCCGTTTTTCGAAAATTTTGGAAAGGGGTAACATCATTAAAATGACCGAAAATCGACCCCAAAATACAAAACAAACTGAAAACACAGATTTTTAGAGAATTTAACCACAATCATTTTAAAGTATGCCACTTTGAAATCGGATGTCTTTAAGAAAAGTTATGGGCTTAGAAGTGCAGGTTTTAGGCCACATTTATGCAAAGCCGTTTTTCGAAAATTGGGAAAGGGGCAACATCATTAAAAATACCGAAAATCGATCCAAAAATACCAAACAAACTGAAAACCCAGCTCTTTAGAGAATTAAACCGCAATCATTTTGAGGTACGCCACTTTGAAATCGGATGTCTGTAAGAATAGTTATGGGTTTCGAAGTGCAGGTTTTAGGACATTTTCTGGAAAGCCATTGAATACAGATATAAAGCATCGATTGCTAAAGACGAACAGACGGACGTGGCTGGCCCACTATCACCTGCCTTCTGTAGCCTGTATTTGCCTGAAATTTAAGTCGCAAAGTTTCCAGCACACTACACCACACACACACGCCATCTGTTGCCGAGCGGCGGAACTCGGGCTGTGCTTGCATTTTCGTGCTGCCTACTTTTAGGCATGCAATTTCACTTTCGCGAATAAATTTATTTAACTCCCAGCTCGGCGTTAAATTCCTTGCAGCAGGTGATTGGAATGCAAAACATAGGTGGTGGGGCAACTACAGAATGTGTGCCAGAGGCCGGATTCTGAGCTCAGTCCTGGCCGATGAAAACATCGATGTTGTAGCATCTGGATGCGTACGTCGACTGCCTCACAACAACAATTGCAGAAGCTGCACAGCAAGCTACGCCACCTCAGCGTCCATCTGGTCTCCCAGCTAATAGAAGGGCGCCCATACTATCCTCGGAGGCAAGGACACTGCTGGACCAAAAAAGGCGTCTTAGAAGGCACTACATTGTGACGGGTGATCCTGCAACTAAGCAGTTTTATCAAGCGTAACAAACAGACTGCACAGAATGCTAGCAAAGACACGCCAGAAGAACATTGATTCACTGTTGGAAGGAGCTGGCCCGGATAGTTGCAGCGATTTCTGTATATGGAAGCTCACGAGAGGAATAAAGAGACAGCCGTTTTTCATATCTCCTATACAGAGTCACAGTGGCCACTGGCTCAAGTCAGATTGTGAGAAAGCAAATGCTTTTGCTGAGCACCTAGCCTCCACCTTCACGCCATTTCAACGTCCAGACGCTTTCCAGCGTCAAGAGGTTGCCAACCTTTTAAGCGCTCCTATGCAACCTGCCCGCCCCATTAGACCCATCACGCCGCAAGAAGTCATGTTGTATCTTAAAGCGCTTAAACCTAAGAAGTCCCCTGGACACGACGGCATCGACAATAGAGCGGCAAAGTCTCTTCCACGCAAAGGAGTCCTAGCACTGGTAAAAACTTTCAACGCCATGCTAAGCTTGGGTCACTTTCCAAGGCAGTGGAAACGTGCGCGGATTGTCATGATCCCCAAACCAGGCAAGACTCCAACGCAGGTCGACTCTTACCGCCCTATAAGCCTGCTAACCACCTTTTCCAAGGTCTTCGAGCGGATTCTGCTTAGCCGACTGATAGAACTGCCCCAAGTAGCACGTCTCATACCGAAGCATCAATTTGGATTCAGAAAATCCCATGGCTGCCCAGAACAAGTCCATCGCCTGGTCGACCTCATCACTCAGGGACTCGAGCATAAGCTCCACACCGTTGGCGTCTTCCTTGACGTGAAACAAGCCTTCGATAAGGTGTGGCACGATGGCTTGCTCTTCAAAATGAAGGATCTTCTCCCAGCACCCTACTTCGCCATAATGAGCTCTTTCATCGCTGATCGGACATTTGAAGTAGCAGTAAGAGACTCTCGCTCCAGCTTGGCTGAAATTCACGCAGGAGTGCCTCAAGGAAGTGTACTTGGTCCATTCCTCTACACTCTCTTCACCGGTGACATGCCAGCGCCGTTACCCGTCACATTTCCCGAAGGTATGTCACCTACCTCTCTGCTGCTGGCTACTTATGCAGATGACACGGCCATGCTTGCGTCCCACTCATGTCAGCAGACAGCAGCGGCGGCAGTTCAAGACTGGCTGTATGAGATGGAGAGATGGACCAAGCAATGAAACATTGCAATTAACTCCAGTAAGTCGGCATGCGTGACATTTTCACTCAGACTCTTAATCGGCATAGATCTGACTTTCGATGGTGGCAACATCGAAAACGTCAATTCTCACTGCTACCTGGGTGTCCACTTGGACCGCCGGCTGATATGGAACCATATGGCCATCAAATCCAAATGCCTTCGCAAGCTCCAGAAGATGGATTGGCTTTTGAAGTCCAAAAGTCTCCAGCTGTCGACGAAGGCTCTATTGCTAAAAGCGATCCTCACGCCAACTTGGACATACGGCATCCAAGTTTGGGGTACAGCTTCAAGGCACCAGCTGAACAGGCTAAGGGTGGTGCAGGCACGTGCTGCTCGGCGGGCAACCGGGCTTCCCTGGTATGTGACCAACCGGGCAATCGAAGCTGATCTTCGCCTTATTCCGTTGGGCGATCAAATTAACCACCACAGCAGCCGTTACAGCGACAGGCTCATGGCGCACCCAAACCCACTGGCTAGCAGGCTTGTCAACCCGCAACCTCTTCGAAGGCTGAAGAGATTACACCCCAGTGACCTCGCTTCCCGGGTCATCCAGTAATCCATAAAAATGTTGTAAATTTTGTAAATAATTGTAAATAAAGGGGTAACATCATTAAAATGACCGAAAATCGACCCAAAAATACAAAACAAACTGAAAACACAGATTTAAAGAGAATTTAACCACAATCATTTTGAAGTATGCCACTTTGAAATCGGATGTCTTTAAGAAAAGTTATGGGCTTAGAAGTGCAGGTTTTAGGCCGCATTTATGCAAAGCCGTTTTTCGAAAATTTTGGAAAGGGGTAACAACATTAAAATGACCGAAAATCGACCCCAAAATACAAAACAAACTGAAACACACAGATTTTTAGAGAATTTAACCACAACCATTTTAAAGTATGCCACTTTGAAATCGGATGTCTTTAAGAAAAGTTATGGGCTTAGAAGTGCAGGTTTTAGGCCACATTTATGCAAAGCCGTTTTTCAAAAATTTGGAAAGGGGTAACATCATTAAAATGACCGAAAATCGACCCCAAAATACAAAACAAACTGAAACACACAGATTCTTAGAGACTTTAACCACAATCATTTTAAAGTATGCCACTTTGAAATCGGATGTCTTTAAGAAATGTTATGGGCTTAGAAGTGCAGGTTTTAGGCCGCATTTATGCAAAGCCGTTTTTCGAAAATTTTGGAAAGGGGTAACATCATTAAAATGACCGAAAATCGACCCAAAAATACAAAACAAACTGAAAACACAGATTTAAAGAGAATTTGACCACAATCATTTTGAAGTATGCCACTTTGAAATCGGATGTCTTTAAGAAATGTTATGGGCTTAGAAGTGCAGGTTTTAGGCCGCATATATGCAAAGCCGTTTTTCGAAAATTTAGTCATTAAAATGACCGAAAATCGACCCAAAAATACAAAACAAACTGAAACACACAGATTTTTAGAGAATTTAACCACAACCATTTTAAAGTATGCCACTTTGAAATCGGATGTCTTTAAGAAAAGTTATGGGATTAGAAGTGCAGGTTTTAGGCCACATTTATGCAAAGCCGTTTTTCAAAAATTTGGAAAGGGGTAACATCATTAAAATGACCGAAAATCGACCCCAAAATACAAAACAAACTTAAACACACAGATTTTTAGAGAATTTGACCACAATCATTTTAAAGTATGCCACTTTGAAATCGGATGTCTTTAAGAAAAGTTATGGGCTTAGAAGTGCAGGTTTTAGGCCGCATTTATGCAAAGCCGTTTTTCGACCGAAAATCGACCCAAAAATACAAAACAAACTGAAAACACAGATTTAAAGAGAATTTAACCACAATCATTTTGAAGAATGCCACTTTGAAATCGGATGTCTTTAAGAAATGTTATGGGCTTAGAAGTGCAGGTTTTAGGCCGCATTTATGCAAAGCCGTTTTTCGAAAATTTAGTCATTAAAATGACCGAAAATCGACCCAAAAATACAAAACAAACTGAAAACACAGATTTTAAGAGAATTTAACCACAATCATTTTGTAGTATGCCACTTTGAAATCGGATGTCTTTAAAAAAAGTTATGGGCTTAGAAGTGCAGGTTTTAGGAAACATTTATGCAAAGCCGTTTTTCAAAAATTTGGAAAGGGGTGACATCATTAAAATGACCGAAAATCGACCCAAAAATACAAAACAAACTAAAAACACAGATTTTAAAAGAATTTAAACACAATCATTTTGAAGTATGCCACTTTGAAATCGGATGTCTTTAAAAAAAGTTATGGGCTTAGAAGTTCAGGTTTTAGGCCACATTTCTGCAAAGCCGTTTTTCGAAAATTTGGAAAGGGGTAACATCATTAAAATGTCCGAAAATCGACCCTAACATACAAAACAAACTGAAAACACAGCTGTTTAGAGAATTTAACCACAATCATTTTGAGGTATGCCACTTTGAAATTTGATGTCTGTGAGAAAAGTTATGAGCTTAGAAGTGCAGGTTTTAGGCCACTTTTATGCAAAGCCGTTTTTCGAAAATTGGGAAAGGAGTAACATCATTAAAATGACCGAAAATCGACCCAAAAATACCAAACAAACTGAAAACACAGCTCTTTAGAGAATTAAACCACAATCATTTTGAGGTATGCCACTTTGAAATCGGATGTCTGTAAGAATAGTTATGGGTTTCGAAGTGCAGGTTTTAGGACATTTTCTGGAAAGCCATTGAATACAGATATAAAGCATCGATTGCTAGAGACGAACAGACGGACGTGGCTGGCCCACTATCACATGCCTTCTGTAGCCTGTATTTGCCTGAAATTTAAGTCGCAAAGTTTCCAGCACACTACTCCACACACACACGCCATCTGTTGCCGAGCGGCGGAACGCGGGCTGTGCTAGCATTTTCGTGCTGCCTACTTTTAGGCATGCGATTTCACTTTCGCGAATAAATTTATTTAAGTAGAGCTATCTACTCATAATACTTACTTATTTGTGAAAACGTAGTTTAAATGTTGTACTAAGGTTAGGTTTAGGTTAGGTTAGGACGGCTGCCAGACTATAGCCTGGCATACTTAGACCTCTGTGGGTCCATTGTGATACCGTATGATCTCTATTTTTTGGTCCCCTATCCGTTAAGAGTCAGCCTGTAGGTTGGTCGATCAGCAGGTCCCCCATCCGGAGGATTTAATAAAAAAGATTATACTCTTTAGGTTAATCTGCGATATTTCGGTCTGGTCATTTATGAAAGGATATCCTAAGTGTTTCAGTCTAAACCTGCAGAGGGCTGGGCATGAACAGAGTAGGTGTTCCACCATTTCTTCTTCTTCCTCATTCCTGCAGCTTCTACAAAAATCATTTTTTCGGACTTTTAGCCTGCCGGCGTGTGCGCCAACGAGCCAGTGGCCTGTGAGTACTCGAATTAGCATGCCGCACTCAGTGCGGCTGAAATTGAGTAGTTCTGATGTTTTCTTATTGTTTATTGCAGGCCATGTCTGGTGAAAGATTCGGCATTGCGGTGTGTTTTGCCAATGAGTGTTGGCTAATTTGCTGAAATGGTTTTTAATAATTAGCTTGCAAGTAGCCATAGGCATGCCAACATTCTCCTTTCCTGGAAGGAGAGGTATGGTGGTGCCTTTCCTGGCTAGCTCGTCTGCTATACAGTTGCCTACGATATCCCGGTGACCCGGAACCCATATAAGGCTGACAGTAAACTGACTAGCCATCTCGTGGAGAGATTTGCGACAGTCTGCTATTGTTCGGGAGTTTGTATTCGTCGAGTAGATTGATTTAATAGCCGCTTGGCTATCACTATATATGTTTATGTGTCTGTTCTGGGTGTTTAAGTCCCTTAAACAGACGAGTGCTTCCATTATAGCATACACTTCCGCTTGGAAGACACTGCAGTGGTCAGGAAGTCTGAATGACTGCCTGATCTCTAATTGCTCGGAGTATATGCCTCCACCTACGTGTCCGTCTAGTTTGGAGCCGTCTGTATATACACAGATTGCGTCTATTGAGCCCGGTCGGCCCCGATCCCATACTTCCCTGCCTGGGATCAGAGCTTCAAAAGGGCGTGTGACTGTATTCACGGGTTTTACTTAGATCCGTTTTTGGCGGGATCAATTTGTCATGCTGAATAATCTTAGCGTGACCATACAGTTGGGCTTTCCATTGCCCCGTATCCCTTAGTCGAATGTCTGCCGATTTCGCCCTTTCCATGCCTGCTAAGTCCAGGCTCTGGAGGTTCAAGATCGCATTCAGCGCTTCGTTTGGGGTAGTTCGAAGGGCTCCACTAATACACAAAGCCGCAATGCGCTGTACTTTGTTAAGGGGAGTTAAGATACATTGTTTGTGTAAAGCGGTCCACCACAGAGCCACTCCATATAGTAGGATTGGCTTGACTACCGCTGTGTATATCCAATTGACGATTTTAGGGGACATACCCCATCTTAGCCCGATTGCTTTTTTACAAGAGTAAAGTGCAATGGTCGCTTTCTTGGTTCTCTCTTGGTTGTTTAAGCCCCATTTAAGACGCTTATCTAATACTAACCCCAAGTATCTTGCGTGCTCGCTAAAAGAGATATTACAGTTGTTTAAAGTGGGTGGGTTAAGTTTTGGGATTTTGTAAGGACTAGTTCCATTTTTGAGGGATTTACCCCAAGTCCGTTCTTTGTAGTCCATTTTGATAGTGTTTTTAGTTACTTACCATTAAAGATGATAGCGACATCGTCTGCGTATGCCACTATTTTACAGCCTCCTCCTTCAAGAATCCGCAGTAGTTTATTTACCGCGATATTCCATAAGAGGGGTGATAGTACACCTCCTTGCGGAGTGCCTCTGTTCACTAATCTAGTCTGGGTCGAGGTCCCTAGTGTGGCCGTGACCAGTCTGCTTATCAGCAATTTGTGGATCAGCCCCACCAGCGGTGGCTCAACCCCTAGTTCAGTGAGGGATTCTGTTATTGCCGTGGGAAGCACGTTGTTGAGAGCTCCTTCTATGTCAAGGAAGGCGATCAAGGTGTATTCTTGTATACTGAGTGATTTCTCGATGTTGCTTACTACCAAGTGTAGCGCCGATTCGGTCGACTTACCTGTGGTTTATGCGTGTTGCGCCTCTGATATCTGCGTCGGGTCAATGATGTCTCTAATGTGTAGACCTATCAGTCTTTCTAGGATTTTTAGCAGGAATGATGTCAGACTTATCGGTCTGAAATCCTTCGCTGTAGTATGGGTGGCCTTCCCTGCCTTAGGGATGAAAACGACTTTCGTTTCCCGCCATGCTGTAGGTAGTTCTCCTACTGCAAGAATGGTCTGGAAGATTTTTCTCAGCCAGTTTATAGCTAGTTCTCCTGCTTGCTGAATATGTGCCGGTGTTATATTGTCCGGTCCCGGCGATTTGTATGGCTTAAAACTATGAATGGACCAGTTTATATTACGGTCTGATAGTAGGAGATTTAAGTTTATTCCTTCTCCAGTGTGTCTTCCTGGGGGATGTCCTGTTTGCAGGCTCCCTGGGAAGTGAGCGTCTAGGAATAGGTTTAGGGATTCTTCACTAGAGTCCGACCATGATCCGTCAGCCTTTTGGAGATAGCCCAAGAATACGGCTGTCTTAGAAAGTATTTTTCTGAGCCTTGCGGCATCAGTTGTCTTTTCAATATCCGAGCAGAAGTTCTGCCACGCAGTTCTCTTCTCTTTTCTGATGGCCTTTTTGTATGTGGCTAGTTCCTTTTTGTAGCTTTGCCAGTTTATGTCCTCATTTGTAGCTTTCGCTCTGTTGAACAGGTTTCTGCATTTGGCTCTGAGGATTGATAATTGCTGGGTATGCAGGGCATGCAGCTGTGAATGCCGCGTTGCATGCTTCTGTGAATTTGTTTACTATATTATCTAGCTCCTGAGTGCAAAGAGTGCTTTCTGGTGGCTCCCTGGGGAGGAAGCTCGATAGAATTTCTTTGTATTTATTCCAGTTTGCCCGCCTGGGGTTGGCAAAGCTGACCGGCGCAGGTGACACTTGGGACAAAGTTGTCTCTATAAACCTGTGATCTGAAAATGAGTGCTCGTCGGAGACAGCCCAGTTTGTGACTGTGCTTATGAGTGAATCTGATGCCAGGGTTAGATCTATGATCGTTTGGCACGTTTTTGTTATAAAAGTAGGGGTATTGCCCCTGTTACAAAGAAATAAGTTCGAATTTAGAATGAAATCAAATAAAGACTCACCTCTGTCGTTGTTGATAGGGCAGCCCCACTGAGTATGGTGGGCATTTGCATCGCATCCTATCACCAAACCTTTCTTAAGCTCTTCACATTCCTGTACCAGTCCTCTGACTAGCGCGTCTGGGGGGTCTACCTTTTCAAAATCCATGTAGGCCGATAGCATCCTAATAGAGCCGCTTTGCAGCTCCAGGCTTATAGCTGTGTTGTCTCCGTTGCTGTAATTGCGAAGTAGAAATGTACTAAGATGCCGTTTGGCTAAAATGCAGGTTCGAATTTTACCTTGTTTGGGGTCAAGCATAAGCTTGTAATCTTTTGTTCCTAGTCCAGCAACCCTGCCTCCTGCTACCCAGGGTTCCTGAACTAAGACCACGTCGGCTTCGCCTTTGGCCAGGCGAAGCAAAAGAGCAGCGGACGCTGCTTTACTGTGATGTAGGTTGATCTGCAGGAGTCTTAGCGACATCCCCAGCTGCAACCTCCACCACAGTAACGTCGGCCTCCGAATCGCTCAGGTCCACTTCATCGATTGCCGGTCCTATCGCTCGCATCTCTCTGCTCAGCGACGAGTCGGTTGAGTAGCCGTCCTCCGGCACACCAGGGGCCTCCACTTCCTCCGCAAGCACCTGCTCAGCTGGGTTGCCGGCAGGACTTCCCAAAGAATTAGAGTCCCCTTTGTAAATCTTTATATGTATGGCACTGAAACCATAGTTGAGCGTTCCCCGAGCAGCCTCTATGGGAGCGACCGACTCCTTATTCAGCACCACGATCGCTTGGTTCACGTCACCTGCGTGCTCCTCCACCTTAACGACTTTCCAGTCTTTTGTGGGGAGATGTGGGTTGCATTCTTGCAACATATAAAGGATGTCCTCCGGTGATGCGATTGCAGCTGGGAGCCAAATTCTGGCTCGTGGTCTACTGGGGACGTCACACCAATCTAGTGCGACTATGTTCGCCCCTTCGTAAACTGCTCCGAGCTGTGCTACCGCTTGTTTGTATAGGTCAGCTGATCGCTGATTATCGCAGGCCACTGCCTGGTACCAGCCCGCGTCCATACAGCAAGGCGCTGAACCGGGCTTCTCGCGTACCATACGCAGGCAAATAAGGGACAGCTTGGACTCAACCGCCTTCCATTTATTTCTGGGGATCCTGTTCTCCGGATTTCCCCTGTCTATAAGTCCAAGTAGGACCCGATCTTTGGTAATCTCGGCAAAGGAGACCGACGGCTGGATCGTCGATCTCTTCGCCGACGGACCGGGCAGCTCTATGGAGCGTTGCCTCTTCGCCTGAGCACCTTCTTGCTGGGGCTTCTCTTGCCCATAGTTCGGAAACACCGTCCTTGCCCACTCTACCTTCTTTAGCCATTCAGGCGAAGGCGTGGCGACATTGCTTCTGGCATGCGAGCGCAGGGTTTGGGCGGCAGTCCGTCTCTCTGCGTATGTGAATTTCTTTACACCAGCGGGTGACCCGATCGACTTTGCTGCGCCTGCCGCTGGTTTTGGCGCAGATGCGCACATAGTGGAGGCGTTAGCGACAGTTTTTCTGTCCCCCGACATCCCTAGTTTGGGATGGGGCCCTTTCTGAGCCCTACTGGTGCTTGCAGTGGAACCATCGTTCATCTTTGCAGCGCCGGGTTTTTGTGGAGTTCCCGTCTCCGTTTTCTTATTTGTATTTTTATTTATAGTTTCCATAATTGGTCCCACGAGCTGCGGAGAAGGGGAAAGGTCCGCCAGGGCAGAGATCCGCGGTACCCGGGTAAGGCGGTAGATAGAACAGGGGGTCGCCATCTCCCTGAGCCCACCGTTTGAGACTGAGCTAGTTGTTGATCCTGGCCCCCAGCCAGGCTGACTCTTGGCACGGTCCGAATTACACCGTAGTCCGGCCCGGAGTGAGATGTTGTTTGGGAGAGGAAGTGGGTAGGTGGTGTGTGGGGGATATTGGGTTTGTGTAAAGCAACTGTTTAGATGCGGCTGAACAAATCGCATCGTCGGTACTGCCTCGTTGCAAGATACCCGCTGGTTGTCCTGGTCTGCTTATTTGCTGGGGTTTCCGTCCACGATTCCGTGTTTGACTTCCACCGCCAGCTTATTCGCAGTTGGCCTCGAGTAAGGTCGTCCGCTATCCGCAACCTGCGACCCGCTCGGTCGCCCCAGCTAGGCGGCTTCAGAACCATCTCACAAGTTCCTCAGACCGAGTCGTTGTACTTTAATATAATAAAATAAAAACAAGAAAGAAAAGCTAACTTCGGGCGGAGCCGAAGTTGATATACCCTTGCAGAATACTCTGTAAATTATATTCTCCAAAATTATTTATATGATGCATTC
Organism: Drosophila kurseongensis; assembly: GCA_018153305.1. NCBI lineage: Eukaryota > Metazoa > Arthropoda > Insecta > Diptera > Drosophilidae > Drosophila > Drosophila kurseongensis. The sequence goes on from JAECXX010000004.1 coordinate 26,281,754, forward strand.
TTAATACTCATAAAAAATCCCAACTTCCTAACTTTACAAATCCCAAAGTTATGGCATTACCGATCAATCAGTTATATAGCAGCTATAGGATATAGTCAGCCGATCCCTATGAAATTTGGTAGGTCAGATTGATTGGCCAAATATAAAAGCCATAGAAAATCCCAACTTCCTAACTTTACAAATCCCAAAGTTATGGTATTACCGATCAATCAGTTATATAGCAGCTATAGGATATAGTCGGCCGATCCTTATGAAATTTGGTAGGTCGGATTGACTGGCCAAATAAAATACCCATAGGAAATCCCAACTTCCTAACTTAACAAACACTAAAGTTATGGCATTTCCGATCAATCAGTTATATGGCAGCTATAGGATATAGTTGTCCGATCCTGGCCGTTCCGACTTATATACTGCGTGCAAAGGATTGAAGGCTGTGTGCAAAGTTTCAATTCGATATCTTTAAAACTGAGAGACTAGTTCGCGTAGAAACAGACAGACGGACAGACAGACGGACAGACAGACGGACAGACAGACGGACAGACAGACGGACAGACGGACAGACGGACATGGCTATATCAACTCAGGAGGTGATCCTGATCAAGAATATATATACTTTATAGGGTCGGAGATGTCTCCTTCACTGCGTTGCACACTTTTGACCAAAATTATAATACCCTCTGCAAGGGTATAAAAAATACGCAACGCAGTTACCTCAAGAAACATATTAAAACAAGAAAGGAAAGCTAACTTCGGGCGGAGCCGAAGTTGAAATACCCTTGCAGAATATTCTGTAAATTATATTCTCCAAAATTATTCATATGATGCATTCTTAACAGTTAGAAAAAATCCCAACCTCCTAACTTTAAAAAACACCAAAGTTATGGCATTTCCAATCGTTGAGTTATATGACAGCTATAGGATATAGTCGGCCGATCCTTATGAAATTTAGTAGGTCAGATTGATTGGCCAAATATAAAACCCATAGAAAATCTCAACTTCATAACTTTACAAACACCAAAGTTATGGCATTTCCGATCAATCAGTTATATGGCATTTCCGATCAATCAGTTATATGCCAGCTGTTGGATATAGTCGGCCGATCCTTATGAAATTTGGTAGGTCGGATTATTGGCCAAACATAACAGCCAAAAAAAATCCCAACGTTCTAACTTTACAAACACGAAAGTTATGGCATTTCCGATCAATCAGTTATATGGCAGCTATAGGATATAGTCGGCCGATCCCGGCCGTTCCGACTTATATACTGCGTGCAAAGGAAAGAAGGGTGTGTGCAAAGTTTCAATTCGATAGCTTTAAAACTGAGTTTGCGTAGAAACAGACAGACGGACAGACAGACGGACAGACAGACGGACAGACAGACGGACAGACGGACATGGCTATATCAACTCAGGAGGTGATCCTGATCAAGAATATATATACTTTATATGGTCGGAGATGTCTCCTTCACTGCGTTGCACACTTTTGACCAAAATTATAATACCCTCTGCAAGGGTATAAAAATGGATCGACGACAGATTCAAAATAATATTTAAGAAATCTATTTCTCAAAAGTTGGCATTACCATTAAGGAAAAGTTCGAGGGGGTTGAATTTTATTGATTGATTTTATTTATGATGATAACTATGATAGTCATATTCTATGACATATTCTATGACTAAGTACAAATTTTCTTATATGTACCAGTGCTCAATAACAATTCTAAATTAGGTTTAAAGTTAAATCTGAAAAACACACCAAAGATCCTTATGAAATTTGGTATGTCTGATAGATTGACCAAATAAAAAACCAATACAAAATCCCAATTTCCTAATTTTAAAAACACCAATGTTATGGCATTTCCGATCGTTCAGTTAAATGGCAGCTATAGAATAAAGTCGTCCGATCCTTATGAAATTTGGTAAGTCAGATTGATTGGCCAAATATAAAACCCATAAAAAATCCCAATATCCTAACTTTAAAAACACCAATGTTGTGGCATTTCCGATCGTTCAGTTATATGGCAGCTATAGAATATAGTCGACCGATCCTTTTAAAATTTGGTAGGTCAATTGATTGGCCAAATATAGAACCCATAAAAAATCCCAACTTCCTAACTTTAAAAACACCAAAGTTATGGCATTTCTGATCGTTCAGTTATATCGCAGCTATAGGATATAGTCGACCGGTCCATATGAAATTAAGAACGTCGGATTGATTGGCCAAAAATACAACCCATAGAACATCCCAACTTCCTAACTTTACAAACACCAAAGTTATGGCATTTCCGATCAATCAGTTATATGGCAGCTATAGGATATAGTCGGCCGATCCCGGCCGTTCCGACTTATATACTGCGTGCAAAAGAAAGAAGGGTGTGTGCAAAGTTTCAATTCGATAGCTTTAAAACTGAGAGACAAGTTTGCGTAGAAACAGACAGACGGACAGACAGACGGACAGACGGACAGACAGACGGACAGACGGACATGGCTATATCAACTCAGGAGGTGATCCTGATCAAGAATATATATACTTTATATGGTCGGAGATGTCTCCTTCACTGCATTGCACACTTTTGACCAAAATTTTAATACCCTCTGCAAGGGTATAATGACTGAAAATCGACCAGAAAATACAAAACAAACTGAAAACACAGATTTTAAGAGAATTTAACCACAATCATTTTGAAATCGGATGTCTTTAAGAAATGTTATGGGCTTAGAAGTGCAGGTTTTAGGCCGCATTTATGCAAATCCGTTTTTCGAAAATTTGGAAAGGGGTAATATCATTAAAATGTCCGAAAATCAACCCAAAAATACCAAACAAGCTGAAAACACAGATTCTTAGAGAATTTAACCACAATCATTTTGAGGTATGCCACTTTGAAATCCGATGTCTCTAAGAAAAGTTACGGGCTTAGAAATGCCGGTTTTTGGTCTCTTTTTTGTAAAGCCATTTTTCGAAAATTTGGAAAATGGCAACATCATTAAAATGACCGAAAATCGACCCCAAAATACAAAACAAACTGAAGTGCAGGTTTTAGGCCACATTTATGCAAAGCCGTTTTTCGAAAATTTGGAAAGGGGTAACATCATTAAAATGTCCGAAAATCAACCCAAAAATACCAAACAAGCTGAAAACAGAGATTTTAAGAGAATTTAACCACAATCATTTTGAAGTATGCCACTTTGAAATCGGATGTCTTTAAGAAATGTTATGGGCTTAGAAGTGCAGGTTTTAGGCCACATTAATGCAAAGCCGTTTTTCGAAAATTTGGAAATCATTAAAATGACCGAAAATTGACACCAAAATACCAAACAAGCTGAAAACACAGATTTTTAGAGAATTTAACCACAATCATTTTAAAGTATGCCACTTTGAAATCGGATGCCTTTAAGAAAAGTTATGGGCTTAGAAGTGCAGGTTTTAGGCCACATTAATGCAAAGCCGTTTTTCGAAAATTTGGAAATCATTAAAATGACCGAAAATCGACACCAAAATACAAAACAAACTGAAAACACAGATTTTTCGAGAATTTAACCACAATCATTTTAAAGTATGCCACTTTGAAATCGGATGTCTTTAAGAAAAGTTATGGGCTTAGAAGTGCAGGTTTTAGGCCACATTCGTTTTTTGAAAGTTTGGAAATCATTAAAATGACCGAAAATCGACCCAAAAATACAAAACAAACTGAAAGCACAGATTTTTAGAGAATTTAACCACAATCATTTTAAAGTATGCCACTTTGGAATCGGATGACTTTAAGAAAAGTTATGGGCTTAGAAGTGCAGGTTTTAGGCCACATTTCTGCAAAGTCGTTTTTCAAAAATTTGGAAAGGGGTAACATCATTAAAATGACCGAAAATCGACCCAAAAATACAAAACAAACTGAAAACACCGATTTTAAAAGAATTTAACCACAATCATTTTGAAGTATGCCACTTTGAAATCGGATGTCTTTAAGAAAAGTTATGGGCTTAGAAGTGCAGGTTTTAGGCCACATTTATGCAAAGCCGTTTTTCAAAAATTTGGAAAGGGGTAACATCATTAAAATGTCCGAAAATCGACCCCAAAATACAAAACAAACTGAAAACACAGATTTTTAGAGAATTTAACCATAATCATTTTAAAGTATGCCACTTTGAAATCGGATGTCTTTAAGAAAAGTTATGAGCTTAGAAGTGCAGGTTTTAGGCCACATTTCTGCAAAGCCGTTTTTCAAAAATTTGGAAAGGGGTAACATCATTAAAATGACCGAAAATCGACCCAAAAATACAAAACAAACTGAAAACACAGATTTAAAGAGAATTTAACCACAATCATTTTGAAGTATGCCACTTTGAAATCGGATGTCTTTAAGAAAAGTTATGGGCTTAGAAGTGCAGGTTTTAGGCCACATTTATGCAAAGTCGTTTTTTGAAAATTTGGAAAGGGTAACATCATTAAAATGACCGAAAATCGACCCCAAAATACAAAACAAACTGAAAACACAGATTTTTAGAGAATTTAACCACAATCATTTTAAAGTATGCCACTTTGGAATCGGATGACTTTAAGAAAAGTTATGGGCTTAGAAGTGCAGGTTTTAGGCCACATTTATGCAAAGCCGTTTTTCAAAAATTTGGAAAGGGGTAACATCATTAAAATGACCGAAAATCGACCCAAAAATACAAAACAAACTGAAAACACAGATTTAAAGAGAATTTAACCACAATCATTTTGAAGTATGCCACTTTGAAATCGGATGTCTTTAAGAAAACTTATGGGCTTAGAAGTGCAGGTTTTAGGCCACATTTATGCAAAGTCGTTTTTTGAAAATTTGGAAAGGGTAACATCATTAAAATGACCGAAAATCGACCCCAAAATACAAAACAAACTGAAAACACAGATTTAAAGAGAATTTAACCACAATCATTTTGAAGTATGCCACTTTGAAATCGGATGTCTTTAAGAAAAGTTATGGGCTTAGAAGTGCAGGTTTTAGGCCACATTTATGCAAAGTCGTTTTTTGAAAATTTGGAAAGGGTAACATCATTAAAATGACCGAAAATCGACCCCAAAATACAAAACAAACTGAAAACACAGATTTTTAGAGAATTTAACCACAATCATTTTAAAGTATGCCACTTTGGAATCGGATGACTTTAAGAAAAGTTATGGGCTTAGAAGTGCAGGTTGTAGGCCGCATTTATGCAAAGCCGTTTTTCGAAAATTTTGGTAAGGGGTAACATCATTAAAATGACCGAAAATCGACCCAAAAATACAAAACAAACTGAAAACACAGATTTTAAAAGAATTTAACCACAATCATTTTGAAGTATGCCACTTTGAAATCGGATGTCTTTAAGAAATGTTATGGGCTTAGAAGTGCAGGTTTTAGGCCACATTTCTGCAAAGCCGTTTTTCAAAAATTTGGAAAGGGGCAACATCATTAAAATGACCGAAAATCTATCAAAAAATACAAAACAAACTGAAAACACAGATTTAAAGAGAATTTAACCACAATCATTTTGAAGTATGCCACTTTGAAATCGGATGTCTTTAAGAAAAGTTATGGGCTTAGAAGTGCAGGTTTTAGGCCGCATTTATGCAAAGCCGTTTTTCGAAAATTTTGGAAAGGGGTAAGTAACATCATTAAAATGACCGAAAATCGACCCAAAAATACAAAACAAACTGAAAACACAGATTTAAAGAGAATTTAACCACAATCATTTTGAAGTATGCCACTTTGAAATCGGATGTCTTTAAGAAAAGTTATGGGCTTAGAAGTGCAGGTTTTAGGCCGCATTTATGCAAAGCCGTTTTTCGAAAAATTTGGAAAGAGGTAACATCATTAAAAAGACCGAAAATCGACCCCAAAATACAAAACAAACTGAAAACACAGATTTTTAGAGAATTTAACCACAATCATTTTGAGTTATGCCACTTTGAAATCAGATGTCTGTGAGAAAAGTTATGGGCTTAGAAGTGCAGGTTGTAGGCCGCATTTATGCAAAGCCGTTTTTCGAAAATTTTGGAAAGGGGTAACATCATTAAAATTAACGAAAATCGACCCAAAAATACATAACAAACTGAAAACACAGATTTTAAAAGAATTTAACCACAATCATTTTAAAGTATGCCACTTTGGAATCGGATGACTTTAAGAAAAGTTATGGGCTTAGAAGTGCAGGTTTTAGGCCACATTTTTGCAAAGCCGTTTTTCAAAAATTTGGAAAGGGGTAACATCATTAAAATGACCGAAAATCGACCCAAAAGTACAAAACAAACTGAAAACACAGATTTAAAGAGAATTTAACCACAATCATTTTGAAGTATGCCACTTTGAAATCGGATGTCTTTAAGAAAAGTTATGGGCTTAGAAGTGCAGGTTTTAGGCCACATTTATGCTAAGTCGTTTTTTGAAAATTTGGAAAGGGGTAACATCATTAAAATGACCGAAAATCGACCCCAAAATACAAAACAAACTGAAAACACAGATTTTTAGAGAATTTAACCACAATCATTTTAAAGTATGCCACTTTGAAATCGGATGTCTTTAAGAAAAGTTATGGGCTTAGAAGTGCAGGTTTTAGGCCACATTTTTGCAAAGCCGTTTTTCAAAAATTTGGAAAGGGGTAACATCATTAAAATGACCGAAAATCGACCCAAAAATACAAAACAAACTGAAAACACAGATTTTTAGAGAATTTAACCACAATCATTTTAAAGTATGCCACTTTGGAATCGGATGACTTTAAGAAAAGTTATGGGCTTAGAAGTGCAGGTTTTAGGCCACATTTCTGCAAAGTCGTTTTTCAAAAATTTGGAAAGGGGTAACATCATTAAAATGACCGAAAATTGACCCAAAAATACAAAACAAACTGAAAACACAGATTTTAAAAGAATTTAACCTCAATCATTTTGAAGTATGCCACTTTGAAATCGGATGTCTTTAAGAAAAGTTATGGGCTTAGAAGTGCAGGTTTTAGGCCACATTTATGCAAGCCGTTTTTCAAAAATTTGGAAAAGGGTAACATCATTAAAATGACCGAAAATCGACCCCAAAATACAAAACAAACTGAAAACACAGATTTTTAGAGAATTTAACCACAGTCATTTTAAAGTATGCCACTTTGAAATCAGATGTCTGTGAGAAAAGTTATGGGCTTAGAAGTGCAGGTTGTATGCCGCATTTATGCAAAGCCGTTTTTCGAAAATTTTGGTAAGGGGTAACATCATTAAACATATACAAAACAAACTGAAAACACAGATTTAAAGAGAATTTAACCACAATCATTTTGAAGTATGCCACTTTGAAATCGGATGTCTTTAAGAAAAGTTATGGGCTTAGAAGTGCAGGTTTTAGGCCGCATTTATGCAAAGCCGTTTTTCGAAAATTTTGGAAAGGGGTAAGTAACATCATTAAAATGACCGAAAATCGACCCAAAAAAATACAAAACAAACTGAAAACACAGATTTAAAGAGAATTTAACCACAATCATTTTGAAGTATGCCACTTTGAAATCGGATGTCTTTAAGAAAAGTTATGGGCTTAGAAGTGCAGGTTTTAGGCCGCATTTATGCAAAGCCGTTTTTCGAAAAATTTGGAAAGAGGTAACATCATTAAAAAGACCGAAAATCGACCCCAAAATACAAAACAAACTGAAAACACAGATTTTTAGAGAATTTAACCACAATCATTTTGAGTTATGCCACTTTGAAATCAGATGTCTTTGAGAAAAGTTATGGGCTTAGAAGTGCAGGTTGTAGGCCGCATTTATGCAAAGCCGTTTTTCGAAAATTTTGGAAAGGGGTAACATCATTAAAATTAACGAAAATCGACCCAAAAATACATAACAAACTGAAAACACAGATTTTAAAAGAATTTAACCACAATCATTTTAAAGTATGCCACTTTGGAATCGGATGACTTTAAGAAAAGTTATGGGCTTAGAAGTGCAGGTTTTAGGCCACATTTTTGCAAAGCCGTTTTTCAAAAATTTGGAAAGGGGTAACATCATTAAAATGACCGAAAATCGACCCAAAAGTACAAAACAAACTGAAAACACAGATTTAAAGAGAATTTAACCACAATCATTTTGAAGTATGCCACTTTGAAATCGGATGTCTTTAAGAAAAGTTATGGGCTTAGAAGTGCAGGTTTTAGGCCACATTTATGCAAAGTCGTTTTTTGAAAATTTGGAAAGGGGTAACATCATTAAAATGACCGAAAATCGACCCCAAAATACAAAACAAACTGAAAACACAGATTTTTAGAGAATTTAACCACAATCATTTTAAAGTATGCCACTTTGAAATCGGATGTCTTTAAGAAAAGTTATGGGCTTAGAAGTGCAGGTTTTAGGCCACATTTTTGCAAAGCCGTTTTTCAAAAATTTGGAAAGGGGTAACATCATTAAAATGACCGAAAATCGACCCAAAAATACAAAACAAACTGAAAGCACAGATTTTTAGAGAATTTAACCACAATCATTTTAAAGTATGCCACTTTGAAATCGGATGTCTTTAAGAAAAGTTATGGGCTTAGAAGTGCAGGTTTTAGGCCGCATTTATGCAAAGCCGTTTTTCGAAAATTTTGGAAAGGGGCAACATCATTAAAATGACCGAAAATCGACCCAAAAATACAAAACAAACTGAAAACACAGATTTTAAAAGAATTTAACCACAATCATTTTGAAGTATGCCACTTTGAAATCGGATGTCTTTAAGAAATGTTATGGGCTTAGAAGTGCAGGTTGTAGGCCGCATTTATGTAGGATCGCCGGTGATTGGTTCAATTACAACTCCAAATATAATTTAATGATTTTTATTTGAAATGAAAAAACAAAGGGATTTGTGGTTTTACATCTTCTCTCCCGAAAACACAGAAAGCAAAAGCGAATACTTCGTGCCACGATTCTTTTCGTGCAGTATCGATATTCTAGATATCGACAGACTTGCCAATAATAAGCTTACGTCAACAGATTTAAAATAATGTTAACGTAAATAAACTAAAATAAATCTTATATGTTTTATGCAGAACAGTTGTAGACATGACCACTTCTTGTTTTCCTTTCTTTTCCCACAATCGGCCATCCTGAATTATCATTCGGCTCGAATGATGGTTCTTCTGCAGATTCAGGCTGATGATTCCATTTCTTCATATATTCTGCAACGGTTGATGTTTTCCCTGGGCCTTCATGGTCACCAACTTTTTCCACATCATATCTGCCGTGGGGCAAAGTCCTGACTATTTTGTAAGGTCCAAAGAACTTTTGTTTCAACTTTAAGCCGGTGCCGTACTGCGTGCGCTTTATAGCTACTAGCTCGTTTAATTTGTAATGTAACTCCTTCTTACGCGTCTTGTTAATGGATCTACGATTCTCCTGCTGAATTTTGGCAATGTTATCCTGCGCTTCCATACGAATAGTTTCTCTTTCCTGGTCTAACTCTTCAATAGCGGCGTCTTCAAGGAACATGTTCAGCTCTGATACTTTGTTAGTTCTCATTTCAACGCCTGTCAGTATCTTAAAAGGTGAGAATCTCGTGCTTCTTGGGAGTGTACTGTTCATTACTTGCTGTACAACTTCTAAATGTTTATACCAACTACACGGTTTTTCCTGACAAAGCTTGGCTAACATCGGAATCACGATCCTATGGATCCGCTCCACTTGACCATTTCCTCGGGGAACTCCGGTGGTAATCATCAGATGCTGTATTCCGTTCTCGTCGCAGTATTGTTTAAATGTATTTGCAACAAATGCAGCCCCTCTGTCTGAAATTATGCGCCTAGGGTTTCCAAACACTGCCGCTTGACGAGTAAGTCGATCGATAACTCCTTCAGCCGTTGTAGTTTTTGTCGGGTGGAGCCAGACGAACTTAGAGAACGCATCGATCACCACGAGAATGTAATTATAGTTCTTGCCGGTCTGTTCCATTGGACCTACATGGTCAACGTGATATGTTTCCAACGGCTTATTGGCTTTGTTAATTGGTGTTAAGAAACCTTCCTTTCTGCCTGCCTTGCTCTCAGAAACAATACATTCGACGCAGCTTTTTACCACTCTAACTACTTTCTTCGACAAGTTCGGTATGTAAAACGTCTTCTCAACAGCTTCCTGAGTTCTTTTACTGAGAAATGTCCTTGCTTATGGGCCATACGAATGATTTCCTCTTCCATCAGACTCGGCACCACGATCAACTCTTTGACAGGATCCTTGTATAAAATACCATACCTAACGAAAAAGTCATCGTAAGTGCTGTTTTCGAGGGCGGCCATTACTTCGCGAACCCATTCGTCCTGCTCCTGTGCTTCCTGCAATTTATGTTGCAGAGTGTCTTCCAACATTAGACATGAAACACGACTCAAGGCATCTACGTGCCGCATTTTGCTGCCACTTCGATGTTCAATAACATAGTCATAGTCTTGGAGAAACAATGCCCACCGTGACACTCTTAAAGGGATTTCGCCGCGCTTTTTCATTGTTAACGCAAAGGCATTGCAGTCGGTTATAATTTTAAACTTTATACCCAATAAATAGATACGCCATTTTTTCAAAGCTTCGACTATGGCCAACACTTCGAGCTCGTAAGAGTGGTATTTCTCTTCAGCTGGTTTCGTTTTTCGGCTAAGATATTGGATAGGGTGCCACTGTTGATCGTCCGGATCTTTTTGGAGAAGAACTCCTCCGTAGCCGTGCATAGAAGCGTCTGTGTGTATCTCCGTTTGAGCTTTTGGATTGTATAATCGCAGCACCGGTGCAGATATCAACGCTACCTTTAGTTGCTCAAATGCTAGGCGTTGGTCTTCATCGAATCGGAAGGGAACTTCCTTACGAAGCAAGTCAGAAAGTGGTTTCGCCTTCATCGCGTAATCAGCAATGAATCGCCTAAAATAGGATGTTAATCCAAGAAAACGCTGAATACTCTTCCGATCATGTGAAATCGAAAAGTTCTTGACTGCTTGCGTTTTGGCTTCCGATGGTCTTATAGTCCCTCCTTCAACGATATAACCCAAAAAGTCAACCTTTCTCTTGAGAAACTGACACTTGCTCCACTTAATTTTCAAATTATACTCTGAAGCTCGATTTAAGACACGCTCTAGCTTTTGGATTCCTTCATTTACATCCTTAGAGGGAATAATGAGATCATCCATGTATGTTACAACTGTACCATCTTGCACCATATCCAGTAAAATTGCATAAATAAATCTTGAAAATACGGCTGGTGAATTTGAAATTCCAAACGGGACATATAAAAATTCAAATTGCCCTGCATGCGTCACGAAAGATGTATACTTTGTCGAATTCTGGTCAACTGGTACATGGAAAAATCCATTCGCTAAATCAAGTGTTGTGAAGAAGCTGTTTCCCTGCAGTCTTTCAATGACATCATCTATAAGTGGCATCGGAAAATGATCTTTGGCAATCTTCGCGTTTAGCCGTCTATAGTCGCAACAAAGCCGCTTGCTGCCGTCCTTCTTTGGTACCAAGACAACAGGTGAGGCATACTCAGATGAACTTGGCTGAATAATCTTTTCTGCTAGCCATTTCTCAACCTGGTTGTCTACAATTGACTTGTCTGCATGTGAAATGCGTCGAGGACGTTCATAGACTGGGTACTCGTCATTTAACAAAATCTTCATTTGAATGGGACTGTCCTTCCTTTTCTCTGGCTTGTAGTTAATGATCAAATCTCTCACAGTTTCAGCAATTGGTCTATCCAGGTGAGCAACGTCAATCTCGGGTTCCTCACTTTCGGCGAAAAGACACATTTCAGGATATTCCTGGAATATCTGTAACTCTGACTCTACCTCTTGCTCTGTGGTAAACGATTCCTGGATATTCAGTTTCTCTTTTGGTTGAAATTTTACCGACTTCTCTGAGAATATCAAGTCCACTAGCTTCAGTACGCTATTTCCGATGACTGCTGAATACTTAATATCATTTCTGCTAGCAACATGAAAGTTTAAGTCCAAATAAGTGTTGTCTACCAAAACTTGGGTTACGAAACTGCCAAGCGTATTTAGCTCACTGTTGCAAATGCCGACCAGACAATGCTTTTCATCAACAAGCTCGATATTTCCCAACATCTCAACCATGTCGTCACGGATAAGGCAGAGATCACAGCCTGTATCGATCAAAGCGGAAAATCGAACGCCATTACATGAAATTTCTTTAAAAATACATTTGCCACTGCTGCTGATATGGTTCGTCAATGAGTTCGCACTTATTCCTTCCTTCCTATCTGCTGCCCTAGTAACCGGACAATTCGATGCCTTATGGCCAGGCTGTTCGCACCTGTAGCATTTAATTTGCTGGTTACACTCTCGTGCAAAATGTGAAGGATCACCACACTTAAAGCATTTTTTGAAGTGCTGTTTGGTCACATCTGGTTTTTTGTCTTCGTTGGTAATATAAGATTTTGTCGTATTAACCACTTGAGGGCGACTGCTACGAATTTTCTCATATACCTTTATTTGCTCCTTAAGCTCCTGCAGAGTCCTGGCCTGATATAAGTTGCTTTTGTTGGTTCTCGAGTCGGGTATACCTTCAATGAAGTACTCTATAAGACTGGCGTCATCCAAATTAACAGGCTTTCCTATTTCCATGAGCGAATAGAGATACTCCTTGTAATCCTCTTTTGGGCCCTTTCGGCGATTTTTTAACATTCGGTGAACTTCAATTGCCGAAACCTCAGATCCGAACTCAGCGACTAATGCTCGCTTTAGAGATGACCAGTTGGAAATGCCTGACTGGCTTCGAACGAATATTTTCGCAGCTCCTTTTAGCAATTGCTTCGAGTAGATGAACATTTGAAGACTATTCCATTGGACTGCTGCTGCATTATCTTCAAACTCCTGGATCCAGCTGTGAACAGACGGCTGGCTCGTACCATTGAACTGAGAAAGGGAGTCCTCTATGTCGCGTAGTGTAAATGAACTGCGACCGTCGCCTGGTGTAGATCTTGAACTGTGCATCGTCGTCGCATCCCCGTACTCAGACTCCTCATCCTCGATTTCCTCAGCTGCTATGTTGTAGTGGTCAAGAAGTCTGTCCTGCAATGTCTGCTTCCTACCGCTTGTAGCTAAATTTAGCTGTGACAATTGCTCTTTCAATGCGTTTACGTTTAACGACAAAATTTCTGCCCTCTGCATTCTGTACTCGTTATTGCTCTCTGTTTACAAAATTTGACAAATTAAAACGATTTCTTGAACTTAACTTAGTGGTTAGGTAATACAATGAATTTTGATTAAATATAATAGTTGAAAAATATTGATACAGTTCGCTCACTCTCCACTTCTGCAAACAATGCACAAACTGAGCTCACGCTTATTGAATCGGGTCTTCCTTCCTTCTTTGACACGACACACCCTGTGCCTACGCTGACGCTGTTTTTCCAGGCTTTTTCACCAGAATTCCGCTTTCCCAAAGCCAAGTTTCGATGTCTCCTTCCTCCTTGCAGGACCTTTGCGCACGATGCGCACCTTGCTACACCTCTCAGGTGTACACGATCTGCCAGTGAACTGCTCTGCGTAAAACGCCTCCTCGATGAACAATGCTGCTGCGCAATTACACACACTCAGACTTTAGTGAATCTTTGTGCCACGTTCGCTTCTGTGTTGTTTTTTGAAGTAAATCCCACTTCTGACACCAAATTTGTAGGATCGCCGGTGATTGGTTCAATTACAACTCCAAATATAATTTAATGATTTTTATTTGAAATGAAAAAACAAAGGGATTTGTGGTTTTACATCTTCTCTCCTGAAAACACAGAAAGCAAAAGCGAATACTTCGTGCCACGATTCTTTTCGTGCAGTATCGATATTCTAGATATCGACAGACTTGCCAATGATAAGCTTACGTCAACAGATTTAAAATAATGTTAACGTAAATAAACTAAAATAAATCTTATATGTTTTATGCAGAACAGTTGTAGACATGACCACTTCTTGTTTTCCTTTCTTTTCCCACATTTATGCAAAGCCGTTTTTCGAAAATTTTGGAAAGGGGTAAGTAACATCATTAAAATTACCGAAAATCGACCCAAAAATACAAAACAAACTGAAAACACAGATTTAAAGAGAATTTAACCACAATCATTTTGAAGTATGGCACTTTGAAATCGGATGTCTTTAAGAAAAGTTATGGGTTTAGAAGTGCAGGTTTTAGGCCGCATTTATGCAAAGCCGTTTTTCGAAAAATTTGGAAAGGGGTAACATCATTAAAATGACCGAAAATCGACCCAAAAATACAAAACAAACTGAAAACACAGATTTAAAGAGAATTTAACCACAACCATTTTGAAGTATGCCACTTTGAAATCGGATGTCTTTAAGAAAAGTTATGGGCTTAGAAGTGCAGGTTGTAGGCCGCATTTATGCAAAGCCGTTTTTCGAAAATTTTGGAAAGGGGTAACATCATTAAAATGACCGAAAATCGACCCCAAAATACAAAACAAACTGAAAACACAGATTTTTAGAGAATTTAGCCACAATCATTTTAAAGTATGCCACTTTGAAATCGGATGTCTTTAAGAAAAGTTATGAGCTTAGAAGTGCAGGTTTTAGGCCACATTTCTGCAAAGCCGTTTTTCAAAAATTTGGAAAGGGGTAACATCATTAAAATGACCGAAAATCGACCCAAAAATACAAAACAAACTGAAAACACAGATTTAAAGAGAATTTAACCACAATCATTTTGAAGTATGCCACTTTGAAATCGGATGTCTTTAAGAAAAGTTATGGGCTTAGAAGTGCAGGTTTTAGGCCACATTTATGCAAAGTCGTTTTTTGAAAATCATTAAAATGACCGAAAATCGACCCCAAAATACAAAACAAACTGAAAACACAGATTTTTAGAGAATTTAACCACAATCATTTTAAAGTATGCCACTTTGGAATCGGATGACTTTAAGAAAAGTTATGGGCTTAGAAGTGCAGGTTTTAGGCCACATTTATGCAAAGCCGTTTTTCAAAAATTTGGAAAGGGGCAACATCATTAAAATGACCGAAAATCGACCCAAAAATACAAAACAAACTGAAAACACAGATTTAAAGAGAATTTAACCACAATCATTTTGAAGTATGCCACTTTGAAATCGGATGTCTTTAAGAAAAGTTATGGGCTTAGAAGTGCAGGTTTTAGGCCACACTTATGCAAAGCCGTTTTTCGAAAATTTTGGAAAGGGGTAACATCATTAAAATGACCGAAAATCGACCCCAAAATACAAAACAAACTGAAAACACAGATTTTTAGAGAATTTAACCACAATCATTTTAAAGTATGCCACTTTGAAATCGGATGTCTTTAAGAAAAGTTATGGGCTTAGAAGTGCAGGTTTTAGGCCACATTTTTGCAAAGCCGTTTTTCAAAAATTTGGAAAGGGGTAACATCATTAAAATGACCGAAAATCGACCCAAAAATACAAAACAAACTGAAAGCACAGATTTTTAGAGAATTTAACCACAATCATTTTAAAGTATGCCACTTTGGAATCGGATGACTTTAAGAAAAGTTATGGGCTTAGAAGTGCAGGTTTTAGGCCACATTTATGCAAAGCCGTTTTTCAAAAACTTGGAAAGGGGTAACATCATTAAAATGACCGAAAATCGACCCAAAAATACAAAACAAACTGAAAACACAGATTTTTAAAGAATTTAACCACAATCATTTTGAAGTATGCCACTTTGAAATCGGATGTCTTTAAGAAAAGTTATGGGCTTAGAAGTGCAGGTTTTAGGCCGCACTTATGCAAAGCCGTTTTTCGAAAATTTTGGAAAGGGGCAACATCATTAAAATGACCGAAAATCGACCCAAAAATACAAAACAAACTGAAAACACAGATTTAAAGAGAATTTAACCACAATCATTTTGAAGTATGCCACTTTGAAATCGGATGTCTTTAAGAAAAGTTATGGGCTTAGAAGTGCAGGTTTTACGCCGCATTTATGCAAAGCCGTTTTTCAAAAATTTTGAAAAGGGGTAACATCATTAAAATGACCGAAAATCGACCCCAAAATACAAAACAAACTGAAAACACAGATTTTTAGAGAATTTAACCACAATCAATTTGAAGTATGCCACTTTGAAATCGGATGTCTTTAAGAAAAGTTATGGGCTTAGAAGTGCAGGTTTTAGGCCGCATTTATGCAAAGCCGTTTTTCGAAAATTTTGGAAAGGGGTAACATCATTAAAATGACCGAAAATCAACCCCAAAATACAAAACAAACTGAAAACACAGATTTTTAGAGAATTTAACCACAATCATTTTAAAGTATGCCACTTTGGAATCGGATGACTTTAAGAAAAGTTATGGGCTTAGAAGTGCAGGTTTTAGGCCGCATTTATGCAAAGCCGTTTTTCAAAAATTTTGGAAAGGGGTAACATCATTAAAATGACCGAAAATCGACCCCAAAATACAAAACAAACTGAAAACACAGATTCTTAGAGAATTTAACCACAATCATTTTAAAGTATGCCACTTTGGAATCGGATGACTTTAAGAAAAGTTATGGGCTTAGAAGTGCAGGTTTTATGCAAAGCCGTTTTTCAAAAATTTGGAAAGGGGTAACATCATTAAAATGACCGAAAATCGACCCAAAAATACAAAACAAACTGAAAACACAGATTTTAAAAGAATTTAACCTCAATCATTTTGAAGTATGCCACTTTGAAATCGGATGTCTTTAAGAAATGTTATGGGCTTAGAAGTGCAGGTTGTAGGCCGCATTTATGCAAAGCCGTTTTTCGAAAATTTTGGAAAGGGGTAACATCATTAAAATGACCGAAAATCGACCCCAAAATACAAAACAAACTGAAAACACAGATTTTTAGAGAATTTAACCACAATCATGTTGAAGTATGCCACTTTGAAATCGGATGTCTTTAAGAAAAGTTATGGGCTTAGAAGTGCAGGTTTTAGGCCGCATTTATGCAAAGCCGTTTTTCGAAAATTTTGGAAAGGGGTAACATCATTAAAATGAACGAAAATCGACCCCAAAATACAAAACAAACTGAAAACACAGATTTTTAGAGAATTTAACCACAATCATTTTAAAGTATGCCACTTTGAAATCGGATGTCTTTAAGAAAAGTTATGAGCTTAGAAGTGCAGGTTTTAGGCCACATTTATGCAAAGTCGTTTTTTTTTAATTTGGAAAGGGGTAACATCATTAAAATGACCGAAAATCGACCCCAAAATACAAAACAAACTGAAAACACAGATTTTTAGAGAATTTAACCACAATCATTTTAAAGTATGCCACTTTGAAATCGGATGTCTTTAAGAAAAGTTATGAGCTTAGAAGTGCAGGTTTTAGGCCACATTTATGCAAAGTCGTTTTTTTTTAATTTGGAAAGGGGTAACATCATTAAAATGACCGAAAATCGACCCCAAAATACAAAACAAACTGAAAACACAGATTTTTAGAGAATTTAACCACAATCATTTTAAAGTATGCCACTTTGAAATCGGATGTCTTTAAGAAAAGTTATGGGCTTAGAAGTGCAGGTTTTAGGCCACATTTTTGCAAAGCCGTTTTTCAAAAATTTGGAAAGGGGTAACATCATTAAAATGACCGAAAATCGACCCAAAAATACAAAACAAACTGAAAGCACAGATTTTTAGAGAATTTAACCACAATCATTTTAAAGTATGCCACTTTGGAATCGGATGACTTTAAGAAAAGTTATGGGCTTAGAAGTGCAGGTTTTAGGCCACATTTATGCAAAGCCGTTTTTCAAAAATTTGGAAAGGGGTAACATCATTAAAATGACCGAAAATCGACCCCAAAATACAAAACAAACTGAAAACTCAGATTTTTAGAGAATTTAACCAGAGTCATTTGAAAGTATGCCACTTTGAAATCAGATGTCTGTGAGAAAAGTTATGGGCTTAGAAGTGCAGGTTGTAGGCCGCATTTATGCAAAGCCGTTTTTCGAAAATTTTGGTAAGGGGTAACATCATTAAAATGACCGAAAATCTACCCCAAAATACAAAACAAACTGAAAACACAGATTTTTAGAGAATTTAACCACAATCATTTTAAAGTATGCCACTTTGGAATCGGATGACTTTAAGAAAAGTTATGGGCTTAGAAGTGCAGGTTTTAGGCCACATTTATGCAAAGCCGTTTTTCAAAAATTTGGAAAGGGGCAACATCATTAAAATGACCGAAAATCGACCCAAAAATACAAAACAAACTGAAAACACAGATTTAAAGAGAATTTAACCACAATCATTTTGAAGTATGCCACTTTGAAATCGGATGTCTTTAAGAAAAGTTATGGGCTTAGAAGTGCAGGTTTTAGGCCACATTTATGCAAAGCCGTTTTTCGAAAATTTTGGAAAGGGGTAACATCATTAAAATGACCGAAAATCGACCCCAAAATACAAAACAAACTGAAAACACAGATTTTTAGAGAATTTAACCACAATCATTTTAAAGTATGCCACTTTGAAATCGGATGTCTTTAAGAAAAGTTATGGGCTTAGAAGTGCAGGTTTTAGGCCACATTTTTGCAAAGCCGTTTTTCAAAAATTTGGAAAGGGGTAACATCATTAAAATGACCGAAAATCGACCCAAAAATACAAAACAAACTGAAAGCACAGATTTTTAGAGAATTTAACCACAATCATTTTAAAGTATGCCACTTTGGAATCGGATGACTTTAAGAAAAGTTATGGGCTTAGAAGTGCAGGTTTTAGGCCACATTTATGCAAGCCGTTTTTCAAAAATTTGGAAAGGGGTAACATCATTAAAATGACCGAAAATCGACCCCAAAATACAAAACAAACTGAAAACACAGATTTTTAGAGAATTTAACCAGAGTCATTTGAAAGTATGCCACTTTGAAATCAGATGTCTGTGAGAAAAGTTATGGGCTTAGAAGTGCAGGTTGTAGGCCGCATTTATGCAAAGCCGTTTTTCGAAAATTTTGGTAAGGGGTAACATCATTAAAATGACCGAAAATCGACGCCAAAATACAAAACAAACTGAAAGCACAGATTTTTAGAGAATTTAACCACAATCATTTTAAAGTATGCCACTTTGGAATCGGATGACTTTAAGAAAAGTTATGGGCTTAGAAGTGCAGGTTTTAGGCCACATTTATGCAAAGCCGTTTTTCAAAAATTTGGAAAGGGGTAACATCATTAAAATGACCGAAAATCGACCCCAAAATACAAAACAAACTGAAAACACAGATTTTTAGAGAATTTAACCAGAGTCATTTGAAAGTATGCCACTTTGAAATCAGATGTCTGTGAGAAAAGTTATGGGCTTAGAAGTGCAGGTTTTAGGCCACATTTATGCAAAGCCGTTTTTCAAAAATTTGGAAAGGGGTAACATCATTAAAATGACCGAAAATCGACCCAAAAATACAAAACAAACTGAAAACACAGATTTAAAGAGAATTTAACCACAATCATTTTGAAGTATGCCACTTTGAAATCGGATGTCTTTAAGAAAAGTTATGGGCTTAGAAGTGCAGGTTTTAGGCCACATTTATGCAAAGTCGTTTTTTGAAAATTTGGAAAGGGTAACATCATTAAAATGTCCGAAAATCGACCCCAAAATACAAAACAAACTGAAAACACAGATTTTTAGAGAATTTAACCACAATCATTTTAAAGTATGCCACTTGGGAATCGGATGACTTTAAGAAAAGTTATGGGCTTAGAAGTGCAGGTTTTAGGCCACATTTATGCAATGTCGTTTTTTGAAAATTTGGAAAGGGGTAACATCATTAAAATGACCGAAAATCGACCCCAAAATACAAAACAAACTGAAAACACAGATTTTTAGAGAATTTAACCACAATCATTTTAAAGTATGCCACTTTGGAATCGGATGACTTTAAGAAAAGTTATGGGCTTAGAAGTGCAGGTTTTAGGCCACATTTATGCAAAGTCGTTTTTCAAAAATTTGGAAAGGGGTAACATCATTAAAATGTCCGAAAATCGACCCCAAAATACAAAACAAACTGAAAACACTGATTTTTAGAGAATTTAACCACAATCATTTTGAAGTATGCCACTTTGAAATCGGATGTCTTTAAGAAATGTTATGGGCTTAGAAGTGCAGGTTTTAGGCCACATTTCTGCAAAGCCGTTTTTCGAAAATTTTGGAAAGGGGTAAGTAACATCATTAAAATGACCGAAAATCGACCCAAAAATACAAAACAAACTGAAAACACAGATTTAAAGAGAATTTAACCACAATCATTTTGAAGTATGCCACTTTGAAATCGGATGTCTTTAAGAAATGTTATGGGCTTAGAAGTGCAGGTTTTAGGCCACATTTCTGCAAAGCCGTTTTTCGAAAATTTTGGAAAGGGGTAAGTAACATCATTAAAATGACCGAAAATCGACCCAAAAATACAAAACAAACTGAAAACACAGATTTTTAGAGAATTTAACCACAATCATTTTGTGTTATGCCACTTTGAAATCAGATGTCTGTGAGAAAAGTTATGGGCTTAGAAGTGCAGGTTGTAGGACGCATTTATGCAAAGCCGTTTTTCGAAAATTTGGAAAGGGTAACATCATTAAAATGACTGAAAATCGACCCCAAAATACAAAACAAACTGAAAACACAGATTTTTAGAGAATTTAACCACAATCATTTTGAAGTATGCCACTTTGAAATCGGATGTCTTTAAGAAAAGTTATGAGCTTAGAAGTGCAGGTTTTAGGCCACATTTATGCAAAGTCGTTTTTTGAAAATTTGGAAAGGGTAACATCATTAAAATGACTGAAAATCGACCCCAAAATACAAAACAAACTGAAAACACAGATTTTTAGAGAATTTAACCACAATCATTTTAAAGTATGCCACTTTGGAATCGGATGACTTTAAGAAAAGTTATGGGCTTAGAAGTGCAGGTTTTAGGCCGTGTTGAATATTTATATATTTTTAGTTTAAATTTAAACATATAACAGACGAACAGTGTTGAAGAATACATTTATAATTTAGCCCTTTTTAAAATAAGAATTTTTGTAAAAACCGAATTGGCAACGCCGACAGAAGAGGCGACCACTTGCGAAATAAAGTGTCTATGTGAACGACGTACAAATCTGAGACGCGCATTTTAAATTTGGTCTTTCGATCGGATATTAACTCTAAAACCTCAGGTAAACCCTCAACATGGTCTTTCGATCGGATATTAACTCTAAAACCTCAGGTAAACCCTCAACATGGTCCTTCGATGTCAACTGAACAGCAAATGGATTGAAAAATAGTTCTCGCGTCCTTAGAACTTCACATACACGCTCACATAGACGACGACTTGAGTTGTGTGTGTGTATTCGCGAAAGTTTGCAATATATCGTAATATTGTGAAATTCGGAATCTACGACGCAATAAATGATTTCTCTACGATATCTGTGAGGTGAAAACAAGACGCAGACAGCAATCATGGCACCAACAGGACATAAAAAGAAATCGCAAGGAAATCAACAACAAAAAACTTCAAACACAAAACAAATTAAAGCGGATAGACCTGACGACACACCACGACCCGATCTTTCGACCACAAGGGACACAATTCTAGAAAATCGCAACCAAACACTGGTTGCATCTACACCGGCTATTATAAACGCAGTGAATGAATCCGTACATCCGCATGGAAACCGCATACACTTCGGAGGAAGTCAATCCTCCCGCAGTTCAGCCAAGGTGCAACGACTTCAGGTACAGCTTGAGTACTCTAAGAAACAACAGGAGCTACGGGATCAACTGGCAAAACAGGAACAAGAGCGAGCACGGCTACAATTTCAACAGGAACAATTGGATCTCGAGCAGCAATTATATTTGGCCCAATTGGGATCCGATGCAGGCAGCCAAATAGATGACAACAATCTGGACAATCTGGAACAATATGACGACGACAACAAAGATTTCCGTACGCGTGAGTGGGTCAATGGAGCTCAACGTAAGCTTAAGTTTCAAAACGATACTATGTCTGAAAACAAATTATCTAACCATAACGATATCGAAACATTCATGGCCAGGCAGACGATCAAACAAGATCTTCCATCGTTTTCAGGGGACCCATTAGAGTGGCCCATATTCTATGCAGAGTTTGAAAATAGTACTACAATTTGTAATTTCAATGACTATGAAAACTTAAGTAGACTCAGAAAAGCTTTAGGAGGACGTGCCAAAGAATGTGTTCAGGCACTTTTAATTTTACCAGAAAATGTCGACACCATTATTGAAATCCTTAAAGAGCGTTTTGGAGACCCATGTTACATAATAAGATTGCTCCTTGACAAAATCAAACAGTTCCCAGTTATTAGAGACGAAAAATACGACAAACTTTTTGCATTCTATGACATAATCACTAATCTGGTTCACACTTTGCTGAATATCGGTGATATAGATCAAATACGAAACCCTTTAATTTTCGATGAGATTTTAGACAAGCTTCCCATGCATCAACGTATTGCCTTCGTAAAATACTATCAAAAGTTAAAAGAAAAAATTGACCCAAAAATAATTATTTTTCATTCGTGGCTAGGTGAGACTATCAAAGCTGCCACCACTTTAGGATTTGGCCACATTATCAGCAAGTCTAGAGACACCACTTTGACGGTTTCGGGTATTCGGGATGGCACAGGCAAAGCTCAGGTGAAAGGTTTTTGCAATTTTTGCAAACTGACTGATCACTACGTGAATACTTGCACTAAATTTAAAGATTTAAATGTTGACAAACGCTGGGAGCATGTAACTCAAAATAACCTGTGTATTTCGTGCCTTGGTAAAAACCATTTACTTAAAGACTGCAAACGTAAAAGACAATGTAACAGAAATAATTGTAGTTACAGTCATAATAGTATTCTACATAAAGACAAATCTCAAAACATACAATCATGCAAGTCTGAGGGTAGTGAACAGACAGTCTCAAGTAACACAGAAAAGAATTGCAACGTTAACTGGAATACAAACAAAGTTTTGTTAAAAGTGGTACATGTCACTCTTATGGGACCACAAAATACGATTGAAACATATGCTCTTCTTGATGAAGCGTCCACCATTTCCTTAGTTGATGAAAAGTTAGCTAACGATTTAGGTCTTGACGGTCCAACAAAGCCTTTGAAAATGCAATGGACTAACAATGAAACATATGAACAAGATAACTCTAAAGTAGTCAGCGTACGCATCAAAGGCAGTGGTTCTAATACTAAGACACACACGATGAGAAGGGTAAGGACTGTTTCTAGTCTCAATTTGCCGCTGCAAACCTTAAACATAGACAACATGACAGACAACTTTCAGTTTTTAAAGAACTTTACCCATTGCTCTTACGATCGGGCACATCCTAGAATTCTAATAGGACAAGACAACTGGTCTCTTATTGTATCACGCAAGTTGAAGTACGAATCCTTTGACGGTCCGGTTGCTAGCAACACATGGTTAGGTTGGGTCGTGCATGGTTTAACACAACCTGAAAGACAGTCGAACGAGACAAATCATACACTACATGTAACCAACCATTTTACAGAAACTGACGATTTGGATGAGCTTCATAACCTAGTAAAGTCTTACTGGTCAATCGAAAACGAACTCTCAACTCAAAAAGACTTTCCAATGTCTGTAGACGACAAAAGATGCATAAGTATTGTTGATAATACTTTAAAGCGAGTAGGTGACAGGTTTGAGTGCGGACTTTTCTGGAAGAAAGACAACCTACAGCTTCCTGAAAGCTATAATAACGCTATGTCTAGGTTACTATCATGCGAACGTAAAATTGACAAGAACCCCGACTATGGACAAAAATATTCCGAAGTAATGGAATCTTATATTTCAAAAGGGTATTTAAAAAAGCTAAACTCGACAGAAGCTAACATTAAAACACCACTGACTTACTATCTTCCGCATTTTGGTGTACAAAACATCAACAAACCAGGAAAACTGCGAATAGTGTTTGATGCCGCTTCTAAAAGCCACAACTATTGCTTGAATGATTTTTTACTACCTGGACCTGACCTTTATAATCAATTATCTTCCGTTCTTATGAACTTCAGAGAAAAGAAAATAGTTTTCGTAGGAGACATTAAAGAAATGTTTCTGCAAATCCAAGTACCTGAGACAGATAGACATGCTCAAAGAATTCTATGGAGAGGGGATAGAAGACAGGGCCCTCCGGACGTTTATGAAATCCAAGTTATCTTTTTCGGAGCCAAATGCAGTCCGAGTATAGCTCAACAAGTAAGAAATTACAACGCGAATGATTTCCAACAGAAGTATCCCAAGGCCTGTCAAGACATTATAACCAAGCATTATATGGACGATTACTTAGGCGGAGCAGATGACATTGACAGTGCTGTTCAACTGATCAAAGACATTTCATTTGTACATCAAAAAGGTGGCTTCCAAATGTGTAATTGGATATCAAATTCAACAGAGGTTCTGAATCAAATAACTACTGTCAATGGTCAAAATAAAGCTCAGGCTTCTCATAAAATCAAAACACTTACAGAAGAACGTGTGCTAGGGCTAATGTGGAATTACGAAACCGACACATTCACCTATAATCTTAAATTTACAAAAGCACATCATGAAATAATTAATATGTCCAGGCGACCCACCAAGCGAGAGATTCTAAAGATTACAATGTCGATTTTTGATCCATTGGGTTTCCTCTCAAATATTCTCATAACTAACAAAATACTTTTGCAAGCTATATGGGATAGCGGTATTGGCTGGGACGACCAAATCATTGACGAACATTTTGCGATTTGGAAAACACTCTGCGATTCTTTTCGAAAAATCCGAAACTTTGCAATTCCCAGACTTATGACAACATTGCCAATCACAGAATGCGACATTCAGTTGCACATATTTACTGACGCATCGAAATATGCATATGCAGCATGCGCTTACATAAGATTTGAAAAAAATGAGACAATCGATTGCATGTTGATAACAGCGAAGTCACGAGTCGCTCCTCTTAAGCCTATGTCGATCCCAAGATTGGAATTACAGGGTGCTTTATTAGGTGCAAGAATGAGCAAAGCACTACTAGAAACATTAAATTTGAAAATAAATAAAATATATTTGTGGACTGACTCTCAAATTATTTTGTACTGGCTAAGGTCTAGCAGTAAGAGATTTAAAACCTTCGTATCCCAGCGGTTAGGTGAAATTCAAGAACTAACCAACGTTCGTGATTGGAGATATGTTCCGTCAAAAATCAATCCCGCTGATGAAGCCACAAGGGTCGCAAAGGTAGATTTGGAAAAGAACAATTCGTGGATAAAAGGCCCAGAATTCTTGTATATCAATATTAAAAAGTGGCCAACAAGTCAAATAACCTTTGAAGATGACGACACAAACGAATACGTAAATGTAATGTCTGAAGCAAAACGTACATTTGTTTTACCTGATGTAAGCAGATTCTCCAGTTGGACAAGGTTTTTACGAACAACCGCTTGGCTACTTCGATTTGTGAAAAATCTCAGGAGCAGCAAAGAACTTCGCCTTAATGGCGAACTTACAGCTAATGAATTAGTTGATGCCGAAAATGTAATTCACAGAAAAATTCAATCGGATTCCTTTCAAGCTGAAATTCAAAGTCTACAAAAAGGAGAGTCAATAGGGAACTCAAGTCGCTTAAAAGCTTTACCATTATATTTTACAACCGACGGACTACTCAGATTAAAAGGTAGATTGGACAATTTGAATGACGTGGACTATAACATGAACGCAAAGAATCCGATACTTCTCAGTAACGACCATCCAATCACTGCGCTGCTGATATTTTTTTACCATAAACAAAATTGTCATATTTTTACTGAAACGGTCATTTCTAATCTTAGAATGAAATATTGGATAATTAGATGTAGAAATACGGTGAAGAAAATAATTCGTGAGTGTCAATTTTGTAAAAATAGACGTGCTAAGCTACAGACAGCTCTAATTGGACAGCTTCCTAAATGCAGAATTGAACCAACCGAAAGAGCTTTCCTAAAAGTTGGAATAGATTACTTCGGTCCCATCGAGGTATTGGTAAACAGAAGTCATGTAAAAAGGTATGGTGTAATTTTTACTTGTATGACCACTCGTGCAGTTCATTTAGAAATAGCAGAGGACTTGTCTTGTAATGCATTTATGCATGTGTTTCGTCAGTTTGGTTGCCGTCGTGGCTTTCCAATAGAACTATACTCAGACAATGGGACCAATTTTAAACGAGCAAGTAAGGATCTTAAGATAATAATTGACAATTGGTCAAATGATGAAATGACACAGTTCTTGGCACACAAAAATTGCACATGGTCGTTTAATCCCCCATTGTCGCCTCATATGGGAGGAGCCTGGGAGAGATTAATTCAATCTATTAAAAAATATTTATGTTCTTTACTTAAAGAACGGTTCCCAAAAGAGTACACACTTAAAACTTTGTTTTGCGAAATTGAATTCATGATGAACAGTCGTCCACTCTTGTTTGTGTCATCTAATTTACCAGATGAAGAGTCTTTTACGCCAAATAATATATTAATTGGTCCAAATATCCGAGAATTGTTAAATATGTGGAAGGCTTCTCAGAGACTGGCTGATATTTTTTGGGTCAAGTGGAGAAAAGAATACAGGCAATATCTCCTGTATAGCCGTAAATGGGTTAAAAAATTTGATAATTTAAAGGAAGGAGATATTGTGCTGGTTATGGATGCAGATTTACCAAGAAACGTTTGGCCAAAAGGTATTATTGTAAAAACTTATCCTGCCAAAGATAACACTGTTCGAATTGTAGACGTTAAGATAAAAGGAAACATCTACAAGAGACCCATTGTTAAGTTAATTAAATTAGATGTTAAGAAAACAATGTAAGAGCTTAAGTATTGCCAACTTAATTATAATGCAATACTTGGGAGGAGAATGTTGAATATTTATATATTTTTAGTTTAAATTTAAACATATAACAGACGAACAGTGTTGAAGAATACATTTATAATTTAGCCCTTTTTAAAATAAGAATTTTTGTAAAAACCGAATTGGCAACGCCGACAGAAGAGGCGACCACTTGCGAAATAAAGTGTCTATGTGAACGACGTACAAATCTGAGACGCGCATTTTAAATTTGGTCTTTCGATCGGATATTAACTCTAAAACCTCAGGTAAACCCTCAACAGGCCGCATTTATACAAAGCCGTTTTTCAAAATTTTGGAAAGGGGTAACATCATTAAAATGACCGAAAATCGACCCCAAAATACAAAACAAACTGAAAACACAGATTTTTAGAGAATTTAACCACAATCATTTTGAAGTATGCCACTTTGAAATCGGATGTCTTTAAGACAAGTTATGGGCTAATGCAAAGCCGTTTTTCGAAAATTTTGGAAAGGGGTAACATCATTAAAATGACCGAAAATCGACCCCAAAATACAAAACAAACTGAAAACACAGATTTTTAGAGAATTTAACCACAATCATTTTGAAGTATGCCACTTTGAAATCGGATGTCTTTAAGAAAAGTTATGGGCTTAGAAGTGCAGGTTGTAGGCCGCGTTTATGCAAAGCCGTTTTTCGAAAATTTTGGAAAGGGGTAACATCATTAAAATTACCGAAAATCGACCCAAAAATACAAAACAAACTGAAAACACAGATTTTAAAAGAATTTAACCACAATCATTTTGAAGTATGCCACTTTGAAATCGGATGTCTTTAAGAAATGTTATGGGCTTAGAAGTGCAGGTTTTAGGCCACATTTATGCAAAGCCGTTTTTCAAAAATTTGGAAAGGGGTAACATCATTAAAATGACCGAAAATCGACCCAAAAATACAAAACAAACTGAAAACACAGATTTAAAGAGAATTTAACCACAATCATTTTGAAGTATGCCACTTTGAAATCGGATGTCTTTAAGAAAAGTTATGGGCTTAGAAGTGCAGGTTTTAGGCCGCATTTATGCAAAGCCGTTTTTCGAAAAATTTGGAGAGGGGTAACATCATTAAAAAGACCGAAAATCGACCCCAAAATACAAAACAAACTGAAAACACAGATTTTTAGAGAATTTAACCACAATCATTTTGTGTTATGCCACTTTGAAATCAGATGTCTGTGAGAAAAGTTATGGGCTTAGAAGTGCAGGTTGTAGGCCGCGTTTATGCAAAGCCGTTTTTCGAAAATTTTGGAAAGGGGTAACATCATTAAAATTACCGAAAATCGACCCAAAAATACAAAACAAACTGAAAACACAGATTTTAACAGAATTTAACCACAATCATTTTGAAGTATGCCACTTTGAAATCGGATGTCTTTAAGAAAAGTTATGGGCTTAGAAGTGCAGGTTTTAGGCCACATTTATGCAAAGCCGTTTTTCGAAAATTTTGGAAAGGGGTAACATCATTAAAATGACCGAAAATCGACCCAAAAATACAAAACAAACTGAAAACATAGATTTTTAGAGAATTTAACCACAATCATTTTGAAGTATGCCACTTTGAAATCGGATGTCTTTAAGAAAAGTTATGGGCTTATAAGTGCAGGTTTTAGGCCGCATTTATGCAAAGCCGTTTTTCGAAAATTTTGGAAAGGGGCAACATCATTAAAATGACCGAAAATCGACCCCAAAATACAAAACAAACTGAAAACACAGATTTTTAGAGAATTTAAGCACAATCATTTTGAAGTATGCCACTTTGAAATCGGATGTCTTTAAGAAAAGTTATGGGCTTAGAAGTGCAGGTTTGAGGCCGCATTTATGCAAAGCCGTTTTTCGAAAATTTTGGAAAGGGGCAACATCAATAAAATGACCGAAAATCGACCCAAAAATACAAAACAAACTGAAAACACAGATTTAAAGAGAATTTAACCACAATCATTTTGAAGTGTGCCACTTTGAAATCGGATGTCTTTAAGAAAAGTTATGGGCTTAGAAGTGCAGGTTTTAGGCCGCATTTATGCAAAGCCGTTTTTCGAAAATTTTGGAAAGGGGTAACATCATTAAAAAGACCGAAAATCGACCCCGAAATACAAAACAAACTGAAAACACAGATTTGTAGAGAATTTAAGCACAATCATTTTGAAGTATGCCACTTTGAAATCGGATGTCTTTAAGACAAGTTATGGGCTTAGAAGTGCAGGTTTGAGGCCGCCTTTATGCAAAGCCGTTTTTCGAAAATTTTGGAAAGGGGTAACATCATTAAAAAGACCGAAAATCGACCCCAAAATACAAAACAAACTGAAAACACAGATTTAAAGAGAATTTAACCACAATCATTTTGAAGTGTGCCACTTTGAAATCGGATGTCTTTAAGAAAAGTTATGGGCTTAGAAGTGCAGGTTTTAGGCCGCATTTATGCAAAGCCGTTTTTCGAAAAATTTGGAAAGGGGTAACATCATTAAAAAGACCGAAAATCGACCCCAAAATACAAAACAAACTGAAAACACAGATTTTTAGAGAATTTAACCACAATCATTTTGTGTTATGCCACTTTGAAATTAGATGTCTGTGAGAAAAGTTATGGGCTTAGAAGTGCAGGTTGTAGGCCGCATTTATGCAAAGCCGTTTTTCGAAAATTTTGGAAAGGGGTAACATCATTAAAATGACCGAAAATCGACCCCAAAATAGAAAACAAACTGATAACACAGATTTTTAGAGAATTTAACAACAATCATTTTAAAGTATGCCACTTTGAAATCGGATGTCTTTAAGAAAAGTTATGAGCTTAGAAGTGCAGGTTTTAGGCCACATTTATGCAAAGTCGTTTTTCAAAAATTTGGAAAGGGGTAACATCATTAAAATGACCGAAAATCGACCCAAAAATACAAAACAAACTGAAAACACAGATTTTAAAAGAATTTAACCTCAATCATTTTGAAGAATGCCACTTTGAAATCGGATGTCTTTAAGAAATGTTATGGGCTTAGAAGTGCAGGTTGTAGGCCACATTTATGCAAAGCCGTTTTTCAAAAATTTGGAAAGGGGTAACATCATTAAAATGACCGAAAGTCGACCCCAAAATACAAAACAAACTGAAAACACAGATTTAAAGAGAATTTAACCACAATCATTTTAAAGTATGCCACTTTGGAATCGGATGACTTTAAGAAAAGTTATGGGCTTAGAAGTGCAGGTTTTAGGCCACATTTATGCAAAGCCGTTTTTCAAAAATTTGGAAAGGGGTAACATCAATAAAATGTCCGAAAATCGACCCCAAAATACAAAACAAACTGAAAACACAGATTTTTAGAGAATTTAACCACAATCATTTTGAGTTATGCCACTTTGAAATCAGATGTCTGTGAGAAAAGTTATGGGCTTAGAAGTGCAGGTTGTAGGCCGCATTTATGCAAAGCCGTTTTTCGAAAATTTTGGAAAGGGGTAACATCATTAAAATGACCGAAAGTCGACCCCAAAATACAAAACAAACTGAAAACACAGATTTTAAAAGAATTTAACCACAATCATTTTGAAGTATGCCACTTTGAAATCGGATGTCTTTAAGAAATGTTCTGGGCTTAGAAGTGCAGGTTTAAGGCCACATTTCTGCAAAGCCGTTTTTCAAAA
Source organism: Drosophila kurseongensis (assembly GCA_018153305.1). NCBI lineage: Eukaryota > Metazoa > Arthropoda > Insecta > Diptera > Drosophilidae > Drosophila > Drosophila kurseongensis. The sequence continues at coordinate 26,312,250 of JAECXX010000004.1, forward strand.
ATTTGGAAAGGGGTAACATCATTAAAATGACCGAAAATCGACCCCAAAATACAAAACAAACTGAAAACACAGATTTTTAGAGAATTTAACCACAATCATTTTGAAGTATGCCACTTTGAAATCGGATGTCTTTACGAAAAGTTATGGGCTTAGAAGTGCAGGTTTTAGGCCGCATTTATGCAAAGCCGTTTTTCGAAAATTTTGGAAAGGGGTAACATCATTAAAATGACCGAAAGTCGACCCAAAAATACAAAACAAACTGAAAACACAGATTTAAAGAGAATTTAACCACAATCATTTTGAAGTATGCCACTTTGAAATCGGATGTCTTTAAGAAAAGTTATGGGCTTAGAAGTGCCACATTTATGCAAAGCCGTTTTTCAAAAATTTGGAAAGGGGCAACATCATTAAAATGTCCGAAAATCGACCCCAAAATACAAAACAAACTGAAAACACAGATTTTAAGAGAATTTAACCACAATCATTTTGAGATATGCCACTTTGAAATCGGATATCTTTAAGAAATGTTATGGGCTTAGAAGTGCAGGTTTTAGGCCACATTTCTGCAAAGCCGTTTTTCAAAAATTTGGAAAGGGTCATTAAAATGACCGAAAATCGACCCAAAAATACAAAACAAACTGAAAACACAGATTTTAGAAGAATTTAACCACAATCATTTTGAAGTATGCCACTTTGAAATCGGATGTCTTTAAGAAATGTTATGGGCTAAGAAGTGCAGGTTGAAGGCCGCATTTATGCAAAGCCGTTTTTCGAAAATTTTGAAAGGGGCAACATCATTAAAATGACCGAAAATCGACCCCAAAATACAAAACAAACTGAAAACACAGATTTTTAGAGAATTTAACCACAATCATTTTAAAGTATGCCACTTTGAAATGGAATGTCTTTAAGAATTGTTATGGGCTTAGAAGTGCAGGTTTTAGGCCGCATTTATACAAAGCCGTTTTTCAAAATTTTGGAAAGGGGTAACATCATTAAAATGACCGAAAATCGACCCCAAAATACAAAACAAACTGAAAACACAGATTTTTAGAGAATTTAACCACAATCATTTCAAAGTATGCCACTTTGAAATCGAATGTCTTTAAGAAATGTTATGGGCTTAGAAGTGCAGGTTTTAGGCCGCTTTTATACGAAGCCGTTTTTCAAAAATTTGGTAAGGGGTAACATCATTAAAATGACCGAAAATCGACCCCAAAATACAAAACAAACTGAAAACACAAATTTTTAGAGAATTTAACCACAATCATTTTAAAGTATGCCACTTTGAAATCGGATGTCTTTAAGAAATGTTATGGGCTTAGAAGTGCAGGTTGTATGCAAAGCCGTTTTTCGAAAATTTTGAAAGGGGTAATATCATTAAAATGACCGAAAATCGACCCAAAAATACAAAACAAACTGAAAACACAGATTTTAAAAGAATTTAACCACAATCATTTTGAAGTATGCCACTTTGAAATCGGATGTCTTTAAGAAATGTTATGGGCTTAGAAGTGCAGGTTTTAGGCCGCATTTAAGCAAAGACGTTTTTCGAAAATTTGGAAAGGGGCAACATCATTAAAATGGCCGAAAATCGACCCCAAAATACAAAACAAACTGAAAACACAGATTTTTAGAGAATTTAACCACAATCATTTTGAGGTATGCCACTTTGAAATCGGATGTCTTTAAGAAAAGTTATGAGCTTAGAAGTGCAGGTTTTAGGCCGCATTTATGCAAAGCCGTTTTTCGAAAATTTTGGAAAGGGGTAACATCATTAAAATGACCGAAAATCGACCCAAAAATACAAAACAAACTGAAAACACAGATTTTAAGAGAATTTAACCACAATCATTTTGGCCACTTTGAAATCGGATGTCTTTAAGAAATGTTATGGGCTTAGAAGTGCAGGTTTTAGGCCGCATTTATGCAAAGCCGTTTTTCGAAAATTTGGAAAGGGGCAACATCATTAAAATGGCCGAAAATCGACCCCAAAATACAAAACAAACTGAAAACACAGATTTTTAGAGAATTTAACCACAATCATTTTGAGGTATGCCACTTTGAAATCAGATGTCTGTGAGAAAAGTTATGGGCTTAGAAGTGCAGGTTTTAGGCCGCATTTATGCAAAGCCGTTTTTCGAAAATTTTGGAAAGGGGTAACATCATTAAAATGACCGAAAATCGACCCCAAAATACAAAACAAACTGAAAACACAGATTTTTAGAGAATTTAACCACAATCATTTTAAAGTATGCCACTTTGAAATCGGATGTCTTTAAGAAATGTTATGGGCTTAGAAGTGCAGGTTTTAGGCCGCTTTTATACGAAGCCGTTTTTCAAAAACTTGGTAAGGGGCAACATCATTAAAATGACCGAAAATCGACCCCAAAATACAAAACAAACTGAAAACACAGATTTTTAGAGAATTTAACCACAATCATTTTAAAGTATGCCACTTTGAAATCGGATGTCTTTAAGAAATGTTATGGGCTTAGAAGTGCAGGTTGTATGCAAAGCCGTTTTTCGAAAATTTTGAAAGGGGTAACATCATTAAAATGACCGAAAATCGACCCAAAAATACAAAACAAACTGAAAACACAGATTTTAAAAGAATTTAACCACAATCATTTTGAAGTATGCCACTTTGATATCGGATGTCTTTAAGAAATGTTATGGGCTTAGAAGTGCAGGTTTTAGGCCGCATTTAAGCAAAGACGTTTTTCGAAAATTTTGGAAAGGGGTGTAACATCATTAAAATGACCGAAAATCGACCCAAAAATACAAAACAAACTGAAAACACAGATTTTAAGAGAATTTAACCACAATCATTTTGGCCACTTTGAAATCGGATGTCTTTAAGAAATGTTATGGGCTTAGAAGTGCAGGTTTTAGGCCGCATTTATGCAAAGCCGTTTTTCGAAAATTTGGAAAGGGGCAACATCATTAAAATGGCCGAAAATCGACCCCAAAATACAAAACAAACTGAAAACACAGATTTTTAGAGAATTTAACCACAATCATTTTGAGGTATGCCACTTTGAAATCAGATGTCTGTGAGAAAAGTTATGGGCTTAGAAGTGCAGGTTTTAGGCCGCATTTATGCAAAGCCGTTTTTCGAAAATTTTGGAAAGGGGTAACATCATTAAAATGACCGAAAATCGACCCCAAAATACAAAACAAACTGAAAACACAGATTTTTAGAGAATTTAACCACAATCATTTTAAAGTATGCCACTTTGAAATCGGATGTCTTTAAGAAATGTTATGGGCTGAGAAGTGCAGGTTGTAGGCCGCATTTATGCAAAGCCGTTTTTCGAAAATTTTGAAAGGGGTAACATCATTAAAATGACCGAAAATCGACCCAAAAATACAAAACAAACTGAAAACACAGATTTTAAAAGAATTTAACCACAATCATTTTGAAGTATGCCACTTTGAAATCGGATGTCTTTAAGAAATGTTATGGGCCTAGAAGTGCAGGTTTTAGGCCGCATTTAAGCAAAGACGTTTTTCGAAAATTTTGGAAAGGGGTGTAACATCATTAAAATGACCGAAAATCGACCCAAAAATACAAAACAAACTGAAAACACAGATTTTAAGAGAATTTAACCACAATCATTTTGGAGTATGCCACTTTGAAATCGGATGTCTTTAAGAAATGTTATGGGCTTAGAAGTGCACGTTTTAGGCCGCATTTATGCAAAGCCGTTTTTCGAAAATTTGGAAAGGGGCAACATCATTAAAATGGCCGAAAATCGACCCCAAAATACAAAACAAACTGAAAACACAGATTTTTGGAGAATTTAACCACAATCATTTTGAGGTATGCCACTTTGAAATCAGATGTCTGTGAGAAAAGTTATGGGCTTAGAAGTGCAGGTTTTAGGCCGCATTTATGCAAAGCCGTTTTTCGAAAATTTTGAAAGGGGTAACATCATTAAAATGACCGAAAATCGACCCAAAAATACAAAACAAACTGAAAACACAGATTTTAAAAGAATTTAACCACAATCATTTTGAAGTATGCCACTTTGATATCGGATGTCTTTAAGAAATGTTATGGGCTTAGAAGTGCAGGTTTTAGGCCGCATTTAAGCAAAGACGTTTTTCGAAAATTTTGGAAAGGGGTGTAACATCATTAAAATGACCGAAAATCGACCCAAAAATACAAAACAAACTGAAAACACAGATTTTAAGAGAATTTAACCACAATCATTTTGGCCACTTTGAAATCGGATGTCTTTAAGAAATGTTATGGGCTTAGAAGTCCAGGTTTAAGGCCGCATTTATGCAAAGCCGTTTTTCGAAAATTTGGAAAGGGGCAACATCATTAAAATGGCCGAAAATCGACCCCAAAATACAAAACAAACTGAAAACACAGATTTTTAGAGAATTTAACCACAATCATTTTGAGGTATGCCACTTTGAAATCAGATGTCTGTGAGAAAAGTTATGGGCTTAGAAGTGCAGGTTTTAGGGAATTTAACCACAATCATTTTAAAGTATGCCACTTTGAAATCGGATGTCTTTAAGAAATGTTATGGGCTTAGAAGTGCAGGTTGTATGCAAAGCCGTTTTTCGAAAATTTGGAAAGGGGCAACATCATTAAAATGACCGAAAATCGACCCCAAAATACAAAACAAACTGAAAACACAGATTTTTAGAGAATTTAACCACAATCATTTTAAAGTATGCCACTTTGAAATCGGATGTCTTTAAGAAAAGTTATGGGCTTAGAAGTGCAGGTTTTAAAATACAAAACAAACTGAAAACACAGATTTTAAGAGAATTTAACCACAATCATTTTGGCCACTTTGAAATCGGATGTCTTTAAGAAATGTTATGGGCTTAGAAGTGCAGGTTTTAGGCCGCATTTATGCAAAGCCGTTTTTCGAAAATTTGGAAAGGGGCAACATCATTAAAATGACCGAAAATCGACCCAAAAATACAAAACAAACTGAAAACACAGATTTTAGAAGAATTTAACCACAATCATTTTGAAGTATGCCACTTTGAAATCGGATGTCTTTAAGAAATGTTATGGGCTTAGAAGTGCAGGTTGTAGGCCGCATTTATGCAAAGCCGTTTTTCGAAAATTTTGAAAGGGGCAACATCATTAAAATGACCGAAAATCGACCCCAAAATACAAAACAAACTGAAAACACAGATTTTTAGAGAATTTAACCACAATCATTTTAAAGTATGCCACTTTGAAATGGAATGTCTTTAAGAATTGTTATGGGCTTAGAAGTGCAGGTTTTAGGCCGCATTTATACAAAGCCGTTTTTCAAAATTTTGGAAAGGGGTAACATCATTAAAATGACCGAAAATCGACCCAAAAATACAAAACAAACTGAAAACACAGATTTTAAAAGAATTTAACCACAATCATTTTGAAGTATGCCACTTTGAAATCGGATGTCTTTAAGAAATGTTATGGGCTTAGAAGTGCAGGTTTTAGGCCGCATTTAAGCAAAGACGTTTTTCGAAAATTTTGGAAAGGGGTGTAACATCATTAAAATGACCGAAAATCGACCCAAAAATACAAAACAAACTGAAAACACAGATTTTAAGAGAATTTAACCACAATCATTTTGGAGTATGCCACTTTGAAATCGGATGTCTTTAAGAAATGTTATGGGCTTAGAAGTGCACGTTTTAGGCCGCATTTATGCAAAGCCGTTTTTCGAAAATTTGGAAAGGGGCAACATCATTAAAATGGCCGAAAATCGACCCCAAAATACAAAACAAACTGAAAACACAGATTTTTGGAGAATTTAACCACAATCATTTTGAGGTATGCCACTTTGAAATCAGATGTCTGTGAGAAAAGTTATGGGCTTAGAAGTGCAGGTTTTAGGCCGCATTTATGCAAAGCCGTTTTTCGAAAATTTTGGAAAGGGGAAACATCATTAAAATGACCGAAAATCGACCCCAAAATACAAAACAAACTGAAAACACAGATTTTTAGAGAATTTAACCACAATCATTTTAAAGTATGCCACTTTGAAATCGGATGTCTTTAAGAAAAGTTATGGGCTTAGAAGTGCAGGTTTTAAAATACAAAACAAACTGAAAACACAGATTTTAAGAGAATTTAACCACAATCATTTTGGCCACTTTGAAATCGGATGTCTTTAAGAAATGTTATGGGCTTAGAAGTGCAGGTTTTAGGCCGCATTTATGCAAAGCCGTTTTTCGAAAATTTGGAAAGGGGCAACATCATTAAAATGACCGAAAATCGACCCAAAAATACAAAACAAACTGAAAACACAGATTTTAGAAGAATTTAACCACAATCATTTTGAAGTATGCCACTTTGAAATCAGATGTCTGTGAGAAAAGTTATGGGCTTAGAAGTGCAGGTTTTAGGCCGCATTTATGCAAAGCCGTTTTTCGAAAATTTTGGAAAGGGGAAACATCATTAAAATGACCGAAAATCGACCCCAAAATACAAAACAAACTGAAAACACAGATTTTTAGAGAATTTAAGCACAATCATTTTAAAGTATGCCACTTTGAAATGGAATGTCTTTAAGAATTGTTATGGGCTTAGAAGTGCAGGTTTTAGGCCGCATTTATACAAAGCCGTTTTTCAAAATTTTGGAAAGGGGTAACATCATTAAAATGACCGAAAATCGACCCCAAAATACAAAACAAACTGAAAACACAGATTTTTGGAGAATTTAACCACAATCATTTCAAAGTATGCCACTTTGAAATCGAATGTCTTTAAGAAATGTTATGGGCTTAGAAGTGCAGGTTTTAGGCCGCTTTTATACGAAGCCGTTTTTCAAAAATTTGGAAAGGGGCAACATCATTAAAATGACCGAAAATCGACCCCAAAATACATAACAAACTGAAAACACAGATTTTTAGAGAATTTAACCACAATCATTTTAAAGTATGCCACTTTGAAATCGGATGTCTTTAAGAAATGTTATGGGCTTAGAAGTGCAGGTTGTATGCAAAGCCGTTTTTCGAAAATTTTGAAAGGGGTAACATCATTAAAATGACCGAAAATCGACCCAAAAATACAAAACAAACTGAAAACACAGATTTTAAAAGAATTTAACCACAATCATTTTGAAGTATGCCACTTTGAAATCGGATGTCTTTAAGAAATGTTATGGGCTTAGAAGTGCAGGTTTTAGGCCGCATTTAAGCAAAGACGTTTTTCGAAAATTTTGGAAAGGGGTGTAACATCATTAAAATGACCGAAAATCGACCCAAAAATACAAAACAAACTGAAAACACAGATTTTAAGAGAATTTAACCACAATCATTTTGGCCACTTTGAAATCGGATGTCTTTAAGAAATGTTATGGGCTTAGAAGTGCAGGTTTTAGGCCGCATTTATGCAAAGCCGTTTTTCGAAAATTTGGAAAGGGGCAACATCATTAAAATGGCCGAAAATCGACCCCAAAATACAAAACAAACTGAAAACACAGATTTTTAGAGAATTTAACCACAATCATTTTGAGGTATGCCACTTTGAAATCAGATGTCTGTGAGAAAAGTTATGGGCTTAGAAGTGCAGGTTTTAGGCCGCATTTATGCAAAGCCGTTTTTCGAAAATTTTGGAAAGGGGTAACATCATTAAAATGACCGAAAATCGACCCCAAAATACAAAACAAACTGAAAACACCGATTTTTAGAGAATTTAACCACAATCATTTTAAAGTATGCCACTTTGAAATCGGATGTCTTTAAGAAATGTTATGGGCTGAGAAGTGCAGGTTGTAGGCCGCATTTATGCAAAGCCGTTTTTCGAAAATTTTGAAAGGGGTAACATCATTAAAATGACCGAAAATCGACCCAAAAATACAAAACAAACTGAAAACACAGATTTTAAAAGAATTTAACCACAATCATTTTGAAGTATGCCACTTTGAAATCGGATGTCTTTAAGAAATGTTATGGGCTTAGAAGTGCAGGTTTTAGGCCGCATTTAAGCAAAGACGTTTTTCGAAAATTTTGGAAAGGGGTGTAACATCATTAAAATGACCGAAAATCGACCCAAAAATACAAAACAAACTGAAAACACAGATTTTAAGAGAATTTAACAACAATCATTTTGGAGTATGCCACTTTGAAATCGGATGTCTTTAAGAAATGTTATGGGCTTAGAAGTGCAGGTTTTAGGCCGCATTTATGCAAAGCCGTTTTTCGAAAATTTGGAAAGGGGTAACATCATTAAAATGACCGAAAATTGACCCCAAAATACAAAACAAACTGAAAACACAGATTTTTAGAGAATTTAACCACAATCATTTTAAAGTATGCCACTTTGAAATCGGATGTCTTTAAGAAATGTTATGGGCTTAGAAGTGCAGGTTGTAGGTCGCATTTATGCAAAGCCGTTTTTCGAAAATTTTGAAAGGGGTAACATCATTAAAATGACCGAAAATCGACCCAAAAATACAAAACAAACTGAAAACACAGATTTTAAAAGAATTTAACCACAATCATTTTGAAGTATGCCACTTTGAAATCGGATGTCTTTAAGAAATGTTATGGGCTTAGAAGTGCAGGTTTTAGGCCGCATTTAAGCAAAGACGTTTTTCGAAAATTTTGGAAAGGGGTGTAACATCATTAAAATGACCGAAAATCGACCCAAAAATACAAAACAAACTGAAAACACAGATTTTAAGAGAATTTAACCACAATCATTTTGGAGTATGCCACTTTGAAATCGGATGTCTTTAAGAAATGTTATGGGCTTAGAAGTGCACGTTTTAGGCCGCATTTATGCAAAGCCGTTTTTCGAAAATTTGGAAAGGGGCAACATCATTAAAATGGCCGAAAATCGACCCCAAAATACAAAACAAACTGAAAACACAGATTTTTGGAGAATTTAACCACAATCATTTTGAGGTATGCCACTTTGAAATCAGATGTCTGTGAGAAAAGTTATGGGCTTAGAAGTGCAGGTTTTAGGCCGCATTTATGCAAAGCCGTTTTTCGAAAATTTTGGAAAGGGGAAACATCATTAAAATGACCGAAAATCGACCCCAAAATACAAAACAAACTGAAAACACAGATTTTTAGAGAATTTAACCACAATCATTTTAAAGTATGCCACTTTGAAATCGGATGTCTTTAAGAAAAGTTATGGGCTTAGAAGTGCAGGTTTTAAAATACAAAACAAACTGAAAACACAGATTTTAAGAGAATTTAACCACAATCATTTTGGCCACTTTGAAATCGGATGTCTTTAAGAAATGTTATGGGCTTAGAAGTGCAGGTTTTAGGCCGCATTTATGCAAAGCCGTTTTTCGAAAATTTGGAAAGGGGCAACATCATTAAAATGACCGAAAATCGACCCAAAAATACAAAACAAACTGAAAACACAGATTTTAGAAGAATTTAACCACAATCATTTTGAAGTATGCCACTTTGAAATCAGATGTCTGTGAGAAAAGTTATGGGCTTAGAAGTGCAGGTTTTAGGCCGCATTTATGCAAAGCCGTTTTTCGAAAATTTTGGAAAGGGGAAACATCATTAAAATGACCGAAAATCGACCCCAAAATACAAAACAAACTGAAAACACAGATTTTTAGAGAATTTAAGCACAATCATTTTAAAGTATGCCACTTTGAAATGGAATGTCTTTAAGAATTGTTATGGGCTTAGAAGTGCAGGTTTTAGGCCGCATTTATACAAAGCCGTTTTTCAAAATTTTGGAAAGGGGTAACATCATTAAAATGACCGAAAATCGACCCCAAAATACAAAACAAACTGAAAACACAGATTTTTGGAGAATTTAACCACAATCATTTCAAAGTATGCCACTTTGAAATCGAATGTCTTTAAGAAATGTTATGGGCTTAGAAGTGCAGGTTTTAGGCCGCTTTTATACGAAGCCGTTTTTCAAAAATTTGGAAAGGGGCAACATCATTAAAATGACCGAAAATCGACCCCAAAATACATAACAAACTGAAAACACAGATTTTTAGAGAATTTAACCACAATCATTTTAAAGTATGCCACTCTGAAATCGGATGTCTTTAAGAAATGTTATGGGCTTAGAAGTGCAGGTTTTGTTATGCAAAGCCGTTTTTCGAAAATTTTGAAAGGGGTAACATCATTAAAATGACCGAAAATCGACCCAAAAATACAAAACAAACTGAAAACACAGATTTTAAAAGAATTTAACCACAATCATTTTGAAGTATGCCACTTTGAAATCGGATGTCTTTAAGAAATGTTATGGGCTTAGAAGTGCAGGTTTTAGGCCGCATTTAAGCAAAGACGTTTTTCGAAAATTTTGGAAAGGGGTGTAACATCATTAAAATGACCGAAAATCGACCCAAAAATACAAAACAAACTGAAAACACAGATTTTAAGAGAATTTAACCACAATCATTTTGGCCACTTTGAAATCGGATGTCTTTAAGAAATGTTATGGGCTTAGAAGTGCAGGTTTTAGGCCGCATTTATGCAAAGCCGTTTTTCGAAAATTTGGAAAGGGGCAACATCATTAAAATGGCCGAAAATCGACCCCAAAATACAAAACAAACTGAAAACACAGATTTTTAGAGAATTTAACCACAATCATTTTGAGGTATGCCACTTTGAAATCAGATGTCTGTGAGAAAAGTTATGGGCTTAGAAGTGCAGGTTTTAGGCCGCATTTATGCAAAGCCGTTTTTCGAAAATTTTGGAAAGGGGTAACATCATTAAAATGACCGAAAATCGACCCCAAAATACAAAACAAACTGAAAACACCGATTTTTAGAGAATTTAACCACAATCATTTTAAAGTATGCCACTTTGAAATCGGATGTCTTTAAGAAATGTTATGGGCTGAGAAGTGCAGGTTGTAGGCCGCATTTATGCAAAGCCGTTTTTCGAAAATTTTGAAAGGGGTAACATCATTAAAATGACCGAAAATCGACCCAAAAATACAAAACAAACTGAAAACACAGATTTTAAAAGAATTTAACCACAATCATTTTGAAGTATGCCACTTTGAAATCGGATGTCTTTAAGAAATGTTATGGGCTTAGAAGTGCAGGTTTTAGGCCGCATTTAAGCAAAGACGTTTTTCGAAAATTTTGGAAAGGGGTGTAACATCATTAAAATGACCGAAAATCGACCCAAAAATACAAAACAAACTGAAAACACAGATTTTAAGAGAATTTAACAACAATCATTTTGGAGTATGCCACTTTGAAATCGGATGTCTTTAAGAAATGTTATGGGCTTAGAAGTGCAGGTTTTAGGCCGCATTTATGCAAAGCCGTTTTTCGAAAATTTGGAAAGGGGTAACATCATTAAAATGACCGAAAATTGACCCCAAAATACAAAACAAACTGAAAACACAGATTTTTAGAGAATTTAACCACAATCATTTTAAAGTATGCCACTTTGAAATCGGATGTCTTTAAGAAATGTTATGGGCTTAGAAGTGCAGGTTGTAGGTCGCATTTATGCAAAGCCGTTTTTCGAAAATTTTGAAAGGGGTAACATCATTAAAATGACCGAAAATCGACCCAAAAATACAAAACAAACTGAAAACACAGATTTTAAAAGAATTTAACCACAATCATTTTGAAGTATGCCACTTTGAAATCGGATGTCTTTAAGAAATGTTATGGGCTTAGAAGTGCATGTTTTAGGCCGCATTTATGCAAAGCCGTTTTTCGAAAATTTTGGAAAGGGGTAACATCATTAAAATGGCCGAAAATCGACCCCAAAATACAAAACAAACTGAAAACACAGATTTTTAGAGAATTTAACCACAATCATTTTGAGGTATGCCACTTTGAAATCAGATGTCTGTGAGAAAAGTTATGGGCTTAGAAGTGCAGGTTTTAGGCCGCATTTAAGCAAAGACGTTTTTCGAAAATTTTGGAAAGGGGTAACATCATTAAAATGACCGAAAATCGACCCAAAAATACAAAACAAACTGAAAACACAGATTTTAAAAGAATTTAACCACAATCATTTTGAGGTATGCCACTTTGAAATCAGATGTCTGTGAGAAAAGTTATGGGCTTAGAAGTGCAGGTTTTAGGCCGCATTTATGCAAAGCCGTTTTTCGAAAATTTTGGAAAGGGTAACATCATTAAAATGACCGAAAGTCGACCCCAAAATACAAAACAAACTGAAAACACAGATTTTAAAAGAATTTAACCACAATCATTTTGAAGTATGCCACTTTGAAATCGGATGTCTTTAAGAAATGTTATGGGCTTAGAAGTGCAGGTTTTAGGCCGCATTTAAGCAAAGACGTTTTTCGAAAATTTTGGAAAGGGGAAACATCATTAAAATGACCGAAAATCGACCCCAAAATACAAAACAAACTGAAAACACAGATTTTTAGAGAATTTAACCACAATCATTTTAAAGTATGCCACTTTGAAATCGGAGGTCTTTAAGAAAAGTTATGGGCTTAGAAGTGCAGGTTGTAGGCCGCATTTATGCCACTTTGAAATCGGATGTCTTGAAGAAATGTTATGGGCTTAGAAGTGCAGGTTTTAGGCCACATTTATGCAAAGCCGTTTTTCGAAAATTTGGAAAAGGGTAACATCATTAAAATGACCGAAAGTCGACCCAAAAATACAAAACAAACTGAAAACACAGATTTTAAGAGAATTTAACCACAATCATTTTGGAGTATGCCTCTTTGAAATCGGATGTCTTTAAGAAATATTATTGGCTTAGTAGTGCAGGTTGTAGGCCGCATTTATGCAAAGCCGTTTTTCGAAAATTTTAGAAAGGGGTAAGTAACATCATTAAAATGACCGAAAATCGACCCCGAAATACAAAACAAACTGAAAACACAGATTTTTAGAGAATTTAACCACAATCATTTTAAAGTATGCCACTTTGAAATCGGATGTCTTTAAGAAATATTATTGGCTTAGAAGTGCAGGTTGTAGGCCGCATTTATGCCACTTTGAAATCGGATGTCTTTAAGAAAAGTTATGGGCTTAGAAGTGCAGGTTGTAGGCCGCATTTATGCCACTTTGAAATCGGATGTCTTGAAGAAATGTTATGGGCTTAGAAGTGCAGGTTTTAGGCCACATTTATGCAAAGCCGTTTTTCAAAAATTTGGAAAAGGGTAACACCATTAAAATGACCGAAAGTCGACCCAAAAATACAAAACAAACTGAAAACACAGATTTTAAGAGAATTTAACCACAATCATTTTGGAGTATGCCTCTTTGAAATCGGATGTCTTTAAGAAATATTATTGGCTTAGTAGTGCAGGTTGTAGGCCGCATTTATGCAAAGCCGTTTTTCGAAAATTTTGGAAAGGGGTAAGTAACATCATTAAAATGACCGAAAATCGACCCCGAAATACAAAACAAACTGAAAACACAGATTTTTAGAGAATTTAACCACAATCATTTTGAAGTATGCCACTTTGAAATCGGATGTCTTTAAGAAAAGTTATCGGCTTAGAAGTGCAGGTTGTAGGCCGCATTTATGCCACTTTGAAATCGGATGTCTTGAAGAAATGTTATGGGCTTAGAAGTGCAGGTTTTAGGCCACATATATGCAAAGCCGTTTTTCGAAAATTTGGAAAAGGGTAACATCATTAAAATGACCGAAAGTCGACCCCGAAATACAAAACAAACTGAAAACACAGATTTTAAGAGAATTTAACCACAATCATTTTGGAGTATGCCACTTTGAAATCGGATGTCTTTATGAAATATTATTGGCTTAGAAGTGCAGGTTGTAGGCCGCATTTATGCAAAGCCGTTTTTCGAAAATTTTAGAAAGGGGTAAGTAACATCATTAAAATGACCGAAATACAAAACAAACTGAAAACACAGATTTTTAGAGAATTTAACCACAATCATTAAAGTATGCCACTTTGAAATCGGATGTCTTTAAGAAAAGTTATGGGCTTAGAAGTGCAGGTTTTAGGCCGCATTTATGCAAAGCCGTTTTTCGAAAATTTTGGAATGGGGTAAGTAACATCATTAAAATGACCGAAAATCGACCGCGAAATACAAAACAAACTGAAAACACAGATTTTTAGAGAATTTAACCACAATCATTTTAAAGTATGCCACTTTGAAATCGGATGTCTTTAAGAAATGTTCTGGGCTTAGAAGTGCAGGTTTAAGGCCACATTTCTGCAAAGCCGTTTTTCAAAAATTTGGAAAGGGGTAACATCATTAAAATGACCGAAAATCGACCCCAAAATACAAAACAAACTGAAAACACAGATTTTTAGAGAATTTAACCACAATCATTTTGAAGTATGCCACTTTGAAATCGGATGTCTTTAAGAAATATTATTGGCTTAGAAGTGCAGGTTGTAGGCCGCATTTATGCCACTTTGAAATCGGATGTCTTTAAGAAAAGTTATGGGCTTAGAAGTGCAGGTTGTAGGCCGCATTTATGCCACTTTGAAATCGGATGTCTTGAAGAAATGTTATGGGCTTAGAAGTGCAGGTTTTAGGCCACATTTATGCAAAGCCGTTTTTCAAAAATTTGGAAAAGGGTAACACCATTAAAATGACCGAAAGTCGACCCAAAAATACAAAACAAACTGAAAACACAGATTTTAAGAGAATTTAACCACAATCATTTTGGAGTATGCCACTTTGAAATCGGATGTCTTTAAGAAATATTATTGGCTTAGTAGTGCAGGTTGTAGGCCGCATTTATGCAAAGCCGTTTTTCGAAAATTTTGGAAAGGGGAAAGTAACATCATTAAAATGACCGAAAATCGACCCCGAAATACAAAACAAACTGAAAACACAGATTTTTAGAGAATTTAACCACAATCATTTTGAAGTATGCCACTTTGAAATCGGATGTCTTTAAGAAAAGTTATCGGCTTAGAAGTGCAGGTTTTAGGCCGCATTTATGCAAAGCCGTTTTTCAAAAATTTGGAAAGGGGTAACATCATTAAAATGACCGAAAATCGACCCAAAAATACAAAACAAACTGAAAACACAGATTTGAAAAGAATTTAACCACAATCATTTTGAAGTATGCCACTTTGAAATCGGATGTCTTTAAGAAATGTTATGGGCTTAGAAGTGCAGGTTTTAGGCCACATTTCTGCAAAGCCGTTTTTCAAAAATTTGGAAAGGGGTAACATCATTAAAATGACCGAAAATCGACCCCAAAATACAAAACAAACTGAAAACACAGATTTTTAGAGAATTTAACCACAATCATTTTAAAGTATGCCACTTTGAAATCGGAGGTCTTTAAGAAAAGTTATGAGCTTAGAAGTGCAGGTTTTAGGCCGCATTTATGCAAAGCCGTTTTTCGAAAATTTTGGAAAGGGGTAAGTAACATCATTAAAATGACCGAAAATCGACCCCGAAATACAAAACAAACTGAAAACACAGATTTTTAGAGAATTTAACCACAATCATTTTTAAGTATGCCACTTTGAAATCGGATGTCTTTAAGAAATATTATTGGCTTAGAAGTGCAGGTTGTAGGCCGCATTTATGCAAAGCCGTTTTTAACCACAATCCGAATTTAACCACAATCATTTTGAAGTATGCCACTTTGAAATCGGATGTCGTTAAGAAATGTTATGGGCTTAGAAGTGCAGGTTTTAGGCCGCATTTATGCAAAGCCGTTTTTCGAATATTTTGGAAAGGGGTAACATCATTAAAATGACCGAAAATCCACCCGAAAATACAAAACAAACTGAAAACACAGATTTTTAGAGAATTTAACCACAATCATTTTGAAGTATGCCACTTTGAAATCGGATGTCTTTAAGAAAAGTTATCGGCTTAGAAGTGCAGGTTTTAGGCCGCATTTATGCAAAGCCGTTTTTCAAAAATTTGGAAAGGGGTAACATCATTAAAATGACCGAAAATCGACCCAAAAATACAAAACAAACTGAAAACACAGATTTGAAAAGAATTTAACCACAATCATTTTGAAGTATGCCACTTTGAAATCGGATGTCTTTAAGAAATGTTATGGGCTTAGAAGTGCAGGTTTTAGGCCACATTTCTGCAAAGCCGTTTTTCAAAAATTTGGAAAGGGGTAACATCATTAAAATGACCGAAAATCGACCCCAAAATACAAAACAAACTGAAAACACAGATTTTTAGAGAATTTAACCACAATCATTTTAAAGTATGCCACTTTGAAATCGGAGGTCTTTAAGAAAAGTTATGAGCTTAGAAGTGCAGGTTTTAGGCCGCATTTATGCAAAGCCGTTTTTCGAAAATTTTGGAAAGGGGTAAGTAACATCATTAAAATGACCGAAAATCGACCCCGAAATACAAAACAAACTGAAAACACAGATTTTTAGAGAATTTAACCACAATCATTTTTAAGTATGCCACTTTGAAATCGGATGTCTTTAAGAAATATTATTGGCTTAGAAGTGCAGGTTGTAGGCCGCATTTATGCAAAGCCGTTTTTAACCACAATCCGAATTTAACCAAACAATCATTTTGAAGTATGCCACTTTGAAATCGGATGTCGTTAAGAAATGTTATGGGCTTAGAAGTGCAGGTTTTAGGCCGCATTTATGCAAAGCCGTTTTTCGAATATTTTGGAAAGGGGTAACATCATTAAAATGACCGAAAATCCACCCGAAAATACAAAACAAACTGAAAACACAGATTTGAAAAGAATTTAACCACAATCATTTTGAAGTATGCCACTTTGAAATCGGATGTCGTTAAGAAATGTTATGGGCTTAGAAGTGCAGGTTTTAGGCCGCATTTATGCAAAGCCGTTTTTCAAAAATTTGGAAAGGGGTAACATCATTAAAATGACCGAAAATCGACCCAAAAATACAAAACAAACTGAAAACACAGATTTGAAAAGAATTTAACCACAATCATTTTGAAGTATGCCACTTTGAAATCGGATGTCGTTAAGAAATGTTATGGGCTTAGAAGTGCAGGTTTTAGGCCGCATTTATGCAAAGCCGTTTTTCGAAAATTTTGGAAAGGGGTAACATCATTAAAATGACCGAAAATCCACCCGAAAATACAAAACAAACTGAAAACACAGATTTTTAGAGAATTTAACCACAATCATTTTAAAGTATGCCACTTTGAAATCGGATGTCTTTAAGAAAAGTTATGGGCTTAGAAGTGCAGGTTTTAGGCCACATTTATGCAAAGCCGTTTTTCGAAAATTTTGGAAAGGGGTAAGTAACATCATTAAAATGACCGAAAATCGACCCCGAAATACAAAACAAACTGAAAACACAGATTTTTAGAGAATTTAACCACAATCATTTTAAAGTATGCCACTTTGAAATCGGATGTCTTTAAGAAAAGTTATGGGCTTAGAAGTGCAGGTTTTAGGCCACATTTATGAAAAGCCGTTTTTCAAAAATTTGGAAAAGGGTAACATCATTAAAATGACCGAAAGTCGACCCAAAAATACAAAACAAACTGAAAACACAGATTTTAAGAGAATTTAACCACAATCATTTTGGAATATGCCACTTTGAAATCGGATGTCTTTAAGAAATATTATTGGCTTAGAAGTGCAGGTTGTAGGCCGCATTTATGCAAAGCCGTTTTTCGAAAATTTTGGAAAGGGGTAAGTAACATCATTAAAATGACCGAAAATCGACCCCGAAATACAAAACAAACTGAAAACACAGATTTTTAGAGAATTTAACCACAATCATTTTAAAGTATGCCACTTTGAAATCAGATGTCTTTAAGAAAAGTTATGGGCCTAGAAGTGCAGGTTTTAGGCCGCATATATGCAAAGCCGTTTTTCGAAAATTTTGGAAAGGGGTAAGTAACATCATTAAAATGACCGCAAATCGACCCCGAAATACAAAACAAACTGAAAGCACAGATTTTTAGAGAATTTAACCACAATCATTTTAAAGTATGCCACTTTGAAATCGGATGTCTTTAAGAAATATTATTGGCTTAGAAGTGCAGGTTGTAGGCCGCATTTATGCCACTTTGAAATCGGATGTCTTTAAGAAAAGTTATGGGCTTAGAAGTGCAGGTTGTAGGCCGCATTTATGCCACTTTGAAATCGGATGTCTTTAAGAAAAGTTATGGGCTTAGAAGTGCAGGTTTTAGGCCACATTTATGCAAAGCCGTTTTTCAAAAATTTCGAAAAGGGTAACATCATTAAAATGACCGAAAGTCGACCCAAAAATACAAAACAAACTGAAAACACAGATTTTAAGAGAATTTAACCACAATCATTTTGGAGTATGCCACTTTGAAATCGGATGTCTTTAAGAAATATTATTGGCTTAGAAGTGCAGGTTGTAGGCCGCATTTATGCAAAGCCGTTTTTCGAAAATTTTGGAAAGGGGTAAGTAACATCATTAAAATGACCGAAAATCGACCCCGAAATACAAAACAAACTGAAAACACAGATTTTTAGAGAATTTAACCACAATCATTTTAAAGAATGCCACTTTGAAATCGGATGTCTTTAAGAAAAGTTATGGGCTTAGAAGTGCAGGTTTTAGGCCGCATTTATGCAAAGCCGTTTTTCGAAAATTTTGGAAAGGGGTAAGTAACATCATTAAAATGACCGAAAATCGACCCCGAAATACAAAACAAACTGAAAACACAGATTTTTAGAGAATATAACCACAATCATTTTAAAGTATGCCACTTTGAAATCGGATGTCTTTAAGAAATGTTATGGGCTTAGAAGTGCAGGTTTTAGGCCGCATTTATGCAAAGCCGTTTTTCGAAAATTTTGGAAAGGGGTAAGTAACATCATTAAAATGACCGAAAATCGACCCCAAAATACAAAACAAACTGAAAACACAGATTTTTAGAGAATTTAACCACAATCATTTTAAAGTATGACACTTTGAAATCGGATGTCTTTAAGAAATGTTATTGGCTTAGAAGTGCAGGTTGTAGGCCGCATTTATGCAAAGCCGTTTTTAACCACAATCCGAATTTAACCACAATCATTTTGAAGTATGCCACTTTGAAATCGGATGTCTTTAAGAAATGTTATGGGCTTAGAAGTACAGGTTTTAGGCCGCATTTATGTAAAGCCGTTTTTCGAAAATTTGGAAATGGGCTTAGAAGTGCAGGTTTTAGGCCGCATTTATGCAAAGCCGTTTTTCGAAAATTTTGGAAAGGGGTAAGTAACATCATTAAAATGACCGAAAATCGACCCCGAAATACAAAACAAACTGAAAACACAGATTTTTAGAGAATTTAACCACAATCATTTTAAAGTATGCCACTTTGAAATCGGATGTCTTTAAGAAAAGTTATGGGCTTAGAAGTGCAGGTTTTAGGCCACATTTATGCAAAGCCGTTTTTCGAAAATTTTGGAAAGGGGTAAGTAACATCATTAAAATGACCGAAAATCGACCCCGAAATACAAAACAAACTGAAAACACAGATTTTTAGAGAATTTAACCACAATCATTTTAAAGTATGCCACTTTGAAATCGGATGTCTTTAAGAAAAGTTATGGGCTTAGAAGTGCAGGTTTTAGGCCACATTTATGCAAAGCCGTTTTTCAAAAATTTGGAAAAGGGTAACATCATTAAAATGACCGAAAGTCGACCCAAAAATACAAAACAAACTGAAAACACAGATTTTAAGAGAATTTAACCACAATCATTTTGGAATATGCCACTTTGAAATCGGATGTCTTTAAGAAATATTATTGGCTTAGAAGTGCAGGTTGTAGGCCGCATTTATGCAAAGCCGTTTTTCGAAAATTTTGGAAAGGGGTAAGTAACATCATTAAAATGACCGAAAATCGACCCCGAAATACAAAACAAACTGAAAACACAGATTTTTAGAGAATTTAACCACAATCATTTTAAAGTATGCCACTTTGAAATCAGATGTCTTTAAGAAAAGTTATGGGCCTAGAAGTGCAGGTTTTAGGCCGCATATATGCAAAGCCGTTTTTCGAAAATTTTGGAAAGGGGTAAGTAACATCATTAAAATGACCGCAAATCGACCCCGAAATACAAAACAAACTGAAAGCACAGATTTTTAGAGAATTTAACCACAATCATTTTAAAGTATGCCACTTTGAAATCGGATGTCTTTAAGAAATATTATTGGCTTAGAAGTGCAGGTTGTAGGCCGCATTTATGCCACTTTGAAATCGGATGTCTTTAAGAAAAGTTATGGGCTTAGAAGTGCAGGTTGTAGGCCGCATTTATGCCACTTTGAAATCGGATGTCTTTAAGAAAAGTTATGGGCTTAGAAGTGCAGGTTTTAGGCCACATTTATGCAAAGCCGTTTTTCAAAAATTTCGAAAAGGGTAACATCATTAAAATGACCGAAAGTCGACCCAAAAATACAAAACAAACTGAAAACACAGATTTTAAGAGAATTTAACCACAATCATTTTGGAGTATGCCACTTTGAAATCGGATGTCTTTAAGAAATATTATTGGCTTAGAAGTGCAGGTTGTAGGCCGCATTTATGCAAAGCCGTTTTTCGAAAATTTTGGAAAGGGGTAAGTAACATCATTAAAATGACCGAAAATCGACCCCGAAATACAAAACAAACTGAAAACACAGATTTTTAGAGAATTTAACCACAATCATTTTAAAGTATGCCACTTTGAAATCGGATGTCTTTAAGAAAAGTTATGGGCTTAGAAGTGCAGGTTTTAGGCCACATTTATGCAAAGCCGTTTTTCAAAAATTTGGAAAGTGGTAACATCATTAAAATGACCGAAAATCGACCCCAAAATACAAAACAAACTGAAAACATAGATTTTTAGAGAATTTAACCACAATCATTTTGAGGGATGACACTTTGAAATCAGATGTCTTTAAGAAAAGTTATGGGCTTAGAAGTGCAGGTTTTAGGCCACATTTCTGCAAAGCCGTTTTTCGAAAATTGGGAAAGGGGTAACATCATTAAAATGACCGAAAATCGACCCAAAAATACCCAACAAACTGAAAACACAGATTTTTAGAGAATTTAACCACAATCATTTTGAAGTATGCCACTTTGAAATCGGATGTCTTTAAGAAAAGTTATGGGCTTGGAAGTGCAGGTTTTAGGCCACATTTATGCAAAGCCGTTTTTCGAAAATACCAAACAAACTGAAAACACAGCTCTTTAGAGAATTAAACCACAATCATTTTGAGGTATGCCACTTTGAAATCGGATGTCTGTAAGAATAGTTATGGGTTTCGAAGTGCAGGCCTTAGGACATTTTCTGGAAATCCATTGAATACAGATATAAAGCATCGATTGCTAAAGACGAACAGACG
Organism: Drosophila kurseongensis; assembly: GCA_018153305.1. Lineage (NCBI taxonomy): Eukaryota > Metazoa > Arthropoda > Insecta > Diptera > Drosophilidae > Drosophila > Drosophila kurseongensis. Next base: position 26,333,423 of record JAECXX010000004.1, read on the forward strand.
GACGTGGCTGGCCCACTATCACATGCCTTCTGTAGCCTGTATTTGCCTGAAATTTAAGTCGCAAAGTTTCCAGCACACTACACCACACACACACGCCATCTGTTGCCGAGCGGCGGAACGCGGGCTGTGCTTGCATTTTCGTGCTGCCTACTTTTAATCATGCGATTTCACTTTCGCGAATAAATTTATTTAAGTAGAGCTATCTACTCATAATACTTACTTATTTGTGAAAACGTAGTTTAAATGTTGTACTTTAATAATATAAAATAAAAATAAATGATCTGACATTAACCGTATCGCGTAAAAAAACTCATGAAAATAGGCCTTTTTTGGCCGAATTTACCATACCCCCTTAAATGAAATCAAACGGCCAAATTTATTTGTTCACAAATAATTACCGGCAATACAAAATACAAAATACAACACAGATTTTAAGAGAATTTGACCACAATCATTTTGAAGTATGCCACTCTGAAATCGGATGTCTTTAAGAAATGTTATGGGCTTAGAAGTGCAGGTTTTAGGCCGCATTTATGCAAAGCCGTTTTTCGAAAATTTGGAAAGGGGTAACATCATTAAAATGACCGAAAATCGACCCTAAAATACCAAACAAACTGAAAACACAGCTCTTTAGAGAATTAAACCACAATCATTTTGAGGTATGCCACTTTGAAATCGGATGTCTGTAGGAAAAGTTATGGGCTTAGAAGTGCAGGTTTTAGGCCACATTTCTGCAAAGCCGTTTTTCGAAAATTGGGAAAGGGGTAACATCATTAAAATGACCGAAAATCGACCCTAAAATACCAAACAAACTGAAAACACAGCTCTTCAGAGAATTAAACCACAATCATTTTGAGGTATGCCACTTTGAAATCGGATGTCTGTGAGAAAAGTTATGGGCTTAGAAGTGCAGGTTTTAGGCCACATTAATGCAAAGCCGTTTTTCGAAAATTTGGAAAGGGGTAACATCATTAAAATGACCGAAATTCGACCCCAAAATGCAAAACAAACTGAAAACACAGATTTTTAGAGAATTTAACCACAATCATTTTGAGGTATGCCACTTTGAAATCGGATGTCTGTAGGAAAAGTTATGGGCTTAGAAGTGCAGGTTTTAGGCCACATTTCTGCAAAGCCGTTTTTCGAAAATTGGGAAAGGGGTAACATCATTATAATAACCGAAAATCGACCCAAAAATACAAAACAAACTGAAAACACAGATTTTTAGAGAATTTAACCACAATCATTTTGAAGTATGCCACTTTGAAATCGGATGTCTTTAAGAAAAGTTATGGGCTTAGAAGTGCAGGTTTTAGGCCACATTAATGCAAAGCCGTTTTTCGAAAATTTGGAAGGGGTAATATCATTAAAATGTCCGAAAATCGACCCCAAAATACAAAACAAACTGAAAACACAGATTTTTAGAGAATTTAACCACAATCATTTTGAGGTATGCCACTTTGAAATCGGATGTCTGTAGGAAACTGAAAACACAGATTTTTAGAGAATTTAACCACAATCATTTTAAAGTATGCCACTTTGAAATCGGATGTCTTTAAGAAAAGTTATGGGCTTAGAAGTGCAGGTTTTAGGCCACATTTATGCAAAGCCGTTTTTCGAAAATTGGGAAAGCGGTAACATCATTAAAATGACCGAAAATCGACCCTAAAATACCAAACAAACTAAAAAAAACACAGCTCTTTAGAGAATTAAACCACAATCATTTTGAGGTATGCCACTTTGAAATCAGATGTCTTTAAGAAAAGTTATGGGCTTAAAAGTGCAGGTTTTAGGCCACATTTCTGCAAAGCCGTTTTTCGAAAATTGGGAAAGGGGTAACATCATTAAAATGACCGAAAATCGACCCAAAAATACAAAACAAACTGAAAACATCGATTTTTAGAGAATTTAACCACAATCATTTTGAGGGATGACACTTTGAAATCAGATGTCTTTAAGAAAAGTTATGGGCTTAGAAGTGCAGGTTTTAGGCCACATTTCTGCAAAGCCGTTTTTCGAAAATTGGGAAAGGGGTAACATCATTAAAATGACCGAAAATCGACCCAAAAATACCCAACAAACTGAAAACACAGATTTTTAGAGAATTTAACCACAATCATTTTGAAGTATGCCACTTTGAAATCGGATGTCTTTAAGAAAAGTTATGGGCTTAGAAGTGCAGGTTTTAGGCCACATTAATGCAAAGCCGTTTTTCGAAAATTTGGAAAGGGGTAACATCATTAAAATGTCCGAAAATCGACCCAAAAATACAAAACAAACTGAAAACACAGATTTTTAGAGAATTTAACCACAATCATTTTAAAGTATGCCACTTTGAAATCGGATGTCTTTAAGTAAAGTTATGGGCTTAGAAGTGCAGGTTTTAGGCCACATTTATGCAAAGCCGTTTTTCGAAAATTGGGAAAGGGGTAACATCATTAAAATGACCGAAAATCGACCCTAAAATACCAAACAAACTGAAAACACAGCTCTTTAGAGAATTAAACCACAATCATTTTGAGGTATGCCACTTTGAAATCGGATGTCTGTAGGAATAGTTATGGGTTTCGAAGTGCAGGCCTTAGGACATTTTCTGGAAATCCATTGAATACAGATATAAAGCATCGATTGCTAAAGACGAACAGACGGACGTGGCTGGCCCACTATCACATGCCTTCTGTAGCCTGTATTTGCCTGAAATTTAAGTCGCAAAGTTTCCAGCACACTACACCACACACACACGCCATCTGTTGCCGAGCGGCGGAACGCGGGCTGTGCTTGCATTTTCGTGCTGCCTACTTTTAATCATGCGATTTCACTTTCGCGAATAAATTTATTTAAGTAGAGCTATCTACTCATAATACTTACTTATTTGTGAAAACGTAGTTTAAATGTTGTACTTTAATAATATAAAATAAAAATAAATGATCTGACATTAACCGTATCGCGTAAAAAAAACTCATGAAAATAGGCCTTTTTGGCCGAATTCACCATACCCCCTTAAATGAAATCAAACGGCCAAATTTATTTGTTCACAAATAATTACCGGCAATACAAAATACAAAAATACAACACAGATTTTAAGAGAATTTGACCACAATCATTTTGAAGTATGCCACTCTGAAATCGGATGTCTTTAAGAAATGTTATGGGCTTAGAAGTGCAGGTTTTAGGCCACATTTCTGCAAAGCCGTTTTTCGAAAATTGGGAAAGGGGTAACATCATTAAAATGACCGAAAATCGACCCCAAAATACAAAACAAACTGAAAACACAGATTTTTAGAGAATTTAACCACAATCATTTTGAGGTATGCCACTTTGAAATCGGATGTTATGGGCTTAGAAGTGCAGGTTTTAGGCCACATTAATGCAAAGCCGTTTTTCGAAAATTTGGAAAGGGTCATTAAAATGACCGAAAATCGACCCCAAAATACAAAACAAACTGAAAACACAGATTTTTAGAGAATTTAACCACAATCATTTTGAGGTATGCCACTTTGAAATCGGATGTCTGTGAGAAAAGTTATGGGCTTAGAAGTGCAGGTTTTAGGCCACATTAATGCAAAGCCGTTTTTCGAAAATTTGGAAAGGGGTGTAACATCATTAAAATGACCGAAAATCGACCCCAAAATACAAAACAAACTGAAAACACAGATTTTTAGAGAATTTAACCACAATCATTTTAAAGTATGCCACTTTGAAATCGGATGTCTTTAAGAAAAGTTATGGGCTTAGAAATGCAGGTTTTAGGCCACATTTATGCAAAGTCGTTTTTTTAAAATTTGGAAAGGGATAACATCATTAAAATGACTAAAAATCGACCCGTAACATCATTAAAATGACCGAAAATCGACCCAAAAATACAAAACAAACTGAAAACACAGATTTTTAGAGAATTTAACCACAATCATTTTAAAGTATGCCACTTTGAAATCGGATGTCTTTAAGAAAAGTTATGGGCTTAGAAGTGCAGGTTTTAGGCCACATTTATGCAAAGCCGTTTTTCGAAAATTGGGAAAGGGGTAACATCATTAAAATGACCGAAAATCGACCCCAAAATACAAAACAAACTGAAAACACAGATTTTTAGAGAATTTAACCACAATCATTTTAAAGTATGCCACTTTGAAATCGGATGTCTTTAAGAAAAGTTATGGGCTTAGAAGTGCAGGTTTTAGGCCACATTTATGCAAAGCCGTTTTTCGAAAATTGGGAAAGCGGTAACATCATTAAAATGACCGAAAATCGACCCTAAAATACCAAACAAACTGAAAACACAGCTCTTTAGAGAATTAAACCACAATCATTTTGAGGTATGCCACTTTGAAATCGGATGTCTGTAAGAATAGTTATGGGTTTCGAAGTGCAGGCCTTAGGACATTTTCTGGAAATCCATTGAATACAGATATAAAGCATCGATTGCTAAAGACGAACAGACGGACGTGGCTGGCCCACTATCACATGCCTTCTGTAGCCTGTATTTGCCTGAAATTTAAGTCGCAAAGTTTCCAGCACACTACACCACACACACACGCCATCTGTTGCCGAGCGGCGGAACGCGGGCTGTGCTTGCATTTTCGTGCTGCCTACTTTTAATCATGCGATTTCACTTTCGCGAATAAATTTATTTAAGTAGAGCTATCTACTCATAATACTTACTTATTTGTGAAAACGTAGTTTAAATGTTGTACTTTAATAATATAAAATAAAAATAAATGATCTGACATTAACCGTATCGCGTAAAAAAAACTCATGAAAATAGGCCTTTTTTGGCCGAATTCACCATACCCCCCTTAAATGAAATCAAACGGCCAAATTTATTTGTTCACAAATAATTACCGGCAATACAAAATACAAAATACAACACAGATTTTAAGAGAATTTGACCACAATCATTTTGAAGTATGCCACTCTGAAATCGGATGTCTTTAAGAAATGTTATGGGCTTAGAAGTGCAGGTTTTAGGCCACATTTCTGCAAAGCCGTTTTTCGAAAATTGGGAAAGGGGTAACATCATTAAAATGACCGAAAATCGACCCCAAAATACAAAACAAACTGAAAACACAGATTTTTAGAGAATTTAACCACAATCATTTTGAGGTATGCCACTTTGAAATCGGATGTTATGGGCTTAGAAGTGCAGGTTTTAGGCCACATTAATGCAAAGCCGTTTTTCGAAAATTTGGAAAGGGTCATTAAAATGACCGAAAATCGACCCCAAAATACAAAACAAACTGAAAACACAGATTTTTAGAGAATTTAACCACAATCATTTTGAGGTATGCCACTTTGAAATCGGATGTCTGTGAGAAAAGTTATGGGCTTAGAAGTGCAGGTTTTAGGCCACATTAATGCAAAGCCGTTTTTCGAAAATTTGGAAGGGGTGTAACATCATTAAAATGACCGAAAATCGACCCCAAAATACAAAACAAACTGAAAACACAGATTTTTAGAGAATTTAACCACAATCATTTTAAAGTATGCCACTTTGAAATCGGATGTCTTTAAGAAAAGTTATGGGCTTAGAAATGCAGGTTTTAGGCCACATTTATGCAAAGTCGTTTTTTTAAAATTTGGAAAGGGATAACATCATTAAAATGACTAAAAATCGACCCGTAACATCATTAAAATGACCGAAAATCGACCCAAAAATACAAAACAAACTGAAAACACAGATTTTTAGAGAATTTAACCACAATCATTTTAAAGTATGCCACTTTGAAATCGGATGTCTTTAAGAAAAGTTATGGGCTTAGAAGTGCAGGTTTTAGGCCACATTTATGCAAAGCCGTTTTTCGAAAATTGGGAAAGGGGTAACATCATTAAAATGACCGAAAATCGACCCCAAAATACAAAACAAACTGAAAACACAGATTTTTAGAGAATTTAACCACAATCATTTTAAAGTATGCCACTTTGAAATCGGATGTCTTTAAGAAAAGTTATGGGCTTAGAAGTGCAGGTTTTAGGCCACATTTATGCAAAGCCGTTTTTCGAAAATTGGGAAAGCGGTAACATCATTAAAATGACCGAAAATCGACCCTAAAATACCAAACAAACTGAAAACACAGCTCTTTAGAGAATTAAACCACAATCATTTTGAGGTATGCCACTTTGAAATCGGATGTCTGTAAGAATAGTTATGGGTTTCGAAGTGCAGGCCTTAGGACATTTTCTGGAAATCCATTGAATACAGATATAAAGCATCGATTGCTAAAGACGAACAGACGGACGTGGCTGGCCCACTATCACATGCCTTCTGTAGCCTGTATTTGCCTGAAATTTAAGTCGCAAAGTTTCCAGCACACTACACCACACACACACGCCATCTGTTGCCGAGCGGCGGAACGCGGGCTGTGCTTGCATTTTCGTGCTGCCTACTTTTAATCATGCGATTTCACTTTCGCGAATAAATTTATTTAAGTAGAGCTATCTACTCATAATACTTACTTATTTGTGAAAACGTAGTTTAAATGTTGTACTTTAATATTATAAAATAAAAATAAATGATCTGACATTAACCGTATCGCGTAAAAAAACTCATGAAAATAGGCCTTTTTTGGCCGAATTAACCATACCCCCTTAAATGAAATCAAACGGCCAAATTTATTTGTTCACAAATAATTACCGGCAATACAAAATACAAAATACAACACAGATTTTAAGAGAATTTGACCACAATCATTTTGAAGTATGCCACTCTGAAATCGGATGTCTTTAAGAAATGTTATGGGCTTAGAAGTGCAGGTTTTAGGCCGCATTTATGCAAAGCCGTTTTTCGAAAATTTGGAAAGGGGTAACATCATTAAAATGACCGAAAATCGACCCTAAAATACCAAACAAACTGAAAACACAGCTCTTTAGAGAATTAAACCACAATCATTTTGAGGTATGCCACTTTGAAATCGGATGTCTGTAGGAAAAGTTATGGGCTTAGAAGTGCAGGTTTTAGGCCACATTTCTGCAAAGCCGTTTTTCGAAAATTGGGAAAGGGGTAACATCATTAAAATGACCGAAAATCTACCCTAAAATACCAAACAAACTGAAAACACAGCTCTTCAGAGAATTAAACCACAATCATTTTGAGGTATGCCACTTTGAAATCGGATGTCTGTGAGAAAAGTTATGGGCTTAGAAGTGCAGGTTTTAGGCCACATTAATGCAAAGCCGTTTTTCGAAAATTTGGAAAGGGGTAACATCATTAAAATGACCGAAAATCGACCCCAAAATGCAAAACAAACTGAAAACACAGATTTTTAGAGAATTTAACCACAATCATTTTGAGGTATGCCACTTTGAAATCGGATGTCTGTAGGAAAAGTTATGGGCTTAGAAGTGCAGGTTTTAGGCCACATTTCTGCAAAGCCGTTTTTCGAAAATTGGGAAAGGGGTAACATCATTAAAATGACCGAAAATCGACCCAAAAATACAAAACAAACTGAAAACACAGATTTTTAGAGAATTTAACCACAAACATTTTAAAGTATGCCACTTTGAAATCGGATGTCTTTAAGAAAAGTTATGGGCTTAGAAGTGCAGGTTTTAGGCCACATTAATGCAAAGCCGTTTTTCGAAAATTTGGAAGGGGTAATATCATTAAAATGTCCGAAAATCGACCCCAAAATACAAAACAAACTGAAAACACAGATTTTTAGAGAATTTAACCACAATCATTTTGAGGTATGCCACTTTGAAATCGGATGTCTGTAGGAAACTGAAAACACAGATTTTTAGAGAATTTAACCACAATCATTTTAAAGTATGCCACTTTGAAATCGGATGTCTTTAAGAAAAGTTATGGGCTTAGAAGTGCAGGTTTTAGGCCACATTTATGCAAAGCCGTTTTTCGAAAATTGGGAAAGCGGTAACATCATTAAAATGACCGAAAATCGACCCTAAAATACCAAACAAACTAAAAAAAACACAGCTCTTTAGAGAATTAAACCACAATCATTTTGAGGTATGCCACTTTGAAATCAGATGTCTTTAAGAAAAGTTATGGGCTTAAAAGTGCAGGTTTTAGGCCACATTTCTGCAAAGCCGTTTTTCGAAAATTGGGAAAGGGGTAACATCATTAAAATGACCGAAAATCGACCCAAAAATACAAAACAAACTGAAAACACAGATTTTTAGAGAATTTAACCACAAACATTTTAAAGTATGCCACTTTGAAATCGGATGTCTTTAAGAAAAGTTATGGGCTTAGAAGTGCAGGTTTTAGGCCACATTTCTGCAAAGCCGTTTTTCGAAAATTGGGAAAGGGGTAACATCATTAAAATGACCGAAAATCGACCCCAAAATACAAAACAAACTGAAAACACAGATTTTTAGAGAATTTAACCACAATCATTTTGAGGTATGCCACTTTGAAATCAGATGTCTTTAAGAAAAGTTATGGGCTTAAAAGTGCAGGTTTTAGGCCACATTTCTGCAAAGCCGTTTTTCGAAAATTGGGAAAGGGGTAACATCATTAAAATGACCGAAAATCGACCCTAAAATACCCAACAAACTGAAAACACAGCTCTTTAGAGAATTAAACCACAATCATTTTGAGTTATGCCACTTTGAAATCGGATGTCTGTGAGAAAAGTTATGGGCTTAGAAGTGCAGGTTTTAGGCCACATTAATGCAAAGCCGTTTTTCGAAAATTTGGAAAGGGGTAACATCATTAAAATGACCGAAAATCGACCCCAAAATACAAAACAAACTGAAAACACAGATTTTTAGAGAATTTAACCACAATCATTTTGAGGTATGCCACTTTGAAATCGGATGTCTTTGAGAAAAGTTATGGGCTTAGAAGTGCAGGTTTTAGGCCACATTAATGCAAAGCCGTTTTTCGAAAATTTGGAAAGGGGTAACATCATTAAAATGACCGAAAATCGACCCCAAAATACAAAACAAACTGAAAACACAGATTTTTAGAGAATTTAACCACAATCATTTTAAAGTATGCCACTTTGAAATCGGATGTCTTTAAGAAAAGTTATGGGCTTAGAAGTGCAGGTTTTAGGCCACATTTATGCAAAGCCGTTTTTCAAAAATTTGGAAAGTGGTAACATCATTAAAATGACCGAAAATCGACCCAAAAATACCCAACAAACTGAAAACACAGATTTTTAGAGAATTTAACCACAATCATTTTGAAGTATGCCACTTTGAAATCGGATGTCTTTAAGAAAAGTTATGGGCTTAGAAGTGCAGGTTTTAGGCCACATTAATGCAAAGCCGTTTTTCGAAAATTTGGAAAGGGGTAACATCATTAAAATGTCCGAAAATCGACCCCAAAATACAAAACAAACTGAAAACACAGATTTTTAGAGAATTTAACCACAATCATTTTGAGGTATGCCACTTTGAAATCGGATGTCTGTAGGAAAAGTTATCGGCTTGGAAGTGCAGGTTTTAGGCCACATTTATGCAAAGTCGTTTTTTTAAAATTTGGAAAGGGATAACATCATTAAAATGACTAAAAATCGACCCGTAACATCATTAAAATGACCGAAAATCGACCCAAAAATACAAAACAAACTGAAAACACAGATTTTTAGAGAATTTAACCACAATCATTTTAAAGTATGCCACTTTGAAATCGGATGTCTTTAAGAAAAGTTATGGGCTTAGAAGTGCAGGTTTTAGGCCACATTTATGCAAAGCCGTTTTTCGAAAATTGGGAAAGCGGTAACATCATTAAAATGACCGAAAATCGACCCTAAAATACCAAACAAACTGAAAACACAGCTCTTTAGAGAATTAAACCACAATCATTTTGAGGTATGCCACTTTGAAATCGGATGTCTGTAAGAATAGTTATGGGTTTCGAAGTGCAGGCCTTAGGACATTTTCTGGAAATCCATTGAATACAGATATAAAGCATCGATTGCTAAAGACGAACAGACGGACGTGGCTGGCCCACTATCACATGCCTTCTGTAGCCTGTATTTGCCTGAAATTTAAGTCGCAAAGTTTCCAGCACACTACACCACACACACACGCCATCTGTTGCCGAGCGGCGGAACGCGGGCTGTGCTTGCATTTTCGTGCTGCCTACTTTTAATCATGCGATTTCACTTTCGCGAATAAATTTATTTAAGTAGAGCTATCTACTCATAATACTTACTTATTTGTGAAAACGTAGTTTAAATGTTGTACTTTAATAATATAAAATAAAAATAAATGATCTGACATTAACCGTATCGCGTAAAAAAAACTCATGAAAATAGGCCTTTTTTGGCCGAATTTACCATACCCCCCTTAAATGAAATCAAACGGCCAAATTTATTTGTTCACAAATAATTACCGGCAATACAAAATACAAAATACAACACAGATTTTAAGAGAATTTGACCACAATCATTTTGAAGTATGCCACTCTGAAATCGGATGTCTTTAAGAAATGTTATGGGCTTAGAAGTGCAGGTTTTAGGCCACATTTCTGCAAAGCCGTTTTTCGAAAATTGGGAAAGGGGTAACATCATTAAAATGACCGAAAATCGACCCCAAAATACAAAACAAACTGAAAACACAGATTTTTAGAGAATTTAACCACAATCATTTTGAGGTATGCCACTTTGAAATCGGATGTCTGTAGGAAAAGTTATCGGCTTGGAAGTGCAGGTTTTAGGCCACATTTATGCAAAGTCGTTTTTTTAAAATTTGGAAAGGGATAACATCATTAAAATGACTAAAAATCGACCCGTAACATCATTAAAATGACCGAAAATCGACCCAAAAATACAAAACAAACTGAAAACACAGATTTTTAGAGAATTTAACCACAATCATTTTAAAGTATGCCACTTTGAAATCGGATGTCTTTAAGAAAAGTTATGGGCTTAGAAGTGCAGGTTTTAGGCCACATTTATGCAAAGCCGTTTTTCGAAAATTTGGAAAGGGGTAACATCATTAAAATGACCGAAAATCGACCCTAAAATACCAAACAAACTGAAAACACAGCTCTTTAGAGAATTAAACCACAATCATTTTGAGGAATGCGATGGGTTTCGAAGTGCAGGCCTTAGGACATTTTCTGGAAATCCATTGAATACAGATGGCCCACTATCACATGCCTTCTGTAGCCTGTATTTGCCTGAAATTTAAGTCGCAAAGTTTCCAGCACACTACACCACACACACACGCCATCTGTTGCCGAGCGGCGGAACGCGGGCTGTGCTTGCATTTTCGTGCTGCCTACTTTTAATCATGCGATTTCACTTTCGCGAATAAATTTATTTAAGTAGAGCTATCTACTCATAATACTTACTTATTTGTGAAAACGTAGTTTAAATGTTGTACTTTAATAATATAAAATAAAAATAAATGATCTGACATTAACCGTATCGCGTAAAAAAAACTCATGAAAATAGGCCTTTTTTGGCCGAATTTACCATACCCCCTTACATGAAATCAAACGGCCAAATTTATTTGTTCACAAATAATTACCGGCAATACAAAATACAAAATACAACACAGATTTTAAGAGAATTTGACCACAATCATTTTGAAGTATGCCACTCTGAAATCGGATGTCTTTAAGAAATGTTATGGGCTTAGAAGTGCAGGTTTTAGGCCACATTTCTGCAAAGCCGTTTTTCGAAAATTGGGAAAGGGGTAACATCATTAAAATGACCGAAAATCGACCCCAAAATACAAAACAAACTGAAAACACAGATTTTTAGAGAATTTAACCACAATCATTTTGAGGTATGCCACTTTGAAATCGGATGTCTGTGAGAAAAGTTATGGGCTTAGAAGTGCAGGTTTTAGGCCACATTAATGCAAAGCCGTTTTTCGAAAATTTGGAAAGGGTCATTAAAATGACCGAAAATCGACCCCAAAATACAAAACAAACTGAAAACACAGATTTTTAGAGAATTTAACCACAATCATTTTGAGGTATGCCACTTTGAAGTCGGATGTCTGTGAGAAAAGTTATGGGCTTAGAAGTGCAGGTTTTAGGCCACATTAATGCAAAGCCGTTTTTCGAAAATTTGGAAAGGGTCATTAAAATGACCGAAAATCGACCCCAAAATACAAAACAAACTGAAAACACAGATTTTTAGAGAATTTAACCACAATCATTTTGAGGTATGCCACTTTGAAATCGGATGTCTTTAAGAAAAGTTATGGGCTTAGAAGTGCAGGTTTTAGGCCACATTTATGCAAAGCCGTTTTTCAAAAATTTGGAAAGTGGTAACATCATTAAAATGACCGAAAATCGACCCCAAAATACAAAACAAACTGAAAACATAGATTTTTAGAGAATTTAACCACAATCATTTTGAGGGATGACACTTTGAAATCAGATGTCTTTAAGAAAAGTTATGGGCTTAGAAGTGCAGGTTTTAGGCCACATTTCTGCAAAGCCGTTTTTCGAAAATTGGGAAAGGGGTAACATCATTAAAATGACCGAAAATCGACCCAAAAATACCCAACAAACTGAAAACACAGATTTTTAGAGAATTTAACCACAATCATTTTGAAGTATGCCACTTTGAAATCGGATGTCTTTAAGAAAAGTTATGGGCTTAGAAGTGCAGGTTTTAGGCCACATTAATGCAAAGCCGTTTTTCGAAAATTTGGAAAGGGGTAACATCATTAAAATGTCCGAAAATCGACCCCAAAATACAAAACAAACTGAAAACACAGATTTTTAGAGAATTTAACCACAATCATTTTGAGGTATGCCACTTTGAAATCGGATGTCTGTAGGAAAAGTTATCGGCTTGGAAGTGCAGGTTTTAGGCCACATTTATGCAAAGTCGTTTTTTTAAAATTTGGAAAGGGATAACATCATTAAAATGACTAAAAATCGACCCGTAACATCATTAAAATGACCGAAAATCGACCCAAAAATACAAAACAAACTGAAAACACAGATTTTTAGAGAATTTAACCACAATCATTTTAAAGTATGCCACTTTGAAATCGGATGTCTTTAAGAAAAGTTATGGGCTTAGAAGTGCAGGTTTTAGGCCACATTTATGCAAAGCCGTTTTTCGAAAATTGGGAAAGCGGTAACATCATTAAAATGACCGAAAATCGACCCTAAAATACCAAACAAACTGAAAACACAGCTCTTTAGAGAATTAAACCACAATCATTTTGAGGTATGCCACTTTGAAATCGGATGTCTGTAAGAATAGTTATGGGTTTCGAAGTGCAGGCCTTAGGACATTTTCTGGAAATCCATTGAATACAGATATAAAGCATCGATTGCTAAAGACGAACAGACGGACGTGGCTGGCCCACTATCACATGCCTTCTGTAGCCTGTATTTGCCTGAAATTTAAGTCGCAAAGTTTCCAGCACACTACACCACACACACACGCCGAGCGGCGGAACGCGGGCTGTGCTTGCATTTTCGTGCTGCCTACTTTTAATCATGCGATTTCACTTTCGCGAATAAATTTATTTAAGTAGAGCTATCTACTCATAATACTTACTTATTTGTGAAAACGTAGTTTAAATGTTGTACTTTAATAATATAAAATAAAAATAAATGATCTGACATTAACCGTATCGCGTAAAAAAAACTCATGAAAATTTGAAATCGGATGTCTTTAAGAAATGTTATGGGCTTAGAAGTGCAGGTTTTAGGCCGCATTTATGCAAAGCCGTTTTTCGAAAATTTGGAAAGTGGTAACATCATTAAAATGACCGAAAATCGACCCTAAAATACCAAACAAACTGAAAACACAGCTCTTTAGAGAATTAAACCACAATCATTTTGAGGTATGCCACTTTGAAATCGGATGTCTGTAGGAAAAGTTATGGGCTTAGAAGTGCAGGTTTTAGGCCACATTTCTGCAAAGCCGTTTTTCGAAAATTGGGAAAGGGGTTACATCATTAAAATGACCGAAAATCGACCCCAAAATACAAAACAAACTGAAAACACAGATTTTTAGAGAATTTAACCACAATCATTTTGAGGTATGCCACTTTGAAATCGGATGTCTGTGAGAAAAGTTATGGGCTTAGAAGTGCAGGTTTTAGGCCACATTAATGCAAAGCCGTTTTTCGAAAATTTGGAAAGGGGTAACATCATTAAAATGACCGAAAATCGACCCCAAAATACAAAACAAACTGAAAACACAGATTTTTAGAGAATTTAACCACAATCATTTTGAGGTATGCCACTTTGAAATCGGATGTCTGTGAGAAAAGTTATGGGCTTAGAAGTGCAGGTTTTAGGCCACATTAATGCAAAGCCGTTTTTCGAAAATTTGGAAAGGGGTAACATCATTAAAATGACCGAAAATCGACCCCAAAATACAAAACAAACTGAAAACACAGATTTTTAGAGAATTTAACCACAATCATTTTAAGGTATGCCACTTTAAAATCGGATGTCTTTAAGAAAAGTTATGGGCTTAGAAGTGCAGGTTTTAGGCCACATTTATGCAAAGCCGTTTTTCAAAAATTTGGAAAGTGGTAACATCATTAAAATGACCGAAAATCGACCCCAAAATACAAAACAAACTGAAAACATAGATTTTTAGAGAATTTAACCACAATCATTTTGAGGGATGACACTTTGAAATCAGATGTCTTTAAGAAAAGTTATGGGCTTAGAAGTGCAGGTTTTAGGCCACATTTCTGCAAAGCCGTTTTTCGAAAATTGGGAAAGGGGTAACATCATTAAAATGACCGAAAATCGACCCAAAAATACCCAACAAACTGAAAACACAGATTTTTAGAGAATTTAACCACAATCATTTTGAAGTATGCCACTTTGAAATCGGATGTCTTTAAGAAAAGTTATGGGCTTAGAAGTGCAGGTTTTAGGCCACATTAATGCAAAGCCGTTTTTCGAAAATTTGGAAAGGGGTAACATCATTAAAATGTCCGAAAATCGACCCCAAAATACAAAACAAACTGAAAACACAGATTTTTAGAGAATTTAACCACAATCATTTTGAGGTATGCCACTTTGAAATCGGATGTCTGTAGGAAAAGTTATCGGCTTGGAAGTGCAGGTTTTAGGCCACATTTATGCAAAGTCGTTTTTTTAAAATTTGGAAAGGGATAACATCATTAAAATGACTAAAAATCGACCCGTAACATCATTAAAATGACCGAAAATCGACCCAAAAATACAAAACAAACTGAAAACACAGATTTTTAGAGAATTTAACCACAATCATTTTAAAGTATGCCACTTTGAAATCGGATGTCTTTAAGAAAAGTTATGGGCTTAGAAGTGCAGGTTTTAGGCCACATTTATGCAAAGCCGTTTTTCGAAAATTGGGAAAGCGGTAACATCATTAAAATGACCGAAAATCGACCCTAAAATACCAAACAAACTGAAAACACAGCTCTTTAGAGAATTAAACCACAATCATTTTGAGGTATGCCACTTTGAAATCGGATGTCTGTAAGAATAGTTATGGGTTTCGAAGTGCAGGCCTTAGGACATTTTCTGGAAATCCATTGAATACAGATATAAAGCATCGATTGCTAAAGACGAACAGACGGACGTGGCTGGCCCACTATCACATGCCTTCTGTAGCCTGTATTTGCCTGAAATTTAAGTCGCAAAGTTTCCAGCACACTACACCACACACACACGCCATCTGTTGCCGAGCGGCGGAACGCGGGCTGTGCTTGCATTTTCGTGCTGCCTACTTTTAATCATGCGATTTCACTTTCGCGAATAAATTTATTTAAGTAGAGCTATCTACTCATAATACTTACTTATTTGTGAAAACGTAGTTTAAATGTTGTACTTTAATAATATAAAATAAAAATAAATGATCTGACATTAACCGTATCGCGTAAAAAAAACTCATGAAAATAGGCCTTTTTGGCCGAATTTACCATACCCCCTTAAATGAAATCAAACGGCCAAATTTATTTGTTCACAAATAATTACCGGCAATACAAAATACAAAATACAACACAGATTTTAAGAGAATTTGACCACAATCATTTTGAAGTATGCCACTCTGAAATCGGATGTCTTTAAGAAATGTTATGGGCTTAGAAGTGCAGGTTTTAGGCCGCATTTATGCAAAGCCGTTTTTCGAAAATTTGGAAAGGGGTAACATCATTAAAATGACCGAAAATCGACCCTAAAATACCAAACAAACTGAAAACACAGCTCTTTAGAGAATTAAACCACAATCATTTTGAGGTATGCCACTTTGAAATCGGATGTCTGTAGGAAAAGTTATGGGCTTAGAAGTGCAGGTTTTAGGCCACATTTCTGCAAAGCCGTTTTTCGAAAATTGGGAAAGGGGTAACATCATTAAAATGACCGAAAATCTACCCTAAAATACCAAACAAACTGAAAACACAGCTCTTTAGAGAATTAAACCACAATCATTTTGAGGTATGCCACTTTGAAATCGGATGTCTGTGAGAAAAGTTATGGGCTTAGAAGTGCAGGTTTTAGGCCACATTAATGCAAAGCCGTTTTTCGAAAATTTGGAAAGGGGTGACATCATTAAAATGACCGAAAATCGACCCCAAAATACAAAACAAACTGAAAACACAGATTTTTAGAGAATTTAACCACAATCATTTTGAGGTATGCCACTTTGAAATCGGATGTCTGTAGGAAAAGTTATGGGCTTAGAAGTGCAGGTTTTAGGCCACATTTATGCAAAGCCGTTTTTCGAAAATTTGGAAAGGGGTAACATCATTAAAATGACCGAAAATCGACCCTAAAATACAAAACAAACTGAAAACACAGATTTTTAGAGAATTTAACCACAATCATTTTAAAGTATGCCACTTTGAAATCGGATGTCTGTAGGAAAAGTTATGGGCTTAGAAGTGCAGGTTTTAGGCCACATTTATGCAAAGCCGTTTTTCGAAAATTTGGAAAGGGGTAACATCATTAAAATGACCGAAAATCGACCCCAAAATACAAAACAAACTGAAAACACAGATTTTTAGAGAATTTAACCACAATCATTTTGAGGGATGACACTTTGAAATCAGATGTCTTTAAGAAAAGTTATGGGCTTAGAAGTGCAGGTTTTAGGCCACATTTCTGCAAAGCCGTTTTTCGAAAATTGGGAAAGGGGTAACATCATTAAAATGACCGAAAATCGACCCAAAAATACCCAACAAACTGAAAACACAGATTTTTAGAGAATTTAACCACAATCATTTTGAAGTATGCCACTTTGAAATCGGATGTCTTTAAGAAAAGTTATGGGCTTAGAAGTGCAGGTTTTAGGCCACATTAATGCAAAGCCGTTTTTCGAAAATTTGGAAAGGGGTAACATCATTAAAATGTCCGAAAATCGACCCCAAAATACAAAACAAACTGAAAACACAGATTTTTAGAGAATTTAACCACAATCATTTTGAGGTATGCCACTTTGAAATCGGATGTCTGTAGGAAAAGTTATCGGCTTGGAAGTGCAGGTTTTAGGCCACATTTATGCAAAGTCGTTTTTTGAAAATTTGGAAAGGGATAACATCATTAAAATGACTAAAATCGACCCGTAACATCATTAAAATGACCGAAAATCGACCCAAAAATACAAAACAAACTGAAAACACAGATTTTTAGAGAATTTAACCACAATCATTTTAAAGTATGCCACTTTGAAATCGGATGTCTTTAAGAAAAGTTATGGGCTTAGAAGTGCAGGTTTTAGGCCACATTTATGCAAAGCCGTTTTTCGAAAATTGGGAAAGCGGTAACATCATTAAAATGACCGAAAATCGACCCTAAAATACCAAACAAACTGAAAACACAGCTCTTTAGAGAATTAAACCACAATCATTTTGAGGTATGCCACTTTGAAATCGGATGTCTGTAAGAATAGTTATGGGTTTCGAAGTGCAGGCCTTAGGACATTTTCTGGAAATCCATTGAATACAGATATAAAGCATCGATTGCTAAAGACGAACAGACGGACGTGGCTGGCCCACTATCACATGCCTTCTGTAGCCTGTATTTGCCTGAAATTTAAGTCGCAAAGTTTCCAGCACACTACACCACACACACACGCCATCTGTTGCCGAGCGGCGGAACGCGGGCTGTGCTTGCATTTTCGTGCTGCCTACTTTTAATCATGCGATTTCACTTTCGCGAATAAATTTATTTAAGTAGAGCTATCTACTCATAATACTTACTTATTTGTGAAAACGTAGTTTAAATGTTGTACTTTAATAATATAAAATAAAAATAAATGATCTGACATTAACCGTATCGCGTAAAAAAAACTCATGAAAATAGGCCTTTTTTGGCCGAATTTACCATACCCCCCTTAAATGAAATCAAACGGCAAAATTTATTTGTTCACAAATAATTACCGGCAATACAAAATACAAAATACAACACAGATTTTAAGAGAATTTGACCACAATCATTTTGAAGTATGCCACTCTGAAATCGGATGTCTTTAAGAAATGTTATGGGCTTAGAAGTGCAGGTTTTAGGCCGCATTTATGCAAAGCCGTTTTTCGAAAATTTGGAAAGGGGTAACATCATTAAAATGACCGAAAATCGACCCTAAAATACCAAACAAACTGAAAACACAGCTCTTTAGAGAATTAAACCACAATCATTTTGAGGTATGCCACTTTGAAATCGGATGTCTGTAGGAAAAGTTATGGGCTTAGAAGTGCAGGTTTTAGGCCACATTTCTGCAAAGCCGTTTTTCGAAAATTGGGAAAGGGGTAACATCATTAAAATGACCGAAAATCTACCCTAAAATACCAAACAAACTGAAAACACAGCTCTTTAGAGAATTAAACCACAATCATTTTGAGGTATGCCACTTTGAAATCGGATGTCTGTGAGAAAAGTTATGGGCTTAGAAGTGCAGGTTTTAGGCCACATTAATGCAAAGCCGTTTTTCGAAAATTTGGAAAGGGGTAACATCATTAAAATGACCGAAAATCGACCCCAAAATACAAAACAAACTGAAAACACAGATTTTTAGAGAATTTAACCACAATCATTTTAAAGTATGCCACTTTGAAATCGGATGTCTTTAAGAAAAGTTATGGGCTTAGAAGTGCAGGTTTTAGGCCGCATTTATGCAAAGCCGTTTTTCGAAAATTTGGAAAGGGGTAACATCATTAAAATGACCGAAAATCGACCCTAAAATACAAAACAAACTGAAAACACAGATTTTTAGAGAATTTAACCACAATCATTTTGAGGTATGCCACTTTGAAATCGGATGTCTGTGAGAAAAGTTATGGGCTTAGAAGTGCAGGTTTTAGGCCACATTAATGCAAAGCCGTTTTTCGAAAATTTGGAAAGGGGTAACATCATTAAAATGACCGAAAATCGACCCAAAAATACAAAACAAACTGAAAACACAGATTTTTAGAGAATTTAACCACAATCATTTTGAAGTATGCCACTTTGAAATCGGATGTCTTTAAGAAAAGTTATGGGCTTAGAAGTGCAGGTTTTAGGCCACATTAATGCAAAGCCGTTTTTCGAAAATTTGGAAGGGGTAATATCATTAAAATGTCCGAAAATCGACCCCAAAATACAAAACAAACTGAAAACACAGATTTTTAGAGAATTTAACCACAATCATTTTGAGGTATGCCACTTTGAAATCAGATGTCTTTAAGAAAAGTTATGGGCTTAGAAGTGCAGGTTTTAGGCCACATTTTTTTGCAAAGCCGTTTTTCGAAAATTGGGAAAGGGGTAACATCATTAAAATGACCGAAAATCGACCCAAAAATACAAAACAAACTGAAAACACAGATTTTTAGAGAATTTAACCACAATCATTTTGAGGTATGCCACTTTGAAATCGGATGTCTTTAAGAAAAGTTATGGGCTTAGAAGTGCAGGTTTTAGGCCACATTAATGCAAAGCCGTTTTTCGAAAATTTGGAAAGGGGTAACATCATTAAAATGACCGAAAATCGACCCCAAAATACAAAACAAACTGAAAACACAGATTTTTAGAGAATTTAACCACAATCATTTTGAGGTATGCCACTTTGAAATCGGATGTCTGTGAGAAAAGTTATGGGCTTAGAAGTGCAGGTTTTAGGCCACATTAATGCAAAGCCGTTTTTCGAAAATTTGGAAAGGGGTAACCTCATTAAAATGACCGAAAATCGACCCTAAAATACCAAACAAACTGAAAACACAGATTTTTAGAGAATTTAACCACAATCATTTTGAAGTATGCCACTTTGAAATCGGATGTCTTTAAGAAAAGTTATGGGCTTAGAAGTGCAGGTTTTAGGCCACATTAATGCAAAGCCGTTTTTCGAAAATTTGGAAGGGGTAATATCATTAAAATGTCCGAAAATCGACCCCAAAATACAAAACAAACTGAAAACACAGATTTTTAGAGAATTTAACCACAATCATTTTGAGGTATGCCACTTTGAAATCGGATGTCTGTGAGAAAAGTTATGGGCTTAGAAGTGCAGGTTTTAGGCCACATTAATGCAAAGCCGTTTTTCGAAAATTTGGAAAGGGGTGACATCATTAAAATGACCGAAAATCGACCCCAAAATACAAAACAAACTGAAAACACAGATTTTTAGAGAATTTAACCACAATCATTTTAAAGTATGCCACTTTGAAATCGGATGTCTTTAAGAAAAGTTATGGGCTTAGAAGTGCAGATTTTAGCCCGCATTTATGCAAAGCCGTTTTTCGAAAATTTGGAAAGGGGTAACATCATTAAAATTACCGAAAATCGACCCTAAAATACAAAACAAACTGAAAACACAGCTCTTTAGAGAATTAAACCACAATCATTTTGAGGTATGCCACTTTGAAATCGGATGTCTGTGAGAAAAGTTATGGGCTTAGAAGTGCAGGTTTTAGGCCACATAAATGCAAAGCCGTTTTTCGAAAATTTGGAAAGGGGTAACATCATTAAAATGACCGAAAATCGACCCCAAAATACAAAACAAACTGAAAACACAGATTTTTAGAGAATTTAACCACAATCATTTTAAAGTATGCCACTTTGAAATCGGATGTCTTTAAGAAAAGTTATGGGCTTAGAAGTGCAGGTTTTAGGCCACATTTATGCAAAGCCGTTTTTCAAAAATTTGGAAAGTGGTAACATCATTAAAATGACCGAAAATCGACCCCAAAATACAAAACAAACTGAAAACACAGATTTTTAGAGAATTTAACCACAATCATTTTGAGGTATGCCACTTTGAAATCAGATGTCTTTAAGAAAAGTTATGGGCTTAGAAGTGCAGGTTTTAGGCCACATTTCTGCAAAGCCGTTTTTCGAAAATTGGGAAAGGGGTAACATCATTATAATGACCGAAAATCGACCCAAAAATACAAAACAAACTGAAAACACAGATTTTTAGAGAATTTAACCACAATCATTTTGAAGTATGCCACTTTGAAATCGGATGTCTTTAAGAAAAGTTATGGGCTTAGAAGTGCAGGTTTTAGGCCACATTAATGCAAAGCCGTTTTTCGAAAATTTGGAAGGGGTAATATCATTAAAATGTCCGAAAATCGACCCCAAAATACAAAACAAACTGAAAACACAGATTTTTAGAGAATTTAACCACAATCATTTTGAGGTATGCCACTTTGAAATCGGATGTCTGTAGGAAACTGAAAACACAGATTTTTAGAGAATTTAACCACAATCATTATAAAGTATGCCACTTTGAAATCGGATGTCTTTAAGAAAAGTTATGGGCTTAGAAGTGCAGGTTTTAGGCCACATTTATGCAAAGCCGTTTTTCGAAAATTGGGAAAGCGGTAACATCATTAAAATGACCGAAAATCGACCCTAAAATACCAAACAAACTGAAAACACAGATTTTTAGAGAATTTAACCACAATCATTTTGAGGTATGCCACTTTGAAATCAGATGTCTTTAAGAAAAGTTATGGGCTTAAAAGTGCAGGTTTTAGGCCACATTTCTGCAAAGCCGTTTTTCGAAAATTGGGAAAGGGGTAACATCATTAAAATGACCGAAAATCGACCCTAAAATACCCAACAAACTGAAAACACAGCTCTTTAGAGAATTAAACCACAATCATTTTGAGTTATGCCACTTTGAAATCGGATGTCTGTGAGAAAAGTTATGGGCTTAGAAGTGCAGGTTTTAGGCCACATTAATGCAAAGCCGTTTTTCGAAAATTTGGAAAGGGGTAACATCATTAAAATGACCGAAAATCGACCCCAAAATACAAAACAAACTGAAAACACAGATTTTTAGAGAATTTAACCACAATCATTTTGAGGTATGCCACTTTGAAATCGGATGTCTGTGAGAAAAGTTATGGGCTTAGAAGTGCAGGTTTTAGGCCACATTAATGCAAAGCCGTTTTTCGAAAATTTGGAAAGGGGTAACATCATTAAAATGACCGAAAATCGACCCCAAAATACAAAACAAACTGAAAACACAGATTTTTAGAGAATTTAACCACAATCATTATAAAGTATGCCACTTTGAAATCGGATGTCTTTAAGAAAAGTTATGGGCTTAGAAGTGCAGGTTTTAGGCCACATTTATGCAAAGCCGTTTTTCAAAAATTTGGAAAGTGGTAACATCATTAAAATGACCGAAAATCGACCCCAAAATACAAAACAAACTGAAAACATAGATTTTTAGAGAATTTAACCACAATCATTTTGAGGGATGACACTTTGAAATCAGATGTCTTTAAGAAAAGTTATGGGCTTAGAAGTGCAGGTTTTAGGCCACATTTCTGCAAAGCCGTTTTTCGAAAATTGGGAAAGGGGTAACATCATTGAAATGACCGAAAATCGACCCAAAAATACCCAACAAACTGAAAACACAGATTTTTAGAGAATTTAACCACAATCATTTTGAAGTATGCCACTTTGAAATCGGATGTCTTTAGGAAAAGTTATGGGCTTAGAAGTGCAGGTTTTAGGCCACATTAACCCTCTACCGCATACAAAGCCATATATGGCTTCTCACTTTCAATAATTTTTTTTGCAATAAAACGGTACATATACTAAACCGTTTGTTATCACTTATTCTCTTTCAACTATTTTCTGTTAGATGTCTATACTCAGAACTTCTTTGTGTTGCCTTATCTCAGGTTTCAATCAGTTTTGTGCTCGCGTCTCAAGCAGATGAACGAAAATGAATTTTGGTGAAATTAAAATTAAAATTACCACACTAAAAATCAGTTTTATCACTGAAAAGTATTTTTTTCTAAAAGAATATAAAGTTTTCGTTCATAAAAAATAGAATTTGACTATAGGTGAGCATCACATATACTATTCTATGAAAAACTGTGGACGCCATATATGGCTCTATATGCAGTAACGCGTGCATGTTTATATTCTATGTACATATGCATTATTAGCATATTTGCTTAACAATTGCACTTGTTTTCTTTTAGAAGTGAATGCACAATTATTTTACGGTAGTTTGCAATACGCGAACGAAATCGATGATCCGTTTCTAAAGCGATGACTCCAACTTCATCCCCGTGTACAAGTAGGGAAGGTACTCCTACTACCAGCAAAAGACGAAAGCACCAGGAAATTTCTTTGAATTCTGTTCGGGAGGACCATATTGGGCATTTTCCCACCTGGAAAAAGCAAAGGCAACTCTGCAAAAACGATTGTTCCTTTCGCTCATACACCTTTTGTGAGAAATGCAATGTTTTTCTATGCTACAACGACAAAAGAAACTGTTTCACCAACTTTCACATGCATACAGAGCCATATATGGCAAACTATGGAATCAGCTAAATGCACACAAAGCCATAAATGGCTCCATTTCCCCCACCCCAAACTATGCCCCCCCAAAAAAAAAGTCCAAATATATATTATTTTGGCCTAAATAAACACATAATTAGATTCAAAAAATTTTTTCCTTTATTATTTCTATGCTCATGCAGTAGAGGGTTAATGCAAAGCCGTTTTTGAAAAATTTGGAAAGGGGTAACATCATTAAAATGACCGAAAATCGACCCCAAAATACAAAACAAACTGAAAACACAGATTTTTAGAGAATTTAACCACAATCATTTTGAGGTATGCCACTTTGAAATCGGATGTCTGTGAGAAAAGTTATGGGCTTAGAAGTGCAGGTTTTAGGCCACATTAATGCAAAGCCGTTTTTCGAAAATTTGGAAAGGGGGAACATCATTAAAATGACCGAAAATCGACCCTAAAATACCAAACAAACTGAAAACACAGATTTTTAGAGAATTTAACCACAATCATTTTAAAGTATGCCACTTTGAAATCGGATGTCTTTAAGAAAAGTTATGGGCTCAGAAGTGCAGGTTTTAGCCCGCATTTATGCAAAGCCGTTTTTCGAAAATTTGGAAAGGGGTGACATCATTAAAATTACCGAAAATCGACCCCAAAATACAAAACAAACTGAAAACACAGCTCTTTAGAGAATTAAACCACAATCATTTTGAGGTATGCCACTTTGAAATCGGATGTCTTTAAGAAAAGTTATGGGCTTAGAAGTGCAGGTTTTAGGCCACATTAATGCAAAGCCGTTTTTGAAAAATTTGGAAAGGGGTAACATCATTAAAATGACCGAAAATCGACCCCAAAATACAAAACAAACTGAAAACACAGCTCTTTAGAGAATTAAACCACAATCATTTTGAGGTATGCCACTTTGAAATCGGATGTCTGTGAGAAAAGTTATGGGCTTAGAAGTGCAGGTTTTAGGCCACATTAATGCAAAGCCGTTTTTCGAAAATTTGGAAAGGGGTAACATCATTAAAATGACCGAAAATCGACCCCAAAATACAAAACAAACTGAAAACACAGATTTTTAGAGAATTTTTACCACAATCATTTTAAAGTATGCCACTTTGAAATCGGATGTCTTTAAGAAAAGTTATGGGCTTAGAAGTGCAGGTTTTAGGCCACATTAATGCAAAGCCGTTTTTGAAAAATTTGGAAAGGGGTAACATCATTAAAATGACCGAAAATCGACCCCAAAATACAAAACAAACTGAAAACACAGCTCTTTAGAGAATTAAACCACAATCATTTTGAGGTATGCCACTTTGAAATCGGATGTCTGTGAGAAAAGTTATGGGCTTAGAAGTGCAGGTTTTAGGCCACATTAATGCAAAGCCGTTTTTCGAAAATTTGGAAAGGGGTAACATCATTAAAATGACCGAAAATCGACCCCAAAATACAAAACAAACTGAAAACACAGATTTTTAGAGAATTTTTACCACAATCATTTTAAAGTATGCCACTTTGAAATCGGATGTCTTTAAGAAAAGTTATGGGCTTAGAAGTGCAGGTTTTAGGCCACATTTATGCAAAGCCGTTTTTCGAAAATTGGGAAAGCGGTAACATCATTAAAATGACCGAAAATCGACCCTAAAATACCAAACAAACTAAAAAAAACACAGCTCTTTAGAGAATTAAACCACAATCATTTTGAGGTATGCCACTTTGAAATCAGATGTCTTTAAGAAAAGTTATGGGCTTAAAAGTGCAGGTTTTAGGCCACATTTCTGCAAAGCCGTTTTTCGAAAATTGGGAAAGGGGTAACATCATTAAAATGACCGAAAATCGACCCCAAAATACAAAACAAACTGAAAACACAGATTTTTAGAGAATTTAACCACAATCATTTTGAGGTATGCCACTTTGAAATCAGATGTCTTTAAGAAAAGTTATGGGCTTAAAAGTGCAGGTTTTAGGCCACATTTCTGCAAAGCCGTTTTTCGAAAATTGGGAAAGGGGTAACATCATTAAAATGACCGAAAATCGACCCTAAAATACCCATCAAACTGAAAACACAACTCTTTAGAGAATTAAACCACAATCATTTTGAGTTATGCCACTTTGAAATCGGATGTCTGTGAGAAAAGTTATGGGCTTAGAAGTGCAGGTTTTAGGCCACATTAATGCAAAGCCGTTTTTCGAAAATTTGGAAAGGGGTAACATCATTAAAATGACCGAAAATCGACCCCAAAATACAAAACAAACTGAAAACACAGATTTTTAGAGAATTTAACCACAATCATTTTGAGGTATGCCACTTTGAAATCGGATGTCTGTGAGAAAAGTTATGGGCTTAGAAGTGCAGGTTTTAGGCCACATTAATGCAAAGCCGTTTTTCGAAAATTTGGAAAGGGGTAACATCATTAAAATAACCGAAAATCGACCCCAAAATACAAAACAAACTGAAAACACAGATTTTTAGAGAATTTAACCACAATCATTTTAAAGTATGCCACTTTGAAATCGGATGTCTTTAAGAAAAGTTATGGGCTTAAAAGTGCAGGTTTTAGGCCACATTTATGCAAAGCCGTTTTTCAAAAATTTGGAAAGTGGTAACATCATTAAAATGACCGAAAATCGACCCCAAAATACAAAACAAACTGAAAACATAGATTTTTAGAGAATTTAACCACAATCATTTTGAGGGATGACACTTTGAAATCAGATGTCTTTAAGAAAAGTTATGGGCTTAGAAGTGCAGGTTTTAGGCCACATTTCTGCAAAGCCGTTTTTCGAAAATTGGGAAAGGGGTAACATCATTAAAATGACCGAAAATCGACCCAAAAATACAAAACAAACTGAAAACACAGATTTTTAGAGAATTTAACCACAATCATTTTGAAGTATGCCACTTTGAAATCGGATGTCTTTAAGAAAAGTTATGGGCTTAGAAGTGCAGGTTTTAGGCCACATTAATGCAAAGCCGTTTTTCGAAAATTTGGAAAGGGGTAACATCATTAAAATGTCCGAAAATCGACCCCAAAATACAAAACAAACTGAAAACACAGATTTTTAGAGAATTTAACCACAATCATTTTGAGGTATGCCACTTTGAAATCGGATGTCTGTAGGAAAAGTTATCGGCTTGGAAGTGCAGGTTTTAGGCCACATTTATGCAAAGTCGTTTTTTTAAAATTTGGAAATCGACCCGTAACATCATTAAAATGACCGAAAATCGACCCTAAAATACCAAACAAACTGAAAACACAGCTCTTTAGAGAATTAAACCACAATCATTTTGAGGTATGCCACTTTGAAATCGGATGTCTGTAAGAATAGTTTTGGGTTTCGAAGTGCAGGCCTTAGGACATTTTCTGGAAATCCATTGAATACAGATATAAAGCATCGATTGCTAAAGACGAACAGACGGACGTGGCTGGCCCACTATCACATGCCTTCTGTAGCCTGTATTTGCCTGAAATTTAAGTCGCAAAGTTTCCAGCACACTACACCACACACACACGCCATCTGTTGCCGAGCGGCGGAACGCGGGCTGTGCTTGCATTTTCGTGCTGCCTACTTTTAATCATGCGATTTCACTTTCGCGAATAAATTTATTTAAGTAGAGCTATCTACTCATAATACTTACTTATTTGTGAAAACGTAGTTTAAATGTTGTACTTTAATAATATAAAATAAAAATAAATGATCTGACATTAACCGTATCGCGTAAAAAAAACTCATGAAAATAGGCCTTTTTGGCCGAATTTACCATACCCCCTTAAATGAAATCAAACGGCCAAATTTATTTGTTCACAAATAATTACCGGCAATACAAAATACAAAATACAACACAGATTTTAAGAGAATTTGACCACAATCATTTTGAAGTATGCCACTCTGAAATCGGATGTCTTTAAGAAATGTTATGGGCTTAGAAGTGCAGGTTTTAGGCCGCATTTATGCAAAGCCGTTTTTCGAAAATTTGGAAAGGGGTAACATCATTAAAATGACCGAAAATCGACCCTAAAATACCAAACAAACTGAAAACACAGATTTTTAGAGAATTTAACCACAATCATTTTGAGGTATGCCACTTTGAAATCAGATGTCTTTAAGAAAAGTTATGGGCTTAAAAGTGCAGGTTTTAGGCCACATTTGCAAAGCCGTTTTTCGAAAATTGGGAAAGGGGTAACATCATTAAAATGACCGAAAATCGACCCAAAAATACAAAACAAACTGAAAACACAGATTTTTAGAGAATTTAACCACAATCATTTTGAAGTATGCCACTTTGAAATCGGATGTCTTTAAGAAAAGTTATGGGCTTAGAAGTGCAGGTTTTAGGCCACATTTCTGCAAAGCCGTTTTTCGAAAATTGGGAAAGGGGTAACATCATTAAAATGTCCGAAAATCGACCCCAAAGTACAAAACAAACTGAAAACACAGATTTTTAGAGAATTTAACCACAATCATTTTGAGGTATGCCACTTTGAAATCGGATGTCTGTAGGAAAAGTTATCGGCTTGGAAGTGCAGGTTTTAGGCCACATTTATGCAAAGTCGTTTTTTGAAAATTTGGAAAGGGATAACATCATTAAAATGACTGAAAATCGACCCGTAACATCATTAAAATGACCGAAAATCGACCCAAAAATACAAAACAAACTGAAAACACAGATTTTTAGAGAATTTAACCACAATCATTTTAAAGTATGCCACTTTGAAATCGGATGTCTTTAAGAAAAGTTATGGGCTTAGAAGTGCAGGTTTTAGGCCACATTTATGCAAAGACGTTTTTCGAAAATTGGGAAAGCGGTAACATCATTAAAATGACCGAAAATCGACCCTAAAATACCAAACAAAGTGAAAACACAGCTCTTTAGAGAATTAAACCACAATCATTTTGAGGT
This sequence comes from Drosophila kurseongensis, assembly GCA_018153305.1. Taxonomy (NCBI): domain Eukaryota; kingdom Metazoa; phylum Arthropoda; class Insecta; order Diptera; family Drosophilidae; genus Drosophila; species Drosophila kurseongensis. Next base: position 26,361,964 of record JAECXX010000004.1, read on the forward strand.
ATGCCACTTTGAAATCGGATGTCTGTAAGAATAGTTATGGGTTTCGAAGTGCAGGCTTTAGGACATTTTCTGGAAATCCATTGAATACAGATATAAAGCATCGATTGCTAATGACGAACAGACGGACGTGGCTGGCCCACTATCACATGCCTTCTGTAGCCTGTATTTGCCTGAAATTTAAGTCGCAAAGTTTCCAGCACACTACACCACACACACACGCCATCTGTTGCCAAGCGGCGGAACGCGGGCTGTGCTTGCATTTTCGTGCTGCCTACTTTTAATCATGCGATTTCACTTTCGCGAATAAATTTATTTAAGTAGAGCTATCTACTCATAATACTTACTTATTTGTGAAAACGTAGTTTAAATGTTGTACTTTAATAATATAAAATAAAAATAAATGATCTGACATTAACCGTATCGCGTAAAAAAACTCATGAAAATAGGCCTTTTTGGCCGAATTTACCATACCCCCCTTAAATAAAATCAAACGGCCAAATTTATTTGTTCACAAATAATAACCGGCAATACAAAATACAAAATACAACACAGATTTTAAGAGAATTTGACCACAATCATTTTGAAGTATGCCACTCTGAAATCGGATGTCTTTAAGAAATGTTATGGGCTTAGAAGTGCAGGTTTTAGGCCGCATTTATGCAAAGCCGTTTTTCGAAAATTTGGAAAGGGGTAACATCATTAAAATGACCGAAAATCGACCCTAAAATACCAAACAAACTGAAAACACAGCTCTTTAGAGAATTAAACCACAATCATTTTGAGGTATGCCACTTTGAAATCGGATGTCTGTAGGAAAAATTATGGGCTTAGAAGTGCAGGTTTTAGGCCACATTTCTGCAAAGCCGTTTTTCGAAAATTGGGAAAGGGGTAACATCATTAAAATGACCGAAAATCGACCCCAAAATACAAAACAAACTGAAAACACAGATTTTTAGAGAATTTAACCACAATCATTTTAAAGTATGCCACTTTGAAATCGGATGTCTTTAAGAAAAGTTATGGGCTTAGAAGTGCAGGTTTTAGGCCACATTTCTGCAAAGCCGTTTTTCGAAAATTGGGAAAGGGGTAACATCATTAAAATGTCCGAAAATCGACCCCAAAATACAAAACAAACTGAAAAAACAGATTTTTAGAGAATTTAACCACAATCATTTTGAGATATGCCACTTTGAAATCGGATGTCTGTAGGAAAAGTTATCGGCTTGGAAGTGCAGGTTTTAGGCCACATTTATGCAAAGTCGTTTTTTGAAAATTTGGAAAGGGATAACATCATTAAAATGACTGAAAATCGACCCGTAACATCATTAAAATGACCGAAAATCGACCCAAAAATACAAAACAAACTGAAAACACAGATTTTTAGAGAATTTAACCACAATCATTTTGAAGTATGCCACTTTGAAATCGGATGTCTTTAAGAAAAGTTATGGGCTTAGAAGTGCAGGTTTTAGGCCACATTAATGCAAAGCCGTTTTTCGAAAATTTGGAAAGGGGTAACATCATTAAAATGTCCGAAAATCGACCCGAAAATACAAAACAAACTGAAAAAACAGATTTTTAGAGAATTTAACCACAATCATTTTGAGGTATGCCACTTTGAAATCGGATGTCTGTAGGAAAAGTTATCGGCTTGGAAGTGCAGGTTTTAGGCCACATTTATGCAAAGTCGTTTTTTGAAAATTTGGAAAGGGATAACATCATTAAAATGACTGAAAATCGACCCGTAACATCATTAAAATGACCGAAAATCGACCCAAAAATACAAAACAAACTGAAAACACCGATTTTTAGAGAATTTAACCACAATCATTTTAAAGTATGCCACTTTGAAATCGGATGTCTTTAAGAAAAGTTATGGGCTTAGAAGTGCAGGTTTTCGGCCACATTTATGCAAAGCCGTTTTTCGAAAATTGGGAAAGCGGTAACATCATTAAAATGACCGAAAATCGACCCTAAAATACCAAACAAACTGAAAACACAGCTCTTTAGAGAATTAAACCACAATCATTTTGAGGTATGCCACTTTGAAATCGGATGTCTGTAAGAATAGTCATGGGTTTCGAAGTGCAGGCTTTAGGACATTTTCTGGAAATCCATTGAATACAGATATAAAGCATCGATTGCTAAAGACGAACAGACGGACGTGGCTGGCCCACTATCACATGCCTTCTGTAGCCTGTATTTGCCTGAAATTTAAGTCGCAAAGTTTCCAGCACACTACACCACACACACACGCCATCTGTTGCCGAGCGGCGGAACGCGGGCTGTGCTTGCATTTTCGTGCTGCCTACTTTTAATCATGCGATTTCACTTTCGCGAATAAATTTATTTAAGTAGAGCTATCTACTCATAATACTTACTTATTTGTGAAAACGTAGTTTAAATTTTGAACTTTAATAATATAAAATAAAAATAAATGATCTGACATTAACCGTATCGCGTAAAAAAATCTCATGAAAATAGGCCTTTTTTGGCCGAATTTACCATACCCCCCTTAAATGAAATCAAACGGCCAAATTTATTTGTTCACAAATAATAACCGGCAATACAAAATACAAAATACAAAATACAACACAGATTTTAAGAGAATTTGACCACAATCATTTTGAAGTATGCCACTCTGAAATCGGATGTCCTTAAGAAATGTTATGGGCTTAGAAGTGCAGGTTTTAGGCCGCATTTATGCAAAGCCGTTTTTCGAAAATTTGGAAAGGGGTAACATCATTAAAATGACCGAAAATCGACCCCAAAATACAAAACAAACTGAAAACACAGATTTTTAGAGAATTTAACCACAATCATTTTAAAGTATGCCACTTTGAAATCAGATGTCTTTAAGAAAAGTTATGGGCTTAAAAGTGCAGGTTTTAGGCCACATTTCTGCAAAGCCGTTTTTCGAAAATTGGGAAAGGGGTAACATCATTAAAATGACCGAAAATCGACCCTAAAATACCAAACAAACTGAAAACACAGCTCTTTAGAGAATTAAACCACAATCATTTTGAGGTATGCCACTTTGAAATCGGATGTCTGTAGGAAAAGTTATGGGCTTAGAAGTGCAGGTTTTAGGCCACATTTCTGCAAAGCCGTTTTTCGAAAATTGGGAAAGGGGTAACATCATTAAAATGACCGAAAATCGACCCCAAAATACAAAACAAACTGAAAACACAGATTTTTAGAGAATTTAACCACAATCATTTTAAAGTATGCCACTTTGAAATCGGATGTCTTTAAGAAAAGTTATGGGCTTAAAAGTGCAGGTTTTAGGCCACATTTATGCAAAGCCGTTTTTCAAAAATTTGGAAAGTGGTAACATCATTAAAATGACCGAAAATCGACCCCAAAATACAAAACAAACTGAAAACACAGATTTTTAGAGAATTTAACCACAATCATTTTGAGGTATGCCACTTTGAAATCAGATGTCTTTAAGAAAAGTTATGGGCTTAAAAGTGCAGGTTTTAGGCCACATTTCTGCAAAGCCGTTTTTCGAAAATTGGGAAAGGGGTAACATCATTAAAATGACCGAAAATCGACCCTAAAATACCAAACAAACTGAAAACACAGCTCTTTAGAGAATTAAACCACAATCATTTTGAGGTATGCCACTTTGAAATCGGATGTCTGTAGGAAAAGTTATGGGCTTAGAAGTGCAGGTTTTAGGCCACATTTCTGCAAAGCCGTTTTTCGAAAATTGGGAAAGGGGTAACATCATTAAAATGTCCGAAAATCGACCCCAAAATACAAAACAACCTGAAAACACAGATTTTTAGAGAATTTAACCACAATCATTTTGAGGTATGCCACTTTGAAATCGGATGTCTGTAGGAAAAGTTATCGGCTTGGAAGTGCAGGTTTTAGGCCACATTTATGCAAAGTCGTTTTTTGAAAATTTGGAAAGGGATAACATCATTAAAATGACTGAAAATCGACCCGTAACATCATTAAAATGACCGAAAATCGACCCAAAAATACAAAACAAACTGAAAACACAGATTTTTAGAGAATTTAACCACAATCATTTTAAAGTATGCCACTTTGAAATCGGATGTCTTTAAGAAAAGTTATGGGCTTAGAAGTGCAGGTTTTAGGCCACATTTATGCAAAGCCGTTTTTCAAAAATTTGGAAAGTGGTAACATCATTAAAATGACCGAAAATCGACCCCAAAATACAAAACAAACTGAAAACACAGATTTTTAGAGAATTTAACCACAATCATTTTAAAGTATGCCACTTTGAAATCGGATGTCTTTAAGAAAAGTTATGGGCTTAGAAGTGCAGGTTTTAGGCCACATTTATGCAAAGCCGTTTTTCAAAAATTTGGAAAGTGGTAACATCATTAAAATGACCGAAAATCAACCCCAAAATACAAAACAAACTGAAAACACAGATTTTTAGAGAATTTAACCACAATCATTTTGAGGTATGCCACTTTGAAATCAGATGTCTTTAAGAAAAGTTATGGGCTTAAAAGTGCAGGTTTTAGGCCACATTTCTGCAAAGCCGTTTTTCAAAAATTTGGAAAGTGGTAACATCATTAAAATGACCGAAAATCAACCCAAAAATACAAAACAAACTGAAAACACAGATTTTTAGAGAATTTAACCACAATCATTTTTAAGTATGCCACTTTGAAATCGGATGTCTTTAAGAAAAGTTATGGGCTTAAAAGTGCAGGTTTTAGGCCACATTTCTGCAAAGCCGTTTTTCGAAAATTTGGAAAGGGGTAACATCATTAAAATGTCCGAAAATCGACCCAAAAATACAAAACAAACTGAAAACACAGATTTTTAGAGAATTTAACCACAATCATTTTGAAGTATGCCACTTTGAAATCGGATGTCTTTAAAAAAAGTTATGGGCTTAGAAGTGCAGGTTTTAGGCCACATTAATGCAAAGCCGTTTTTCGAAAATTTGGAAAGGGGTAACATCATTAAAATGACCGAAAATCAACCCCAAAATACAAAACAAACTGAAAACACAGATTTTTAGAGAATTTAACCACAATCATTTTGAAGTATGCCACTTTGAAATCGGATGTCTTTAAGAAAAGTTATGGGCTTAGAAGTGCAGGTTTTAGGCCACATTAATGCAAAGCCGTTTTTCGAAAATTTGGAAGGGGTAATATCATTAAAATGTCCGAAATCGACCCCAAAATACAAAACAAACTGAAAACACAGATTTTTAGAGAATTTAACCACAATCATTTTGAGGTATGCCACTTTGAAATCGGATGTCTGTAGGAAAAGTTATCGGCTTGGAAGTGCAGGTTTTAGGCCACATTTATGCAAAGTCGTTTTTTGAAAATTTGGAAAGGGATAACATCATTAAAATGACCGAAAATCGACCCAAAAATACAAAAAAAACTGAAAACACAGATTTTTAGAGAATTTAACCACAATCATTTTAAAGTATGCCACTTTGAAATCGGATGTCTTTAAGAAAAGTTATGGGCTTAGAAGTGCAGGTTTTAGGCCACATTTATGCAAAGCCGTTTTTCAAAAATTTGGAAAGTGGTAACATCATTAAAATGACCGAAAATCGACCCCAAAATACAAAACAAACTGAAAACACAGATTTTTAGAGAATTTAACCACAATCATTTTGAAGTATGCCACTTTGAAATCGGATGTCTTTAAGAAAAGTTATGGGCTTAGAAGGGCAGGTTTTAGGCCACATTAATGCAAAGCCGTTTTTCGAAAATTTGGAAAGGGGTAACATCATTAAAATGACCGAAAATCGACCCCAAAATACAAAACAAACTGAAAACACAGATTTTTAGAGAATTTAACCACAATCATTTTGAAGTATGCCACTTTGAAATCGGATGTCTTTAAGAAAAGTTATGGGCTTAAAAGTGCAGGTTTTAGGCCACATTAATGCAAAGCCGTTTTTCGAAAATTTGGAAAGGGGTAACATCATTAAAATGACCGAAAATCGACCCAAAAATACAAAACAAACTGAAAACACAGATTTTTAGAGAATTTAACCACAATCATTTTAAAGTATGCCACTTTGAAATCGGATGTCTTTAAGAAAAGTTATGGGCTTAGAAGTGCAGGTTTTAGGCCACATTTATGCAAAGCCGTTTTTCAAAAATTTGGAAAGTGGTAACATCATTAAAATGACCGAAAATCGACCCCAAAATACAAAACAAACTGAAAACACAGATTTTTAGAGAATTTAACCACAATCATTTTGAGGTATGCCACTTTGAAATCAGATGTCTTTAAGAAAAGTTATGGGCTTAGATGTGCAGGTTTTAGGCCACATTTCTGCAAAGCCGTTTTTCGAAAATTGGGAAAGGGGTAACATTATTAAAATGACCGAAAATCGAGCCAAAAATACAAAACAAACTGAAAACACAGATTTTTAGAGAATTTAACCACAATCATTTTAAAGTATGCCACTTTGAAATCGGATGTCTTTAAGAAAAGTTATGGGCTTAGAAGTGCAGGTTTTAGGCCACATTTATGCAAAGCCGTTTTTCGAAAATTGGGAAAGCGGTAACATCATTAAAATGACCGAAAATCGACCCTAAAATACCAAACAAACTGAAAACACAGCTCTTTAGAGAATTAAACCACAATCATTTTGAGGTATGCCACTTTGAAATCGGATGTCTGTAAGAATAGTTATGGGTTTCGAAGTGCAGGCTTTAGGACATTTTCTGGAAATCCATTGAATACAGATATAAAGCATCGATTGCTAAAGACGAACAGACGGACGTGGCTGGCCCACTATCACATGCCTTCTGTAGCCTGTATTTGCCTGAAATTTAAGTCGCAAAGTTTCCAGCACACTACACCACACACACACGCCATCTGTTGCCGAGCGGCGGAACGCGGGCTGTGCTTGCATTTTCGTGCTGCCTACTTTTACTCATGCGATTTCACTTTCGCGAATAAATTTATTTAATTAGAGCTATCTACTCATAATACTTACTTATTTGTGAAAACGTAGCTTAAATGTTGTACTTTAATAATATAAAATAAAAATAAATGATCTGACATTAACCGTATCGCGTAAAAAAAACTCATGAAAATAGGCCTTTTTTGGCCGAATTTACCATACACCCCTTAAATGAAATCAAACGGCCAAATTTATTTGTTCACAAATAATTACCGGCAATACAAAATACAAAATACAACACAGATTTTAAGAGAATTTGACCACAATCATTTTGAAGTATGCCACTCTGAAATCGGATGTCTTTAAGAAATGTTATGGGCTTAGAAGTGCAGGTTTTAGGCCGCATTTATGCAAAGCCGTTTTTCGAAAATTTGGAAAGGGGTAACATCATTAAAATGACCGAAAATCGACCCTAAAAAACCAAACAAACTGAAAACACAGCTCTTTAGAGAATTAAACCACAATCATTTTGAGGTATGCCACTTTGAAATCGGATGTCTGTAGGAAAAGTTATGGGCTTAGAAGTGCAGGTTTTAGGCCACATTAATGCAAAGCCGTTTTTCGAAAATTGGGAAAGGGGTAACATCATTAAAATGACCGAAAATCTACCCTAAAATACCAAACAAACTGAAAACACAGCTCTTTAGAGAATTAAACCACAATCATTTTGAGGTATGCCACTTTGAAATCGGATGTCTGTGAGAAAAGTTATGGGCTTAGAAGTGCAGGTTTTAGGCCACATTAATGCAAAGCCGTTTTTCGAAAATTGGGAAAGGGGTAACAATTAAAATGACCGAAAATCGACCCTAAAATACCAAACAAACTGAAAACACAGCTCTTTAGAGAATTTAACCACAATCATTGTAAAGTATGCCACTTTGAAATCGGATGTCTTGCAGGTCTTGCAGGTTTTAGGCCACATTTCTGCAAAGCCGGTTTTCGAAAATTGGGAAAGGGGTAACATCATTAAAATGACCGAAAATCGACCCCAAAATACAAAACAAACTGAAAACACAGATTTTTAGAGAATTTAACCACAATCATTTTGAGGTATGCCACTTTGAAATCAGATGTCTTTAAGAAAAGTTATGGGCTTAAAAGTGCAGGTTTTAGGCCACATTTCTGCAAAGCCGTTTTTCGAAAATTGGGAAAGGGGTAACATCATTAAAATGACCGAAAATCGACCCAAAAATACAAAACAAACTGAAAACACAGATTTTTAGAGAATTTAACCACAATCATTTTGAAGTATGCCACTTTGAAATCGGATGTCTTTAAGAAAAGTTATGGGCTTAGAAGTGCAGGTTTTAGGCCGCATTTATGCAAAGCCGTTTTTCGAAAATTTGGAAAGGGGTAACATCACTAAAATGACCGAAAATCGACCCTAAAATACCCAACAAACTGAAAACACAGCTCTTTAGAGAATTAAACCACATTCAATTTGAGTTATGCCACTTTGAAATCGGATGTCTGTGAGAAAAGTTATGGGCTTAGAAGTGCAGGTTTTAGGCCACATTAATGCAAAGCCGTTTTTCGAAAATTTGGAAAGGGGTAAGGGGTCATTAAAATGACCGAAAATCGACCCCAAAATACAAAACAAACTGAAAACACCGATTTTTAGAGAATTTAACCACAATCATTTTAAAGTATGCCACTTTGAAATCGGATGTCTTTAAGAAAAGTTATGGGCTTAGAAGTGCAGGTTTTAGGCCACATTTCTGCAAAGCCGGTTTTCGAAAATTGGGAAAGGGGTAACATCATTAAAATGACCGAAAATCGACCCAAAAATACAAAACAAACTGAAAACACAGATTTTTAGAGAATTTAACCACAATCATTTTGAAGTATGCCACTTTGAAATCGGATGTCTTTAAGAAAAGTTATGGGCTTAGAAGTGCAGGTTTTAGGCCGCATTTATGCAAAGCCGTTTTTCGAAAATTTGGAAAGGGGTAACATCACTAAAATGACCGAAAATCGACCCTAAAATACCCAACAAACTGAAAACACAGCTCTTTAGAGAATTAAACCACATTCAATTTGAGTTATGCCACTTTGAAATCGGATGTCTGTGAGAAAAGTTATGGGCTTAGAAGTGCAGGTTTTAGGCCACATTAATGCAAAGCCGTTTTTCGAAAATTTGGAAAGGGGTAAGGGGTCATTAAAATGACCGAAAATCGACCCCAAAATACAAAACAAACTGAAAACACCGATTTTTAGAGAATTTAACCACAATCATTTTAAAGTATGCCACTTTGAAATCGGATGTCTGTGAGAAAAGTTATGGGCTTAGAAGTGCAGGTTTTAGGCCACATTAATGCAAAGCCGTTTTTCGAAAATTTGGAAAGGGGTAACATCATTAAAATGACCGAAAATCGACCCCAAAAAACAAAACAAACTGAAAACACAGATTTTTAGAGAATTTAACCACAATCATTTTAAAGTATGCCACTTTGAAATCGGATGTCTTTAAGAAAAGTTATGGGCTTAGAAGTGCAGGTTTTAGGCCACATTTATGCAAAGCCGTTTTTCAAAAATTTGGAAAGTGGTAACATCATTAAAATGACCGAAAATCGACCCCAAAATACAAAACAAACTGAAAACACAGATTTTTAGAGAATTTAACCACAATCATTTTGAGGTATGACACTTTGAAATCAGATGTCTTTAAGAAAAGTTATGGGCTTAGAAGTGCAGGTTTTAGGCCACATTTCTGCAAAGCCGTTTTTCGAAAATTGGGAAAGGGGTAACATCATTAAAATGACCGAAAATCGACCCAAAAATACAAAACAAACTGAAAACACCGATTTTTAGAGAATTTAACCACAATCATTTTGAAGTATGCCACTTTGAAATCGGATGTCTTTAAGAAAAGTTATGGGCTTAGAAGTGCAGGTTTTAGGCCACATTAATGCAAAGCCGTTTTTCAAAAATTTGGAAAGTGGTAACATCATTAAAATGACCGAAAATCGACCCCAAAATACAAAACAAACTGAAAACACAGATTTTTAGAGAATTTAACCACAATCATTTTGAGGTATGACACTTTGAAATCAGATGTCTTTAAGAAAAGTTATGGGCTTAGAAGTGCAGGTTTTAGGCCACATTTCTGCAAAGCCGTTTTTCGAAAATTGGGAAAGGGGTAACATCATTAAAATGACCGAAAATCGACCCTAAAATACCAAACAAACTGAAAACACAGCTCTTTAGAGAATTAAACCACAATCATTTTGAGGTATGCCACTTTGAAATCGGATGTCTGTAGGAAAAGTTATGGGCTTAGAAGTGCAGGTTTTAGGCCACATTTCTGCAAAGCCGTTTTTCGAAAATTGGGAAAGGGGTAACATCATTAAAATGACCGAAAATCTACCCTAAAATACAAAACAAACTGAAAACACAGCTCTTTAGAGAATTAAACCACAATCATTTTGAGGTATGCCACTTTGAAATCGGATGTCTGTGAGAAAAGTTATGGGCTTAGAAGTGCAGGTTTTAGGCCACATTAATGCAAAGCCGTTTTTCGAAAATTGGGAAAGGGGTAACATCATTAAAATGACCGAAAATCTACCCTAAAATACCAAACAAACTGAAAACACAGCTCTTTAGAGAATTAAACCACAATCATTTTGAGGTATGCCACTTTGAAATCGGATGTCTGTGAGAAAAGTTATGGGCTTAGAAGTGCAGGTTTTAGGCCACATTAATGCAAACCCGTTTTTCGAAAATTGGGAAAGGGGTAACAATTAAAATGACCGAAAACCGACCCTAAAATACCAAACAAACTGAAAACACAGCTCTTTAGAGAATTAAACCACAATCATTTTGAGGTATGCCACTTTGAAATCGGATGTCTGTAGGAAAAGTTATGGGCTTAGAAGTGCAGGTTTTAGGCCACATTTCTGCAAAGCCGGTTTTCGAAAATTGGGAAAGGGGTAACATCATTAAAATGACCGAAAATCGACCCCAAAATACAAAACAAACTGAAAACACAGAATTTTAGAGAATTTAATCACAATCATTTTGAAGTATGCCACTTTGAAATCGGATGTCTTTAAGAAAAGTTATGGGCTTAGAAGTGCAGGTTTTAGGCCGCATTTATGCAAAGCCGTTTTTCGAAAATTTGGAAAGGGGTAACATCATTAAAATGACCGAAAATCGACCCTAAAATACCCAACAAACTGAAAACACAGCTCTTTAGAGAATTAAACCACATTCATTTTGAGTTGTGCCACTTTGAAATCGGATGTCTGTGAGAAAAGTTATGGGCTTAGAAGTGCAGGTTTTAGGCCACATTAATGCAAAGCCGTTTTTCGAAAATTTGGAAAGGGGTAAGGGGTCATTAAAATGACCGAAAATCGACCCCAAAATACAAAACAAACTGAAAACACCGATTTTTAGAGAATTTAACCACAATCATTTTGAGGTATGCCACTTTGAAATCGGATGTCTGTGAGAAAAGTTATGGGCTTAGAAGTGCAGGTTTTAGGCCACATTAATGCAAAGCCGTTTTTCGAAAATTTGGAAAGGGGTAACATCATTAAAATGACCGAAAATCGACCCCAAAAAACAAAACAAACTGAAAACACAGATTTTTAGAGAATTTAACCACAATCATTTTGAAGTATGCCACTTTGAAATCGGATGTCTTTAAGAAAAGTTATGGGCTTAGAAGTGCAGGTTTTAGGCCACATTAATGCAAAGCCGTTTTTCGAAAATTTGGAAAGGGGTAAGGGGTCATTAAAATGACCGAAAATCGACCCCAAAATACAAAACAAACTGAAAACACCGATTTTTAGAGAATTTAACCACAATCATTTTGAGGTATGCCACTTTGAAATCGGATGTCTGTGAGAAAAGTTATGGGCTTAGAAGTGCAGGTTTTAGGCCACATTAATGCAAAGCCGTTTTTCGAAAATTTGGAAAGGGGTAACATCATTAAAATGACCGAAAATCGACCCCAAAAAACAAAACAAACTGAAAACACAGATTTTTAGAGAATTTAACCACAATCATTTTAAAGTATGCCACTTTGAAATCGGATGTCTTTAAGAAAAGTTATGGGCTTAGAAGTGCAGGTTTTAGGCCACATTTATGCAAAGCCGTTTTTCAAAAATTTGGAAAGTGGTAACATCATTAAAATGACCGAAAATCGACCCAAAAATACAAAACAAACTGAAAACACCGATTTTTAGAGAATTTAACCACAATCATTTTGAAGTATGCCACTTTGAAATCGGATGTCTTTAAGAAAAGTTATGGGCTCAGAAGTGCAGGTTTTAGGCCACATTAATGCAAAGCCGTTTTTCGAAAATTTGGAAAGGGGTAACATCATTAAAATGTCCGAAAATCGACCCCAAAATACAAAACAAACTGAAAACACCGATTTTTAGAGAATTTAACCACAATCATTTTGAGGTATGCCACTTTGAAATCGGATGTCTGTAGGAAAAGTTATCGGCTTGGAAGTGCAGGTTTTAGGCCACATTTATGCAAAGTCGTTTTTTTTAAATTTGGAAAGGGATAACATCACCGTAACATCATTAAAATGACCGAAAATCGACCCAAAAATACAAAACAAACTGAAAACACAGATTTTTAGAGAATTTAACCACAATCATTTTAAAGTATGCCACTTTGAAATCGGATGTCTTTAAGAAAAGTTATGGGCTTAGAAGTGCAGGTTTTAGGCCACATTTATGCAAAGCCGTTTTTCGAAAATTGGGAAAGCGGTAACATCATTAAAATGACCGAAAATCGACCCTAAAATACCAAACAAACTGAAAACACAGCTCTTTAGAGAATTAAACCACAATCATTTTGAGGTATGCCACTTTGAAATCGGATGTCTGTAAGAATAGTTATGGGTTTCGAAGTGCAGGCTTTAGGACATTTTCTGGAAATCCATTGAATACAGATATAAAGCATCGATTGCTAAAGACGAACAGACGGACGTGGCTGGCCCACTATCACATGCCTTCTGTAGCCTGTATTTGCCTGAAATTTAAGTCGCAAAGTTTCCAGCACACTACACCACACACACACGCCATCTGTTGCCGAGCGTCGGAACGCGGGCTGTGCTTGCATTTTCGTGCTGCCTACTTTTAATCATGCGATTTCACTTTCGCGAATAAATTTATTTAAGTAGAGCTATCTACTCATAATACTTAGTTATTTGTGAAAACGTAGTTTAAATGTTGTACTTTAATAATATAAAATAAAAATAAATGATCTGACATTAACCGTATCGCGTAAAAAAAACTCATGAAAATAGGCCTTTTTTGGCCGAATTTACCATACCCCCCTTAAATGAAATCAAACGGCCAAATTTATTTGTTCACAAATAATTACCGGCAATACAAAATACAAAATACAACACAGATTTTAAGAGAATTTGACCACAATCATTTTGAAGTATGCCACTCTGAAATCGGATGTCTTTAAGAAATGTTATGGGCTTAGAAGTGCAGGTTTTAGGCCGCATTTATGCAAAGCCGTTTTTCGAAAATTTGGAAAGGGGTGACATCATTAAAATGACCGAAAATCTACCCTAAAATACAAAACAAACTGAAAACACCGATTTTTAGAGAATTTAACCACAATCATTTTGAGGTATGCCACTTTGAAATCGGATGTCTGTAGGAAAAGTTATCGGCTTGGAAGTGCAGGTTTTAGGCCACACAAACTGAAAACACAGCTCTTTAGAGACATAAACCACAATCATTTTGAGGTATGCCACTTTGAAATCGGATGTCTGTGAGAAAAGTTATGGGCTTAGAAGTGCAGGTTTTAGGCCACATTAATGCAAAGCCGTTTTTCGAAAATTTGGAAAGGGGTGACATCATTAAAATGACCGAAATTCGACCCCAAAATACAAAACAAACTGAAAACACAGATTTTTAGAGAATTTAACCACAATCATTTTAAAGTATGCAACTTTGAAATCGGATGTCTTTAAGAAAAGTTATGGGCTTAGAAGTGCAGGTTTTAGGCCGCATTTATGCAAAGCCGTTTTTCGAAAATTTGGAAAGGGGTAACATCATTAAAATGACCGAAAATCGACCCTAAAATACAAAACAAACTGAAAACACAGATTTTTAGAGAATTTAACCACAATCATTTTAAAGTATGCCACTTTGAAATCGGATGTCTTTAAGACAAGTTATGGGCTTAGAAGTGCAGGTTTTAGGCCACATTAATGCAAAGCCGTTTTTCGAAAATTTGGAAAGGGGTAACATCATTAAAATGACCGAAAATCGACCCCAAAATACAAAACAAACTGAAAACACAGCTCTTTAGAGAATTAAACCACAATCATTTTGAGGTATGCCACTTTGAAATCGGATGTCTGTGAGAAAAGTTATGGGCTTAGAAGTGCAGGTTTTAGGCCACATTAATGCAAAGCCGTTTTTCGAAAATTTGGAAAGGGGTGACATCATTAAAATGACCGAAATTCGACCCCAAAATACAAAACAAACTGAAAACACAGATTTTTAGAGAATTTAACCACAATCATTTTAAAGTATGCCACTTTGAAATCGGATGTCTTTAAGAAAAGTTATGGGCTTAGAAGTGCAGGTTTTAGGCCGCATTTATGCAAAGCCGTTTTTCGAAAATTTGGAAAGGGGTAACATCATTAACATGACCGAAAATCGACCCTAAAATACAAAACAAACTGAAAACACAGCTCTTTAGAGAATTAAACCACAATCATTTTGAGGTATGCCACTTTGAAATCGGATGTCTGTGAGAAAAGTTATGGGCTTAGAAGTGCAGGTTTTAGGCCACATTAATGCAAAGCCGTTTTTCGAAAATTTGGAAAGGGGTAACATCATTAAAATGACCGAAAATCGACCCTAAAATACAAAACAAACTGAAAACACCGGTTTTTTAGAGAATTTAACAACAATCATTTTAAAGTATCCCATTTTGAAATCGGATGTCTTTAAGAAAAGTTATGGGGTTAGAAGTGCAGGTTTTAGGCCACATTTATGGTAACATCATTAAAATGACCGAAAATCGACCCAAAAATACAAAACAAACTGAAAACACAAATTTTAAAAGAATTTAACCACAATCATTTTAAAGTATCCCATTTTGAAATCGGATGTCTTTAAGAAAAGTTATGGGCTTAGAAGTGCAGGTTTTAGGCCACATTTATGCAAAGCCGTTTTTCGAAAATTGGGAAAGCGGTAACATCATTAAAATGACCGAAAACGACCCTAAAATACCAAACAAACTGAAAACACAGCTCTTTAGAGAATTAAACCACAATCATTTTGAGGTATGCCACTTTGAAATCGGATGTCTGTAGGAAAAGTTATCGGCTTGGAAGTGCAGGTTTTAGGCCACATTTATGCAAAGTCGTTTTTTTAAAATTTGGAAAGGGATAACATCATTAAAATGACTGAAAATCGACCCGTAACATGATTAAAATGACCGAAAATCGACCCAAAAATACAAAACAAACTGAAAACACCGATTTTTAGAGAATTTAACCACAATCATTTTAAAGTATGCCACTTTGAAATCGGATGTCTTTAGAAAAGTTATGGGCTTAGAAGTGCAGGTTTTAGGCCACATTAATGCAAAGCCGTTTTTCGAAAATTTGGAAAGGGGTGACATCATTAAAATGACCGAAATTCGACCCCAAAATACAAAACAAACTGAAAACACAGATTTTTAGAGAATTTAACCACAATCATTTTAAAGTATGCCACTTTGAAATCGGATGTCTTTAAGAAAAGTTATGGGCTTAGAAGTGCAGGTTTTAGGCCGCATTTATGCAAAGCCGTTTTTCGAAAATTTGGAAAGGGGTAACATCATTAAAATGACCGAAAATCGACCCTAAAATACAAAACAAACTGAAAACACAGCTCTTTAGAGAATTAAACCACAATCATTTTGAGGTATGCCACTTTGAAATCGGATGTCTGTGAGAAAAGTTATGGGCTTAGAAGTGCAGGTTTTAGGCCACATTAATGCAAAGCCGTTTTTCGAAAATTTGGAAAGGGGTAACATCATTAAAATGACCGAAAATCGACCCCAAAATACAAAACAAACTGAAAACACAGATTTTTAGAGAATTTAACCACAATCATTTTGAAGTATGCCACTTTGAAATCGGATGTCTTTAAGAAAAGTTATGGGCTTAGAAGTGCAGGTTTTAGGCCACATTTATGCAAAGCCGTTTTTCAAAAATTTGGAAAGTGGTAACATCATTAAAATGACCGAAAATCGACCCCAAAATACAAAACAAACTGAAAACACAGATTTTTAGAGAATTTAACCACAATCATTTTGAGGTATGCCACTTTGAAATCAGATGTCTTTAAGAAAAGTTATGGGCTTAGAAGTGCAGGTTTTAGGCCACATTTCTGCAAAGCCGTTTTTCGAAAATTGGGAAAGGGGTAAGAAAAGTTATGGGCTTAGAAGTGCAGGTTTTAGGCCACATTTATGCAAAGCCGTTTTTCGAAAATTGGGAAAGCGGTAACATCATTAAAATGACCGAAAACGACCCTAAAATACCAAACAAACTGAAAACACAGCTCTTTAGAGAATTAAACCACAATCATTTTGAGGTATGCCACTTTGAAATCGGATGTCTGTAGGAAAAGTTATCGGCTTGGAAGTGCAGGTTTTAGGCCACATTTATGCAAAGTCGTTTTTTGAAAATTTGGAAAGGGATAACATCATTAAAATGACTGAAAATCGACCCGTAACATGATTAAAATGACCGAAAATCGACCCAAAAATACAAAACAAACTGAAAACACCGATTTTTAGAGAATTTAACCACAATCATTTTAAAGTATGCCACTTTGAAATCGGATGTCTTTAAGAAAAGTTATGGGCTTAGAAGTGCAGGTTTTAGGCCACATTTATGCAAAGCCGTTTTTCGAAAATTGGGAAAGCGGTAACATCATTAAAATGACCGAAAATCGACCCTAAAATACCAAACAAACTGAAAACACAGCTCTTTAGAGAATTAAACCACAATCATTTTGAGGTATGCCACTTTGAAATCGGATGTCTGTAAGAATAGTTATGGGTTTCGAAGTGCAGGCTTTAGGACATTTTCTGGAAATCCATTGAATACAGATATAAAGCATCGATTGCTAAAGACGAACAGACGGACGTGGCTGGCCCACTATCACATGCCTTCTGTAGCCTGTATTTGCCTGAAATTTAAGTCGCAAAGTTTCCAGCACACTACACCACACACACACGCCATCTGTTGCCGAGCGGCGGAACGCGGGCATTTGCGTGCTGCCTACTTTTAATCATGCGATTTCACTTTCGCGAATAAATTTATTTAAGTAGAGCTATCTACTCATAATACTTAGTTATTTGTGAAAACGTAGTTTAAATGTTGTACTTTAATAATATAAAATAAAAATAAATGATCTGACATTAACCGTATCGCGTAAAAAAACTCATGAAAATAGGCCTTTTTTGGCCGAATTTACCATACCCCCCTTAAATGAAATCAAACGGCCAAATTTATTTGTTCACAAATAATTACCGGCAATACAAAATACAACACAGATTTTAAGAGAATTTGACCACAATCATTTTGAAGTATGCCACTCTGAAATCGGATGTCTTTAAGAAATGTTATGGGCTTAGAAGTGCAGGTTTTAGGCCGCATTTATGCAAAGCCGTTTTTCGAAAATTTGGAAAGGGGTAACATCATTAAAATGACCGAAAATCTACCCTAAAATACAAACTGAAAACACAGCTCTTTAGAGAATTAAACCACAATCATTTTGAGGTATGCCACTTTGAAATCGGATGTCTGTGAGAAAAGTTATGGGCTTAGAAGTGCAGGTTTTAGGCCACATTAATGCAAAGCCGTTTTTCGAAAATTTGGAAAGGGGTAACATCATTAAAATGACCGAAAATCGACCCCAAAATACAAAACAAACTGAAAACACAGCTCTTTAGAGAATTAAACCACAATCATTTTGAGGTATGCCACTTTGAAATCGGATGTCTGTGAGAAAAGTTATGGGCTTAGAAGTGCAGGTTTTAGGCCACATTAATGCAAAGCCGTTTTTCGAAAATTTGGAAAGTGGTAACATCATTAAAATGACCGAAAATCGACCCCAAAATACAAAACAAACTGAAAACACAGATTTTTAGAGAATTTAACCACAATCATTTTGAGGTATGCCACTTTGAAATCAGATGTCTTTAAGAAAAGTTATGGGCTTAGAAGTGCAGGTTTTAGGCCACATTTCTGCAAAGCCGTTTTTCAAAAATTGGGAAAGGGGTGACATCATTATAATGACCGAAAATCGACCCAAAAATACAAAACAAACTGAAAACACAGATTTTTAGAGAATTTAACCACAATCATTTTGAAGTATGCCACTTTGAAATCGGATGTCTTTAAGAAAAGTTATGGGCTTAGAAGTGCAGGTTTTAGGCCACATTAATGCAAAGCCGTTTTTCGAAAATTTGGAAGGGGTAATATCATTAAAATGTCCGAAAATCGACCCCAAAATACAAAACAAACTGAAAACACAGATTTTTAGAGAATTTAACCGCAATCATTTTGAGGTATGCCACTTTGAAATCGGATGTCTGTAGGAAAAGTTATCGGCTTGGAAGTGCAGGTTTTAGGCCACATTTATGCAAAGTCGTTTTTTGAAAATTGGGAAAGCGGTAACATCATTAAAATGACCGAAAATCGACCCTAAAATACCAAACAAACTGAAAACACAGCTTTTTAGAGAATTAAACCACAATCATTTTGAGGTATGCCACTTTGAAATCGGATGTCTGTAGGAAAAGTTATCGGCTTGGAATTGCAGGTTTTAGGCCACATTTATGCAAAGCCGTTTTTCAAAAATTTGGAAAGTGGTAACATCATTAAAATGACCGAAAATCGACCCCAAAATACAAAACAAACTGAAAACACAGATTTTTAGAGAATTTAACCACAATCATTTTGAGGTATGCCACTTTGAAATCAGATGTCTTTAAGAAAAGTTATGGGCTTAGAAGTGCAGGTTTTAGGCCACATTTCTGCAAAGCCGTTTTTCGAAAATTGGGAAAGGGGTAACATCATTAAAATGACCGAAAATCGACCCAAAAATACAAAACAAACTGAAAACACAGATTTTTAGAGAATTTAACCACAATCATTTTAAAGTATTCCACTTTGAAATCGGATGTCTTTAAGAAAAGCTATGGGCTTAGAAGTGCAGGTTTTAGGCCGCATTTATGCAAAGCCGTTTTTCGAAAATTTGGAAAGGGGTAACATCATTAAAATGACCGAAAATCGACCCTAAAATACAAAACAAACTGAAAACACAGCTCTTTAGAGAATTAAACCACAATCATTTTGAGGTATGCCACTTTGAAATCGGATGTCTGTGAGAAAAGTTATGGGCTTAGAAGTGCAGGTTTTAGGCCACATTAATGCAAAGCCGTTTTTCGAAAATTTGGAAAGGGGTAACATCATTAAAATGACCGAAAATCGACCCCAAAATACAAAACAAACTGAAAACACAGATTTTTAGAGAATTTAACCACAATCATTTTGAAGTATGCCACTTTGAAATCGGATGTCTTTAAGAAAAGTTATGGGCTTAGAAGTGCAGGTTTTAGGCCACATTTATGCAAAGCCGTTTTTCGAAAATTGGGAAAGCGGTAACATCATTAAAATGACCGAAAATCGACCCTAAAATACCAAACAAACTGAAAACACAGCTCTTTAGAGAATTTAACCACAATCATTTTAAAGTATGCCACTTTGAAATCGGATGTCTTTAAGAAAAGTTATGGGCTCAGAAGTGCAGGTTTTAGGCCGCATTTATGCAAAGCCGTTTTTCGAAAATTTGGAAAGGGGTAACATCATTAAAATTACCGAAAATCGACCCTAAAATACAAAACAAACTGAAAACACAGCTCTTTAGAGAATTAAACCACAATCATTTTGAGGTATGCCACTTTGAAATCGGATGTCTGTGAGAAAAGTTATG
Source organism: Drosophila kurseongensis (assembly GCA_018153305.1). Taxonomy (NCBI): domain Eukaryota; kingdom Metazoa; phylum Arthropoda; class Insecta; order Diptera; family Drosophilidae; genus Drosophila; species Drosophila kurseongensis. The sequence continues at coordinate 26,381,884 of JAECXX010000004.1, forward strand.
GGCTTAGAAGTGCAGGTTTTAGGCCACATTAATGCAAAGCCGTTTTTCGAAAATTTGGAAAGGGGTAACATCATTAAAATGACCGAAAATCGACCCCAAAATACAAAACAAACTGAAAACACAGATTTTTAGAGAATTTAACCACAATCATTTTGAGGTATGCCACTTTGAAATCGGATGTCTGTGAGAAAAGTTATGGGCTTAGAAGTGCAGGTTTTAGGCCACATTAATGCAAAGCCGTTTTTCGAAAATTTGGAAAGGGGTAACATCATTAAAATGACCGAAAATCGACCCCAAAATACAAAACAAACTGAAAACACAGATTTTTAGAGAATTTAACCACAATCATTTTAAAGTATGCCACTTTGAAATCGGATGTCTTTAAGAAAAGTTATGGGCTTAGAAGTGCAGGTTTTAGGCCGCATTTATGCAAGGCCGTTTTTCGAAAATTTGGAAAGGGGTAACATCATTAAATTGACCGAAAATCGACCATAAAATACCCAACAAACTGAAAACACAGCTCTTTAGAGAATTAAACCACAATCATTTTGAGGTATGCCGCTTTGAAATCGGATGTCTGTAGGAAAAGTTATGGGCTTAGAAGTGCAGGTTTTAGGCCACATTTCTGCAAAGCCGTTTTTCGAAAATTGGGAAAGGGGTAACATCATTAAAATGACCGAAAATCTACCCTAAAATACCAAACAAACTGAAAACACAGCTCTTTAGAGAATTAAACCACAATCATTTTGAGGTATGCCACTTTGAAATCGGATGTCTGTGAGAAAAGTTATGGGCTTAGAAGTGCAGGTTTTAGGCCACATTAATGCAAAGCCGTTTTTCGAAAATTTGGAAAGGGGTGACATCATAAAAATGACCGAAATTCGACCCCAAAATACAAAACAAACTGAAAACACAGATTTTTAGAGAATTTAACCACAATCATTTTAAAGTATGCCACTTTGAAATCGGATGTCTGTGAGAAAAGTTATATGCTTAGAAGTGCAGGTTTTAGGCCACATTAATGCAAAGCCGTTTTTCGAAAATTTGGAAAGGGGTAAAATCATTAAAATGACCGAAAATCGACCCCAAAATACAAAACAAACTGAAAACACAGATTTTTAGAGAATTGAACCACAATCATTTTAAAGTATGCCACTTTGAAATCGGATGTCTGTGAGAAAAGTTATATGCTTAGAAGTGCAGGTTTTAGGCCACATTAATGCAAAGCCGTTTTTCGAAAATTTGGAAAGGGGTAACATCATTAAAATGACCGAAAATCGACCCCAAAATACAAAACAAACTGAAAACACAGATTTTTAGAGAATTTAACCACAATCATTTTGAGGTATGACACTTTGAAATCAGATGTCTTTAAGAAAAGTTATGGGCTTAGAAGTGCAGGTTTTAGGCCACATTTCTGCAAAGCCGTTTTTCGAAAATTGGGAAAGGGGTAACATCATTAAAATGACCGAAAATCGACCCAAAAATACAAAACAAACTGAAAACACAGATTTTTAGAGAATTTAACCACAATCATTTTGAAGTATGCCACTTTGAAATCGGATGTCTTTAAGAAAAGTTATGGGCTTAGAGGTGCTGGTTTTAGGCCACATTAATGCAAAGCCGTTTTTCGAAAATTTGGAAGGGGTAATATCATTAAAATGTCCGAAAATCGACCCCAAAATACAAAACAAACTGAAAACACAGATTTTTAGAGAATTTAACCACAATCATTTTGAGGTATGCCACTTTGAAATCGGCTGTCTGTAGGAAAAGTTATCGGCTTGGAAGTGCAGGTTTTAGGCCACATTTATGCAAAGTCGTTTTTTGAAAATTTGGAAAGGGATAACATCATTAAAATGACCGAAAATCGACCCAAAAATACAAAACAAACTGAAAACACAGATTTTTAGAGAATTTAACCACAATCATTTTAAAGTATTCCACTTTGAAATCGGATGTCTTTAAGAAAAGTTATGGGCTTAGAAGTGCAGGTTTTAGGCCACATTAATGCAAAGCCGTTTTTCGAAAATTTGGAAAGGGGTAACATCATTAAAATGACCGAAAATCGACCCCAAAATACAAAACAAACTGAAAACACAGATTTTTAGAGAATTTAACCACAATCATTTTAAAGTATGCCACTTTGAAATCGGATGTCTTTAAGAAAAGTTATGGGCTTAGAAGTGCAGGTTTTAGGCCACATTTATGCAAAGCCGTTTTTCAAAAATTTGGAAAGTGGTAACATCATTAAAATGACCGAAAATCGACCCCAAAATACAAAACAAACTGAAAACACAGATTTTTAGAGAATTTAACCACAATCATTTTGAGGTATGACACTTCGAAATCAGATGTCTTTAAGAAAAGTTATGGGCTTAGAAGTGCAGGTTTTAGGCCACATTTCTGCAAAGCCGTTTTTCGAAAATTGGGAAAGGGGTAACATCATTAAAATGACCGAAAATCGACCCAAAAATACAAAACAAACTGAAAACACAGATTTTTAGAGAATTTAACCACAATCATTTTGAGGTATGACACTTCGAAATCAGATGTCTTTAAGAAAAGTTATGGGCTTAGAAGTGCAGGTTTTAGGCCACATTTCTGCAAAGCCGTTTTTCGAAAATTGGGAAAGGGGTAACATCATTAAAATGACCGAAAATCGACCCAAAAATACAAAACAAACTGAAAACACAGATTTTTAGAGAATTTAACCACAATCATTTTAAAGTATTCCACTTTGAAATCGGATGTCTGTGAGAAAAGTTATGGGCTTAGAAGTGCAGGTTTTAGGCCACATTTATGCAAAGCCGTTTTTCGAAAATTGGGAAAGCGGTAACATCATTAAAATGACCGAAAATCGACCCTAAAATACCAAACAAACTGAAAACACAGCTTTTTAGAGAATTAAACCACAATCATTTTGAGGTATGCCACTTTGAAATCGGATGTCTGTAAGAATAGTTATGGGTTTCGAAGTGCAGGCTTTAGGACATTTTCTGGAAATCCATTGAATACAGATATAAAGCATCGATTGCTAAAGACGAACAGACGGACGTGGCTGGCCCACTATCACATGCCTTCTGTAGCCTGTATTTGCCTGAAATTTAAGTCGCAAAGTTTCCAGCACACTACACCACACACACACGCCATCTGTTGCCGAGCGGCGGAACGCGGGCTGTGCTTGCATTTTCGTGCTGCCTACTTTTAATCATGCGATTTCACTTTCGCGAATAAATTTATTTAAGTAGAGCTATCTACTCATAATACTTACTTATTTGTGAAAACGTAGTTTAAATGTTGTACTTTAATAATATAAAATAAAAATAAATGATCTGACATTAACCGTATCGCGTAAAAAAAACTCATGAAAATAGGCCTTTTTTGGACGAATTTACCATACCCCCCTTTAATGAAATCAAACGGCCAAATTTATTTGTTCACAAATAATTACCGGCAATACAAAATACAAAATACAACACAGATTTTAAGAGAATTTGACCACAATCATTTTGAAGTATGCCACTCTGAAATCGGATGTCTTTAAGAAATGTTATGGGCTTAGAAGTGCAGGTTTTAGGCCGCATTTATGCAAAGCCGTTTTTCGAAAATTTGGAAAAGGGTAACATCATTAAAATGACCGAAAATCGACCCTAAAATACCAAACAAACTGAAAACACAGCTCTTTAGAGAATTAAACCACAATCATTTTGAGGTATGCCACTTTGAAATCGGATGTCTGTGAGAAAAGTTATGGGCTTAGAAGTGCAGGTTTTAGGCCACATTAATGCAAAGCCGTTTTTCGAAAATTTGGAACATCATTAAAATGACCGAAAATCGACCCAAAAATACAAAACAAACTGAAAACACAGATTTTTAGAGAATTTAACCACAATCATTTTAAAGTATGCCACTTTGAAATCGGATGTCTTTAAGAAAAGTTATGGGCTTAGAAGTGCAGGTTTTAGGCCACATTTATGCAAAGCCGTTTTTCGAAAATTGGGAAAGCGGTAACATCATTAAAATGACCGAAAATCGACCCTAAAATACCAAACAAACTGAAAACACAGCTCCTTAGAGAATTAAACCACAATCATTTTGAGGTATGCCACTTTGAAATCGGATGTCTGTAAGAATAGTTATGGGTTTCGAAGTGCAGGCTTTAGGACATTTTCTGGAAATCCATTGAATACAGATATAAAGCATCGATTGCTAAAGACGAACAGACGGACGTGGCTGGCCCACTATCACATGCCTTCTGTAGCCTGTATTTGCCTGAAATTTAAGTCGCAAAGTTTCCAGCACACTACACCACACACACACGCCATCTGTTGCCGAGCGGCGGAACGCGGGCTGTGCTTGCATTTTCGTGCTGCCTACTTTTAATCATGCGATTTCACTTTCGCGAATAAATTTATTTAAGTATAGCTATCTACTCATAATACTTAGTTATTTGTGAAAACGAAGTTTAAATGTTGTACTTTAATAATATAAAATAAAAATAAATGATCTGACATTAACCGTATCGCGTAAAAAAAACTCATGAAAATAGGCCTTTTTTGGCCGAATTTACCATACCCCCCTTAAATGAAATCAAACGGCCAAATTTATTTGTTCACAAATAATTACCGGCAATACAAAATACAACACAGATTTTAAGAGAATTTGACCACAATCATTTTGAAGTATGCCACTCTGAAATCGGATGTCTTTAAGAAATGTTATGGGCTTAGAAGTGCAGGTTTTAGGCCGCATTTATGCAAAGCCGTTTTTCGAAAATTTGGAAAGGGGTGACATCATTAAAATGACCGAAAATCTACCCTAAAATACAAACTGAAAACACAGCTCTTTAGAGAATTAAACCACAATCATTTTGAGGTATGCCACTTTGAAATCGGATGTCTGTGAGAAAAGTTATGGGCTTAGAAGTGCAGGTTTTAGGCCACATTAATGCAAAGCCGTTTTTCGAAAATTTGGAAAGGGGTGACATCATTAAAATGACCGAAATTCGACCCCAAAATACAAAACAAACTGAAAACACAGATTTTTAGAGAATTTAACCACAATCATTTTAAAGTATGCCACTTTGAAATCGGATGTCTTTAAGAAAAGTTATGGGCTTAGAAGTGCAGGTTTTAGGCCACATTAATGCAAAGCCGTTTTTCGAAAATTTGGAAAGGGGTAACATCATTAAAATGACCGAAAATCGACCCCAAAATACAAAACAAACTGAAAAAAAATAAATGATCTGACATTAACCGTATCGCGTAAAAAAAACTCATGAAAATAGGCCTTTTTTGGCCGAATTTACCATACCCCCCTTAAATGAATTCAAACGGCCAAATTTATTTGTTCACAAATAATTACCGGCAATACAAAATACAACACAGATTTTAAGAGAATTTGACCACAATCATTTTGAAGTATGCCACTCTGAAATCGGATGTCTTTAAGAAATGTTATGGGCTTAGAAGTGCAGGTTTTAGGCCGCATTTATGCAAAGCCGTTTTTCGAAAATTTGGAAAGGGGTGACATCATTAAAATGACCGAAAATCTACCCTAAAATACAAACTGAAAACACAGCTCTTTAGAGAATTAAACCACAATCATTTTGAGGTATGCCACTTTGAAATCGGATGTCTGTGAGAAAAGTTATGGGCTTAGAAGTGCAGGTTTTAGGCCACATTAATGCAAAGCCGTTTTTCGAAAATTTGGAAAGGGGTGACATCATTAAAATGACCGAAATTCGACCCCAAAATACAAAACAAACTGAAAACACAGATTTTTAGAGAATTTAACCACAATCATTTTAAAGTATGCCACTTTGAAATCGGATGTCTTTAAGAAAAGTTATGGGCTTAGAAGTGCAGGCTTTAGGCCGCATTTATGCAAAGCCGTTTTTCGAAAATTTGGAAAGGGGTAACATCATTAAAATGACCGAAAATCGACCCTAAAATACAAAACAAACTGAAAACACAGATTTTTAGAGAATTTAACCACAATCATTTTAAAGTATGCCACTTTGAAATCGGATGTCTTTAAGAAAAGTTATGGGCTTAGAAGTGCAGGCTTTAGGCCGCATTTATGCAAAGCCGTTTTTCGAAAATTTGGAAAGGGGTAACATCATTAAAATGACCGAAAATCGACCCTAAAATACAAAACAAACTGAAAACACAGATTTTTAGAGAATTTAACCACAATCATTTTAAAGTATGCCACTTTGAAATCGGATGTCTTTAAGAAAAGTTATGGGCTTAGAAGTGCAGGCTTTAGGCCGCATTTATGCAAAGCCGTTTTTCGAAAATTTGGAAAGGGGTAACATCATTAAAATGACCGAAAATCGACCCTAAAATACAAAACAAACTGAAAACACAGATTTTTAGAGAATTTAACCACAATCATTTTAAAGTATGCCACTTTGAAATCGGATGTCTTTAAGAAAAGTTATGGGCTTAGAAGTGCAGGTTTTAGGCCACATTAATGCAAAGCCGTTTTTCGAAAATTTGGAAAGGGGTAACATCATTAAAATGACCGAAAATCGACCCCAAAATACAAAACAAACTGAAAACACAGCTCTTTAGAGAATTAAACCACAATCATTTTGAGGTATGCCACTTTGAAATCGGATGTCTGTAGGAAAAGTTATGGGCTTAGAAGTGCAGGTTTTAGGCCACATTTCTGCAAAGCCGTTTTTCGAAAATTGGGAAAGGGGTAACATCATTAAAATGACCGAAAATCTACCCTAAAATACAAACTGAAAACACAGCTCTTTAGAGAATTAAACCACAATCATTTTGAGGTATGCCACTTTGAAATCGGATGTCTGTGAGAAAAGTTATGGGCTTAGAAGTGCAGGTTTTAGGCCACATTAATGCAAAGCCGTTTTTCGAAAATTTGGAAAGGGGTGACATCATTAAAATGACCGAAATTCGACCCCAAAATACAAAACAAACTGAAAACACAGATTTTTAGAGAATTTAACCACAATCATTTTAAAGTATGCCACTTTGAAATCGGATGTCTTTAAGAAAAGTTATGGGCTTAGAAGTGCAGGTTTTAGGCCGCATTTATGCAAAGCCGTTTTTCGAAAATTTGGAAAGGGGTAACATCATTAAAATGACCGAAAATCGACCCTAAAATACAAAACAAACTGAAAACACAGCTCTTTAGAGAATTAAACCACAATCATTTTGAGGTATGCCACTTTGAAATCGGATGTCTGTGAGAAAAGTTATGGGCTTAGAAGTGCAGGTTTTAGGCCACATTAATGCAAAGCCGTTTTTCGAAAATTTGGAAAGGGGTAACATCATTAAAATGACCGAAAATCGACCCCAAAATACAAAACAAACTGAAAACACAGATTTTTAGAGAATTTAACCACAATCATTTTAAAGTATGCCACTTTGAAATCGGATGTCTTTAAGAAAAGTTATGGGCTTAGAAGTGCAGGTTTTAGGCCACATTTATGCAAAGCCGTTTTTCAAAAATTTGGAAAGTGGTAACATCATTAAAATGACCGAAAATCGACCCCAAAATACAAAACAAACTGAAAACACAGCTCTTTAGAGAATTAAACCACAATCATTTTGAGGTATGCCACTTTGAAATCGGATGTCTGTGAGAAAAGTTATGGGCTTAGAAGTGCAGGTTTTAGGCCACATTAATGCAAAGCCGTTTTTCGAAAATTTGGAAAGGGGTAACATCATTAAAATGACCGAAAATCGACCCCAAAATACAAAACAAACTGAAAACACAGATTTTTAGAGAATTTAACCACAATCATTTTAAAGTATGCAAATTTGAAATCGGATGTCTTTAAGAAAAGTTATGGGCTTAGAAGTGCAGGTTTTAGGCCACATTTATGCAAAGCCGTTTTTCAAAAATTTGGAAAGTGGTAACATCATTAAAATGACCGAAAATCGACCCCAAAATACAAAACAAACTGAAAACACAGATTTTTAGAGAATTTAACCACAATCATTTTGAGGTATGCCACTTTGAAATCAGATGTCTTTAAGAAAAGTTATGGGCTTAGAAGTGCAGGTTTTAGGCCACATTTCTGCAAAGCCGTTTTTCAAAAATTGGAAAAGGGGTGACATCATTAAAATGACCGAAAATCGACCCCAAAATACAAAACAAACTGAAAACACAGATTTTTAGAGAATTTAACCACAATCATTTTGAAGTATGCCACTTTGAAATCGGATGTCTTTAAGAAAAGTTATGGGCTTAGAAGTGCAGGTTTTAGGCCACATTTATGCAAAGCCGTTTTTCGAAAATTTGGAAGGGGTAATATCATTAAAATGTCCGAAAATCGACCCCAAAATACAAAACAAACTGAAAACACAGATTTTTAGAGAATTTAACCGCAATCATTTTGAGGTATGCCACTTTGAAATCGGATGTCTGTAGGAAAAGTTATCGGCTTGGAAGTGCAGGTTTTAGGCCACATTTATGCAAAGTCGTTTTTTGAAAATTGGGAAAGCGGTAACATCATTAAAATGACCGAAAATCGACCCTAAAATACCAAACAAACTGAAAACACAGCTTTTTAGAGAATTAAACCACAATCATTTTGAGGTATGCCACTTTGAAATCGGATGTCTGTAGGAAAAGTTATCGGCTTGGAAGTGCAGGTTTTAGGCCACATTTATGCAAAGCCGTTTTTCAAAAATTTGGAAAGTGGTAACATCATTAAAATGACCGAAAATCGACCCCAAAATACAAAACAAACTGAAAACACAGATTTTTAGAGAATTTAACCACAATCATTTTGAGGTATGCCACTTTGAAATCAGATGTCTTTAAGAAAAGTTATGGGCTTAGAAGTGCAGGTTTTAGGCCACATTTCTGCAAAGCCGTTTTTCGAAAATTGGGAAAGGGGTAACATCATTAAAATGACCGAAAATCGACCCAAAAATACAAAACAAACTGAAAACACAGATTTTTAGAGAATTTAACCACAATCATTTTAAAGTATTCCACTTTGAAATCGGATGTCTTTAAGAAAAGTTATGGGCTTAGAAGTGCAGGTTTTAGGCCACATTTATGCAAAGCCGTTTTTCGAAAATTGGGAAAGCGGTAACATCATTAAAATGACCGAAAACGACCCTAAAATACCAAACAAACTGAAAACACAGCTCTTTAGAGGATTTAACCACAATCATTTTGAGGTATGCCACTTTGAAATCGGATGTCTGTAGGAAAAGTTATCGGCTTGGAAGTGCAGGTTTTAGGCCACATTTATGCAAAGTCGTTTTTTGAAAATTTGGAAAGGGATAACATCATTAAAATTACTGAAAATCGACCCGTAACATGATTAAAATGACCGAAAATCGACCCAAAAATACAAAACAAACTGAAAACACAGATTTTTAGAGAATTTAACCACAATCATTTTAAAGTATGCCACTTTGAAATCGGATGTCTTTAAGAAAAGTTATGGGCTTAGAAGTGCAGGTTTTAGGCCACATTAATGCAAAGCCGTTTTTCGAAAATTTGGAAGGGGTAATATCATTAAAATGTCCGAAAATCGACCCCAAAATACAAAACAAACTGAAAACACAGATTTTTAGAGAATTTAACCACAATCATTTTGAGGTATGCCACTTTGAAATCAGATGTCTTTAAGAAAAGTTATGGGCTTAGAAGTGCAGGTTTTAGGCCACATTTCTGCAAAGCCGTTTTTCGAAAATTGGGAAAGGGGTAACATCATTAAAATGACCGAAAATCGACCCAAAAATACAAAACAAACTGAAAACACAGATTTTTAGAGAATTTAACCACAATCATTTTAAAGTATTCCACTTTGAAATCGGATGTCTTTAAGAAAAGTTATGGGCTTAGAAGTGCAGGTTTTAGGCCACATTAATGCAAAGCCGTTTTTCGAAAATTTGGAAAGGGGTAACATCATTAAAATGACCGAAAATCGACCCCAAAATACAAAACAAACTGAAAACACAGATTTTTAGAGAATTTAACCACAATCATTTTGAGGTATGCCACTTTGAAATCAGATGTCTTTAAGAAAAGTTATGGGCTTAGAAGTGCAGGTTTTAGGCCACATTTCTGCAAAGCCGTTTTTCAAAAATTGGGAAAGGGGTGACATCGTTATAATGACCGAAAATCGACCCAAAAATACAAAACAAACTGAAAACACAGATTTTTAGAGAATTTAACCACAATCATTTTGAAGTATGCCACTTTGAAATCGGATGTCTTTAAGAAAAGTTATGGGCTTAGAAGTGCAGGTTTTAGGCCACATTAATGCAAAGCCGTTTTTCGAAAATTTGGAAGGGGTAATATCATTAAAATGTCCGAAAATCGACCCCAAAATACAAAACAAACTGAAAACACAGATTTTTAGAGAATTTAACCGCAATCATTTTGAGGTATGCCACTTTGAAATCGGATGTCTGTAGGAAAAGTTATCGGCTTGGAAGTGCAGGTTTTAGGCCACATTTATGCAAAGTCGTTTTTTGAAAATTGGGAAAGCGGTAACATCATTAAAATGACCGAAAATCGACCCTAAAATACCAAACAAACTGAAAACACAGCTTTTTAGAGAATTAAACCACAATCATTTTGAGGTATGCCACTTTGAAATCGGATGTCTGTAGGAAAAGTTATGGGCTTAGAAGTGCAGGTTTTAGGCCACATTTCTGCAAAGCCGTTTTTCGAAAATTGGGAAAGGGGTGACATCATTAAAATGACCGAAAATCGACCCAAAAATACAAAACAAACTGAAAACACAGATTTTTAGAGAATTTAACCACAATCATTTTAAAGTATTCCACTTTGAAATCAGATGTCTTTAAGAAAAGCTATGGGCTTAGAAGTGCAGGTTTTAGGCCGCATTTATGCAAAGCCGTTTTTCGAAAATTTGGAAAGGGGTAACATCATTAAAATGACCGAAAATCGACCCCAAAATACAAAACAAACTGAAAACACAGATTTTTAGAGAATTTAACCACAATCATTTTGAGGTATGCCACTTTGAAATCAGATGTCTTTAAGAAAAGTTATGGGCTTAGAAGTGCAGGTTTTAGGCCACATTTCTGCAAAGCCGTTTTTCGAAAATTGGGAAAGGGGTGACATCATTATAATGACCGAAAATCGACCCAAAAATACAAAACAAACTGAAAACACAGATTTTTAGAGAATTTAACCACAATCATTTTGAAGTATGCCACTTTGAAATCGGATGTCTTTAAGAAAAGTTATGGGCTTAGAAGTGCAGGTTTTAGGCCGCATTTATGCAAAGCCGTTTTTCGAAAATTTGGAAAGGGGTAACATCATTAAAATTACCGAAAATCGACCCTAAAATACAAAACAAACTGAAAACACAGCTCTTTAGAGAATTAAACCACAATCATTTTGAGGTATGCCACTTTGAAATCGGATGTCTGTGAGAAAAGTTATGGGCTTAGAAGTGCAGGTTTTAGGCCACATTAATGCAAAGCCGTTTTTCGAAAATTTGGAAAGGGGTAACATCATTAAAATGACCGAAAATCGACCCCAAAATACAAAACAAACTGAAAACACAGATTTTTAGAGAATTTAACCACAATCATTTTAAAGTATGCCACTTTGAAATCGGATGTCTTTAAGAAAAGTTATGGGCTTAGAAGTGCAGGTTTTAGGCCACATTTATGCAAAGCCGTTTTTCAAAAATTTGGAAAGTGGTAACATCATTAAAATGACCGAAAATCGACCCCAAAATACAAAACAAACTGAAAACACAGATTTTTAGAGAATTTAACCACAATCATTTTGAGGTATGCCACTTTGAAATCAGATGTCTTTAAGAAAAGTTATGGGCTTAGAAGTGCAGGTTTTAGGCCACATTTATGCAAAGCCGTTTTTCAAAAATTTGGAAAGTGGTAACATCATTATAATGACCGAAAATCGACCCAAAAATACAAAACAAACTGAAAACACAGATTTTTAGAGAATTTAACCACAATCATTTTGAGGTATGCCACTTTGAAATCGGATGTCTTTACGAAAAGTTATGGGCTTAGAAGTGCAGGTTTTAGGCCACATTTATGCAAAGCCGTTTTTCGAAAATTGGGAAAGCGGTAACATCATTAAAATGACCGAAAATCGACTCTAAAATACCAAACAAACTGAAAACACAGCTCTTTAGAGAATTTAACCACAATCATTTTAAAGTATGCCACTTTGAAATCGTATGTCTTTAAGAAAAGTTATGGGCTCAGAAGTGCAGGTTTTAGGCCGCATTTATGCAAAGCCGTTTTTCGAAAATTTGGAAAGGGGTAACATCATTAAAATTACCGAAAATCGACCCTAAAATACAAATCAAACTGAAAACACAGCTCTTTAGAGAATTAAACCACAATCATTTTGAGGTATGCCACTTTGAAATCGGATGTCTGTGAGAAAAGTTATGGGCTTAGAAGTGCAGGTTTTAGGCCACATTAATGCAAAGCCGTTTTTCGAAAATTTGGAAAGGGGTAACATCATTAAAATGACCGAAAATCGACCCCAAAATACAAAACAAACTGAAAACACAGATTTTTAGAGAATTTAACCACAATCATTTTAAAGTATGCCACTTTGAAATCGGATGTCTTTAAGAAAAGTTATGGGCTTAGAAGTGCAGGTTCTAGGCCACATTTCTGCAAAGCCGTTTTTCGAAAATTGGGAAAGGGGTAACATCATTAAAATGACCGAAAATCGACCCAAAAATACAAAACAAACTGAAAACACAGATTTTTAGAGAATTTAACCACAATCATTTTAAAGTATTCCACTTTAAAAACTGATGTCTTTAAGAAAAGTTATGGGCTTAGAAGTGCAGGTTTTAGGCCACATTTATGCAAAGCCGTTTTTCGAAAATTGGGAAAGCGGTAACATCATTAAAATGACCGAAAATCGACCCTAAAATATCAAACAAACTGAAAACACAGCTCTTTAGAGAATTAAACCACAATCATTTTGAGGTATGCCACTTTGAAATCGGATGTCTGTAAGAATAGTTATGGGTTTCGAAGTGCAGGCTTTAGGACATTTTCTGGAAATCCATTGAATACAGATATAAAGCATCGATTGCTAAAGACGAACAGACGGACGTGGCTGGCCCACTATCACATGCCTTCTGTAGCCTGTATTTGCCTGAAATTTAAGTCGCAAAGTTTCCAGCACACTACACCACACACACACGCCATCTGTTGCCGAGCGGCGGAACGCGGGCTGTGCTTGCATTTTCGTGCTGCCTACTTTTAATCATGCGATTTCACTTTCGCGAATAAATTTATTTAAGTAGAGCTATCTACTCATAATACTTACTTATTTGTGAAAACGTAGTTTAAATGTTGTACTTTAATAATATAAAATAAAAATAAATGATCTGACATTAACCGTATCGCGTAAAAAAAACTCATGAAAATAGGCCTTTTTTGGCCGAATTTACCATACCCCCCTTAACTGAAATCAAACGGCCAAATTTATTTGTTCACAAATAATTACCGGCAATACAAAATACAAAATACAACACAGATTTTAAGAGAATTTGACCACAATCATTTTGAAGTATGCCACTCTGAAATCGGATGTCTTTAAGAAATGTTATGGGCTTAGAAGTGCAGGTTTTAGGCCACATTAATGCAAAGCCGTTTTTCGAAAATTTGGAAAGGTAACATCATTAAAATGACCGAAAATCGACCCCAAAATACAAAACAAACTGAAAACACAGATTTTTAGAGAATTTAACCACAATCATTTTAAAGTATGCCACTTTGAAATCAGATGTCTTTAAGAAAAGTTATGGGCTTAGAAGTGCAGGTTTTAGGCCACATTTCTGCAAAGCCATTTTTCGAAAATTGGGAAAGGGGTAACATCATTAAAATGACCGAAAATCGACCCTAAAATACCAAACAAACTGAAAACACAGATTTTTAGAGAATTTAACCACAATCATTTTAAAGTATGCCACTTTGAAATCGGATGTCTTTAAGAAAAGTTATGGGCTCAGAAGTGCAGGTTTTAGGCCGCATTTATGCAAAGCCGTTTTTCGAAAATTTGGAAAGGGGTAACATCATTAAAATGACCGAAAATCGACCCTAAAATACCAAACAAACTGAAAACACAGCTCTTTAGAGAATTAAACCACAATCATTTTGAGGTATGCCACTTTGAAATCGGATGTCTGTAAGAATAGTTATGGGTTTCGAAGTGCAGGCTTTAGGACATTTTCTGGAAATCCATTGAATACAGATATAAAGCATCGATTGCTAAAGACGAACAGACGGACGTGGCTGGCCCACTATCACATGCCTTCTGTAGCCTGTATTTGCCTGAAATTTAAGTCGCAAAGTTTCCAGCACACTACACCACACACACACGCCATCTGTTGCCGAGCGGCGGAACGCGGGCTGTGCTTGCATTTTCGTGCTGCCTACTTTTAATCATGCGATTTCACTTTCGCGAATAAATTTATTTAAGTAGAGCTATCTACTCATAATACTTACTTATTTGTGAAAACGTAGTTTAAATGTTGTACTTTAATAATATAAAATAAAAATAAATGATCTGACATTAACCGTATCGCGTAAAAAAAACTCATGAAAATAGGCCTTTTTTGGCTGAATTTACCATACCCCCCTTAACTGAAATCAAACGGCCAAATTTATTTGTTCACAAATAATTACCGGCAATACAAAATACAAAATACAACACAGATTTTAAGAGAATTTGACCACAATCATTTTGAAGTATGCCACTCTGAAATCGGATGTCTTTAAGAAATGTTATGGGCTTAGAAGTGCAGGTTTTAGGCCACATTAATGCAAAGCCGTTTTTCGAAAATTTGGAAAGGGGTAACATCATTAAAATGACCGAAAATCGACCCCAAAATACAAAACAAACTGAAAACACAGATTTTTAGAGAATTTAACCACAATCATTTTGAGGTATGCCACTTTGAAATCGGATGTCTGTGAGAAAAGTTCTGGGCTTAGAAGTGCAGGTTTTAGGCTACATTAATGCAAAGCCGTTTTTCGAAAATTGGGAAAGCGGTAACATCATTAAAATGACCGAAAATCGACCCTAAAATACCAAACAAACTGAAAACACAGCGCTTTAGAGAATTAAACCACAATCATTTTGAGGTATGCCACTTTGAAATCGGATGTCTGTAGGAAAAGTTATCGGCTTGGAAGTGCAGGTTTTAGGCCACATTTATGCAAAGTCGTTTTTTGAAAATTTGGAAAGGGATAACATCATTAAAATGACTGAAAATCGACCCGTAACATGATTAAAATGACCGAAAATCGACCCAAAAATACAAAACAAACTGAAAACACAGATTTTTAGAGAATTTAACCACAATCATTTTAAAGTATGCCACTTTGAAATCGGATGTCTTTAAGAAAAGTTATGGGCTTAGAAGTGCAGGTTTTAGGCCACATTTATGCAAAGCCGTTTTTCGAAAATTGGGAAAGCGGTAACATCATTAAAATGACCGAAAATCGACCCTAAAATACCAAACAAACTGAAAACACAGCTCTTTAGAGAATTAAACCACAATCATTTTGAGGTATGCCACTTTGAAATCGGATGTCTGTAGGAAAAGTTATGGGCTTAGAAGTGCAGGTTTTAGGCCACATTTCTGCAAAGCCGTTTTTCGAAAATTGGGAAAGGGGTAACATCATTAAAATGACCGAAAATCTACCCTAAAATACCAAACAAACTGAAAACACAGCTCTTTAGAGAATTAAACCACAATCATTTTGAGGTATGCCACTTTGAAATCGGATGTCTGTGAGAAAAGTTATGGGCTTAGAAGTGCAGGTTTTAGGCCACATTAATGCAAAGCCGTTTTTCGAAAATTTGGAAAGGGGTGACATCATTAAAATGACCGAAATTCGACCCCAAAATACAAAACAAACTGAAAACACAGATTTTTAGAGAATTTAACCACAATCATTTTGAGGTATGCCACTTTGAAATCAGATGTCTTTAAGAAAAGTTATGGGCTTTATGGGCTAACATCATTAAAATGACCGAAAATCGACCCTAAAATATCAAACAAACTGAAAACACAGCTCTTTAGAGAATTAAACCACAATCATTTTGAGGTATGCCACTTTGAAATCGGATGTCTGTAAGAATAGTTATGGGTTTCGAAGTGCAGGCTTTAGGACATTTTCTGGAAATCCATTGAATACAGATATAAAGCATCGATTGCTAAAGACGAACAGACGGACGTGGCTGGCCCACTATCACATGCCTTCTGTAGCCTGTATTTGCCTGAAATTTAAGTCGCAAAGTTTCCAGCACACTACACCACACACACACGCCATCTGTTGCCGAGCGGCGGAACGCGGGCTGTGCTTGCATTTTCGTGCTGCCTACTTTTAATCATGCGATTTCACTTTCGCGAATAAATTTATTTAAGTAGAGCTATCTACTCATAATACTTACTTATTTGTGAAAACGTAGTTTAAATGTTGTACTTTAATAATATAAAATAAAAATAAATGATCTGACATTAACCGTATCGCGTAAAAAAACTCATGAAAATAGGCCTTTTTGGCCGAATTTACCATACCCCCTTAACTGAAATCAAACGGCCAAATTTATTTGTTCACAAATAATTACCGGCAATACAAAATACAAAATACAACACAGATTTTAAGAGAATTTGACCACAATCATTTTGAAGTATGCCACTCTGAAATCGGATGTCTTTAAGAAATGTTATGGGCTTAGAAGTGCAGGTTTTAGGCCACATTAATGCAAAGCCGTTTTTCGAAAATTTGGAAAGGGGTAACATCATTAAAATGACCGAAAATCGACCCCAAAATACAAAACAAACTGAAAACACAGATTTTTAGAGAATTTAACCACAATCATTTTGAGGTATGCCACTTTGAAATCGGATGTCTGTGAGAAAAGTTCTGGGCTTAGAAGTGCAGGTTTTAGGCTACATTAATGCAAAGCCGTTTTTCGAAAATTGGGAAAGCGGTAACATCATTAAAATGACCGAAAATCGACCCTAAAATACCAAACAAACTGAAAACACAGCGCTTTAGAGAATTAAACCACAATCATTTTGAGGTATGCCACTTTGAAATCGGATGTCTGTAGGAAAAGTTATCGGCTTGGAAGTGCAGGTTTTAGGCCACATTTAAGTTAACAGTAGTTAACAGTATAGGGCTAACCGCCCGACTCTACCGCCCCCGCACCCCGTGCCACCTCAGCATTGCGACATACGCCGGCCAGGCACCGACACACCGCTCCCCCCCCGCACCCCGTGCCAACTCAGCACAGCAACATCCGCCGACCGGGCACCGACCTACCGTTCCCCCCCCCCTTCCGCACCCCGTGCAAACTCAGCACGGCGACATCCGCCGGCCACGGGAACGCTGACCGCTCACGGTGCAATTGGAGCACGGTGAGAACTGCAAGGTCTGCAATACTTCGGCCGGCCACTGACGCTTACTCCAGCCGGCCGCTGACGCTGACGCCGACGTCGACGGTGGGACGGGCACTTACCGAGGCTTGGCGGTAATAGAGCAGCGCTTGGGAAGGCAGAACAAATTGGACCGGCTAACTGGCACATTGAAATATTGTATACACAAAATAAATTTTATAACGTAATATAAAGACCCTCTGGACTTCTCACTCATCTGGAAGGGAATTGGCCACATACTTGGGAGGGACCGACAATTAAGGAACCTTATTCTAATGACTAGGTATAAGTCAGTCCTCACAAGGATAGGAGTCCTTGGGAAGGACTTAACTGGCGCCCGAGCAGGGACCTCTCCATTAAGCGACGAGGATCCCTAGGACAAGGTAAGGCGGG
The DNA here is from genome assembly GCA_018153305.1 of Drosophila kurseongensis. Lineage (NCBI taxonomy): Eukaryota > Metazoa > Arthropoda > Insecta > Diptera > Drosophilidae > Drosophila > Drosophila kurseongensis. The sequence continues at coordinate 26,399,714 of JAECXX010000004.1, forward strand.
AAGTGAATTGTGTGTTGCGTGTGTGAGAAAAGTGAGAGTAACCTTCTATGAGAGGTACATGTGAAAAAAAAGGTTTTTTTTTTCTAAAAAATAAATAAAATGAAAAAGGTGAAGGAAAAAAAGAATATAAAAAAATTAATTAACAAAAATTTTAATTCCTAATAAGTGGAATAAAAAAAAAGTGAAAATGAGAATAATAAAAATTGATTCCAAATAAACAAAAAAAAATGATAAAAATATGACCGACCCGCTGCTGTGATCTGACCTCCCGGCTTATTCACGGGCGCAAAAGGTTATCGTGAAACAAAAGAAGTGACCAAACCGCCGCGGTGGTTTTAATTCACGGGCGTTATAAGGTGTTACAAACATAAAGAAATATAAATTTTGATAACCGCTGCGGTAACTTGTTTACGAGCGGCCCGATTTATAATAAAAAATAATATAACGTGTAAAGTGGTGTGGGTAATTCACTAGATACGCTCAGTGTTACCAGCACAGAAAGGGCTGCCTAGTGGATTGTGTGGCAACCGTACCTTAGTAGGTGATAAACCAAAACGGAATAATACGGCCCACCGCGCCTAGCGCCGGATAAAAAAAAGGAATCGACAATTTTTATTTACAAATAAGTACTCACCGAGAGAAAAAAAAAAAAATTGAAAAGAAAAAATATGATGATAAAATTGAAAAAAATAAGGAGGAAAAATCTCACGAAACAAGAAATAAAAAACACACACACACACGTAAAAATTCAATTCCCGCCTGTCCCCTAAAATAAAAATATCTGAATCACACTAAAGTCATTCTTTTTACCCTTAGAATCTGCACGTTGTAAGTGACCTGATACTCATGTCTTGAACACACGAAGATAACACCAATAACAAGAATAAAGAATAAATACGAACCACGGGTAAGTGAAGCGTTCTCAGCATAGAATTTTATAATACAAAATTAAAAAAAAAAAATTTTAACCGTCGCTCTACCCATAATTATTTAAAACTATTTGAAAAGACTCCCATTTGTTTGAATCGATTCGTTAGTATGGAGGAAATGAAGGCAGCTTTGACTAAATTTGAGGCTACTCTGGCCGTGTTGCTTGGCCAGATGGCTGACGTTAAAAACGATGTAAAGAAAGTTAGTGATAAGGTAGTGAGCCTAGAGGAGGCTCAGGAAAAGGTTAACGAGGTTGTTCCCCAACCGAAGCCTTTGACTCCCGCCCGTACGGAGTACGAACTAAAAGAAATTGCTAGGCTGCCGGATTGTGTGAAGGAGCTGCAGGTCTTTGAGGGCGAAGCTGGTGGCTACGACTCTTGGATGGGTAGAGCCGAAACCATTCTAAAAGACTATGAGATAATCAAGGAAAGACCTCTCTATCGCTCCATAGTCGTTAGCCTTAGGCAGAAGATTAGGGGTAACGCGGAGACAACCCTTCTGTCATACAACGTGGCAGAAGACGATTGGCCTGAAATTAAACGCGTCCTAATGCTCCATTACGCCGATAAGCGAGACCTGCGCACTCTAGAGTACCAGATGGGTCAAATGACTCAGGGGGCGAAGAGCGTGGAAACGTTTTACTCGGGAATAAATGCTCATTTTGCCCTGATAATACGTTGCCTTAAAAACAGTAACCAAAGCCCTGGAATTCTTAGTGCGCTGGTCGAAACTTATAGGGACAGAGCCTTGGATGTCTTCATCAGAGGCCTGAGTGGTGACCTCTCTAAATTATTGGTAATTCGCGGCCCAAAAAACTTGCCAGAGGCCTACGCAATCTGTTTAGAGTTGCAGAATCTTACCTCAATGAATCATGTCACCTATTCTAGTAAGTTTTCAACCCCTCAGCCTTACCGCCAGAAGTACTCTTGGCCCCAATCCAACCATTCTTCTTATAATAACCAATACCAATATCAAGACGCAGGCAGGAATTCTCAGCCCCCGCCAAGATATTCAAATCCGCGAGCGATCAAAATGGAGCCCCACCAGTCTGGCCACTCATATCGTTCAAACCAGGGAAGCAATAATTTTAGCGTTAAACGCAGCCCTAGTACCTCTTCCAATCTTAACCCTTTTCGGAAATCGCAAAGACTATACCAATTAACTGCTGTCCCATCCCCGGGTGAGGCCGCTTTAAACCAGCATGAGGAAAAATCCGTCAGTGAGGCTTATTATGATGAAGCTTTACCAGACAACCAGTCTGGCCGCCAACCTCACATGGAGGCTGGTAGTACTGGCGCAGTAAATTTTATGGCCGACGCCTCTCTAGCGTTCCATACATAGAGTATGGCGTGAAAGATGGGGCTAAGCTACAGTTTCTAATAGACACTGGCGCGAATAAGAACTTCATTAGCCCCCAGATAGCCAAGGGATGCTTGCCCTTACACTCCCTCTCAAAAGAGTGAAGTAAACGGCCAGGTTGAAAGATTCCACTCAACCTTCCTTGAAATATATCGGTGTCTGAAAAACGACAACCGTAACCTGAAAGTAGCCGAGTTGGTTCTCATTGCCGTAGACAGATATAACAACTCTGTCCATTCGGTGACAAACCGTAAACCAGTCGACATCTTTCTCAACAGAGCTTCTAGAATAAATTATCAGGGTCTAACAAATTTCAAAGAACAGACGCAGGAAGACATAAGAGGGTTACTCCTGCATAAGCAAAAAATGTCAACTGATAGGCTTAATAGAAACAGAATTAAGCCGTTAAAATATAATCAAGGAGATACTGTCTATGTTTCTAACAAACAAATCAAGAGCAAAGACAAACATCGGTTCAAACCAGAGGAGATCGAAGATAATGGTAGAGTCACGGTCAAAACTAGATCGGGAATAATCTTCCATAAGTCTCACATAAAAAGTTGAAAACTTACGCTGAAAACGTTTCACGAACTCTTTAAAATAACAACCAAGGGTATTAAATAAGAAAAACAATAAGTAAAAAATTATTAACAAGACAAAAAAACAACTATTTTTCCTATAAGAAAATATAAAAACAAAAAAATTTTTTTAAAAAAAAAAAAGATTAGATTACATACAAAGAGTATAAAGAAAGTAAAAAAAAAAAATAAAATAAAATAAATAAATAAAAATAGTATAGTAATATAATTAATTAACAACAATTAACAGAAACACGAAACACTACACTAAGATTAAATATTAAATAAAAAATTGGGTAACGTCTCTCTCCCAAGTATGGCGATCATCCAAGTCGCAACTGCTCTTCACATCTTCAAATATGATACGCCGGTAGTCCCACTTCAGCAGGGTGTGGTATGGCGCGTTAATGGAGTATTCAAACTCGCCCATATTATTGACCTAAAACGGATACAAAATACAATTGACAAGACCACCGAAGAAACATCAGTGGTCACCGACACCAGAGTTGCAGCGCTGATATGCCACTACCTGGAAACTGCTACCGATGGCATTACAAGAATGACGTCGGCACACCGCGCGCCTCGGTCCATAGACTGGCTGGGGTCAGCCTGGAAATGGGTTGCCGGATCACCCGACGCATCGGACTGGAATACCATCCTCCAGTCTCAGGACAATGTAATGCAAAATAGTAACCAGCAGATACAAATAAATACGAGGTTGTTCGATTCCACGCACGAATCACTGCAGAAGCTTGACGTTATGATGGCAAGAGTGAACTCCATTGACGGAGAGGTCCATTCGGCCACAATTTTAATGCAGAAGGCAATGATACTGCTGAAGCAGGTCGATGAAATCACTCGAGCCTGTCAGCTGGCGAAGGCATCGGTAGTAAACTCAAATCTTTTGGATCACAAAGAAGTGGAAACCCTTCTGGCAGAAACTAGCAGCCTACCATACCAAAATGTGGTGGAGGCCGTGGAATTCGCGGAACCATCTATCCTAACTAACGGAACCTGCCTATTATACGTGCTGGCACTACCCAAAGTCGTGGACACTAAATACAAGCTGATGCTTCTTTACCCCACGATTATGGAGGGCAAACAAGTGGCGCTGGAATACAACAAGCTGGCGATGGACCCCCAGGAAACCTACGCAGTATTGGGCAATTGTCTCTCCATCGGAAATACGACTGTGTGCCAGGAAAAAAACTTAAGGAAACTGGACGAGGCCAGCTGTATTCCCAGGCTCCTAAAAGGAGGACACGCTCTCTGCGATCACCTGAGAAGCGATCAGGAGATTGTAGAGTTGGTCGACGACGGTACCTTGTTCCTGACCAACTTCAACGGAACGGTCGTAACAAACTCGGGGAAACGCCATCTGCTGGGATCGTTTATAGTCCAGTACGATAACGAGACCGTCCACATCGGGAACATGTCTTACAGCAGCTACTCGACAACGCATGTGATGGCCATGCCGGCCGTACTAAGCAAAGTAACCGCCACTGGATACCAGCTTTCGCTAAAATATGTTCATGATTTTAGCCTGCAGAACTTAAGGAAGCTGTCAACAATATCTAACAATTTTCTATTCTCAATCCTAACAGAAGCAGTGGTGATCCTCATTGTGGCCTTGCTGCTATACGTCGTATGGAAAAAAATAACCTCCACCAAAGGCATCCCAACGCATCGAAGCATCGTCGAACTGGAGGCGCACACCATCAGTGCGGCCCCCGCGAAGAGTTGCTGATCTGCGGGACGCAGATTTTCGAAGGGGGAAGAGTTAACAGTAGTTAACAGTATAGGGCTAACCGCCCGACTCTACCGCCCCCGCACCCCGTGCCACCTCAGCATTGCGACATACGCCGGCCAGGCACCGACACACCGCTCCCCCCCGCACCCCGTGCCAACTCAGCACAGCAACATCCGCCGACCGGGCACCGACCTACCGTTCCCCCCCCCTTCCGCACCCCGTGCAAACTCAGCACGGCGACATCCGCCGGCCACGGGAACGCTGACCGCTCACGGTGCAATTGGAGCACGGTGAGAACTGCAAGGTCTGCAATACTTCGGCCGGCCACTGACGCTTACTCCAGCCGGCCGCTGACGCTGACGCCGACGTCGACGGTGGGACGGGCACTTACCGAGGCTTGGCGGTAATAGAGCAGCGCTTGGGAAGGCAGAACAAATTGGACCGGCTAACTGGCACATTGAAATATTGTATACACAAAATAAATTTTATAACGTAATATAAAGACCCTCTGGACTTCTCACTCATCTGGAAGGGAATTGGCCACATACTTGGGAGGGACCGACAATTAAGGAACCTTATTCTAATGACTAGGTATAAGTCAGTCCTCACAAGGATAGGAGTCCTTGGGAAGGACTTAACTTTTATGCAAAGTCGTTTTTTGAAAATTTGGAAAGGGATAACATCATTAAAATGACTGAAAATCGACCCGTAACATGATTAAAATGACCGAAAATCGACCCAAAAATACAAAACAAACTGAAAACACAGATTTTTAGAGAATTTAACCACAATCATTTTAAAGTATGCCACTTTGAAATCGGATGTCTTTAAGAAAAGTTATGGGCTTAGAAGTGCAGGTTTTAGGCCACATTTATGCAAAGCCGTTTTTCGAAAATTGGGAAAGCGGTAACATCATTAAAATGACCGAAAATCGACCCTAAAATACCAAACAAACTGAAAACACAGCTCTTTAGAGAATTAAACCACAATCATTTTGAGGTATGCCACTTTGAAATCGGATGTCTGTAGGAAAAGTTATGGGCTTAGAAGTGCAGGTTTTAGGCCACATTTCTGCAAAGCCGTTTTTCGAAAATTGGGAAAGGGGTAACATCATTAAAATGACCGAAAATCTACCCTAAAATACCAAACAAACTGAAAACACAGCTCTTTAGAGAATTAAACCACAATCATTTTGAGGTATGCCACTTTGAAATCGGATGTCTGTGAGAAAAGTTATGGGCTTAGAAGTGCAGGTTTTAGGCCACATTAATGCAAAGCCGTTTTTCGAAAATTTGGAAAGGGGTGACATCATTAAAATGACCGAAATTCGACCCCAAAATACAAAACAAACTGAAAACACAGATTTTTAGAGAATTTAACCACAATCATTTTGAGGTATGCCACTTTGAAATCAGATGTCTTTAAGAAAAGTTATGGGCTTAGAAGTGCAGGTTTTAGGCCACATTTCTGCAAAGCCGTTTTTCGAAAATTGGGAAAGGGGTAATATCATTAAAATGTCCGAAAATCGAACCCAAAATACAAAACAAACTGAAAACACAGATTTTTAGAGAATTTAACCACAATCATTTTAAAGTATTCCACTTTGAAATCGGATGTCTTTAAGAAAAGTTATGGGCTTAGAAGTGCAGGTTTTAGGCCACATTTATGCAAAGCCGTTTTTCGAAAATTGGGAAAGCGGTAACATCATTAAAATGACCGAAAATCGACCCTAAAATACCAAACAAACTGAAAACACAGCTCTTTAGAGAATTAAACCACAATCATTTTGAGGTATGCCACTTTGAAATCGGATGTCTGTAAGAATAGTTATGGGTTTCGAAGTGCAGGCTTTAGGACATTTTCTGGAAATCAATTGAATACAGATATAAAGCATCGATTGCTAAAGACGAACAGACGGACGTGGCTGGCCCACTATCACATGCCTTCTGTAGCCTGTATTTGCCTGAAATTTAAGTCGCAAAGTTTCCAGCACACTACACCACACACACACGCCATCTGTTGCCGAGCGGCGGAACGCGGGCTGTGCTTGCATTTTCGTGCTGCCTACTTTTAATCATGCGATTTCACTTTCGCGAATAAATTTATTTAAGTAGAGCTATCTACTCATAATACTTACTTATTTGTGAAAACGTAGTTTAAATGTTGTACTTTAATAATATAAAATAAAAATAAATGATCTGACATTAACCGTATCGCGTAAAAAAAACTCATGAAAATAGGTATTTTTTGGCCGAATTTACCATACCCCCCTTAAATGAAATCAAACGGCCAAATTTATTTGTTCACAAATAATTACCGGCAATACAAAATACAAAATACAACACAGATTTTAAGAGAATTTGACCACAATCATTTTGAAGTATGCCACTCTGAAATCGGATGTCTTTAAGAAATGTTATGGGCTTAGAAGTGCAGGTTTTAGGCCACATTAATGCAAAGCCGTTTTTCGAAAATTTGGAAAGGGGTAACATCATTAAAATGACCGAAAATCGACCCCAAAATACAAAACAAACTGAAAACACAGATTTTTAGAGAATTTAACCACAATCATTTTAAAGTATGCCACTTTGAAATCGGATGTCTTTAAGAAAAGTTATGGGCTCAGAAGTGCAGGTTTTAGGCCGCATTTATGCAAAGCCGTTTTTCGAAAATTTGGAAAGGGGTAACATCATTAAAATGACCGAAAATCGACCCTAAAATACCAAACAAACTGAAAACACAGCTCTTTAGAGAATTAAACCACAATCATTTTGAGGTATGCCACTTTGAAATCGGATGTCTGTAGGAAAAGTTATGGGCTTAGAAGTGCAGGTTTTAGGCCACATTTCTGCAAAGCCGTTTTTCGAAAATTGGGAAAGGGGTAACATCATTAAAATGACCGAAAATCTACCCTAAAATACCAAACAAACTGAAAACACAGCTCTTTAGAGAATTAAACCACAATCATTTTGAGGTATGCCACTTTGAAATCGGATGTCTGTGAGAAAAGTTATGGGCTTAGAAGTGCAGGTTTTAGGCCACATTAATGCAAAGCCGTTTTTCGAAAATTTGGAAAGGGGTGACATCATTAAAATGACCGAAATTCGACCCCAAAATACAAAACAAACTGAAAACACAGATTTTTAGAGAATTTAACCACAATCATTTTAAAGTATGCCACTTTGAAATCGGATGTCTTTAAGAAAAGTTATGGGCTTAGAAGTGCAGGTTTTAGACCGCATTTATGCAAAGCCGTTTTTCGAAAATTTGGAAAGGGGTAACATCATTAAAATGACCGAAAATCGACCCCAAAATACAAAACAAACTGAAAACACAGATTTTTAGAGAATTTAACCACAATCATTTTGAGGTATGCCACTTTGAAATCGGATGTCTGTGAGAAAAGTTATGGGCTTAGAAGTGCAGGTTTTAGGCCGCATTTATGCAAAGCCGTTTTTCGAAAATTTGGAAAGGGGTAACATCATTAAAATGACCGAAAATCGACCCCAAAATACAAAACAAACTGAAAACACAGATTTTTAGAGAATTTAACCACAATCATTTTGAGGTATGCCACTTTGAAATCGGATGTCTGTGAGAAAAGTTATGGGCTTAGAAGTGCAGGTTTTAGGCCACATTAATGCAAAGCCGTTTTTCGAAAATTTGGAAAGGGGTAACATCATTAAAATGACCGAAAATCGACCCTAAAATACCAAACAAACTGAAAACACAGATTTTTAGAGAATTTAACCACAATCATTTTGAGGTATGCCACTTTGAAATCAGATGTCTTTAAGAAAAGTTATGGGCTCAGAAGTGCAGGTTTTAGCCCGCATTTATGCAAAGCCGTTTTTCGAAAATTTGGAAAGGGGTAACATCATTAAAATGACCGAAAATCGACCCCAAAATACAAAACAAACTGAAAACACAGATTTTTAGAGAATTTAACCACAATCATTTTGAGGTATGCCACTTTGAAATCGGATGTCTGTAAGAAAAGTTATGGGCTTAGAAGTGCAGGTTTTAGGCCACATTAATGCAAAGCCGTTTTTCGAAAATTTGGAAAGGGGTAACATCATTAAAATGACCGAAAATCGACCCCAAAATACAAAACAAACTGAAAACACAGATTTTTAGAGAATTTAACCACAATCATTTTGAGGTATGCCACTTTGAAATCGGATGTCTTTAAGAAAAGTTATGGGCTTAGAAGTGCAGGTTTTAGGCCACATTTATGCAAAGCCGTTTTTCGAAAATTTGGAAAGGGGTAACATCATTAAAATGACCGAAAATCGACCCCAAAATACAAAACAAACTGAAAACACAGATTTTTAGAGAATTTAACCACAATCATTTTGGGTATGCCACTTTGAAATCGGATGTCTTTGAGAAAAGTTATGGGCTTGAAGTGCAGGTTTTAGGCCACATTTGCAAAGCCGTTTTTCGAAAATTTGGAAAGGGGTAACATCATTAAAATGACCGAAAATCGACCCCAAAATACAAAACAAACTGAAAACACAGATTTTTAGAGAATTTAACCACAATCATTTTAAAGTATGCCACTTTGAAATCGGATGTCTTTAAGAAAAGTTATGGGCTTAGAAGTGCAGGTTTTAGGCCACATTTATGCAAAGCCGTTTTTCAAAAATTTGGAAAGTGGTAACATCATTAAAATGACCGAAAATCGACCCCAAAATACAAAACAAACTGAAAACACAGATTTTTAGAGAATTTAACCACAATCATTTTGAGGTATGCCACTTTGAAATCGGATGTTTTTAAGAAAAGTTATGGGCTTAGAAGTGCAGGTTTTAGGCCACATTTCTGCAAAGCCGTTTTTCGAAAATTGGGAAAAGGGTAACATCATTATAATGACCGAAAATCGACCCAAAAATACAAAACAAACTGAAAACACAGATTTTTAGAGAATTTAACCACAATCATTTTGAAGTATGCCACTTTGAAATCGGATGTCTGTGAGAAAAGTTATGGTTTTAGGATCATTAATGCTGTTCAATCATTTTGAGGTATGCCACTTTGAAATCGGATGTCTGTAGGAAAAGTTATCGGCTTGGAAGTGCAGGTTTTAGGCCACATTTATGCAAAGTCGTTTTTTGAAAATTTGGAAAGGGATAACATCATTAAAATGACTGAAAATCGACCCGTAACATGATTAAAATGACCGAAAATCGACCCAAAAATACAAAACAAACTGAAAACACAGATTTTTAGAGAATTTAACCACAATTATTTTAAAGTATGCCACTTTGAAATCGGATGTCTTTAAGAAAAGTTATGGGCTTAGAAGTGCAGGTTTTAGGCCACATTTATGCAAAGCCGTTTTTCGAAAATTGGGAAAGCGGTAACATCATTAAAATGACCGAAAATCGACCCTAAAATACCAAACAAACTGAAAACACAGCTTTTTAGAGAATTAAACCACAATCATTTTGAGGTATGCCACTTTGAAATCGGATGTCTGTAAGAATAGTTATGGGTTTCGAAGTGCAGGCTTTAGGACATTTTCTGGAAATCCATTGAATACAGATATAAAGCATCGATTGCTAAAGACGAACAGACGGACGTGGCTGGCCCACTATCACATGCCTTCTGTAGCCTGTATTTGCCTGAAATTTAAGTCGCAAAGTTTCCAGCACACTACACCACACACACACGCCATCTGTTGCCGAGCGGCGGAACGCGGGCTGTGCTTGCATTTTCGTGCTGCCTACTTTTAATCATGCGATTTCACTTTCGCGAATAAATTTATTTAAGTAGAGCTATCTACTCATAATACTTACTTATTTGTGAAAACGTAGTTTAAATGTTGTACTTTAATAATATAAAATAAAAATAAATGATCAGACATTAACCGTATCGCGTAAAAAAACTCATGAAAATAGGTCTTTTTTGGCCGAATTTACCATACCCCCCTTAAATGAAATCAAACGGCCAAATTTATTTGTTCACAAATAATTACCGGCAATACAAAATACAAAATACAACACAGATTTTAAGAGAATTTGACCACAATCATTTTGAAGTATGCCACTCTGAAATCGGATGTCTTTAAGAAATGTTATGGGCTTAGAAGTGCAGGTTTTAGGCCACATTTATGCAAAGCCGTTTTTCGAAAATTTGGAAAGGGGTAACATCATTAAAATGACCGAAAATCGACCCTAAAATACCAAACAAACTGAAAACAAAGATTTTTAGAGAATTTAACCACAATCATTTTGAGTTATGCCACTTTGAAATCGGATGTCTGTGAGAAAAGTTATGGGCTTAGAAGTGCAGGTTTTAGGCCACATTAATGCAAAGCCGTTTTTCGAAAATTTGGAAAGGGGTAACATCATTAAAATGACCGAAAATCGACCCCAAAATACAAAACAAACTGAAAACACAGATTTTTAGAGAATTTAACCACAATCATTTTAAAGTATGCCACTTTGAAATCAGATGTCTTTAAGAAAAGTAATGGGCTTAGAAGTGCAGGTTTTAGGCCACATTTCTGCAAAGCCGTTTTTCGAAAATTGGGAAAGGGGTAACATCATTAAAATGACCGAAAATCGACCCTAAAATACCAAACAAACTGAAAACACAGCTCTTTAGAGAATTAAACCACAATCATTTTGAGGTATGCCACTTTGAAATCGGATGTCTGTAGGAAAAGTTATGGGCTTAGAAGTGCAGGTTTTAGGCCACATTTCTGCAAAGCCGTTTTTCGAAAATTGAAAAGGGGTGACATCATTAAAATGACCGAAATTCGACCCCAAAATACAAAACAAACTGAAAACACAGATTTTTAGAGAATTTAACCACAATCATTTTAAAGTATGCCACTTTGAAATCGGATGTCTTTAAGAAAAGTTATGGGCTTAGAAGTGCAGGTTTTAGGCCGCATTTATGCAAAGCCGTTTTTCGAAAATTTGGAAAGGGGTAACATCATTAAAATGACCGAAAATCGACCCTAAAATACCCAACAAACTGAAAACACAGCTCTTTAGAGAATTAAACCACAATCATTTTGAGGTATGCCACTTTGAAATCGGATGTCTGTGAGAAAAGTTATGGGCTTAGAAGTGCAGGTTTTAGGCCACATTAATGCAAAGCCGTTTTTCGAAAATTTGGAAAGGGGTAACATCATTAAAATGACCGAAAATCGACCCCAAAATACAAAACAAACTGAAAACACAGATTTTTAGAGAATTTAACCACAATCATTTTAAAGTATGCCACTTTGAAATCGGATGTCTTTAAGAAAAGTTATGGGCTTAGAAGTGCAGGTTTTAGGCCACATTTATGCAAAGCCGTTTTTCAAAAATTTGGAAAGTGGTAACATCATTAAAATGACCGAAAATCGACCCCAAAATACAAAACAAACTGAAAACACAGATTTTTAGAGAATTTAACCACAATCATTTTGAGGTATGCCACTTTGAAATCGGATGTCTGTAAGAATAGTTATGGGTTTCGAAGTGCAGGCTTTAGGACATTTTCTGGAAATCCATTGAATACAGATATAAAGCATCGATTGCTAAAGACGAACAGACGGACGTGGCTGGCCCACTATCACATGCCTTCTGTAGCCTGTATTTGCCTGAAATTTAAGTCGCAAAGTTTCCAGCACACTACACCACACACACACGCCATCTGTTGCCGAGCGGCGGAACGCGGGCTGTGCTTGCATTTTCGTGCTGCCTACTTTTAATCATGCGATTTCACTTTCGCGAATAAATTTATTTAAGTAGAGCTATCTACTCATAATACTTACTTATTTGTGAAAACGTAGTTTAAATGTTGTACTTTAATAATATAAAATAAAAATAAATGATCTGACATTAACCGTATCGCGTAAAAAAAACTCATGAAAATAGGTCTTTTTTGGCCGAATTTACCATACCCCCCTTAAATGAAATCAAACGGCCAAATTTATTTGTTCACAAATAATTACCGGCAATACAAAATACAAAATACAACACAGATTTTAAGAGAATTTGACCACAATCATTTTGAAGTATGCCACTCTGAAATCGGATGTCTTTAAGAAATGTTATGGGCTTAGAAGTGCAGGTTTTAGGCCACATTTATGCAAAGCCGTTTTTCGAAAATTTGGAAAGGGGTAACATCATTAAAATGACCGAAAATCGACCCTAAAATACCAAACAAACTGAAAACACAGATTTTTAGAGAATTTAACCACAATCATTTTGAGTTATGCCACTTTGAAATCGGATGTCTGTGAGAAAAGTTATGGGCTTAGAAGTGCAGGTTTTAGGCCACATTAATGCAAAGCCGTTTTTCGAAAATTTGGAAAGGGGTAACATCATTAAAATGACCGAAAATCGACCCCAAAATACAAAACAAACTGAAAACACAGATTTTTAGAGAATTTAACCACAATCATTTTAAAGTATGCCACTTTGAAATCAGATGTCTTTAAGAAAAGTAATGGGCTTAGAAGTGCAGGTTTTAGGCCACATTTCTGCAAAGCCGTTTTTCGAAAATTGGGAAAGGGGTAACATCATTAAAATGACCGAAAATCGACCCTAAAATACCAAACAAACTGAAAACACAGCTCTTTAGAGAATTAAACCACAATCATTTTGAGGTATGCCACTTTGAAATCGGATGTCTGTAGGAAAAGTTATGGGCTTAGAAGTGCAGGTTTTAGGCCACATTTCTGCAAAGCCGTTTTTCGAAAATTTGGAAAGGGGTAACATCATTAAAATGACCGAAAATCGACCCCAAAATACAAAACAAACTGAAAACACAGATTTTTAGAGAATTTAACCACAATCATTTTAAAGTATGCCACTTTGAAATCGGATGTCTTTAAGAAAAGTTATGGGCTTAGAAGTGCAGGTTTTAGGCCGCATTTATGCAAAGCCGTTTTTCGAAAATTTGGAAAGGGGTAACATCATTAAAATGACCGAAAATCGACCCTAAAATACAAAACAAACTGAAAACACAGCTCTTTAGAGAATTTAACCACAATCATTTTGAGGTATGCCACTTTGAAATCAGATGTCTTTAAGAAAAGTTATGGGCTTAGAAGTGCAGGTTTTAGGCCACATTTCTGCAAAGCCGTTTTTCGAAAATTGGGAAAGGGGTAACATCATTAAAATGACCGAAAATCGACCCAAAAATACAAAACAAACTGAAAACACAGATTTTTAGAGAATTTAACCACAATCATTTTGAAGTATGCCACTTTGAAATCGGATGTCTGTAGGAAAAGTTATCGGCTTGGAAGTGCAGGTTTTAGGCCACATTTATGCAAAGTCGTTTTTTGAAAATTTGGAAAGGGATAACATCATTAAAATGACCGAAAATCGACCCAAAAATACAAAACAAACTGAAAACACAGATTTTTAGAGAATTTAACCACAATCATTTTAAAGTATTCCACTTTGAAATCGGATGTCTTTAAGAAAAGTTATGGGCTTAGAAGTGTAGGTTTTAGGCCACATTTATGCAAAGCCGTTTTTCGAAAATTGGGAAAGCGGTAACATCATTAAAATGACCGAAAATCGACCCCAAAATACAAAACAAACTGAAAACACAGATTTTTAGAGAATTTAACCACAATCATTTTGAGGTATGCCACTTTGAAATCAGATGTCTTTAAGAAAAGTTATGGGCTTAGAAGTGCAGGTTTTAGGCCACATTTCTGCAAAGCCGTTTTTCGAAAATTGGGAAAGGGGTAATATCATTAAAATGTCCGAAAATCGACCCCAAAATACAAAACAAACTGAAAACACAGATTTTTAGAGAATTTAACCACAATCATTTTAAAGTATTCCACTTTGAAATCGGATGTCTTTAAGAAAAGTTATGGGCTTAGAAGTGCAGGTTTTAGGCCACATTTATGCAAAGCCGTTTTTCGAAAATTGGGAAAGCGGTAACATCATTAAAATGACCGAAAATCGACCCCAAAATACAAAACAAACTGAAAACACAGATTTTTAGAGAATTTAACCACAATCATTTTGAGGTATGCCACTTTGAAATCGGATGTCTGTAAGAATAGTTATGGGTTTCGAAGTGCAGGCTTTAGGACATTTTCTGGAAATCCATTGAATACAGATATAAAGCATCGATTGCTAAAGACGAACAGACGGACGTGGCTGGCCCACTATCACATGCCTTCTGTAGCCTGTATTTGCCTGAAATTTAAGTCGCAAAGTTTCCAGCACACTACACCACACACACACGCCATCTGTTGCCGAGCGGCGGAACGCGGGCTGTGCTTGCATTTTCGTGCTGCCTACTTTTAATCATGCGATTTCACTTTCGCGAATAAATTTATTTAAGTAGAGCTATCTACTCATAATACTTACTTATTTGTGAAAACGTAGTTTAAATGTTGTACTTTAATAATATAAAATAAAAACAAATGATCTGACATTAACCGTATCGCGTAAAAAAAACTTATGAAAATAGGCCTTTTTTGGCCGAATTTACCATACCCCCCTTAAATGAAATCAAACGGCCAAATTTATTTGTTCACAAATAATTACCGGCAATACAAAATACAAAATACAACACAGATTTTAAGAGAATTTGACCACAATCATTTTGAAGTATGCCACTCTGAAATCGGATGTCTTTAAGAAATGTTATGGGCTTAGAAGTGCAGGTTTTAGGCCACATTTATGCAAAGCCGTTTTTCGAAAATTGGGAAAGGGGTAACATCATTAAAATGACCGAAAATCGACCCCAAAATACAAAACAAACTGAAAACACAGATTTTTAGAGAATTTAACCACAATCATTTTAAAGTATGCCACTTTGAAATCGGATGTCTTTAAGAAAAGTTATGGGCTTAGAAGTGCAGGTTTTAGGCCACATTTATGCAAAGCCGTTTTTCAAAAATTTGGAAAGGGGTAACATCATTATAATGACCGAAAATCGACCCAAAAATACAAAACAAACTGAAAACACAGATTTTTAGAGAATTTAACCACAATCATTTTGAAGTATGCCACTTTGAAATCGGATGTCTTTAAGAAAAGTTATGGGCTTAGAAGTGCAGGTTTTAGGCCACATTAATGCAAAGCCGTTTTTCGAAAATTTGGAAGGGGTAATATCATTAAAATGTCCAAAAATCGACCCCAAAATACAAAACAAACTGAAAACACAGATTTTTAGAGAATTTAACCACAATCATTTTGAGGTATGCCACTTTGAAATCGGATGTCTGTAGGAAAAGTTATCGGCTTGGAAGTGCAGGTTTTAGGCCACATTTATGCAAAGTCGTTTTTTGAAAATTTGGAAAGGGATAACATCATTAAAATGACCGAAAATCGACCCAAAAATACAAAACAAACTGAAAACACAGATTTTTAGAGAATTTAACCACAATCATTTTAAAGTATTCCACTTTGAAATCGGATGTCTTTAAGAAAAGTTATGGGCTTAGAAGTGCAGGTTTTAGGCCACATTTATGCAAAGCCGTTTTTCGAAAATTGGGAAAGCGGTAACATCATTAAAATGACCGAAAATCGACCTTAAAATACCAAACAAACTGAAAACACAGCTTTTTAGAGAATTAAACCACAATCATTTTGAGGTATGCCACTTTGAAATCGGATGTCTGTAGGAAAAGTTTTCGGCTTGGAAGTGCAGGTTTTAGGCCACATTTATGCAAAGCCGTTTTTCAAAAATTTGGAAAGTGGTAACATCATTAAAATTACCGAAAATCGACCCTAAAATACCAAACAAACTGAAAACACAGCTCTTTAGAGAATTAAACCACAATCATTTTGAGGTATGCCACTTTGAAATCGGATGTCTGTAGGAAAAGTTATGGGCTTAGAAGTGCAGGTTTTAGGCCACATTTCTGCAAAGCCGTTTTTCGAAAATTGGGAAAGGGGTAACATCATTAAAATGACCGAAAATCGACCCCAAAATACAAAACAAACTGAAAACACAGATTTTTAGAGAATTTAACCACAATCATTTTAAAGTATGCCACTTTGAAATCGCATGTCTTTAAGAAAAGTTATGGGCTTAGAAGTGCAGGTTTTAGGCCGCATTTATGCAAAGCCGTTTTTCGAAAATTTGGAAAGGGGTAACATCATTAAAATGACCGAAAATCGACCCTAAAATACAAAACAAACTGAAAACACAGCTCTTTAAAGAATTAAACCACAATCATTTTGAGGTATGCCACTTTGAAATCGGATGTCTGTGAGAAAAGTTATGGGCTTAGAAGTGCAGGTTTTAGGCCACATTTATGCAAAGCCGTTTTTCGAAAATTTGGAAAGGGGTAACATCATTAAAATTACCGAAAATCGACCCCAAAATACAAAACAAACTGAAAACACAGATTTTTAGAGAATTTAACCACAATCATTTTGAGGTATGCCACTTTGAAATCGGATGTCTGTGAGAAAAGTTTTGGGCTTAGAAGTGCAGGTTTTAGGCCACATTAATGCAAAGCCGTTTTTCGAAAATTTGGAAAGGGGTAACATCATTAAAATGACCGAAAATCGACCCCAAAATACAAAACAAACTGAAAACACAGATTTTTAGAGAATTTAACCACAATCATTTTAAAGTATGCCACTTTGAAATCGGATGTCTTTAAGAAAAGTTATGGGCTTAGAAGTGCAGGTTTTAGGCCACATTTATGCAAAGCCGTTTTTCGAAAATTGGGAAAGCGGTAACATCATTAAAATGACCGAAAATCGACCCTAAAATACCAAACAAACTGAAAACACAGCTCTTTAGAGAATTAAACCACAATCATTTTGAGGTATGCCACTTTGAAATCGGATGTCTGTAAGAATAGTTATGGGTTTCGAAGTGCAGGCTTTAGGACATTTTCTGGAAATCCATTGAATACAGATATAAAGCATCGATTGCTAAGGACGAACAGACGGACGTGGCTAGCCCACTATCACATGCCTTCTGTAGCCTGTATTTGCCTGAAATTTAAGTCGCAAAGTTTCCAGCACACTACACCACACACACACGCCATCTGTTGCCGAGCGGCGGAACGCGGGCTGTGCTTGCATTTTCGTGCTGCCTACTTTTAATCATGCGATTTCACTTTCGCGAATAAATTTATTTAAGTAGAGCTATCTACTCATAATACTTACTTATTTGTGAAAACGTAGTTTAAATGTTGTACTTTAATAATATAAAATAAAAATAAATGATCTGACATTAACCGTATCGCGTAAAAAAAACTCATGAAAATAGGCCTTTTTTGGCCGAATTTACCATACCCCCCTTAAATGAAATCAAACGGCCAAATTTATTTGTTCACAAATAATTACCGGCAATACAAAATTCAAATTTTTAAACTTGTATGAATATTACAAATTTTTATTACTTGCGTGCATCACGGCAGTTCTTAATTTGTATATAAAAGCAGGTATATCTGAATGGTGTCATTCAATATTTGTACAAGTTTGGGTAGGCTGGGCTGTAATATAAAATCAACCTCCAGTATAAGCCCTTAATCGATCCTTACATAAAGCAATTTAAGAATTGCGCACGTGCTCACTAGTTGGTCAGCTACCTGATATCGACCTTTGCGCTAACCCTTTTTCCTGAACACCTGTCGTCGCTCTGCTCCTTGATTTTCCGTGTTGACTGTCCAGGTAGCGCATCAGAATTTTGCGACTGCTGCCGTCCGCTTGCTTTAAGAAATTGCGCACGTGCTCACTAGTTGGTCAACTACCTGATATCGACCTTTGCGCTAACCCTTTTTCCTGAACACCTGTCGTCGCTCTGCTCCTTGATTTTCCGTGTTGACTGCCCAGGTAGCGCATCAGTATTTTGCGACTGCTGCCGTCCGCTTGCTTTAAGAAATTGCGCAAGTGCTCCCTAGTTGGTCAGCTACTTAAAATCGACCTTTGTGCTAACCCATTTTCCTGAACACGCGGTGGTCGCTCTGCTCCATGATTTCCCGTGACTGTCCACGTAGCGCAGCAGTATTTTGCGACTGGTTATAAAATAAATGATCTGACATTAACCGTATCGCGTAAAAAATTCATGAAAATAGGCCTTTTTTGGCAGAATTAACCAACCCCCCTTTAAATGAAATGAAACGGCCAATTTTATTTGTTCACGAATAAGTAACAGGAATTACAAACAGTTAACAAATAATTACCGGAAAATAAAAAATTAAAATGTTTAAACTTGATGCTTATTTTGCTGTTTAAAAAATTATTTTAAAAGAATTTAAAGTAATACTAAAGTAAAGTAATGTCTTAATAAATGTTGTATTATTATTTTTCATTTTATAATAACAAATAGATCGAATTTTTAGGCTAAAATCACGTTTTTGACTTTAAAGTATTACCAAAAATTGAATAAAAAAAAAAAACTCAACGCAGTTACCTCTAGAAACATATTGACTAATAAACTATTTTTTTTTGGTTTTTTCTGATGATCCAGTAACGAGTTCTGCTGTTCACCGCAAAACCTTTTTTCTTGGAGGCGCTTATGCAGCTTTTCTGTAAACGGCTCATTTATTATTTTTTTTTACGAAAATTTGTGAAAACATAGTTTAAATGTTGTACTTTAATATGGTTATAAAATAATTGATCTGACATTAACCGTATCGCGTCAAAAAATTCATGGAAATATGCCTTTTTTTGGCCGAATTAAACATACCCCCTTAAATGAAATCAAACGGATAATTTTATTTGTTCACGAATAAGTAAATGACGAAAAATCGACCACAAATTACAAACCAAGCTGAAAACACAGATTTTTTGAGAATTTAACCACAATCATTTTGAGGTATGCCACTTTGAAATCCGATGTCTCTACGAAAAGTTATGGCCTTAGAAGTTCTGAATTTAAGTCACTTTTGTGCAAAGCCATTTTCAAAATTTATAAATCGACCACAAAATACATACATACCCCAAATCAAAAATATACAAAAGTCTCAAAACACAAATTTTTGAAGAATTAAATTACAATCATTTAGAAATCAATCACTTTGAAATCGGATGTCTTAAAGAAATGTTATGGGCTTAGAAGTGCAGGTTTTAGGCCGCATTTATGCAAAGCCGTTTTTCGAAAATTGGGAAAGGGGTAACATCATTAAAATGACCGAAAATCTACCCTAAAATACCAAACAAACTGAAAACACAGCTCTTTAGAGAATTAAACCACAATCATTTTGAGGTATGCCACTTTGAAATCGGATGTCTGTAGGAAAAGTTATGGGCTTAGAAGTGCAGGTTTTAGGCCACATTTCTGCAAAGCCGTTTTTCGAAAATTGGGAAAGGGGTAACATCATTAAAATGACCGAAAATCTACCCTAAAATACCAAACAAACTGAAAACACAGCTCTTTAGAGAATTAAACCACAATCATTTTGAGGTATGCCACTTTGAAATCGGATGTCTGTAAGAAAAGTTATGGGCTTAGAAGTGCAGGTTTTAGGCCACATTAATGCAAAGCCGTTTTTCGAAAATTTGGAAAGGGGTAACATCATTAAAATGACCGAAAATCGACCCTAAAATACCCAACAAACTGAAAACACAACTCTTTAGAGAATTAAACCACAATCATTTTGAGGTATGCCACTTTGAAATCGGATGTCTGTGAGAAAAGTTATGGGCTTAGAAGTGCAGGTTTTAGGCCACATTAATGCAAAGCCGTTTTTCGAAAATTTGGAAAGGGGTAACATCATTAAAATGACCGAAAATCGACCCTAAAATACCCAACAAACTGAAAACACAGCTCTTTAGAGAATTAAACCACAATCATTTTGAGGTATGCCACTTTGAAATCGGATGTCTGTGAGAAAAGTTATGGGCTTAGAAGTGCAGGTTTTAGGCCACATTAATGCAAAGCCGTTTTTCGAAAATTTGGAAAGGGGTAACATCATTAAAATGACCGAAAATCGACCCCAAAATACAAAACAAACTGAAAACACAGATTTTTAGAGAATTTAACCACAATCATTTTAAAGTATGCCACTTTGAAATCGGATGTCTTTAAGAAAAGTTATGGGCTTAGAAGTGCAGGTTTTAGGCCACATTTATGCAAAGCCGTTTTTCAAAAATTTGGAAAGTGGTAACATCATTAAAATGACCGAAAATCGACCCCAAAATACAAAACAAACTGAAAACACAGATTTTTAGAGAATTTAACCACAATCATTTTGAGGTATGCCACTTTGAAATCAGATGTCTTTAAGAAAAGTTATGGGCTTAGAAGTGCAGGTTTTAGGCCACATTTATGCAAAGCCGTTTTTCAAAAATTTGGAAAGTGGTAACATCATTAAAATGACCGAAAATCGACCCAAAAATACAAAACAAACTGAAAACACAGATTTTTGGAGAATTTAACCACAATCATTTTGAAGTATGCCACTTTGAAATCGGAAAGTCTTTAAGAAAAGTTATGGGCTTAGAAGTGCAGGTTTTAGGCCACATTAATGCAAAGCCGTTTTTCGAAAATTTGGAAAGGGGTAACATCATTAAAATGTCCGAAAATCGACCCCAAAATACAAAACAAACTGAAAACACAGATTTTTAGAGAATTTAACCACAATCATTTTGAGGTATGCCACTTTGAAATCGGATGTCTGTAGGAAAAGTTATCGGCTTGGAAGTGCAGGTTTTAGGCCACATTTATGCAAAGTCGTTTTTTGAAAATTTGGAAAGGGATAACATCATTAAAATGACTGAAAATCGACCCGTAACATCATTAAAATGACCGAAAATCGACCCAAAAATACAAAACAAACTGAAAACACAGATTTTTAGAGAATTTAACCACAATCATTTTAAAGTATGCCACTTTGAAATCGGATGTCTTTAAGAAAAGTTATGGCTTAGAAGTGCAGGTTTTAGGCCACATTTATGCAAAGCCGTTTTTCGAAAATTGGGAAAGCGGTAACATCATTAAAATGACCGAAAATCGACCCTAAAATACCAAACAAACTGAAAACACAGCTCTTTAGAGAATTAAACCACAATCATTTTGAGGTATGCCACTTTGAAATCGGATGTCTGTAAGAATAGTTATGGGTTTCGAAGTGCAGGCTTTAGGACATTTTCTGGAAATCCATTGAATACAGATATAAAGCATCGATTGCTAAAGACGAACAGACGGACGTGGCTGGCCCACTATCACATGCCTTCTGTAGCCTGTATTTGCCTGAAATTTAAGTCGCAAAGTTTCCAGCACACTACACCACACACACACGCCATCTGTTGCCGAGCGGCGGAACGCGGGCTGTGCTTGCATTTTCGTGCTGCCTACTTTTAATCATGCGATTTCACTTTCGCGAATAAATTTATTTAAGTAGAGCTATCTACTCATAATACTTACTTATTTGTGAAAACGTAGTTTAAATGTTGTACTTTAATAATATAAAATAAAAATAAATGATCTGACATTAACCGTATCGCGTAAAAAAACTCATGAAAATAGGCCTTTTTTGGCCGAATTTACCATACCCCCCTTAAATGAAATCAAACGGCCAAATTTATTTGTTCACAAATAATTACCGGCAATACAAAATACAAAATACAACACAGATTTTAAGAGAATTTGACCACAATCATTTTGAAGTATGCCACTCTGAAATCGGATGTCTTTAAGAAATGTTATGGGCTTAGAAGTGCAGGTTTTAGGCCGCATTTATGCAAAGCCGTTTTTCGAAAATTTGGAAAGGGGTAACATTAGTAAAATGACCGAAAATCGACCCTAAAATACCAAACAAACTGAAAACACAGCTCTTTTGAGAATTAAACCACAATCATTTTGAGGTATGCCACTTTGAAATCGGATGTCTGTAGGAAAAGTTATGGGCTTAGAAGTGCAGGTTTTAGGCCACATTTCTGCAAAGCCGTTTTTCGAAAATTGGGAAAGGGGTAACATCATTAAAATAACCGAAAATCGACCCCAAAATACAAAACAAACTGAAAACACAGATTTTTAGAGAATTTAACCACAATCATTTTAAAGTATGCCACTTTGAAATCGGATGTCTTTAAGAAAAGTTATGGGCTTAGAAGTGCAGGTTTTAGGCCACATTTATGCAAAGCCGTTTTTCAAAAATTTGGAAAGTGGTAACATCATTAAAATGACCGAAAATCGACCCCAAAATACAAAACAAACTGAAAACACAGATTTTTAGAGAATTTAACCACAATCATTTTGAGGTATGCCACTTTGAAATCAGATGTCTTTAAGAAAAGTTATGGGCTTAGAAGTGCAGGTTTTAGGCCACATTTCTGCAAAGCCGTTTTTCGAAAATTGGGAAAGGGGTAACATCATTAAAATGACCGAAAATCGACCCAAAAATACAAAACAAACTGAAAACACAGATTTTTAGAGAATTTAACCACAATCATTTTGAAGTATGCCACTTTGAAATCGGATGTCTTTAAGAAAAGTTATGGGCTTAGAAGTGCAGGTTTTAGGCCACATTAATGCAAAGCCGTTTATCGAAAATTTGGAAAGGGGTAACATCATTAAAATGACCGAAAATCGACCCCAAAATACAAAACAAACTGAAAACACAGATTTTTAGAGAATTTAACCACAATCATTTTGAGGTATGCCACTTTGAAATCGGATGTCTGTAGGAAAAGTTATCGGCTTGGAAGTGCAGGTTTTAGGCCACATTTATGCAAAGTCGTTTTTTGAAAATTTGGAAAGGGATAAGATCATTAAAATGACTGAAAATCGACCCGTAACATCATTAAAATGACCGAAAATCGACCCAAAAATACAAAACAAACTGAAAACACAGATTTTTAGAGAATTTAACCACAATCATTTTAAGGTATGCCACTTTGAAATCGGATGTCTTTAAGAAAAGTTATGGGCTTAGAAGTGCAGGTTTTAGGCCACATTTATGCAAAGCCGTTTTTCGAAAATTGGGAAAGCGGTAACATCATTAAAATGACCGAAAATCGACCCTAAAATACCAAACAAACTGAAAACACAGCTCTTTAGAGAATTAAACCACAATCATTTTGAGGTATGCCACTTTGAAATCGGATGTCTGTAAGAATAGTTATGGGTTTCGAAGTGCAGGCTTTAGGACATTTTCTGGAAATCCATTGAATACAGATATAAAGCATCGATTGCTAAAGACGAACAGACGGACGTGGCTGGCCCACTATCACATGCCTTCTGTAGCCTGTATTTGCCTGAAATTTAAGTCGCAAAGTTTCCAGCACACTACACCACACACACACGCCATCTGTTGCCGAGCGGCGGAACGCGGGCTGTGCTTGCATTTTCGTGCTGCCTACTTTTAATCATGCGATTTCACTTTCGCGAATAAATTTATTTAAGTAGAGCTATCTACTCATAATACTTACTTATTTGTGAAAACGTAGTTTAAATGTTGTACTTTAATAATATAAAATAAAAATAAATGATCTGACATTAACCGTATCGCGTAAAAAAAACTCATGAAAATAGGCCTTTTTTGGCAGAATTAACCAACCCCCCTTTAAATGAAATGAAACGGCCAATTTTATTTGTTCACGAATAAGTAACAGGAATTACAAACAGTTAACAAATAATTACCGGAAAATAAAAATTAAAATGTTTAAACTTGATGCTTATTTTGCTGTTTAAAAAATTATTTTAAAAAAATTTAAAGTAATTCATTATGTTGCTTTAATAAATGTTGTATTATTATTTTTCATTTTATAATAACAAATAGATCGAATTTTTAGGCTAAAATCACGTTTTTGACTTTAAAGTATTACCAAAAATTGAATAAAAAAAAAACTCAACGCACTTACCTCTAGAAACTTATTAACTATTAAACTATTTTTTTTTGGTTTTTTCTGATGATCCAGTAACAATTTCTGCTGTTCACCGCAAAACCTTTTTTCTTGAAGGCGCTCACGCTGCTTTGCTGTGAACGGCTCATCTATTTTTTTTTTATGAAAATTTGTAAAAACGTAGTTTAAATGTTGTACTTTAATATGGTTATAAAATAAATTATCTGACATTAACCGTAGCGCGTAAAAAAATTCATGAAAGTGAACAAACAATTTACAAATAATTACCGGAAAAAAATATTAAAATTTTTAAACTTGATGCTCATTTTGCTGTTTAAAAAATTATTTTAAAAAAATATAACGTGATATATTATGTTGCTTTAATAAATGGAGTATTATTTTTTTTTCATTTTATAATATCAAATATATCGAATTTTTAGGCTAAAATCACGTTTTTGACTTTAAAGTGTTACCAAAAATCCAAAAATTGAATAAAAAAAAAACTCAACGCAGTTACCTCTAGAAACTTATTAACTAATAAACTATTTTTTTTTGGTTTTTTCTGATGATCCAGTAACAATTTCTGCTGTTCACCGCAAAACCTTTTTTCTTGGAGGCGCTTACGCTGCTTTGCTGTGAACGGCTCATTTATTTTTTTTTTTTTTAGGAAAATTTGTGAAAACGTAGTTTAAATGTTGTACTTTAATATGGTTATAAAATAAATGATCAGACATTAACCGTATCGCGTAAAAAAATTCATGAAAATGAACAAACAGTTTACAAATAATTAACGGAAAACAAAATATTACAATTTTTAAACTTGATGCTCATTTTGCTGTTTAAAAAATTATTTTAAAAAAAATTTAACGTAATATATTATGTTGCTTTAATAAATGTAGTGTTATTTTTTTTCATTTTATAATATCAAATATATCGAATTTTTAGGCTAAAATCACGTTTTAGACTTTAAAGTGTTACCAAAAATTTAATAAAAAAAAAACTCAACGCAAATACCTCTAGAAACTTATTAACTTATAAACTTTTTTTTTTGGCTTTTTCTGATGATCCAGTAACAATTTCTGCTGTTCACCGCAAAACCTTTTTTCTTGGAAGGCGCTTACGCTGCTTTGCTGTGAACGGGTCATAAATTTTTTGTTTTATGAAAACAATCTGAAAACGTAGTTTAGAGAATTTGGAACTTTAATATGGCTGTAAAATAAATTATCTGACATTAACCGTATCGCGTAAAAAAAT
Organism: Drosophila kurseongensis; assembly: GCA_018153305.1. NCBI lineage: Eukaryota > Metazoa > Arthropoda > Insecta > Diptera > Drosophilidae > Drosophila > Drosophila kurseongensis. Next base: position 26,425,318 of record JAECXX010000004.1, read on the forward strand.
TCCTGAAAATAGGCCTTCTTTGGCCGAATTATCCATACCCCCACCGCCATTTTTATAAAAGTATCATGGCGTAAAGTAATAAACGCCATTTTTAAAAAAGTAACTAAAAGTAAGTAAAATGACCGAAAATCGACCCCAAAATACAAAACAAACTGAAAACACAGATTTTTAGAGAATTTAACCAAAATCATTTTGAAGTATGCCACTTTGAAATCGGATGTCTTTAAGAAAGTTATGGGCTTAGAAGTGCAGGTTTTAGGCCATATTTATGCAAAGCCGTTTTTCGAAAATTTGGAAAGGGGTAACATCATTAAAATGACCGAAAATCGACCCTAAAATACCAAACAAACTGAAAACACAGCTCTTTAGAGAATTAAATCACAATCATTTTGAGGAATGCCACTTTGAAATCGGATGGCTGTAAGAATAGTTATGGATTTCGAAGTGCAGGCTTTTGGACATTTTCTGGAAATCCATTGAATACAGATATAAAGCATCGATTGCTAAAGACGAACAGACGGACGTGGCTGGCCCACTATCACATGCCTTCTGTAGCCTGTATTTGCCTGAAATTTAAGTCGCAAAGTTTCCAGCACACTACACCACACACACACGCCATCTGTTGCCGAGCGGCGGAACGCGGGCTGTGCTTGCATTTTCGTGCTGCCTACTTTTAGGCATGCGATTTCACTTTCGCGAATAAATTTATTTAAGTAGAGCTATCTACTCATAATACTTACTTATTTGTGAAAACGTAGTTTAAATGTTGTACTTTAATAATATAAAATAAAAATAAATGATCTGACATTAACCGTATCGCGTAAAAAAAAACTCATGAAAATAGGCCTTTTTTGGCCGAATTTACCATTAAATGAAATCAAACGGCCAAATTTATTTGTTCACAAATAATTACCGGCAATACAAAATTAAAATTTTAAACTTGTATGAATATTACAAATTTTTATTACTTGCGTGCATCACGGCAGTTCTTAATTTGTATATAAAAGCAGGTATATCTGAATGGTGTCATTCAATATTTGTACAAGTTTGGGTAGGCTGGGCTGTAATATAAAATCAACCTCCAGTATAAGCCCTTAATCGATCCTTACATAAAGCAATTTAAGAATTGCGCACGTGCTCACTAGTTGGTCAGCTACCTGATATCGACCTTTGCGCTAACCCTTTTTCCTGAACAGCTGTCGTCGCTCTGCTCCTTGATTTTCCGTGTTGACTGTCCAGGTAGCGCAGCAGTATTTTGCGACTGCTGCCGTCCGCTTGCTTCAAGAAATTGCGCAAGAGCTCACTAGTTGGTCAGCTGCTTAAAATCGACCTTTGTGCTAACCCATTTTCCTGAACACGCGGTGGTCGCTCTGCTCAATGATTTCCCGTGACTGTCCACGTAGCGCAGCAGTATTTTGCGACTGGTTATAAAATAAATGATCTGACATTAACCATATCGCGTAAAAAATTCATGAAAATAGGCCTTTTTTGGCAGAATTAACCAACCCCCCTTTAAATGAAATGAAACGGCCAATTTTATTTATTCACGAATAAGTAACAGGAATTACAAACAGTTAACAAATAATTACCGGAAAATAAAAAATTTAAATGTTTAAACTTAATGCTTATTTTGCTGTTTAAAAAATTATTTTAAAAGAATTTAAAGTAATACTAAAGTAAAGTAATGCCTTAATAAATGTTGTATTATTATTTTTCATTTTATAATAACAAATAGATCGAATTTTTAGGCTAAAATCACGTTTTTGACTTTAAAGTATTACCAAAAAATTGAATACAAAAAAAAAACTCAACGCAGTTACCTCTAGAAACATATGAACTATTAAACTATTTTTTTTTTGGTTTTTTCTGATGATCCAGTAACGAGTTCTGCTGTTCACCGCAAAACCTTTTTTCTTGGAGGCGCTTATGCAGCTGTTCTGTAAACGGCTCATTTATTATTTTTTTTACGAAAATTTGTGAAAACATAGTTTAAATATTGTACTTTAATATGGTTATAAAATAATTGATCTGACATTAACCGTATCGCGTCAAAAAATGCATGAAAATATGCCTTTTTTTTGGCCGAATTAAACATACCCCCTTAAATGAAATCAAACGGATAATTTTATTTGTTCACGAATAAGTAAATGACGAAAAATCGACCACAAATTACAAACCAAGCTGAAAACACAGATTTTTTGAGAATTTAACCACAATCATTTTGAGGTATGCCACTTTGAAATCCGATGTCTCTAAAAGTTATGGCCTTAGAAGTTCTGAATTTAAGTCACTTTTGTGCAAAGCCATTTTCAAAATTTATAAATCGACCACAAAATACATACATACCCCAAATCAAAAATATACAAAAGTTCAAAACACAAATTTTTGAAGAATTAAATTACAATCATTTAGAAATCAATCACTTTGAAATCGGATGTCTTAAAGAAATGTTATGGGCTTAGAAGTGCAGGTTTTAGGCCGCATTTATGCAAAGCCGTTTTTCGAAAATTGGGAAAGGGGTAACATCATTAAAATGACCGAAAATCTACCCTAAAATACCAAACAAACTGAAAACACAGCTCTTTAGAGAATTAAACCACAATCATTTTGAGGTATGCCACTTTGAAATCGGATGTCTGTAGGAAAAGTTATGGGCTTAGAAGTGCAGGTTTTAGGCCACATTTCTGCAAAGCCGTTTTTCGAAAATTGGGAAAGGGGTAACATCATTAAAATGACCGAAAATCTACCCTAAAATACCAAACAAACTGAAAACACAGCTCTTTAGAGAATTAAACCACAATCATTTTGAGGTATGCCACTTTGAAATCGGATGTCTGTAAGAAAAGTTATGGCCTTAGAAGTTCTGAATTTAAGTCACTTTTGTGCAAAGCCATTTTCAAAATTTATAAATCGACCACAAAATACATACATACCCCAAATCAAAAATATACAAAAGTTCAAAACACAAATTTTTGAAGAATTAAATTACAATCATTTAGAAATCAATCACTTTGAAATCGGATGTCTTAAAGAAATGTTATGGGCTTAGAAGTGCAGGTTTTAGGCCACATTTCTGCAAAGCCGTTTTTCGAAAATTGGGAAAGGGGTAACATCATTAAAATGACCGAAAATCGACCCCAAAATACAAAACAAACTGAGAACACAGATTTTTAGAGAATTTAACCACAATCATTTTAAAGTATGCCACTTTGAAATCGGATGTCTTTAAGAAAAGTTATGGGCTTAGAAGTGCAGGTTTTAGGCCGCATTTATGCAAAGCCGTTTTTCGAAAATTTGGAAAGGGGTAACATCATTAAAATGACCGAAAATCGACCCTAAAATACCCAACAAACTGAAAACACAGCTCTTTAGAGAATTAAACCACAATCATTTTGAGGTATGCCACTTTGAAATCGGATGTCTGTGAGAAAAGTTATGGGCTTAGAAGTGCAGGTTTTAGGCCACATTAATGCAAAGCCGTTTTTCGAAAATTTGGAAAGGGGTAACATCATTAAAATGTCCGAAAATCGACCCCAAAATACAAAACAAACTGAAAACACAGATTTTTAGAGAATTTAACCACAATCATTTTGAAGTATGCCACTTTGAAATCGGATGTCTTTAAGAAAAGTTATGGGCTTAGAAGTGCAGGTTTTAGGCCGCATTTATGCAAAGCCGTTTTTCGAAAATTTGGAAAGGGGTAACATCATTAAAATGACCGAAAATCGACCCTAAAATACCCAACAAACTGAAAACACAGCTCTTTAGAGAATTAAACCACAATCATTTTGAGGTATGCCACTTTGAAATCGGATGTCTGTGAGAAAAGTTATGGGCTTAGAAGTGCAGGTTTTAGGCCACATTAATGCAAAGCCGTTTTTCGAAAATTTGGAAAGGGGTAACATCATTAAAATGTCCGAAAATCGACCCCAAAATACAAAACAAACTGAAAACACAGATTTTTAGAGAATTTAACCACAATCATTTTGAGGTATGCCACTTTGAAATCGGATGTCTGTAGGAAAAGTTATGGGCTTAGAAGTGCAGGTTTTAGGCCACATTAATGCAAAGCCGTTTTTCGAAAATTGGGAAAGCGGTAACATCATTAAAATGACCGAAAATCGACCCTAAAATACCAAAGAAACTGAAAACACAGCTCTTTAGAGAATTAAACCACAATCATTTTGAGGTATGCCACTTTGAAATCGGATGTCTGTAAGAATAGTTATGGGTTTCGAAGTGAAGGCCTTAGGACATTTTCTGGAAATCCATTGAATACAGATATAAAGCATCGATTGCTAAAGACGAACAGACGGACGTGGCTGGCCCACTATCACATGCCTTCTGTAGCCTGTATTTGCCTGAAATTTAAGTCGCAAAGTTTCCAGCACACTACACCACACACACACGCCATCTGTTGCCGAGCGGCGGAACGCGGGCTGTGCTTGCATTTTCGTGCTGCCTACTTTTAATCATGCGATTTCACTTTCGCGAATAAATTTATTTAAGTAGAGCTATCTACTCATAATACTTACTTATTTGTGAAAACGTTGTTTAAATGTTGTACTTTAATAATATAAAATAAAAACAAGAAAGGAAAGCTAACTTCGGGCGGAGCCGAAGTTGAAATACCCTTGCAGAATATTCCGAATTATATTCTCCAAAATTATTCATATGATGCATTCTTAACACTCATAAAAAATCCCAACTTTCTAACTTTAAAAACACCAAAGTTATGGCATTTCCAATCGTTCAGTTAAGTGGCGGCTATAGGATATAGTCGGCCGATCCCTATGAAATTTAGTGGGTCAGATTGATTGGCCAAATTACCGATCAATCAGTTATATAGCAGCTATAGGATATAGTCAGCCGATCCTTATGAAATTTGGTAGGTCAGATTGATTGGCCAAATATAAAAGCCATAGAAAATCCCAACTTCCTAACTTTACAAATCCCAAAGTTATGGCATTACCGATCAATCAGTTATATGGCAGCTATAGGATATAGTCGGCCGATCCTTATGAAATTTGGAAGGTCGAATTGACTGGCCAAATAAAATACCCATAGGAAATCCCAACTTCCTAACTTAACAAACACTAAAGTTATGGCATTTCCGATCAATCAGTTATATGGCAGCTATAGGATATAGTCGGCCGATCCTAATGAAATTTGGTAGGTCGAATTGATTGGCCAAATATAAAACCCATAGGAAATACCAACTTTCTAACTTAACAAACACCAAAGTTATGGCATTTCCGATCAATCAGTTATATGACAGCTATAGGATATAGTCGGCCGATCCCGGCCGTTCCGACTTATATACTGCGTGCAAAGGATCGAAGGCTGTGTGCAAAGTTTCAATTTGATATCTTTAAAACTGAGAGACTAGTTCGCGTAGAAACAGACAGACGGACAGACAGACGGACAGACGGACAGACGGACAGACGGACATGGCTATATCAACTCAGGAGGTGATCCTGATCAAGAATATATATACTTTATAGGGTCGGAGATGTCTCCTTCACTGCGTTGCACACTTTTGACCAAAATTATAATACCCTCTGCAAGGGTATAATAAATGATCTGACATTAACCGTATCGCGTAAAAAAAACTCATGAAAATAGGCCTTTTTTGGCCGAGTTTACCATACCCCCTTAAATGAAATCAAACGGCCAAATTTATTTGTTCACAAATAATAACCGGCAATACAAAATACAAAATACAACACAGATTTTAAGAGAATTTGACCACAATCATTTTGAAGTATGCCACTCTGAAATCGGATGTCTTTAAGAAATGTTATGGGCTTAGAAGTGCAGGTTTTAGGCCGCATTTATGCAAATCCGTTTTTCGAAAATTTGGAAAGGGGTAACATCATTAAAATGACCGAAAATCGACCCTAAAATACCAAACAAACTGAAAACACAGCTCTTTAGAGAATTAAACCACAATCATTTTGAAGTATGCCACTTTGAAATCGGATGTCTTTAAGAAAAGTTATGGGCTTAGAAGTGCAGGTTTTAGGCCACATTTCTGCAAAGCCGTTTTTCGAAAATTGGGAAAGGGGTAACATCATTAAAATGACCGAAAATCGACCCAAAAATACAAAACAAACTGAAAACACAGATTTTTAGAGAATTTAACCACAATCATTTTGAAGTATGCCACTTTGAAATCGGATGTCTTTAAGAAAAGTTATGGGCTTAGAAGTGCAGGTTTTAGGCCACATTAATGCAAAGCCGTTTTTCGAAAATTTGGAAAGGGGTAACATCATTAAAATGTCCGAAAATCGACCCCAAAATACAAAACAAACTTAAAACACAGATTTTTAGAGAATTTAACCACAATCATTTTGAGGTATGCCACTTTGAAATCGGATGTCTGTAGGAAAAGTTATCGGCTTGGAAGTGCAGGTTTTAGGCCACATTTATGCAAAGTCGTTTTTTGAAAATTTGGAAAGGGATAACATCATTAAAATGACTGAAAATCGACCCGTAACATCATTAAAATGACCGAAAATCGACCCAAAAATACAAAACAAACTGAAAACACAGATTTTTAGAGAATTAAACCACAATCATTTTGAAGTATGCCACTTTGAAATCGGATGTCTTTAAGAAAAGTTATGGGCTTAGAAGTGCAGGTTTTAGGCCACATTTCTGCAAAGCCGTTTTTCGAAAATTGGGAAAGGGGTAACATCATTAAAATGACCGAAAATCGACCCAAAAATACAAAACAAACTGAAAACACAGATTTTTAGAGAATTTAACCACAATCATTTTGAAGTATGCCACTTTGAAATCGGATGTCTTTAAGAAAAGTTATGGGCTTAGAAGTGCAGGTTTTAGGCCACATTAATGCAAAGCCGTTTTTCGAAAATTTGGAAAGGGGTAACATCATTAAAATGTCCGAAAATCGACCCCAAAATACAAAACAAACTTAAAACACAGATTTTTAGAGAATTTAACCACAATCATTTTGAGGTATGCCACTTTGAAATCGGATGTCTGTAGGAAAAGTTATCGGCTTGGAAGTGCAGGTTTTAGGCCACATTAATGCAAAGCCGTTTTTCGAAAATTTGGAAAGGGATAACATCATTAAAATGACTGAAAATCGACCCGTAACATCATTAAAATGACCGAAAATCGACCCAAAAATACAAAACAAACTGAAAACACAGATTTTTAGAGAATTTAACCACAATCATTTTAAGGTATGCCACTTTGAAATCGGATGTCTTTAAGAAAAGTTATGGGCTTAGAAGTGCAGGTTTTAGGCCACATTTATGCAAAGCCGTTTTTCAAAAATTTGGAAAGTGGTAACATCATTAAAATGACCGAAAATCGACCCCAAAATACAAAACAAACTGAAAACACAGATTTTTAGAGAATTTAACCACAATCATTTTAAAGTATGCCACTTTGAAATCGGATGTCTTTAAGAAAAGTTATGGGCTTAGAAGTGCAGGTTTTAGGCCACATTTATGCAAAGCCGTTTTTCAAAAATTTGGAAAGTGGTAACATCATTAAAATGACCGAAAATCGACCCCAAAATACAAAACAAACTGAAAACACAGATTTTTAGAGAATTTAACCACAATCATTTTGAGGTATGCCACTTTGAAATCGGATGTCTTTAAGAAAAGTTATGGGCTTAGAAGTGCAGGTTTTAGGCCACATTAATGCAAAGCCGTTTTTCGAAAATTTGGAAAGGGGTAACTGGTCAGAAATTAGAACGAGTTGAGTTGCGTATGTGTGGACTGTATTAATTTTATTCTTGCCAGTTGCGAAGCCTATTTGACACTGAATTGAATTTCGCAATATGACGCCGTCTTAGCGGCGTTGCCAGAAACCGAAAAGATATTATATACATGTTTTCTTGTACATAGATTAAATATATATAGAATAGAATAGAGATGGCATTATACGCCTATATTAGAGATGATTAAAGCTGCAAGCGTTCACGAACATCCCGGCCCGCCCTGAAACACAGTTTCTGAATGGGGCATTACAGCAACTTTCGTGATGGGTCTGATCATCTCTCCTGTCGGGGTCTTCAATTTAACTGCTCGAACGAGGTTGTCCTTCCCTGGATAGGTTTCCATAACCCGAGCGATGTGCCAAGATGCCGGTGGTGAATTGGACTCTTTTACGAGCACAACATCACCGGTCGAGATGTTGGGGGTTGAAGTAGTCCATTTTGGACGTTGCTGCAGAGTAGTCAGATACTCCTGATGCCATTTTCTCCAGAATCCTTGAAGCATAGACTGGATGCTTTGCCAATATCCTAATCGGCCCACTGGGATGTGACTCAAATCGGGATCTGGCACTGTTGTTAATGGTCGCCCAATTAAGAAGTGAGCGGGTGATAGGTAGTTGGTTTCCGTATCCGGTGTGTAGCACAAGGGGCGTGAATTTATCACTGCGCTTATTTGAGCAAGAAGTGTCCGCATCTGTTCAAAGGTGAGCGTTGAGTTTCCGGTGATTCTGCGAAGATGCAGCTTGACACAACGAACTGCCGACTCCCATTTCCCTCCCCAGTGAGGGGCTCTCGGCGGAATAAGGACCCATTGGATACCATCATCCGCTAGTGTGCTAGATACGGTGTCCTTGTGTGTTTGTGAAGAAAGCAATTCTTGCATCTCGTCGAGGGATCGCTTAGCTCCAATAAAGTTTGTGCCATTGTCACTGTAGATCTTACTGCACTTGCCACGTACCGATATAAAGCGCCGCAAGGCAGCCAAGAAGGTTTCTGTCGTCAAATCTGTGGCAAGTTCCAGGTGGATGGCCGAGGTGACCATGCAAACAAATAGGCATATGTAGCCTTTGCTGATACGTGGCTTCCGAACCTTTGCATCCTTCAGAAGTATTGGACCTGCATAGTCGCAACCAGTAAATATAAATGGAAGCGCTTGAGTAATGCGTACGCTGGGTAAATCAGCCATTTGTTGCTGGGATGTGTGGTAGCGTTGACGAAAGCAAGCTAAACAGTCGTGTGTTATTTTGCGAATTAGATTACGTGCTCCAAATATCCAGAATTTTTGATGAACAATAACAAAAAGTGAGGAAACGCCAGGGTGGAGGTTTACTCGGTGCTCGTGTTCCAGGATCAGCTTTGAGATGCGGTGTGTTTTTGGTAGCAATACTGGGTGTTTTGCATCGTTTGACAACTGTGAGTGGTGCAGTCGTCCACCTACCCTCAGCAAATCGTTTTCGTCGATTATGGGTGCCAGTTTGATCAGCTGTGATCGGTTCCTTAAGGGTTTTTTACCGAGGAGCAATTGGTAATCGTCTTTGAAACAACCTTGTGCTTGTTTTATACACAGAATCCTTGCCTCCTTAATCTCATCAAATGTGAGAGCGCCATATACCCTTTTGCGAGATAGGTTTCGTGTACGTTGAATAAACCGCTTCACGTAGCCGACAATGTGGACGAGTTTAACCCAAGAAGACACTCGTTCGGTTAGTTCATCAAGTGGATGAATCGGGGTTGCTTTAGCCAGTGTAGCCAAACAGTTGGATTTGACTTCTCCTAGCATGAGTTTATCTGTAAGAAATAAACCGAAACGTGAATCGTTTAACTTTACCAGATACTGCACCTTGTCTCGTAGCCATAAAGGCCCATTCCACCACAAATGGAAGTCGATGAGATCAGCAGCCATCAGACCCCTGGACGCACAGTCCGCTGGGTTTGTTTTGGAATCTACGTGATGCCAAGCACTCCTTGGAATAGTGTCAAGGATTTCCGAGGTTCTGTTTCCAACAAATGTCTTGAGTTGGGCTGGCGTATACGATAACCAGGTGAGCACTATTGATGAGTCGGACCAGCCAAAAACAGTTATATTTTTGTGGCGTAATCCAGATGTGATCGAGCGAATCAGTTGGCTGAGGAGAAGTGCTGCGCAAAGTTCCAGACGTGGCAAGGATTGTTGTTTCAGTGGAGCCACCCTTGTTTTCGCAGCTACAATGGATACCGAGATAGTGCCATCGTCATTGGTGACTCTGCTGTACACCACAGCAGCATATGCCTTGGTTGACGCATCCGAAAATCCGTGGAGTTCGATGTTGTCCGAGTCGTTGGCGACAAATCGTGGTAGTTGAAATGTTTGAAGATTGTCCAGATCTGCTCTCCACTTTAGCCAGTTGTCCGCCAGTTTAGTTGGGAGTGGGTCATCCCAATCCAAATTCAAGAGCCAAAGCTTTTGGAAAAGGATTTTGAATTGGATTACAATGGGTGCCAAGAGTCCGAGAGGATCAAATATCCTCGAGACGTCGGACAAGACTTGTCTCTTTGTGCAATCAGGATTTTCAGCTAGACCGACATTGTACGTTAGAATGTCTTTTCCAGGATGCCAGTATAGTCCGAGAACCTTTACTGGTGACGTTTGTGCAGATTGTGTGACGCTATCATCCGTTTGTATACATGGTGTATTGGATACCCATTTCCCGAGTTCAAGGTTTGCACGAGACATCAGCTGAATCAGCTCGTTACGGTTCCGGAGTAGCTCCTCCTCACTGTTTGACCCAGTAAGAACGTCATCTACATAGAAATCCTCCAGCAGGATTTTCGACGCATTTGGGTATTCCTCTTGATGATCGACAGCAAGTTGTTCCAGCACTCGCACAGCCAGGAATGGTGCGCATGAAGTTCCGTAGGTTACAGTGCACAATTGGAAGTGCTTGATGGGATCGGATGGATCTTCTCTCCAAACGATTTTCTGGAAGTTTCTGTGCTTTTCGTTGACCCATATCTGGCGGAACATTTTTACGATGTCCGCTGAGAATGCAAATTTGTACATTCGAAACCGAAGGCACACAGCGAATAGATCGCGCTGGATACTGGGACCTGTAAACAGGGTGTCATTTAAAGCCTTACCATTGGCGTCGCGAAAAGATCCATCGAAAACTACTCGTAGCTTCCGACCCAGCACTGGGTGGTGTGGTAGATAAAACTGATTTCCAGTAGCGTTTTCCTCAGGTGGCACCTCTCGCATGTGCCCCAGATTTGTGTATTCCCGCATAAAGTATACGTACTGTGTACGCAGCTGCTCGTTCTGTTGCAGCCGCCGCTCAACTGATTTAAAGCGTTCGAGCGCTCCTTGTAGAGTTTCTCCGAAATCGGGGTTTTCAGTGTTGAATGGAAGATCCACGATATACTTCCCGTTTTCATCGCGACTGTGAGTGGCGAGAAAGTGCTTCTCGACCTGATCATCCTCCGGATCCAATTTTGCGCTGCTTTGAACGTTTTCCAATTGCCAAAACTTCTGAAGCTCGGCGCCTATGTCTACTGTTGTAGTCAGTGCAATAGCGTTGCTTGGATTTGATGTGATGAGTGAGGTTATTACCCATCCGAACACCGAAGAAATGGCGATAAGATTACCCTTGTTGTCGTACATCTTTCGTCCTGTAAACACCGACCATACGTGTTCGCTTCCCAATAGAATGTCAACAGGTGAGTTTGTGTTGAATTCTGTATCCGCCAACTGCAGATCTTTGAAAGCCTCGAGTGCCGATGCATCGATGTTTTGGCGTTCCAGCGAAGAAGTAATTCTGCCTAGCACGTGGGCGTAGACAACCAAATCATCCTCGGAAATACGGGACTTGATATGCAAGGTGCTGCATCCCCTTGTCGTGTCTGCTTTAACCGAAGAGATTCCCGTGACCAAGATGCGTGATGCCGAACGTGTCAATCCGAGAGCTTAAATGCAACGCTCGGCTACGTAGGAAAGCTCTGAGCCTGTGTCCAATAAGAGACGGCATGTTACGTGGTCACCTTTGGCGTTTTGAACATAAACCATGGCAGTTGGTAATATGCTTCGCATAATTCCCGTTTCCTGTGCAGATTTTGCAGTGCCCTGTGCACATACAACTGATTGAGTGCCCTCTCCTTGGGCGAAATGACTAAGAGTCACCGAAGTGTTGTTGGACGCACCTATGTTTCGCTCGTCCTCCCCTGCTATCTGGGCAAGATTCCCAATAGCCTGTGTATTCGCTTGGACATGTAGAAGGGAGTGATGATTTCCCCTGCATTGTCTACATTTGTATGTCGACTTGCACTTGCTGACTCCATGACCAGGTCGCAAACAGTTGTAGCACAGTGATTTCTCCTTTACGAATGATCGCCTCTGCATCCCGGACATATCCAAGAACAGCTGACAGTTATACAGAGTGTGTTCTGTGGAATTACAGCCACTGCCTTCGACCGCAACCATCGATTGTGTGACCCTTTTTGGTTTTTCTGCATGTGTTGTTGTCTTACTACAAGTCGCAAGCTCCCTTTTACTCAGTTCCAGTTCCTCGCAACGAGAATCCAGAAATTTGAAGAATTCCTCGAGATCTGTGTCCATGCTGCGCTCAATCCACCTGCGCCGCGTGTCGGCGTCAAGTTTCTCCAGGGCCAGATAGATGATCCAGCAATCGCGTCCCATCTGGTTGACTGCATCCAATCCGCGAATAATTTCGTTTGCTCCGTCTGACACCTTCCGTAGAATTGATGCATCTACCTTTGAAGTTGTTGGTAGGCTCATAAACTGCTCCAAGAATGAGTTTACAATGTGGCGTGGACGATTGTATCTTTCCTTCAGACGTTCCCAAGCGGTGTTGTAAGCTGTATCCGTAATGGCCAAGTGCCGTACCAAGTTGGCAGCCTCATCAACAATAAGTGTTTTCAAGTGATGGAACTTCTGGGTGTTGGACAAATGTTGCTTGTTATGAATTGTGCTTTCATAAATGTCTTGAAAAGATGGCCACTCTGTGTAGTTGCCAGAGAACCGTTTGATTTGAATTTTAGGCAATTCACTCAGATTGGAATTCGCCGCATGTACCGAACTTGAATTCGCCAAAGAGACGTCACCACCATATATCGCGTTATCAATCTCCGGATCGACGTAACCTTCCACATCCTCGTGGAGAGCAATGCAATCGCCGAACTGGTTGAACTCCTTCCAAACTTCGTGGAGAAGTTGTAAGCGCGTGGAGATATCCGCCTGTGTTGCAGATTCCGCTTGCTCAGCCCATGAAAGACAACGTGTGATGTTGCCCTTGAGTCTGGAACGGCTTTTCACCAATGCTTTTAATTGTTCCATAGCAAACAATTAACCTGAGAATCAAAGCACTTCACTAACTGTCCAAGAATCCGGCTCGAAGGACCAACAATATGGTCAGAAATTAGAACGAGTTGAGTTGCGTATGTGTGGACTGTATTAATTTTATTCTTGCCAGTTGCGAAGCCTATTTGACACTGAATTGAATTTCGCAATATGACGCCGTCTTAGCGGCGTTGCCAGAAACCGAAAAGATATTATATACATGTTTTCTTGTACATAGATTAAATATATATAGAATAGAATAGAGATGGCATTATACGCCTATATTAGAGATGATTAAAGCTGCAAGCGTTCACGAACAGGTAACATCATTAAAATGTCCGAAAATCGACCCCAAAATACAAAACAAACTGAAAACACAGATTTTTAGAGAATTTAACCACAATCATTTTGAGGTATGCCACTTTGAAATCGGATGTCTGTAGGAAAAGTTATCGGCTTGGAAGTGCAGGTTTTAGGCCACATTTATGCAAAGTCGTTTTTTGAAAATTTGGAAAGGGATAACATCATTAAAATGACTGAAAATCGACCCGTAACATCATTAAAATGACCGAAAATCGACCCAAAAATACAAAACAAACTGAAAACACAGATTTTTAGAGAATTTAACCACAATCATTTTAAAGTATGCCACTTTGAAATCGGATGTCTTTAAGAAAAGTTATGGGCTTAGAAGTGCAGGTTTTAGGCCACATTTATGCAAAGCCGTTTTTCAAAAATTTGGAAAGTGGTAACATCATTAAAATGACCGAAAATCGACCCCAAAATACAAAACAAACTGAAAACACAGATTTTTAGAGAATTTAACCACAATCATTTTGAGGTATGCCACTTTGAAATCAGATGTCTTTAAGAAAAGTTATGGGCTTAGAAGTGCAGGTTTTAGGCCACATTTCTGCAAAGCCGTTTTTCGAAAATTGGGAAAGGGGTAACATTATTAAAATGACCGAAAATCGACCCAAAAATACAAAACAAACTGAAAACACAGATTTTTAGAGAATTTAACCACAATCATTTTGAAGTATGCCACTTTGAAATCGGATGTCTTTAAGAAAAGTTATGGGCTTAGAAGTGCAGGTTTTAGGCCACATTAATGCAAAGCCGTTTTTCGAAAATTTGGAAAGTGGTAACATCATTAAAATGACCAAAAATCGACCCTAAAATACCAAACAAACTGAAAACACAGCTCTTTAGAGAATTAAACCACAATCATTTTGAGGTGTGCCACTTTGAAATCGGATGTCTGTAAGAATAGTTATGGGTTTCGAAGTGCAGGCTTTAGGACATTTTCTGGAAATCCATTGAATACAGATATAAAGCATCGATTGCTAAAGACGAACAGACGGACGTGGCTGGCCCACTATCACATGCCTTCTGTAGCCTTTATTTGCCTGAAATTTAAGTCGCAAAGTTTCCAGCACACTACACCACACACACACGCCATCTGTTGCCGAGCGGCGGAACGCGGGCTGTGCTTGCATTTTCGTGCTGCCTACTTTTAATCATGCGATTTCACTTTCGCGAATAAATTTATTTAAGTAGAGCTATCTACTCATAATACTTACTTATTTGTGAAAACGTAGCTTAAATGTTGTACTTTAATAATATAAAATAAAAATAAATGATCTGACATTAACCGTATCGCGTAAAAAAAACTCATGAAAATAGGCCTTTTTTGGCCGAATTTACCATACCCCCCTTAAATGAAATCAAACGGCCAAATTTATTTGTTCACAAATAATTACCGGCAATACAAAATACAAAATACAACACAGATTTTAAGAGAATTTGACCACAATCATTTTGAAGTATGCCACTCAGAAAACGGATGTCTTTAAGAAATGTTATGGGCTTAGAAGTGCAGGTTTTGGAAAGGGGTAACATCATTAAAATGACCGAAAATCGACCCTAAAATACCAAACAAACTGAAAACACAGCTCTTTAGAGAATTAAACCACAATCATCTTGAGGTATGCCACTTTGAAATCGGATGTCTGTAGGAAAAGTTTTGGGCTTAGAAGTGCAGGTTTTAGGCCACATTTCTGCAAAGCCGTTTTTCGAAAATTGGGAAAGGGGTAACATCATTAAAATGACCGAAAATCTACCCTAAAATACCAAACAAACTGAAAACACAGCTCTTTAGAGAATTAAACCACAATCATTTTGAGGTATGCCACTTTGAAATCGGATGTCTGTGAGAAAAGTTATGGGCTTAGAAGTGCAGGTTTTAGGCCACATTAATGCAAAGCCGTTTTTCGAAAATTGGGAAAGGGGTAACATCATTAAAATGACCGAAAATCTACCCTCAAATACCAAACAAACTGAAAACACAGCTCTTTAGAGAATTAAACCACAATCATTTTGAGGTATGCCACTTTGAAATCGGATGTCTGTGAGAAAAGTTATGGGCTTAGAAGTGCAGGTTTTAGGCCACATTAATGCAAAGCCGTTTTTCGAAAATTGGGAAAGGGGTAACAATTAAAATGACCGAAAATCGACCCTAAAATACCAAACAAACTGAAAACACAGCTCTTTAGAGAATTAAACCACAATCATTTTGAGGTATGCCACTTTGAAATCGGATGTCTGTAGGAAAAGTTATGGGCTTAGAAGTGCAGGTTTTAGGCCACATTTCTGCAAAGCCGTTTTTCGAAAATTGGGAAAGGGGTAACATCATTAAAATGACCGAAAATCGACCCCAAAATACAAAACAAACTGAAAACACAGATTTTTAGAGAATTTAACCACAATCATTTTAAAGTATGCCACTTTGAAATCGGATGTCTTTAAGAAAAGTTATGGGCTTAGAAGTGCAGGTTTTAGGCCACATTTCTGCAAAGCCGTTTTTCGAAAATTGGGAAAGGGGTAACATCATTAAAATGACCGAAAATCGACCCCAAAATACAAAACAAACTGAAAACACAGATTTTTAGAGAATTTAACCACAATCATTTTGAGGTATGCCACTTTGAAATCAGATGTCTTTAAGAAAAGTTATGGGCTTAAAAGTGCAGGTTTTCGGCCACATTTCTGCAAAGCCGTTTTTCGAAAATTGGGAAAGGGGTAACATCATTAAAATGACCGAAAATCGACCCAAAAATACAAAACAAACTGAAAACACAGATTTTTAGAGAATTTAACCACAATCATTTTGAAGTATGCCACTTTGAAATCGGATGTCTTTAAGAAAAGTTATGGGCTTAGAAGTGCAGGTTTTAGGCCGCATTTATGCAAAGCCGTTTTTCGAAAATTTGGAAAGGGGTAACATCATTAAAATGACCGAAAATCGACCCTAAAATACCCAACAAACTGAAAACACAGCTCTTTAGAGAATTAAACCACAATCATTTTGAGTTATGCCACTTTGAAATCGGATGTCTGTGAGAAAAGTTATGGGCTTAGAAGTGCAGGTTTTAGGCCACATTAATGCAAAGCCGTTTTTCGAAAATTTGGAAAGGGGTAACATCATTAAAATGACCGAAAATCGACCCCAAAATACAAAACAAACTGAAAACACAGATTTTTAGAGAATTTAACCACAATCATTTTAAAGTATGCCACTTTGAAATCGGATGTCTTTAAGAAAAGTTAGGCCACATTTATGCAAAGTCGTTTTTTTTAAATTTGGAAAGGGATAACATCATTAAAATGACTGAAAATCGACCCGTAACATCATTAAAATGACCGAAAATCGACCCAAAAATACAAAACAAACTGAAAACACAGATTTTTAGAGAATTTAACCACAATCATTTTAAAGTATGCCACTTTGAAATCGGATGTCTTTAAGAAAAGTTATGGGCTTAGAAGAGCAGGTTTTAGGCCACATTTATGCAAAGCCGTTTTTCGAAAATTGGGAAAGCGGTAACATCATTAAAATGACCGAAAATCGACCCAAAAATACAAAACAAACTGAAAACACAGATTTTTAGAGAATTTAACCACAATCATTTTAAAGTATGCCACTTTGAAATCGGATGTCTTTAAGAAAAGTTATGGGCTTAGAAGTGCAGGTTTTAGGCCACATTTCTGCAAAGCCGTTTTTCGAAAATTGGGAAAGGGGTAACATCATTAAAATGACCGAAAATCGACCCCAAAATACAAAACAAACTGAAAACACAGATTTTTAGAGAATTTAACCACAATCATTTTGAGGTATGCCACTTTGAAATCAGATGTCTTTAAGAAAAGTTATGGGCTTAAAAGTGCAGGTTTTAGGCCACATTTCTGCAAAGCCGTTTTTCGAAAATTGGGAAAGGGGTAACATCATTAAAATGACCGAAAATCGACCCAAAAATACAAAACAAACTGAAAACACAGATTTTTAGAGAATTTAACCACAATCATTTTGAAGTATGCCACTTTGAAATCGGATGTCTTTAAGAAAAGTTATGGGCTTAGAAGTGCAGGTTTTAGGCCGCATTTATGCAAAGCCGTTTTTCGAAAATTTGGAAAGGGGTAACATCATTAAAATGACCGAAAATCGACCCCAAAATACAAAACAAACTGAAAACACAGATTTTTAGAGAATTTAACCACAATCATTTTGAGGTATGCCACTTTGAAATCGGATGTCTGTGAGAAAAGTTATGGGCTTAGAAGTGCAGGTTTTAGGCCACATTAATGCAAAGCCGTTTTTCGAAAATTTGGAAAGGGGTAACATCATTAAAATGACCGAAAATCGACCCCAAAATACAAAACAAACTGAAAACACAGATTTTTAGAGAATTTAACCACAATCATTTTGAGGTATGCCACTTTGAAATCAGATGTCTTTAAGAAAAGTTATGGGCTTAAAAGTGCAGGTTTTCGGCCACATTTCTGCAAAGCCGTTTTTCGAAAATTGGGAAAGGGGTAACATCATTAAAATGACCGAAAATCGACCCCAAAATACAAAACAAACTGAAAACACAGATTTTTAGAGAATTTAACCACAATCATTTTGAGGTATGCCACTTTGAAATCGGATGTCTGTGAGAAAAGTTATGGGCTTAGAAGTGCAGGTTTTAGGCCACATTAATGCAAAGCCGTTTTTCGAAAATTTGGAAAGGGGTAACATCATTAAAATGACCGAAAATCGACCCCAAAATACAAAACAAACTGAAAACACAGATTTTTAGAGAATTTAACCACAATCATTTTAAAGTATGCCACTTTGAAATCGGATGTCTTTAAGAAAAGTTATGGGCTTAGAAGTGCAGGTTTTAGGCCACATTAATGCAAAGCCGTTTTTCGAAAATTTGGAAAGGGGTAACATCATTAAAATGACCGAAAATCGACCCCAAAATAAAAAACAAACTGAAAACACAGATTTTTAGAGAATTTAACCACAATCATTTTGAGGTATGCCACTTTGAAATCGGATGTCTGTGAGAAAAGTTATGGGCTTAGAAGTGCAGGTTTTAGGCCACATTAATGCAAAGCCGTTTTTCGAAAATTTGGAAAGGGGTAACATCATTAAAATGACCGAAAATCGACCCCAAAATACAAAACAAACTGAAAACACAGATTTTTAGAGAATTTAACCACAATCATTTTAAAGTATGCCACTTTGAAATCGGATGTCTTTAAGAAAAGTTAGGCCACATTTATGCAAACCGTTTTTCAAATTTTGGAAATTTGGAAAGTGGAAAGTGTCATTAAAATGACCGAAAATCGACCCCAAAATACAAAACAAACTGAAAACATAGATTTTTAGAGAATTTAACCACAATCATTTTGAGGTATGACACTTTGAAATCAGATGTCTTTAAGAAAAGTTATGGGCTTAGAAGTGCAGGTTTTAGGCCACATTTCTGCAAAGCCGTTTTTCGAAAATTTGGAAAGGGGTAACATCATTAAAATGACCGAAAATCGACCCCAAAAATACCCAACAAACTGAAAACACAGATTTTTAGAGAATTTAACCACAATCATTTTGAGGTATGCCACTTTGAAATCGGATGTCTGTAGGAAAAGTTATCGGCTTGGAAGTGCAGGTTTTAGGCCACATTTATGCAAAGCCGTTTTTTTTAAATTTGGAAAGGGATAACATCATTAAAATGACTGAAAATCGACCCGTAACATCATTAAAATGACCGAAAATCGACCCCAAAAATACAAAACAAACTGAAAACACAGATTTTTAGAGAATTTAACCACAATCATTTTAAAGTATGCCACTTTGAAATCGGATGTCTTTAAGAAAAGTTATGGGCTTAGAAGAGCAGGTTTTAGGCCACATTTATGCAAAGCCGTTTTTCGAAAATTGGGAAAGGGGTAACATCATTAAAATGACCGAAAATCGACCCAAAAATACAAAACAAACTGAAAACATAGATTTTTAGAGAATTTAACCACAATCATTTTAAAGTATGCCACTTTGAAATCGGATGTCTTTAAGAAAAGTTATGGGCTTAGAAGTGCAGGTTTTAGGCCACATTTCTGCAAAGCCGTTTTTCGAAAATTTGGGAAAGGGGTAACATCATTAAAATGACCGAAAATCGACCCCAAAATACAAAACAAACTGAAAACACAGATTTTTAGAGAATTTAACCACAATCATTTTGAGGTATGCCACTTTGAAATCAGATGTCTTTAAGAAAAGTTATGGGCTTAAAAGTGCAGGTTTTAGGCCACATTTCTGCAAAGCCGTTTTTCGAAAATTGGGAAAGGGGTAACATCATTAAAATGACCGAAAATCGACCCCAAAATACAAAACAAACTGAAAACACAGATTTTTAGAGAATTTAACCACAATCATTTTGAAGTATGCCACTTTGAAATCGGATGTCTTTAAGAAAAGTTATGGGCTTAGAAGTGCAGGTTTTAGGCCGCATTTATGCAAAGCCGTTTTTCGAAAATTTGGAAAGGGGTAACATCATTAAAATGACCGAAAATCGACCCAAAATACAAAACAAACTGAAAACACAGATTTTTAGAGAATTTAACCACAATCATTTTAAAGTATGCCACTTTGAAATCGGATGTCTTTAAGAAAAGTTATGGGCTTAGAAGTGCAGGTTTTAGGCCACATTTCTGCAAAGCCGTTTTTCGAAAATTTGGGAAAGGGGTAACATCATTAAAATGACCGAAAATCGACCCCAAAATACAAAACAAACTGAAAACACAGATTTTTAGAGAATTTAACCACAATCATTTTGAGGTATGCCACTTTGAAATCAGATGTCTTTAAGAAAAGTTATGGGCTTAAAAGTGCAGGTTTTAGGCCACATTTCTGCAAAGCCGTTTTTCGAAAATTGGGAAAGGGGTAACATCATTAAAATGACCGAAAATCGACCCAAAAATACAAAACAAACTGAAAACACAGATTTTTAGAGAATTTAACCACAATCATTTTGAAGTATGCCACTTTGAAATCGGATGTCTTTAAGAAAAGTTATGGGCTTAGAAGTGCAGGTTTTAGGCCGCATTTATGCAAAGCCGTTTTTCGAAAATTTGGAAAGGGGTAACATCATTAAAATGACTGAAAATCGACCCCAAAATACAAAACAAACTGAAAACACAGATTTTTAGAGAATTTAACCACAATCATTTTGAGGTATGCCACTTTGAAATCGGATGTCTGTGAGAAAAGTTATGGGCTTAGAAGTGCAGGTTTTAGGCCACATTAATGCAAAGCCGTTTTTCGAAAATTTGGAAAGGGGTAACATCATTAAAATGACCGAAAATCGACCCCAAAATACAAAACAAACTGAAAACACAGATTTTTAGAGAATTTAACCACAATCATTTTGAGGTATGCCACTTTGAAATCAGATGTCTTTAAGAAAAGTTATGGGCTTAAAAGTGCAGGTTTTAGGCCACATTTCTGCAAAGCCGTTTTTCGAAAATTGGGAAAGGGGTAACATCATTAAAATGACCGAAAATCGACCCCAAAATACAAAACAAACTGAAAACACAGATTTTTAGAGAATTTAACCACAATCATTTTGAGGTATGCCACTTTGAAATCGGATGTCTGTGAGAAAAGTTATGGGCTTAGAAGTGCAGGTTTTAGGCCACATTAATGCAAAGCCGTTTTTCGAAAATTTGGAAAGGGGTAACATCATTAAAATGACCGAAAATCGACCCCAAAATACAAAACAAACTGAAAACACAGATTTTTAGAGAATTTAACCACAATCATTTTAAAGTATGCCACTTTGAAATCGGATGTCTTTAAGAAAAGTTATGGGCTTAGAAGTGCAGGTTTTAGGCCACATTTCTGCAAAGCCGTTTTTCGAAAATTGGGAAAGGGGTAACATCATTAAAATGACCGAAAATCGACCCCAAAATACAAAACAAACTGAAAACACAGATTTTTAGAGAATTTAACCACAATCATTTTGAGGTATGCCACTTTGAAATCAGATGTCTTTAAGAAAAGTTATGGGCTTAAAAGTGCAGGTTTTAGGCCACATTTATGCAAAGCCGTTTTTCGAAAATTGGGAAAGGGGTAACATCATTAAAATGACCGAAAATCGACCCAAAAATACAAAACAAACTGAAAACACAGATTTTTAGAGAATTTAACCACAATCATTTTGAAGTATGCCACTTTGAAATCGGATGTCTTTAAGAAAAGTTATGGGCTTAGAAGTGCAGGTTTTAGGCCGCATTTATGCAAAGCCGTTTTTCGAAAATTTGGAAAGGGGTAACATCATTAAAATGACCGAAAATCGACCCCAAAATACAAAACAAACTGAAAACACAGATTTTTAGAGAATTTAACCACAATCATTTTAAAGGTATGCCACTTTGAAATCGGATGTCTTTAAGAAAAGTTATGGGCTTAGAAGTGCAGGTTTTAGGCCACATTAATGCAAAGCCGTTTTTCGAAAATTTGGAAAGGGGTAACATCATTAAAATGACCGAAAATCGACCCCAAAATACAAAACAAACTGAAAACACAGATTTTTAGAGAATTTAACCACAATCATTTTGAGGTATGCCACTTTGAAATCGGATGTCTTTAAGAAAAGTTATGGGCTTAGAAGTGCAGGTTTTAGGCCACATTTATGCAAAGCCGTTTTTCGAAAATTTGGAAAGGGGTAACATCATTAAAATGACCGAAAATCGACCCCAAAATACAAAACAAACTGAAAACACAGATTTTTAGAGAATTTAACCACAATCATTTTGAGGTATGCCACTTTGAAATCGGATGTCTGTGAGAAAAGTTATGGGCTTAGAAGTGCAGGTTTTAGGCCACATTAATGCAAAGCCGTTTTTCGAAAATTTGGAAAGGGGTAACATCATTAAAATGACCGAAAATCGACCCCAAAATACAAAACAAACTGAAAACACAGATTTTTAGAGAATTTAACCACAATCATTTTAAAGTATGCCACTTTGAAATCGGATGTCTTTAAGAAAAGTTATGGGCTTAGAAGTGCAGGTTTTAGGCCACATTTATGCAAAGCCGTTTTTCAAAAATTTGGAAAGTGGTAACATCATTAAAATGTCCGAAAATCGACCCCAAAATACAAAACAAACTGAAAACACAGATTTTTAGAGAATTTAACCACAATCATTTTGAGGTATGCCACTTTGAAATCGGATGTCTGTAGGAAAAGTTATCGGCTTGGAAGTGCAGGTTTTAGGCCACATTTATGCAAAGTCGTTTTTTTAAAATTTGGAAAGGGATAACATCATTAAAATGACTGAAAATCGACCCTAACATCATTAAAATGACCGAAAATCGACCCAAAAATACAAAACAAACTGAAAACACAGATTTTTAGAGAATTTAACCACAATCATTTTAAAGTATGCCACTTTGAAATCGGATGTCTTTAAGAAAAGTTATGGGCTTAGAAGTGCAGGTTTTAGGCCACATTTATGCAAAGCCGTTTTTCGAAAATTGGGAAAGGGGTAACATCATTAAAATGACTGAAAATCGACCCTAAAATACCAAACAAACTGAAAACACAGCTTTTTAGAGAATTAAACCACAATCATTTTGAGGTATGCCACTTTGAAATCGGATGTCTGTAAGAATAGTTATGGGCTTAGAAGTGCAGGTTTTAGGCCACTTTTATGCAAAGCCATTGATTACAGAAAATTTGGAAAGGGGTAACATCGATTCTAAAATGTCCGAACAGATCGACGTGCCCAAAATCACAAAACAAACTGAAAACACAGATTTTTCCAGCACATTTAACCACACCACGCCATTTTGTTGTACGCCAGCTTTGAAATCAGATGTCTGTGGAAAGTTATTGGCTTAGAAGTGCATTTTAGGCCACATTTATGCAAAGCCGTTTTTCGAATAAATTTGCAAAGGGGTACATCATTAAAAACACTGAAAATCGTCCCAAAAATACAAAACAAACTGAAAACACAGATTTTTAGATAATTTAACCACAAAAATATTTGAGGTCTGCCACATTGAAATCGGATGTCGTGAGAAAATTATACTCTGAAGATAGTGCATTTTTAGGCCACATTTATCCAAACCCGTTTTTCGAAAATTTGGAAAGGGCCAACATCATTATAAGACTCACAAATAATTACCGAAAATACAAAATACAAACTGACAACACAGATTTTTAGAGAATTTAACCAAAATCATTTTGAGGTATGCCACTTTGAAATCGGATGTCTTTAAGAAAAGTTATGGGCTTAGAAGTGCAGGTTTTAGGCCACATTTATGCAAAGCCGTTTTTCGAAAATTTGGAAAGGGGTAACATCATTAAAATGACCGAAAATCGACCCCAAAATACCAAACAAACTGAAAACACAGCTTTTTAGAGAATTTAACCACAATCATTTTGAGGTATGCCACTTTGAAATCGGATGTCTTTAGGAAAAGTTATGGGCTTAGAAGTGCAGGTTTTAGGCCACATTTAATGCAAAGCTGTTTTTCGAAAATTTGGAAAGGGGAAACATCATTAAAATGTCCGAAAATCGACCCCAAAATACAAAACAAACTGAAAACACAGATTTTTAGAGAATTTAACCACAATCATTTTGAGGTATGCCACTTTGAAATCGGATGTCTGTGAGAAAAGTTATGGGCTTAGAAGTGCAGGTTTTAGGCCACATTTCTGCAAAGCCGTTTTTCGAAAATTGGGAAAGGGGTAACATCATTAAAAACACTGAAAATCGACCCCAAAATACAAAACAAACTGAAAACACAGATTTTTAGAGAATTTAACCACAATCATTTTGAGGTATGCCACTTTGAAATCAGATGTCTTTAAGAAAAGTTATGGACTTAAAGGAAAAGTGGGAAAGGGGTAACATCATTAAAATGACCGAAAATCGACCCAAAATGTGGGAAAAGAAAGGAAAACAAGAAGTGGTCATGTCTACAACTGTTCTGCATAAAACATATAAGATTTATTTTAGTTTATTTACGTTAACATTATTTTAAATCTGTTGACGTAAGCTTATCATTGGCAAGTCTGTCGATATCTAGAATATCGATACTGCACGAAAAGAGTCGTGGCACGAAGTATTCGCTTTTGCTTTCTGTGTTTTCGGGAGAGAAGATGTAAAACCACAAATCCCTTTGTTTTTTTCATTTCAAATAAAAATCATTAAATTATATTTGGAGTTGTAATTGAACCAATCACCGGCGATCCTACAAATTTGGTGTCAGAAGTGGGATTTACTTCAAAAAACAACACAGAAGCGAACGTGGCACAAAGATTCACTAAAGTCTGAGTGTGTGTAATTGCGCAGCAGCATTGTTCATCGAGGAGGCGTTTTACGCAGAGCAGTTCACTGGCAGATCGTGTACACCTGAGAGGTGTAGCAAGGTGCGCATCGTGCGCAAAGGTCCTGCAAGGAGGAAGGAGACATCGAAACTTGGCTTTGGGAAAGCGGAATTCTGGTGAAAAAGCCTGGAAAAACAGCGTCAGCGTAGGCACAGGGTGTGTCGTGTCAAAGAAGGAAGGAAGACCCGATTCAATAAGCGTGAGCTCAGTTTGTGCATTGTTTGCAGAAGTGGAGAGTGAGCGAACTGTATCAATATTTTTCAACTATTATATTTAATCAAAATTCATTGTATTACCTAACCACTAAGTTAAGTTCAAGAAATCGTTTTAATTTGTCAAATTTTGTAAACAGAGAGCAATAACGAGTACAGAATGCAGAGGGCAGAAATTTTGTCGTTAAACGTAAACGCATTGAAAGAGCAATTGTCACAGCTAAATTTAGCTACAAGCGGTAGGAAGCAGACATTGCAGGACAGACTTCTTGACCACTACAACATAGCAGCTGAGGAAATCGAGGATGAGGAGTCTGAGTACGGGGATGCGACGACGATGCACAGTTCAAGATCTACACCAGGCGACGGTCGCCGTTCATTTACACTACGCGACATAGAGGACTCCCTTTCTCAGTTCAATGGTACGAGCCAGCCGTCTGTTCACAGCTGGATCCAGGAGTTTGAAGATAATGCAGCAGCAGTCCAATGGAATAGTCTTTAAATGTTCATCTACTCGAAGCAATTGCTAAAAGGAGCTGCGAAAATATTCGTTCGAAGCCAGTCAGGCATTTCCAACTGGTCATCTCTAAAGCGAGCATTAGTCGCTGAGTTCGGATCTGAGGTTTCGGCAATTGAAGTTCACCGAATGTTAAAAAATCGCCGAAAGGGCCCAAAAGAGGATTACAAGGAGTATCTCTATTCGCTCATGGAAATAGGAAAGCCTGTTAATTTGGATGACGCCAGTCTTATAGAGTACTTCATCGAAGGTATACCCGACTCGAGAACCAACAAAAGCAACTTATATCAGGCCAGGACTCTGCAGGAGCTTAAGGAGCAAATAAAGGTATATGAGAAAATTCGTAGCAGTCGCCCTCAAGTGGTTAATACGACAAAATCTTATATTACCAACGAAGACAAAAAACCAGATGTGACCAAACAGCACTTCAAAAAATGCTTTAAGTGTGGTGATCCTTCACATTTTGCACGAGAGTGTAACCAGCAAATTAAATGCTACAGGTGCGAACAGCCTGGCCATAAGGCATCGAATTGTCCGGTTACTAGGGCAGCAGATAGGAAGGAAGGAATAAGTGCGAACTCAATGACGAACCATATCAGCAGCAGTGGCAAATGTATTTTTAAAGAAATTTCATGTAATGGCGTTCGATTTTCCGCTTTGATCGATACAGGCTGTGATCTCTGCCTTATCCGTGACGACGTGGTTGAGATGTTGGGAAATATCGAGCTTGTTGATGAAAAACATTGTCTGGTCGGCATTTGCAACAGTGAGCTAAATACGCTTGGCAGTTTCGTAACCCAAGTTTTGGTAGACAACACTTATTTGGACTTAAACTTTCATGTTGCTAGCAGAAATGATATTAAGTATTCAGCAGTCATCGGAAATAGCGTACTGAAGCTAGTGGACTTGATATTCTCAGAGAAGTCGGTAAAATTTCAACCAAAAGAGAAAATGAATATCCAGGAATCGTTTACCACAGAGCAAGAGGTAGAGTCAGAGTTACAGATATTCCAGGAATATCCTGAAATGTGTCTTTTCGCCGAAAGTGAGGAGCCCGAGATTGACGTTGCTCACCTGGATAGACCAATTGCTGAAACTGTGAGAGATTTGATCATTAACTACAAGCCAGTGAAAAAGAAGGACAGTCCCATTCAAATGAAGATTTTGTTAAATGACGAGTACCCAGTCTATGAACGTCCTCGACGCATTTCACATGCAGACAAGTCAATTGTAGACAACCAGGTTGAGAAATGGCTAGCAGAAAAGATTATTCAGCCAAGTTCATCTGAGTATGCCTCACCTGTTGTCTTGGTACCAAAGAAGGACGGCAGCAAGCGGCTTTGTTGCGACTATAGACGGCTAAACGCGAAGATTGCCAAAGATCATTTTCCGATGCCACTTATAGATGATGTCATTGAAAGACTGCAGGGAAACAGCTTCTTCACAACACTTGATTTAGCGAATGGATTTTTCCATGTACCAGTTGACCAGAATTCGACAAAGTATACATCTTTCGTGACGCATGCAGGGCAATTTGAATTTTTATATGTCCCGTTTGGAATTTCAAATTCACCAGCCGTATTTTCAAGATTTATTTATGCAATTTTACTGGATATGGTGCAAGATGGTACAGTTGTAACATACATGGATGATCTCATTATTCCCTCTAAGGATGTAAATGAAGGAATCCAAAAGCTAGAGCGTGTCTTAAATCGAGCTTCAGAGTATAATTTGAAAATTAAGTGGAGCAAGTGTCAGTTTCTCAAGAGAAAGGTTGACTTTTTGGGTTATATCGTTGAAGGAGGGACTATAAGACCATCGGAAGCCAAAACGCAAGCAGTCAAGAACTTTTCGATTCCACATGATCGGAAGAGTATTCAGCGTTTTCTTGGATTAACATCCTATTTTAGGCGATTCATTGCTGATTACGCGATGAAGGCGAAACCACTTTCTGACTTGCTTCGTAAGGAAGTTCCCTTCCGATTCGATGAAGACCAACGCCTAGCATTTGAGCAACTAAAGGTAGCGTTGATATCTGCACCGGTGCTGCAATTATACAATCCAAAAACTCAAACGGAGATACACACAGACGCTTCTATGCACGGCTACGGAGGAGTTCTTCTCCAAAAAGATCCGGACGATCAACAGTGGCACCCTATCCAATATCTTAGCCGGAAAACGAAACCAGCTGAAGAGAAATACCACTCTTACGAGCTCGAAGTGTTGGCCATAGTCGAAGCTTTGAAAAAATGGCGTATCTATTTATTGGGTATAAAGTTTAAAATTATAACCGACTGCAATGCCTTTGCGTTAACAATGAAAAAGCGCGGCGAAATCCCTTTAAGAGTGTCACGGTGGGCATTGTTTCTCCAAGACTATGACTATGTTATTGAACATCGAAGTGGCAGCAAAATGCGGCACGTAGATGCCTTGAGTCGTGTTTCATGTCTAATGTTGGAAGACACTCTGCAACATAAATTGCAGGAAGCACAGGAGCAGGACGAATGGGTTCGCGCAGTAATGGCCGCCCTCGAAAACAGCACTTACGATGACTTTTTCGTTAGGTATGGTATTTTATACAAGGATCCTGTCAAAGAGTTGATCGTGGTGCCGAGTCTGATGGAAGAGGAAATCATTCGTATGGCCCATAAGCAAGGACATTTCTCAGTAAAAAGAACTCAGGAAGCTGTTGAGAAGACGTTTTACATACCGAACTTGTCGAAGAAAGTAGTTAGAGTGGTAAAAAGCTGCGTCGAATGTATTGTTTCTGAGAGCAAGGCAGGCAGAAAGGAAGGTTTCTTAACACCAATTAACAAAGCCAATAAGCCGTTGGAAACATATCACGTTGACCATGTAGGTCCAATGGAACAGACCGGCAAGAACTATAATTACATTCTCGTGGTGATCGATGCGTTCTCTAAGTTCGTCTGGCTCCACCCGACAAAAACTACAACGGCTGAAGCAGTTATCGATCGACTTACTCGTCAAGCGGCAGTGTTTGGAAACCCTAGGCGCATAATTTCAGACAGAGGGGCTGCATTTGTTGCAAATACATTTAAACAATACTGCGACGAGAACGGAATACAGCATCTGATGATTACCACCGGAGTTCCCCGAGGAAATGGTCAAGTGGAGCGGATCCATAGGATCGTGATTCCGATGTTAGCCAAGCTTTGTCAGGAAAAACCGTGTAGTTGGTATAAACATTTAGAAGTTGTACAGCAAGTAATGAACAGTACACCCCCAAGAAGCACGAGATTCTCACCTTTTAAGATACTGACAGGCGTTGAAATGAGAACTAACAAAGTATCAGAGCTGAACATGTTCCTTGAAGACGCCGCTATTGAAGAGTTAGACCAGGAAAGAGAAACTATTCGTATGGAAGCGCAGGATAACATTGCCAAAATTCAGCAGGAGAATCGTAGATCCTTTAACAAGACGCGTAAGAAGGAGTTACATTACAAATTAAACGAGCTAGTAGCTATAAAGCGCACGCAGTACGGCACCGGCTTAAAGTTGAAACAAAAGTTCTTTGGACCTTACAAAATAGTCAGGACTTTGCCCCACGGCAGATATGATGTGGAAAAAGTTGGTGACCATGAAGGCCCAGGGAAAACATCAACCGTTGCAGAATATATGAAGAAATGGAGTCATCAGCCTGAATCTGCAGAAGAACCATCATTCGAGCCGAATGATAATTCAGGATGGCCGATTGTGGGAAAAGAAAGGAAAACAAGAAGTGGTCATGTCTACAACTGTTCTGCATAAAACATATAAGATTTATTTTAGTTTATTTACGTTAACATTATTTTAAATCTGTTGACGTAAGCTTATCATTGGCAAGTCTGTCGATATCTAGAATATCGATACTGCACGAAAAGAGTCGTGGCACGAAGTATTCGCTTTTGCTTTCTGTCTTTTCGGGAGAGAAGATGTAAAACCACAAATCCCTTTGTTTTTTTCATTTCAAATAAAAATCATTAAATTATATTTGGAGTTGTAATTGAACCAATCACCGGCGATCCTACATTTTGCAAGCCGTTTCGAAAATTTGGAAAGGGACATCATAAATGCCGAAAATCCCCCAAAATACAAAACAAACTGAAAACACAGATTTTTAGAGAATTTAACCACAATCATTTTAAGGTATGCCACTTTGAAATCGGATGTCTTTAGGAAAAGTTATGGGCTTAGAAGTGCAGGTTTTAGGCCACATTTATGCAAAGCCGTTTTTCGAAAATTTGGAAAGGGGATAAAACATCATTAAAATGACCGAAAATCGACCCCAAAATACAAAACAAACTGAAAACACAGATTTTTAGAGAATTTAACCACAATCATTTTGAGGTATGCCACTTTGAAATCGGATGTCTTTAAGAAAAGTTATGGGCTTAGAAGTGCAGGTTTTAGGCCACATTTATGCAAAGCCGTTTTTCGAAAATTTGAAGGTTTAAAATGCTGAAAATCGCCCGTAACATCATTAAAAAGACTGAAAATCGTCCCAAAAATACAAAACAAACTGAAAACACAGATTTTTAGAGAATTTAACCACAATCATTTTAAAGTATGCGACTTTGAAATCGGATGTCTTTAAGAAAAGTTAGGGGCTTAGCAGTGCAGGTTTTAGGCCACATTAATGCAAAGCTGTTTTTCGAAAATTTGGAAAGGGGTAACATCATTAAAACTGAAAACACAGATTTTTAGAGAATTTAACCACAATCATTTTGAGGCATGCCACTTTGAAATCAGATGTCTGTGAGAAAAGTTATGGGCTTAGAAGTGCAGGTTTTAGGCCGCATTAATGCAAAGCCGTTTTTCGAAAATTTGGAAAGGGGTAACATCATTAAAATGACCGAAAATCGACCCAAAAATACAAAACAAACTGAAAACACAGATTTTTAGAGAATTTAACCACAATCATTTTAAAGTATGCGACTTTGAAATCGGATGTCTTTAAGAAAAGTTAAGGGCTTAGCAGTGCAGGTTTTAGGCCACATTAATGCAAAGCCGTTTTTCGAAAATTTGGAAAGGGGTAACATCATTAAAATGACCGAAAATCGACCCAAAAATACAAAACAAACTGAAAACACAGATTTTTAGAGAATTTAACCACAATCATTTTGAAGTATGCCACTTTGAAATCGGATGTCTTTAAGAAAAGTTATGGGCTTAGAAGTGCAGGTTTTAGGCCGCATTAATGCAAAGCCGTTTTTCGAAAATTTGGAAAGGGGTGACATCATTAAAATGACTGAAAATCGTCCCAAAAATACAAAACAAACTGAAAACACAGATTTTTAGAGAATTTAACCACAATCATTTTAAAGTATGCGACTTTGAAATCGGATGTCTTTAAGAAAAGTTATGGGCTTAGAAGTGCAGGTTTTAGGCCACATTTATGCAAAGCCGTTTTTCGAAAATTTGGAAAGGGGTAACATCATTAAAATGACCGAAAATCGACCCAAAAATACAAAACAAAATGAAAACACAGATTTTAAGAGAATTTGACCACAATCATTTTGAAGTATGCCACTTTGAAATCGGATGTCTTTAAGAAAAGTTATGGGCTTAGAAGTGCAGGTTTTAGGCCGCATTTATGAAAAGCCGTTTTTTGAAAATTTGGAAAGGGGTAACATCATTAAAATGACTGAAAATCGACCCAAAAATACCAAACAAACTAAAAACACAGCTCTTTTGAGAATTTAACCACAATCATTTTGAGGTATGCCACTTTGAAATCGGATGTCTTTAAGAAAAGTTATGGGCTTAGAAGTGCAGGTTTTAGGCCACATTTATGCAAAGCCGTTTTTCGAAAATTGGGAAAGGGGTAACATCATTAAAATGACCGAAAATCTACCCTAAAATACAAAACAAACTGAAAACACAGCTTTTTAGAGAATTAAACCACAATCATTTTGAGGTATGCCACTTTAAAATCGGATGTCTGTGAGAAAAGTTATGGGCTTAGAAGTGCAGGTTTTAGGCCACATTAATGCAAAGCCGTTTTTCGAAAATTTGGAAAGGGGTAACATCATTAAAATGACCGAAAATCGACCCCAAAATACAAAACAAACTGAAAACACAGATTTTTAGAGAATTTAACCACAATCATTTTAAAGTATGCCACTTTGAAATCGGATGTCTTTAAGAAAAGTTATGGGCTTAGAAGTGCAGGTTTTAGGCCACATTAATGCAAAGCCGTTTTTCGAAAATTTGGAAAGGGGTAACATCATTAAAATGACCGAAAATCGACCCCAAAATACAAAACAAACTGAAAACACAGATTTTTAGAGAATTTAACCACAATCATTTTGAGGTATGCCACTTTGAAATCGGATGTCTGTAGGAAAAGTTATCGGCTTGGAAGTGCAGGTTTTAGGCCACATTTATGCAAAGTCGTTTTTTTAAAATTTGGAAAGGGGTAACATCATTAAAATGACTGAAAATCGACCCGTAACATCATTAAAATGACCGAAAATCGACCCCAAAATACAAAACAAACTGAAAACACAGATTTTTAGAGAATTTAACCACAATCATTTTAAAGTATGCCACTTTGAAATCGGATGTCTTTAAGAAAAGTTATGGGCTTAGAAGTGCAGGTTTTAGGCCACATTTATGCAAAGCCGTTTTTCGAAAATTTGGAAAGTGGTAACATCATTAAAATGACCGAAAATCGACCCCAAAATACAAAACAAACTGAAAACACAGATTTTTAGAGAATTTAACCACAATCATTTTGAGGGATGACACTTTGAAATCAGATGTCTTTAAGAAAAGTTATGGGCTTAGAAGTGCAGGTTTTAGGCCACATTTCTGCAAAGCCGTTTTTCGAAAATTGGGAAAGGGGTAACATCATTAAAATGACCGAAAATCGACCCAAAAATACCCAACAAACTGAAAACACAGATTTTTAGAGAATTTAACCACAATCATTTTGAAGTATGCCACTTTGAAATCGGATGTCTTTAAGAAAAGTTATGGGCTTAGAAGTGCAGGTTTTAGGCCACATTAATGCAAAGCCGTTTTTCGAAAATTTGGAAAGGGATAACATCATTAAAATGACTGAAAATCGACCCGTAACATCATTAAAATGACCGAAAATCGACCCAAAAATACAAAACAAACTGAAAACACAGATTTTTAGAGAATTTAACCACAATCATTTTAAAGTATGCCACTTTGAAATCGGATGTCTTTAAGAAAAGTTATGGGCTTAGAAGTGCAGGTTTTAGGCCACATTAATGCAAAGCCGTTTTTCGAAAATTTGGAAAGGGATAACATCATTAAAATGACTGAAAATCGACCCGTAACATCATTAAAATGACCGAAAATCGACCCAAAAATACAAAACAAACTGAAAACACAGATTTTTAGAGAATTTAACCACAATCATTTTAAAGTATGCCACTTTGAAATCGGATGTCTTTAAGAAAAGTTATGGGCTTAGAAGTGCAGGTTTTAGGCCACATTTCTGCAAAGCCGTTTTTCGAAAATTGGGAAAGGGGTAACATCATTAAAATGACCGAAAATCGACCCTAAAATACCCAACAAACTGAAAACACAGCTCTTTAGAGAATTAAACCACAATTATTTTGAGTTATGCCACTTTGAAATCGGATGTCTGTGAGAAAAGTTATGGGCTTAGAAGTGCAGGTTTTAGGCCACATTAATGCAAAGCCGTTTTTCGAAAATTTGGAAAGGGGTAACATCATTAAAATGACCGAAAATCGACCCCAAAATACAAAACAAACTGAAAACACAGATTTTTAGAGAATTTAACCACAATCATTTTGAGGTAAGCCACTTTGAAATCGGATGTCTGTAGGAAAAGTTATCGGCTTGGAAGTGCAGGTTTTAGGCCACATTTATGCAAAGTCGTTTTTTTTAAATTTGGAAAGGGATAACATCATTAAAATGACTGAAAATCGACCCGTAACATCATTAAAATGACCGAAAATCGACCCCAAAATACAAAACAAACTGAAAACACAGATTTTTAGAGAATTTAACCACAATCATTTTAAAGTATGCCACTTTGAAATCGGATGTCTTTAAGAAAAGTTATGGGCTTAGAAGTGCAGGTTTTAGGCCACATTTATGCAAAGCCGTTTTTCAAAAATTTGGAAAGTGGTAACATCATTAAAATGACCGAAAATCGACCCCAAAATACAAAACAAACTGAAAACATAGATTTTTAGAGAATTTAACCACAATCATTTTGAGGGATGACACTTTGAAATCAGATGTCTTTAAGAAAAGTTATGGGCTTAGAAGTGCAGGTTTTAGGCCACATTTCTGCAAAGCCGTTTTTCGAAAATTGGGAAAGGGGTAACATCATTAAAATGACCGAAAATCGACCCAAAAATACCCAACAAACTGAAAACACAGATTTTTAGAGAATTTAACCACAATCATTTTGAAGTATGCCACTTTGAAATCGGATGTCTTTAAGAAAAGTTATGGGCTTAGAAGTGCAGGTTTTAGGCCACATTAATGCAAAGCCGTTTTTCGAAAATTTGGAAAGGGATAACATCATTAAAATGACTGAAAATCGACCCGTAACATCATTAAAATGACCGAAAATCGACCCAAAAATACAAAACAAACTGAAAACACAGATTTTTAGAGAATTTAACCACAATCATTTTAAAGTATGCCACTTTGAAATCGGATGTCTTTAAGAAAAGTTATGGGCTTAGAAGTGCAGGTTTTAGGCCACATTAATGCAAAGCCGTTTTTCGAAAATTTGGAAAGGGATAACATCATTAAAATGACTGAAAATCGACCCGTAACATCATTAAAATGACCGAAAATCGACCCAAAAATACAAAACAAACTGAAAACACAGATTTTTAGAGAATTTAACCACAATCATTTTGAGGTATGCCACTTTGAAATCGGATGTCTGTAGGAAAAGTTATCGGCTTGGAAGTGCAGGTTTTAGGCCACATTTATGCAAAGTCGTTTTTTTTAAATTTGGAAAGGGATAACATCATTAAAATGACTGAAAATCGACCCGTAACATCATTAAAATGACCGAAAATCGACCCAAAAATACAAAACAAACTGAAAACACAGATTTTTAGAGAATTTAACCACAATCATTTTAAAGTATGCCACTTTGAAATCGGATGTCTTTAAGAAAAGTTATGGGCTTAGAAGTGCAGGTTTTAGGCCACATTTATGCAAAGCCGTTTTTCGAAAATTGGGAAAGCGGTAACATCATTAAAATGACCGAAAATCGACCCTAAAATACCAAACAAACTGAAAACACAGCTCTTTAGAGAATTAAACCACAATCATTTTGAGGTATGCCACTTTGAAATCGGATGTCTGTAAGAATAGTTATGGGTTTCGAAGTGCAGGCCTTAGGACATTTTCTGGAAATCCATTGAATACAGATATAAAGCATCGATTGCTAAAGACGAACAGACGGACGTGGCTGGCCCACTATCACATGCCTTCTGTAGCCTGTATTTGCCTGAAATTTAAGTCGCAAAGTTTCCAGCACACTACCACCACACACACACGCCATCTGTTGCCGAGCGTCGGAACGCGGGCTGTGCTTGCATTTTCGTGCTGCCTACTTTTAATCATGCGATTTCACTTTCGCGAATAAATTTATTTAAGTAGAGCTATCTACTCATAATACTTACTTATTTGTGAAAACGTAGTTTAAATGTTGTACTTTAATAATATAAAATAAAAATAAATGATCTGACATTAACCGTATCGCGTAAAAAAAACTCATGAAAATAGGCCTTTTTTGGCCGAATTTACCATACCCCCCTTAAATGAAATCAAACGGCCAAATTTATTTGTTCACAAATAATTACCGGCAATACAAAATACAAAATACAACACAGATTTTAAGAGAATTTGACCACAATCATTTTGAAGTATGCCACTCTGAAATCGGATGTCTTTAAGAAATGTTATGGGCTTAGAAGTGCAGGTTTTAGGCCGCATTTATGCAAAGCCGTTTTTTTGAAAATTTGGAAAGGGGTAACATCATTAAAATGACCGAAAATCGACCCTAAAATACCAAACAAACTGAAAACACAGCTCTTTAGAGAATTAAACCACAATCATTTTGAGGTATGCCACTTTGAAATCGGATGTCTGTAGGAAAAGTTATGGGCTTAGAAGTGCAGGTTTTAGGCCACCTTTCTGCAAAGCCGTTTTTCGAAAATTGGGAAAGGGGTAACATCATTAAAATGACCGAAAATCTACCCTAAAATACCAAACAAACTGAAAACACAGCTCTTCAGAGAATTAAACCACAATCATGTTGAGGTATGCCACTTTAAAATCGGATGTCTGTGAGAAAAGTTATGGGCTTAGAAGTGCAGGTTTTAGGCCACATTAATGCAAAGCCGTTTTTCGAAAATTTGGAAAGGGGTGACATCATTAAAATGACCGAAATTCGACCCCAAAATGCAAAACAAACTGAAAACACAGATTTTTAGAGAATTTAACCACAATCATTTTAAAGTATGCCACTTTGAAATCGGATGTCTTTAAGAAAAGTTATGGGCTTAGAAGTGCAGGTTTTAGGCCGCATTTATGCAAAGCCGTTTTTCGAAAATTTGGAAAGGGGTAACATCATTAAAATGACCGAAAATCGACCCTAAAATACCCAACAAACTGAAAACACAGCTCTTTAGAGAATTAAACCACAATCATTTTGAGTTATGCCACTTTGAAATCGGATGTCTGTGAGAAAAGTTATGGGCTTAGAAGTGCAGGTTTTAGGCCACATTAATGCAAAGCCGTTTTTCGAAAATTTGGAAAGGGGTAACATCATTAAAATGACCGAAAATCGACCCCAAAATACAAAACAAACTGAAAACACAGATTTTTAGAGAATTTAACCACAATCATTTTGAGGTATGCCACTTTGAAATCGGATGTCTGTGAGAAAAGTTATGGGCTTAGAAGTGCAGGTTTTAGGCCACATTAATGCAAAGCCGTTTTTCGAAAATTTGGAAAGGGGTAACATCATTAAAATGACCGAAAATCGACCCAAAAATACAAAACAAACTGAAAACACAGATTTTTAGAGAATTTAACCACAATCATTTTGAAGTATGCCACTTTGAAATCGGATGTCTTTAAGAAAAGTTATGGGCTTAGAAGTGCAGGTTTTAGGCCACATTAATGCAAAGCCGTTTTTCGAAAATTTGGAAGGGGTAATATCATTAAAATGTCCGAAAATCGACCCCAAGTGCAGGTTTTAGGCCACATTAATGCAAAGCCGTTTTTCGAAAATTTGGAAAGGGGTAACATCATTAAAATGACCGAAAATCGACCCAAAAATACAAAACAAACTGAAAACATAGATTTTTAGAGAATTTAACCACAATCATTTTGAAGTATGCCACTTTGAAATCGGATGTCTTTAAGAAAAGTTATGGGCTTAGAAGTGCAGGTTTTAGGCCACATTAATGCAAAGCCGTTTTTCGAAAATTTGGAAGGGGTAATATCATTAAAATGTCCGAAAATCGACCCCAAAATACAAAACAAACTGAAAACACAGATTTTTAGAGAATTTAACCACAATCATTTTGAGGTATGCCACTTTGAAATCGGATGTCTGTAGGAAAAGTTATCGGCTTGGAAGTGCAGGTTTTAGGCCACATTTATGCAAAGTCGTTTTTTGAAAATTTGGAAAGGGATAACATCATTAAAATGACCGAAAATCGACCCAAAAATACAAAACAAACTGAAAACACAGATTTTTAGAGAATTTAACCACAATCATTTTAAAGTATGCCACTTTGAAATCGGATGTCTTTAAGAAAAGTTATGGGCTTAGAAGTGCAGGTTTCACAGATTTTTAGAGAATTTAACCACAATCATTTTGAGGTATGACACTTTGAAATCAGATGTCTTTAAGAAAAGTTATGGGCTTAGAAGTGCAGGTTTTAGGCCACATTTCTGCAAAGCCGTTTTTCGAAAATTGGGAAAGGGGTAACATCATTAAAATGACCGAAAATCGACCCAAAAATACAAAACAAACTGAAAACACAGATTTTTAGAGAATTTAACCACAATCATTTTAAAGTATTCCACTTTGAAATCGGATGTCTTTAAGAAAAGTTATGGGCTTAGAAGTGCAGGTTTTAGGCCACATTTATGCAAAGCCGTTTTTCGAAAATTGGGAAAGCGGTAACATCATTAAAATGACCGAAAATCGACCCTAAAATAACAAACAAACTGAAAACACAGCTTTTTAGAGAATTAAACCACAATCATTTTGAGGTATGCCACTTTGAAATCGGATGTCTGTAGGAAAAGTTATCGGCTTGGAAGTGCAGGTTTTAGGCCACATTTATGCAAAGCCGTTTTTCAAAAATTTGGAAAGTGGTAACATCATTAAAATGACCGAAAATCGACCCCAAAATACAAAACAAACTGAAAACACAGATTTTTAGAGAATTTAACCACAATCATTTTGAGGTATGCCACTTTGAAATCAGATGTCTTTAAGAAAAGTTATGGGCTTAGAAGTGCAGGTTTTAGGCCACATTTCTGCAAAGCCGTTTTTCGAAAATTGGGAAAGCGGTAACATCATTAAAATGACCGAAAATCGACCCTAAAATACCAAAGAAACTGAAAACACAGCTCTTTAGAGAATTAAACCACAATCATTTTGAGGTATGCCACTTTGAAATCGGATGTCTGTAAGAATAGTTATGGGTTTCGAAGTGAAGGCCTTAGGACATTTTCTGGAAATCCATTGAATACAGATATAAAGCATCGATTGCTAAAGACGAACAGACGGACGTGGCTGGCCCACTATCACATGCCTTCTGTAGCCTGTATTTGCCTGAAATTTAAGTCGCAAAGTTTCCAGCACACTACACCACACACACACGCCATCTGTTGCCGAGCGGCGGAACGCGGGCTGTGCTTGCATTTTCGTGCTGCCTACTTTTAATCATGCGATTTCACTTTCGCGAATAAATTTATTTAAGTAGAGCTATCTACTCATAATACTTACTTATTTGTGAAAACGTAGTTTAAATGTTGTACTTTAATAATATAAAATAAAAATAAATGATCTGACATTAACCGTATCGCGTAAAAAAAACTCATGAAAATAGGCCTTTTTTGGCCGAATTTACCATACCCCCTTAAATGAAATCAAACGGCCAAATTTATTTGTTCACAAATAATTACCGGCAATACAAAATACAAAATACAACACAGATTTTAAGAGAATTTGACCACAATCATTTTGAAGTATGCCACTCTGAAATCGGATGTCTTTAAGAAATGTTATGGGCTTAGAAGTGCAGGTTTTAGGCCGCATTTATGCAAAGCCGTTTTTCGAAAATTTGGAAAGGGGTAACATCATTAAAATGACCGAAAATCGACCCTAAAATACCAAACAAACTGAAAACACAGCTCTTTAGAGAATTAAACCACAATCATTTTGAGGTATGCCACTTTGAAATCGGATGTCTGTAGGAAAAGTTATGGGCTTAGAAGTGCAGGTTTTAGGCCACATTTCTGCAAAGCCGTTTTTCGAAAATTGGGAAAGGGGTAACATCATTAAAATGACCGAAAATCGACCCTAAAATACCCAACAAACTGAAAACACAGATTTTTAGAGAATTTAACCACAATCATTTTGAGGTATGCCACTTTGAAATCGGATGTCTGTGAAAAAAGTTATGGGCTTAGAAGTGCAGGTTTTAGGCCACATTAATGCAAAGCCGTTTTTCGAAAATTTGGAAAGGGGTAACATCATTAAAATGACCGAAAATCGACCCCAAAATACAAAACAAACTGAAAACACAGATTTTTAGAGAATTTAACCACAATCATTTTAAAGTATGCCACTTTGAAATCGGATGTCTTTAAGAAAAGTTATGGGCTTAGAAGTGCAGGTTTTAGGCCACATTAATGCAAAGCCGTTTTTCGAAAATTTGGAAAGGGGTAACATCATTAAAATGACCGAAAATCGACCCTAAAATACCAAACAAACTGAAAACACAGCTCTTTAGAGAATTAAACCACAATCATTTTGAGGTATGCCACTTTGAAATCGGATGTCTGTAAGAATAGTTATGGGTTTCGAAGTGCAGGTTTTAGGCCACATTTCTGCAAAGCCGTTTTTCGAAAATTGGGAAAGGGGTAACATCATTAAAATGACCGAAAATCGACCCCAAAATACAAAACAAACTGAAAACACAGATTTTTAGAGAATTTAACCACAATCATTTTAAAGTATGCCACTTTGAAATCGGATGTCTTTAAGAAAAGTTATGGGCTTAAAAGTGCAGGTTTTAGGCCACATTTATGCAAAGCCGTTTTTCAAAAATTTGGAAAGTGGTAACATCATTAAAATGACCGAAAATTGAGGTATGCCACTTTGAAATCAGATGTCTTTAAGAAAAGTTATGGGCTTAAAAGTGCAGGTTTAAGGCCACATTTCTGCAAAGCCGTTTTTCGAAAATTGGGAAAGGGGTAACATCATTAAAATGACCGAAAATCGACCCAAAAATACAAAACAAACTGAAAACACAGATTTTTAG
Source organism: Drosophila kurseongensis (assembly GCA_018153305.1). Lineage (NCBI taxonomy): Eukaryota > Metazoa > Arthropoda > Insecta > Diptera > Drosophilidae > Drosophila > Drosophila kurseongensis. Next base: position 26,465,404 of record JAECXX010000004.1, read on the forward strand.
AAAATTTAACCACAATCATTTTGAAATATGCCACTTTGAAATCGGATGTCTTTAAGAAAAGTTATGGGCTTAGAAGTTCAGGTTTTAGGCCACATTAATGCAAAGCCGTTTTTCGAAAATTTGGAAAGGGGTAACATCATTAAAATGTCCGAAAATCGACCCCAAAATACAAAACAAACTGAAAACACAGATTTTTAGAGAATTTAACCACAATCATTTTGAGGTATGCCACTTTGAAATCGGATGTCTGTAGGAAAAGTTATCGGCTTGGAAGTGCAGGTTTTAGGCCACATTTATGCAAAGTCGTTTTTTGAAAATTTGGAAAGGGATAACATCATTAAAATGACTGAAAATCGACCCGTAACATCATTAAAATGACCGAAAATCGACCCTAAAATACCCAACAAACTGAAAACACAGATTTTTAGAGAATTTAACCACAATCATTTTGAGGTATGCCACTTTGAAATCGGATGTCTGTGAAAAAAAGTTATGGGCTTAGAAGTGCAGGTTTTAGGCCACATTAATGCAAAGCCGTTTTTCGAAAATTTGGAAAGGGGTAACATCATTAAAATGACCGAAAATCGAACCCAAAATACAAAACAAA